>OW119923.1:61745687-63125687 GCA_933210815.1 Meta bourneti | reverse complement strand
ACAGTGGGGACTGATATGACGGATCTGTATAATTCCGACGTATTCCCCAAATATTGATTCGACATAAATGGTGACTCTTCGATCTTTTTTTATTCTGTTTTCGATTTCCGGTAGTTTCGTTGCCATATTTTATTTTTTATCTCGATTTCATTATTTTGCACTTCTCTGTGGTAAGTATAACTAAATTGACTAGAACATTAATCTGTTGGTCTGGGTTTTATCCTGATTCTAAAATTTAAGAGTTGAAATAAAAGTTTTCATTAAAAATCCTTTTCAGTCTACATAAATGAAATATTTGGAAGAATATTTGTTAAGAAGGGTTTGGTAATGAAACCCCTATTTTTACATTTCATTATAATTTTAGTATTGACAGAAACGCGAAAATAATTCGAAAATTTAGGAATCCATTTCACAAATTTTAACACTCCTCTTCATAATATAAGTATATTTTAACATAATCATATGATGAAAGTTTGACTATTTACTCTAATAATACGTCACTACAACTAATAAATTATCATTTAATGAAGACCTGAAAAGCATATAATTGAATTGTACAGATTATTGTTTTTAGATTATTTTATATTTTGTCTAGCATAGTTTAATTACTTTTAGTTAAAAAATTAAATTTAATTTGTTATTCAAAATATACATATTGACACCATATAATGAATCCTACTTCAAATTTTTAGATCTTTCCCTTCGGGATTGATCCATTGTGAGACGGAAATTACCTAGCTACCAACTAATTTTAAAATAGTTTAAACAGAGTATTGAAATAAATATTTAAAAAAGAAATAAGTAATTATATTAAGAGAAATATCTTTTTTTTACATATTGCTATTACAATATAAAAGATAGCACTAGTTTTCCAATATTGTTTTAAATTGGAAAAGAGAAATATAGTTAACGTAAAAGAATTGTTAATTTTGTTGCAGACGTGTATCATGATAACGAATTCCCACAATGCATAGAAAAGTCTAGGTATCCTTTTCTGTTATAATAAATATTCGGTTTGAGAAAATATTTTTAAATAAAATACAGTCACGTAATACATCTGTATCTTTATCATATATGCGCCGAACGATATAGGTATAGTGCCATTCTGTGATGATGCCGACGAAATTCCAAGTGTATTTTATTCATGTGTTAAACTTCTTACAAAGTTCACAAAAGTATTTCGTAAGAATATGGATCTAAATAGACTAAGAACTACAGATCAGTCATTTTTAATTGTGGTAACTACTGTAACTACTGTAATGACGTACTAAAGACGTAATTTCTATATTGTAATAATGCATATGAAGTCCCTCAAAATTAGGTCTGTTCGTGTTTTTTTAGAATTTTACGAAAATATTACAAAATTTTAATTAAGAATTTAAGATTTCGTAACAAAACACTTGCATGCCATGTTTTCAAAAGAAGTTGAAAAGTTTAAGAGTTGTTATATTAATTTGATTTCTTTGAAAATTAAAAAGACAAACAATATTTATTTCAGAAACTCCAACAGCTTATTGCAACACATATTCATTACACTACCCTATATCATAATTACCCGTTTTCGATTTAAACAGAATTTTATAAAAGAATTCTTCTATTCACATAGCTTCCAGCAACCTTGTGAAGAATTTCATCATGTAGTTCATTTTAAAAACATGTTTAAGCTTTTCTTTCAAACCCTCTAAGCAATATTTCATTTTTCTTCAGGAAATTAATTATTTTAAAAGAGAATTAAATTTCTGGTACTTACCTATCGGCATAAACAAAAAATTATTATTTTCTTGCACTCAATTAATGTTTCTAAATTTGTGTCTCATTTCCTTGTGCAACAGTTTAGAGCGGATTATATTTTGCTGAGTTAAAGAACCATCTAAAGGATTGACATAAATAGCATTTTATGCATTCCAGAAAATAATTGACAAGCCACTGCCCACGCCATCTCATTTGTTTGGTATTATCGCCTAAGCATAAAGCACTCCCTCCGGGATACAGCTTAGAACCCATTAAAACTACTGAAAAGTTGTTTGCAATTCCCTTGATAATATTTTGGATAAGTAAATGAGTTGGAGTTGAAAATACAGCTGAGAAATGACTATACAAAATGGTGATACTGTTTCCATTTGATCTGTTAAACGTTTAAAGGTGTTTTAACACTTCAGTCGACGAGATGGAAATGGCACACAATTAAGTGCGGTTTATGTCTGAAATAAGAGTAGCTTCCATCACAATAAAACCTTAACAAATGAGTTACGAACTGAAGTCTAAATATGTGCTCACTATGCAGAGTACGACGGATTTCGTATATTTTAAGGATTTAATCATGATTTAGTGATCAAATTTTAAATATTACGATTGGGAAACTTATCTGACAGATAAAAAAATGGACCAAACAATTTTGAAATCAAAATAACTTAAATATCATCGTGTTACGACAAAAAGATAATTTATTTCATTGTTTTAATCATGAGTTATTCATTGAAGTTTTAGGATTGAGGAACGTACGCGAGAGAAGACCGTGGTATATCTGACAGATAAAGAAAAAGTAGAAATGAAAAAAATTTGAATTCAAAGCAACTTAAATATTATTGTATTACATTCAAAAAGGTAATTTTGTAAATATAATTATTATCAATGATTTAAGCATGATTTAGTAATTAATATATTAGGCATACGGATTGAAAATCTACACTAGTACGCTTGGTATATATGATAAATGATAGAAAAAGAAACCAAAGGAAAATTTATTTGAATTTAAAACATCTTAAATTATCATCACATTACGCTAAGAAAGGCCATTTTAAAGTTTTGTTTTTCATTTGTTTCAATGATTTAGTCATCACAATTTAGATACTGTGATTGAAAACATGGCGTGATATATTTAACGAGATGTGGTATATCTAACAGAAATGAAGAAAATGGCACCAGAAGAAAATAAGATTTGAACTAAAAACAGGGGGTCTTAAATATAACTATATTGTCAAAAAAGATCATTTTGAAAATATCACAGCCTTAAAAGAAATTATAAAAACTTGCACATGCGAGGTGTATCTGCAAGATAGCAACGCTAGACACAAAGGATTTATCTTACATTCAACAAGTTCTTTCTACTTGCAACAGCTCTTAAAATTAGGTACAGCTGGAGTTTCAACCGTAAATGCCAGGGGACGTTTAACAATTATTGCCCTTCAATGTCGAAATAGAGGCTTTTTTGTCAAGCTAAATGTTGATGGGCAGTAGTGTTTCTGGGACGGAAAGTGTTTCCTGTACGTATTCCGAACCTGACTTGGACTGAAGTGACGCGAAAACCACATGTCTAGTTTTTCAAATACGAACTCAATGCGTCGCCAATAAAAATTCCAAACAATGAATTCTGAAGTGATGAATGATGATTGATCTACGACAACTCGATTAAACGCCAAGTGTCACTAAAAACGATGATAAACTGCAATTTGAGTTAACCTTTATATGTATCATGGAGAGCTGTTTGGTAACAGAAGTAAAATCTTCGTTTTCAGTATGGTTTGTACACATTGAAAATCTCTCTCACAGGCGTCTGACAGATGTACTGAAGAGTCAAATGTTGAAATATACTTTGAATCTAATCTTTAGATCTTTTCCTCATTACAATATTCATAAATCTGAATATTACCTTTAATTTTATATCTTTGATTAGGGTTTCTCAAACCCAGTTATGATTCATGTTTTAGAATATATTCTCAAAACAACGAAATTTTGAGTAACAATATTTCATCTTTCGAAGATTTACGAATACACATAAAATGTATTCATGTTTATGGCGCCAAATATTATTCGTCATTCCACAATTCCTAACTTCAGTTTTGTATAAATCCTGAATATGCAGTAAAATACTGATTTTACTTGTAGACTCAACTACAATATTTGCTTAAAAATGGATTACAGCATAATATAAGCATGCGAAAGATCATAAATTTTTTGGAAATTGTTGATTCCTACAATAATTTTGAGCGTTCGATCAACGCATTTCTCCTACACGTGAAAACATCTCAGATTTGGGATAAAATAACACTAGCTATCCTTAAGCATAAATGGACTGAAACCTGATAATTTTACTAAAAACTCATTATTGCATAAAACCTCTGACCCTAACACAAAAAATAAAAATATAAGCTTTTATATAATTAAAAGAGCAAACATTTCAGCTAAAACCAGTAAATAAATTTCTAGAAACCTTATTGAAAATGAATATTCAGCATGCTTAAGAATTTGTGAGGATCTCTTTCTAGGACTAAAATGAATCATTCCTTTCAGGTTTTTTTCATAGTAACTCCCTATAACGCAAGATTCCATAAAAATGTGAATGTTTGTCTCAAACAAAAATGTCTAGTTTTTTAGTCCATTTTTCCTTTTAAGGAATCTTTGTTTTCTCTCAAGTGTACCAAATTAACATTTCCTTTAATTTTCTTAGAAAATCAGCTTTGTCTTAAAGAAAACTTCAGTGTTTGGTTAGAAATTAATTAATTGGGTAAAAGACTCATTAAACATATATCCTCAACAATAATATTGCTTTTTTTACATAATCAGAGCATAGCTTTGTTAGTTTAAAAATTATGAAAATAATCCGAGAAAAGAATATTAATGTTTCGTAACTAAAAAAGGAACTATGGTGTAAGGAATTTGAAAATACCTTTTTAATTAAGATTGATTTCATTCAGGGATTATTTCCAGCCATAGATATCATATTTATCAGATTGAAATACCAATTAAATGTATATAAATGATCCAAAATATATCTATTTTTTGGATCTAGAAAGAACTCAATATTTCTATTAAAATCACTTTCTATTTTTAAACTTTTTATGGCATTTTTGTGTATTATAAATCACAATAACGATTTTAATTAGGATGTGAATATTGTGCTATTGAATACATTCTTTCTTACATGAATTAAACGTATTGTACATAGTATTGAATAAAATATTTTAACTATTTTTCTTTACTTTAAATAATATTATAAAGTTAAACTTTGCTTTAAGTGTAATTCCAACAATTAAATGGTGCCGTCGTGGCTCAGTGGATATGCCCACTGCTCTAACAACCTTCGAGTTGTAGGCGGCGCAGGTTCTATTCCTGTCAGGTGCATTCCTCCTGGGTGGATTTCTCTCTTCTGTGTCAGTAATAGCTTTCATTGTGAGTGAATGTCTATTACTTGATACTGTATGTCTTGTGTATGGAGCAGCATGACCAAATATGGCAATAGCGCCATAAAACCTCAAAAAACTAATCCGACAATTAAATATGAATTGCATTTTCTTAATGTGAATAGAATATATAAGTTCGATTCGTTACTTAAATCTTAATTTATATATGCTCGTCAATACTTTTCTGAAGCTTTGATTATTACAGTATAAGAGTTGCCCATTGATTATCGGCCTGTAGAATAATCAATAACAAATAAATACTCGTCTTCGTAATTTAGGCTAACACAGCTACCTACAATATCATTGTGGTGGAATAATTTAAATCTGAAAGGTAACACGGATTTCAACTATGATTTTGAGTTATCTTCAAAGGAATTCCATGACAAACGCAGCTATAGTCGCAAGAGTATTTTGATTATGTATAACCACTTGACCATTGAAGGTTTATTCGACAATTCAAGATGACGGAGAAAGGATGGCTGAAGAAATAGGAAGCAACTAGTGAGACGAAGTGATGAAAGAATTAGGATAACCTTTTGTCATCAGCCATATTTTGCTCTAGTATCCAACTTCCTATAAACTTTTAGATTTTTCAACACGAAAATTGGATGACAGAGAAAGTATGGCTGAAGAAGTATGAAACAGCTAATAAGACGAAGAGGTGAAGGATAACCTTGTGTCATCAGACATATTTTGCTAGTATTCTTGTGTATACATAGCCTCTTCTTGCAATATATATTCAACTTCTACTTTTAATTAATGAAATTTAAA
Organism: Meta bourneti; assembly: GCA_933210815.1. Taxonomy (NCBI): domain Eukaryota; kingdom Metazoa; phylum Arthropoda; class Arachnida; order Araneae; family Tetragnathidae; genus Meta; species Meta bourneti. Next base: position 63,119,736 of record OW119923.1, on the reverse strand, counting down.
TTAAGTATTCAACTTCCTACAAACTTTTCTTTTGATCTTTCAACACGAATACCAAATTTTTACATTCTGTTACCCATATGTTCTCGTTACCCAAATGTTAACTTAAAAGGTGCTCCTTAAAATGTAGTTTATTTCCATTTCGGTCACATTTGGCGTTCAATCTGATTTGCGTTTACCAAGCAACCATCATTTGTCAATTCAGAGTTCAATCTTTGGAATTTTTTATTAGAGACGCATTATTGAAATCGTAGTCGACAAGCAAGCCAAATGACGATACGTCCGAAACACGTACAGGAAGCATGTTCCGTTGCACAAACTCTACCAACATCTATATTTAGATTGTCAGAAAAAGCCTCCCCGTACTTTTAAATGTAAAACTGAAGGTGAAAAGGCGTATTCAAATCTGCAATTGATAGAATTGTGCATGCTTGCATACATACAGTGGATAAAAAAGTTTCCGTACGGAAACGAAAATGGCTATAAATTATTATAATTTCTAAAGAAATCTCACCAAAGATTCAGAAATTGCACAAGAAAATTATTTCATACTAGAGAATGTGTTCGCTACAAAAGTTCCTTAATTTTTACAAACAAAAAGTAATTAATTAAAACTTTGAGATAACATACAAAATGAAAGGCAAAAAAGTTTCCGTACGAACTGTGAAAATTGACTAGAACGCACAGTTCAGCTGTCCCGCATTTAATTATTAGAATTATCGAATGAAAAAGAACTTCAGTTTTGTATAAGTAATCATTTCAAATGATTTTTATGCCAGTAGATCGCCTAAAATGGGAATTCCAAAAGCTATTCGCGTGTTGGTGATAAAGTTGAGAAGTAACGGTTTATCAATGAGGAAAATATTGGCAAAATCACAAGCAAATCTAAATCTAAGTTAAAAATCACTGAAATCAACCCCATACCTTTACACAAATATGTAAAGGTATGGGGTTTAATGAGTTCTTCTAGTGTGTATAATTTATGTTTAGTTGAAGGTAATATGGATAGCTATGTGTACCTAGACATTTGGAAGCAAACTATCCTTGATAGTGCTACGAAACTCTCTTGGAAGACCATTTATCTTCCAACAGGACACAATTCAAAACACACTGCAACGTTCTGTAAAGAATGATGCCTTTACCATATGTCGCAGCAACTTCATACACCACCAGTCTCCTGATTTAAACCCCGTGGAACACTTATGGGAAGAAATCGGTAGTGAACTAAAAAGTTATGATACTTGCAGCAAAGATAATCTGAAAAGTGCTATTCTGAACGTCTGGAACAAAATTACTCCAGAAACAACAAAAAAACTTGTGGGAGTCATGTCTAAACTGAGAGAGGTCCTTAAAGTAAAAGCAGGTTCAACTTACCATTAAATGATGAAACATGAGAGAATTACATTTAATGAAATATTTTTCACCGTACGGAGACTTTTTGCTTTATATATGCCATATTTTTGTGTTATTGTAAATTATGCGTTAAATTATAATAATATTTTTTGTTTAAATGCAATAGAAACTTTCTATACAATTGTGCTCATCTGTTTTTCCATTTTTATTACTTGAATATTTATATTCTGCAAATAATAAAGCAATTAATTTATTTTAAATAAGTGCGTGCGGAAACTTTTTTACTCACTATATTCTCTTTAAAAATAGAACAGGAAATCATGATAAAAAGTTAATAATTTTATTTAAACGTTTATTAGAATTTCATTACAAATTACAATAATCTTTTCGAACCGATATTTTTGTGGACCATCTACAATTGATCCATTCTTTTTATTTCTTTTTTGTTGCTATATTGCAAAAGAATATAAAGATACATGCCTAAATCATCCTATAGCTAAGTAAATTAACACATGAACGAAAATCGTTTGCAAAACATATATCAAATTTGTACTTTTAAATGAATACACATGGTCTGATAAAATCGGAATTTCTACTTTCAAACAAATATCTTTTGGCAAAATGTACTCCTGGAGTTTTATTCATACTAGAATAAATGTAACTTGCTTGGTCCTTAAATAAGCAAGTGTTTATATTCCGCCGCGCAAGTCAAAAAGTCACTACCTCCATGTTAGGTCATTGATGGTTATTGAATACTTCTCTTATAAGTAGTATCTATTACTCATAACGCTGGAAAACAGAAAGAACACATTATCGGATATTGATTAAGTAATAAAATTATTACCTACATTCTGTTAAGTTTCAGATATTATATACCTATAGGTAAAAATCATCAACCCCAAAATAAACAAGCATGGCGTCACTTCTGTTTTGACTCGCATGACAGTATGACAGGCAGCGCAGACTCACGCTTCATATAAAGGTCGGTAAAGGAACTACGTCAGTCATGCTGTGCAGATTAAAATTGAATTGATTTTTTGACACTTGGGCTGTTAGGATGGTTGGCCGTATTACTCCAGAAAGTCTTTTTTGACATCTTGTTGGTTGTTGGGCTACCAATCGATCAAACATGACAGGGTAATTTCTCAGATACATCAATTTGGTATCGGTATAAAATTGCAGGTTGATCAAAATCTTTGCTTAAAAGTTGGAATCGTTTTCCTCTGGATATAGCACTCTACTATATTTATAACTTTTTGATTTTTATAATGTTTTTCATTTTAACGACAATTTTTAAAACATGGAAAACAATCTTCCAGAATCAAGTAATCTAAGCCGTATGTTATACTTTGATGCGGAGTATTCGATGTATAATAATTTGATAATTTACATATGGCATCTATATGAAATGCGTTGCAAATTATGAGGTTTGCCGCTAATTGAACACCAGCTGCTATATCTTAGGGGTATGAAATACAAGTAAAACACATGTATCGATAGTTGGGTTTATGGAATTTTAAATAAAAGGAAATAAATCCCACGAACTCTCAATTTTATTTATTGTCCAATATTTATCTCTATATTTTCAATCCAACATCTCTATACTATTTTTATGAATCTTCCGTCGAAATTGCCTAAACAACTTGATAAGAACAATTTAATCACTGTATTTAGAATAACACAAATTCTAATTACTACAAAAGCGTAATTATACATTACTTTATAAGGTATAATTACGCTACTACACAATAATTTCAATCATTCATTTGGAAACAAAGATAAATAAAGCAAATATTTTCTCAGAAAGCTTTCTGTAATTAAAGCTTCTAATTAAAATTATTTTTCAGCCTATTGGAGTATGAAATATGACAATTTAAAATATGTTCCTTTATTATTTGTAAGCTTCGTGGAAACATGTTCAGCAAAATATTATACAATACCCAGAAACCTTCTTTTGTTCTCGAATTTCACACTCTTTCAAACACCGGATATCTCAAATTAGAGACTAGTTCATGTCGTGATCAAAAGGCCAATACGAGAAAAGGATAAAATTCCCGGAAGCTCGAAGTATCCAACATCCAACACAACTCGGAGAATTCCCTATTAAATTAAGGAATAAATTCTAGTTCCCTTGGTGCTTTTTATATAGTTTTTTAGATTTCCTCTTAAGAGAGTTTTTTTGGCTTTTTATTAGTGGAGACCTCTTTTCAGTTTTTGCATTGATTTTTACACTTTCCTGATAGTTGTATTTTTACGAGCTTGAAACTTTTCACACATCTTTTACAATTGAAATTTTAACCTTTTTAGTCTTTTTATAAAATAGAATTTATTTATCACTGTAATTTCCTTTCTTTTCTCTTTTTGAGATAATGCAAAGATAACACGCACACGGGTTTCCTTTACTTTATGAGTAGAAGGTTCTAATTCCCATTGGTATATTTTCTCCGTTTTCTGTACAGTACTTTTCTAAGGAATTTGTACATTAAACTTTCATCATAAAGTCAATACCCGTAATTTATATTTGTGTTCTTTTATTCTGTTGAAGGCTGCTTGGAGAGAGAGTAGAGCTTTTTAGATGACCCCTCTCAACTAGCATCTCATTATGGAAGTATCGGGTGCTGTTTACACTTTTCTGTTTACGATTTCTGAGGAGGGTATAACCAGACGGGGTTTTGAATACCGATGTGTTCGTTCTAAAGTTTTGAAGCTGCTGTGAGCTCAGATTCAATTTTTATACAGCTTACTGTATATAGATATATTAAATGTATTTAATTTAAATTATTTTTCTGTGCTCATTGGCACATGCAACTCGCTAAATTTCGAATTGGTTTTGGGTACCTTTATACACACTTAAATGCTATTTAGTTATTTCAATCGAAGTATTTGGATACTTTTGAAAGTGAGTACAGACCGTTTGTATTCAAATCAAAATTTTTACTTCATATATAAAGGAGAAATGCTCTAAATGAACTATTTCTTCCAATAAATAATTTACAGGTAATTTTAAATTTTTAATATGTTGATGGTAAACACCAAGAAAGTTTTGAAATGTTAGTAGATCTAGGGGATCATCAGGGAAGAGCTTAGTACCCAAACAACACAAAGTGGTGTTTTCTACGTATGATAAACGCGATTTCAGAAAAATACTCATACCCACCCCGAAAAACTACTGGTGACGAAGCTAAATCAAATCACATTGAAAAGCTTAGTAAAATTTCACAACGATTAAATATAACTTCTAATTACAGAAGCTCCCATAAGACTATAAAATTTGGATTTAAACCAGAAAGAGTTGTTGAAAATGTATATAGAAATTTCCCCTCATAATAGAAGGAGTCAATGTCTATGTTGTCGACCGCTGTGTTGATTAGAGATCTAAATCAAAATAGCTCAAAAGATACCCTTTGATTGCTATTACGATTATCAATATAGAAAGAGCTAAGTTAAGAATTATCTCCGAAAGTTTCATGGAAAAATAAAAGATGCGTGTGATTAAATGTCAATACATCCCCTCTGTAATTAGTCGGATCTTTCCCTTTAGGATTGATCCCAGACCATCGCCAATAGCCCATTGTATAGCTCTAGTGTTAAGTAAATTCAACTACCTACCTACCTCTTTAAGTCTCGTCGTCTACTACATTTAATCCCAAAGCTGTTCTTTGCAACCATCCAATCGAAACAACATAAGTCAGTGTTCGATAGGGATTCGGGATTAAACTTAGCATGTGTAATGCGCATAAAGAGATAACGAAATGATCACAATATCAGACCTAGAGAAATCTGTATTATTGTAGAATTACATAAGAAAGGTCATGAATTAGTTGTAAAGCGCCCTCTGATGGTGATGCATGTTATTACAAGGCATGAAGTCGAATAGGGTTCATATGCTATACTGTGACAAATAATGTCAAGCATTCTGAAACTGCTCCTCCAAATCTCTTTTTTTTGGGGGGGGGGGAGTTGCTATCGATAGTCTAGCGCAGGGGTGTCAAACTCAATTAAAACACGGGCCATTTAATGCAACTGGTAAGATTCACGCGGTCCACATCACATTTACAAATTTTCTTAAAATTATATTTTGAAGTGAGGATTCAGGAATATGGATAGGATAATTAAAACACATTATGTAATTAAGTGAATTTAGGGTAATAATTTATAATATTGTTATATAATTGTTTTTATTTAAACGTTTATTTAATTTAATGTATTTATAAAACTAAAATTAACATTTTTACCGGAAACTTGCCAGCACTTTCCTCCTGCAAGAGTTTTCCAATATCTGGATTCAAAGACTGAGAACAGACAATCTTCATTATGGCAGATGTTTATCAGTTAATCTTGATATGTAGGCCATTTTATTTAATTTCATGGACGAAAATAGTTGCTCACACATTTTTAACGTGACGAAATTGTGTGTACTGTATTGCCTCGATCTCCCCTAAGTGCTATTTTCTTCATAATATATTGGCCTGTTTTCATTTTATTTCAGAGCATCGTGGGACACAAAAAATTACCTCAGGGCCACATGCGGCCCGCGAGCCGCCAGTTTGACACCCCTGGTCTAGCGTATCCCAGACATTATGAACGGGAGACATATCTGGGTTTCTCGCTGGACCTTCAACACTACAGTAATACTACTGGTAGAGGCGAGCCATGTGTGGCCAGGAGTTATTGTGCTGGTAAAAAGTCCCTTCGGCACGTGAAATTAAGGGCAAAGTAACGGGTTATATGATCTACTGGACGTATCGCTGTGCTGTCAAAATACCTTATACCACTACTAGAGGGAACCGGCTACCTGGAGTTATGTCTCTCCACTCTATTACCTTAAGAGTCACAGCAGTATGCCACTGGAGTGTAAATTGATAGTGCCAACCGAGCATTGTCTGTTCCGTCTGAAGTGGTACTCTTCACGAGAGTTATGGACAGGCATGGAATGGCAGAGTGTCATGTTTAATAACCAATCTCGCTTTTGCCTTGAGGCAGATGATTATCACATTCTCGTGTGAAGGACATCTGCCCAGCGCTACCATTATCAGCTTACTGTCGAACGGCATACCGTTTTAATTTCTAGTGTAATGTGTAGGAAGCCATCATTTATGACTGCTGGTCCTCCTTGGTAGTGGTATGAAGTAATTTGACAACACAGCGATATGTTCAGCAGATCCTACAACCTGTATTTTTATCTTTAATGCCACGAGTCCAAGGGGCTATTTATCAACCAGATAACGTCCTACCACACACGACTCGCCACTACCAAGAGTACTTCCTTGGTTTTGAAACTCTTCATTGGCTAGCGAGATCCCCAGATCTGTCTCATTGGAAATGTCTGGGATGATAGACTGTCAATTGCATTACAGCTGTAATGTAAGAGATCTAGTTCATACGCGTTGTATATCAGTATGTATCGCCGCCAGAGGTGAATTGTAATAATGACTTCTCTGATGTAATTCTGCAGTAATAAAGAGTCCCTGTAGATTTGATAATATTATCGGTTCCTTATTTCTTCTTATATATTACTCATTCCGTTTCATTCCGATCAAATAATGGCTGCGGGGGTCGATTTTTATACACAGAAGGCATATAAGAAATAAAATACATTATTAAAGAATCTTATATATAATTCTATATTATATTGCATCCCTCTCAACAGGAAAAGTTTCTTTCACTCACACTTCTCTGAATTTATTATACTTCTCGGCTTTTTTTATTATCATAATGGTAGACTATAATGATTACAAGAAAAAAACTCAGCAACTTCAGACGATTGATGACACCTGATTTCGTGACCTTTTGGCAATTCAGCGCAGCTGACACCCATTACAGAGAACTTCTGAAGACTCTCTTTCCTTTGAAGCTCACTACTCACAATTTCTTACGTCGCGGCAAAGTAGTTCTTGTAGTTTGCAGTAAAGAAATATTTTATTTTCCAGAGTTCTGGATAAAAATGGAATTATGTTCTGTATGACGTCGTTTTTTTACAGTGATTTTTAATATTTATAAGTTTGAGTTTATTTAATGTAATTTCTTATTTGTGTTCATGATCCGTCTTCAGAATAATTGGCGTTTATTTCTTAATTCATCAAAAATTATAAATTCATGAAAAAGTTCCATTTTACTGCCTCATTTTATAACAGTTTAACTTATCCTACATTTACTATACTTTGTTAACCCTCCTGGTTGTTGTCTCAACGAATTATCTCGTAATTAGCAAAACTAAGCGAATCTCTATGGACGAGATATTTAATTATTAAAGGAAAACTGACCATATATTGATCTCATCGTCATAAAAAAATGGCAGTATTTTGATGATGAGATATCTCGTCATTAGCAGAATTGGTCAGATCTTGATTCACGAGATATCTTATCGAAATCGCTTGGAGTATTAAGAGTGTGTCAATTGTATTTTTGATTTTAAAATTTTACTTTAGTATATTAAACTTTGATAGAAAAGTGTAAAATTGCCCTTCCATTCTCTTTGTAAAAAGGATAGAGGAAGGTGAGGCAAGTGCAAACCCAAATCTTTAAAGCTCAAATTAAATCAATCACTACTTTGTTATCTGTAATTTTTAAAAAATTCACATTTTCACCTCACACTCCCATACTCCATACTGATATGTGTTTACCAATTACTAAAGGGCATGGAAATTATTAGCAATGGTATAATGTTAAAAAATGCTAATTCAAGGGACTGCCCTTGCCCCGCTTTATGGGGCAAGTGCATGCCATATATTTTTTCTTCGCTCTAATTTGACAGTATTTGTGAGTGCGACAAAGGCATAATTTGTAGCACTCACAAATACTGTCTATACTATGCATACATACACTATACCTACATCGCACTCCCATACTCCATACGAATATGTGTTTACCAATTACTAAAAGGCATGAGAATGATTAGCATTGATATAACGTTAAAAAATGTTAATTCAAGGGACTGCCCTTGCCCCGCTTTATGGGGCAATTGACAGTAACATGCAGTATGGGGCAATTAACTGTAACATACAGTATGGGGCAATTGACATTCTTTGCAATTTGACAGTATTTGTGAGTGCGACAAAGGCATATCATTTCATTCCCTTCTTTGGTCTGAACAACTACCTAATTCAAAGTGCTCTAGTGCTGAAAATAATCTATATGACTCCTTCAAACATTCCCAACAGGTAGTTCCTACTTTAATCACAGACACTTTATACATTCAGTAGACACACTTACCCTGTAAAAGCACTTGCTCCACTTCACTACATATCACCCATGTTGCATAGGGTGGAAAGCATTGAAAGTGTCAGAGAAATTGCTTTTGCTCATAGAATAACCAACAGGTGCTAGAGGCAATTTGAAAAACAATTGTGTTGCTTTCACATCTTCATATAGCTGGTAGATAGTGTAATAAAATCAAGGATTCATAGAGTAGTGTAATCATGATTCATAGAGAAGTGTAATAAAATCAAGGATTTCCTTTTTATATGATAATAATTACATCTTTCTGTAAATTATTGTAGGCGTTATTATAGACCACAATGATTTAAAAATTTATTAGATTATTCAGTATACAGAAATGATAAAACGCATTTAAAGCATTCGGTCAATGCTATTGTTACTTGGAAAGAAAATGTTCTTTGCAATTTAAGGATTAGGAACTCATACTTTTGAAACAAAAAATATTCCGAGTCCACTTTGTATTTATTTTTAATCTCGGGTATGAGGTAAATATAAACTCATCTTAAAGTTGATGAAAAAATAAATATTTATAATACCATAGATATCACTTCAAAAGTCTATAAAGTGAATAGATTGAAAAAAATACAAAACTATTTTATTTTGACAAAAATTTTCTTGAATAAAAACACTTATCAGATTTCATTAAAATTAACTGTTGCAAATCTTTTTTTAAACTGATAAGACAACCATAGAGACAGGTTGATATATTACACGATACGATTTTGCAAATAGACGTTTTTAAAAAAGGTGTTTAATGAACTTTAAAGCTTTCTTTTCTCCAGACTTATAAAGAGAGTGCTTCCAACCCCAAAATTAGTGACAAGAGAATCTACTAACAAAGATTTTTTTCAAGCCTCTTAATCAAGCATGAATGATTAATGTGACACTGATTAATAGTTATTTCTTAACTCGAAAGTTGAGATTTGACATCAATAAAAGTAAGTACATTTTTACATGAAGATCTTTATTTTCCGTGTGAAAAAACTGAGAATAAACGTACGCTGTAGATGTAATGGGATAAAACAATTACCCTCCAATAAAATGGATGATACGTCCTTAACAATCTACTGTAATTATTCCTTGCAACTAAAAGATCCTAAATAGAACCGACTTTAAACTCACGTCGCTCACGAATAATTTAATTTAGAAATCCTTCTTTCTCGGAATATAATTTCCTTTAGAATATGTATTCTTTAAGAACAATGAATTACTGAATCCAAAACTTTTAGAAACAGTTTTGGTCATTCATTTTCAAAAATGAGATATTAGCCATTTCAACTTCTTAAAACTTACTAAAATATACATTTTCCGTTATAAAACATTTTCTACAACTATACATTATAAGAAAATTACATTCACGTGACAGCTGAAACTCGAATATTGCACACCAAACATCGCACAGCTTGCTCTTACGTGTTTAGATCACAAGGATGATTTTACTTTTCCCAACTTTCGTCGTGGCCGTCGTGGCTCAGCCACTGCACCAGCAACCTTCCAGTTGTAGGCACGTAGGTTCGATTCCTGTCAGGTGCGTTCCTCCCTGGGTGTATTTCTCTCTTCTGTGTCAGTAAAAACTTTCATTGTGTATGTCTCTCTATTACTTGATATTGTGTCTTGTTCTGGCGCCCTTGATATGGCCCTTGAGCCATAAGACCCCAACAAACCAACTAACCAACCCAACTTTCGTCTTTGATACCAGGAGAACAACGAATTTGAATGAATGTACGAATTACCTTTGCCAAAATAGTAGCCATAAAATAATATACAAAAATCCGCTTACGGAAATATGAAAGTATCTATTTGCGAAATAACTCCGTACCTGGACTGTGGACCTGATACAAATATTTAGACTATGGCCTGGGTAAACCGGTTCGGAGGCCGTGTCTGGTTTGTGGGCCTAGTAAAAATATACGGAGAGTCGTATTTGGTCTCTGTACGTGTAAACTTGTCAGAAAAGCCGTATTGGTTTGGCAAGCCGGTAAACCTTTCCCGGGGAGGGAGCAGTATTTGGTCTGCTAAATCTATTCAGAGGATCGTATCTGATTTGCAGGCCTGATTCGGCATTATTAAAATAGAGCTAGAGAACGATATTAAAATTATGAAACTTGTGCTTTTCCACCTTTACACGTGGGTTGGAAACGGTTACTCAAACGATGGTGTTAACAACCCTGATCGTGAAGAGAAAAACTCGAATTTTCTACTCATTTTGTTTCGATCGGGGACAATGGAGATTGCATAATCTCATCAAACCAGTTATAGACCCTAGAGATATTAAGCATTAAAATGAATTCTGGAATTCAATCTAGATTCAAGCAATCATTCCATCGAATGGAAAAAGAAAGTCAATTTCTGCTGTTTCCTTTATGCATTTTAACATAGTTTATAAGAAATTCCTTTATTTTTTGCATTTGGCTATCAGTGCATTTATTTATTACTTATTGATATTAAGCATTAAAATGAATTCTGGAATTCAATCTAGATTCAAGCAATCATTCCATCGAATGGAAAAAGAAAGTCAATTTCTGCTGTTTGAAAGGCAAGGAAAAGCACTGAGTGGGTGAGAATAATATTCTCAGATGAGAAAAGGTATACATTGATTAGTTGGTGCATATTTTAAAGCGTGCATCCAATGCATATATAATAGATATAATTTTCAACGACATCATTTTGTTATTATTTTATTTCATATTAAATTTTGGTTAGAGAGGATATTAAAAGAAGCAAAACTGTTATTCTATAACAGAATTTTCCTGTAAATATCCTAACCTAAATTTTTAATATCCTGGCAAACTCAAAGTTTGAAGTTTAAAAAGAAATAAACTTCCTTTTTCTGTAAACAGTGTCTAGTTTTGATGAACAACTTATTTCAAAATGTTATCAGGAATATTGAAAAGAGATAGATGTATCTGTTGAAGAATCCATATATAATGGATAACAGTTATTTTATATTATGTAGAATTTAAGAAAACCTTCAAATAAAATAAATCGGACATAAAAAATAGTTGATTTGTTTACTATATTTTATTTGCAGTTATTTTAAGCCTAATATATTAACGTTTTTAATAAATTTGATCAAACGAATTTGTATCTACAAATTATGTTCAACGAACAATAAATTATTTTAAATGAGCGAATTCAGATAGAAATTTATATTTAATGCGTTATAAATATATATTTGGGAGATTAATAAAATATGCTAAAGCGTTTAATGAAAACACATTTTAGAATCGTTTTTACTATTCATGATCAATAAATGCAATACAACGATTATCTTTGAAGAAAATTAACGTACGTTTTTAAATCGTTTAGTGTGCGTCGAGGGGCAGGTGACTTTTTACGAATACTTTATTAAACCTAGAATCAGGGGTTCTATACATATCCCTTATTAAACTGAGAATGTGATTTGTTTTATTCTTTATCATTTTCCTCTATAAAGTCAAGCTAAACTATACCACATGACTGCATACATATATTTCCTTTTAATCTTTTTATATTTCTTATATTTTCATTCACATCTTGTTCAAGACTAGGCCTTCTCTAAGCATATTAGTTTATCCTTAATTTTTGAACTCAGTATAAGAATAATGCCAAATAATAATCTAAACATATAAAGCAGATTAGGCATCTGTCTGTTTTCTATACAAATTTGGACCGTTCGACCAATCTACACTTATAATTTGGAACCCTGCGGGCAACGTAGGCTACATATTAACCTCCTGTCTTTTTGTTGTGGGGGCTAAAAACAATTCGAAATACCCATAGGAATAACATTGAATATTGCTAGAAGAAACTCTCTCCCTATCTGGTTGTGCAGATGACGTCAGAGTTAACATCTACAAGAGTAACCTCTCAAGTTTACCTTGGAGGTTTTTGTAGAATCTTAGAGTATGATGCAATCGTAGATGGGTCCGTTGAGATGAGAATCGCTCAGTATCATATCGTTTATGTATCCTGTCTGTAAAATGCGGGATGGAATTTTCAAGCATAAAGTGTAATTGCTTAAAACGTTGATCATGATATCGTATCAATATGATTTGTCAGCCTTTCATAATGATTGTGTAATTCCGAAATTCGCATTCCTGGTGGAAGGTGCTACAAATAAAAAGTATTGATAAGAAAAAATTGACCTCAATAATACGATGTATGTCATTTTTTAATTGAACTTAAAGGGCGTTCACAATCACTCCAAAACTCAAAATCGACTTTTATCGACTTTTGTATATAGTCATCTCAGTATCAGTTTTTGTAGGTTTGTCTTACCTATAGTTTGTGAAAAGGATCTAAAGTAAATTGTAGAAGCTATAAAAATCTATTTTAAACTTTATTTTGAGTCGCTTAATTTTTATATTTGCATTTTCTATGACAGGAAAGTGATTTTTTGGATCACTTTCAATCGACGTTTAACCAATTAAACCCGAGCAATGCGGGGTAAATTCTAGTGAAATATAAGTCACAGATCCCAATTCAAATTTGTTGATGACATGTGCTAAACCAAATTTTAATATTTTAAAATCGATTTATAGATTTCACAATTAGTATCAATATTAGTTCTAAAACAAAAGGTAATAACTAGCATCTGTAAAATTTTAAAGAAGAGAAATAAGTTTTTGACGAGTTAAATTTGTTCCATGCATTTAATTAAGTTTTTTTATATCCCTTTTCTTTAATCAGTCTTTATTGGGATCTCAATTTTCAAAAATGTATACTTCGAAACCAAGTGTATAGTTTTGTTAAAACACGAGAATACCATTCATTAGTTGCTGACAACTTTTTCCAAAACACCATCAATATATTTTATCTAATAAGGCGTTGGGCGTTTAAGAAACAATACGAGTATACTTATTGAGCAGAATGGTTTTATCCTCTTTTTAATTGAAATGCAAATATAACATTGGACTAAATAGACAATAATATTTAATCTCTCTCCAGGAAAATTAACAATTGAAACAAGTTTGGTAACAATTTACCAGAGCTTGATGAAATTTCAATATTTTTAAAATACGTAAAATTGTGTTGTGTCCTTTGCAAATGTAATTACACAGACTGCGTGATGAGTTTTGATCATTATCTAGCTAATAGAAATTATTTAAATATAAAACTCTTGGATGTTAAGTGAAATTGAATTTTTTTCTGTTTAATTTTTTCTCCATAGTTAAATATTTCATTAAACTAGCTGTAATAAAGCATCAGGCAACCTAAATGTACTTACAAACCATGGCGCTGCAAATAATTAAAATGTAGATTCATAAGCGAAAACAGTTAATCATTATGGAATTTACTAAACAAAACTTTCTACAAAAACATCAGTAAAAACAATTCATCATTATGGAATTTTTAATAGCCCGCAAGGAATGTCTATGCGCCCAAAGTGTTTCCATGAATTTTGCTAGGTTCATTAATCAAAGTAAACAAATTTTGGTTAATTGAAGACAGATGGTTAATCTTTGATTAGTTTATCGTAATAGTTGCTCAAATTGAATAAAATTTCAATTCAGAGATATTGATGCAATATGTGTGTTATCTCGTAAAGCAATACATCCCAGGGCTAGTGAAGATAATAATCGAATTTTTATTTATAAAATTATTTAAATTACAATGAGTAAGTTTAACATGAAAAAGTGCGGGAGTACATATTTAAAGCTACTTATAAATTTTGAAAGAATTTACAGGGGGAATCTGATAGATTTTCTTTTTAGAGCATAGTTTAGAATTAAGTACATTAAGAAACCTTTTTCTTTCAATACTTACATCGATAAATTTGCTAAAATATGCATCATAAAAAAAATAAATGCATGCTTATGCCCACGTATTTTGATAGCTTATAAACAAAATATTCAAATTGCACAATATTAAATGGAAATGAAAAAGTGAAATTACGTGAAACAGCAGAACAGCATTAAAAAACATCACAAAATTTTTTGAGAACCGTTCTCTAATTGGTTGCATCAGAATTAAGAAAATTATTTCTACCAAGGGAAATTAAAAACTCACTTTGTAACCTTAAGTAAATCCATATTTCTCATGATTTTTAAAATGGCATATCTGTATTGGTTTAACAAATACATATGTTCTTCTCTGCATAAAAAATTCTCCTTCGAGGAATATTAAATTATTTCTCCAATAGAATGAAAAAAACAATAAGCAATATCTTCTTTCACAGTTTCTTGGAAAATTAAGAAGCTAATTAATTGTCCAAAAGGTTTTAAATTTTTTTTATTCCGATGGTGAGAAAACAAAACATTTTTCTGATTAATAAACTAAGTATTACAAGAACTATCAATAAAAAAGGAATCAAGAGTGCTGAACCACGAACTAAGCCTTAAATATATCAGCTCTTAAGCTTTCTATAGTTTTTTAGTATGTTATTAATAATGGAATTAATCATTTCAATTTTTAAGTATGTGTGAGAGATGTGCATGAATAGAATGAAAAATTGGATAACTTGATTTGTCAAATCTCTTTTTCTTTCGGATAAAAATGTCACAATATAATCAACCGTTACCCTCCTACGACTTAAGATTATTTTCAATTCTCTGCAATTCTAAGTACGTTTCAGTATTTTTATTTTAAAACAATATGCAACAATTGAAATAATTTATGTAAAGAATATTTTTATTCGGACGCAGTTATTTTTAAAAGTTCTCTAGGGTAATAATCTTAACTGCAGTAAGAGGATGATCATAATTTCTTTATACAAGTAAAGCCACTTTTAGATTTTTTGTGAATTAGCAAAGCTGCTTATAAGCAATTAATAATTTAGATGTCTTTTTAATTTTCTTTACTTTTAAATAGCTAATCCCTTTCCGATTCTGACTGATTTGAAAAGAAAGTATTATCTGGATTCTTGAGTAAATTGAAAATAAATACGTTTTGAGAAATTGGATAAAAACTATTGCTTTTTCTGAACTGTTAAAGTAAGCATATCGATAGAATCACAGTAAAATGTGTACTTCCTTCAACAAATTTTAAGAAATATAAGATACTTAAATCTGAAAACAAAGTCTATAATATTCTGTTTCAGTATAAGCATTGTGACTGAATTTACTAAGTCAGTCAACTGTATATTTGCTTATCTTTTAGTACTAAGTTTAAAAGTATGATGTTTTACGATTTGGTATCTAATTATAACTACTTGAAAAATGTCATACTTTATATTAGAATACAATTTTAAAATTTTCAATGTAATAAATATGTATTGAAAAAATTAGTTTGATATCTCTGAAAGTCTCTTTTTTATTGAAAAATTGTAGTAAAATGTCAAACAATGATTGGTACAATGATTGAAATTCACACTAAACATTGAGGGAAAGCAATGAGTGATGCTTTCATTTATAAGTCTCACAAAAGTTAAGGATGTGTTATACAGGGTGGGAGAAAAGTCCATGACACATTTCAAAATTTAATATAAAATCAACTAATTGTCATATGAGTGTGCGGTTTTCACTAAATAGCTTTACATGACATCAAGTTTTTTTTGGCATAAAAAATAGTTCAATTGTTTTCACATAGATGGCGCTATTTGTATAGCACTAGCCTAGTAAGGTTAGCTTGCAATCCTCCATTCCAGCTATGACGACCCAAACGGAAAGAGCAAAAACTATTAAAACCTCGTTAGATGTCGGTTGGATGTCGCTCAAGCCACAAAGGGTGCCCACATTGAAATATGGTAGTATGTAGAGACAAAAAGGCTCTAATAAATTCAAATATGTATTGTTTTATGTATATGTAGTTTTATTAGAACAATATGTATTGTTCTAATATGTAATTTTTTTATGCCAAAATAAAAAACGTGATGCCATGTAAAGCAATTCTGTGAAAACCGCATTCTCATATGACAATTGGTTGATTTTATATTAAATTTTGAAATGTGCCAAGGACTTTTCGCCCACCCTGTATTTCTGAATTTTTATCTATTTTAAATACTGCACGTTATCTTGGTTAAAACAATGTGGCAGATGTCAAATACTTGTCTCTTAAATAGAAATTATACAAATCCCTTGAAACGGCTTATTTAAAAATTAATGGTTTGAAATTTTGACAGCAAGTGAAGTAATGTACAACCGAAATGCAGAAAACAGAATTTGTTTCTTTAATTTCAAGGTACTACACCCTTGGGGTTTGTCATTTGTAGAAGTCTCGCGTGATCAACCATTCCATGTTTTCAAATTAAGTCATAATTAAAACTAATTACTCATTACTTAAACTTGGAAATAAATACTGGAAAATGTTGGCCTTAGGATTTCCAAATAGATACGTTGTTTACTTGTTAAATATACATTATTCAGGTTGTATGATCACGGTGCCACCTTTGCTTCCAGTGAAAATAGTTTTACTCGGGTCATAGGTCAACTGTCTTACTTATGCAGGTACCTTCTAATTCCAGTATTTATAGTCCACTTCAATAAGCTGTTCCTAGGTTCTAGCCTTTGTGTGCTTCCATATTTTGATAATATATTCTAAGGATATAAATACAACGTACATGATGTGGCAACCTACGCATATTTATAAGTAATTCATTTCTAAAACTTATTTTTTATCTTTTCTCTCGTAACAAAGTTTACTAATTTTACCTGCTAAGTCAAGAAAGCTGTACTTCCATATTTGGTCCTTACGAGTTGACTGCTGTTACAAATTGACTATACACGTTCTCTGATACTTTGAAACTATCTGTCGCGGTGCAGCGTGGTGATCCTAGTAGGCTCCTATTTCGCCTTGTACTAGATAAATACACCCTAGTCAATTTGGGGGAGATCAGAATATCGGTAATATTTCATTAATAATAGAGGATTATCTCTATGAATGCACACATAGAAAAGAAAGTTTTTTAGAAAAATTTATACAATTGTTAAAATACTACGGACGATACAAAGCTACGAAGAACACGGATAAACACATTTTTAGTCAGTCTCCAATTGTTCTCAATTCCAAATTAATTTTTTATCACATTCCATATCATGGCTACATTTTTCACGTGCAGAATTAAAAATACATTTACCAATGCTTTAATAATATAATAAATATCAAGAAGCAATAACTTTTACAAATACTCAGTTGTACTCGCGCAATAAAAATTAAATTCGTGGTTCGCTTGCACGCTCTAACCTCTACATAGCCGTATAAACACTCAATCAATTGTTGAATGAGTGTTTTCTAATTTACAAGGTATCAGACACTTTTATATGCAATTACAACCCTTAACCCTAAATATCAAATTTGGAGATACAACTTTCTCTTAACTAGCACTGCAGAATTATCCTCTAAATCGCCCTCACGATTACGCCTACATTTATGTTCAGTTAAGGGCATTCAAGTAAATCATTTTTGTTCGCTGCAAATTTTGCATGTCAAAGCTTAGGTACGAATATTAAAACATGTGCAAATATTTCCTTAACATACGAAATGATACTAAAATTAAACCAATAAAAGTAATGTTCACCATATACACGTATGTCCCTTAACGTGCCAGAATAACACTCTATATCCTCTTTAATCTATTAATATTTGTATCTCATTGTTTCAGGACCCAATCGGAGACATGAATCCAATACTACTTTCACCTTCTGACCTTTCTCACCTCGTTAACCATTGCTTCAAATAGTTTCACTCACTCAAGTTGTTTATTTCTTCCATTTCCACCATAACGGAACCTGAATAGAAACCCCACCTGTTCTGCCAAAACACTTTTTAATAGGTCCCCTAATCCAATAATTTTCTCAATCCTTTACTCACTAGTGGATTAATTTTCAACTATTCTCTCTTTCACGAATTCCTTAGAAGAAAGATCGCAGAGCAGTTTCAAACACCAAATGAGGCACAAAACCATCCACTTACAAAGATATCTCACTATGTTACAACGTGTCACTAACTTTATTGAAGTGTTTAATAAAAGGTTATCCTGGAATATGCTGTCTCACATTGAACTTGTGAACTAATTACATAGTCACCATTGCGCTCCATCTCTAATGGAAGCATTTGAATGACTGCCACTCCTGCGATTTTGTTTTATGTTATTTTGACATACATTTCGTCCAAAAACCTCTCCATGGCTTACATTACGTAATTTCTTAATGCACAATTAAACAAGCCCACTTTCTTTTAAAGTGAGTAAAAAAATTGGAAGTTTCCTGGGTATCTAAAAACGCAAAATTACTTATGTGGTCCGGATTACTTAATAAGCTAAGCAATATTAGATGTAGAAAACTTAGTTCAATAAGCTATTCTTAATCAACAGCTTGTCTATAACATGGCGTTGTCAGTTTGATAATGCTATGTTTTGCTCTAAGAATATAAATACATTCGTTTGTATTTTGAGGTCTAAGGGCCATATTTGGCCAAGCTGCACCAATCAACGTAAAGTAAATGGACATACGCATAGTAGGAAAGATTTTACTGACGCAGAAGGGAGAAATACACGCAGGTAGGAATTGCGCAAGCTGTTGGCAAATCCACCGAACCACGGCAACCTCTCTAAGGATATAGAATCGATTATAGCGATAGATTACTGAGCATTATAAATAATTCAATTCTAATTTAATTTATTTTTCCACTCTATCTTAACAACGTATACCCAAAAGAGCATATTCGGTCTTATATTTATGTTTAATTCCAATCACTTAAATGCAGCATTTTTTCTCTCAAAAAGTTGAGTAAGTCAGCGCTTCGACAAGAATATTAAAAACATGTGCTAATGCTTCCCCGGTCCAAAAGTATCCTCATACTTCACGTTAAGCATTTCTTTTAATTCGCAATTTAAAAGCCCCAGGCGTTTTTTCCGGAGCTTAGGGGTCCCATCCAATTTCACACATCACTTTCTTTTAAAGTGGAAAGAAATTAAAAGTTTCCCGGGCACTCATAAAACGTCATAGTGTGTCCCCGGAGTGGAATCAGGAGCTGTTTGATCACCATCCACAATATCATTTCTAACGACCAATTCCGAAGGATTAGACTGAGACGAGAGCTATTGGCGGGCGAGAGATGCTTTAAACGTCATTTATCGGGCGAATCATGGAAGTCGTTTCGTAACCAGGGCCGGATGGCCAATTAAAAGCGATCACTAATAGAATGGATTGGCTGGGAATTTTCCACTGGCCGTTGCGAAATGGGTTGTCATAGGTTACCGGGCACCTGCATCTCTGTCTGATTGAACACTATCTCTGAAAGTGACGCTTCGGTCCATTTCATAATTAGGCTCACTGAAATCTCGGTGATAGTAAACATCCATTGTAAGGAATGTAGACTTAGAGTAGGTCGATGGGGATCGTTAGAAGAAGGAAAAATTATGATTAAGAAAGATATCTTAGAGTGATAAATGTATTATTTTACAGTAATTGTTAGTGTCAATTACTTGCATAGATACCTAAAGTACTATAGTTAATTTCTGTTGACAGGGTAGATTGATAGGGATCACCAAGAAAGAGGGGATATTATGTATAAGAAAGCTATCGAACTAGAAATGCATTTATTATCTATAGTGTCAACTATTTACATATATACCGATAAAATAGTGAACAGCTATTATAAGGATCTAGACGTAGGGTAGATCAATGGGTGAATCATGAAGAAAGAGGAGGAAATTAAGAATAAGAAAGATATCTTAGACAAGAAATAATTCATTATTTTATTATTATAATTTGTAGTGTTAATTGTTTACATACATACTGATGAAATAGTAAACAACTATTACAGGGAATGTAGACTTATTGTAGATTGGTAGGAATCATCAAGAAAGAGAGCGAATCATTATAAATAAGAAAGATACCTTGGAGCGAGAAACACATTATTTTATTATTTTATCTGTATGATCAATTATTTAAATACATGCCTATTAAGTACTAATCTGCTATTCTATACTTGGGGTAGATTGATAAGAATCATCAAGAAAAGAGGGGAAATTTATGAAGAAAGATATCTAAGAGCGAGAAACGTGTTATTTTATTATTATAATTTTTAGGGTCAATTTACATAGATACCGATCAAATAGTAAACAGTTATTGTAAGGGTTATATAATTGGTGTATGATCATCAGGAGACATAGAGAGAGAGAGAGTAAATTATGAATAAGGATGACATCCTACATCGAGAAATGTAGAATTTTATTATTATATTCTGTAGTGTCAATTAATTACACAAATACCTATAAAATAGTAAACTGCTATTATAAGCTTAGGATAGCTATTTTAAGGAATGTACACTAGGGGAGATTGATAAGACTTAAAGAATGAGGGAAATTATGAATACGAAAGATATCTTAGAGCGAGAAATGCATTCATTAGTTATTTAATCTGTAGTGTTTATTATTTACATGGGTATCGATAAAAATAGTCAAGTTATTGTAAGGAATGTAGATTTAGGGTTCAATCGTCTTCAAATTAGTCTAAACATGCAATTTCATGAATTTACTATCGTTATATCCGGAGATATTCGATGTTAAACCGTTGTCCATTTCAGGGATCATGTCCACATTAAAAGTCGCTATTAGTAGATTGAGATTATACTATGTAGTTAATCAGGAATTGTTCATTTGTTCCTTGACTAAAAGAATATTACAAAGAACCTTAACCTTCCTAGTGGTTGTCTCTAAGAGGTATCATCTCGTCATTACCAAAATTGACCAGATCTGGGAGGAGAAATTTGGAAAGAAAGTTTATCAATATTTACTATTTAATTTTACCGTCAACTTCAATTTTTAACAGTTAATGATAAATGGTAAACTTATTCACTGACTACTATTTTTAGTAAAAATTAATTACGTTTTCCATAATAACGGTTAATAATAACTTATCACAAGTTTACAAAAGCCATGAAGACTGTTACAGTGAAAACAGTTTTCCTATCTCTACATAAGAGGACGAGGGAGCCTGTTGGAAGAGTAACGGATTAGTAGCTGGGGGATTGCAAATTCGAATCCAACCAAAGACCGTCGTGTACAAAGGGTCTGATGCATGTTAAATCCGTCTTGGCCTCAAATGTCCTCACGCTGGTGTGGTGTGGAAGTTTCGAGATTGGGGTGCCAGCTTAGGTGTTATCTCGTCATCTGACATGGGGTTCGAAATTACCATGGTGTTGTTCTCTCCTTGCGGATTGATTCCGGACCGTCGCCAATAGCCCATTGTGTTGCTCCAGTGCAACGTTAATTAAAATGCCTACCTACCTCTACAGTTAGATTGATCATTGTTCAGCCGTACCACACATGACAGGTAGAAGTCAATGTCCGTTAAGTTATAAAAATGATATTTCCAAACATTTTTTAAAAATTTACACATTTCTTAGGTTTGTCAAAATGTTTTTCATCTTTTAGATGCCACCTAAAGTATCGCTAGTGACAAAATTGAAGTGTAGCGCAAAAACTATCCAGAGGAAAGAGCTTAAATGTTTTATAGTAATATTAAAAGTCCTTCTGGATCTATTTCTGTCAAAATATATCGAGGTTCCTATTCATAATTATTTTTTCGTATATTTATTTAATAATTAATATTGTAAACTAAAAATTATTTAAAAAGTAAAACGCTATGTATATTTTGTTTGGGTACCTCAATAGGCAGCATGCTACAAAATATCAGGAATACTGCGCTATAGGAATATTATTTAGGAAGATATCCATAAAAGTCTGGGAAATTGATTAATAGTAGGAGCTCCAAACTTTCTGTGTTCATGAATGACATGAAACTTGGTATTTGAAGTTAAATTATGATATCGATTCGAAAATTTGTGTCAAAATAGGGGTTTGCTATTGGAAATTATAAAGTTGGTGCTCAATTTATTGTGAATACGGCCCCTTATGCAATTTTATACATATGAATTCATAGAAGACGCTATTCCCTGTCGAATCCCATCTTTGAGTTTGCTCTACTCTCAAAGTGGTTTAAATGAAGAGGGGTGATTCGTTTTTTTCCGAGACTGTGCAAGCATTAAAAGATTCAAAATATGTAGGTAGTGCTTTCTCATGCCAAAAAATGCTAAAGTTCTATGAGAAACTAGTGTCCCTACACCTTATTTTATTTATACTCCCTAATTTTAAGATATATTTAGTTTATGCAACTGTCTGTCTAATACGAGAACTGCCCACAAGGTCCTCCAGGACCAACAAAATCTGCTTCCGGTGTGTTGTCGTAGAAACAGATTTTATCCTATTTCCCTTAGGGGTGCTTGAAAAAAATGTATTTAAGTTGGTTATATTAGCACAATTAGTGATGATTTGGAAATATTTTTCGGTTTTTAATCGACGTCGAGATCTATACTAATAAACTACCTCCTTCTGCAGACAACGTTCACGAAAAACAAAATAAAATTACGCTATTCCCGAGTTCCCTGGAGTCACCCCTACTCAAAATGAATGAGTCTTGTTTCTATAGCGACCGCCACCACCCAGACTTGATATCGGGGCAGTTATCATGGTAAACAGACAGTACACATGTCTTTCATACATATTTAAGTCCGTTGACTTTTTAAAAGAAGTTAGATGAAAGTTCCAAAGTTCTCAACCATTATTGAATTCAGTAATGTAGTTTTTTAATTTCATAAGTGAACGAAAACATTTTTTTTCATTCCATGTTCATGATTGGCAGGCTCAAGAAAACAATTTAAACTTTCCCCAGTCAAGTACATTGCCTTTCAATTATGAATTAAAAGATACTAACGAGAATTTAAAATTGGGGTGAAATATAAATAGATCATACACTTCAGGGTTAATTTTCCTTCATTTAATGGAAGAGGAATGTTTTACAAAAAACTAATTTAATGAATTTAGAAAAATAAATCTATCCAGCAATTATCACATCAACAAATGTGATTTAAACGAATTAAAATGGACAGGTATATTTTTAAACAATCTTGTTTTTGTGGCTTTTCTGAGAAAGTGATTGTTAATTATGTATCATTGATATATCACAGCACCTTAAAAAGGAAGGCATTTTCTTAATAAAAGTATTTAATCCTTCGGGCCACACTTCAAAATTTCAGGAAGAATGTCGGGATTAATAACTTAAAACTTTGTTCTTGAAACATTAGCTAAATGTTTTGAGAGTTTCTCTTCATCCGTGAGTGGCAAGAGCTACAGAAAAATTAAATTTTGCGCATTCTGTGAAATGTTTATCTGAACCTTCCATCAAGTTTGTTCGTCCCTTCAAGACAAGGTTTATATTTTTTAGTGTATATTAGACTTATTATACTGGGAGATTGAGAAAGAAGTTTGATGCCTTTCCTTGTCAACTTCCACCAAATGTTTTACAATGATTAATCGAAAGAAATGTATCTAATAAATTTCCAATTAATATATTTTAGGTAATAAACTTTGGTTGATACATAAATCATCTCATTAAAATGTATAAAAAATGTTTGATCAATTATCTTGTAATCGAATTAAAATAGAGCTTGTGTTAACTATATAATTACAATATTTTTTGACTAAAAATTAGAGATGAGTAATGTATATAAGATAAACACTATAGTTTTGTAAATATAATGAAAATAAATCAACGTGGCATTTGTATTAATCAATTTAAAATATTATATTTTTAACTTTAGTATTTTGTAGAAATATCATACCTGAAGAGAGAATTGTGTTAAGAAAATATTTAAACTCGTATTATAGTGAATGCGTATGCATTGCATTGTATTGTACTTGTATTTCTAAAATTTCGAAGTTCCAAACCAACTATTCTTGTCGGTCTATACATACTCCATTCAAATAAGGGAACAAAATATGCAGACCGTGATCTGTAGATTTATTTTATTAATATTCAATAATTTAATCCTCTGGAGTTCACAAAAATAATTCCACATCCCACTCTCCAAACTTCCACACCTTCCTCTTCTGAGGTCACAACAGATTTAACGTGTACCAGTCCCCTTTGTGCACGACTTTGTTTGACTGGATTCGAACTTGCAGCCCTCCAATTGCTAATCCGTTACTCTTCCAACCGGGCCACTGCGGCACTATAACTCATTTGTAAGTCATCATCATTTGTAAGTATTTGAGCGAAGGAAGATGTAAAGCAATTTGAAGTGCAAATTCTGTAAGTTTATAATGATGAATTTGAAATCTTATTTTTACGAAAATTGCAATGACCTGCAGATTTCTTTTTAAGTCCGATTCAGCCTGGCTATCAACAATCATATTCGGAAGAACTTAGATCTCTCGAAAAGAATAACCTTCAATGATATTTTCCACAGGACTTGATTTCAGTCACGTAAAGTAAATTAAAATCATTTATTGTTGCATAAATATCTTGATTTAAATAAGTATTTCTTCATTTTTTGGCTTTATCAGTACTTATAAAGTTTTTGGATTAAAATGATTTCAATGAAAAATTGCAAAGTTTACTCTTGTATTGAGAAAGTTCTATTCCTACATATGGTATATCCCGTTCTTGATTCTTTTTGATTCACGCACTTTCTTGATTCAAATAAAAACACTTTTTTGACTAATTCCATTATGTATGTCGATTCAGCTAGT
The DNA here is from genome assembly GCA_933210815.1 of Meta bourneti. Lineage (NCBI taxonomy): Eukaryota > Metazoa > Arthropoda > Arachnida > Araneae > Tetragnathidae > Meta > Meta bourneti. The sequence continues at coordinate 63,094,715 of OW119923.1, read as the reverse complement.
TAATATATTCATGTATTCTACTAAGAAAAACAATATTTTTCACTCAATTCAATTCGCAAAGATTAAGCTTTCTTTATCGTCCTTCGAAATTTCGACATTTTCCTGCCCCCTTCCAACACACTCAATAATTGCTTGACATTTATATAATTAAAACTTATTTTTCATTTGAATGCATTTAACAAGCACCAAACATGAAATAAAAAATAATTAAAATTGTCATATATGTTAAATAAGAGGGTTGGTTAGTTAACAAACACAAGACAATAACGAGGGAGGGGGAAAAAGCAAAAAGCCAAAGTGTAGACAAAGAGAGAGCAGATCACATGGGAAACTCTCGGGGTTGTAATGCCAGTACACACTTAACCTCCACGTGGTTTTGACGAAATATCTCGTATATCAAGATCTGAGCAATTTTGCTAATGATATCTCGTCATCAAGATATTGGCGATTTTTTTTATGATGACGAGATCAAGATCTGGTCGTTTTCTTCTAATGACGAGATATCCCATCCATCAAGATCTAGTCGGTTTTACTAATACGTCCAGACAACCACCAGGAGGAAAAAGATGTTAAAGAAGATGTTCCCCCGAGGCCATTAAATAAGAGGGGAATTAGAACCAGAAATATTCTGTACTTGTTCCGATCGGTCACATGGAATGGCCCATTTCTAACATTTTATCATAAATATTATCGCTTGCATGTTACTCGTTTCCTTTCAAACCGTACGCAAGTGAAGATTTAATGAATACAGAAAAGGAGAATATTAGTTAATACTTAACATTTATCTTTTTTATGTTAGAGTTTCTTCTGCTATCATCTAAGCTATGTGCAGTTTATAAAATATTCATATTAAATAAAGTTAAAAAGAGCTTTCCATTCCTGTAATCTTGGTAAGTCAGAATATGTCTTCTGAAATAGCGTTACATACATTTCGTTGTGCATTTTAAAATAGGCTTCTTCATAAGAGGGTGTCTTCTAAAACAAAGGGCATTACGTAGTACATTTTCTATCTGAGTTCATTCCATTAACGTAATTCTTATCTATGAAAGTGAAACGTGAGTAGTATACGGGTGCCTATACGGGACGGAAGTGATGTCATACCACTTGACCAGAAGTGGGCGGGACCAAGTGACGTCATCAAAAGGGGGTGGCCGTAACCGGATGTGACGTATTGTTTGTTTACATTTTGGATGGGAAATTTTTTGTCATCGACTTCGTGCAGGCGTTGAGTTGTTTCAAGATGGCGTCGTTTTGTTGGAGTTGTGTTGCCATGGTGATGAATCACTGGTGGTGACATCTGGTGGAGAAATTCGAAACCCTATTATTTTTAATTAAAAAGGAATTTCTTGGATTCGAACTGGGGACCATAAGATCCGAAGTTAAGTGCGCTACCACTACTCCATTGGGACTTTGGGGTCATTGGTGAATTAATGTAGTGTTTTCTCTCTCTCTCTTGGACGTATTTTTCTTAGTATTAGGAATGGGCTATTTTTAGAAAATGGTTTGAATAATTGTATGGCGGTTTTTTATTTAAGTTTCTATTTTTATATCGGCAGGTACATCCATCTAGTGGTAGAAGTAACAATTAGTTTTAAAGGAATTTATTTCTTTTAGATTTAAATATATATTTTACTTAAATATACATATTTGATCTCTTGCAAAAATTGTTTTCTATTTTTACAAAATGACTTGCAGCGCCATCTAGTGATTCTAAAAGCAATTAATCTAAGGAACGAATTGATTTCTTAATGTTTTTACTTTATTCATAACCAGTGACGTCAGTGTGTTTACGTTTGGGACTTGAATTTTTTTCCTTCTGAAATTTCGATGTGACGTCAGATTACATGTTAGAACACGAAAATGTCCAATCACATCGATTTTCATCGCAAGTAAGCGCGGAGGAATACAAGCCGGGTATTAGGAATGGGCTAATTTTAGAAAATGGTTTGAATAATTGCATGGGGGTTTTAATAAATGCTTTTACAAAATGACTTATAGCGCCATCTAGTGAGGGGTTGAACAAGTAAACGTACTTTAGTGAAAATACTATGATATATAAAATAAAATAGATTTACGCGGTTTTCTCAAATTTTAGACTGAATGACTAGTTTAGATGTTTTTACTCAAAAATTAATTATACATTAGATGCTATAACTCCTATTTTATAGCAGAAATTTTGTTTTAAATAATATACACTTAAGTAAGAGTAAAATTTTTGAAAACTTTACAAGACAAATACTATGAATATGTTTTCTTGTACATTTGAAGAAGTTATAACAGTATAAAAAACATTTATCCTATAAATCTAAATTAAATGTTATTTTTTAATCAATATTTCCTTGCATATTATTTTTTACTTTGAATAAATCTTCATATCATAAATATCATAAATTTTAGTGATTTAATTTATATTATATAGATTTACAAACCTGATTTTGGATGAAATATAAGGATTTTATATTTTAAAAGTTAATGTTTTTACTCAAAATTAATTATATATTAAATACTATTACACATATTTTTAATGTTGAAGATTTTTAGAAAACATTTTACAATTGAAACATACATTAAATATTATGACAAACACTTAAATGCAGATCCATAAGGGAATATTGGAAATCTTTTTAATGCTTTACACCTTTCTATTTTAAATAAATATTTGCTTGCCTTACCACATACACTGTATTTTGGATTATTTGTTTTTTTATTACATGGTCTTATAAATTTTCTTTTAAAATGCAAGATCTGAAAATGAAAATTTTCCTTGATTTTAAGATTAATGTTTTATTCAAAAATTAATTATACAATAGATGCTATAGCACATATTTTATTACAGAATTTTTAATATTATACACTTAAGTGAGCGTAAAGTTTTTGAAACTTTACAAGACCCATATTATGAACATGTTTCCTTACACATTTGAAGTAGTGAAAAAGAGTATTAAAACCCTTTATCCTGTAAAAAATCTAAATTAAATATTATTTTTTAATTACTCTTTCATTGCATATTATTGTTTACTTTAAATAAATTTTCATAAATTTTAGTGATTTTAAAAGTTAGATATTTTTGCACAAAAATTAATTATATATCAAATATAGTACACGAATTATAACATTGAAAATTTTTAGAAAACGTTGAACAATTGAAATATATACTTTAAATGTTATTACAAACACTTGAATGCAATTTGCTTTTATTTTTAATTTTACAATTGAGACATTTTTAAAAGTTTGATTCTTAAAGTGTGTTTTATGCATAGTAAAAAAACAATACTAAAAACCTTTAAGAGTAAAAGAATTTTATACATTAATTTCAAACTTTACAAGACCCATACCATGTTTCCTTGCACATTTGAAGTTGTGAAAGTAGAGTTAAAAACCATTTATCCTTGAAGTTCTAAATTAAAAGTTCTTTTTCTTTAATGCTTTTGCAAAACCACACATTTTACTAAATATGAACTTCCTTTTATTTATTTGAAAACCTACCTTATGCACATCGTACAGTTTAAATTGCACAGCAAAATACCTATACTGTAGGAAGCTATGAAGTATTTTACAAGATACTTTGGTACTGTTTTCTTAATTTTAAATGTTCTACATTGCTATGTTAAATGGATAGTAAGTGGGTTTTCGGTTTTGAAAATAATGTGTACACATCTGTGCTGCTAAGCAAATTAACTTTTAACCTTTTCTTGATATTTAATGCATAATCTAAATATTTACTCACACCGCTGATAGTTTTAACCATGAGTAAAATTAAATAATAACTGAAAATTTTAAGTATTAATGTGAATTTTAAAATGAACAAATATTATTGAAATAATGGATTAAATCTTAATTCTATGTATTCTTAAAATGATCTCTGCAAAAACCAGCACATACAATTCTTAAACAGATTGAAGGAAGCTACATGGAAACAAGGTAAATTATAACACTTTTTAATAGTAAAAACTTTATGATTAATATTTTTTGCAAAAATAATACATTGTAGTAAAAAAAAAAGAACTTATTTTTACATACTTGCATTTTTTGAAGAGACACATATTTCCGACAAGCCAATTATTCAATGCCATCACCTCAGCTATGGGGCAATGCAAATTATTTTTGTGAATGACCACATTATAGTCTTTGGATATCTTTGTTGCTACTTAGAGCACATAATGCATCGAATTTGGGACACCCATATTGTTCCAAGTTGATATTCGGAATATTCAATGCATCTAAGCTTTTCTTTTCCACATAACCACTTTGTAAGCAATTAGGTACTGAGTGGCCCTCTTGGTCTGCTCGTACAATTCTAAAAGCTTAGTCTAGACTTTCTAAGGGAGCACAATTTGCTATGTCGTGGGACAGAAATGAAGTGCACATACGTAATTTTTAACATATCACACAGTTGTACGATCTTTGGCACTAAGTTTATGCTCAGACGATAAGTTAAAACGAATACTTGAAACTACTTGCGATTTTTACAGCATTGTATGCGTATTTACATACTAAGAAACTTTTCTTGAGTCTGAAATCCATCAAAATCCACAATTGCACAAATATTAAGCATTGCTATTGAAAAAGCGTTAGCTGTTCTTGGAAAAATAATTGTAAACTGGAGGCCACGAAGAACTGGATTATATAACACCATACACTTACTAATCATACTAATCAGTAAAGTTAAAATTTATCTTTTGCGTTCCATAGTTACTCACAAAAGATAAGACTAAGTGAGGAATGTACATACTCAGAAAACATGTTTGTGATAATGCACGAAATAAAATTTTATGTTGTAATACAAGATTTTAACGAAAGGATATACTTAAATGTGCGTGTGATTTTTTTTACTCTACCACGTTTATGCGCTCTGAATGCAATTCAATTCTACGACTAAACTTGAGCAAGAAAAAACATAACCAAATATAATTTATAAGAGAAACGTATTTTGACTTTCTTTAAAATGAGAACTTTAAAGTATACTGAATTCTCTTAATTCTGCAGTTTTATTTTTCTAAAATTACATCAACAAATTGAATTATATATTTGTGGGCACACACAAGTCTTTGCCTTTGTTTGAAGGAAACTAGTATCTCTGACAAGTATCAGATTTTTAAAAATTGAGTAAAAGAACCTTTTTTCATGGGATTTAACTCAATCTGCTCCATAATTTTACCCTTAAGAGTAATAGAGCATATTATAGTTTTAAGGAAAATGAATAACCATTATGCAAATTTGAAGCCAAAAGTTCCAAGCATGTATATGCGCCTATCTACGTTTAGAGATTGGCCAACGCACAGACGTTGACATTAGGGATCTAGCCGAAAACGGACTGTCTTGGACGTGATCAGGTGCTATTGGTATGGCGAAGGGCTTGAAAATTGGTAAAATGAAGACGTAGTGAGATACAAACCCAAAGTTTTATCCAAAATGTTTGGTAGCCTATAGATGAAATTGTACAGGTGCTGGATGATATCAACAATAATATCAATGGTTTTATAAAAAAGAACGATGTATAGCTTTACCCCTTATACAACGACAAGGACGAACGACTTTGTAAAATTTGCAAGGAATCGGAAAAATGAATGCTACTTTACAGCCTTGCGGTCATCTGGTGACATGCATGAGCTGTACGAAGAGTCTTTCAACGTGTCCTATGTGCCGAACCAATATTTTACATAAAATTAAAACGTACATTTGTCACTAAACTGTCTATTTATTAGTACATGTAGTAGATGCAATTTCAAGTGATATACTGAACATGGTGAGGAAGAAAATTCAATTGTAAAAGGGTGGTATTGAGTTGAAAATGGTTAAATTGGCATAAGTGCTTCAGTAAAAAATTAGTAAGGAAGTTTGGGACTCTAAAACCCTAAGACTCCTTATTAAGGAAAAAAATCGTGTAGGAAAGACTTATACGCCCTCATAAATATATTGACTTTTAATTATTAGTCGTTTGTGCATTACATGTTAAACCTATATACTAAAGAATTTTAAACAGTGCCTTAAACAGGAGTTACTAAATGCTTTAGGAAAGATGTGTAAATGTACTCTGTAATGCAAGAAAGAATACTTGAATTAAATATTCATTTTGAGTGTTTCTTTCTTTTAGGGGGATTATTAAAACTTTTGTTAAAAGCATTTTAAAATAATTTTTATTAATTTTTAAAAACTTTTTTATTTTACTGCTTAACTTTTATTATTGTTACTGTTGAACTTTGATTTACTGCTTAACTTTTTTTACTGTTTAACTTTTTTATGTTTAACTTTTTTAGTGTTTAACTTTTTCTCCTTAACTTTTTTTTATTGTTTAATTTTTTTCTGTTTAACTTTTTCTTCCTGTATAACTTTTTTCACTGTTTAATTTTTTCTGTTTCACTTTTTTATTGGTTAATTTTTTCTATTTAACTTTTCTTACTGTTTAACTTTTTCAATTGTTTTTTTTTACTGCTTAATGTTTTTTTTCTACTATAAAAATAGGTCTCTAAGATTATTCAGGATGTTTCGAAAATTCTTGTGAAAATGAATGTTACAAAAATGTTTGCTGAAAAGAATGCCTGGATTACAATATAGTAATTTTAAATAAAATATCATTTGTATGTATATTTATGTCCTATGATTATTTCTCCTTGGATTCATTCAATCCCAAAACTAACCAACTAAATTGTCTTGTGACATTATATACGTTAAAAATTTTTGAATGCACTTTAAGTTTGAAAATGTGCTTACATAAGATATCTGTGAACAGGATAAAGTTTAGAAAACCTTAAAGGCGAAATACAAATTTCTATTTAACTGGTATGTTATGCAAATTTGAAAACTTTCAATCACCATTGCTGCGTTTATAATTTTTACATTCTTTAAGAAAATCTTTCCTACTTATTTCATTATTTTATTATACTTTGCTTTCAACGAATGGTATTTTCATTTTAAGCAACTAAGTATTAAAATTATTCAAATATGCTTAAAACAAGTATCATAAGAATTAAAGTTGATAAAAGCAACTGATGTTTTTCAGTTAGTATACTCTGAAACTATATATTTTATTAAAATTTTAGAAGGGTATTGCGATTGGTAAGGGGTTCAATGCTTTGTATTTTGTGTTTGAGTTTTTTACCAGGTGTAGGCTGAATGCTACAGAAATATATTTAAGGCCATCCACACAAATTTAAATTTCCTCCAAGCCTCTAGTCTTAAGAAAAATCATAATATAATCTAAATTTAACGCAAAGGAGTACGAAGGATTAATATAAAGAATATTGAAGTAGTTTTATGGTATTTTTAATGGTTTATAAGCACGTTTGTGTAGTGCAGAATTACTTTGCATCTTAAAATCTTAAGTTTTCTTTCTGAATTAACTTGAGAAGTCAAGTGAAAGTCTAGATTCTATAAAGGTCAAGTTGCGACAGATTCTAACATAATTTTAAAATATGTGAAATAATTTACTCAAAATGATTATAAAATCAATGAAAGTGTGTTACATCATTTAATGAACGAAATGGTGACAGAATGAGTTCCAGAATAGATTACTTTTTATATCCGATTTCGTTATGTAGATAAATTTAATATCAATTTTTCGATTTAAGAATTTTTAGCACCGATCCTGTTTCTCTAGCCTTAATTTTGTCTTAAACCAAGCCAAGCTGATCCCTTCGAAGACAACTTCGAAGGCTAAGAATTCCAGACTCACCTCCCCTCGGCTCACCGTGAGGTGTAGAGCCCATATAGAGGGGAAGGAGGAATAAAGTTTAATCGCCAGCCGCAAGATAGAGGCCCATAGGCCACCCACTCGGACAGCATTTATTAAAACCAAACATAAATACAAAAGAAATATAAAGGACCAACAGGGTCCAAATAAAAAAGACGACCGGCACAAGCCGGTTTACAGGGTCGTTCAAATTGAATATATAAAGACCTAGAATAAACATAAAAAAATAGATACAACAATATAATAAGAGAATAAAACAACGCAGTTATAAAATATTTATTATATATATAAATAAAATTCAATTAGATTAGATAGAAAATTTCATTTCAGATCTTCCATTTTAAAAGAAAATTTATAAGACCATGTAATAAAAAAACAAATAATCCAAAATACAGTGTATGTGGTAAGGTAAGCAAATATTTATTTAAAATAGAAAGGTGTAAAGCATTAAAAAGATTTCCAATATTCCCTTATGGATCTGTATTTAAGTGTTTGTCATAATATTTAATGTATGTTTCAATTGTAAAATGTTTTCTAAAAATCTTCAACATTAAAAATATGTGTAATAGTATTTAATATATAATTAATTTTGAGTAAAAACATTAACTTTTAAAATATAAAATCCTTATATTTCATCCAAAATCAGGTTTGTAAATCTATATAATATAAATTAATTCACTAAAATTTATGATATTTATGATATGAAGATTTATTCAAAGTAAAAAATAATATGCAAGGAAATATTGATTAAAAAATAACATTTAATTTAGATTTATAGGATAAATGTTTTTTATACTGTTATAACTTCTTCAAATGTACAAGAAAACATATTCATAGTATTTGTCTTGTAAAGTTTTCAAAAATTTTACTCTTACTTAAGTGTATATTATTTAAAACAAAATTTCTGCTATAAAATAGGAGTTATAGCATCTAATGTATAATTAATTTTTGAGTAAAAACATCTAAACTAGTCATTCAGTCTAAAATTTGAGAAAACCGCGTAAATCTATTTTATTTTATATATCATAGTATTTTCACTAAAGTACGTTTACTTGTTCAACCCCTCACTAGATGGCGCTATAAGTCATTTTGTAAAAGCATTTATTAAAACCCCCATGCAATTATTCAAACCATTTTCTAAAATTAGCCCATTCCTAATACCCGGCTTGTATTCCTCCGCGCTTACTTGCGATGAAAATCGATGTGATTGGACATTTTCGTGTTCTAACATGTAATCTGACGTCACATCGAAATTTCAGAAGGAAAAAATTCAAGTCCCAAACGTAAACACACTGACGTCACTGGTTATGAATAAAGTAAAAACATTAAGAAATCAATTCGTTCCTTAGATTAATTGCTTTTAGAATCACTAGATGGCGCTGCAAGTCATTTTGTAAAAATAGAAAACAATTTTTGCAAGAGATCAAATATGTATATTTAAGTAAAATATATATTTAAATCTAAAAGAAATAAATTCCTTTAAAACTAATTGTTACTTCTACCACTAGATGGATGTACCTGCCGATATAAAAATAGAAACTTAAATAAAAAACCGCCATACAATTATTCAAACCATTTTCTAAAAATAGCCCATTCCTAATACTAAGAAAAATACGTCCAAGAGAGAGAGAGAAAACACTACATTAATTCACCAATGACCCTAAAGTCCCAATGGAGTAGTGGTAGCGCACTTAACTTCGGATCTTATGGTCCCCAGTTCGAATCCAAGAAATTCCTTTTTAATTAAAAATAATAGGGTTTCGAATTTCTCCACCAGATGTCACCACCAGTGATTCATCACCATGGCAACACAACTCCAACAAAACGACGCCATCTTGAAACAACTCAACGCTTGCACGAAGTCGATGACAAAAAATTTCCCGTCCAAAATGTAAACAAACAATACGTCACATCCGGTTACGGCCACCCCCTTTTGATGACGTCACTTGGTCCCGCCCACTTCTGGTCAAGTGGTATGACATCACTTCCGTCCCGTATAGGCACCCGTATACTACTAACGTGCTTAAGTTCCTCACTTCGCATATAATTCTTGGAGACGCATTTTCCATCATTTTTGTAGCTTTTTTCGTATTGTCTATTTACACCATTTTCCAGTAACTTATCGAAGCTCAAAATCGTCTGTTCTTAAAAGTTTTTCTGTGCTGCAAATAGTTTCCCTGCAATGAAATCTTTCATGGAACTTTTTAAAACGAGGTTTGCTTATTTAAGGCTCTTTCATGCAACAAAAACCTCTTACACATATCCGTTAATTTAATAATTTTTATAAAAAAAAAGCCATTCACACAATCCCAAACAATTCAAAGCGTGTTAAAGATATCTGTCGATCTGTGGTTTATGACATCAGATCACTTGACCATCATGGCTTACTGGGCCTTTAGTTTTCATTGGTCACGATTGGTGTAACTTATTTATACACGAGGAACTTATATTTAAGCAACTTATGCTTGTTAAAGATTTGCTTAAAACTGTTTTTTTTTCAAAGAAGCGCTGTCAAATTGACCTACTATTTTTTTGAAAAACGGCAATCTTTTGTCTATACTGAAGACATTTAATTTTAAACTGAATATTTTTCTTTAAACTGCCCTTATCTTTATATCAATAAAATTAAAAAATTACATACACCTTGTGCAAGAGTGACACAAGTAAAAAATATTGAAAGTAAAACTGAATATCTATAGACGATAGAGTCGTCATTTTTACAGTTTGAATGAAGGCAGTTTTACACAATACGAAACTTAAAAACCAGTCATCCCAAACTCAAAATTGACTTTTGTAGCAGTCTCCTTAGTATAACTTTTCGTACTTTTGTCTTACAAGGGGTGCAATGTATGCGAAATGGATTATATGATGGATATGTTTGGATACCATTTGTTTACAAAGCAAGTTGTAGAAATTTGTTAGTATCGAAATAATGTTAAAAAGTTATTTCCAGATACTTAAATGAAATTGGCACTTTCTACGAAGGAGGAAAGTGAATATTCTATGGCCACTTTTTTCAATCTACAATTACCAATTCAAAGAGAGTGAGGTCGGGTAATTTTTCTAGTAACAAATATATTTCATTTGACGTTTAGTGCTCCAATGCGATTTAATTTAATGTTGTTTTTAATCCATCCAAATGGAAATTAGACTAAGGACTGTTTCTACGGCAAACCAAAAAACATAATTTAGATAGTATCGTAAAATGTAATTTACGACTAAAATTCAATTTATCTCATTGCGCAAGTGTGACTGCTGTAATTTATGAGACCATTGCCGTGAACCATATTAATTTGTTAACATTAATACTGATAATGGTAGACAGGTGTTAATTTAACTAATTTAATTGCTCATTTTAAACAGGAAATTATCGGTAACAGGTTTGCTGAAGTAATGTTTTTCTCAAAGCCGGATGCAATGGTGATTGTAATTAAGTGAAACTTTACATTGTATCTCTAGAAATTATACAGAAAACAACAATTGTTTTAAGAAATAATAATGAATATACTACCAATTATATTTGTGACCACTATGTTAGGTCACTGGTGATTATTCTAGTATTCGGAACACATTTGTGGACTGCTTATATGTATGGATAAACAAATGTATGAATTTGCGTCAATGTGTTATTACTGAAAATTCTGCAAGTGTGCATTGGGAGTAATAAAAATTATCTCTCAATAAAATACTTACATCTCCATTAAGAAAAAAGTATGAATTTTGGTAGCTCCTAATGTATACTTCAATCAATTATCGGTTCCATGTTAATCAATTCAACATAAGGTAATCAAATATTCATTTCTTTTAACAACCGTTAGTGCTTTGTTTCATACTTGTTCAACCTCCCCATACATTCTTTATAAACTTTCAACAAAGGTGTTAAGTCTTTAATAATCTAACGTTAATAGTGTTTGATTTACTATATCATTTTCATGAACCATGTGGGAAAATAATGATAAATACCATAACAATTTTAAAAAACGTTTTAATGATGTCGGAAATTATCTTAAACATATTAAAAATCCATTATCTCGTTTATACCAAATGCAAAGTGATGTGATGATGTCTAGAGTGTTAGGAATATGCCATAATCACATCTTTTTGTATTATAATGCGGTTCTTCTCTTTTTTGTCATCATATCGGAATTATATCTAAAAATAACTTCTTACAAGCTATATTTAGATAAATACATTCTTAACATTCATTTATATTTATTTAGTTCCCTCAATGTTCGTAGGGTTAGGGGATATTGACTCATTTTCAACCACTCTAAAAGGTTTTGTCATACCTAGTTACCGAATTCTGGCATGTTTATTTATATTTAAATTATGTTCAATATTTTCAATGTTTTTTAAAAATTTCCATACCAATATCGAAAGAAAAAAATTCGGAAAATGTATTTCAATTTAGACAAGGGCACACATGCCTGCCCAATCTCAGGATATTTTATGTTCTTTTTGTGTATTGAAAAATCTAATTTATCAAAGTCAATTCTAGTCCATAAAAGGATTTGTTTTTGCCATAGTAAAAATGCTTTCCCAAAAATAAGTACATTTCTATATTTAAAGTAAGTTAAGTTCTTAAGTTCTTAATGTCAGATATTAATGTATTCAAATTGTTAGCAAATATTTCAATCATGTTTTATGTAAAATTATGAATACTTTAATTCTTGAAAATATGACTCCCCTAGATTTTCATTTACGTTTGACAAAGTATTTTAGAGTCTATGTGTTTTACATAGGATTTTTGTTAAAGTGTGTATTTTTTCGTTTATGTATCTATATGTATATGTTATGTATATCTCAGAAACAACTTATACTTAAGTATGCTTGCATGTGGTACTGAACACTAAAGAATGGACAATATGTTTCAGCAACTTTGGCATAATTTCGATGATCGAAAGAGGGATGAATGAAAAGTAGATTAACAAGAAAAAACGTATGAGAAAAGAAACCTCCTTCCCAAGTCTAAATTCTCTTGTAGCTGTAAAGATGAACCAAAATCTGACACTCAAAGATTTTAATTCATGATTCAATCAATTGCTTATGCAGCTTAAAAAGTGTGAGTTTGTATGAGTGTTTAAGCGTATGTATTTAAGTGTTAGGTGCATTTGTGTGTAACTTAAAAGTGTTTATACCTACGAATACGCATTTAGATGTATTATAAAAATATGTATATTTACGCATGAGTGAGTTTTTCATGTTTACGATCCATGAGGAGTACATACACAATATGGAGTAGCTCTAGAGAAATTGTGTAAATACCTTTTTCACTTTTATACATAAGTTTTTAAATGCTATATAAAGTAGTCCTTATTCCCTAAATTATGCGTTTGAGGCTGGTAACCGGTATAAAACTGACGACCAAAGGGCGGTGAACGAAAAGGATGTAGACTAAACAGAGTTGAATCCCCCTTTACTCCATTCAATAACTTGTAAAACTAATAACGGTTAAGGAAAGAGTACAGGAAACATTTTCACTTTATTTTTTGGGATATTTTTAACACCATCAATAAAATTACTCGGTTCGTGGATGATTCTGCCTTGCATATAAAATTAATAAAAATGAAAACTCCTGAAGCATACACTCGCCTCAAACGGTTCCTCGTTAGTTTAAATTAAGCCACAGTCTAAAGTATTTACGCACTCGAAATTTTAAAGTAATCACTAGTTTCGGGGTACAATAACATGTATTCATCAGATTTAGTAGCTCCGAACTGCTTTACTAAAAAGATTAGAGTAGTTTCTATGGTCTTGCTAAGTCATTATGTACTACATAAAGTACTTTGCCTTTGGGGAAACACGAACTAAATAGACTATCTGCAAACTTATGAAGTAAAAAAAGTTATGTGTGGTATTCATATTAACATTAATCTATGATAAATCCTAAAGAAAAAGCTATCTTACTTATTACAAAAATAAAATTTTCATTTTGTACGCAGAAACAACAGAAAATAATAACTTCGCTTTTGCGATGAGGTGGTTTTTGGCGGAGCTATAAAATATAATTCCAAATTGTTGCATATACAGGCAGCTCCATAAATTTGTAGATTGTTCAAGTAATCATATAAAATCAACAAAATAGTGTACTAGAATGCGGATTGCACCAAAAGAATTGTCGTGAAGTCGTACTTTTTTCGCTAAAACTTTTATTTCAGATGTCCACCAATACCGATTGAATGACAAAAATATGCACATTTAATTCCTTTCAAAAGGAAAATGTAAAAAATGGAAGCTCATTATCGACAGTTGCATTATCAATAGTTCGTGCGAATTAAGTAATTAAGTTTGTTATACTGAATGTTGGTGGTGGAATTGTTTTACCTGAACAGTGAATAGATTACATAAACCTTACGAACATTTCAAACACAAAAAATGTGAGGGAACATAATGGTTCAATGACTGTTACCGTACTTAAAGGGTTTCATTGAAATCGGTAGCTTAGGATATCGTCTTCACAGTGCTAATCGTATAATGGGATAGCATCGCAAATGGAGGCTCTCGCAGCAGAATCAACAAACGGTATATGCAGTGCACGGGAAGTTGACAGAAACACAGGTATACCCAAAACAAGTGTGTTCCGCGTCGTGCATGGCGTTTTAAATTGTACCCGTACAAACTACAATCTCTTCATCAGCTGAAACCAGATGATGTTGCAAATTGGCAAGAATTCGCTGTGAGAACTCAAAATCGTAAAAAGGTCAAAAAGAAAAAGAAAAATCTACAGTGATCTTTTACCATCTTTTGGACAGATGAAGTCAACTGTTCCTTATACAAGACAGTTAAGTATACAAAAATGTAGAATCTGCCCTATTATCTTATAAGTGCATGACTTCTGTCGCACCAGCCGCTTGATGATGGGATCTAGTGATGTGTCTATGGAAATATGTCACCACCGTGCTTGTAGCAAGCCCCACATCAGCGTTCCTCATACACAGGATCTTGGCGTCTCCGGCGCCATGCTGTTCGTACACACTCGGCCCAGATGTTAGATCTGCCGCTGCTGCATGGCGAAGTCGAGTGCACGAGTAGTCGATGATTTTTCAATCTCCAACGCCGAATTCTCCAGACACGCTGCTCACGATAATGATTATTACTCTAATTTATATTGTATCCAGATGTAATTATGCAGATGTAAACATCTATTTGTCTACTCATAACTGTTTTCAACTCGGTGGAACACATCTGTGTTATCATAATCTAGCACTCAGGTGGGTTGGATTGGGTTTTATAGCGCAGTGCCCAAAAGTGAATAATCTGCGTCAAACACAAGATAGGTAGTACTAAATCCAGCTGGTAACATTTTCCAATACAGAATGAACTCGGATGGGAGAGGGTACACCACAACAGGTATAATACGCATATTACTTATGAAACAGATGTTCATTCTCTAAAATTACTTCAAATGTTCATTTGAAGAAATTTATACCTGTTATAAGTGAATTGAAATAATTAAACTGAATGATTTAAATAAACCTTTAATAACAGATAGTTAATATATCAGTTATCCAAGTTACCCAGTGTTCCTTACAATTTAAGACATACAACGGAGAGCATAATCGTTTTGCAACATCAATTGCAGAATTGTTCATTTTAAAGTCATCCTCATAAATTTCCATTTGGAAAGTGGTAAAATTTCACTCATAGACAAGTGCAGTTTTATTCCTTATTTAGTAGGTTTCTTAATCATACTGCCTAAACATATTTATAATCGATCTAGCTTTTCGTGAATGTTAACATATTCTCCAACGTTGATCAAGTTTTACAATACGGATTTGTAGCTATCAAAGAAATCTATTATTTTTTCAGTTTCTTGTATTTTCGACTTATCTTAAATTCTATCAAATCTGAGACATCTTAAAAATAATGTAGGCCTATTGTGTTACAGAGTGGTAAGGAAAATTTCTTGTCAAGTTCTCTTACACTCTCATACATCTCATAGAATCGCATGTCTTGGGGAATAAGAGGTAGAACGTCGTACTAGAGAAACACAACGGGCTATTGACAACTGTCTTGAATCAATTCCGAGGACACCTCGTAATTTTGAACCATGGTCAGATAAATAGGTCGACATCTGAGCTGGCTATGGAAATCTACCAACAAGGCTACTGCGGACCCCTTTGATATTTAGAAACCAAATATTCAAATGCTATCATTTGTTGTTGAATCGATCCTAAATAAAATCAAATGCCAAGAATCTTTCCAGATTCTCCATTCCAGCCGTAAAGTGATTGCAAAATACGGCTTTACTGCCTTGCAGCAGAAGAATGTTTTCAATAGCCGCCCATTACTCTAAGTACGGAACGATCGTATTACTCAGCAATCAGCCTCGTGTCGTACAGTTTATTCCGGATCCTATATATAATTTATTTGTCTCCCATCATTCTGTTCAAAATAAGTTTTTGTTATGTATTAGGAAACGTTAAGTTTTGTACTTTTTTGCATGTTTCAAATTGTATTAAAAACGCTAAATGAAGTTTTAAATGCAAAATGTAATTATTTGTATAAATACAGCTTTTAATCAGAGAATTAGAAAGTTTAGTCCGATAAACACATGAAAACATTGGCGAAATAGATAGTAAAAAACGACGGATAAAGATTAACCGATTCGGAGCTTCACTAGAATGACGAGTAGCGTAGTAGTGATTTTTCCACACTACATACCTAATGTCTGAATAACCACATCTATTGGTTGAAAGAATCCATGGATTCTTTGAACCTTTAGAAAGATCCTATTGTTCCTTTTCTTATAATATAATCCTTTGGAAAGATTAAATTGGTTCTCTTTATTTAGAATAAAATACTTTGTAAGGATTCTATTGATCTCTTTTCCTTAGAATGAAATCCTTTGGAAGGATTATATTAGACTTATCTCAGAATAGAATTTTTGTAAGGATTCGATATAAATCCTTTCCTCAGAATAGAATCCTTTGGCAAGATTTTATTGATTTTGATTGAGCAAAGATTTAAACTGGTTATTAGTCTTGCAAGGAAGACTGCAGGTTGAAAGGTAAAATTATGTGTGTGAACCCCTTAGAAAGTTAAAAACTTATGGAAAAAATTCTCAAATTAAATAAATTAAACCAATAAAAATCTCCGATTGCTCAACAATGTTGGGAATTTTCTCACCAGTTCGATTTCAAATAAAGGAAAGGATCCAATCCTTTCCTTTGATCCTGTGATCTGTTCTCGTGTTAAACAGCAGATAAAGCTTATCTATTTTTGCGTTTTAGAGCACATTAGTGAATGTCACTAATGCATCACAATCTTTACATGTGGCCAGGATAAGGCTAAGTTAAAAAAGTGAGTCGTGGCAATACTATTTTGAGGAATAACATTTGAACTCACGTGTTCATCTTGCGACATATTTTTATCCTCATGATGGTGAACGTCTTGCTCACAGGAAATGTCATTGAGGATTTTTCTTTTAAGTTTTAATCCTTATCAGTCGTTTCTTAGAAGTATACATTTTTTTCACTGATAAAGTTTATTGCTAACTAGCAGAATAACCCGGAGTTGCTAGAGTTGAATTGTTTTCATATTCGTTCAAAAAGTGATCAGAACAAACCGTCTTCTTTCATAGCAAAAGGCAGATATCATTTAAGTGTTACGAGAATAATTTTAAACACAATTTTCACATTTTTATAGCTTCTACAATTTACTTTGGATGCGTACGTATACATACTTTATCCATCTATATATATTCCATTTCACATACATACAGCCCTGGTGTAAGAGAAAAATACAAAATGTGATTCTAGGGTTACTAGAGATATAGATTTTGAGTTTTGGAGTGATAATAAATTCTCCTGAAGTTCATTTACTGTAAAAATGACTAACCTACGACGAACAATCGCACTCAGTTTTGCTATCAATATTTTTACCTGTGCACTTTTGCACCATGTATGTGATATTCCCGAATTTGACCATCATTATGAGATGATGACAAATTAAATACGATATTCAAGATTCATTTACCTTGATACAAATACATTTTTTGACAGTTCTGTCAAACTGCACTTGAAATTGCAGATCTTCCTCAAATTGTAACTATCTTTAATACAGACAAATCAAAAGGAATCGATTACAATTTTTCAAAAAACAGATGGTCGATTTAAGGATTTAAGCCTTTTTAAGAAAAGAAAACCATCATTTTAATGACTGTTTCATACGCGGGAAAGTTGCCTAATAATAGCTTCAACTCGAAAAGAAAGAAACCTCGACCTTCTAATACTTAAGACAAAAACACTTTTAATTTCGCAGAAGTCCTTGTTTGAATAATTTCTAACCGTGATATTATTCCAGATCAGCAAAGTTTCCTTTAAAATTGCTTTACTCCTACTGTCAGATTCGGAATAATTAGTTTTAGGACAGATTAGTTTTCTAAATGGAAACCACTTACTTATTTAGAATGATAGATCTAACCACACTTGCTAATTAAATACAGCTTTCAATAAAACCCTGAAGTATAATGTGAAATGTGGAAACAAATGAGCTTAACTGATTATACTCGTCTTGAAATGGCAACCAGTGTCAAATTTTTTTTAATCTTTGAATTGCAGCATATGGTTTTCCATTTTATTTAAAAATAAGACTATGTTAGCATCTGATTAGAAATTTATTTTATTTTAATGTTACCCTCCTTTTATAAGACGTTGCCCCGTCTTATTTTGCAAATATTTTACTCTGCATGCTTTATTTATTTTTATGAAACAGAATGGCATAAACCATTATATATCAATCCAAGGACTATTAAGGAAAGTTGGTCAAAATACACACATACCGCCAACAAATGAACCGACGTCTTTAGCAATATTTTACACAAAATAAATAATTCTTTAAAATCTAAATCCTATATATAATTACTCACAACATATAAAATAATGTAACACATAAATACAACAGTATCAGCTTAATAAACGGAAATGAAATTTCGGTCATTGAAAAAACAGAATCCTGAAAAACAAAAATGTAAGCAAACGCATGATACTTTTTTTTATTAATATTCATCATACTTAGGCTTAAATACAACCGCAACATTTAGTTGTTTTAACTCAGAGATAAACTCGGAATTATAAATCGATTTAAGAGATGAAACATTTATTCTGGCTTTTTTTCAGTTATCAAGCAGCGAAATTGCATTTTTATCATCACAGGGTTTTTCGCTTGCATTTTTCGCATTAAATAGACTCCTTTCATAAGAAATAAGAATTAGAATTTAAATTCTGCAAAAATAATATTTTGTAAAAAAATGCTTTTCCAGCAATACTGGTAAAACGATCTGAGCTTCAACCGCAATCATAACAAAGCTCAATGTTATTAATATGGGTTTTCATAGTTTTTAGCTCCCTCTGCACATCCAAGACAAATCGAACGGCTCAAAACATCTAGCTTGCATTACCGACAGGGTTATAAGTAATAAGTGTATCAAATTCGATGTGGATTGATCAAAAATGTGTAGATTTGTCTAGAGAACAGACAGAAAAAAAGCAACAATTGCTTTATATAAGAGATAAGTTGTAGCAACGTGGAGAAGACAGTGCAACTTCAGTGTACCAAAAAGTATTTCATGGTTGACATTGGTTTCTCTTCTAATATACTGCTTATAACTTAATTTGTTACAGTAGCTAAGTTCATCACAAAGTTCTTAGTAACTTGACTGCGATAGTAAAGGGAAATTTCCAGCCATTATGGTAACACCTTTACGGCATTAATTCATTACATCAAATTTTCAAACTTTGAAAAACTTTTTATTCTTTCCTATAATATAAAATTTCAATATTTTAATTAATGTTCTTAAATCTCAGTAAACTTTTCATCACGCTATACATAGATTGATATTGTAACTGGATGTACAGAAAACATGTTCCAAATATGAATTTTAATAATACAAAGAGAATCCAAAAAAGTATTCATTCAATGAAGCTAAAACATTTGCATGTATTTGTACTGGGAACATACATTTTTAGCACAACTTTCGCAGACAACACACACATAGTTTTAAAGGTATGCTTTTTTCTGGAGGAAAACGGGTTTTGGTATCCCAGAAAGAAAATAAATAATTATGAAAATATTCATAAGAACGTTTATGAACGTAAGAAATATTTATAATTAAGTTTATTAAACATATTTTTATTAATTTTTTTTCTTTATTATCTTATCGACATTAATTAAGTTCTTAATTTGACAAGCATTCCACATCTTTGTAATGACTACAACTCTTAATGCAGTAAGATTAATTTGAGAGAGCATTTTTTGACACTTACCAAAGGCAAAAAATGTTTGATAATGCAAAAAAGTAAAAGCGTTGTCTGATTACTTGTATTACTTTGAATACTATTTGTGTTGAATATTTGATCCAGATTGACATATTTCCCCCCCCCCAAAAAAAAACAATGTACTTTAAAAATATTTATTTTTTTCACTTCCTTCTTTATTTTTCACTTGCTTATCTTTACGCCTTTCATGATTTTGAATCTATCAGTGTTTTCCAAATGTTTTGATACATAAATTTGTATTTGCAAAGGGCGCTCTTTTTTATTCCTAGTTTCATTATTTTTTATCTTTAATTTGCAAACTGTGTTTTAAACTTTAGCAAAATAATTATAGTCGTTATTTACAATAAACAATGGACATTATCCACCAAAAATCGAAATCTGTTAACCTTTAACCATATTTAGTCGTTCAAATATTTTGCGTCTTCCAAATTTTTATCCACATACCGAAGCTCTGATGTCAGATCAAATTAACTCTTCTGTGCCTATTGGCAAACTAAACCATTTAAAATCTATTTTTGAATTTTGATTTAAGTGTCTGACAAAAAAATTTCACCAAAAAGTAAAACAATTTTCAATAATACCTTTTTTAGTTAAAGGGACACACACAGTACCATTTAATAATTATTTTTATTTTTCAAAAAAAATGTTTTAGTGCACCTTATTCCAACACAAATCAAACACATTACAGAAAATATAATTTTTATATAAACAAGAATATTTAATTATGAAATACTTCAATAATTTTTCCCTTCCTTGAAGTACATTTTGTGAATAGGTTTAAATGCATCACTGTTATTTATTATTTTATAAATATTTTTATTGCCTACACTATGAAAAGTAGTTAAAAACAGTCAATGGATTTTATTATTTTTTGAATTAACTAACTTAAGTAATAATTACTCCATGCACACGCTTTAAAATACATCATAAATACTACAAAAATATTAAAATATTTATATTAACTGAACAAAAAAAGCCTTAGCAATTTAAATACATTGTAGTTGTGAGAAACGAAGCTGATAAAATGGATTTTATAGTTTAAAAGTCAGTTACTCTTCGGATCTGGTGACTACTTTTCTTAAAATCAGCATTTTTCTCGACAGCATTGCGAATGACAAACTTTCCTAAGCTTCTTCAGACGTGAATTAAGTACAGTATAGTTATTCTTTAAACCTATTTCTTTATTTTTACTTAACGCAATTTTGTATTGTATATAATAGAAAAGAAACAGCAATTTTAATGAATCGATCACTCAAAATCACTGCGACGTTCATAAATTATGGACACTTTCAGATTATAAAGGAATTGTAATTCCTAATATCCATTGGAAAAATATTTAGAAAAATGTTTAATTAAAATATATTATTTAACATTATAATAATTATTATAAGAGTACCGAAAAATATTCTCTCTGAAAAACGTTTCAATATCATTAGATTTTTATTTTTTATAAAGCTTATTTTTCATATTATGAATTATTTCCTAGGTAATTATTTCAATCGAAGTATACGGAAGTTATAAAAATAGATTCGATCAAATTGATTCTTTAAACGAAATAAAGTTGTTTAAGTAATGTATTTATATTATTACTTCTACTTTACTTAGTAAAATAAGTACGTTACTTTGTAAGTAAGTGCTTAAAATCTTTATTTTGGTAATTCAGTTAAAAACTAATTAGTCGAGAGATAGTTAAATAGTAAATAGAAATACCTTACCTTTTAATTTAACTTTCTTAGGGCTCACAAGAATATATCCTTTCTGCAACCTTCAATCTTCACTGCATCACTCTTCTAATCAGTTTTGACCCCCTTGATAAGGAGAATCTTTCCAAATATAATTTCAACCATAGATGTGGTTATTAAGTCATTATGAATGTGGGATAAAAGCAATACTATGCTTTTTAAAAGATTTCAACGTACATCTCAATTTTTACAATGTTACTACATATGTAGCTGATACAACTTGGGAAAAAGTTAGTATAACTCAAAATCAAGAAGTATGAAATATTTAAAAAGTATAACTAAATATTTCATGCTACTTAATGATAGCGCAATCTTTATAATGCGTTTTAGAACCATTTTGTTTCATAAACAAACCATAATTGTTTAGATAAAGCGTACGCCACTTTTCTTTGATAAAAATTTTAAGTAATAATGGAAATAATACAAAACTTAATAAATACTCTCATACAAAGCAAATATAAAATATGAAAACGCGCAACATAAATACAAATCAATTTACAAGAATAAAAAGAACATATCCTAAAAGATACATAATTTCGATCACTACTTATGAATAGACTGCTACATTATCCGTTAAGCTATTTTCCCTTTCAAAGTAAACAGCACTGAAATGCATTAATCAGAAATAATTGAAGTATTTTATTTCTAATCCTTACTTGTGTACCTCATTAGCGCCTCATCGGTCTGACAATGGGAAAGAAAAATACACCGCGTTTCGGATTGCAATCACCGAAGAACACGAGGGAAGATCAAGTGTCCGAAGCGCTATTAGATAATCTTTCTCAGGAAACGGAATAGACAAAAAATAACAAATGATGTTTCGGAACGTGGAATGTAGGACACTTGAGTCTATTCTTGACGTGGGATTTATCAATAAGAGTCTACCGAACAAAGGAAGTAGGGAAAGTAAAAGGGCAAGAAATGAGCGAGGGTCCAAGAAAGAAATATGTTTGCAAAAGCTTTTAAATACAAGAGTTCGTCGGAAAAAGAATATTTTTAAATTTCTGTAAGTAATCACAAGTTTAATATCTTATTAACCCTCTGCAAGTCACGAAATTTCTGAACAGTGTGTTATTGCTTTTTCTACACAACATACATAAGAATTTGATTCCACACTTATTGGTCGAAATAATCATAAGAACGATTAAGTCAAGAAAATCCAAAATATCCAAAAGCCATGCAGGGACGACTGCAGGTTGCAGAACGAACATATCATCGGGTTACAGCAAAAACAAGATAACTCCATTTTTTCTATTTTGAGTTAAGTACACTTACACACATATAATAAGGTACTGTAAACTATTTCTGCTGTGCATGTACTTAATAGATTTCAAGTTGAGTTCACAGTTGATAGGTTTAAAATAGTTATCTTGTATTCGCAGAACATATACTACAATATCACAATTATGTGTGTAAGTATACTTAACTAAAAAAGAAAATGGAGTTATGTTGCTTTTGCAGTAACCCGATGATATGCGTTTGGACCTCCGAGAGGGTTAAATAGTTTCTTTTCTGTAAGGAGTTTGTCAAATATACATCGATTTCATACCAACAGATTTTCATGTTTCTGTATTTAAATATCATATCAGTGCCGCCTACCTGATATAGCGTCATTGACACCTAATTAAATTAATCTCAGTTTGAAAGCGGATGAATATTGGTGAGTGTCGCTGCTCGGAGTTACGTATGTACGTCGGTGGTCTTTAGGTGTTCCTTCATAAACAGCTACATGTTGTCTTCTTGCAGTTGCAGAGGCCGAGTAGGTCTGTGGTGAGGCATTTAAAAAATATCGTATCAGTGCATTTCTCAGAGGTATAGTCTTATACCTATATAGGAAAATGTTAATCTCATTTTTACTGAAATTCAATAAACTGTGTTTATTTTTTAAACCTTCTGTGGGATGAATGTAGCTTAAAATCAATTGGTATCATTTTCATGAAGAATTTCCTCTTGACTTATTAATACGTATATTTTTAAAATGCGAATTGCAAGTATTATTTTCTTCTTTTCTATTATGTGTTATAGTGAATTGTTTATTGAAATAATCTTTGAAATTGTGCAAGATTGGAAAGTAGTAAAATTATTCACATTATTTTAGGATTCATCTACCAATCCTTTGAGTTGTCAGCCACAAATAAAACTTTATCAAAAGTACTACTTTCTGTCGAATTTTCTGCTTTTAGATATGAGTAAATAACTCTTTTTATTTAAAAGTACATATTATATGAATTTATAGATACCATTTTAATATAATTATGTTATCCAGATACCATCTAACATTATCAATTCTTAAGTTTATGACATTTAATAATATTTAACACCTAATAATCCATATAAAAGATAAATAAGCTTGTAACAGTGTGACATCTTAGGATGGGAAGAATTCTCCAAGTTTAACATAAAAAAAACCATTTTATTGGACAAAAGACATAATTAGGTACAAAAAGGAGGAAGGGATTTAAGGTATCACACAGCTAATAAAATACCATCTGACACAAAACGGAGGATGAATGTCGAATTGTTCTAGAAGTTTTTGGAACGCGTCACCAGAGGATGGTCACGTGATACGAACAACCAATAGGTTCCCCACACGAAGACTCGTGGCGCCATCTATTATGGGACAGTATTAAGACTTAACACTGTGGAAAACCAGAGGTGTTACAGTCTCCCCCTCTGGTTCCGTCGACGTCCCGACAAGGAAGCAGCAGCTTTTCTCAGTGGCTGAAGTGGAATAGCCTCAGTGGCGGGGTAAGGTCAATACTGAAGCATGGAAAACACCATATGGCTCAGTGGAGGATGGATTTCCTACTGCATGTGTAGTTGGGGATTTCTGAGCCATTATTATGAATTGCCCATCACGACGAGGCATGAATTTCGCCGTTCTACCATGTTTGACGCTGCTTACAGAGTTTAATGTGACCCAAACATGGTTTCCTGGGGAGAACTTAGGCCCTGATTGGCGCTTTTTATCAGCATATTTTTTCCGTTGGTCTTGTTTTTGCTCAACCACGTCTTTAACATAAGAAATGATCTTTGCAAAATGCTTCAAACAGGATGTTATTTCCGGAGCAAAATTGTCATTTTCAATCATTGCTTTGATATCGTGGTTACATCTGCCGGTGTTCGCAGTTCTCTGCCAAACTGCAAAAAGGCAGCCGTGTGGCTTGTCGTTTCACATTTAGCGGTATTCTGGTATTCTTTGCGAAACTAATAGATGGTAATTTTTCTTCCCAGAGATCATGCTGATCGCCGACTAGCATCGCAAGCCGAGGTTTTAAGTCTCTGTTTTTCAGCTCAACTGGGTTTGCTTTGGGTGATACACAGGAATGAAGCTTTGTTTTATTCCCAGGAGAAAACAGAGCTGCTGCATGACAGCACTTACAAATACATCTTTAGGTTTGAAGGTTTATACCTTCTACATTCAACACAATTTCTGACATAGTCTGTTATGTATTTACGCATACCAGTCCAATAATATCGCTTCATAATTCGATTAATAGTTCCTTCAGTCCCATAATGGCCAGCTATTGGAGCATCATGATATCCCTTCATGATGAAAACTCCCTCATGCACAGGTACCACTAATTGCGCTTCCTCTGAGTCAGAGTCAGATACAAACCGATATAAGACTCCCTGATTCATCAGGTATCCCGGTCAGTCCAATTTGCAAAGTCAACTCCCTTGTTGACATCATCAAGGCATTGGATGATCTTGAGTAGATCAGGGTCCTTTAGTTGTTCATCACGCAGGTCTTTCGGGTTCTTTGCAGGCATGTTGATGGACACTGAGCAGCAGGGATGCCCATCCCCCTCAAGCCCAATGGCGCAAATCCCCCCCAAAAAAATTTTCTTTACCGTCCCCCTCAAATTCAGTTAACCATATAACCTTTATTGGAATCTCAAATTTCCAACTGAATCCCACACAAAGCTCTGCATTTCGTATTTTGTAAATCAGTTAGAGAAATAAAATTAAGAGATAAATTTGGATGAGATAAATAAAACCAGAACAGCTAGGAAAATGAAGTTTATGTTTATAACAGCAATTTCATGTATAAACAATGATATTACTTAAACTTTGCAAATGAAAATAACTATAGTATATTAAAAACAGATGTTTTGAAAGATTCTGAATGTTATATGAATAAAAGAAATATTTTACCTTGACCTTTTGTATAAGAATAATTTTTATATTCATAAAAAACTCTAAAATTGAGTGAATGGAAGAATAGAATATAAAAAAGATTGAATACATCAATGAAGATTAATAATTCAGTAAGCAGATATTGAAAAAACGAGCTAAATGTATAAAAACTAATGATATGAGTATTATCGCAATGCTTACATGAGTTGCGTAAGTATTCATAAAACCTTAAAAACTAAATTGTTTTAGAGTAGTGACAAAAAACAGCTATCATATACGGAGGGAAGAGAAAACATTCGAAACTCTAGGTTGAAAAATATAGTATGACCAGAAAATAAATTCTTTAAGCACAGGGATTTATGTACTATTTATAAGATTTTAACAGAAGCTTTTTTCTCTGTGCACTTGATATGGCAAACTTTTCGATAATTTCTTCTTTTGTGATTTTCTTGAGAATGTCATTCTCAGATGATAGTAACAATAAGCTTGACAACCTATCGTACCCTAAGCTGCTTCTTAACCTGTTCTTTACAATCTTTAAAGGGTTCATCGTTCTTTCCGCTGAGCTTTTGACAACCAATCGTCCCCTAAGCTGCTTCTTCACCTGCTCTTTACAATCTTTAAACGACTAATCGTCCTTTCCGCTGAGCAACTTGTGACAGGTAACGATAAAAGGATACGATAAAGCATGATGAGTTGAGGAAATGCTGACATATACTGCAGGCATCTGTAAGGCCTAATAAAGCCTCTTTTTACCCACTGATCAACAGACAAAAGTAACTCATCATGGTTCTGAATTTTCTTCCTCATCTCCATTCCCCCCCCCCCTTTACGGACTTCAACTTCATTTCCACCTTCACCTCCTAAAACATCAGATTCCCTGTCTGGTGTCCTATTTTTACACTTTTCTTTTTCTAAAAGCAGGTCGGAAATGTCAATTTCTGAGTGAGTAACCTTATACACATTTGCAAGTTTCTAGTTCCTCTTTTATTTCGTCACTTTCAAGATCGTAAAACCCACACAAGTCTTTCGCTGATGAAGAATCTGGCAAGCATTTATATCCCTGCTTTTCTTTTTCTCTTGCAATTTTCAAAATTCCTTCATGTGAAAGCACTGCCATTTGTGAGATTATAGAAAGAGAACTGTCAGAGAATCTGTCATTGAGTTGTTTAATAAGTGAATCTAATACTTGAAAATAAACTTCCACTTTGATCCTCTTAAGAGGATCATCTATTCTTTCATCGATAGCCATTTCATCCATAAACCTCTTACGTTTTTGCTTCTGCGATGGGGTTGCGAAATATTCACATCAGCAAAGGCAAGAATTGAATCATTCACTTTATTTCACTCCGACTCACTTCGCATTGTTATAAGTTTAGATTTGGTTTCAACAACAATTTTTGACACTGCTATAATCAATTATTTTTTTATTGTAGAACAATTGTGATTGGTGACAACACTTTGAAAATAGCTTATTCAACATGTATTGAGCAAATGTTTTTAAAATCGGTCATTTGTTTTCACAGGCCAGTTTCCCAGTGCCTGAGTCATTAGCAGCTTTTTTGTCAATGGACAAACTATGCAACGTCTCCTTTATTGTGTCATAGCAGTTGACAATTGTTTGCATTGCATCATTTCTGCTTGACATCTTGTAGTTTGCACTTTTTCAATCTCCTTATTTTGGTTGGACCTTTGTCCAAGTTTGTAGTAAAAAGATCATGCCTTGTATGACCTGACATGAAGACATAATTCCTCTAAAAGAAAAAATAGATTTTTCATTAGGGGGCATATGTCCATAGATTTTTCCACAATTAAAGCAAATCTGTGCGAAGAACACCATATATAGAGCGCTATGGGATATTCTCTGTGGATTAGCTCTTTTACACCATTGAATTTTCCTCTCATATTACCCGCCCCATCCATACTTTGATCAACAATTCCACTTGGATCTAGACCAAGTAAATTCAGGCATTTCATTATTTCTTTAAAAAGATTTTGGCCTGTGGTATATCCACTAGTGAAAACCTTAATGAGCGGTTCTTCAGGTTTGACATTTTCCTTTGGGGCACCATGTGGGTCAGTATGCTCAATATAACCACTAATGTGGTACATTATTTTTTACTGTCTTGAGTTGAGTCTAGAATAATAGAAAAAATGTTATTCGTTTTTATACTATCTATGATTTTTGAAGCAACGATGTCACTCATTTTGTTAATTACATCATAAACATTTCAATAACCCAAGAAATTAGACCCCAACTTTCCTTTTTCAGTTCTAGCTTTATCAATTTTTTCAAGGCATACCCTAGCATCAGGACTATTCTCAATAGCCTGAAAAGACCCATGTGTTCTCAGTCCATCACAATCGAGAGGTGCTGTCTGTTGTCATCGATTGTTGTCTATATTTAAGTGAAAAAGTGCTTGGATTTCGTAAAACGGATGTAGCAGAATAACTGATCTGATTGTTCAGCTAAACGTGAATCAATCCTCTTTTGACAGATCCATTGGATCCTTGCAATTTGCGCTGATAAGTGGGTTTTAGATTTTTCATGGAGCACAATATCCCGGCCCCCCCTATGCTCTGTCCATCCTCTAGCCATTTGTTCCCATATTGACTGTTCGCGTAGGAAAGAAAACAGTACATGGCAAGCAAAATACGGCATCTTTTTCTTGGCAATATACCAGCCTTTTTTTTACACTTTTATTTGGTAAAACTTCATTCTTCCATGATGGGTTGAATTTTCTCCCACCTGTTGAAGGAAAAGTGACAAAAGACTTTCCAAATATAGTGCTTTATTTATTTCCTCAGCTGACAGTTTGATGTTGGCATATGATGCTGGATCTCTTGGGTTTTTCAATCTATCATCAGGAGAAACTTCAGTTTTCTCTTGTTGAATGGAAACTGAATGTCTATCAGCAGATGGATTGCTACATGATTCTACCTCTCCGTGTCCTAATTCAATTTCAACAAGTTTTCCTGGCTTTCATTTTCATCAAGGTTTTCAAAATCTACGCATTGGGTCATACTTGTAGAGGTTTGTATTTCTAAATCTTCAATGACGTTTTCAGGAATCGAACAGCACTGAACTAAAGTTCCTTTCTTTCTCCGAGACAGACTACACAAAAAGTACAGGGCTAGATGGCTACCTGCATTCAACAGGTGACTTAACTTTATCTTGTCTATGGGACTACTAGCTATCCACATGACGTAACGGTGTGACGGACGGAAAACCCTCAATGTGACAGATGTTTATGAATGGGCAGGGTAGCGCTGCCAACTAAGCGTTGCTCAATAAAAAATTATGGAATAACTTCCTATAGTGAAATTGTCATAGCAGGAAAGAGTAGTCTTTTAAACAAATTCAGAGATAGTCTAATTACTAACGAAAAAATATATACATAACAATAAATGGTTTCTTATTAAATAATATTTTGTCCGAGAAATTTCCACCCTGAAAATTAAAAAAACGCCCTGAAAAAATCCCCCCCCCCCAAAAAAAAATTCTGATGGCGCAACTTGCGCCATGATCCCCCAGTGGGCACCCCTGCTGAGCAGATTTGACAGGATGAGTCTTCATCACAGCAGCCCGGGCGTGACAGCATATCTGCTATAAAGTTACATTTTCCAGGAATGTAATGGATGTTCGGGTTAAAGGATTGCAGCTGTAAGGCCCATCGGGCTAATCTTCTGGATGGAGATTTTAGTGACATTAGCCATTTCAAAGGTTGGATGCCACATTGACCTGAACTCCTTCAATATATCCCCTGAACTTATTCAGTGCCCAGACGACAGCCAGAGCCTCCCTTTCTGTGGTAGAGTAGTTCTTTTCGGCTACAGTAAGCAGGCGGCTGGCGTATTCAATTGGATGCTCATCTGAACTTTGGCCTTGGAGTAGGATTGCTCCAAGGGCATAGCCACTTGCGTCAGTCCTTAATGTAAAAGGTTGTAATGGGTCGGCTTGTTGTAACATAGGAGTGGTTATTAAACATTTCTTCAAAATTTCAAAGGCATTTTGTTCTCGATCCGGCCACATCCATAGGGTTTTCTTTTTTGTCAGGTCGCTCAATGGTCGAGAAATGTCAGCAAAGTTTTGAATAAATCTGCGGTACCATGAGCATGTTTGCAAAAAGGACTGCAATTGTTCTACATATTTAGGCGGTGGGATTTTGAGAACAGCCTCTATTTTTTCTTGATCCACTTCAACACCATTCGGAGTGATCCAGTGACCAAGGTGCTTTACTTTGGGACATGCAAAATTGCACTTGGTACGATTTGCAATCAATTTAAATTTCATAAGTCTTTCAAGCACACTTTTCAAGTCAGAAAGGTGTTGAGAGAACGTGGAGAACAACACGATGATATCGTCCAGATAGACCATGGTGTTAACATTGGGAATTCCACGGCGAAAAGTATCCATTAACCTTTGGAAGGTTGTGGGTGCATTCCTAAGGCCAAACGGCATCCGCAAGAATCGATAGGTGCCGAAAGGACAGACGAAAGCCGTTTTATCTTTGTCCTCGGGATGGACGTTCACTTGATGATACCCTGATTTTAGATCAATGGTTGACATGTAAGTTGTATGTTTAGCAGCATGGAGCAGATCGTCCATTCTAGGCAATGGATATGAATCAGGTACAATGATTGCATTCAACTTCCTGTATTCCACACAGAGACGTGTTGTTCCATCTGGTTTTAGCATGAGGACCACAGGGGAGGCATAAGGAAATTCAGCTTCTTCAATAATATTTTTCTGAAGGAGGTCATCGAGTTCTTTCTTTAAAAGCTCCTTCTTGTCGGGGGACATCCTGTATGGTGGGACTAACACAGGAGGGTGTTTCCCTGTATCAATGTGATGTTCCTTGTAGGGTGTTGCGTCCCCCCCAGCTGAAAGATACTTGAATACTTTCTTAGTAAGAAATTAAGGTATCTTCTTTGAGACTCATTGAGGATCTCACCTTCTCTTTCATGTAAGGTGAATGTATTAAAAGTCATTCGCTCTTCAACATCAGCTGATGTGTCTCCTTGTTCATCCGAGGCAAAGGAAATCTTGCTTTGAGGGGCCTCACGGAAGTACCAAAAATTGTTCTTGGCATCTAGCACGATTCCAGCATCTCGCAGGAAATCAACACCAAGCAAGGTTCTGTTAGATTTGGCTTCTGGGAGAACAATTAAATCTGTGGGAATATTCTTTCCCTCTATTTGGATAGGCACTTGGGTGATTAAAGCCTTTGTTGTGGTCTTGTAACCATCTGCTAATGTCATTGTCAGATCATGTTCTTTGAATATAGCACCACAATCAAGTAGATGATGATACAACTGTTCTCCAGGAATAGGTTTACTGGCTCCAGTGTCAGCACACACTTTTCCTCTTGCTCCCAAAATACTTACTATATCCAACAAGGTTACTTGAGGGGAAGATATACAAGTATACATCTGGATAGAGTTAAAATGGGTATCTTCTCTGTTCCGGATTGAACAGGTGCGTCAGTTAACTTTGGTGTTGCCTGGGGTACCACACCTATAGCACTTCAAAATTCTTACATCTCTAGGAGAAGTCCTATCTCTCAAGAGAGGAGGAGGAGGATGCTTCTTAGCAACAGGTTTAGAGGAGTGGGACACTTAAGAGTTGACAGGCTTCTTCTGGGATTTGTTGGAATTTCTGAGAGTGTCATATGCATCAAGTTTCTCAGCTAGGTAATCGGGAGAAAGCAAACTTTCCCAATCATCCAAATAATGTTCTTTGCCCTCAGGGGTGGGTGCATCTTTTCTTCATTTGATCTGAGATCATAAGATCTTGCAATTGTTCAAAGGTAGTGACACCAAGTTCAGCAATCCAGCCTTCAAAATAGTTTCTCAATTCATAGTAAAACTCTTTCCATGTACAGTCTACAGACTTTCTATGCTGACTGAAGAGCTTCCTAAACTTTTCAGCTGTCAGCTTAAAGCGCTGAAGGAGTATACTTCGAATGTGAGTATAGTCCTGGGATTTTACTTCAGGTTCCCTGGCAATCAGCTTAGAGATCTCTGAAGGAAAAGGCCTAATATATGAGTCACCCACATACTCTCCTCAATTTTCAGAAACTTCATTTGTCTCTCAAATAGGACTAGAAACAAGGACATGTCATCCTCTTAAGGCTTAAATTGTGGCAAATTTTTTTGGAGATCCATTCTCATGGAGAGGTGGATCACAGGTTGGGAAGCCGAGGCTCCTACCACTCGTTGAGATTCTAGTTTAAGCCTTAACTTTTCAAGTTTAAAGTCTTGGGCCTGCTTTTCTTGCTCTCTGATTAATCTTTGCTGTGTCAAAAGGTTGGCTTCTTCTTCTATCCTTGTTGACACAATTGTGTCTAATAAATACTTCACAAACTCTTCCTCATATGCATCACTGCTTAGAATGCTGTTTTTTAATTCAAGAACTTTCAAGTTTTCTGTAGCAGGTAGATTCAGTTCAGATGCTAGACTTAGCAAATCGACTTTCTTGGTCTTTCCCAGAAAAGACATGTTGGTTGCTTAATGTAAACAGATCACTAAATTCTTTAACTTGAACACTCACTAAACCCTTTTCTTTGCACACTAGTTCACAGCTCTGACACTATTCTTTTTACGCCACTTTGTAAGTATGTAAATGTCTATGCATATTGACTAGCATAAACAAACTGGGTCGCATAAGTTGTAAATCCATAAATACAATAGGAGTACTTAATAAAAATTACATATAATAAATATCTCTAATAGATGTCTGAAGTTTACATAAAAGGTATATGAGGTGTGTTCATATGTAGCACAATGAATGAGGGGTACTAATGTATTGCAAAAATGAGAAAAATAAGAATTGGTTAAGCCTGTGTAAATTAATGATAGTATTCACTTCTAACAGGTATAAAAATATTGAGTAAGTGTCGTGGGAGATCCATATCAAATAATGTATTAAAACATAGTACCAATAAAAAATAAATCATCATGTGAGCAGAACAGTAAATTTCAAGCATTTGTTAGTAAACGTAAGAAAGATGTTTAACTAATTGAGTGAGGTTAACATCAAGTAATATAAATTTATAAATAAAGCATACGTGAAAAGCACTAATCAAGAGAGGAGCACTTCTGAATTATACAATCAGTAGAGATAATATACGAAAATGCACTTTGATAATTTTTATGTGGGATCACTTAAAATATTCTAAGTGATCAATCAGTAATCATATACCAAATAAAATAAAAACGAAATTGCATAAAAACATTCATAAATTTGTGTGAAGATCACTTCAAATAGTGTATAAACAAATAAAAATTACTAAAGGTCAAGTGAGGTTCACATAAGGAAATGTATACACAAATGAAAATTACCAAGAAATTATGTGAGGGTCGCATAAAAACTTTTGTATACACAAATGAAAATACTTAAGATAGTAAAGGGCACCATAATTACCGAAGAGAGGATTCGGGCCCTTTTAGTTGGGCGCCATTGTAACAGTGTGACATCTTAGAAGAATTCTCCAAGTTTAACATCAACAAAAACATTTTATTGGACAAAAGACATAATTAGGTACAAAAAGAAGGACGGGATTTAAGATATCACACAGCTAAAAAAAATACCATTCGACTCAAAACGGAGGATGAGTGTCGAATTGTTCTAGAAATTTTTAGAACGCGTCACCTGAGGATGGTCACGTGAGATACAAACAACCAATACCCACACGAAGACTCGTGGTGCCGTCTATTATGGGACAGTATTAAATCTTAACACTGTGGGAAAACCAGGGGTGTTACAAGCTATAAATTACTGGTGCAACAATTGATTGATATGTGTGTTTTATAAATTGAATTAACTAAAAACAGTAAACTTCTAGTGTGAATTAAACTGCACAAGTAAGTTTTAATTGGCAAACTTCTACACAAACAATTTCGTATGTAAAATAATTCTGGCACTATAATAGAATTATTTTAGAAAGGTTTAAGAACCATAAGCAGTGTTACTTTCAGCTGCATATCATCAAGCCATTTCTTAATTTTTCGTTAAGTATTTTAAATTATGATATGAAGTAACATTGACGCAAAATTTATTTTGAGTCATTTATTTATTTTATTTAATAGAGCCTTTTATGTGTTTATTTCTTTTTTAAGATGGCCATGCTATTAAAAGTGAAGCATCTGCTTCACAATATCAAAATGAATTTTAAATTCTGGCTCACTGGGGCTTTCTACCATTAAGCACTTCGAATGAATTTGGCAATGTATAAATGGTTCCCAATAAATTTCTCATAACTTCTTGATTCCCTAAATCAAACTAATGTAATCAAACTAAAGTAATGAACAATAAATCAAACTACTTCCTTAGGATATTTTGAAAGCAATCTATGAAGGAAAATTTAAGTATATGAACCCAAGCCATTTCAAAATTTATTCGTATATATTTCGTATATATTCGTATATATTTTTAATAAACGTTTTTAAAAAATAAAATTGTAACAGAATAAATTCAGTTGGTTCTTTATACGATCTCAAAGTATTTTTCAGCTATAGGATTATTTTATAACACTTTGTGTAGATATTGAAACCTATAATGCAATTTTTTCAAATTTTTATCGTCTTTGAATACCACTAATTCTTGTTTATTCATATTTAAATATTACATTATCATGATAATATCTTTGATAAGCGGGGATAACAGTACAAGTCAAAAAATGACATTTTTAGGAGAACAAAAAAGCATTTAATATTCCATATTGTGAATGAATAAAATTTATAAAATCAGTTCTGCATCTTATTTCTGAGAACTATAAAGGGGAAATTAAGAGAAATTTTGGATAGGCCGTGACAAAATTAAGTTACTTGTACTGTTCGTACCAAGAAAATTGTACACATCACAACTGACTAGTACTGTTATTTCCGCCTATCAAAGATATACAAACGTATAGAAGGCTTAAACTTTTTTGGATTTGTGTTTTTAGCAAGCCATTGCAAACACAAATCCTTCAGCCAAAAGCACACACAAATAAAAACAAGAACTAAAACATTGAATACATCAAGGGTAAAATGCCTCGTAAAAGGCTAGGGAAGCTGCCGGGTAGCCAAAAATTCACTCGCCTGCCAGTAACATCCACTGAGAGTTGTTTCGATTAGTGCTGTACTGGTTAGTAAGTGTGCTGCATCCATTAGTGAACCAACCATAGAAAGAGGGCACAAGGGACTGATAAGAATTCCAAGCTTATGAAGATGGGAAGCAAGACTATCATGGTTTGTGGTAAGTCTGAATTCTGCCACTGCAGCTTTTCTTGGATAATAGTGGAGGGAAAGGATCGGCCATTTCCAAGATTTGTCTTTAGTTCGACCTAAAAGGGAAATTTCATGCTTAGTATATATTGTAAGACGAATCAAAGAAACCACAGCTTGGTAAAGAATCTCCCTCTGAGAAATCTGGAGTATCTGTGTACCCCTCTTGACCAATTGACCCTTCTTGGCCCGTTATTGTAAATACCACAATGAGCAGGGATCCACTGGAATGCATTTTTAAGTTCTATAAGTGATGGTTTAAACTTGTTTTGTTGTCGCTTTTTCATATTGAAAATAGTATCCTTATAGTATGATTCTAAATGAAAAATGCATGTGCTAAAACACAACCATTATCTGATTTACTTCATGATAAAACTTTTGTGGATTAAATGTTAGAAAGTCTTGTTTTCAAATCAAAAGGCTAACATAAAGAGCAGAAATTTTATATTCAATCAAAAAATAAAACATTTTATAGTTTATTACTTTGGATTCGTTAAAAATAAACTAAAATAAATTTATAATTTAAGTTTGTAAATGCCGTGTTCCCCCCCTTTATGCCCTACATAAAACCACCTTTTCTAAACGTTTGAAGTAATCGTAAATAAAGAAAACAATAGCATCTCCCTTACCTCAATACAGTGGGTACCTAGTTTTAACAGAAGAATAATGAGAAAGATGTCATCATACTTAGGTTGAACTATCGATTTTCTGTTGACTTCGGAGATATTGAGCGAGAGAGCAATAACAGAAATCCTTAAAATCTCAACTCAGAGATGAGTGTAACCTATGTTGAATTCTTATTTTTCTACCAAATTTTAAAGCTCTTAGCCCCATATCATGAACTTTGACAGTATCAAATTTAAAAACCATGTGTAGTGAATACAGCATTTTCAACGTACTCATCAAGAATATTAGTACAAAAAATAGTGAGGGTACTTTGCTGACTGTTTCTTTCGGCAAAGAAAGTTGAAAATATCTAG
Organism: Meta bourneti; assembly: GCA_933210815.1. Lineage (NCBI taxonomy): Eukaryota > Metazoa > Arthropoda > Arachnida > Araneae > Tetragnathidae > Meta > Meta bourneti. Next base: position 63,058,615 of record OW119923.1, on the reverse strand, counting down.
AAGAGGATAAGTATATATTATAATCATCAAGTGTTTTTACATATCCGAATTTTTTTGTTTATATCTTTTTAAGTAAACATGTATTTGCTACAAGATGAACGCTATGTTACGATGTAAAAGTTGTTTGCAAAAAATTATTTTTCAAAACAGGAATTTAGGCATCATATTTATCTGCCACCGTTTATAAGTTTTTGCTCGTCAAATTTATCTTTCTAAAATGGAGTATAAAATCATTGGTTCTAGGTTAACGAAATACGTCCTGGTAATGATAAATGCCTTGACTGTATTGCAATTAATTACCATTGTGGTTGTGTTTTTATCCTCGTTTTAAATAATGTTACTGTCCCTTATACAATCCTCATTTCCAACTATGCTTTTACTTAGATAGGATTATATTTCATATCAATTTCATAAATACTAACGTAAGTCCTAACGCACAAATTAACTTTCAAAATGTTCAAAATATGTTGTTGAGAGAGACAAATAACATATATGTTGGTCCTTCGCCAATCAGCTATTGGCTAAAGATATCCCTGCCTTGATGTCCCTGACTTGTTGACGTCATCACTACTGTCGATTGCTTAGATCAACTAATTTGATGGTTTAAAACTATTTTTAAAAGTATTTTTGTCCGCCATTGTTTATACATAATGACACAAATGTCCTACAATTATCTAAAGTGTACTGTACTTCGAAATAGTGCATGTAGAAGCTACACTGGAATTCAAAAGAACAAAACCAAGCAAGACATTTTTGCAATATGCGACTAACGAATTCTGTTCTGAAAACTTTATCGTTTTCCAAATCAGAATTCCAATTCCGATTGAAGATAAAATCCAAATTGCGTGGGAAAGTTGCAAGAACAATAAATATTAAAATGAAAATAAATTGACACATCAATCACGAGCTCGAACTCGCTCAAGCTCCTACAATAACTACATACGATTTCAGCGGAGCTTTCGAAAAAGTGTTGCAACAATTATCACTTAATGACATGAAATATAAACTATAGGTAATCAACAGTTATGGCGAGTCAAGGACAAATGTATCATATTCATCGATTCGCGGTATAACTCTGATTACGTCGATTGAGATCTGTCACACCCTACAATACATGTTACCTGCTACAGCATTCATTTAATTAAACTTCCATATAATCTATTTATCCTTAGATTATACATTATGTACTATGCCATTTCGATATCCGTGGAAACACTCAGATGATATAATAGAATCAATTCAGACAGTGTTATATGGCTTGAGTGGGAGAATCTCGTTATTTAGATGCAGGGTGCCTATTCATGCCTTACCCATCTGCTACTATGAATCAGGTTGCTATTGCAAATATACACAGTCATTAAGCTTCTTAGTTACTACAGTCCACTGTTTGCACTTTACTGTCATTTGACCTATTGACTCCTATAAGAGTCTAACTACACTTCCCATTTCATTCCGGGCCACTGTATAATAGAATAGGCCCGGTTAGTAAAGTAGCGGGTTAGCAACCGGAGAGTTGCAAGTTCGAAACTTGATCCAACCAAACACCTTCGTACACTTGGTAGTTGGGGCACGTTAAATATGTCGTGGCCCCATATGTCCTCACGTTGGCGTGGTGTGGAAATTTGGAGTGTGGTGAGTTAGCTCATGTGATGACCTCGTCATCTGATCATGGTTCAAAATTACGAGGTGTTGTCCTCGTATCTTTCCCTTCTAGATTGATCCCAGACCGTCGCCAAGAGCCGTTGTGTTGCTCCAACCAAACACCGTCGTATACTTGGTAGTTGGGGCACGTTAAATATGTCGTGGCCCCAAATGTCCTCACATTGGCGTGGTGTGGAAGTTTGGAGTGTGGGGTGTTAGCTCATGTGATGACCACGTCATCTGATCATGGTTCAAAATTACGAGGTGTTGTCCTCGTATCTTTCACTTCTAGATTGATCCCAGACCGTCGCCAAGAGCCGTTGTGTTGCTCCAACCAAACACCGTCGTATACTTGGTAGTTGGGGCACGTTAAATATGTCGTGGCCCCAAATGTCCTCACGTTGGCGTGGTGTGGAAGTTTGGAGTGTGGGGTGTTAGCTCATGTGATGACCTCGTCATCTGATCATGGTTCAAAATTACGAGGTGTTGTCCTCGTATCTTTCCCTTCTAGTTTGATCCCAGACCGTCGCCAAGAGCCGTTGTGTTGCTCCAACCAAACACCGTCGTATACTTGGTAGTTGGGGCACGTTAAATATGTCGTGGCCCCAAATGTCCTCACGTTGGCGTGGTGTGGAAGTTTGGAGTGTGGGGTGTTAGCTCATGTGATGACCTCGTCATCTGATCATGGTTCAAAATTACGAGGTGTTGTCCTCGTATCTTTCCCTTCTAGATTGATCCCAGACCGTAGACAAGAGCCGTTGTGTTGCTTCAACCAAACACCGTCGTATACTTGGTAGTTGGGGCACGTTAAATATGTCGTGGCCCCAAATGTCCTCACGTTGGCGTGGTGTGGAAGTTTGGAGTGTGGGGTGTTAGCTCATGTGATGACCTCGTCATCTGATCATGGTTCAAAATTACGAGGTGTTGTCCTCGTATCTTTCCCTTCTAGATTGATCCCAGACCGTCGCCAAGAGCCGTTGTGTTGCTCCAACCAAACACCGTCGTATACTTGGTAGTTGGGGCACGTTAAATATGTCGTGGCCCCAAATGTCCTCACGTTGGCGTGGTGTGGAAGTTTGGAGTGTGGGGTGTTAGCTCATTTGATGACCTCGTCATCTGATCATGGTTCAAAATTACGAGGTGTTGTCCTCGTATCTTTCCCTTCTAGATTGATCCCAGACCTTCGCCAAGAGCCGTTGTGTTGCTCCAACCAAACACCGTCGTATACTTGGTAGTTGGGGCACGTTAAATATGTCGTGGCCCCAAATGTCCTCACGTTGGCGTGGTGTGGAAGTTTGGAGTGTGGGGTGTTAGCTCATGTGAAGACCTCGTCATCTGATCATGGTTTAAAATTACGAGGTGTTGTCCTCGTATCTTTCCCTTCTAGATTGATCCCTGACCGTCGCCAAGAGCCGTTGTGTTGCTCCAACCAAACACCGTCGTATACTTGGTAGTTGGGGCACGTTAAATATGTCGTGGCCCCAAATGTCCTCACGTTGGCGTGGTGTGGAAGTTTGGAGTGTGGGGTGTTAGCTCATGTGAAGACCTCGTCATCTGATCATGGTTTAAAATTACGAGGTGTTGTCCTCGTATCTTTCCCTTCTAGATTGATCCCTGACCGTCGCCAAGAGCCGTTGTGTTGCTCCAACCAAACACCGTCGTATACTTGGTAGTTGGGGCACGTTAAATATGTCGTGGCCCCAAATGTCCTCACGTTGGCGTGGTGTGGAAGTTTGGAGTGTGGGGTGTTAGCTCATGTGAAGACCTCGTCATCTGATCATGGTTTAAAATTACGAGGTGTTGTCCTCGTATCTTTCCCTTCTAGATTGATCCCAGACCGTCGCCAAGAGCCGTTGTGTTGCTCCAACCAAACACCGTCGTATACTTGGTAGTTGGGGCACGTTAAATATGTCGTGGCCCCAAATGTCCTCACGTTGGCGTGGTGTGGAAGTTTGGAGTGTGGGGTGTTAGCTCATGTGATGACCTCGTCATCTGATCATGGTTTAAAATTACGAGGTGTTGTCCTCGTATCTTTCCCTTCTAGATTGATCCCAGACCTTCGCCAAGAGCCGTTGTGTTGCTCCAACCAAACACCGTCGTATACTTGGTAGTTGGGGCACGTTAAATATGTCGTGGCCCCAAATGTCCTCACGTTGGCGTGGTGTGGAAGTTTGGAGTGTGGGGTGTTAGCTCATGTGATGACCTCGTCATCTGATCATGGTTTAAAATTACGAGGTGTTGTCCTCGTATCTTTCCCTTCTAGATTGATCCCTGACCGTCGCCAAGAGCCGTTGTGTTGCTCCAACCAAACACCGTCGTATACTTGGTAGTTGGGGCACGTTAAATATGTCGTGGCCCCAAATGTCCTCACGTTGGCGTGGTGTGGAAGTTTGGAGTGTGGGGTGTTAGCTCATGTGATGACCTCGTTATCTGATCATGGTTTAAAATTACGAGGTGTTGTCCTCGTATCTTTCCCTTCTAGATTGATCCCAGACCGTCGCCAAGAGCCGTTGTGTTGCTCCAACCAAACACCGTCGTATACTTGGTAGTTGGGGCACGTTAAATATGTCGTGGCCCCAAATGTCCTCACGTTGGCGTGGTGTGGAAGTTTGGAGTGTGGGGTGTTAGCTCATGTGATGACCTCGTCATCTGATCATGGTTCAAAATTACGAGGTGTTGTCCTCGTATCTTTCCCTTCTAGATTGATCCCAGACCTTCGCCAAGAGCCGTTGTGTTGCTCCAACCAAACACCGTCGTATACTTGGTAGTTGGGGCACGTTAAATATGTCGTGGCCCCAAATGTCCTCACGTTGGCGTGGTGTGGAAGTTTGGAGTGTGGGGTGTTAGCTCATGTGAAGACCTCGTCATCTGATCATGGTTTAAAATTACGAGGTGTTGTCCTCGTATCTTTCCCTTCTAGATTGATCCCAGACCTTCGCCAAGAGCCGTTGTGTTGCTCCAACCAAACACCGTCGTATACTTGGTAGTTGGGGCACGTTAAATATGTCGTGGCCCCAAATGTCCTCACGTTGGCGTGGTGTGGAAGTTTGGAGTGTGGGGTGTTAGCTCATGTGATGACCTCGTCATCTGATCATGGTTCAAAATTACGAGGAGTTGTCCTCGTATCTTTTCCTTCTAGATTGATCCCAGACCGTCGCTAAGAACCGTTGTGTTGCTCCAACGAAACACCGTCGTATACTTGGTAGTTGGGGCACGTTAAATATGTCGTGGCCCCAAATGTCCTCACGTTGGCGTGGTGTGGAAGTTTGGAGTGTGGAGTGTTAGCTCATGTGATGACCTCGTCATCTGATCATGGTTCAAAATTACGAGGTGTTGTCCTCGTATCTTTCCCTTCTAGATTGATCCCAGACCGTCGCCAAGAGCCGTTGTGTTGCTCCAACCAAACACCGTCGTATACTTGGTAGTTGGGGCACGTTAAATATGTCGTGGCCCCAAATGTCCTCACGTTGGCGTGGTGTGGAAGTTTGGAGTGTGGGGTGTTAGCTCATGTGAAGACCTCGTCATCTGATCATGGTTTAAAATTACGAGGTGTTGTCCTCGTATCTTTCCCTTCTAGATTGATCCCAGACCGTCGCCAAGAGCCGTTGTGTTGCTCCAACCAAACACCGTCGTATACTTGGTAGTTGGGGCACGTTAAATATGTCGTGGCCCCAAATGTCCTCACGTTGGCGTGGTGTGGAAGTTTGGAGTGTGGGGTGTTAGCTCATGTGATGACCTCGTCATCTGATCATGGTTCAAAATTACGAGGTGTTGTCCTCGTATCTTTCCCTTCTAGATTGATCCCAGACCGTCGCCAAGAGCCGTTGTGTTGCTCCAACCAAACACCGTCGTATACTTGGTAGTTGGGGCACGTTAAATATGTCGTGGCCCCAAATGTCCTCACGTTGGCGTGGTGTGGAAGTTTGGAGTGTGGGGTGTTAGCTCATGTGATGACCTCGTCATCTGATCATGGTTCAAAATTACGAGGTGTTGTCCTCGTATCTTTCCCTTCTAGATTGATCCCAGACCGTCGCCAAGAGCCGTTGTGTTGCTCCAACCAAACACCGTCGTATACTTGGTAGTTGGGGCACGTTAAATATGTCGTGGCCCCAAATGTCCTCACATTGGCGTGGTGTGGAAGTTTGGAGTGTGGGGTGTTAGCTCATGTGATGACCTCGTCATCTGATCATGGTTCAAAATTACGAGGTGTTGTCCTCGTATCTTTCCCTTCTAGATTGATCCCAGACCGTCGCCAAGAGCCGTTGTGTTGCTCCAACCAAACACCGTCGTATACTTGGTAGTTGGGGCACGTTAAATATGTCGTGGCCCCAAATGTCCTCACGTTGGCGTGGTGTGGAAGTTTGGAGTGTGGGGTGTTAGCTCATGTGATGACCTCGTCATCTGATCATGGTTCAAAATTACGAGGTGTTGTCCTCGTATCTTTCCCTTCTAGATTGATCCCAGACCGTCGCCAAGAGCCGTTGTGTTGCTCCAACCAAACACCGTCGTATACTTGGTAGTTGGGGCACGTTAAATATGTCGTGGCCCCAAATGTCCTCACGTTGGCGTGGTGTGGAAGTTTGGAGTATGGGGTGTTAGCTCATGTGATGACCTCGTCATCTGATCATGGTTCAAAATTACGAGGTGTTGTCCTCGTATCTTTCCCTTCTAGATTGATCCCAGACCGTCGCCAAGAGCCGTTGTGTTGCTCCAACCAAACACCGTCGTATACTTGGTAGTTGGGGCACGTTAAATATGTCGTGGCCCCAAATGTCCTCACATTGGCGTGGTGTGGAAGTTTGGAGTGTGGGGTGTTAGCTCATGTGATGACCTCGTCATCTGATCATGGTTCAAAATTACGAGGTGTTGTCCTCGTATCTTTCCCTTCTAGATTGATCCCAGACCGTCGCCAAGAGCCGTTGTGTTGCTCCAACCAAACACCGTCGTATACTTGGTAGTTGGGGCACGTTAAATATGTCGTGGCCCCAAATGTCCTCACGTTGGCGTGGTGTGGAAGTTTGGAGTGTGGGGTGTTAGCTCATGTGATGACCTCGTCATCTGATCATGGTTCAAAATTACGAGGTGTTGTCCTCGTATCTTTCCCTTCTAGTTTGATCCCAGACCGTCGCCAAGAGCCGTTGTGTTGCTCCAACCAAACACCGTCGTATACTTGGTAGTTGGGGCACGTTAAATATGTCGTGGCCCCAAATGTCCTCACGTTGGCGTGGTGTGGAAGTTTGGAGTGTGGGGTGTTAGCTCATGTGATGACCTCGTCATCTGATCATGGTTCAAAATTACGAGGTGTTGTCCTCGTATCTTTCCCTTCTAGATTGTTCCCAGACCGTAGACAAGAGCCGTTGTGTTGCTTCAACCAAACACCGTCGTATACTTGGTAGTTGGGGCACGTTAAATATGTCGTGGCCCCAAATGTCCTCACGTTGGCGTGGTGTGGAAGTTTGGAGTGTGGGGTGTTAGCTCATGTGATGACCTCGTCATCTGATCATGGTTCAAAATTACGAGGTGTTGTCCTCGTATCTTTCCCTTCTAGATTGATCCCAGACCTTCGCCAAGAGCCGTTGTGTTGCTCCAACCAAACACCGTCGTATACTTGGTAGTTGGGGCACGTTAAATATGTCGTGGCCCCAAATGTCCTCACGTTGGCGTGGTGTGGAAGTTTGGAGTGTGGGGTGTTAGCTCATGTGAAGACCTCGTCATCTGATCATGGTTTAAAATTACGAGGTGTTGTCCTCGTATCTTTCCCTTCTAGATTGATCCCTGACCGTCGCCAAGAGCCGTTGTGTTGCTCCAACCAAACACCGTCGTATACTTGGTAGTTGGGGCACGTTAAATATGTCGTGGCCCCAAATGTCCTCACGTTGGCGTGGTGTGGAAGTTTGGAGTGTGGGGTGTTAGCTCATGTGAAGACCTCGTCATCTGATCATGGTTTAAAATTACGAGGTGTTGTCCTCGTATCTTTCCCTTCTAGATTGATCCCTGACCGTCGCCAAGAGCCGTTGTGTTGCTCCAACCAAACACCGTCGTATACTTGGTAGTTGGGGCACGTTAAATATGTCGTGGCCCCAAATGTCCTCACGTTGGCGTGGTGTGGAAGTTTGGAGTGTGGGGTGTTAGCTCATGTGATGACCTCGTCATCTGATCATGGTTCAAAATTACGAGGTGTTGTCCTCGTATCTTTCCCTTCTAGATTGATCCCAGACCGTCGCCAAGAGCCGTTGTGTTGCTCCAACCAAACACCGTCGTATACTTGGTAGTTGGGGCACGTTAAATATGTCGTGGCCCCAAATGTCCTCACGTTGGCGTGGTGTGGAAGTTTGGAGTGTGGGGTGTTAGCTCATGTGATGACCTCGTCATCTGATCATGGTTCAAAATTACGAGGTGTTGTCCTCGTATCTTTCCCTTCTAGATTGATCCCAGACCGTCGCCAAGAGCCGTTGTGTTGCTCCAACCAAACACCGTCGTATACTTGGTAGTTGGGGCACGTTAAATATGTCGTGTCCCCAAATGTCCTCACATTGGCGTGGTGTGGAAGTTTGGAGTGTGGGGTGTTAGCTCATGTGATGACCTCGTCATCTGATCATGGTTCAAAATTACGAGGTGTTGTCCTCGTATCTTTCCCTTCTAGATTGATCCCAGACCGTCGCCAAGAGCCGTTGTGTTGCTCCAACCAAACACCGTCGTATACTTGGTAGTTGGGGCACGTTAAATATGTCGTGGCCCCAAATGTCCTCACGTTGGCGTGGTGTGGAAGTTTGGAGTGTGGGGTGTTAGCTCATGTGATGACCTCGTCATCTGATCATGGTTCAAAATTACGAGGTGTTGTCCTCGTATCTTTCCCTTCTAGTTTGATCCCAGACCGTCGCCAAGAGCCGTTGTGTTGCTCCAACCAAACACCGTCGTATACTTGGTAGTTGGGGCACGTTAAATATGTCGTGGCCCCAAATGTCCTCACGTTGGCGTGGTGTGGAAGTTTGGAGTGTGGGGTGTTAGCTCATGTGAAGACCTCGTCATCTGATCATGGTTTAAAATTACGAGGTGTTGTCCTCGTATCTTTCCCTTCTAGATTGATCCCTGACCGTCGCCAAGAGCCGTTGTGTTGCTCCAACCAAACACCGTCGTATACTTGGTAGTTGGGGCACGTTAAATATGTCGTGGCCCCAAATGTCCTCACGTTGGCGTGGTGTGGAAGTTTGGAGTGTGGGGTGTTAGCTCATTTGATGACCTCGTAATCTGATCATGGTTCAAAATTACGAGGTGTTGTCCTCGTATCTTTCCCTTCTAGATTGATCCCAGACCTTCGCCAAGAGCCGTTGTGTTGCTCCAACCAAACACCGTCGTATACTTGGTAGTTGGGGCACGTTAAATATGTCGTGGCCCCAAATGTCCTCACGTTGGCGTGGTGTGGAAGTTTGGAGTGTGGGGGGTTAGCTCATGCGAAGACCTCGTCATCTGATCATGGTTTAAAATTACGAGGTGTTGTCCTCGTATCTTTCCCTTCTAGATTGATCCCAGACCTTCGCCAAGAGCCGTTGTGTTGCTCCAACCAAACACCGTCGTATACTTGGTAGTTGGGGCACGTTAAATATGTCGTGGCCCCAAATGTCCTCACGTTGGCGTGGTGTGGAAGTTTGGAGTGTGGGGTGTTAGCTCATGTGATGACCTCGTCATCTGATCATGGTTCAAAATTACGAGGTGTTGTCCTCGTATCTTTCCCTTCTAGATTGATCCCAGACCGTCGCCAAGAGCCGTTGTGTTTCTCCAACCAAACACCGTCGTATACTTGGTAGTTGGGGCACGTTAAATATGTCGTGGCCCCAAATGTCCTCACGTTGGCGTGGTGTGGAAGTTTGGAGTGTGGGGTGTTAGCTCATGTGATGACCTCGTCATCTGATCATGGTTCAAAATTACGAGGTGTTGTCCTCGTATCTTTCCCTTCTAGATTGATCCGAGACCGTCGCCAAGAGCCGTTGTGTTGCTCCAACCAAACACCGTCGTATACTTGGTAGTTGGGGCACGTTAAATATGTCGTGGCCCCAAATGTCCTCACGTTGGCGTGGTGTGGAAGTTTGGAGTGTGGGGTGTTAGCTCATGTGATGACCTCGTCATCTGATCATGGTTCAAAATTACGAGGTGTTGTCCTCGTATCTTTCCCTTCTAGATTGATCCCAGACCGTCGCCAAGAGCCGTTGTGTTGCTCCAACCAAACACCGTCGTATACTTGGTAGTTGGGGCACGTTAAATATGTCGTGGCCCCAAATGTCCTCACGTTGGCGTGGTGTGGAAGTTTGGAGTGTGGGGTGTTAGCTCATGTGATGACCTCGTCATCTGATCATGGTTCAAAATTACGAGGAGTTGTCCTCGTATCTTTCCCTTCTAGATTGATCCCAGACCGTCGCTAAGAACCGTTGTGTTGCTCCAACGAAACACCGTCGTATACTTGGTAGTTGGGGCACGTTAAATATGTCGTGGCCCCAAATGTCCTCACGTTGGCGTGGTGTGGAAGTTTGGAGTGTGGAGTGTTAGCTCATGTGATGACCTCGTCATCTGATCATGGTTCAAAATTACGAGGTGTTGTCCTCGTATCTTTCCCTTCTAGATTGATCCCAGACCTTCGCCAAGAGCCGTTGTGTTGCTCCAACCAAACACCGTCGTATACTTGGTAGTTGGGGCACGTTAAATATGTCGTGGCCCCAAATGTCCTCACGTTGGCGTGGTGTGGAAGTTTGGAGTGTGGGGGGTTAGCTCATGCGAAGACCTCGTCATCTGATCATGGTTTAAAATTACGAGGTGTTGTCCTCGTATCTTTCCCTTCTAGATTGATCCCAGACCTTCGCCAAGAGCCGTTGTGTTGCTCCAACCAAACACCGTCGTATACTTGGTAGTTGGGGCACGTTAAATATGTCGTGGCCCCAAATGTCCTCACGTTGGCGTGGTGTGGAAGTTTGGAGTGTGGGGTGTTAGCTCATGTGATGACCTCGTCATCTGATCATGGTTCAAAATTACGAGGTGTTGTCCTCGTATCTTTCCCTTCTAGATTGATCCCAGACCGTCGCCAAGAGCCGTTGTGTTTCTCCAACCAAACACCGTCGTATACTTGGTAGTTGGGGCACGTTAAACATGTCGTGGCCCCAAATGTCCTCACGTTGGCGTGGTGTGGAAGTTTGGAGTGTGGGGTGTTAGCTCATGTGATGACCTCGTCATCTGATCATGGTTCAAAATTACGAGGTGTTGTCCTCGTATCTTTCCCTTCTAGATTGATCCGAGACCGTCGCCAAGAGCCGTTGTGTTGCTCCAACCAAACACCGTCGTATACTTGGTAGTTGGGGCACGTTAAATATGTCGTGGCCCCAAATGTCCTCACGTTGGCGTGGTGTGGAAGTTTGGAGTGTGGGGTGTTAGCTCATGTGATGACCTCGTCATCTGATCATGGTTCAAAATTACGAGGTGTTGTCCTCGTATCTTTCCCTTCTAGATTGATCCCAGACCGTCGCCAAGAGCCGTTGTGTTGCTCCAACCAAACACCGTCGTATACTTGGTAGTTGGGGCACGTTAAATATGTCGTGGCCCCAAATGTCCTCACGTTGGCGTGGTGTGGAAGTTTGGAGTGTGGGGTGTTAGCTCATGTGATGACCTCGTCATCTGATCATGGTTCAAAATTACGAGGAGTTGTCCTCGTATCTTTCCCTTCTAGATTGATCCCAGACCGTCGCTAAGAACCGTTGTGTTGCTCCAACGAAACACCGTCGTATACTTGGTAGTTGGGGCACGTTAAATATGTCGTGGCCCCAAATGTCCTCACGTTGGCGTGGTGTGGAAGTTTGGAGTGTGGGGTGTTAGCTCATGTGATGACCTCGTCATCTGATCATGGTTCAAAATTACGAGGAGTTGTCCTCGTATCTTTCCCTTCTAGATTGATCCCAGACCGTCGCCAAGAGCCGTTGTGTTGCTCCAACCAAACACCGTCGTATACTTGGTAGTTGGGGCACGTTAAATATGTCGTGGCCCCAAATGTCCTCACGTTGGCGTGGTGTGGAAGTTTGGAGTGTGGGGGGTTAGCTCATGCGAAGACCTCGTCATCTGATCATGGTTTAAAATTACGAGGTGTTGTCCTCGTATCTTTCCCTTCTAGATTGATCCCAGACCTTCGCCAAGAGCCGTTGTGTTGCTCCAACCAAACACCGTCGTATACTTGGTAGTTGGGGCACGTTAAATATGTCGTGGCCCCAAATGTCCTCACGTTGGCGTGGTGTGGAAGTTTGGAGTGTGGGGTGTTAGCTCATGTGATGACCTCGTCATCTGATCATGGTTCAAAATTACGAGGTGTTGTCCTCGTATCTTTCCCTTCTAGATTGATCCCAGACCGTCGCCAAGAGCCGTTGTGTTTCTCCAACCAAACACCGTCGTATACTTGGTAGTTGGGGCACGTTAAACATGTCGTGGCCCCAAATGTCCTCACGTTGGCGTGGTGTGGAAGTTTGGAGTGTGGGGTGTTAGCTCATGTGATGACCTCGTCATCTGATCATGGTTCAAAATTACGAGGTGTTGTCCTCGTATCTTTCCCTTCTAGATTGATCCGAGACCGTCGCCAAGAGCCGTTGTGTTGCTCCAACCAAACACCGTCGTATACTTGGTAGTTGGGGCACGTTAAATATGTCGTGGCCCCAAATGTCCTCACGTTGGCGTGGTGTGGAAGTTTGGAGTGTGGGGTGTTAGCTCATGTGATGACCTCGTCATCTGATCATGGTTCAAAATTACGAGGTGTTGTCCTCGTATCTTTCCCTTCTAGATTGATCCCAGACCGTCGCCAAGAGCCGTTGTGTTGCTCCAACCAAACACCGTCGTATACTTGGTAGTTGGGGCACGTTAAATATGTCGTGGCCCCAAATGTCCTCACGTTGGCGTGGTGTGGAAGTTTGGAGTGTGGGGTGTTAGCTCATGTGATGACCTCGTCATCTGATCATGGTTCAAAATTACGAGGAGTTGTCCTCGTATCTTTCCCTTCTAGATTGATCCCAGACCGTCGCTAAGAACCGTTGTGTTGCTCCAACGAAACACCGTCGTATACTTGGTAGTTGGGGCACGTTAAATATGTCGTGGCCCCAAATGTCCTCACGTTGGCGTGGTGTGGAAGTTTGGAGTGTGGAGTGTTAGCTCATGTGATGACCTCGTCATCTGATCATGGTTCAAAATTACGAGGTGTTGTCCTCGTATCTTTCCCTTCTAGATTGATCCCAGACCGTCGCCAAGAGCCGTTGTGTTGCTCCAACCAAACACCGTCGTATACTTGGTAGTTGGGGCACGTTAAATATGTCGTGGCCCCAAATGTCCTCACGTTGGCGTGGTGTGGAAGTTTGGAGTGTGGGGTGTTAGCTCATGTGATGACCTCGTCATCTGATCATGGTTTAAAATTACGAGGTGTTGTCCTCGTATCTTTCCCTTCTAGATTGATCCCTGACCGTCGCCAAGAGCCGTTGTGTTGCTCCAACCAAACACCGTCGTATACTTGGTAGTTGGGGCACTTTAAATATGTCGTGGCCCCAAATGTCCTCACGTTGGCGTGGTGTGGAAGTTTGGAGTGTGGGGTGTTAGCTCATGTGATGACCTCGTCATCTGATCATGGTTCAAAATTACGAGGTGTTGTCCTCGTATCTTTCCCTTCTAGATTGATCCCAGACCGTCGCCAAGAGCCGTTGTGTTTCTCCAACCAAACACCGTCGTATACTTGGTAGTTGGGGCACGTTAAACATGTCGTGGCCCCAAATGTCCTCACGTTGGCGTGGTGTGGAAGTTTGGAGTGTGGGGTGTTAGCTCATGTGATGACCTCGTCATCTGATCATGGTTCAAAATTACGAGGTGTTGTCCTCGTATCTTTCCCTTCTAGATTGATCCCAGACCGTCGCCAAAAGCCGTTGTGTTTCTCCAACCAAACACCGTCGTATACTTGGTAGTTGGGGCACGTTAAATATGTCGTGGCCCCAAATGTCCTCACGTTGGCGTGGTGTGGAAGTTTGGAGTGTGGGGTGTTAGCTCATGTGATGACCTCGTCATCTGATCATGGTTCAAAATTACGAGGTGTTGTCCTCGTATCTTTCCCTACTAGATTGATCCCAGACCGTCGCCAAGAGCCGTTGTGTTGCTCCAACCAAACACCGTCGTATACTTGGTAGTTGGGGCACGTTAAATATGTCGTGGCCCCAAATGTCCTCACGTTGGCGTGGTGTGGAAGTTTGGAGTGTGGGGTGTTAGCTCATGTGATGACCTCGTCATCTGATCATGGTTCAAAATTACGAGGTGTTGTCCTCGTATCTTTCCCTTCTAGATTGATCCCAGACCGTCGCCAAGAGCCGTTGTGTTGCTCCAACCAAACACCGTCGTATACTTGGTAGTTGGGGCACGTTAAATATGTCGTGGCCCCAAATGTCCTCACGTTGGCGTGGTGTGGAAGTTTGGAGTGTGGGGTGTTAGCTCATGTGAAGACCTCGTCATCTGATCATGGTTTAAAATTACGAGGTGTTGTCCTCGTATCTTTCCCTTCTAGATTGATCCCTGACCGTCGCCAAGAGCCGTTGTGTTGCTCCAACCAAACACCGTCGTATACTTGGTAGTTGGGGCACGTTAAATATGTCGTGGCCCCAAATGTCCTCACGTTGGCGTGGTGTGGAAGTTTGGAGTGTGGGGTGTTAGCTCATGTGATGACCTCGTCATCTGATCATGGTTCAAAATTACGAGGTGTTGTCCTCGTATCTTTCCCTTCTAGATTGATCCCAGACCGTCGCCAAGAGCCGTTGTGTTGCTCCAACCAAACACCGTCGTATACTTGGTAGTTGGGGCACGTTAAATATGTCGTGGCCCCAAATGTCCTCACGTTGGCGTGGTGTGGAAGTTTGGAGTGTGGGGTGTTAGCTCATGTGATGACCTCGTCATCTGATCATGGTTCAAAATTACGAGGTGTTGTCCTCGTATCTTTCCCTTCTAGATTGATCCCAGACCGTCGCCAAGAGCCGTTGTGTTGCTCCAACCAAACACCGTCGTATACTTGGTAGTTGGGGCACGTTAAATATGTCGTGGCCCCAAATGTCCTCACGTTGGCGTGGTGTGGAAGTTTGGAGTGTGGGGTGTTAGCTCATGTGATGACCTCGTCATCTGATCATGGTTTAAAATTACGAGGTGTTGTCCTCGTATCTTTCCCTTCTAGATTGATCCCAGACCGTCGCCAAGAGCCGTTGTGTTGCTCCAACCAAACACCGTCGTATACTTGGTAGTTGGGGCACGTTAAAAATGTCGTGGCCCCAAATGTCCTCACGTTGGCGTGGTGTGGAAGTTTGGAGTGTGGGGTGTTAGCTCATGTGATGACCTCGTCATCTGATCATGGTTTAAAATTACGAGGTGTTGTCCTCGTATCTTTCCCTTCTAGATTGATCCCAGACCGTCGCCAAGAGCCGTTGTGTTGCTCCAACCAAACACCGTCGTATACTTGGTAGTTGGGGCACGTTAAATATGTCGTGGCCCCAAATGTCCTCACGTTGGCGTGGTGTGGAAGTTTGGAGTGTGGGGTGTTAGCTCATGTGATGACCTCGTCATCTGATCATGGTTTAAAATTACGAGGTGTTGTCCTCGTATCTTTCCCTTCTAGATTGATCCCAGACCGTCGCCAAGAGCCGTTGTGTTGCTCCAACCAAACACCGTCGTATACTTGGTAGTTGAGGCACGTTAAAAATGTCGTGGCCCCAAATGTCCTCACGTTGGCGTGGTGTGGAAGTTTGGAGTGTGTGGTGTTAGCTCATGTGATGACCTCGTCATCTGATCATGGTTCAAAATTACGAGGTGTTGTCCTCGTATCTTTCCCTTCTAGATTGATCCCAGACCGTCGCCAAGAGCCGTTGTGTTGCTCCAACCAAACACCGTCGTATACTTGGTAGTTGGGGCACGTTAAATATGTCGTGGCCCCAAATGTCCTCACGTTGGCGTGGTGTGGAAGTTTGGAGTGTGGAGTGTTAGCTCATGTGATGACCTCGTCATCTGATCATGGTTCAAAATTACGAGGTTTTGTCCTCGTATCTTTCCCTTCTAGATTGATCCCAGACCGTCGCCAAGAGCCGTTGTGTTGCTCCAACCAAACACCGTCGTATACTTGGTAGTTGGGGCACGTTAAACATGTCGTGGCCCCAAATGTCCTCACGTTGGCGTGGTGTGGAAGTTTGGAGTGTGTGGTGTTAGCTCATGTGATGACCTCGTCATCTGATCATGGTTCAAAATTACGAGGTGTTGTCCTCGTATCTTTCCCTTCTAGATTGATCCCAGACCGTCGCCAAGAGCCGTTGTGTTGCTCCAACCAAACACCGTCGTATACTTGGTAGTTGGGGCACGTTAAATATGTCGTGGCCCCAAATGTCCTCACGTTGGCGTGGTGTGGAAGTTTGGAGTGTGGAGTGTTAGCTCATGTGATGACCTCGTCATCTGATCATGGTTCAAAATTACGAGGTTTTGTCCTCGTATCTTTCCCTTCTAGATTGATCCCAGACCGTCGCCAAGAGCCGTTGTGTTGCTCCAACCAAACACCGTCGTATACTTGGTAGTTGGGGCACGTTAAACATGTCGTGGCCCCAAATGTCCTCACGTTGGCGTGGTGTGGAAGTTTGGAGTGTGGGGTGTTAGCTCATGTGATGACCTCGTCATCTGATCATGGTTCAAAATTACGAGGTGTTGTCCTCGTATCTTTCCCTTCTAGATTGATCCGAGACCGTCGCCAAGAGCCGTTGTGTTGCTCCAACCAAACACCGTCGTATACTTGGTAGTTGGGGCACGTTAAATATGTCGTGGCCCCAAATGTCCTCACGTTGGCGTGGTGTGGAAGTTTGGAGTGTGGGGTGTTAGCTCATGTGATGACCTCGTCATCTGATCATGGTTCAAAATTACGAGGTGTTGTCCTCGTATCTTTCCCTTCTAGATTGATCCCAGACCGTCGCCAAGAGCCGTTGTGTTGCTCCAACCAAACACCGTCGTATACTTGGTAGTTGGGGCACGTTAAATATGTCGTGGCCCCAAATGTCCTCACGTTGGCGTGGTGTGGAAGTTTGGAGTGTGGGGTGTTAGCTCATGTGATGACCTCGTCATCTGATCATGGTTCAAAATTACGAGGAGTTGTCCTCGTATCTTTCCCTTCTAGATTGATCCCAGACCGTCGCTAAGAACCGTTGTGTTGCTCCAACGAAACACCGTCGTATACTTGGTAGTTGGGGCACGTTAAATATGTCGTGGCCCCAAATGTCCTCACGTTGGCGTGGTGTGGAAGTTTGGAGTGTGGAGTGTTAGCTCATGTGATGACCTCGTCATCTGATCATGGTTCAAAATTACGAGGTGTTGTCCTCGTATCTTTCCCTTCTAGATTGATCCCAGACCGTCGCCAAGAGCCGTTGTGTTGCTCCAACCAAACACCGTCGTATACTTGGTAGTTGGGGCACGTTAAATATGTCGTGGCCCCAAATGTCCTCACGTTGGCGTGGTGTGGAAGTTTGGAGTGTGGGGTGTTAGCTCATGTGAAGACCTCGTCATCTGATCATGGTTTAAAATTACGAGGTGTTGTCCTCGTATCTTTCCCTTCTAGATTGATCCCTGACCGTCGCCAAGAGCCGTTGTGTTGCTCCAACCAAACACCGTCGTATACTTGGTAGTTGGGGCACTTTAAATATGTCGTGGCCCCAAATGTCCTCACGTTGGCGTGGTGTGGAAGTTTGGAGTGTGGGGTGTTAGCTCATGTGATGACCTCGTCATCTGATCATGGTTCAAAATTACGAGGTGTTGTCCTCGTATCTTTCCCTTCTAGATTGATCCCAGACCGTCGCCAAGAGCCGTTGTGTTTCTCCAACCAAACACCGTCGTATACTTGGTAGTTGGGGCACGTTAAACATGTCGTGGCCCCAAATGTCCTCACGTTGGCGTGGTGTGGAAGTTTGGAGTGTGGGGTGTTAGCTCATGTGATGACCTCGTCATCTGATCATGGTTCAAAATTACGAGGTGTTGTCCTCGTATCTTTCCCTTCTAGATTGATCCCAGACCGTCGCCAAAAGCCGTTGTGTTTCTCCAACCAAACACCGTCGTATACTTGGTAGTTGGGGCACGTTAAACATGTCGTGGCCCCAAATGTCCTCACGTTGGCGTGGTGTGGAAGTTTGGAGTGTGGGGTGTTAGCTCATGTGATGACCTCGTCATCTGATCATGGTTCAAAATTACGAGGTGTTGTCCTCGTATCTTTCCCTACTAGATTGATCCCAGACCGTCGCCAAGAGCCGTTGTGTTGCTCCAACCAAACACCGTCGTATACTTGGTAGTTGGGGCACGTTAAATATGTCGTGGCCCCAAATGTCCTCACGTTGGCGTGGTGTGGAAGTTTGGAGTGTGGGGTGTTAGCTCATGTGATGACCTCGTCATCTGATCATGGTTCAAAATTACGAGGTGTTGTCCTCGTATCTTTCCCTTCTAGATTGATCCCAGACCGTCGCCAAGAGCCGTTGTGTTGCTCCAACCAAACACCGTCGTATACTTGGTAGTTGGGGCACGTTAAATATGTCGTGGCCCCAAATGTCCTCACGTTGGCGTGGTGTGGAAGTTTGGAGTGTGGGGTGTTAGCTCATGTGAAGACCTCGTCATCTGATCATGGTTTAAAATTACGAGGTGTTGTCCTCGTATCTTTCCCTTCTAGATTGATCCCTGACCGTCGCCAAGAGCCGTTGTGTTGCTCCAACCAAACACCGTCGTATACTTGGTAGTTGGGGCACGTTAAATATGTCGTGGCCCCAAATGTCCTCACGTTGGCGTGGTGTGGAAGTTTGGAGTGTGGGGTGTTAGCTCATGTGATGACCTCGTCATCTGATCATGGTTCAAAATTACGAGGTGTTGTCCTCGTATCTTTCCCTTCTAGATTGATCCCAGACCGTCGCCAAGAGCCGTTGTGTTGCTCCAACCAAACACCGTCGTATACTTGGTAGTTGGGGCACGTTAAATATGTCGTGGCCCCAAATGTCCTCACGTTGGCGTGGTGTGGAAGTTTGGAGTGTGGGGTGTTAGCTCATGTGATGACCTCGTCATCTGATCATGGTTCAAAATTACGAGGTGTTGTCCTCGTATCTTTCCCTTCTAGATTGATCCCAGACCGTCGCCAAGAGCCGTTGTGTTGCTCCAACCAAACACCGTCGTATACTTGGTAGTTGGGGCACGTTAAATATGTCGTGGCCCCAAATGTCCTCACGTTGGCGTGGTGTGGAAGTTTGGAGTGTGGGGTGTTAGCTCATGTGATGACCTCGTCATCTGATCATGGTTTAAAATTACGAGGTGTTGTCCTCGTATCTTTCCCTTCTAGATTGATCCCAGACCGTCGCCAAGAGCCGTTGTGTTGCTCCAACCAAACACCGTCGTATACTTGGTAGTTGGGGCACGTTAAAAATGTCGTGGCCCCAAATGTCCTCACGTTGGCGTGGTGTGGAAGTTTGGAGTGTGGGGTGTTAGCTCATGTGATGACCTCGTCATCTGATCATGGTTTAAAATTACGAGGTGTTGTCCTCGTATCTTTCCCTTCTAGATTGATCCCAGACCGTCGCCAAGAGCCGTTGTGTTGCTCCAACCAAACACCGTCGTATACTTGGTAGTTGGGGCACGTTAAATATGTCGTGGCCCCAAATGTCCTCACGTTGGCGTGGTGTGGAAGTTTGGAGTGTGGGGTGTTAGCTCATGTGAAGACCTCGTCATCTGATCATGGTTTAAAATTACGAGGTGTTGTCCTCGTATCTTTCCCTTCTAGATTGATCCCAGACCGTCGCCAAGAGCCGTTGTGTTGCTCCAACCAAACACCGTCGTATACTTGGTAGTTGAGGCACGTTAAATATGTCGTGGCCCCAAATGTCCTCACGTTGGCGTGGTGTGGAAGTTTGGAGTGTGTGGTGTTAGCTCATGTGATGACCTCGTCATCTGATCATGGTTCAAAATTACGAGGTGTTGTCCTCGTATCTTTCCCTTCTAGATTGATCCCAGACCGTCGCCAAGAGCCGTTGTGTTGCTCCAACCAAACACCGTCGTATACTTGGTAGTTGGGGCACGTTAAATATGTCGTGGCCCCAAATGTCCTCACGTTGGCGTGGTGTGGAAGTTTGGAGTGTGGAGTGTTAGCTCATGTGATGACCTCGTCATCTGATCATGGTTCAAAATTACGAGGTTTTGTCCTCGTATCTTTCCCTTCTAGATTGATCCCAGACCGTCGCCAAGAGCCGTTGTGTTGCTCCAACCAAACACCGTCGTATACTTGGTAGTTGGGGCACGTTAAATATGTCGTGGCCCCAAATGTCCTCACGTTGGCGTGGTGTGGAAGTTTGGAGTGTGGAGTGTTAGCTCATGTGATGACCTCGTCATCTGATCATGGTTCAAAATTACGAGGTGTTGTCCTCGTATCTTTCCCTTCTAGATTGATCCCAGACCGTCGCCAAGAGCCGTTGTGTTGCTCCAACCAAACACCGTCGTATACTTGGTAGTTGGGGCACGTTAAATATGTCGTGGCCCCAAATGTCCTCACGTTGGCGTGGTGTGGAAGTTTGGAGTGTGGGGTGTTAGCTCATGTGATGACCTCGTCATCTGATCATGGTTTAAAATTACGAGATGTTGTCCTCGTATCTTTCCCTTCTAGATTGATCCCAGACCGTCGCCAAGAGCCGTTGTGTTGCTCCAACCAAACACCGTCGTATACTTGGTAGTTGGGGCACGTTAAATATGTCGTGGCCCCAAATGTCCTCACGTTGGCGTGGTGTGGAAGTTTGGAGTGTGGAGTGTTAGCTCATGTGATGACCTCGTCATCTGATCATGGTTCAAAATTACGAGGTGTTGTCCTCGTATCTTTCCCTTCTAGATTGATCCCAGACCGTCGCCAAGAGCCGTTGTGTTGCTCCAACCAAACACCGTCGTATACTTGGTAGTTGGGGCACGTTAAATATGTCGTGGCCCCAAATGTCCTCACGTTGGCGTGGTGTGGAAGTTTGGAGTGTGTGGTGTTAGCTCATGTGATGACCTCGTCATCTGATCATGGTTCAAAATTACGAGGTGTTGTCCTCGTATCTTTCCCTTCTAGATTGATCCCAGACCGTCGCCAAGAGCCGTTGTGTTGCTCCAACCAAACACCGTCGTATACTTGGTAGTTGGGGCACGTTAAATATGTCGTGGCCCCAAATGTCCTCACGTTGGCGTGGTGTGGAAGTTTGGAGTGTGGAGTGTTAGCTCATGTGATGACCTCGTCATCTGATCATGGTTCAAAATTACGAGGTGTTGTCCTCGTATCTTTCCCTTCTAGATTGATCCCAGACCGTCGCCAAGAGCCGTTGTGTTGCTCCAACCAAACACCGTCGTATACTTGGTAGTTGGGGCACGTTAAATATGTCGTGGCCCCAAATGTCCTCACGTTGGCGTGGTGTGGAAGTTTGGAGTGTGGGGTGTTAGCTCATGTGATGACCTCGTCATCTGATCATGGTTCAAAATTACGAGGTGTTGTCCTCGTATCTTTCCCTTCTAGATTGATCCCAGACCGTCGCCAAGAGCCGTTGTGTTGCTCCAACCAAACACCGTCGTATACTTGGTAGTTGGGGCACGTTAAATATGTCGTGGCCCCAAATGTCCTCACGTTGGCGTGGTGTGGAAGTTTGGAGTGTGGGGTGTTAGCTCATGTGAAGACCTCGTCATCTGATCATGGTTTAAAATTACGAGGTGTTGTCCTCGTATCTTTCCCTTCTAGATTGATCCCTGACCGTCGCCAAGAGCCGTTGTGTTGCTCCAACCAAACACCGTCATATACTTGGTAGTTGGGGCACGTTAAATATGTCGTGGCCCCAAATGTCCTCACGTTGGCGTGGTGTGGAAGTTTGGAGTGTGGGGTGTTAGCTCATGTGATGACCTCGTCATCTGATCATGGTTCAAAATTACGAGGTGTTGTCCTCGTATCTTTCCCTTCTAGATTGATCCCAGACCGTCGCCAAGAGCCGTTGTGTTTCTCCAACCAAACACCGTCGTATACTTGGTAGTTGGGGCACGTTAAACATCTCGTGGCCCCAAATGTCCTCACGTTGGCGTGGTGTGGAAGTTTGGAGTGTGGGGTGTTAGCTCATGTGATGACCTCGTCATCTGATCATGGTTCAAAATTACGAGGTGTTGTCCTCGTATCTTTCCCTTCTAGATTGATCCCAGACCGTCGTCGCCAAGAGCCGTTGTGTTGCTCCAACCAAACACCGTCGTATACTTGGTAGTTGGGGCACGTTAAATATGTCGTGGCCAAAAATGTCCTCACGTTGGCGTGGTGTGGAAATTTGGAGTGTGGGGTGTTAGCTCATGTGATGACCTCGTCATCTGATCATGGTTCAAAATTACGAGGTGTTGTCCTCGTATCTTTCCCTTCTAGATTGATCCCAGACCGTCGCCAAGAGCCGTTGTGTTGCTCCAACCAAACACCGTCGTATACTTGGTAGTTGGGGCACGTTAAATATGTCGTGGCCCCAAATGTCCTCACGTTGGCGTGGTGTGGAAATTTGGAGTGTGTGGTGTTAGCTCATGTGATGACCTCGTCATCTGATCATGGTTCAAAATTACGAGGTGTTGTCCTCGTATCTTTCCCTTCTAGATTGATCCCAGACCGTCGCCAAGAGCCGTTGTGTTGCTCCAACCAAACACCGTCGTATACTTGGTAGTTGGGGCACGTTAAATATGTCGTGGCCGCAAATGTCCTCACGTTGGCGTGGTGTGGAAGTTTGGAGTGTGGGGTGTTAGCTCATGTGATGACCTCGTCATCTGATCATGGTTCAAAATTACGAGGTGTTGTCCTCGTATCTTTCCCTTCTAGATTGATCCCAGACCGTCGCCAAGAGCGGTTGTGTTGCTCCAACCAAACACCGTCGTATACTTGGTAGTTGGGGCACGTTAAATATGTCGTGGCCCCAAATGTCCTCACGTTGGCGTGGTGTGGAAGTTTGGAGTGTGGGGTGTTAGCTCATGTGATGACCTCGTCATCTGATCATGGTTCAAAATTACGAGGTGTTGTCCTCGTATCTTTCCCTTCTAGATTGATCCCAGACCGTCGCCAAGAGCGGTTGTGTTGCTCCAACCAAACACAGTCGTATACTTGGTAGTTGGGGCACGTTAAAAATGTCGTGGCCCCAAATGTCCTCACGTTGGCGTGGTGTGGAAGTTTGGAGTGTGGGGTGTTAGCTCATGTGATGACCTCGTCATCTGATCATGGTTTAAAATTACGAGGTGTTGTCCTCGTATCTTTCCCTTCTAGATTGATCCCAGACCATCGCCAAGAGCCGTTGTGTTGCTCCAACCAAACACCGTCGTATACTTGGTAGTTGGGGCACGTTAAATATGTCGTGGCCCCAAATGTCCTCACGTTGGCGTGGTGTGGAAGTTTGGAGTGTGGGGTGTTAGCTCATGTGATGACCTCGTCATCTGATCATGGTTCAAAATTACGAGGTGTTGTCGTCGTATCTTTTCCTTCTAGATTGATCCCAGACCGTCGCCAAGGGCCGTTGTGTTGCTCCAACCAAACACCGTCGTATACTTGGTAGTTGGGGCACGTTAAATATGTCGTGGCCCCAAATGTCCTCACGTTGGCGTGGTGTGGAAGTTTGGAGTGTGGGGTGTTAGCTCATATGATGACCTCGTCATCTGATCATGGTTTAAAATTACGAGGTGTTGTCCTCGTATCTTTCCCTTCTAGATTGATCCCAGACCGTCGCGAAGAGCTGTTGTGTTGCTCCAACCAAACACCGTCGTATACTTGGTAGTTGGGGCACGTTAAATATGTCGTGGCCCCAAATGTCCTCACGTTGGCGTGGTGTGGAAGTTTGGAGTGTGTGGTGTTAGCTCATGTGATGACCTCGTCATCTGATCATGGTTCAAAATTACGAGGTGTTGTCCTCGTATCTTTCCCTTCTAGATTGATCCCAGACCGTCGCCAAGAGCCGTTGTGTTTCTCCAACCAAACACCGTCGTATACTTGGTAGTTGGGGCACGTTAAACATCTCGTGGCCCCAAATGTCCTCACGTTGGCGAGGTGTGGAAGTTTGGAGTGTGGGGTGTTAGCTCATGTGATGACCTCGTCATCTGATCATGGTTCAAAATTACGAGGTGTTGTCCTCGTATCTTTCCCTTCTAGATTGATCCCAGACCGTCGTCGCCAAGAGCCGTTGTTTTGCTCCAACCAAACACCGTCGTATACTTGGTAGTTGGGGCACGTTAAATATGTCGTGGCCAAAAATGTCCTCACGTTGGCGTGGTGTGGAAATTTGGAGTGTGGGGTGTTAGCTCATGTGATGACCTCGTCATCTGATCATGGTTCAAAATTACGAGGTGTTGTCCTCGTATCTTTCCCTTCTAGATTGATCCCAGACCGTCGCCAAGAGTCGTTGTGTTGCTCCAACCAAACACCGTCGTATACTTGGTAGTTGGGGCACGTTAAATATGTCGTGGCCCCAAATGTCCTCACGTTGGCGTGGTGTGGAAATTTGGAGTGTGGGGTGTTAGCTCATGTGATGACCTCGTCATCTGATCATGGTTCAAAATTACGAGGTGTTGTCCTCGTATCTTTCCCTTCTAGATTGATCCCAGACCGTCGCCAAGAGCCGTTGTGTTGCTCCAACCAAACACCGTCGTATACTTGGTAGTTGGGGCACGTTAAATATGTCGTGGCCGCAAATGTCCTCACGTTGGCGTGGTGTGGAAGTTTGGAGTGTGGGGTGTTAGCTCATGTGATGACCTCGTCATCTGATCATGGTTCAAAATTACGAGGTGTTGTCCTCGTATCTTTCCCTTCTAGATTGATCCCAGACCGTCGCCAAGAGCGGTTGTGTTGCTCCAACCAAACACCGTCGTATACTTGGTAGTTGGGGCACGTTAAATATGTCGTGGCCCCAAATGTCCTCACGTTGGCGTGGTGTGGAAGTTTGGAGTGTGGGGTGTTAGCTCATGTGATGACCTCGTCATCTGATCATGGTTCAAAATTACGAGGTGTTGTCCTCGTATCTTTCCCTTCTAGATTGATCCCAGACCGTCGCCAAGAGACGTTGTGTTGCTCCAACCAAACACCGTCGTATACTTGGTAGTTGGGGCACGTTAAATATGTCGTGGCCCCAAATGTCCTCACGTTGGCGTGGTGTGGAAGTTTGGAGTGTGGGGTGTTAGCTCATGTGATGACCTCGTCATCTGATCATGGTTCAAAATTACGAGGTGTTGTCCTCGTATCTTTCCCTTCTAGATTGATCCCAGACCTTCGCCAAGAGCCGTTGTGTTGCTCCAACCAAACACCGTCGTATACTTGGTAGTTGGGGCACGTTAAATATGTCGTGGCCCCAAATGTCCTCACGTTGGCGTGGTGTGGAAGTTTGGAGTGTGGGGTGTTAGCTCATGTGAAGACCTCGTCATCTGATCATGGTTTAAAATTACGAGGTGTTGTCCTCGTATCTTTCCCTTCTAGATTGATCCCTGACCGTCGCCAAGAGCCGTTGTGTTGCTCCAACCAAACACCGTCGTATACTTGGTAGTTGGGGCACGTTAAATATGTCGTGGCCCCAAATGTCCTCACGTTGGCGTGGTGTGGAAGTTTGGAGTGTGGGGTGTTAGCTCATGTGAAGACCTCGTCATCTGATCATGGTTTAAAATTACGAGGTGTTGTCCTCGTATCTTTCCCTTCTAGATTGATCCCTGACCGTCGCCAAGAGCCGTTGTGTTGCTCCAACCAAACACCGTCGTATACTTGGTAGTTGGGGCACGTTAAATATGTCGTGGCCCCAAATGTCCTCACGTTGGCGTGGTGTAGAAGTTTGGAGTGTGGGGTGTTAGCTCATGTGAAGACCTCGTCATCTGATCATGGTTTAAAATTACGAGGTGTTGTCCTCGTATCTTTCCCTTCTAGATTGATCCCTGACCGTCGCCAAGAGCCGTTGTGTTGCTCCAACCAAACACCGTCGTATACTTGGTAGTTGGGGCACGTTAAATATGTCGTGGCCCCAAATGTCCTCACGTTGGCGTGGTGTGGAAGTTTGGAGTGTGGGGTGTTAGCTCATGTGATGACCTCGTCATCTGATCATGGTTTAAAATTACGAGGTGTTGTCCTCGTATCTTTCCCTTCTAGATTGATCCCAGACCTTCGCCAAGAGCCGTTGTGTTGCTCCAACCAAACACCGTCGTATACTTGGTAGTTGGGGCACGTTAAATATGTCGTGGCCCCAAATGTCCTCACGTTGGCGTGGTGTGGAAGTTTGGAGTGTGGGGTGTTAGCTCATGTGATGACCTCGTCATCTGATCATGGTTTAAAATTACGAGGTGTTGTCCTCGTATCTTTCCCTTCTAGATTGATCCCTGACCGTCGCCAAGAGCCGTTGTGTTGCTCCAACCAAACACCGTCGTATACTTGGTAGTTGGGGCACGTTAAATATGTCGTGGCCCCAAATGTCCTCACGTTGGCGTGGTGTGGAAGTTTGGAGTGTGGGGTGTTAGCTCATGTGATGACCTCGTTATCTGATCATGGTTTAAAATTACGAGGTGTTGTCCTCGTATCTTTCCCTTCTAGATTGATCCCAGACCGTCGCCAAGAGCCGTTGTGTTGCTCCAACCAAACACCGTCGTATACTTGGTAGTTGGGGCACGTTAAATATGTCGTGGCCCCAAATGTCCTCACGTTGGCGTGGTGTGGAAGTTTGGAGTGTGGGGTGTTAGCTCATGTGATGACCTCGTCATCTGATCATGGTTCAAAATTACGAGGTGTTGTCCTCGTATCTTTCCCTTCTAGATTGATCCCAGACCTTCGCCAAGAGCCGTTGTGTTGCTCCAACCAAACACCGTCGTATACTTGGTAGTTGGGGCACGTTAAATATGTCGTGGCCCCAAATGTCCTCACGTTGGCGTGGTGTGGAAGTTTGGAGTGTGGGGTGTTAGCTCATGTGAAGACCTCGTCATCTGATCATGGTTTAAAATTACGAGGTGTTGTCCTCGTATCTTTCCCTTCTAGATTGATCCCAGACCTTCGCCAAGAGCCGTTGTGTTGCTCCAACCAAACACCGTCGTATACTTGGTAGTTGGGGCACGTTAAATATGTCGTGGCCCCAAATGTCCTCACGTTGGCGTGGTGTGGAAGTTTGGAGTGTGGGGTGTTAGCTCATGTGATGACCTCGTCATCTGATCATGGTTCAAAATTACGAGGAGTTGTCCTCGTATCTTTTCCTTCTAGATTGATCCCAGACCGTCGCTAAGAACCGTTGTGTTGCTCCAACGAAACACCGTCGTATACTTGGTAGTTGGGGCACGTTAAATATGTCGTGGCCCCAAATGTCCTCACGTTGGCGTGGTGTGGAAGTTTGGAGTGTGGAGTGTTAGCTCATGTGATGACCTCGTCATCTGATCATGGTTCAAAATTACGAGGTGTTGTCCTCGTATCTTTCCCTTCTAGATTGATCCCAGACCGTCGCCAAGAGCCGTTGTGTTGCTCCAACCAAACACCGTCGTATACTTGGTAGTTGGGGCACGTTAAATATGTCGTGGCCCCAAATGTCCTCACGTTGGCGTGGTGTGGAAGTTTGGAGTGTGGGGTGTTAGCTCATGTGAAGACCTCGTCATCTGATCATGGTTTAAAATTACGAGGTGTTGTCCTCGTATCTTTCCCTTCTAGATTGATCCCTGACCGTCGCCAAGAGCCGTTGTGTTGCTCCAACCAAACACCGTCGTATACTTGGTAGTTGGGGCACGTTAAATATGTCGTGGCCCCAAATGTCCTCACGTTGGCGTGGTGTGGAAGTTTGGAGTGTGGGGTGTTAGCTCATGTGATGACCTCGTCATCTGATCATGGTTCAAAATTACGAGGTGTTGTCCTCGTATCTTTCCCTTCTAGATTGATCCCAGACCGTCGCCAAGAGCCGTTGTGTTTCTCCAACCAAACACCGTCGTATACTTGGTAGTTGGGGCACGTTAAACATGTCGTGGCCCCAAATGTCCTCACGTTGGCGTGGTGTGGAAGTTTGGAGTGTGGGGTGTTAGCTCATGTGATGACCTCGTCATCTGATCATGGTTCAAAATTACGAGGTGTTGTCCTCGTATCTTTCCCTTCTAGATTGATCCCAGACCGTCGCCAAGAGCCGTTGTGTTGCTCCAACCAAACACCGTCGTATACTTGGTAGTTGGGGCACGTTAAATATGTCGTGGCCCCAAATGTCCTCACGTTGGCGTGGTGTGGAAGTTTGGAGTGTGGGGTGTTAGCTCATGTGATGACCTCGTCATCTGATCATGGTTCAAAATTACGAGGTGTTGTCCTCGTATCTTTCCCTTCTAGATTGATCCCAGACCGTCGCCAAGAGCCGTTGTGTTGCTCCAACCAAACACCGTCGTATACTTGGTAGTTGGGGCACGTTAAATATGTCGTGGCCCCAAATGTCCTCACATTGGCGTGGTGTGGAAGTTTGGAGTGTGGGGTGTTAGCTCATGTGATGACCTCGTCATCTGATCATGGTTCAAAATTACGAGGTGTTGTCCTCGTATCTTTCCCTTCTAGATTGATCCCAGACCTTCGCCAAGAGCCGTTGTGTTGCTCCAACCAAACACCGTCGTATACTTGGTAGTTGGGGCACGTTAAATATGTCGTGGCCCCAAATGTCCTCACGTTGGCGTGGTGTGGAAGTTTGGAGTGTGGGGTGTTAGCTCATGTGATGACCTCGTCATCTGATCATGGTTCAAAATTACGAGGTGTTGTCCTCGTATCTTTCCCTTCTAGATTGATCCCAGACCGTCGCCAAGAGCCGTTGTGTTTCTCCAACCAAACACCGTCGTATACTTGGTAGTTGGGGCACGTTAAACATGTCGTGGCCCCAAATGTCCTCACGTTGGCGTGGTGTGGAAGTTTGGAGTGTGGGGTGTTAGCTCATGTGATGACCTCGTCATCTGATCATGGTTCAAAATTACGAGGTGTTGTCCTCGTATCTTTCCCTTCTAGATTGATCCGAGACCGTCGCCAAGAGCCGTTGTGTTGCTCCAACCAAACACCGTCGTATACTTGGTAGTTGGGGCACGTTAAATATGTCGTGGCCCCAAATGTCCTCACGTTGGCGTGGTGTGGAAGTTTGGAGTGTGGGGTGTTAGCTCATTTGATGACCTCGTAATCTGATCATGGTTCAAAATTACGAGGTGTTGTCCTCGTATCTTTCCCTTCTAGATTGATCCCAGACCTTCGCCAAGAGCCGTTGTGTTGCTCCAACCAAACACCGTCGTATACTTGGTAGTTGGGGCACGTTAAATATGTCGTGGCCCCAAATGTCCTCACGTTGGCGTGGTGTGGAAGTTTGGAGTGTGGGGTGTTAGCTCATGCGAAGACCTCGTCATCTGATCATGGTTTAAAATTACGAGGTGTTGTCCTCGTATCTTTCCCTTCTAGATTGATCCCAGACCTTCGCCAAGAGCCGTTGTGTTGCTCCAACCAAACACCGTCGTATACTTGGTAGTTGGGGCACGTTAAATATGTCGTGGCCCCAAATGTCCTCACGTTGGCGTGGTGTGGAAGTTTGGAGTGTGGGGTGTTAGCTCATGTGATGACCTCGTCATCTGATCATGGTTCAAAATTACGAGGTGTTGTCCTCGTATCTTTCCCTTCTAGATTGATCCCAGACCGTCGCCAAGAGCCGTTGTGTTTCTCCAACCAAACACCGTCGTATACTTGGTAGTTGGGGCACGTTAAACATGTCGTGGCCCCAAATGTCCTCACGTTGGCGTGGTGTGGAAGTTTGGAGTGTGGGGTGTTAGCTCATGTGATGACCTCGTCATCTGATCATGGTTCAAAATTACGAGGTGTTGTCCTCGTATCTTTCCCTTCTAGATTGATCCGAGACCGTCGCCAAGAGCCGTTGTGTTGCTCCAACCAAACACCGTCGTATACTTGGTAGTTGGGGCACGTTAAATATGTCGTGGCCCCAAATGTCCTCACGTTGGCGTGGTGTGGAAGTTTGGAGTGTGGGGTGTTAGCTCATTTGATGACCTCGTAATCTGATCATGGTTCAAAATTACGAGGTGTTGTCCTCGTATCTTTCCCTTCTAGATTGATCCCAGACCTTCGCCAAGAGCCGTTGTGTTGCTCCAACCAAACACCGTCGTATACTTGGTAGTTGGGGCACGTTAAATATGTCGTGGCCCCAAATGTCCTCACGTTGGCGTGGTGTGGAAGTTTGGAGTGTGGGGTGTTAGCTCATGCGAAGACCTCGTCATCTGATCATGGTTTAAAATTACGAGGTGTTGTCCTCGTATCTTTCCCTTCTAGATTGATCCCAGACCTTCGCCAAGAGCCGTTGTGTTGCTCCAACCAAACACCGTCGTATACTTGGTAGTTGGGGCACGTTAAATATGTCGTGGCCCCAAATGTCCTCACGTTGGCGTGGTGTGGAAGTTTGGAGTGTGGGGTGTTAGCTCATGTGATGACCTCGTCATCTGATCATGGTTCAAAATTACGAGGTGTTGTCCTCGTATCTTTCCCTTCTAGATTGATCCCAGACCGTCGCCAAGAGCCGTTGTGTTTCTCCAACCAAACACCGTCGTATACTTGGTAGTTGGGGCACGTTAAACATGTCGTGGCCCCAAATGTCCTCACGTTGGCGTGGTGTGGAAGTTTGGAGTGTGGGGTGTTAGCTCATGTGATGACCTCGTCATCTGATCATGGTTCAAAATTACGAGGTGTTGTCCTCGTATCTTTCCCTTCTAGATTGATCCCAGACCGTCGCCAAGAGCCGTTGTGTTGCTCCAACCAAACACCGTCGTATACTTGGTAGTTGGGGCACGTTAAATATGTCGTGGCCCCAAATGTCCTCACGTTGGCGTGGTGTGGAAGTTTGGAGTATGGGGTGTTAGCTCATGTGATGACCTCGTCATCTGATCATGGTTCAAAATTACGAGGTGTTGTCCTCGTATCTTTCCCTTCTAGATTGATCCCAGACCGTCGCCAAGAGCCGTTGTGTTGCTCCAACCAAACACCGTCGTATACTTGGTAGTTGGGGCACGTTAAATATGTCGTGGCCCCAAATGTCCTCACGTTGGCGTGGTGTGGAAGTTTGGAGTGTGGGGTGTTAGCTCATGTGATGACCTCGTCATCTGATCATGGTTCAAAATTACGAGGTGTTGTCCTCGTATCTTTCCCTTCTAGATTGATCCCAGACCGTCGCCAAGAGCCGTTGTGTTGCTCCAACCAAACACCGTCGTATACTTGGTAGTTGGGGCACGTTAAATATGTCGTGGCCCCAAATGTCCTCACGTTGGCGTGGTGTGGAAGTTTGGAGTGTGGGGTGTTAGCTCATGTGATGACCTCGTCATCTGATCATGGTTCAAAATTACGAGGTGTTGTCCTCGTATCTTTCCCTTCTAGTTTGATCCCAGACCGTCGCCAAGAGCCGTTGTGTTGCTCCAACCAAACACCGTCGTATACTTGGTAGTTGGGGCACGTTAAATATGTCGTGGCCCCAAATGTCCTCACGTTGGCGTGGTGTGGAAGTTTGGAGTGTGGGGTGTTAGCTCATGTGATGACCTCGTCATCTGATCATGGTTCAAAATTACGAGGTGTTGTCCTCGTATCTTTCCCTTCTAGATTGTTCCCAGACCGTAGACAAGAGCCGTTGTGTTGCTTCAACCAAACACCGTCGTATACTTGGTAGTTGGGGCACGTTAAATATGTCGTGGCCCCAAATGTCCTCACGTTGGCGTGGTGTGGAAGTTTGGAGTGTGGGGTGTTAGCTCATGTGATGACCTCGTCATCTGATCATGGTTCAAAATTACGAGGTGTTGTCCTCGTATCTTTCCCTTCTAGATTGATCCCAGACCTTCGCCAAGAGCCGTTGTGTTGCTCCAACCAAACACCGTCGTATACTTGGTAGTTGGGGCACGTTAAATATGTCGTGGCCCCAAATGTCCTCACGTTGGCGTGGTGTGGAAGTTTGGAGTGTGGGGTGTTAGCTCATGTGAAGACCTCGTCATCTGATCATGGTTTAAAATTACGAGGTGTTGTCCTCGTATCTTTCCCTTCTAGATTGATCCCTGACCGTCGCCAAGAGCCGTTGTGTTGCTCCAACCAAACACCGTCGTATACTTGGTAGTTGGGGCACGTTAAATATGTCGTGGCCCCAAATGTCCTCACGTTGGCGTGGTGTGGAAGTTTGGAGTGTGGGGTGTTAGCTCATGTGAAGACCTCGTCATCTGATCATGGTTTAAAATTACGAGGTGTTGTCCTCGTATCTTTCCCTTCTAGATTGATCCCTGACCGTCGCCAAGAGCCGTTGTGTTGCTCCAACCAAACACCGTCGTATACTTGGTAGTTGGGGCACGTTAAATATGTCGTGGCCCCAAATGTCCTCACGTTGGCGTGGTGTGGAAGTTTGGAGTGTGGGGTGTTAGCTCATGTGATGACCTCGTCATCTGATCATGGTTCAAAATTACGAGGTGTTGTCCTCGTATCTTTCCCTTCTAGATTGATCCCAGACCGTCGCCAAGAGCCGTTGTGTTGCTCCAACCAAACACCGTCGTATACTTGGTAGTTGGGGCACGTTAAATATGTCGTGGCCCCAAATGTCCTCACGTTGGCGTGGTGTGGAAGTTTGGAGTGTGGGGTGTTAGCTCATGTGATGACCTCGTCATCTGATCATGGTTCAAAATTACGAGGTGTTGTCCTCGTATCTTTCCCTTCTAGATTGATCCCAGACCGTCGCCAAGAGCCGTTGTGTTGCTCCAACCAAACACCGTCGTATACTTGGTAGTTGGGGCACGTTAAATATGTCGTGGCCCCAAATGTCCTCACATTGGCGTGGTGTGGAAGTTTGGAGTGTGGGGTGTTAGCTCATGTGATGACCTCGTCATCTGATCATGGTTCAAAATTACGAGGTGTTGTCCTCGTATCTTTCCCTTCTAGATTGATCCCAGACCGTCGCCAAGAGCCGTTGTGTTGCTCCAACCAAACACCGTCGTATACTTGGTAGTTGGGGCACGTTAAATATGTCGTGGCCCCAAATGTCCTCACGTTGGCGTGGTGTGGAAGTTTGGAGTGTGGGGTGTTAGCTCATGTGATGACCTCGTCATCTGATCATGGTTCAAAATTACGAGGTGTTGTCCTCGTATCTTTCCCTTCTAGTTTGATCCCAGACCGTCGCCAAGAGCCGTTGTGTTGCTCCAACCAAACACCGTCGTATACTTGGTAGTTGGGGCACGTTAAATATGTCGTGGCCCCAAATGTCCTCACGTTGGCGTGGTGTGGAAGTTTGGAGTGTGGGGTGTTAGCTCATGTGAAGACCTCGTCATCTGATCATGGTTTAAAATTACGAGGTGTTGTCCTCGTATCTTTCCCTTCTAGATTGATCCCTGACCGTCGCCAAGAGCCGTTGTGTTGCTCCAACCAAACACCGTCGTATACTTGGTAGTTGGGGCACGTTAAATATGTCGTGGCCCCAAATGTCCTCACGTTGGCGTGGTGTGGAAGTTTGGAGTGTGGGGTGTTAGCTCATTTGATGACCTCGTAATCTGATCATGGTTCAAAATTACGAGGTGTTGTCCTCGTATCTTTCCCTTCTAGATTGATCCCAGACCTTCGCCAAGAGCCGTTGTGTTGCTCCAACCAAACACCGTCGTATACTTGGTAGTTGGGGCACGTTAAATATGTCGTGGCCCCAAATGTCCTCACGTTGGCGTGGTGTGGAAGTTTGGAGTGTGGGGTGTTAGCTCATGCGAAGACCTCGTCATCTGATCATGGTTTAAAATTACGAGGTGTTGTCCTCGTATCTTTCCCTTCTAGATTGATCCCAGACCTTCGCCAAGAGCCGTTGTGTTGCTCCAACCAAACACCGTCGTATACTTGGTAGTTGGGGCACGTTAAATATGTCGTGGCCCCAAATGTCCTCACGTTGGCGTGGTGTGGAAGTTTGGAGTGTGGGGTGTTAGCTCATGTGATGACCTCGTCATCTGATCATGGTTCAAAATTACGAGGTGTTGTCCTCGTATCTTTCCCTTCTAGATTGATCCCTGACCGTCGCCAAGAGCCGTTGTGTTTCTCCAACCAAACACCGTCGTATACTTGGTAGTTGGGGCACGTTAAACATGTCGTGGCCCCAAATGTCCTCACGTTGGCGTGGTGTGGAAGTTTGGAGTGTGGGGTGTTAGCTCATGTGATGACCTCGTCATCTGATCATGGTTCAAAATTACGAGGTGTTGTCCTCGTATCTTTCCCTTCTAGATTGATCCGAGACCGTCGCCAAGAGCCGTTGTGTTGCTCCAACCAAACACCGTCGTATACTTGGTAGTTGGGGCACGTTAAATATGTCGTGGCCCCAAATGTCCTCACGTTGGCGTGGTGTGGAAGTTTGGAGTGTGGGGTGTTAGCTCATGTGATGACCTCGTCATCTGATCATGGTTCAAAATTACGAGGTGTTGTCCTCGTATCTTTCCCTTCTAGATTGATCCCAGACCGTCGCCAAGAGCCGTTGTGTTGCTCCAACCAAACACCGTCGTATACTTGGTAGTTGGGGCACGTTAAATATGTCGTGGCCGCAAATGTCCTCACGTTGGCGTGGTGTGGAAGTTTGGAGTGTGGGGTGTTAGCTCATGTGATGACCTCGTCATCTGATCATGGTTCAAAATTACGAGGAGTTGTCCTCGTATCTTTCCCTTCTAGATTGATCCCAGACCGTCGCTAAGAACCGTTGTGTTGCTCCAACGAAACACCGTCGTATACTTGGTAGTTGGGGCACGTTAAATATGTCGTGGCCCCAAATGTCCTCACGTTGGCGTGGTGTGGAAGTTTGGAGTGTGGAGTGTTAGCTCATGTGATGACCTCGTCATCTGATCATGGTTCAAAATTACGAGGTGTTGTCCTCGTATCTTTCCCTTCTAGATTGATCCCAGACCGTCGCCAAGAGCCGTTGTGTTGCTCCAACCAAACACCGTCGTATACTTGGTAGTTGGGGCACGTTAAATATGTCGTGGCCCCAAATGTCCTCACGTTGGCGTGGTGTGGAAGTTTGGAGTGTGGGGTGTTAGCTCATGTGATGACCTCGTCATCTGATCATGGTTTAAAATTACGAGGTGTTGTCCTCGTATCTTTCCCTTCTAGATTGATCCCTGACCGTCGCCAAGAGCCGTTGTGTTGCTCCAACCAAACACCGTCGTATACTTGGTAGTTGGGGCACGTTAAACATGTCGTGGCCCCAAATGTCCTCACGTTGGCGTGGTGTGGAAGTTTGGAGTGTGGGGTGTTAGCTCATGTGATGACCTCGTCATCTGATCATGGTTCAAAATTACGAGGTGTTGTCCTCGTATCTTTCCCTTCTAGATTGATCCGAGACCGTCGCCAAGAGCCGTTGTGTTGCTCCAACCAAACACCGTCGTATACTTGGTAGTTGGGGCACGTTAAATATGTCGTGGCCCCAAATGTCCTCACGTTGGCGTGGTGTGGAAGTTTGGAGTGTGGGGTGTTAGCTCATGTGATGACCTCGTCATCTGATCATGGTTCAAAATTACGAGGTGTTGTCCTCGTATCTTTCCCTTCTAGATTGATCCCAGACCGTCGCCAAGAGCCGTTGTGTTGCTCCAACCAAACACCGTCGTATACTTGGTAGTTGGGGCACGTTAAATATGTCGTGGCCCCAAATGTCCTCACGTTGGCGTGGTGTGGAAGTTTGGAGTGTGGGGTGTTAGCTCATGTGATGACCTCGTCATCTGATCATGGTTCAAAATTACGAGGAGTTGTCCTCGTATCTTTCCCTTCTAGATTGATCCCAGACCGTCGCTAAGAACCGTTGTGTTGCTCCAACGAAACACCGTCGTATACTTGGTAGTTGGGGCACGTTAAATATGTCGTGGCCCCAAATGTCCTCACGTTGGCGTGGTGTGGAAGTTTGGAGTGTGGAGTGTTAGCTCATGTGATGACCTCGTCATCTGATCATGGTTCAAAATTACGAGGTGTTGTCCTCGTATCTTTCCCTTCTAGATTGATCCGAGACCGTCGCCAAGAGCCGTTGTGTTGCTCCAACCAAACACCGTCGTATACTTGGTAGTTGGGGCACGTTAAATATGTCGTGGCCCCAAATGTCCTCACGTTGGCGTGGTGTGGAAGTTTGGAGTGTGGGGTGTTAGCTCATGTGATGACCTCGTCATCTGATCATGGTTCAAAATTACGAGGTGTTGTCCTCGTATCTTTCCCTTCTAGATTGATCCCAGACCGTCGCCAAGAGCCGTTGTGTTGCTCCAACCAAACACCGTCGTATACTTGGTAGTTGGGGCACGTTAAATATGTCGTGGCCCCAAATGTCCTCACGTTGGCGTGGTGTGGAAGTTTGGAGTGTGGGGTGTTAGCTCATGTGATGACCTCGTCATCTGATCATGGTTCAAAATTACGAGGAGTTGTCCTCGTATCTTTCCCTTCTAGATTGATCCCAGACCGTCGCTAAGAACCGTTGTGTTGCTCCAACGAAACACCGTCGTATACTTGGTAGTTGGGGCACGTTAAATATGTCGTGGCCCCAAATGTCCTCACGTTGGCGTGGTGTGGAAGTTTGGAGTGTGGAGTGTTAGCTCATGTGATGACCTCGTCATCTGATCATGGTTCAAAATTACGAGGTGTTGTCCTCGTATCTTTCCCTTCTAGATTGATCCCAGACCGTCGCCAAGAGCCGTTGTGTTGCTCCAACCAAACACCGTCGTATACTTGGTAGTTGGGGCACGTTAAATATGTCGTGGCCCCAAATGTCCTCACGTTGGCGTGGTGTGGAAGTTTGGAGTGTGGGGTGTTAGCTCATGTGATGACCTCGTCATCTGATCATGGTTTAAAATTACGAGGTGTTGTCCTCGTATCTTTCCCTTCTAGATTGATCCCTGACCGTCGCCAAGAGCCGTTGTGTTGCTCCAACCAAACACCGTCGTATACTTGGTAGTTGGGGCACTTTAAATATGTCGTGGCCCCAAATGTCCTCACGTTGGCGTGGTGTGGAAGTTTGGAGTGTGGGGTGTTAGCTCATGTGATGACCTCGTCATCTGATCATGGTTCAAAATTACGAGGTGTTGTCCTCGTATCTTTCCCTTCTAGATTGATCCCAGACCGTCGCCAAGAGCCGTTGTGTTTCTCCAACCAAACACCGTCGTATACTTGGTAGTTGGGGCACGTTAAACATGTCGTGGCCCCAAATGTCCTCACGTTGGCGTGGTGTGGAAGTTTGGAGTGTGGGGTGTTAGCTCATGTGATGACCTCGTCATCTGATCATGGTTCAAAATTACGAGGTGTTGTCCTCGTATCTTTCCCTTCTAGATTGATCCCAGACCGTCGCCAAAAGCCGTTGTGTTTCTCCAACCAAACACCGTCGTATACTTGGTAGTTGGGGCACGTTAAACATGTCGTGGCCCCAAATGTCCTCACGTTGGCGTGGTGTGGAAGTTTGGAGTGTGGGGTGTTAGCTCATGTGATGACCTCGTCATCTGATCATGGTTCAAAATTACGAGGTGTTGTCCTCGTATCTTTCCCTACTAGATTGATCCCAGACCGTCGCCAAGAGCCGTTGTGTTGCTCCAACCAAACACCGTCGTATACTTGGTAGTTGGGGCACGTTAAATATGTCGTGGCCCCAAATGTCCTCACGTTGGCGTGGTGTGGAATTTGGAGTGTGGGGTGTTAGCTCATGTGATGACCTCGTCATCTGATCATGGTTCAAAATTACGAGGTGTTGTCCTCGTATCTTTCCCTTCTAGATTGATCCCAGACCGTCGCCAAGAGCCGTTGTGTTGCTCCAACCAAACACCGTCGTATACTTGGTAGTTGGGGCACGTTAAATATGTCGTGGCCCCAAATGTCCTCACGTTGGCGTGGTGTGGAAGTTTGGAGTGTGGGGTGTTAGCTCATGTGAAGACCTCGTCATCTGATCATGGTTTAAAATTACGAGGTGTTGTCCTCGTATCTTTCCCTTCTAGATTGATCCCTGACCGTCGCCAAGAGCCGTTGTGTTGCTCCAACCAAACACCGTCGTATACTTGGTAGTTGGGGCACGTTAAATATGTCGTGGCCCCAAATGTCCTCACGTTGGCGTGGTGTGGAAGTTTGGAGTGTGGGGTGTTAGCTCATGTGATGACCTCGTCATCTGATCATGGTTCAAAATTACGAGGTGTTGTCCTCGTATCTTTCCCTTCTAGATTGATCCCAGACCGTCGCCAAGAGCCGTTGTGTTGCTCCAACCAAACACCGTCGTATACTTGGTAGTTGGGGCACGTTAAATATGTCGTGGCCCCAAATGTCCTCACGTTGGCGTGGTGTGGAAGTTTGGAGTGTGGGGTGTTAGCTCATGTGATGACCTCGTCATCTGATCATGGTTCAAAATTACGAGGTGTTGTCCTCGTATCTTTCCCTTCTAGATTGATCCCAGACCGTCGCCAAGAGCCGTTGTGTTGCTCCAACCAAACACCGTCGTATACTTGGTAGTTGGGGCACGTTAAATATGTCGTGGCCCCAAATGTCCTCACGTTGGCGTGGTGTGGAAGTTTGGAGTGTGGGGTGTTAGCTCATGTGATGACCTCGTCATCTGATCATGGTTTAAAATTACGAGGTGTTGTCCTCGTATCTTTCCCTTCTAGATTGATCCCAGACCGTCGCCAAGAGCCGTTGTGTTGCTCCAACCAAACACCGTCGTATACTTGGTAGTTGGGGCACGTTAAAAATGTCGTGGCCCCAAATGTCCTCACGTTGGCGTGGTGTGGAAGTTTGGAGTGTGGGGTGTTAGCTCATGTGATGACCTCGTCATCTGATCATGGTTTAAAATTACGAGGTGTTGTCCTCGTATCTTTCCCTTCTAGATTGATCCCAGACCGTCGCCAAGAGCCGTTGTGTTGCTCCAACCAAACACCGTCGTATACTTGGTAGTTGGGGCACGTTAAATATGTCGTGGCCCCAAATGTCCTCACGTTGGCGTGGTGTGGAAGTTTGGAGTGTGGGGTGTTAGCTCATGTGATGACCTCGTCATCTGATCATGGTTTAAAATTACGAGGTGTTGTCCTCGTATCTTTCCCTTCTAGAT
The DNA here is from genome assembly GCA_933210815.1 of Meta bourneti. Lineage (NCBI taxonomy): Eukaryota > Metazoa > Arthropoda > Arachnida > Araneae > Tetragnathidae > Meta > Meta bourneti. The sequence continues at coordinate 63,019,883 of OW119923.1, read as the reverse complement.
TGATCCCAGACCGTCGCCAAGAGCCGTTGTGTTGCTCCAACCAAACACCGTCGTATACTTGGTAGTTGAGGCACGTTAAATATGTCGTGGCCCCAAATGTCCTCACGTTGGCGTGGTGTGGAAGTTTGGAGTGTGTGGTGTTAGCTCATGTGATGACCTCGTCATCTGATCATGGTTCAAAATTACGAGGTGTTGTCCTCGTATCTTTCCCTTCTAGATTGAACCCAGACCGTCGCCAAGAGCCGTTGTGTTGCTCCAACCAAACACCGTCGTATACTTGGTAGTTGGGGCACGTTAAATATGTCGTGGCCCCAAATGTCCTCACGTTGGCGTGGTGTGGAAGTTTGGAGTGTGGAGTGTTAGCTCATGTGATGACCTCGTCATCTGATCATGGTTCAAAATTACGAGGTTTTGTCCTCGTATCTTTCCCTTCTAGATTGATCCCAGACCGTCGCCAAGAGCCGTTGTGTTGCTCCAACCAAACACCGTCGTATACTTGGTAGTTGGGGCACGTTAAACATGTCGTGGCCCCAAATGTCCTCACGTTGGCGTGGTGTGGAAGTTTGGAGTGTGTGGTGTTAGCTCATGTGATGACCTCGTCATCTGATCATGGTTCAAAATTACGAGGTGTTGTCCTCGTATCTTTCCCTTCTAGATTGATCCCAGACCGTCGCCAAGAGCCGTTGTGTTGCTCCAACCAAACACCGTCGTATACTTGGTAGTTGGGGCACGTTAAATATGTCGTGGCCCCAAATGTCCTCACGTTGGCGTGGTGTGGAAGTTTGGAGTGTGGAGTGTTAGCTCATGTGATGACCTCGTCATCTGATCATGGTTCAAAATTACGAGGTTTTGTCCTCGTATCTTTCCCTTCTAGATTGATCCCAGACCGTCGCCAAGAGCCGTTGTGTTGCTCCAACCAAACACCGTCGTATACTTGGTAGTTGGGGCACGTTAAACATGTCGTGGCCCCAAATGTCCTCACGTTGGCGTGGTGTGGAAGTTTGGAGTGTGGGGTGTTAGCTCATGTGATGACCTCGTCATCTGATCATGGTTCAAAATTACGAGGTGTTGTCCTCGTATCTTTCCCTTCTAGATTGATCCGAGACCGTCGCCAAGAGCCGTTGTGTTGCTCCAACCAAACACCGTCGTATACTTGGTAGTTGGGGCACGTTAAATATGTCGTGGCCCCAAATGTCCTCACGTTGGCGTGGTGTGGAAGTTTGGAGTGTGGGGTGTTAGCTCATGTGATGACCTCGTCATCTGATCATGGTTCAAAATTACGAGGTGTTGTCCTCGTATCTTTCCCTTCTAGATTGATCCCAGACCGTCGCCAAGAGCCGTTGTGTTGCTCCAACCAAACACCGTCGTATACTTGGTAGTTGGGGCACGTTAAATATGTCGTGGCCCCAAATGTCCTCACGTTGGCGTGGTGTGGAAGTTTGGAGTGTGGGGTGTTAGCTCATGTGATGACCTCGTCATCTGATCATGGTTCAAAATTACGAGGAGTTGTCCTCGTATCTTTCCCTTCTAGATTGATCCCAGACCGTCGCTAATAACCGTTGTGTTGCTCCAACGAAACACCGTCGTATACTTGTTAGTTGGGGCACGTTAAATATGTCGTGGCCCCAAATGTCCTCACGTTGGCGTGGTGTGGAAGTTTGGAGTGTGGAGTGTTAGCTCATGTGATGACCTCGTCATCTGATCATGGTTCAAAATTACGAGGTGTTGTCCTCGTATCTTTCCCTTCTAGATTGATCCCAGACCGTCGCCAAGAGCCGTTGTGTTGCTCCAACCAAACACCGTCGTATACTTGGTAGTTGGGGCACGTTAAATATGTCGTGGCCCCAAATGTCCTCACGTTGGCGTGGTGTGGAAGTTTGGAGTGTGGGGTGTTAGCTCATGTGATGACCTCGTCATCTGATCATGGTTTAAAATTACGAGGTGTTGTCCTCGTATCTTTCCCTTCTAGATTGATCCCTGACCGTCGCCAAGAGCCGTTGTGTTGCTCCAACCAAACACCGTCGTATACTTGGTAGTTGGGGCACTTTAAATATGTCGTGGCCCCAAATGTCCTCACGTTGGCGTGGTGTGGAAGTTTGGAGTGTGGGGTGTTAGCTCATGTGATGACCTCGTCATCTGATCATGGTTCAAAATTACGAGGTGTTGTCCTCGTATCTTTCCCTTCTAGATTGATCCCAGACCGTCGCCAAGAGCCGTTGTGTTTCTCCAACCAAACACCGTCGTATACTTGGTAGTTGGGGCACGTTAAACATGTCGTGGCCCCAAATGTCCTCACGTTGGCGTGGTGTGGAAGTTTGGAGTGTGGGGTGTTAGCTCATGTGATGACCTCGTCATCTGATCATGGTTCAAAATTACGAGGTGTTGTCCTCGTATCTTTCCCTTCTAGATTGATCCCAGACCGTCGCCAAAAGCCGTTGTGTTTCTCCAACCAAACACCGTCGTATACTTGGTAGTTGGGGCACGTTAAACATGTCGTGGCCCCAAATGTCCTCACGTTGGCGTGGTGTGGAAGTTTGGAGTGTGGGGTGTTAGCTCATGTGATGACCTCGTCATCTGATCATGGTTCAAAATTACGAGGTGTTGTCCTCGTATCTTTCCCTACTAGATTGATCCCAGACCGTCGCCAAGAGCCGTTGTGTTGCTCCAACCAAACACCGTCGTATACTTGGTAGTTGGGGCACGTTAAATATGTCGTGGCCCCAAATGTCCTCACGTTGGCGTGGTGTGGAAGTTTGGAGTGTGGGGTGTTAGCTCATGTGATGACCTCGTCATCTGATCATGGTTCAAAATTACGAGGTGTTGTCCTCGTATCTTTCCCTTCTAGATTGATCCCAGACCGTCGCCAAGAGCCGTTGTGTTGCTCCAACCAAACACCGTCGTATACTTGGTAGTTGGGGCACGTTAAATATGTCGTGGCCCCAAATGTCCTCACGTTGGCGTGGTGTGGAAGTTTGGAGTGTGGGGTGTTAGCTCATGTGAAGACCTCGTCATCTGATCATGGTTTAAAATTACGAGGTGTTGTCCTCGTATCTTTCCCTTCTAGATTGATCCCTGACCGTCGCCAAGAGCCGTTGTGTTGCTCCAACCAAACACCGTCGTATACTTGGTAGTTGGGGCACGTTAAATATGTCGTGGCCCCAAATGTCCTCACGTTGGCGTGGTGTGGAAGTTTGGAGTGTGGGGTGTTAGCTCATGTGATGACCTCGTCATCTGATCATGGTTCAAAATTACGAGGTGTTGTCCTCGTATCTTTCCCTTCTAGATTGATCCCAGACCGTCGCCAAGAGCCGTTGTGTTGCTCCAACCAAACACCGTCGTATACTTGGTAGTTGGGGCACGTTAAATATGTCGTGGCCCCAAATGTCCTCACGTTGGCGTGGTGTGGAAGTTTGGAGTGTGGGGTGTTAGCTCATGTGATGACCTCGTCATCTGATCATGGTTCAAAATTACGAGGTGTTGTCCTCGTATCTTTCCCTTCTAGATTGATCCCAGACCGTCGCCAAGAGCCGTTGTGTTGCTCCAACCAAACACCGTCGTATACTTGGTAGTTGGGGCACGTTAAATATGTCGTGGCCCCAAATGTCCTCACGTTGGCGTGGTGTGGAAGTTTGGAGTGTGGGGTGTTAGCTCATGTGAAGACCTCGTCATCTGATCATGGTTTAAAATTACGAGGTGTTGTCCTCGTATCTTTCCCTTCTAGATTGATCCCAGACCGTCGCCAAGAGCCGTTGTGTTGCTCCAACCAAACACCGTCGTATACTTGGTAGTTGGGGCACGTTAAAAATGTCGTGGCCCCAAATGTCCTCACGTTGGCGTGGTGTGGAAGTTTGGAGTGTGGGGTGTTAGCTCATGTGATGACCTCGTCATCTGATCATGGTTTAAAATTACGAGGTGTTGTCCTCGTATCTTTCCCTTCTAGATTGATCCCAGACCGTCGCCAAGAGCCGTTGTGTTGCTCCAACCAAACACCGTCGTATACTTGGTAGTTGGGGCACGTTAAATATGTCGTGGCCCCAAATGTCCTCACGTTGGCGTGGTGTGGAAGTTTGGAGTGTGGGGTGTTAGCTCATGTGATGACCTCGTCATCTGATCATGGTTTAAAATTACGAGGTGTTGTCCTCGTATCTTTCCCTTCTAGATTGATCCCAGACCGTCGCCAAGAGCCGTTGTGTTGCTCCAACCAAACACCGTCGTATACTTGGTAGTTGAGGCACGTTAAATATGTCGTGGCCCCAAATGTCCTCACGTTGGCGTGGTGTGGAAGTTTGGAGTGTGTGGTGTTAGCTCATGTGATGACCTCGTCATCTGATCATGGTTCAAAATTACGAGGTGTTGTCCTCGTATCTTTCCCTTCTAGATTGATCCCAGACCGTCGCCAAGAGCCGTTGTGTTGCTCCAACCAAACACCGTCGTATACTTGGTAGTTGGGGCACGTTAAACATGTCGTGGCCCCAAATGTCCTCACGTTGGCGTGGTGTGGAAGTTTGGAGTGTGGGGTGTTAGCTCATGTGATGACCTCGTCATCTGATCATGGTTCAAAATTACGAGGTGTTGTCCTCGTATCTTTCCCTTCTAGATTGATCCCAGACCGTCGCCAAAAGCCGTTGTGTTTCTCCAACCAAACACCGTCGTATACTTGGTAGTTGGGGCACGTTAAACATGTCGTGGCCCCAAATGTCCTCACGTTGGCGTGGTGTGGAAGTTTGGAGTGTGGGGTGTTAGCTCATGTGATGACCTCGTCATCTGATCATGGTTCAAAATTACGAGGTGTTGTCCTCGTATCTTTCCCTACTAGATTGATCCCAGACCGTCGCCAAGAGCCGTTGTGTTGCTCCAACCAAACACCGTCGTATACTTGGTAGTTGGGGCACGTTAAATATGTCGTGGCCCCAAATGTCCTCACGTTGGCGTGGTGTGGAAGTTTGGAGTGTGGGGTGTTAGCTCATGTGATGACCTCGTCATCTGATCATGGTTCAAAATTACGAGGTGTTGTCCTCGTATCTTTCCCTTCTAGATTGATCCCAGACCGTCGCCAAGAGCCGTTGTGTTGCTCCAACCAAACACCGTCGTATACTTGGTAGTTGGGGCACGTTAAATATGTCGTGGCCCCAAATGTCCTCACGTTGGCGTGGTGTGGAAGTTTGGAGTGTGGGGTGTTAGCTCATGTGAAGACCTCGTCATCTGATCATGGTTTAAAATTACGAGGTGTTGTCCTCGTATCTTTCCCTTCTAGATTGATCCCTGACCGTCGCCAAGAGCCGTTGTGTTGCTCCAACCAAACACCGTCGTATACTTGGTAGTTGGGGCACGTTAAATATGTCGTGGCCCCAAATGTCCTCACGTTGGCGTGGTGTGGAAGTTTGGAGTGTGGGGTGTTAGCTCATGTGATGACCTCGTCATCTGATCATGGTTCAAAATTACGAGGTGTTGTCCTCGTATCTTTCCCTTCTAGATTGATCCCAGACCGTCGCCAAGAGCCGTTGTGTTGCTCCAACCAAACACCGTCGTATACTTGGTAGTTGGGGCACGTTAAATATGTCGTGGCCCCAAATGTCCTCACGTTGGCGTGGTGTGGAAGTTTGGAGTGTGGGGTGTTAGCTCATGTGATGACCTCGTCATCTGATCATGGTTCAAAATTACGAGGTGTTGTCCTCGTATCTTTCCCTTCTAGATTGATCCCAGACCGTCGCCAAGAGCCGTTGTGTTGCTCCAACCAAACACCGTCGTATACTTGGTAGTTGGGGCACGTTAAATATGTCGTGGCCCCAAATGTCCTCACGTTGGCGTGGTGTGGAAGTTTGGAGTGTGGGGTGTTAGCTCATGTGATGACCTCGTCATCTGATCATGGTTTAAAATTACGAGGTGTTGTCCTCGTATCTTTCCCTTCTAGATTGATCCCAGACCGTCGCCAAGAGCCGTTGTGTTGCTCCAACCAAACACCGTCGTATACTTGGTAGTTGGGGCACGTTAAAAATGTCGTGGCCCCAAATGTCCTCACGTTGGCGTGGTGTGGAAGTTTGGAGTGTGGGGTGTTAGCTCATGTGATGACCTCGTCATCTGATCATGGTTTAAAATTACGAGGTGTTGTCCTCGTATCTTTCCCTTCTAGATTGATCCCAGACCGTCGCCAAGAGCCGTTGTGTTGCTCCAACCAAACACCGTCGTATACTTGGTAGTTGGGGCACGTTAAATATGTCGTGGCCCCAAATGTCCTCACGTTGGCGTGGTGTGGAAGTTTGGAGTGTGGGGTGTTAGCTCATGTGATGACCTCGTCATCTGATCATGGTTTAAAATTACGAGGTGTTGTCCTCGTATCTTTCCCTTCTAGATTGATCCCAGACCGTCGCCAAGAGCCGTTGTGTTGCTCCAACCAAACACCGTCGTATACTTGGTAGTTGAGGCACGTTAAATATGTCGTGGCCCCAAATGTCCTCACGTTGGCGTGGTGTGGAAGTTTGGAGTGTGTGGTGTTAGCTCATGTGATGACCTCGTCATCTGATCATGGTTCAAAATTACGAGGTGTTGTCCTCGTATCTTTCCCTTCTAGATTGATCCGAGACCGTCGCCAAGAGCCGTTGTGTTGCTCCAACCAAACACCGTCGTATACTTGGTAGTTGGGGCACGTTAAATATGTCGTGGCCCCAAATGTCCTCACGTTGGCGTGGTGTGGAAGTTTGGAGTGTGGAGTGTTAGCTCATGTGATGACCTCGTCATCTGATCATGGTTCAAAATTACGAGGTTTTGTCCTCGTATCTTTCCCTTCTAGATTGATCCCAGACCGTCGCCAAGAGCCGTTGTGTTGCTCCAACCAAACACCGTCGTATACTTGGTAGTTGGGGCACGTTAAACATGTCGTGGCCCCAAATGTCCTCACGTTGGCGTGGTGTGGAAGTTTGGAGTGTGTGGTGTTAGCTCATGTGATGACCTCGTCATCTGATCATGGTTCAAAATTACGAGGTGTTGTCCTCGTATCTTTCCCTTCTAGATTGATCCCAGACCGTCGCCAAGAGCCGTTGTGTTGCTCCAACCAAACACCGTCGTATACTTGGTAGTTGGGGCACGTTAAATATGTCGTGGCCCCAAATGTCCTCACGTTGGCGTGGTGTGGAAGTTTGGAGTGTGTTGTGTTAGCTCATGTGATGACCTCGTCATCTGATCATGGTTCAAAATTACGAGGTTTTGTCCTCGTATCTTTCCCTTCTAGATTGATCCCAGACCGTCGCCAAGAGCCGTTGTGTTGCTCCAACCAAACACCGTCGTATACTTGGTAGTTGGGGCACGTTAAACATGTCGTGGCCCCAAATGTCCTCACGTTGGCGTGGTGTGGAAGTTTGGAGTGTGGGGTGTTAGCTCATGTGATGACCTCGTCATCTGATCATGGTTCAAAATTACGAGGTGTTGTCCTCGTATCTTTCCCTTCTAGATTGATCCGAGACCGTCGCCAAGAGCCGTTGTGTTGCTCCAACCAAACACCGTCGTATACTTGGTAGTTGGGGCACGTTAAATATGTCGTGGCCCCAAATGTCCTCACGTTGGCGTGGTGTGGAAGTTTGGAGTGTGGGGTGTTAGCTCATGTGATGACCTCGTCATCTGATCATGGTTCAAAATTACGAGGTGTTGTCCTCGTATCTTTCCCTTCTAGATTGATCCCAGACCGTCGCCAAGAGCCGTTGTGTTGCTCCAACCAAACACCGTCGTATACTTGGTAGTTGGGGCACGTTAAATATGTCGTGGCCCCAAATGTCCTCACGTTGGCGTGGTGTGGAAGTTTGGAGTGTGGGGTGTTAGCTCATGTGATGACCTCGTCATCTGATCATGGTTCAAAATTACGAGGAGTTGTCCTCGTATCTTTCCCTTCTAGATTGATCCCAGACCGTCGCTAAGAACCGTTGTGTTGCTCCAACGAAACACCGTCGTATACTTGGTAGTTGGGGCACGTTAAATATGTCGTGGCCCCAAATGTCCTCACGTTGGCGTGGTGTGGAAGTTTGGAGTGTGGAGTGTTAGCTCATGTGATGACCTCGTCATCTGATCATGGTTCAAAATTACGAGGTGTTGTCCTCGTATCTTTCCCTTCTAGATTGATCCCAGACCGTCGCCAAGAGCCGTTGTGTTGCTCCAACCAAACACCGTCGTATACTTGGTAGTTGGGGCACGTTAAATATGTCGTGGCCCCAAATGTCCTCACGTTGGCGTGGTGTGGAAGTTTGGAGTGTGGGGTGTTAGCTCATGTGATGACCTCGTCATCTGATCATGGTTTAAAATTACGAGGTGTTGTCCTCGTATCTTTCCCTTCTAGATTGATCCCTGACCGTCGCCAAGAGCCGTTGTGTTGCTCCAACCAAACACCGTCGTATACTTGGTAGTTGGGGCACTTTAAATATGTCGTGGCCCCAAATGTCCTCACGTTGGCGTGGTGTGGAAGTTTGGAGTGTGGGGTGTTAGCTCATGTGATGACCTCGTCATCTGATCATGGTTCAAAATTACGAGGTGTTGTCCTCGTATCTTTCCCTTCTAGATTGATCCCAGACCGTCGCCAAGAGCCGTTGTGTTTCTCCAACCAAACACCGTCGTATACTTGGTAGTTGGGGCACGTTAAACATGTCGTGGCCCCAAATGTCCTCACGTTGGCGTGGTGTGGAAGTTTGGAGTGTGGGGTGTTAGCTCATGTGATGACCTCGTCATCTGATCATGGTTCAAAATTACGAGGTGTTGTCCTCGTATCTTTCCCTTCTAGATTGATCCCAGACCGTCGCCAAAAGCCGTTGTGTTTCTCCAACCAAACACCGTCGTATACTTGGTAGTTGGGGCACGTTAAACATGTCGTGGCCCCAAATGTCCTCACGTTGGCGTGGTGTGGAAGTTTGGAGTGTGGGGTGTTAGCTCATGTGATGACCTCGTCATCTGATCATGGTTCAAAATTACGAGGTGTTGTCCTCGTATCTTTCCCTACTAGATTGATCCCAGACCGTCGCCAAGAGCCGTTGTGTTGCTCCAACCAAACACCGTCGTATACTTGGTAGTTGGGGCACGTTAAATATGTCGTGGCCCCAAATGTCCTCACGTTGGCGTGGTGTGGAAGTTTGGAGTGTGGGGTGTTAGCTCATGTGATGACCTCGTCATCTGATCATGGTTCAAAATTACGAGGTGTTGTCCTCGTATCTTTCCCTTCTAGATTGATCCCAGACCGTCGCCAAGAGCCGTTGTGTTGCTCCAACCAAACACCGTCGTATACTTGGTAGTTGGGGCACGTTAAATATGTCGTGGCCCCAAATGTCCTCACGTTGGCGTGGTGTGGAAGTTTGGAGTGTGGGGTGTTAGCTCATGTGAAGACCTCGTCATCTGATCATGGTTTAAAATTACGAGGTGTTGTCCTCGTATCTTTCCCTTCTAGATTGATCCCTGACCGTCGCCAAGAGCCGTTGTGTTGCTCCAACCAAACACCGTCGTATACTTGGTAGTTGGGGCACGTTAAATATGTCGTGGCCCCAAATGTCCTCACGTTGGCGTGGTGTGGAAGTTTGGAGTGTGGGGTGTTAGCTCATGTGATGACCTCGTCATCTGATCATGGTTCAAAATTACGAGGTGTTGTCCTCGTATCTTTCCCTTCTAGATTGATCCCAGACCGTCGCCAAGAGCCGTTGTGTTGCTCCAACCAAACACCGTCGTATACTTGGTAGTTGGGGCACGTTAAATATGTCGTGGCCCCAAATGTCCTCACGTTGGCGTGGTGTGGAAGTTTGGAGTGTGGGGTGTTAGCTCATGTGATGACCTCGTCATCTGATCATGGTTCAAAATTACGAGGTGTTGTCCTCGTATCTTTCCCTTCTAGATTGATCCCAGACCGTCGCCAAGAGCCGTTGTGTTGCTCCAACCAAACACCGTCGTATACTTGGTAGTTGGGGCACGTTAAATATGTCGTGGCCCCAAATGTCCTCACGTTGGCGTGGTGTGGAAGTTTGGAGTGTGGGGTGTTAGCTCATGTGAAGACCTCGTCATCTGATCATGGTTTAAAATTACGAGGTGTTGTCCTCGTATCTTTCCCTTCTAGATTGATCCCAGACCGTCGCCAAGAGCCGTTGTGTTGCTCCAACCAAACACCGTCGTATACTTGGTAGTTGGGGCACGTTAAAAATGTCGTGGCCCCAAATGTCCTCACGTTGGCGTGGTGTGGAAGTTTGGAGTGTGGGGTGTTAGCTCATGTGATGACCTCGTCATCTGATCATGGTTTAAAATTACGAGGTGTTGTCCTCGTATCTTTCCCTTCTAGATTGATCCCAGACCGTCGCCAAGAGCCGTTGTGTTGCTCCAACCAAACACCGTCGTATACTTGGTAGTTGGGGCACGTTAAATATGTCGTGGCCCCAAATGTCCTCACGTTGGCGTGGTGTGGAAGTTTGGAGTGTGGGGTGTTAGCTCATGTGAAGACCTCGTCATCTGATCATGGTTTAAAATTACGAGGTGTTGTCCTCGTATCTTTCCCTTCTAGATTGATCCCAGACCGTCGCCAAGAGCCGTTGTGTTGCTCCAACCAAACACCGTCGTATACTTGGTAGTTGAGGCACGTTAAATATGTCGTGGCCCCAAATGTCCTCACGTTGGCGTGGTGTGGAAGTTTGGAGTGTGTGGTGTTAGCTCATGTGATGACCTCGTCATCTGATCATGGTTCAAAATTACGAGGTGTTGTCCTCGTATCTTTCCCTTCTAGATTGATCCCAGACCGTCGCCAAGAGCCGTTGTGTTGCTCCAACCAAACACCGTCGTATACTTGGTAGTTGGGGCACGTTAAATATGTCGTGGCCCCAAATGTCCTCACGTTGGCGTGGTGTGGAAGTTTGGAGTGTGGAGTGTTAGCTCATGTGATGACCTCGTCATCTGATCATGGTTCAAAATTACGAGGTTTTGTCCTCGTATCTTTCCCTTCTAGATTGATCCCAGACCGTCGCCAAGAGCCGTTGTGTTGCTCCAACCAAACACCGTCGTATACTTGGTAGTTGGGGCACGTTAAATATGTCGTGGCCCCAAATGTCCTCACGTTGGCGTGGTGTGGAAGTTTGGAGTGTGGAGTGTTAGCTCATGTGATGACCTCGTCATCTGATCATGGTTCAAAATTACGAGGTGTTGTCCTCGTATCTTTCCCTTCTAGATTGATCCCAGACCGTCGCCAAGAGCCGTTGTGTTGCTCCAACCAAACACCGTCGTATACTTGGTAGTTGGGGCACGTTAAATATGTCGTGGCCCCAAATGTCCTCACGTTGGCGTGGTGTGGAAGTTTGGAGTGTGGGGTGTTAGCTCATGTGATGACCTCGTCATCTGATCATGGTTTAAAATTACGAGATGTTGTCCTCGTATCTTTCCCTTCTAGATTGATCCCAGACCGTCGCCAAGAGCCGTTGTGTTGCTCCAACCAAACACCGTCGTATACTTGGTAGTTGGGGCACGTTAAATATGTCGTGGCCCCAAATGTCCTCACGTTGGCGTGGTGTGGAAGTTTGGAGTGTGGAGTGTTAGCTCATGTGATGACCTCGTCATCTGATCATGGTTCAAAATTACGAGGTGTTGTCCTCGTATCTTTCCCTTCTAGATTGATCCCAGACCGTCGCCAAGAGCCGTTGTGTTGCTCCAACCAAACACCGTCGTATACTTGGTAGTTGGGGCACGTTAAATATGTCGTGGCCCCAAATGTCCTCACGTTGGCGTGGTGTGGAAGTTTGGAGTGTGTGGTGTTAGCTCATGTGATGACCTCGTCATCTGATCATGGTTCAAAATTACGAGGTTTTGTCCTCGTATCTTTCCCTTCTAGATTGATCCCAGACCGTCGCCAAGAGCCGTTGTGTTGCTCCAACCAAACACCGTCGTATACTTGGTAGTTGGGGCACGTTAAATATGTCGTGGCCCCAAATGTCCTCACGTTGGCGTGGTGTGGAAGTTTGGAGTGTGGAGTGTTAGCTCATGTGATGACCTCGTCATCTGATCATGGTTCAAAATTACGAGGTGTTGTCCTCGTATCTTTCCCTTCTAGATTGATCCCAGACCGTCGCCAAGAGCCGTTGTGTTGCTCCAACCAAACACCGTCGTATACTTGGTAGTTGGGGCACGTTAAATATGTCGTGGCCCCAAATGTCCTCACGTTGGCGTGGTGTGGAAGTTTGGAGTGTGGGGTGTTAGCTCATGTGATGACCTCGTCATCTGATCATGGTTCAAAATTACGAGGTGTTGTCCTCGTATCTTTCCCTTCTAGATTGATCCCAGACCGTCGCCAAGAGCCGTTGTGTTGCTCCAACCAAACACCGTCGTATACTTGGTAGTTGGGGCACGTTAAATATGTCGTGGCCCCAAATGTCCTCACGTTGGCGTGGTGTGGAAGTTTGGAGTGTGGGGTGTTAGCTCATGTGAAGACCTCGTCATCTGATCATGGTTTAAAATTACGAGGTGTTGTCCTCGTATCTTTCCCTTCTAGATTGATCCCTGACCGTCGCCAAGAGCCGTTGTGTTGCTCCAACCAAACACCGTCATATACTTGGTAGTTGGGGCACGTTAAATATGTCGTGGCCCCAAATGTCCTCACGTTGGCGTGGTGTGGAAGTTTGGAGTGTGGGGTGTTAGCTCATGTGATGACCTCGTCATCTGATCATGGTTCAAAATTACGAGGTGTTGTCCTCGTATCTTTCCCTTCTAGATTGATCCCAGACCGTCGCCAAGAGCCGTTGTGTTTCTCCAACCAAACACCGTCGTATACTTGGTAGTTGGGGCACGTTAAACATCTCGTGGCCCCAAATGTCCTCACGTTGGCGTGGTGTGGAAGTTTGGAGTGTGGGGTGTTAGCTCATGTGATGACCTCGTCATCTGATCATGGTTCAAAATTACGAGGTGTTGTCCTCGTATCTTTCCCTTCTAGATTGATCCCATACCGTCGTCGCCAAGAGCCGTTGTGTTGCTCCAACCAAACACCGTCGTATACTTGGTAGTTGGGGCACGTTAAATATGTCGTGGCCAAAAATGTCCTCACGTTGGCGTGGTGTGGAAATTTGGAGTGTGGGGTGTTAGCTCATGTGATGACCTCGTCATCTGATCATGGTTCAAAATTACGAGGTGTTGTCCTCGTATCTTTCCCTTCTAGATTGATCCCAGACCGTCGCCAAGAGCCGTTGTGTTGCTCCAACCAAACACCGTCGTATACTTGGTAGTTGGGGCACGTTAAATATGTCGTGGCCCCAAATGTCCTCACGTTGGCGTGGTGTGGAAATTTGGAGTGTGGGGTGTTAGCTCATGTGATGACCTCGTCATCTGATCATGGTTCAAAATTACGAGGTGTTGTCCTCGTATCTTTCCCTTCTAGATTGATCCCAGACCGTCGCCAAGAGCCGTTGTGTTGCTCCAACCAAACACCGTCGTATACTTGGTAGTTGGGGCACGTTAAATATGTCGTGGCCGCAAATGTCCTCACGTTGGCGTGGTGTGGAAGTTTGGAGTGTGGGGTGTTAGCTCATGTGATGACCTCGTCATCTGATCATGGTTCAAAATTACGAGGTGTTGTCCTCGTATCTTTCCCTTCTAGATTGATCCCAGACCGTCGCCAAGAGCGGTTGTGTTGCTCCAACCAAACACCGTCGTATACTTGGTAGTTGGGGCACGTTAAATATGTCGTGGCCCCAAATGTCCTCACGTTGGCGTGGTGTGGAAGTTTGGAGTGTGGGGTGTTAGCTCATGTGATGACCTCGTCATCTGATCATGGTTCAAAATTACGAGGTGTTGTCCTCGTATCTTTCCCTTCTAGATTGATCCCAGACCGTCGCCAAGAGCGGTTGTGTTGCTCCAACCAAACACAGTCGTATACTTGGTAGTTGGGGCACGTTAAAAATGTCGTGGCCCCAAATGTCCTCACGTTGGCGTGGTGTGGAAGTTTGGAGTGTGGGGTGTTAGCTCATGTGATGACCTCGTCATCTGATCATGGTTTAAAATTACGAGGTGTTGTCCTCGTATCTTTCCCTTCTAGATTGATCCCAGACCATCGCCAAGAGCCGTTGTGTTGCTCCAACCAAACACCGTCGTATACTTGGTAGTTGGGGCACGTTAAATATGTCGTGGCCCCAAATGTCCTCACGTTGGCGTGGTGTGGAAGTTTGGAGTGTGGGGTGTTAGCTCATGTGATGACCTCGTCATCTGATCATGGTTCAAAATTACGAGGTGTTGTCGTCGTATCTTTTCCTTCTAGATTGATCCCAGACCGTCGCCAAGGGCCGTTGTGTTGCTCCAACCAAACACCGTCGTATACTTGGTAGTTGGGGCACGTTAAATATGTCGTGGCCCCAAATGTCCTCACGTTGGCGTGGTGTGGAAGTTTGGAGTGTGGGGTGTTAGCTCATATGATGACCTCGTCATCTGATCATGGTTTAAAATTACGAGGTGTTGTCCTCGTATCTTTCCCTTCTAGATTGATCCCAGACCGTCGCGAAGAGCTGTTGTGTTGCTCCAACCAAACACCGTCGTATACTTGGTAGTTGGGGCACGTTAAATATGTCGTGGCCCCAAATGTCCTCACGTTGGCGTGGTGTGGAAGTTTGGAGTGTGTGGTGTTAGCTCATGTGATGACCTCGTCATCTGATCATGGTTCAAAATTACGAGGTGTTGTCCTCGTATCTTTCCCTTCTAGATTGATCCCAGACCGTCGCCAAGAGCCGTTGTGTTTCTCCAACCAAACACCGTCGTATACTTGGTAGTTGGGGCACGTTAAACATCTCGTGGCCCCAAATGTCCTCACGTTGGCGAGGTGTGGAAGTTTGGAGTGTGGGGTGTTAGCTCATGTGATGACCTCGTCATCTGATCATGGTTCAAAATTACGAGGTGTTGTCCTCGTATCTTTCCCTTCTAGATTGATCCCAGACCGTCGTCGCCAAGAGCCGTTGTGTTGCTCCAACCAAACACCGTCGTATACTTGGTAGTTGGGGCACGTTAAATATGTCGTGGCCAAAAATGTCCTCACGTTGGCGTGGTGTGGAAATTTGGAGTGTGGGGTGTTAGCTCATGTGATGACCTCGTCATCTGATCATGGTTCAAAATTACGAGGTGTTGTCCTCGTATCTTTCCCTTCTAGATTGATCCCAGACCGTCGCCAAGAGTCGTTGTGTTGCTCCAACCAAACACCGTCGTATACTTGGTAGTTGGGGCACGTTAAATATGTCGTGGCCCCAAATGTCCTCACGTTGGCGTGGTGTGGAAATTTGGAGTGTGGGGTGTTAGCTCATGTGATGACCTCGTCATCTGATCATGGTTCAAAATTACGAGGTGTTGTCCTCGTATCTTTCCCTTCTAGATTGATCCCAGACCGTCGCCAAGAGCCGTTGTGTTGCTCCAACCAAACACCGTCGTATACTTGGTAGTTGGGGCACGTTAAATATGTCGTGGCCGCAAATGTCCTCACGTTGGCGTGGTGTGGAAGTTTGGAGTGTGGGGTGTTAGCTCATGTGATGACCTCGTCATCTGATCATGGTTCAAAATTACGAGGTGTTGTCCTCGTATCTTTCCCTTCTAGATTGATCCCAGACCGTCGCCAAGAGCGGTTGTGTTGCTCCAACCAAACACCGTCGTATACTTGGTAGTTGGGGCACGTTAAATATGTCGTGGCCCCAAATGTCCTCACGTTGGCGTGGTGTGGAAGTTTGGAGTGTGGGGTGTTAGCTCATGTGATGACCTCGTCATCTGATCATGGTTCAAAATTACGAGGTGTTGTCCTCGTATCTTTCCCTTCTAGATTGATCCCAGACCGTCGCCAAGAGCGGTTGTGTTGCTCCAACCAAACACAGTCGTATACTTGGTAGTTGGGGCACGTTAAAAATGTCGTGGCCCCAAATGTCCTCACGTTGGCGTGGTGTGGAAGTTTGGAGTGTGGGGTGTTAGCTCATGTGATGACCTCGTCATCTGATCATGGTTTAAAATTACGAGGTGTTGTCCT
This sequence comes from Meta bourneti, assembly GCA_933210815.1. NCBI lineage: Eukaryota > Metazoa > Arthropoda > Arachnida > Araneae > Tetragnathidae > Meta > Meta bourneti. The sequence goes on along the minus strand of OW119923.1, from coordinate 63,003,910 downwards.
CGTATCTTTCCCTTCTAGATTGATCCCAGACCGTCGCCAAGAGCCGTTGTGTTGCTCCAACCAAACACCGTCGTATACTTGGTAGTTGGGGCACGTTAAATATGTCGTGGCCCCAAATGTCCTCACGTTGGCGTGGTGTGGAAGTTTGGAGTGTGGGGTGTTAGCTCATGTGATGACCTCGTCATCTGATCATGGTTCAAAATTACGAGGTGTTGTCGTCGTATCTTTTCCTTCTAGATTGATCCCAGACCGTCGCCAAGGGCCGTTGTGTTGCTCCAACCAAACACCGTCGTATACTTGGTAGTTGGGGCACGTTAAATATGTCGTGGCCCCAAATGTCCTCACGTTGGCGTGGTGTGGAAGTTTGGAGTGTGTGGTGTTAGCTCATGTGATGACCTCGTCATCTGATCATGGTTCAAAATTACGAGGTGTTGTCCTCGTATCTTTCCCTTCTAGATTGATCCCAGACCGTCGCCAAGAGCCGTTGTGTTGCTCCAACCAAACACCGTCGTATACTTGGTAGTTGGGGCACGTTAAATATGTCGTGGCCCCAAATGTCCTCACGTTGGCGTGGTGTGGAAGTTTGGAGTGTGTGGTGTTAGCTCATGTGATGACCTCGTCATCTGATCATGGTTCAAAATTACGAGGTGTTGTCCTCGTATCTTTCCCTTCTAGATTGATCCCAGACCGTCGCCAAGAGCCGTTGTGTTGCTCCAACCAAACACCGTCGTATACTTGGTAGTTGGGGCACGTTAAATATGTCGTGGCCCCAAATGTCCTCACGTTGGCGTGGTGTGGAAGTTTGGAGTGTGGAGTGTTAGCTCATGTGATGACCTCGTCATCTGATCATGGTTCAAAATTACGAGGTGTTGTCCTGGTATCTTTCCCTTCTAGATTGATCCCAGACCGTCGCCAAGAGACGTTGTGTTGCTCCAACCAAACACCGTCGTATACTTGGTAGTTGGGGCACGTTAAATATGTCGTGGCCCCAAATGTCCTCACGTTGGCGTGGTGTGGAAGTTTGGAGTGTGGAGTGTTAGCTCATGTGATGACCTCGTCATCTGATCATGGTTCAAAATTACGAGGTGTTGTCCTCGTATCTTTCCCTTCTAGATTGATCCCAGACCGTCGCCAAGAGACGTTGTGTTGCTCCAACCAAACACCGTCGTATACTTGGTAGTTGGGGCACGTTAAATATGTCGTGGCCCCAAATGTCCTCACGTTGGCGTGGTGTGGAAGTTTGGAGTGTGGAGTGTTAGCTCATGTGATGACCTCGTCATCTGATCATGGTTCAAAATTACGAGGTGTTGTCCTCGTATCTTTCCCTTCTAGATTGATCCCAGACCGTCGCCAAGAGACGTTGTGTTGCTCCAACCAAACACCGTCGTATACTTGGTAGTTGGGGCACGTTAAATATGTCGTGGCCCCAAATGTCCTCACGTTGGCGTGGTGTGGAAGTTTGGAGTGTGGAGTGTTAGCTCATGTGATGACCTCGTCATCTGATCATGGTTCAAAATTACGAGGTGTTGTCCTGGTATCTTTCCCTTCTAGATTGATCCCAGACCGTCGCCAAGAGACGTTGTGTTGCTCCAACCAAACACCGTCGTATACTTGGTAGTTGGGGCACGTTAAATATGTCGTGGCCCCAAATGTCCTCACGTTGGCGTGGTGTGGAAGTTTGGAGTGTGGAGTGTTAGCTCATGTGATGACCTCGTCATCTGATCATGGTTCAAAATTACGAGGTGTTGTCCTGGTATCTTTCCCTTCTAGATTGATCCCAGACCGTCGCCAAGAGACGTTGTGTTGCTCCAACCAAACACCGTCGTATACTTGGTAGTTGGGGCACGTTAAATATGTCGTGGCCCCAAATGTCCTCACGTTGGCGTGGTGTGGAAGTTTGGAGTGTGGAGTGTTAGCTCATGTGATGACCTCGTCATCTGATCATGGTTCAAAATTACGAGGTGTTGTCCTGGTATCTTTCCCTTCTAGATTGATCCCAGACCGTCGCCAAGAGACGTTGTGTTGCTCCAACCAAACACCGTCGTATACTTGGTAGTTGGGGCACGTTAAATATGTCGTGGCCCCAAATGTCCTCACGTTGGCGTGGTGTGGAAGTTTGGAGTGTGGAGTGTTAGCTCATGTGATGACCTCGTCATCTGATCATGGTTCAAAATTACGAGGTGTTGTCCTCGTATCTTTCCCTTCTAGATTGATCCCAGACCGTCGCCAAGAGCCGTTGTGTTGCTCCAACCAAACACCGTCGTATACTTGGTAGTTGGGGCACGTTAAATATGTCGTGGCCCCAAATGTCCTCACGTTGGCGTGGTGTGGAAGTTTGGAGTGTGGAGTGTTAGCTCATGTGATGACCTCGTCATCTGATCATGGTTCAAAATTACGAGGTGTTGTCCTCGTATCTTTCCCTTCTAGATTGATCCCAGACCGTCGCCAAGAGACGTTGTGTTGCTCCAACCAAACACCGTCGTATACTTGGTAGTTGGGGCACGTTAAATATGTCGTGGCCCCAAATGTCCTCACGTTGGCGTGGTGTGGAAGTTTGGAGTGTGGAGTGTTAGCTCATGTGATGACCTCGTCATCTGATCATGGTTCAAAATTACGAGGTGTTGTCCTCGTATCTTTCCCTTCTAGATTGATCCCAGACCGTCGCCAAGAGACGTTGTGTTGCTCCAACCAAACACCGTCGTATACTTGGTAGTTGGGGCACGTTAAATATGTCGTGGCCCCAAATGTCCTCACGTTGGCGTGGTGTGGAAGTTTGGAGTGTGGAGTGTTAGCTCATGTGATGACATCGTCATCTGATCATGGTTCAAAATTACGAGGTGTTGTCCTGGTATCTTTCCCTTCTAGATTGATCCCAGACCGTCGCCAAGAGACGTTGTGTTGCTCCAACCAAACACCGTCGTATACTTGGTAGTTGGGGCACGTTAAATATGTCGTGGCCCCAAATGTCCTCACGTTGGCGTGGTGTGGAAGTTTGGAGTGTGGAGTGTTAGCTCATGTGATGACCTCGTCATCTGATCATGGTTCAAAATTACGAGGTGTTGTCCTCGTATCTTTCCCTTCTAGATTGATCCCAGACCGTCGCCAAGAGCCGTTGTGTTGCTCCAACCAAACACCGTCGTATACTTGGTAGTTGGGGCACGTTAAATATGTCGTGGCCCCAAATGTCCTCACGTTGGCGTGGTGTGGAAATTTGGAGTGTGGGGTGTTAGCTCATGTGATGACCTCGTCATCTGATCATGGTTCAAAATTACGAGGTGTTGTCCTCGTATCTTTCCCTTCTAGATTGATCCCAGACCGTCGCCAAGAGCCGTTGTGTTGCTCCAACCAAACACCGTCGTATACTTGGTAGTTGGGGCACGTTAAATATGTCGTGGCCGCAAATGTCCTCACGTTGGCGTGGTGTGGAAGTTTGGAGTGTGGGGTGTTAGCTCATGTGATGACCTCGTCATCTGATCATGGTTCAAAATTACGAGGTGTTGTCCTCGTATCTTTCCCTTCTAGATTGATCCCAGACCGTCGCCAAGAGCGGTTGTGTTGCTCCAACCAAACACCGTCGTATACTTGGTAGGTGGGGCACGTTAAATATGTCGTGGCCCCAAATGTCCTCACGTTGGCGTGGTGTGGAAGTTTGGAGTGTGGGGTGTTAGCTCATGTGATGACCTCGTCATCTGATCATGGTTCAAAATTACGAGGTGTTGTCCTCGTATCTTTCCCTTCTAGATTGATCCCAGACCGTCGCCAAGAGCGGTTGTGTTGCTCCAACCAAACACAGTCGTATACTTGGTAGTTGGGGCACGTTAAAAATGTCGTGGCCCCAAATGTCCTCACGTTGGCGTGGTGTGGAAGTTTGGAGTGTGGGGTGTTAGCTCATGTGATGACCTCGTCATCTGATCATGGTTTAAAATTACGAGGTGTTGTCCTCGTATCTTTCCCTTCTAGATTGATCCCAGACCGTCGCCAAGAGCCGTTGTGTTGCTCCAACCAAACACCGTCGTATACTTGGTAGTTGGGGCACGTTAAATATGTCGTGGCCCCAAATGTCCTCACGTTGGCGTGGTGTGGAAGTTTGGAGTGTGGGGTGTTAGCTCATGTGATGACCTCGTCATCTGATCATGGTTCAAAATTACGAGGTGTTGTCGTCGTATCTTTACCTTCTAGATTGATCCCAAACCGTCGCCAAGGGCCGTTGTGTTGCTCCAACCAAACACCGTCGTATACTTGGTAGTTGGGGCACGTTAAATATGTCGTGGCCCCAAATGTCCTCACGTTGGCGTGGTGTGGAAGTTTGGAGTGTGGGGTGTTAGCTCATATGATGACCTCGTCATCTGATCATGGTTTAAAATTACGAGGTGTTGTCCTCGTATCTTTCCCTTCTAGATTGATCCCAGACCGTCGCGAAGAGCTGTTGTGTTGCTCCAACCAAACACCGTCGTATACTTGGTAGTTGGGGCACGTTAAATATGTCGTGGCCCCAAATGTCCTCACGTTGGCGTGGTGTGGAAGTTTGGAGTGTGTGGTGTTAGCTCATGTGATGACCTCGTCATCTGATCATGGTTCAAAATTACGAGGTGTTGTCCTCGTATCTTTCCCTTCTAGATTGATCCCAGACCGTCGCCAAGAGCCGTTGTGTTGCTCCAACCAAACACCGTCGTATACTTGGTAGTTGGGGCACGTTAAATATGTCGTGGCCCCAAATGTCCTCACGTTGGCGTGGTGAGGAAGTTTGGAGTGTGGAGTGTTAGCTCATGTGATGACCTCGTCATCTGATCATGGTTCAAAATTACGAGGTGTTGTCCTCGTATCTTTCCCTTCTAGATTGATCCCAGACCGTCGCCAAGAGCCGTTGTGTTGCTCCTACCAAACACCGTCGTATACTTGGTAGTTGGGGCACGTTAAATATGTCGTGGCCCCAAATGTCCTCACGTTGGCGTGGTGTGGAAGTTTGGAGTGTGGAGTGTTAGCTCATGTGATGACCTCGTCATCTGATCATGGTTCAAAATTACGAGGTGTTGTCCTCGTATCTTTCCCTTCTAGATTGATCCCAGACCGTCGCCAAGAGCCGTTGTGTTGCTCCAACCAAACACCGTCGTATACTTGGTAGTTGGGGCACTTTAAATATGTCGTGGCCCCAAATGTCCTCACGTTGGCGTGGTGTGGAAGTTTGGAGTGTGGGGTGTTAGCTCATGTGATGACCTCGTCATCTGATCATGGTTTAAAATTACGAGGTGTTGTCCTCGTATCTTTCCCTTCTAGATTGATCCCAGACCGTCGCCAAGAGCCGTTGTGTTGCTCCAACCAAACACCGTCGTATACTTGGTAGTTGGGGCACGTTAAATATGTCGTGGCCCCAAATGTCCTCACGTTGGCGTGGTGTGGAAGTTTGGAGTGTGTGGTGTTAGCTCATGTGATGACCTCGTCATCTGATCATGGTTCAAAATTACGAGGTGTTGTCCTCGTATCTTTCCCTTCTAGATTGATCCCAGACCGTCGCCAAGAGCCGTTGTGTTGCTCCAACCAAACACCGTCGTATACTTGGTAGTTGGGGCACGTTAAATATGTCGTGGCCCCAAATGTCCTCACGTTGGCGTGGTGTGGAAGTTTGGAGTGTGGAGTGTTAGCTCATGTGATGACCTCGTCATCTGATCATGGTTCAAAATTACGAGGTGTTGTCCTGGTATCTTTCCCTTCTAGATTGATCCCAGACCGTCGCCAAGAGACGTTGTGTTGCTCCAACCAAACACCGTCGTATACTTGGTAGTTGGGGCACGTTAAATATGTCGTGGCCCCAAATGTCCTCACGTTGGCGTGGTGTGGAAGTTTGGAGTGTGGAGTGTTAGCTCATGTGATGACCTCGTCATCTGATCATGGTTCAAAATTACGAGGTGTTGTCCTCGTATCTTTCCCTTCTAGATTGATCCCAGACCGTCGCCAAGAGACGTTGTGTTGCTCCAACCAAACACCGTCGTATACTTGGTAGTTGGGGCACGTTAAATATGTCGTGGCCCCAAATGTCCTCACGTTGGCGTGGTGTGGAAGTTTGGAGTGTGGAGTGTTAGCTCATGTGATGACCTCGTCATCTGATCATGGTTCAAAATTACGAGGTGTTGTCCTCGTATCTTTCCCTTCTAGATTGATCCCAGACCGTCGCCAAGAGACGTTGTGTTGCTCCAACCAAACACCGTCGTATACTTGGTAGTTGGGGCACGTTAAATATGTCGTGGCCCCAAATGTCCTCACGTTGGCGTGGTGTGGAAGTTTGGAGTGTGGAGTGTTAGCTCATGTGATGACCTCGTCATCTGATCATGGTTCAAAATTACGAGGTGTTGTCCTGGTATCTTTCCCTTCTAGATTGATCCCAGACCGTCGCCAAGAGACGTTGTGTTGCTCCAACCAAACACCGTCGTATACTTGGTAGTTGGGGCACGTTAAATATGTCGTGGCCCCAAATGTCCTCACGTTGGCGTGGTGTGGAAGTTTGGAGTGTGGAGTGTTAGCTCATGTGATGACCTCGTCATCTGATCATGGTTCAAAATTACGAGGTGTTGTCCTCGTATCTCTCCCTTCTAGATTGATCCCAGACCGTCGCCAAGAGACGTTGTGTTGCTCCAACCAAACACCGTCGTATACTTGGTAGTTGGGGCACGTTAAATATGTCGTGGCCCCAAATGTCCTCACGTTGGCGTGGTGTGGAAGTTTGGAGTGTGGAGTGTTAGCTCATGTGATGACCTCGTCATCTGATCATGGTTCAAAATTACGAGGTGTTGTCCTCGTATCTTTCCCTTCTAGATTGATCCCAGACCGTCGCCAAGAGACGTTGTGTTGCTCCAACCAAACACCGTCGTATACTTGGTAGTTGGGGCACGTTAAATATGTCGTGGCCCCAAATGTCCTCACGTTGGCGTGGTGTGGAAGTTTGGAGTGTGGAGTGTTAGCTCATGTGATGACCTCGTCATCTGATCATGGTTCAAAATTACGAGGTGTTGTCCTCGTATCTTTCCCTTCTAGATTGATCCCAGACCGTCGCCAAGAGACGTTGTGTTGCTCCAACCAAACACCGTCGTATACTTGGTAGTTGGGGCACGTTAAATATGTCGTGGCCCCAAATGTCCTCACGTTGGCGTGGTGTGGAAGTTTGGAGTGTGGAGTGTTAGCTCATGTGATGACCTCGTCATCTGATCATGGTTCAAAATTACGAGGTGTTGTCCTCGTATCTTTCCCTTCTAGATTGATCCCAGACCGTCGCCAAGAGACGTTGTGTTGCTCCAACCAAACACCGTCGTATACTTGGTAGTTGGGGCACGTTAAATATGTCGTGGCCCCAAATGTCCTCACGTTGGCGTGGTGTGGAAGTTTGGAGTGTGGAGTGTTAGCTCATGTGATGACCTCGTCATCTGATCATGGTTCAAAATTACGAGGTGTTGTCCTGGTATCTTTCCCTTCTAGATTGATCCCAGACCGTCGCCAAGAGACGTTGTGTTGCTCCAACCAAACACCGTCGTATACTTGGTAGTTGGGGCACGTTAAATATGTCGTTGCCCCAAATGTCCTCACGTTGGCGTGGTGTGGAAGTTTGGAGTGTGGAGTGTTAGCTCATGTGATGACCTCGTCATCTGATCATGGTTCAAAATTACGAGGTGTTGTCCTCGTATCTTTCCCTTCTAGATTGATCCCAGACCGTCGCCAAGAGACGTTGTGTTGCTCCAACCAAACACCGTCGTATACTTGGTAGTTGGGGCACGTTAAATATGTCGTGGCCCCAAATGTCCTCACGTTGGCGTGGTGTGGAAGTTTGGAGTGTGGAGTGTTAGTTCATGTGATGACCTCGTCATCTGATCATGGTTCAAAATTACGAGGTGTTGTCCTCGTATCTTTCCCTTCTAGATTGATCCCAGACCGTCGCCAAGAGACGTTGTGTTGCTCCAACCAAACACCGTCGTATACTTGGTAGTTGGGGCACGTTAAATATGTCGTGGCCCCAAATGTCCTCACGTTGGCGTGGTGTGGAAGTTTGGAGTGTTGAGTGTTAGCTCATGTGATGACCTCGTCATCTGATCATGGTTCAAAATTACGAGGTGTTGTCCTCGTATCTTTCCCTTCTAGATTGATCCCAGACCGTCGCCAAGAGACGTTGTGTTGCTCCAACCAAACACCGTCGTATACTTGGTAGTTGGGGCACGTTAAATATGTCGTGGCCCCAAATGTCCTCACGTTGGCGTGGTGTGGAAGTTTGGAGTGTGGGGTGTTAGCTCATGTGATGACCTCGTCATCTGATCATGGTTCAAAATTACGAGGTGTTGTCCTCGTATCTTTCCCTTCTAGATTGATCCCAGACCGTCGCCAAGAGCCGTTGTGTTGCTCCAACCAAACACCGTCGTATACTTGGTAGTTGGGGCACGTTAAATATGTCGTGGCCCCAAATGTCCTCACGTTGGCGTGGTGTGGAAGTTTGGAGTGTGGAGTGTTAGCTCATGTGATGACCTCGTCATCTGATCATGGTTCAAAATTACGAGGTGTTGTCCTGGTATCTTTCCCTTCTAGATTGATCCCAGACCGTCGCCAAGAGACGTTGTGTTGCTCCAACCAAACACCGTCGTATACTTGGTAGTTGGGGCACGTTAAATATGTCGTGGCCCCAAATGTCCTCACGTTGGCGTGGTGTGGAAGTTTGGAGTGTGGAGTGTTAGCTCATGTGATGACCTCGTCATCTGATCATGGTTCAAAATTACGAGGTGTTGTCCTCGTATCTTTCCCTTCTAGATTGATCCCAGACCGTCGCCAAGAGACGTTGTGTTGCTCCAACAAAACACCGTCGTATACTTGGTAGTTGGGGCACGTTAAATATGTCGTGGCCCCAAATGTCCTCACGTTGGCGTGGTGTGGAAGTTTGGAGTGTGTGGTGTTAGCTCATGTGATGACCTCGTCATCTGATCATGGTTCAAAATTACGAGGTGTTGTCCTCGTATCTTTCCCTTCTAGATTGATCCCAGACCGTCGCCAAGAGCCGTTGTGTTGCTCCAACCAAACACCGTCGTATACTTGGTAGTTGGGGCACGTTAAATATGTCGTGGCCCCAAATGTCCTCACGTTGGCGTGGTGTGGAAGTTTGGAGTGTGGAGTGTTAGCTCATGTGATGACCTCGTCATCTGATCATGGTTCAAAATTACGAGGTGTTGTCCTGGTATCTTTCCCTTCTAGATTGATCCCAGACCGTCGCCAAGAGACGTTGTGTTGCTCCAACCAAACACCGTCGTATACTTGGTAGTTGGGGCACGTTAAATATGTCGTGGCCCCAAATGTCCTCACGTTGGCGTGGTGTGGAAGTTTGGAGTGTGGAGTGTTAGCTCATGTGATGACCTCGTCATCTGATCATGGTTCAAAATTACGAGGTGTTGTCCTCGTATCTTTCCCTTCTAGATTGATCCCAGACCGTCGCCAAGAGACGTTGTGTTGCGCCAACCAAACACCGTCGTATACTTGGTAGTTGGGGCACGTTAAATATGTCGTGGCCCCAAATGTCCTCACGTTGGCGTGGTGTGGAAGTTTGGAGTGTGGAGTGTTAGCTCATGTGATGACCTCGTCATCTGATCATGGTTCAAAATTACGAGGTGTTGTCCTCGTATCTTTCCCTTCTAGATTGATCCCAGACCGTCGCCAAGAGACGTTGTGTTGCTCCAACCAAACACCGTCGTATACTTGGTAGTTGGGGCACGTTAAATATGTCGTGGCCCCAAATGTCCTCACGTTGGCGTGGTGTGGAAGTTTGGAGTGTGGAGTGTTAGCTCATGTGATGACCTCGTCATCTGATCATGGTTCAAAATTACGAGGTGTTGTCCTGGTATCTTTCCCTTCTAGATTGATCCCAGACCGTCGCCAAGAGACGTTGTGTTGCTCCAACCAAACACCGTCGTATACTTGGTAGTTGGGGCACGTTAAATATGTCGTGGCCCCAAATGTCCTCACGTTGGCGTGGTGTGGAAGTTTGGAGTGTGGAGTGTTAGCTCATGTGATGACCTCGTCATCTGATCATGGTTCAAAATTACGAGGTGTTGTCCTCGTATCTCTCCCTTCTAGATTGATCCCAGACCGTCGCCAAGAGACGTTGTGTTGCTCCAACCAAACACCGTCGTATACTTGGTAGTTGGGGCACGTTAAATATGTCGTGGCCCCAAATGTCCTCACGTTGGCGTGGTGTGGAAGTTTGGAGTGTGGAGTGTTAGCTCATGTGATGACCTCGTCATCTGATCATGGTTCAAAATTACGAGGTGTTGTCCTCGTAACTTTCCCTTCTAGATTGATCCCAGACCGTCGCCAAGAGACGTTGTGTTGCTCCAACCAAACACCGTCGTATACTTGGTAGTTGGGGCACGTTAAATATGTCGTGGCCCCAAATGTCCTCACGTTGGCGTGGTGTGGAAGTTTGGAGTGTGGAGTGTTAGCTCATGTGATGACCTCGTCATCTGATCATGGTTTAAAATTACGAGGTGTTGTCCTCGTATCTTTCCCTTCTAGATTGATCCCAGACCGTCGCCAAGAGACGTTGTGTTGCTCCAACCAAACACCGTCGTATACTTGGTAGTTGGGGCACGTTAAATATGTCGTGGCCCCAAATGTCCTCACGTTGGCGTGGTGTGGAAGTTTGGAGTGTGGAGTGTTAGCTCATGTGATGACCTCGTCATCTGATCATGGTTCAAAATTACGAGGTGTTGTCCTCGTATCTTTCCCTTCTAGATTGATCCCAGACCGTCGCCAAGAGACGTTGTGTTGCTCCAACCAAACACCGTCGTATACTTGGTAGTTGGGGCACGTTAAATATGTCGTGGCCCCAAATGTCCTCACGTTGGCGTGGTGTGGAAGTTTGGAGTGTGGAGTGTTAGCTCATGTGATGACCTCGTCATCTGATCATGGTTCAAAATTACGAGGTGTTGTCCTCGTATCTTTCCCTTCTAGATTGATCCCAGACCGTCGCCAAGAGACGTTGTGTTGCTCCAACCAAACACCGTCGTATACTTGGTAGTTGGGGCACGTTAAATATGTCGTGGCCCCAAATGTCCTCACGTTGGCGTGGTGTGGAAGTTTGGAGTGTGGAGTGTTAGCTCATGTGATGACCTCGTCATCTGATCATGGTTCAAAATTACGAGGTGTTGTCCTGGTATCTTTCCCTTCTAGATTGATCCCAGACCGTCGCCAAGAGACGTTGTGTTGCTCCAACCAAACACCGTCGTATACTTGGTAGTTGGGGCACGTTAAATATGTCGTTGCCCCAAATGTCCTCACGTTGGCGTGGTGTGGAAGTTTGGAGTGTGGAGTGTTAGCTCATGTGATGACCTCGTCATCTGATCATGGTTCAAAATTACGAGGTGTTGTCCTCGTATCTTTCCCTTCTAGATTGATCCCAGACCGTCGCCAAGAGACGTTGTGTTGCTCCAACCAAACACCGTCGTATACTTGGTAGTTGGGGCACGTTAAATATGTCGTGGCCCCAAATGTCCTCACGTTGGCGTGGTGTGGAAGTTTGGAGTGTGGAGTGTTAGTTCATGTGATGACCTCGTCATCTGATCATGGTTCAAAATTACGAGGTGTTGTCCTCGTATCTTTCCCTTCTAGATTGATCCCAGACCGTCGCCAAGAGACGTTGTGTTGCTCCAACCAAACACCGTCGTATACTTGGTAGTTGGGGCACGTTAAATATGTCGTGGCCCCAAATGTCCTCACGTTGGCGTGGTGTGGAAGTTTGGAGTGTTGAGTGTTAGCTCATGTGATGACCTCGTCATCTGATCATGGTTCAAAATTACGAGGTGTTGTCCTCGTATCTTTCCCTTCTAGATTGATCCCAGACCGTCGCCAAGAGACGTTGTGTTGCTCCAACCAAACACCGTCGTATACTTGGTAGTTGGGGCACGTTAAATATGTCGTGGCCCCAAATGTCCTCACGTTGGCGTGGTGTGGAAGTTTGGAGTGTGGGGTGTTAGCTCATGTGATGACCTCGTCATCTGATCATGGTTCAAAATTACGAGGTGTTGTCCTCGTATCTTTCCCTTCTAGATTGATCCCAGACCGTCGCCAAGAGCCGTTGTGTTGCTCCAACCAAACACCGTCGTATACTTGGTAGTTGGGGCACGTTAAATATGTCGTGGCCCCAAATGTCCTCACGTTGGCGTGGTGTGGAAGTTTGGAGTGTGGAGTGTTAGCTCATGTGATGACCTCGTCATCTGATCATGGTTCAAAATTACGAGGTGTTGTCCTGGTATCTTTCCCTTCTAGATTGATCCCAGACCGTCGCCAAGAGACGTTGTGTTGCTCCAACCAAACACCGTCGTATACTTGGTAGTTGGGGCACGTTAAATATGTCGTGGCCCCAAATGTCCTCACGTTGGCGTGGTGTGGAAGTTTGGAGTGTGGAGTGTTAGCTCATGTGATGACCTCGTCATCTGATCATGGTTCAAAATTACGAGGTGTTGTCCTCGTATCTTTCCCTTCTAGATTGATCCCAGACCGTCGCCAAGAGACGTTGTGTTGCTCCAACAAAACACCGTCGTATACTTGGTAGTTGGGGCACGTTAAATATGTCGTGGCCCCAAATGTCCTCACGTTGGCGTGGTGTGGAAGTTTGGAGTGTGGGGTGTTAGCTCATGTGATGACCTCGTCATCTGATCATGGTTCAAAATTACGAGGTGTTGTCCTCGTATCTTTCCCTTCTAGATTGATCCCAGACCGTCGCCAAGAGCCGTTGTGTTGCGCCAACCAAACACCGTCGTATACTTGGTAGTTGGGGCACGTTAAATATGTCGTGGCCCCAAATGTCCTCACGTTGGCGTGGTGTGGAAGTTTGGAGTGTGGGGTGTTAGCTCATGTGATGACCTCGTCATCTGATCATGGTTCAAAATTACGAGGTGTTGTCCTCGTATATTTCCCTTCTAGATTGATCCCAGACCGTCGCCAAGAGACGTTGTGTTGCTCCAACCAAACACCGTCGTATACTTGGTAGTTGGGGCACGTTAAATATGTCGTGGCCCCAAATGTCCTCACGTTGGCGTGGTGTGGAAGTTTGGAGTGTTGAGTGTTAGCTCATGTGATGACCTCGTCATCTGATCATGGTTCAAAATTACGAGGTGTTGTCCTCGTATCTTTCCCTTCTAGATTGATCCCAGACCGTCGCCAAGAGACGTTGTGTTGCTCCAACCAAACACCGTCGTATACTTGGTAGTTGGGGCACGTTAAATATGTCGTGGCCCCAAATGTCCTCACGTTGGCGTGGTGTGGAAGTTTGGAGTGTGGGGTGTTAGCTCATGTGATGACCTCGTCATCTGATCATGGTTCAAAATTACGAGGTGTTGTCCTCGTATCTTTCCCTTCTAGATTGATCCCAGACCGTCGCCAAGAGCCGTTGTGTTGCTCCAACCAAACACCGTCGTATACTTGGTAGTTGGGGCACGTTAAATATGTCGTGGCCCCAAATGTCCTCACGTTGGCGTGGTGTGGAAGTTTGGAGTGTGGAGTGTTAGCTCATGTGATGACCTCGTCATCTGATCATGGTTCAAAATTACGAGGTGTTGTCCTGGTATCTTTCCCTTCTAGATTGATCCCAGACCGTCGCCAAGAGACGTTGTGTTGCTCCAACCAAACACCGTCGTATACTTGGTAGTTGGGGCACGTTAAATATGTCGTGGCCCCAAATGTCCTCACGTTGGCGTGGTGTGGAAGTTTGGAGTGTGGAGTGTTAGCTCATGTGATGACCTCGTCATCTGATCATGGTTCAAAATTACGAGGTGTTGTCCTCGTATCTTTCCCTTCTAGATTGATCCCAGACCGTCGCCAAGAGACGTTGTGTTGCTCCAACAAAACACCGTCGTATACTTGGTAGTTGGGGCACGTTAAATATGTCGTGGCCCCAAATGTCCTCACGTTGGCGTGGTGTGGAAGTTTGGAGTGTGGGGTGTTAGCTCATGTGATGACCTCGTCATCTGATCATGGTTCAAAATTACGAGGTGTTGTCCTCGTATCTTTCCCTTCTAGATTGATCCCAGACCGTCGCCAAGAGCCGTTGTGTTGCGCCAACCAAACACCGTCGTATACTTGGTAGTTGGGGCACGTTAAATATGTCGTGGCCCCAAATGTCCTCACGTTGGCGTGGTGTGGAAGTTTGGAGTGTGGGGTGTTAGCTCATGTGATGACCTCGTCATCTGATCATGGTTCAAAATTACGAGGTGTTGTCCTCGTATATTTCCCTTCTAGATTGATCCCAGACCGTCGCCAAGAGCCGTTGTGTTGCTCCAACCAAACACCGTCGTATATTTGGTAGTTGGGGCACGTTAAATATGTCGTGGCCCCAAATGTCCTCACGTTGGCGTGGTGTGGAAGTTTGGAGTGTGGGGTGTTAGCTCATGTGATGACCTCGTCATCTGATCATGGTTCAAAATTACGAGGTGTTGTCCTCGTATCTTTCCCTTCTAGATTGATCCCAGACCGTCGCCAAGAGCCGTTGTGTTGCTCCAACCAAACACCGTCGTATACTTGGTAGTTGGGGCACATTAAATATGTCGTGGCCCCAAATGTCCTCACGTTGGCATGGTGTGGAAGTTTGGAGTGTGGGGTATTAGCTCATGTGATGACCTCTTCATCTGATCATGGTTCAAAATTACGAGGTGTTGTCCTCGTATCTTTCCCTTCAAGATTGATCCCAGACCGTCGCCAAGAGCCGTTGTGTTGCTCCAGTGCAACGTTGATTCAACCGCCTATTACTTCAATCTACACTGCTGGCCACCCAAATTGCAACACCAAGAAAGACAAGAGATATCACAACAAAATTTATTTTGTAGATAACATGTTGACCAAGTATCAAATGATTAAATTTATAGACTTCTGTGAAGTGTGGTTCCTGCCAAAATCAGTAGCCAGAGTAGCCGCCATTGTTGGAGATCACCGCTGCCACACGCCTCGGCATTGATTCAAAGAGACTTTGGATGTGTTCTTGGGGTACAGCAGACCAAGCAGCTTCCACACTGCCAAAGTTGATCTGGTGTGGCAGCTGGGGATGTATTCTGGGTCAATCGTTGAGCAACCATGGACCACATGTTTTCTATCGGCGAAAGATCCGGAGAGCGAGCTGGCCAGGGAAGCAATTCAATCTGGCGATTGACGAAGAACCCTTGGACAATGCGTGCCACGTGTGGTCGCGCATTATCCTGTTGAAATATGGCTGTGGACAAGCCCTGAAGGTAAGGAAGGACAACTGGCTCCAACACCTCGGAGATGTAGCGCTGGCTGTTTAAAGTACCGGCAATGCGTACTAGAGGAGTGCGAGAGTGATATCCAATACCGCCCCATACCATAATACCCGGTGCAGGACCAGTGTAGCGGTGCATAACATAGCTGTTCAGCATCCTCTCTCCACGGTGTCTCCAGACTCGAATCCGACCATCGTGGTGTTGCAGACAGAAGCGTGACTCGTCAGTAAAGACAATTTCATTCCATTCTGCCGTCCACATCCTTCTTTCATCGCACCATTGGCGGCGGAAACGTCTGTGGTTCTGCGTCAAGGGTAGACGAAGCAATGGACGTCTTGCGGACAGACCACTCTCCTGTAAACGGCGTCGAATGGTACGCGCAGACACTGGATGATGCGGTACAGACTGAATGTGCTGTGCTATGGTTCGTGATGTGGCTGAGCGATCCGTCACTGCCATACGCACAATATGCCTGTCATCACGTGAAGTGGTGCACTGAGGTGGATGCGATCGAACACGTCGGTCCGTCGTACCCTCCTGCATCCAACGATCACATATCCGCATTACAGTTGTTTGGTTTCGTCCAACACGACTACCGATTTCCCTGAAAGATAATCCACAATCTCGGTAGGCCACTATCCTTCCTCTGTCGAACTCGGATACTTGATCAAAAGATGATCGCTGTTTTCTACGAGGCATAATTGATCGTTTTTTTGAAAAAACCACAAGAAAAACACAATTGCCGTACTTGAAATCGTCGAAATCTCCAAGCCTTAAATAGCGCTTTGAAGTGGCGCCACAGGCGCGCGTGATGTGCGTCTGCGCTGAAATTCTAATCATTTGCATATCTCACCTCCGCTAATGCATGTTGTAAATTTCATATTATTTGCATGCTTCCTTCAGGGTGTTGCATTTACGGTGGCTAGCAGTGTATAATAGTGTACAATATTATTGTATTATGCATTGATAATACAATATTATTGTATTATCAATGTGAATATTTTGTACTTTTGGCTAGTATAAAATTCACATAATTCACCATTACGAACATCTATGTCCGTACAGGATTCGAACCCATAGTCTGTTGAACAAAGAACCAAATACCATATGGTGTACAAATGATGGGAAAATAATTTTGATGGAAACAAGAAGTAAATGTCGAAATACATCCTCATACATGATTTTTTAGAGAACATATCCATTAATATTCTATGGGGAGTTTACCTTATTAGGATTGTTAACTTACAATACAATAATATACAAAGCTGAGCAACGGATCTGAAAGTACTTTTTAGTAACTTGAAAGTCCTAATTCTTTCACGCTCTGCTCCAGTTTATTGTTAAACTACAAAGTTAAATCACAGATAAATATAAGGTATATAAGCAATACATTAATGCATACTTTATTGCAATGTATAAATATATATATTAACCCTCCTGGTGGTGTCCACTTTAAGCTCACTTAATCCATACTTTCATTCATATCCGCCCATTTAGTTATTATTGTAACTAACTCTGTCGTATTAATGGGTCTTACAAATAAATTAATAGTATATAATTTTCCAATAGTTTGTTAAATGAATTGAACTCTTATTACAGTTAATAAGATGAATTTAAGAGCTTGTTAATTTCGTATTACAATACGAAATGTTTCAAGACATTATGTACAAGAGGTTGCTCAACCCACTGTATGCTTAATTTAATTCACATCACAAAATACAAAGATCCAAAGAGAACGATTCAATGTAAATTAAGCCATTGTATTTCTGAATAGCAACACACGTCATACATACACAGGCCATGGCCTTAATAACCATTCATTAAGAGTTTGTGAAAGCTAGTAAGTTATACGAGTAGCACGTTATATGGCTCTATGGGGAGCTTATGCATCATTGCGATTGTTAACGTACAATACAATAATGTACAAAGCTGAGCAACGGATCTGAAAGTACTTTTTGGTAACTTCAAAGTCCTTGCTCTGCTCCAGTTTATTGTTAAACTACAAAGTTAAATCACAGATAAATATAAAGTATATATGTAATACACTAATACATATTTTATTGTAATTTATAAATACATATATTAACCCTCTTGGTGGTTGGCTTTAAAAGGGTGCATCATCATTAGAAGAAAAGTGACCAGATCTTGATGGATTAGATATCTCGTCATAAGAAACCACTTGGAGGCGTAATGTATGTAAAACTGTATTCCTATATGTATAATTTATGCAAAGAGAATTGTTCAAATGTTCAGAACGATTAAGAAATTATCACAATATCAAATTTAGACGACTCTTATTGTAGAAGTACATCAAAAGTGTCATATATTAGAAAGTTTTGTAACTCCCTCTGATGTCGATACATACCGATATACGGTGTGGCATGGAGTGAAAAGAACTTTTATGCCTTTCATTGACAAATTATGCCAAGCATTCTGCAACTGTTGTACAAAATCCGTTATGTTCTAGGCGTCTGCAATCCACAGCCTAGCACAAACCATATATGTTGAATGAATGACACATCATGGGATCTGTCTGAGCAAAGAAAGTTTCAACACTACGGATGTAATCCTGAGAGAAGCAGGCCATGTGAGACCGGGCGTTATCGTACTAGTAAATAATACCCTTAGACACATGACATGAAAGGATTCTAACATCTAGTAGGATCTATTGGACGTATCGCTAAGCTGTCAAACTACCTGATACCACTACAAGAAGAGACCGATTTACATGTGTCACTCGACACATGTAAACTGAGAGTGGTTACTGAAAATCGTCAGCTGGGCCTAGAATGTGCCGTATCCGAACAGGTATGGGATGCCATACCTGTTCGGACACGGCACCATGGAAAGGTATGAGAGGCCATCACATCATGTCTAGTGATGAATAACGTTGTTGTCCTGGGCAGATGATCACCACATTCATGTGTGACTGATACCTGACCAGCGCTACCATTCTCAGTTTATAGTATAGCGACACACCGCTGTAACTCCTAATATACTTGTGTAGGGAACCAGTGCTTACGTCAGCTGTTTCCTTTAGTTGTGGTATGGGGTAATGTGACAGCAAAGCAATACATCCAACATATTCTACTATCTGCTGGTTTTCCTTTCATTTCATATATCAGGGGACTACTTACCACCATGATAACGTCAGGCCACACAAGGCTCGCCTCTTCCGGGAGTGTTTCCGTAGTGTTGAAGCTCTTTCTTCCCCTGAGAGGTTCCGAGGTTTGCGTCCCATTGAATATTTCTGGAATATTATATTCAGTCAATTCATTGTTCCCGGAATATAATAGAACCGGAAAAGCAGTTGTAGAATGCTTGATATTATTTGCAACAAGATGGCATAAAGATTTTGTTTGACTACATGCTACGCCGAATATCTGCATGTATCGCAGCCCGAAGAGACTACAATTTACTACTTTATGACCTTTCGGTTGTACTTCCATAATAATAGAGTCCTCTGGCTTTGCTGTGTGTGTTCTGAATATTTCTTTATCTCTTCGTATACATCACATATGCTGTTCCATTCCTATCGAACACTGACTTCAGGGCGTATCAATTTTTTTGTCAGATAGTATATACACTATATGGACAAAAGTATTTGGACACTGCAGAAATCAAGTTGTTTTTCCTGGTTAGGACTCGGCGCATTGCTTTATGTACCTGGTACCATGAACGTTGACGTGTACCTCGACGTTCTGGATAATTCGGCCTTGCCTACACTATAGCAATACTACGGCGATGATGGTTGTTCCTTCCAACAGGATCGAGCTCCATGTCGTACTGCAAAACATGTACAGGACTGGTTTCCTGAAAATGAGGTGAATTTGCTTGACTGACCTGCTCAGAGCTCCGATCTCAATCCGATCGAGCACTTGTGAGACGAACTGGAGCGACGGGTACGACACCGCCACGCACGCCCATCTTCACAACAATCTCTTCTCATAGCCTTGCAAGAGGCATGACAAGCTATTCCTGCCCAGACTTATAGAGAACTTGTTGAAAGTATGCCTCGACGTGTTGCACCTGTAATACAAGCAAAAGGAGGGCCTACCCGTTACTAAATAGAATAATAAAGCACTTTTTCTGAAAAACATGCGGTGTCCAAATACTTTTGTCCATTTAGAGTATTTTTGTATATGCACTTGGATATTTCTGATTCGTACAACTTATAAAAATTAATACCTCATACGAAGTATAATGCTGAAAAACACAATTTAACAACATAATTAAACACATTTCATATTCTATGTAGATAGCGTGGATGGAAACGTTTATGATAATGTATGGAAGACAATATATTTCTGAGAGTTTTTGGTTATTTTGATAAAACATATTGTCTTTTTGAAAAGAAGGGAACATTTTATAGAATATTACTCACAGGCCCTTGTGAAACTTATACGTTGATCAGGTTCGAGCAAGCATACTGATTTATTATGAATAAACATAATATTGACTTACGTTAGAGCATAATATTGATAAAGTAAACAGAAATTCAACTACTGATTCAATCCCTTGTGGATCTTCAGAATGCGATATATTCTAATTTCGGCTTGCTTGCTGAAGGGGATTGTTTTGTTTGACTTGTTGGGGACATTAGGATAATTTAAGATATGATATTGTAGCAATTTGAAATATTGTAGATTGTATCTAAAAAAATTATTTCCTGTACAAAAAATGCAAAAAAATCTTAAGCCATTCTTATCTTTCATTTTGAAGCTCCGATTATCAGAGCCTCAATTGATACCGATATCTTTTCAACTTTAAATAAACCTTCGAGGACGATCATGCATATTTTGTCATTGACTGGTCTGGCGTAAGGGCAAACTGTTGGTTTGGATTTATGGCGCAAGATCCAAAAATGGAAATGCTAACCCACTTGCAAGACACTAAATTCAATAAAAATATATTTTAAAGTATCAGATTTAAAGTAGCAAAAACATTTAAGTAAACAAGATGAAAACAAAATGAACACGCCAAAAGTATGAAAAAAAGCATTAAAAACATCTCATCATCAGCATGCAAAAGTAAAATGCATTTTAAAATAAAGTAGTGTGAACGTTGAAAGGATACAATTTACATGTGTGAAAGTGCTACGAAACAGAAGGCTGTTGGGGACTTTTTTTCCGAGTTAGTTCAAAAGGTATGTAACTCCCGTCCAGATTAATTGTAAAATTACCCATGATAAATACATACTGTGACACAAATCCGAGTATAGATTGTTCTTAATCATTGCATGATGAATCTTTTAGCAACAGTAGTTGTAACATGTAATACAGTAAGTTTTTCTGTACTTCGTATAGACTGTTTTGTGGTACCGCCTCCATATAATTCAAGTTTTGGGTTATCTGAGGTGGTCTCGGTCCATACCACCTAGGATAACCATGATTCTGCTGTACTAGATAAAGCTTTGAAAACTATTAAGCTTGCTTTTACTTACAGTTTACAATTACCACATTCTATTCTGGAGTACTTGTAATAACGATGAAAGTTATAAAACGAAAATAATGCCCTTTCAACTAAATGAGTCCATTAATCAGTCATTTTAACTGTAGAACACAAGAATGGCATTGAACTGTCAAGTAGTGGTGAAGTCTGTTGAATAAATAGTTAAAGCACCTAACTTTAAGTGTAATATTAATTTGTTTCAGCTTGTCAACAGCATGAGGTATCGTAGTAAGAGCTGTATGCACATGCCGGGGTTATAATTAAACTAATTAATGCTTTAGTATACTTTTGAGAACATTGCCTTCTGTTTCTATGAAATATTGCATTCATATTGCATAATAGTGCTACATTCTTCCAATGATTGATGATCAACTAGTAATGACCCTTCTGTGCCATGGTTCATCCTTTTCTATACTAATAGTAGTAGATTTCTATAGTTTTGCAAATTATTCATGAATTTAAATACTCTTCAAATACAAAGTACAAAATCGAAATAGTTATCAGCATTCATTTCTCGTAGCCTTTTGTGTAACTAAACAGATATTCAAGCATGCTGTTATTTGACATTTTCCCTCTTCTTGCTAAAACTACTTCACATGACACTACAAATAGTTGAATGCTTCAAGTAGTCTTATAAATAGTAGAACCTAGCGCTACTCGGATTGAATTGGTGATTAACTTCCATTTTCATTAATTAATTACCCCCTCCCAATTCCTATTCATCACATGTAACAACTACCACGCTCTAATCGAAGTACACAATTGTTAAATAAACCATTTCACAAATGTAAATAAACCCTTTCACAAATGTAAATAAATGTCAAATTTACCATTTTGCATTTTTGAAGAATTTAAATTTTTAGTAAGAATCTCTAGAGTGTGCCAATGTTACCCAGAATGCATAGAATAGTTAAAAGTATGCATATAAATAACTTGTAAGTCATTTAAAAACAAAAGCTTTTCCCATAATTATCAAAAGGATTCAAACTTTTTAAAATTTATTAAACATTTACTTACCTTGATTACACATATTCAACGAAAAACATCAAATTGAAAATCCACAGATACATTTTAAAACATAGATTAAAAAAGCTTCGAACGAAAAGCAATGAATGTAACTATCTGTTTTTTACTGCAAAATGAATTCCTGGAATATAAGCAGATTAGAGAAATTTAAAAACACAAACGATTAACAATGATTGTTTCGAACTAATTCAGTTGCGTATACCAAAAATAATTTCTAAACTTACCAAAGTTGAAATATTAACTACCAGTCCTATTTTAAAAGGTTTTGTGCTATATACTTAATTTATAATGTTTCATTTTCTTTGTCGTCAGTCTCAAATATTCAGAATTTTTTATATTCGGAAAGAAAAATTAAGGCTCAAGATAAATTAAGTACTAAAATTCCTTTTCCGTAAAAACTAATTTTTGTAAAAATACTTGCTTTTTTAAGCAGTGCTGGTAAAACAATCCAAGTAATCGCAATGCTCAATATACATTCCAGCTTCTCCCAAACTACCAAATTATGGTTGACGTAAATATAGTTACTCAGATGTTTTAATATGACACTTGTCTGAATATGTAACCAAAGGAAATTCAAATAATGCATTCGAAGAATCAAAACATAGTTTATAAAATGTAGAACAATGTATATAGTAATGTACAATATATGTAGTAAACATATATGTAGTACAATATATGTAGTAAACATATATGTAGTACAATATATGTAGTAAACATATATGTAGTACAATATATGTAGTAAACATATATGTAGTACAATATATGTAGAATATATTTTACTACATATAATGTAGAACAATGTATGTAGTAAAATATATTCTATAAATTCTATGTGTATGTGTACTAATACAGAGGCCGACGCAACCAAATTCAGTCACTAAATGAATGTGAGTACTCACAGTATGCAAAGTTCCATGAAAAGGCACCCAGCCGTTTGGACGTAGAGCTGACACACATATAGACAGATGGACAGACAGACATCAAATGCACAAGACACCGATTTTAAATCAGAAGGGCCCAAAACGGATAAATTACTGGAAATGGGTCGAAAATATTCAATGCACAAACATTCCATTTTTATTTGTAGGGATTTAAAACTGATTCAATTATAGATTAGATAATAATTTGAAATCGCGTCACGAAATTTCAGTGTGGTGAAGTATTGCTTTTACCCCCACTTAATGACTAAATAACATGTATTGTTTGAAAGAATCAATGGAATTCTTTCAAATTTTAGACAGATTATATTAGTCCTTTCCTTGAGTAGAAACCTTTGGAACGATTCTATTGGCCCATTTTGTCGAATAGAATCATTTGGAAAAATTCTATTGGCCCACTTTTTAGAATAGAATCCTTTAGAAAAATTCTATTTGCCCACTTTGCCGATTAGAATCATTTGGAAAAATTTTACCTCCCTTTCCATAGATTAGAATTATTTGGAAATAACTCATTGTTCCTCTCCTTAGAAACGCAGCTCTTGGAAAAATTCTATTGCTCAATACCTTACAAAAGAATCCTTTGGAAGGATTATATTTGTCAGAAAGTTCAAAATTGGTTAAACGTCATGCAGGGAAGACTGCAAAGTTGCAAGGTGAAATTATCTGTGTGAACTCCTTAGTGGGTTAAAGATACTTTATACTTTCCTGGTAGGAATTTAAATATAAAAAAAGTAATTTGAAATGCACCCCCTTCTTGACGTTTTCTCATAAAAACAACTTAGCCGGCTTGAGACTCTATTTCGTCCCTATTCTGGTAAAAACTTTCCAAATAAGAACGGAAAGCTGTTAAAATCGCTCGCCCATGCATTTCAATTCTAGACTTTTCTTGTTTTCTTTGTTCGTCCCTTTTGAGCTTCTTAAAATGCATTCTTATTATATCGGCTCCGATGTTGGAATTGAAGAGACCTTAAGGAGGATATCCGCATTCATTCTTTTATAATATTTGATTACCTCTTGTTTCTTGTTTCCTCAAGGGATATTGGAAAACCGCATTCGAAAAATTGAAATCAAAACATATTAAAATCTACCCAAAGTCAACTTCTTTTTCAGTTTTAACAGAAAATACAATACCCCTTCTTTATGAATTAGATACATCTATTTGAACTGTGATTTGAATCCCAACTTAAAAATGGATTTATTTCAATATTTGTTTTAAAATGTATAAAACTTTGCTTTAAGATGTATGTCACAACTTTACTTTATAAAATCGAAGTGTCGGTATAAGCACTAGTAACCTAAGTTGAACTTCCTGATATTTATATACACAGGAAGTAATTCCTCACTACAAATCGCCCACTCTCTTTAAAAATAAAACTTTCTAAAATTTATTCATTGTTCTACAAAATTTTGACTTGAAGGTATATTATTTTTATATTTGCTTTAAGACGTATCGAAACGTAACCCCATTTTATAAACATACTTATGTAGTAACATAGGGTAAACAAGACAGTTATTGACACCCTTAAGGAAACAAGAATTATTGACACATTTAAGGCAATATTTATGCTATAAATTCAAGGAAAAAAAAATTCAATCAAGTTCAAATTCATTGCAACTTTTCCTGAATTACTTTACTTTAAGCTGAATAAAGGGTTTCAAACAAAAAATTATCCCTGGAAGGTATTTTGCAATATATTGAGAATAAATAGTGCAAAATCGGTTATTGACACCCTATGGATGAGTAATTGACACCAGTTATTGACATCCCTTCATTCTTATTTATTTTATTTATGCAGTATAAATGGACTTATGCAAAGGAAACTATGGCTAATCTATCTTACAAAACAGGCTCATGCTCTTTTCTTAGGAAAAACAGGAGAAACCGTCCTTTAACTAGTACCTTGTTTGCATACTTCTTGATTACGGTTGTATTACCTATCTTGATGTTTACAATTTGAAAATCTTTTAACACAGCTGACTTCTATGATTCACAAGGAATTTTTCCCACCCTTACTCAAAACTGAACATTGACATGAAAGCTTATTTTTTTAAAACTAAAGATTAGGGTGTCAATAACTGGCCGAGGTGTCAATAACTGTCTGGTTTACCCTAAGTTTTTTCTTAATATACAGTGTGTTCCATAAATTTTAGATTTTTAAAGAATCATTAAACCAACAAATTGTGGTATGAGAGTGCGGTTTTCACTTGTAGACTTGTGGTATCGAATTTTTCTTGGCATAAGAAAAAATTTCGAATTTTCACTGATAGATGGTGCTATTATTATCACTTACTCAGAACAACATGGAAATATTCAGTTAAGATGGTAAAACATTTTCTAATTTACACTTTTGAACATCTTACAATATCAGTTGTTCTATATATCCCCCATAGCAACCAAGGACATTGTGCAAGCGTTTCATTACGCCACTCGCAGATGCATGAAGCATATCGGTCTGTGATACTGACGTCACAGTGAATGTTATCTAGCCAAGGAAGATTGGTCCAATTATACAGCTCTAAACTCTGATAACTTCAGTCTGCCTCAGCGAGGAAAATCTGCCGAGCTATCCAGTTTCCTCACTACGCTGTGCTAGGTGTTTAAATCCAGTAACAGTCATTGGACCTTCACATTCTTTCACATTTTTATGAGTTCGAAATTTTCGTAAGGCTTCTGTGACCTATTCACTAATAAGATAAAAACAATTTCACCAGAAGTGCCTTATCCACCAATGACAATATTTAATTTAACAAACACAACAACTTAATTCTCACGAACTATTGATAATGCAATTCGATAATGAGCTACCAGCATTATATTTTCCTTTTAAAGAAAATAAATTCGCATATTTTTTCACACAGGTGATAGAGAGCCATCTAACGGTGAAAAAGTAAATATGAATTCCTATGTCTAAAAAAATCCGATTTCTTGGCAAACCTTTTGATACAAACAGCATTCGAATACACCAACTTGTCGATTTTATTGGATTATTAAAAAGTTTAGAAATTTATGGGACACTATGTAACTTAAGTAAGCAGCTTACAATAAAGTTTCTTCAGTACCCACCGTCCACTATTTTAAAAAGAATTACTCAAATTTGTGCATTGTTCAAGACAAAAATTAATAAAAATTACTTGTATACTACAATCGGAAGTTGTGAGGCATTTATTTAGACAACACACAGTGGGGGAATATTTTAAATTCGCAAGGCTCTATGTGAATTTACTGAAGAAAAACACTGTACAGCATCAAATTTGAGTATTAGTTTGCACATGAAAAAAGTTTAGTAATTACTTCATGAATAGACTCACAAATAATTTGTTGCCCTTTTCACATATTAAGCTAGCAATAATAATGGCGTTTGTGAACAATATAGGTAGAAGCAGTCTCTTCTAACAGTAATTTTTTCGGAAATTTCCAGAAATTGTCCGATCCAAAGTGAGGGTAGGTGATTCTGACGTCCTACATATTTGAAACATCATTTAGGCTATCTCATTCAGAAAGACCGTAATCATTTCGAGTTTAAGACATGTAACTTAATTATGGATATCGTCAATTAATTTCCAAATAATATTAAGGATTATTATTGCGACTTGTTCAAAAACCATGCTTAAGAAGCCCCAGACAAACAAACATAAAATTAGTTTTCTACCCTCTCATATCGGGCATTTTTCAGAAAATTTAAGGTCAGGGTGGTAGAGTCGTGGAGTAGCAACCGGAAGGTTGCGAGTTCTAAACACAATCCAACCAAAGACCGTCGTGTACGTGGTAGCTGGTTCTGACGTCCTATCAATGCTGGTGCAAGTTATATCAATCGTGACCTCACATGTCCTCACGTTGGAGAGGTATGTAAGATTTAAGAATAAGGTATCAAC
Source organism: Meta bourneti (assembly GCA_933210815.1). Classification (NCBI taxonomy): domain Eukaryota; kingdom Metazoa; phylum Arthropoda; class Arachnida; order Araneae; family Tetragnathidae; genus Meta; species Meta bourneti. The sequence continues at coordinate 62,977,377 of OW119923.1, read as the reverse complement.
TCGGTTTTGACCTCGTCATCTGACCGTGATTCAAAATTACGTGGTATTGACCTTGGAACTTGGATGTAGATCCAGTGCGACGTGAATAAAACTATCTATCTACCAACCTCCTACCAACCCAATGTTAGATGCATCATTACTTTAATGAACTGATTCTAATATGAATATCAATTAATATTGTACTTTACTTAGCAAAATATTACATACTAAGACATTTGGAAAATTTTATTTCTTAGAAATGCTTAATACAAGTCTTTGTATGATGGATATTCTGACATCACTACACTTAACTGTAGCAGATATGCAGCAGTGAGGGGGAGAATGCGAGAGGTGACTTCTCGAAACAGGGTGAGCGTACTGTTCCTCTCTCTGTGTCAAGTAGACCTTTTTCGTGTCATTAAAATATTGAGCTCTGCATGTTTGTCCAGCGACGTCCTCGTCTACTGTAAAATAAAATGTATTCATCCTTAAAAAGCGCTCTCTTTTAATCTGATACCATGCATTATAACACCAAACCGATGTTTCAATCCTAACAGACATTAACTGTTAAAATTTTTAAAATTAATCAAAAAATTGTTAGGCAGAAAGTCATCATACACGAATATTCAACTTTTAACTAATTTAACATAGCAGACCCGAGAATAGCCTTTGCATTAGACTTTTTTAATGCTTACAACTATTAAAGGCAAATTGCCGTTACACTTCAAATCTTATTTCAATCCACCTATAATGAATATAACATCAACATTCCCAATAAATGTATTTCACACTTCTAAATGAAATAAAATTATTCAAAATATTTAAGAGCATTTCGTTTCCTCTTATTTGTGTCAATTCTTATTTCCATTAAAATACATGGCAAAAAACACACCTCTTAAATGCTACCACAATTGTAATCCACTTCAATTTCATCACATTTCCTTGTTCAGAGACGATCGGGCATGTCTTGTCTCTAAGCCTATTTTCGCTCTTATTTCCTTTTCTACACTGGTTTCTATTTTCTAGATTTTTCATTGCTTTCTGTAATCAGAATGTTGATGAATTTCATTAGAGTGGTGAGCTTTTCTGTGTAGATTTAGCAATGCTATGTGGCTCTATAGATAAAATTGTGTATATTTAAACGAAACGACCATATTCGTGAATGAATCCCGTAACGGTAGATTTCATATTGTTTATATCCGTTGTCCAAGTTTGGCAATAAACAAATAACGCAGATCGATTTCTGTGCCACGAATCACGTTCGCGTGGTGTGGAAGTTTGGAGAGTGGGGTGCCAGCTCAGGTGTTGCCTTGTCATCTGACCGTGGTTCAAAATTACGTGGTGATCTCGGATCTTTTCCCTTTGGGATTGATCTCGGACCGTCACCAATAGCCCGTTGTGTTGCTCCAGTGTGACGTTAATTGAAAAATACTAATACCAATTCTGTGCCACGTACGTTAGTGAAATATGCATACATAGATTCTGTAAACTAGGAAGGTAGTCAGGTAGGTAGCAGATTAACTTGGTACTGGAGCAATGCAGCGGGATATTAGTGACGGTCCGGGATCAATCCCAAAGGGAAAGTCCGAGCACAGCATCACGTAATGTTGAAACACGGTCAGATGACAAGACTACACTTGAGCTGGCCATCTCACTCCCAAACTCTCTCACCACGCCAATGCGAAAACATTTGAGGCCACGACAGATTTAACATACTCCAGTCCCCAAGTACATGACGGTTTTTGGTTTGATTGAGATTCGAACTCGCAACCTCCGCGATTCTTACAACCAGGCTACCTCCCCCCGAGAAAGGACAATCTAGGATAGTTATTTGCACTAAAATATAATTTCAGTATGCATTCCCTGATATTTGGTTAGCGTGGTGTGGAAGTTTGGAGAGTGAGGTGCCAGCTCAGGTGTTGCCTCGTCATCTGACCGTGGTTCAAAATTACGTGGTGTTGTCCTCGGTCTTTCCCTTGGGGATGATCCAGACCGTCGTCAATAGCGCGTTGTGTTGCTCTAGTGCGACGTTAATTAATTACCATCACCCTGATATTTGGGGTTTACATATAATAATTCATCTTGGGTGTCATTTTTTTAAAGAAATATGTTTTATCGGTGAAATATAAATGAAAATATAATGAAAACACATATACCAGTATATATCTAGCATTTATCATTATCAAGCCTCTTTAATTTCAAAATAATTGCTCTACCTCTGAATAATTACTCAGATTGAAAACTTCTAGTTGCGCTTTTTTCAATTAATCAGACTCGCCGCGTATGTCTAATTTGTCCTCATGTCTTCGCTCCTCCTCATATTTCTATTTCTCTGATAAATTGCTGTGCGTGGCTATCTCAATTCCCCTCTAAATTAAAACGAGAGTCCCATAGCAGATATTCAAATTCCTCCCGAAATCTATTACTGAGACGTTATAATTGGGGAGAAGTTTAAGTTTGCCTGGAATTGAAATCCTAAAGGAGTTTTCTATATCCAAACACTAGAGTTTAAACTATGCGGATAAATTGAAACATTTTGAAGTATCAGTACTGAAATGATAAATTATACTGCACTCAGGTTAATAAGGATTAAATTATATGAACTTATTAGAACACAGTTGTATTTGGGGGATTTAGAACATCAAGGTGCTGTTGCATAGTTTGCAATAAATGCATTTCTGAAACGTGCATTTCGCTATTTTCTTCCAAAAATCTACATAATAAACTTTAATGTTCCCTACTAACGCATAATGGTTTTTCGGCAGAAATAGATATAGGGGAGCAGGCGGGCTGTTGCTCACAAAGGACTTTTACTTTACAATATAAGTACTTTCAAATTATGCAGTCTTAGTTTCACCAGTTTCCTACTTTTCTCTTTAGTTCCAAATACCTTAGGCAAATGAAGTTTAGTTTTTCATACGATAAAATAAGGTTTTCTATAGCAGGAAGTAGCTTTCCTCATGGAATAAAGATAATTTTTGTTACAAAAAGTCGGATCTATATTGCGTTTGAAAAACCAATGAAAACTTAATCTGTTAAAGGGTTTTATAAACTAGATTCAAGCTTACTTGCACTACATGCTTTGCAAGATAATTTTGATTGTGGAAAGGTAAACTTTCTATCAATAATAATGTTACACTCAAATTCATTAGCTGAAGGAACTCTCTTATCGAGATTCTCTTGCAGTTTTCGAAGACTCACTTTTCCTATCAGCATCTGAGTCTTTGCAGGATCATTATTTTACTTTATAAGCTGATTACTTTGGAACGTATGTTTCTTCCAACGTTTTCCGTAACGTGAGATTCTGTTATTTCTCATCTATATAAATAAAAATGAAGTATTTGTACATTGAATATTTTCGTCCTTATTCAAATCATTTATCGGTTTTGGTACATTTTAATGACAAAACAGTGGTTTCTGAGTTTCATGTCTGTCTGTCCCTTTGTATGTCTGTCTGCTTGCGTGTGTGCTCACACTACGTGAATGCTACTGAATGTATTTTCATGAAATTTTGTAGACTTTGAGTAATTACAGTAAAATAGTTACTAAACTTAACAGCGTCAGTCTATCTATCTTCCCATTTAATATCTGTTTTTGTGTTTGAGCAAATATCATAACAAATCAATTTAACATATATTTTCATAAATTGTTAGAAATTTTATAAAAATATCTAAACATAGGGAATGTATTATTTAAATTTTCTTTGCCTACATTTTTAGTCAAATCTCATACTAAAAAAGCTGAATACCCAAATACTTAAATCAACTCTAATTTGGAAGGGTTGAAGGAGAATAAATTGAGCAATACAATTATTAAGATTGTTTTATCAGAACAGTTGGGAAAGCAATTATTTTTTAAAAATTATATTTACAGAATATAAATTCTAATAATTTATGTGTTAAACTCTTTTTTTAGCGGTATCCGTTTGGATCATGGTAAACATGTTGATAGAATCACCGATTAGCGAACAGAGGTAAGTTTGTAGTTGAATTAATGTCGTACTGGAACAACAAAAGGGGCTACGATCCGCAATAATTCCTAAGGCGAAAATTCCGAGGACAAAACCTCGTCATCTATCTGTGGTTCAAAATTACATGATGTTGTCCCATAATATTTCCCTTCGGGTTTGATCCCTGACCGTCCAATAGGCCGGTGTTTTGCTCCAATTAAAGTACCTACCTACCGAGGACAATGCCTCGTAATTTTGAAACACGGTCAGGTGATGAGGTCATACCTGAGCTGACATCCCACTCTCCAAACTTCCACACCACGTCAACGAGATAGCAAACGAAGGTTTGCTGTTCAGAACTCGATCCAATCAACTTTAACTGTCGTGGCCTCAAATGTCCTCACGTTGGCGTGGTTTGGATGTTTGGAATGCGGAGTGCTAGCTCAAGTGTAGACCCCACATTCCTACCGTGGTTCTAAATAACGAGGTGTTGTCCTGGTATCTTTCCCTACGGGATTGATCCAGGACCGTCGCCAATAGTCCGTTATCTTGCTCCAGTGTAAAGCAAATTCAACTACTTACCGACTTTTAACATCTTTTGTTGCACTTGGGTTCACACTTTTGACCATAACTTCCGCTTTTTTAAACATTTTATACAAACAAGATCTATATTTATAAGAATTGTGTTATCAAGTTTTTAAATTCATATTACCCATTAACAGATGAGTGTACATGAAATTCTCTCCTTTATATTTTCGTAGGTAGGTAATTGAAATATTGCCGCAATGGAGCAGCACATCGGGCTATTGGCGAAGATCCGAGATCGATCCAGAAGGAAAAGATCGGACCCTGTAATTTTGAACCACGGCCGATTGATGAGGTTAAGAAGTGATCTTGCATCTCACTTTCCAAACTTCCACCCAATGCCAACGTGGTTACATTTGAGGCCATCACAGATTTAACGTAGCCCCACATGCCCGATATTTCAACTTTGGGTAGGTACGTAGGTGGTTAATTGAATAAGATTGGCACTAGGGCAAAACATTGGAGACGATCTGGGATCCTATCTGAAGGTTAATGAAATGGAAACAAATACACTAAGCTTAAAAAGGTATGGACTTTTTAATATGAAAGAGCCATTTTTAGTTATCCATCATTTTTCGAATATACCTTCTCTTAAAAAAATTGGATAAAACTTCTTTCAGAGAGAAGTGAGTAACTTGATCCCTTGAGAGACTTGTTTACCTTCAAATATTCTGAAAACGGTAGTATTTAAGAACTTTTTCTGGTAACATGACGTTGCGGTTGCATTAAGTAAACGTCAGAAACTATCCATTAACGCCATTCGTAAACACGCACTGACATGTAAACGAAAAAAGTTACTAACATTAAAACTTCTTTTTATCCAAAATATTTAAAGTACTTATGTTTGATCACAACGTAATTAGTATGGTTTCTGTGGCATATTTTAGCATAAATTCTTCACAAATAAATAGTTGACAGCAAATATCTGGTTTTCTTAGATATTTTATCACAACCTCAAAAATAAATAACTAAATACCTATGGGGATACTTGATACCTTTTAGCCTGAAAGATTAGATTCCGTGATCAAGGATCCACGAACGTAAAAACCATTAATACCTTATTTAATATTGTTTTTATAGAGCATGCCGAGGAATAATAAAGGAAATCTAGAGTTGAAGTTTGGACTCATAGACAGGAAAAATGTACACGTGGTTGAATGCGTAATCAAAAGTAAGGCTGCCTTTAAGGGCACAGCTAAAACATTCAAATAAGAAGGCTATGATATTAAAAATAATATTAAAGGTATGTTAGAGCATGGACAGCACAGAGAATATTTCATATAAAACACTCATTAAAGTTAAAAATTTTAATGAATTGGAGAATTGTATATTAAAAGAATACATAATAAAAGCAAGCAAATTGCACCATGGTGTTACGTGAAAAGAATGATAAAACTGACATGAATTTGCTTCCTAAAAAATTCCAGATCCTTGGGGGTAAATCCAGATTAAGATGTTTTGTTTTGTTGAAGGGGTTTATGGCGCAAAAGTTATACTTGGCAAAGCTGAGCCAACTCTACAGAAAACGTCAGACAACAGACAACGTCCATGATTTTGCATATAACATCATCTTCCCAATAAGGTTTCACATTTTATCAAAAATCCATTTATTCCCAGGGTGTGCTTACCTTCGATCCGCATTGTAATGACTGAGCCAAACTTCTTGTTTACATTTTCAGAAGCATACAAAATCATCCGTTGAAAACAAGAGTGTTGCTGATTGTGGACAATCACGACAGCCGTATCAGTGTGGAAGCGATGATATACAATGACGAAATCTCTTTCGCATCAGTGTGGATGCGAAAGTGTGGATTGCATCAGTGTGGATTTCATTTTTTTTTTGGCATCTACACTGATGCGAAAGAGAATACAATCATCTTTTTGAAAATCCCTCTGTAGACTTCTAGAAAGCTTAAACCAAGAGGAGTATAGGCAATTCAAGTGGTTGTGATTATTAAACTTTTTTTCTTAATCATTTCCCAACGGGACAATAGTTCCCTGGGGATAAAATCTCCGAAAATCTGTTGGGGTTGCCGTGGCCCAATAGGCTCGCCCACTCCGCTAGCAACCTAAGTGTTGTAGACGACGCAGATTCCATTCCCCCTGTGTTTATTTCTTCTGTGTCAGTAAAACTTTCCTTGTATATGTACGTCTATTACTTGACGTTGTCTTTTTGCACAGCTTAGCCAAATATGGCCCTATGGATAAGTCAACCAACCAAAACTCTAACTCTGTAACCAAATCTCCCTCAAATGGTGACACTTGATTACCTTTCCCTGATATGTTCTTTTGTAAATCTTATTTCTGGTAAAAAATATTCTAACAAATCATGATAATTTAAATAATAAGTAAAGCTTGACAAATTGAACTTAACAAAAACATCTTTCTCGAAACATTTAAAAAGTTATGAACCGAAACATAAAACGTGGATCAAGACTCCCTCTTCTCCCAACTGTTTATCAAAACAACCTTTCATCCATTCACAAAATGTTTTGAAATTTATCATTTCCTTATGTCATGTATGTCTTCTAAACAGAAAATGATGCTTGATAAACGGACGTATGAATTTATTTTCGTCATATGTAGGGTATAATTTGAGTTTTGATGTTACTTTAATTTGGGTTACAGTATGATTTCTCGCATATATCTTTATCTCAGATATGAAAAGGAAGCTAAAAGGAAAAGTGTATATATTCTCCAATTATGTAAAATGAATAAACAAATTGCAAAAAATAAATTGTTGAAAGTTCAAACATCACTTTATCATCAAAAGATTTAAGACTTTAAATTCCTGGAATCAAAATTAAAATTTACAAAGATATTCCTTTAGAAATCTTAATGATGTTTGGGTAAAGGCTTAACATGAAATTATGAATCCTTTAGAATTAATTTCATTTGTTAATTTAAAATGTGTTTAATATTTGAACGATTTGGTTCTGATGGTTACTTACAAAATCTTGTTATTTATGTATAAAAATACTTTTTATAAAAATAGTACATAATACTTAAAAAATATTTCACATTCACATGAAAGTTTTATAATTATACATGCTCATAATGTTAAGTATATTATGTAATTGTTTCCTACATTCATAAAAATATTGAGCTATATAAACAGGTAATTGTAGTTATTATTGAGTCATCTCGTAAGGTCAATCTGATTTTAGACACTAGTTATTTTCTCCTTAAAACTTTATTTTATTTAACAAATCAAAATTATATCTGTCTTGAATAAAACTACTTCAATTAATTAATCGTTGAAAGACACTTTCCATACTGAAAGCTGTTTTAAAGCGTCGTAAGCACGATATAAACAATAGACTTAAAATTTCTAATAACTTATCTTGTATAAGCATTTCATGTAATTAATTACAAATAAAAAATACGCCTCAGGTAAAAATCATAGAAAAATAACGATCCTACGCATCATATACGCACACCAATAATTGAAAGTTGCTTGAATAAATGTTTACTTCCATTGATTACGAATAATTTTGCATTAAAAACAGTTTTTAAGAAACGGGTTTAATTAATATCCGATCCAGTAAACGTATTATCAACAATTTCACCTTTTTCGCATGAATTCTAATTAACGAAAATAATTCATTACTTTAAAACGAAGCAAGTTATTACTAAAAAGCAGTATAAAACATGTCAAAGTTAACAAGAGACAGATTACTATATCAAAATCAAAGAAAATCTTTACAGTTAATCAGGAACCAAACAGGAATAAACGTCAAAACATTTAATATAATTTCATTAAGCTTTATTGTATAGCTTCCTAAGAAACCACTATATCATCAAAGGTATTCGTACTCTCAATTTGTGAAATAACTGAAGTAAAACTAACAATAAAGTAGAGATTATCATCGTACTCAATCGCTACCACATATCTTCTAGACATGCTTTCTAACATCTTATGTGTTAATTATCAAGTGCCAAAAATTATTCTGTTCTGGAGAAGAATGGCAACTTCACAGCAATAAAATCCACGTCAATCCGAATCAATTCCAGTAGCAACTGATTAACAAAGATTCGGGTGCATAGAAGCGGAACACTCCGGATTCAGGAAATGTGGAAGGTTTTAAGACAAACAAGTTCTTCCAAACAATTTCTTAAAGAAGCTGTTTTCCCAAATCTTATTCAGAATCCGGGTCAATCTGATAAGAGTGATTCAGATTGACCCGGATTCTGTTGGTTGAAGTAGCTTTTAGAGATATTTTCTACATGGAAAGGAATTGACGATTTGGCTCCTTCCAAATGATATGAAATCCGAACTGAGTACGGACAGACTAATCTCTCTTGCATCTCTTACGCTTCTAGTCTATCCTGGACATCGAAGTATGGGAGGAGGCCCGAGTTTTGCGAGAAAGACAAGAATCTGTTCCGAAGTGAAGTCACATCATAGGCAAGGGGACGCCTTCACGACAATTTATTTAGATTTTTTCGAATTCAATGCCTTATTTTAAATCAGGGGTGTCAAACTCAATTAAAACACGGGCCATTTAATGCAACTGGTAAGATTCACGCGGGCCACATCACATTTACAAATTTTCTTAAAATTATATTTTGAAGTGAGGATTCACACAGAAATATGGATAGGATAATTAAAACATATTATGTAATTAAGTGAATTTAGGGTAATAATTTATAATATTACTATAATTGCTTTCATTTAAAAGTTTGTTTAATTTAATGTATTTATAGAACTAAAATTAATTTTTTTTTACTGGCAACATGCCAGCGCTTTCCTCCTATTAGTTTTCCAATATCGGGATTCATAGAGAGAACAGACAATCTTCATTATGGCAGATAGATGTTTATCTGTTAATCTTGGTCTGTAGGCCGTTTTATTTAATTTCATGGACGAAAATACACTGCTGACCACCGTAAATGCAACACCCTGAAGGAAGCATGCAAATAATATGAAATTTACAACATGCATTAGCGGAGGTGAGATATGCAAATGATTAGAATTTCAGCGCAGACGCACATCACGCGCGCCTGTGGCGCCACTTCAAAGCGCTATTTAAGGCTTGGAGATTTCGACGATTTCAAGTACGGCAATTGTGTTTTTCTTGTGGTTTTTTTCAAAAAAACGATCAATTATGCCTCGTAGAAAACAGCGATCATCTTTTGATCAAGTATCCGAGTTCGACAGAGGAAGGATAGTGGCCTACCGAGATTGTGGATTATCTTTCAGGGAAATCGGTAGTCGTGTTGGACGAAACCAAACAACTGTAATGCGGATATGTGATCGTTGGATGCAGGAGAGTACGACGGACCGACGTGTTCGATCGCATCCACCTCAGTGCACCACTTCACGTGATGACAGGCATATTGTGCGTATGGCAGTGACGGATCGCTCAGCCACATCACGAACCATAGCACAGCACATTCAGTCTGTACCGCATCATCCAGAGTCTGCGCGTACCATTCGACGCCATTTACAGCAGAGTGGTCTGTCCGCAAGACGTCCATTGCTTCGTCTACCCTTGACGCAGAACCACAGACGTTTCCGCCGCCAATGATGCGATGAAAGAAGGATGTGGACGGCAGAATGGAATGAAATTGTCTTTACTGACGAGTCACGCTTCTGTCTGCAACACCACGATGGTCGGATTCGAGTCTGGAGACACCGTGGAGAGAGGATGCTGAACAGCTGCGTTATGCACCGCCACACTGGTCCTGCACCGGGTATTATGGTATGGGGCGGTATTGGATATCACTCTCGCACTCCTCTAGTACGCATTGCCGGTACTTTAAACAGCCAGCGCTACATCTCCGAGGTGTTGGAGCCAGTTGTCCTTCCTTACCTTCAGGGCTTGTCCACAGCCATATTTCAACAGGATAATGCGCGACCACACGTGGCACGCATTGTCCAAGGGTTCTTCGTCAATCGCCAGATTGAATTGCTTCCCTGGCCAGCTCGCTCTCCGGATCTTTCGCCGATAGAAAACATGTGGTCCATGGTTGCTCAACGATTGACTCAGAATACATCCCCAGCTGCCACACCAGATCAACTTTGGCAACGGGTGGAAGCTGCTTGGTCTGCTGTACCCCAAGAACACATCCAAAGTCTCTTTGAATCAATGCCGAGGCGTGTGGCAGCGGTGATCTCCAACAATGGCGGCTACTCTGGCTACTGATTTTGGCAGGAACCACACTTCACAGAAGTCTATAAATTTAATCATTTGATACTTGGTCAACATGTTATCTACAAAATAAATTTTGTTGTGATATCTCTTGTCTTTCTTGGTGTTGCAATTTGGGTGGCCAGCAGTGTAGTTGCTCACACAAGTACGTACTCCCAAAATAACATAAAATTTGTGCAACAAACTTTTTAATTTCCTGGTATTTTTCACCTAAATAAGAATATATTTTGGGAATTCCTACTTCTCGATATTTGTCTTTTAAAACTGAATCATTCCGGAAATCAATTAATTCCAGTTGTATCGAAGTGAGAGCATTTTCAACTTCAAAGGAAAAAGGCCTAATAAAAAGAGAAATTTTTTTGTAACTCTTTGAAATCATTAAAGCGTTTATCGCGAATTCGGTTTTGATTTCTTCAATTTTACAACAATATTGTGAAAACGAGCAACTTTGCTTTTGTGCTTTTAACTGCTCACACGTAGGAAAATACATCAAAACGTTTTTTGTAGATGATTTTTAAACAAAGTCAGTTTTTGTACAAAACTTGCTATTGCATCGTACATATTGGTTATTAATTGATCTTTCCCTTGCAATGTAATATTAAGATTATTCAGATGACCTGTAATATCTGTTAAAAATGCCAGATCTTTTACCCACAAAGGATCTTTTATAATCGATATATTTTCGTTTTTTTCATCTTTCATTTCAAGAAATACAATTATTTCCTCCAAAAGCAGATAGAAAGTCTTTGGGACTTTGTAGCAGGACAACCAACGAACTTCTGTGTAATAAGGAAGATCTTCGAATTCGGATTCTAAATCTTTAAGGAACGAAGTAAATTGGCGATGGTTAAGTGCTCTCGATTGAATAAAGTTGACTGTCTTTGTTACTGTTTTAAGTACTTCGTCCATTTTTAATATTTTTAAACAGAACTTATTGGTGAATAAGGCAATGGAAAGTACTGATTTTCAGTTTATCTGGATATTCATCTTGTAATTTTCTTGTCAGTCTTGACACAAATCCTTTAGTTGTGTGTACGGTATTGCCTCGATCTCCCCATCGTGGCCCACTAAAAATTACCTCGGGGGTCGCCAGTTTGACACCCCTGTTTTAAAGGAATCAGTCCCTTGTAGGAATAGACATCTCTTTAGATTTTTGTTCAATAGATAAATAGACATCTCTTTAGATTTTTGTTCAATAGATAAATAGACATCTCTTTAGATTTTTGTTCAATAGATAAATAGACATCTCTTTAGATTTTTGTTCAATAGATAAATAGACATCTCTAGATTTTTGTTCAATAGATAAATAGACATCTCTTTAGATTTTTGTTCAATAGATAAATAGACATCTCTTTAGATTTTTATTCAATAGATAAATAGACATCTCTTTAGATTTTTGTTCAATAGATAAATAGACATCTCTTTAGATTTTTGTTCAATAGATAAATAGATATCTCTTTAGATTTTTGTTCAATAGATAAATAGACATCTCTTTAGATTTTTGTTCAATAGATAAATAGACATCTCTTTAGATTTTTATTCAATAGATAAATAGACATCTCTTTAGATTTTTGTTCAATAGATAAATAGACATCTCTTTAGATTTTTGTTCAATAGATAAATAGACATCTCTTTAGATTTTTGTTCAATAGATAAATAGACATCTCTTTAGATTTTTGTTCAATAGATAAATAGACATCTCTTTAGATTTTTGTTCAATAGATAAAGACACACCTATTCATCTGAATGGACCAAAGCAAGGGCCTAACGGCTATAGGCGTCATTCTTAAGAAACTGGTAGACTACGAGTTTGAATCCCGTATGTGCCGAAGTGGGTCGACGGCCTGAAACTTCCTGCTTTCATCAAAACGACATATGAATAAGGTCCAGCTTCCCCAAAGTCCTCCAGGAGGGCATGTAATTTACACAGTTCACGGCGGGAGAGAAGTTGCAGAACCTCCCATGGTGCACAGGGTTAAAGTAGAGACTTCCAGGTTCTTGTCAATTAGTGCTTGAAAGATGAGGATCCATTCAAGTTGGCAAATAATAAAAATTCAGCCAGTTGAATCTTCATCCAAAAAGAGCAACCAAATAAATATAAAGAGGTTTTAAAGCATGAGGATTACCTTTTAATGCATGGGGTATAAATTTAAAATATTGCAAATCTCGGTAAAATTATTAAAGTATTAAAATAATACTTGTAATTGGAATTTGTATTCAGTAATGACAACTACCTGTTTCCCCAAAAGTTATTCAGGAAGGCATATCTTCCCCAGATAAGGCAAAATAAGGTGGTTAATTAACGTCTCACTAGAGTAACACAACGGGCTATTGGCACGGGTCCAGGATCAATCGCCATGGGGAAGATCCGAGGACAACACCGCGTAATTTTGAACCACGATCAGATGACAAGGAAAACACCTGGGCTGGCACTCCACTCTAAACTTCCATACCAGGCCAATGTAAGGATATTTGAGGCCATGACAGATTTAACGTGAGCCAGCCCCCGTGTACACTACGGTCTTCGTCTGCACCTAGTTTCGAACTCGCAATCTTCCGGTTGCTAATCCAATCTCTTCGAACTGGGCTACAACTGCCCGCATATCTTTCCCAGTTCACGTTGGATGCTATTCGGCAGCACTTCCCATGGTGCCCCGGATTAACACTGAGGCTATCATGTTCTCGCCAACAAATGTGCTTGAAGGATTATATGCTCACAGCCTTGCATTGAGAGAGGTAGTTGATTTAACGTCGCACTGGGATAACACCACGGGCTATTGGTGGCGGTCTGGGATCAATCTCGAAATGAAAAATCCCAGGACAACACCTTGTCATTTTGAGTCACGATCAGATGACGAGGCAACACCCTGAGAGAAACCCCAGTCTAAAAACTTCTACTTCACGCTAACGTGAGGACATTTGAGGCTACAGTAGATTTACCGTGCACCAGCCCCCATGTATACGACGGTCTTTGATTGGATTCAGTTTTGAACTCACAACCCTCACGTCGTTAATCCAATTCTCTAGGCAGCCGCGTCCCGCGATCTGGTATTGTAAAAAAGCATCTGAATGGAAATCTTCATTGCGCGATTCACCAATGAGCTTAACATTCTACAAGTTTACTGTGAACGGTGACGAGGGAAATGACACTTGATTTGCCTGTTGGTATTAAATTTTAGTGACTTAGAGCTAACATGTAAATAGTAATTACTGCCTGAGGGACTAACAAATACAGATTGCAGTTCCTATGTAGGCTTGGAATACTTCAGCCAAATCTGACATAGTGCAGCTTCAATTGAGATTTCGACAACATATAAACATCTCTTCCCAAAATCACTTAAATAATGCGTCGTCGTATTCATGAGTCTTAGCTGGTAAATTCATTTAAATGCTCTCCTTGAATCACATCGGCAATGGTGTGCTTAGATAATCCCAGAAGTAGGCGATAGCGTGAAGAATCTAGTTACTGAAATAGCAACCAGCGACCTAAACCGTATTGGAAATCTGTCATTTAAGCCCAATGCATCATTGTGTATTCGAATGAATTTTAAACATCTTCAAGGTATTATGCATATTTAATACCCAAAACACCGTACTCATGTGACTTTTATAATAGGAATTTAACTTCATTTACATGTTAGGCGGTTTCAAAATACTTTGGTCTAAGTGAAACAAAATATTTTTCGAGGTAGAATCATAATTCCAATGTGTGTGAAGTAATATGACATTTAATATAGTATTTATGATTCGGTCGTGAATAGTATAAACTCAGTACAGAATATCAGATAAAGGTTTCATGAAAATTGAGTTTAAAAGAAATTATTAAATTAATTTTAAATGTTAAATTCCTGCGAAACATACTTGATACAAGGAGAAGAACGAGGAAAATTAAATATTTTCTCTTACAAACGAATGGTGAGCTTAAAATTATAAATAAATTATTTCCCAATATTTTAAAGTTTCATGCATTACAATTTTATTTTTGCATGCATAAAGATTTATTTTTATTTTGTATCTTGATATTTTGATATACGTGTTTTGTTCATTAAATATTAATACATGTTTAAAATTTCTAAGGTTGAATAAATGTTTAAGAATTAAAAAAATTATAAATAATTTCTTTTCATTAATTCTTCATTAGTCTCACAGGTTCTGACAAGTACACAATGAATTTTTTCAAAGATTTTCAATGTTACTTAACCGAAAAGAACTATGAAATGTATCATTTATAAATTTACAAAATATTTGTTTCTGTTTTTAGTGTCTAAAATATACTATTTCTTAAATGAATAGTTAATATGTGAGTACCTAGGAAAGAAAACGTCAAGCACTTCACAGTTGCACCGCATTATCTTTTTTAAAAAAGAATCGATATTAATGGAAGGTTAAATTAAGATTGCAACAAATATTTTTATGTCAGTTAAATTTAAGAAGTCAAAAACATGTATTTTAAAACTTAAATATTGCTATCTCCTAACACTAGTAAGAGTGAAACCTATCACAAAAGTTCCAGTTCATAAGGCCATCAAGTAGTATCTTAATTGAATATCGAGATTGGGGAACGGAGCTCCATCTTGAATAATCAGTTGGTTTGATGGATCCTCTGAATTGGAAGCCGCGTATTTCCCCTAATTAAATTACAACTAATTTATCATTCTTCTTATTGTTATTCAGTAGATTAAATTTTAGTGTCATATGGCAAAATCAAAGGAATTGGCTTTTGAAGGATACATAAAGATGCATGACTTTAAATATCATTTATTCCTAAGAGATATAACATTTTTATAGTATTCCTGAGTCTCATAAATTTCAATATATCAACTGACTCTTAATCTTACAGATTCAATTGCAGATGCACTGCAGCTTTATTGCATTTTGGTAGATTGTTTTATATGGCGCAAAAGCCAGATCTGGTCAAGTTGATTCAAGCAATGTCTTTTCAGATCAAGTAAATACCCGCACAATGAAAATTCTTACTGACAAAGGGAGAAATACACCCAGGGTAATAGGAATCAAACCTTCTCTACCTGCAGCTTACAGGATGCTAGCGCAGTGGGCCTACTAAAGTAATGGCAATTGTTGGGCAATTTGGAGCACAGATTCTGAGACTGCTTTATTACATTTTGGTGTATTTTCTTTCTATGGCACAACTGAACCGTTTTGTATTTTATTGTACAGCCTTATCAGGGGGAATTCAATATCTTTATGTTTGATCTTTCAAGCCAACAGTTGTTATAATGATGTATATAAAAGTATGTGTTGCTTCATAAACTAGAAACGGATCACACTCAACCAACAGGTTTTGATGAATATAATTTGTTATTCCGGTGTTTGATAAGTATCAGGTACTTATATGCACTAGTAACAGTTATCAATACGAAAAGACCAAACTTTGTAGGTGTTACATTTTTGTGTTTTTCCTGTGCATGTCAGTGTACCGATAGAGGAAGTAGAGTCTTCACTTTGTTTACACTGAAAATTCCTCTCATTTATGTAAATACAAATAGTGTTTGCACATTGAATATTTTCGTCCCATTTCAATTTATAAATCCGTTTTGGCCCATTGTTATGCAAAATCAGTGATTTCCAGGTTTCGAGTCTGTGTACTCCCACTGAGTTAAAATGGCTGGATATATTTTCGTGAAATTTTGTATACTGTGATTACTTGCCAATTATATAGTGATTGAACTTGAATACATCGGTCTGTCTGTCTTCCCGTTTTGTATCTTTTAGTGTATTTGTATATGTGTGCACCTTTTACAGTAAATTAGCTTAATACATTTTTACAAGTGCCCCCACATATTTTATAATACATATTTTAACTAAGTGAATAAAAGATTTAGCATTCCTCTGTTTGCATTTCTTATGCAAGTTTTACACTAAAATCATTGACTATACCTTACCATGCATGAATCAACCTTAACATGGCAGTATTGGAGAATCTGAGATATAAATTGAACATTGCGATTGCTATTGAAACTCAGATGGTTTTACTATTACTGTTGAAAGAGCAATTATTTTTCCAAAAATAATTTTTACAGGATTTAAATTCTAATACTTAATGTGTTGAACTTCTTTCCCTTTCACAATATTTATTACAGATGATACAAAGAGAATAAAACATTTAATTTATTCGCAATTGGGAGAACCCTGGTAGTAATTTTTTTGTATGTCCAATATTGCTAAATACGTGTGTTATAACTCACAATATGGCCACCATCAAAGCCACCGGCTTGGAGCAAAAAAATCAGCTAATTAAGCGAATTGGTAATCTCGTGCTCCGGGCAAACTAGATCGGATGGTAAGAATTTGAAAACAGATTTAGTTTGAATTTCTTTTGACAATAGAAGAAAAACAACGGCTCTTCACTGAAATTGGAATGCAGTACCGTTCTGTGATAGTTGTTTGAAATGGATTTTAATTGTGATGAAACATGTTGAATATCAGTTATTTTACCTTATATTTTTAATTTTCAATATAAAATGAGGAGTGGGATTAAACCTAACATTCCACTGGATTTGCATTATTTTATACTGGTGAACTTAAACAGAATTTAAATTAAACAGACTCATCAATGGCGACTACAAAATCAACTCAAGAAGAGCGACTGATGCGACGCTTAGGGAGATTCCCGTTTTGGGAAATTCCTCCTTTCACAATGCAAATTTTATGCAGTCCACGCTTTGTCAGATGATGAACACTAATCGAATTCAAATAGAGCAGGGATGACGAACCTACAGCACGCGTGCCAGTGTTAACACGTACGAAAATTTTGATGATATAATTTTATAAGGTTATAAATTTTTGAAACTTTTATTTTGTTACAATGTAAACGCTTAAGTCGCTTTGCCCGAAAGAAACTAACCAGCAAATACATAGCCCACTCTAGGAACAAATATCGGGCAAGTATCTACAGTTGATGTTAAGAACATCTAACCATAGATTTAGAGGCATAATGTCATGACTCAGCACCCTTTTCTGGAGAGTTAGTCGTTATTTTATAATAGATGGTTTAAAAAACAGAATGACGGATAAAGGTTGTTCGGCCTATGTGTTACTAAAAGTGACGAAATATGAACCAGATATAAAGCATTAGACATTCAATGTACAGCAGCAAAATATCTCATTAATTTGTACGACAATGCGTATGTCATGTTAAGAGTTCATCTTTAAATTTGCCTCAATAAATTTCTGCAATAATAATTTTTTATTGTTATTCCTCATTACAAACTGCTCGGCGCGTCAACAACACCATGAATATTATTTGTAAATTTTTGGTACGAGCACATAAAAAGGTGCACTACCGCTGAAATAGAGCATATACTAGAGATGAACCTAGAGACAAATAGGAAAGAATGATGACCGACTGAAAAATCGGCAATTCTGACTTCAGAAGTACATCACCTCTAGTAATTTTGTCAGCTTTTAACCAACCATACAAGTTTTCCTAATTTTGATCCTGTGTAGATTTAGTCAATTGGTGTACTGACAAGATAAAAGTAGTGATAAGAATACATAGTCGGTGTCGTTTTCTTTACTAAAACATTCTTTTTCAGGTTCTATTGCTGTCCGGTTCTCAAGAATTTGAGGCCGAAGAACTTGAAAATGAATTGGGTAGGTAGTTAATTAACGGCGCACTGGGCAACACAACGGGCTATTAGCGATGGGATAGTTTGAAAACTGACACGTTTAATGCTTACCCTACAAAAAGTTACTTTCATTGAAGCTGTCAGAGATGTCTCAAATTATGAGGAGTTTCTCTATCGACTACGAGGAATGCTATCGATTAAAATTTGACAAGTAAAAATTAAATTTGACTAATATGCAGATAATTTCCATTAACATTGCCAATATTAACGACCCAGATGTCCGATAAAAAAATTAATACCTATCGCAACAGTTCGTTGAATGAAGTTTACAAGGCTCTTACCTTGGAAAAAAGATATTAACAAATCTTCCGAAACTTAGTCCAGGATACGGTGAAAACAATCATCACAAGTGCCAATAAGGAAGCGTTGTTCCAATTATGACAAATTAGACCACATCATTGCAAAAAATAAAAAGAACATGAGAAAAATAGATAATTAATTGAAAAATTGATTGATGCTAAGAGGCTGTTGAACGATATAAAAATGAAAATTAGATGCATGACTTAATGTTAAAGACTATTTTAAAATATTTTATATACCAAGCCGTTGCAATAGATAGGCTATAATTGTTGAAATAGTTCACAGTGATTGAAAGTAGTGATAAGAATACATAGTTACCGTCCTTTTTATGTACTTGAATACCCAATGTATTAAGGAATGTATGAATTGATGTACTCAAGAATTGGAGGCCGAAGAACCGGAAAATTAAGTGGAATAGTTCGAAATTTGACTTATGTAATGCTTACCCTATAAAAAGATACTATACTATCAATACATGTTGGTATCGAAAGGCAAATAGAAACAATTTATGGTAACTTTTGTACACGGCTATGTGGAAATTCGTAGAAAAGGGCATTGTTTAGTCTGAGGTATACAATCTAAGAAAAGGTGAGTTTGATCTGAAGCAAGATTCATTGCGTTACTGGAAACAAATGTCCATTAACTACGAATAATATACAAACCTACTTTGTGGATCCCAAACCTTGATTAGAAGCATATTCTACATATATCTTGTTTGAGGATGCATTTACGAAATTTGTGTCATCTATCTTTTAAAGGTTAAAAAAGAGAGTTAAAGATCATTTTTAAAGAAGAAACGTTTCAGGAATGTATTTCTCATTTTCAACACAAGTTTAGTGTTATGGCAAAGGATAGAACTTCAATTACTTGTCACTTAAAAAGTTATAAGAAAGGTGCATGTCAGTACATTATACTGTATCAAATTTTCCTTGTTCATTGAACGGGTTCAAATATATGTCTAAAAAATATTTCCTTGAGAAATGAAATTGAAATTAATGAGTTAAGAAATTGTGAAAAGATAAACTGACGTTGAATACAAAAGTGAAAAATCAACTGTACGTAGTTGAACTTATGTCGCACTGAAGCAACGCACTGGGCTATTGGTGACAGTCTGGGATCAAGCATGAAGTGAAAGATCCGAGGATAACACCTCACAATTTTGACCCATGGTCAGGTGACGAGACCAACACTTGAGGCGATATCTTACTCTCCGAACTTCCACATCACCAACAACGTGAGGAAATTCGAGGCTACGACATATTTAACAGTTATAGGATTGAGTTTCCGTCAATGTAGCTGGATGTAAATGATTTGAAAGCAGATTTACCTTGTATTTCTCTGAGAAAGGATGAAAAGCAATGGATCCGAACATAAATTAGAATGTTGTTCATTAACCTTTTATTTTTTAATTTCTGTGTTCGCTTCGTATAGGGATACGTACATTTTGATCAACTTTCCTCAAAAGTCCTTGTTTAGCATACGTGGTTGTAAAGTTCTGTTTCATGAAAAAACGTAAAACATACAGCACAAATTCTTTTAAACCAAGACTGATAGTTAATAGAATTTAGTCAAAGTATTTTAAAATTGGTTTCCATTACAAAATGAGTAAACTAATTAATACTCGCATTTCTTTTTAAATATTAAACTTTCTTGGCTTTATTGAAATTTGCGCTCAATAGATAAGTAACGCCATTATTCTCATTATAAACAGGTACGTGGTTTCCATTCAAAACTAAATCTCTGAATTGCATAAAAGAGATCAAAGGATTCTATTTAAAACTGTTTGTAAATTAGAGTAACAGTTTCCGATATTGAAAGAATATGTAATGTTAGAAAATATCCGAACTAGGACTTAAAGTACTAAAAATTGTTTATTTTAGTGACAGAGAGTGGTCAAGATTCCCCACTTTACGAGTTGAAGCTATATTTAAACAATTTATACCCGTTAAAAGTTTGGTGAAACTGGTGATTTCTTTTAAAGAACTGTCAAATCGACCTATGATGTTTTGAAAAATGGTTATCGATTACCTCTGCTTTGTCTGCACCGAAGACATTCAGTTTTAAAACAAGTTCTCTTGATATTACACTGTTGTAAGACAAAATTTTTTTACATATGCCATTGAATTTTCAAGAAAAAAAATGGATTTGCTTTAAAAAAATTATTCAAGAATATCTTATCAAATTATTTTATAATCCTTCCCATAAAGATGATAAATTCGCCAATGTCAGATGCCTGGTGCAAGAATGCCATAAGTCAAAAAGTATTGGTAGGAAAACTATGAGTGCTAGACGATTTGCTTCAGATTTGTTATTTTTACCCTTTGACTAGCGGACATTCATAATCCTCCCAAAACTCAAAATCGGCTTTTATAGTAGTCACTCAGTATGACTTTTGTAGTTTTGTCTCACAACAGGGGTGCGATGTATGTGCAATTGATTATATGATGGATATGCATATGTACCGATTTGCGTTCAAAATAAGTTATAGAAATTATAAAATTGTTGAAACGGTGGTAAATTATTTTCAAGATCCTTAAATAATGCTGATATTTTTCTACGAAAGATAAACGTGTTATTCCACGGTTAATCTACAGTTAACCAATTCATTCCTGAAGATATTAGGTAATTTTTTAGTATCAGATAAATCTAGTTTCGACCTTATACTAATCCTATGGCACTTTATACTTTCATCGGAATCCTACAAAATGTCAACCTTTATGCAGTATGCGAGGGTTTTCAGTATACACGTAAACAAACTAACGGTCAAGAAGAAATTGTTTGGGGTAATACATTTTTAATATAATCAACATGCTGAAATTGTATTTGACTAACATAACACCGCAAATTTACCAACGTTTAAAACACTAGCGCCCTCTACATTTAATTTACAGAAAAACTTTCTAATAAAACACAGTGAAATTGTTTTGTGATAAACATTATCGCTATTCTTGCATAGAACCCGATATAAATCTTACACTTCTTATTTGATTAAAACGAGTCAGAAAATATCAGATTTATATTTATGATATCTGCATTTATTTATCTGACATAAACAAAAAATCTGTCTTTAAATAAGAGAAAAAAATTGAATAAAATTGAGTCGAATATAAAGTGCTTTTCCGTGAATAATTATTGCAAGTTTAAATTACATTGATTTATGGTAAAACTGAACTTCTCTCGAGGATTTCCAATCTTATATGGTTTAAATACATTATAAAATTACTAAAGTCAGCTTGACAGAATAGAGGAAAATCATTTCAATTTTAGTTTAAAAACTATTTTACTATCTTTATGAAAGGCATTTTCTCTCAAGCTAAATACAGGTGTCAGCAGTGTTTCTGCGGTGATACGTGTTTCCTGTACATATTCTAAACGTAGAGTCAGCTTGGTTTTCGAATTCAATTTTATCACTTTGCCAATACAAATTACAAAGAATAAATTTTGAATTCATATATGATAGTTAATTGGTCAAGTTAGATTAAATGCCGAAATGGTGAAAAACTACATTTGAGGTAACTCCAATATGTATCATTCGAAAGCATTTAGACAGCATAAGGAAAATTTTCGCAGACTGCCCGGTATGATTGTTTACACGGAAACACCCTGTCATACATCAATCTCGACAAATATATAAAAATTTTAATTCTAATCCCTCTACTGAATATGACAAAAATAACTCTTTTTATTACTTCTTTACTTTTAAAATAGTACTTGAAATATAAGAAAACACATTCCTAACTCTTAATCGCAAAAACGGTATATATATATATATATATATATATATATATATATATATATATATATATATATATATATATATATATATATATATATATATATATATATAATTTGTACAGCAATCAAACGAAAAAAATCAATTATGAATTAAATTTACTTACATAACTTTTTATTTGTAAATATGTGTATTTTGTGGGTAAATATTTTTATACCCACATTTCCTTTTTTAATTTGATAATTGCAATTAACCAGTAATTAGCTGTTTTAATGGTTGTTCTGAAAACTTAATCGATGGTGAATATTTCAATAATTCCCAAATGAAAGTTTGGTTCAGCCATCTTTCTTATTTCAGCGTATATTCACTAAAAACGAAATGAAGAAAGGTGATCCAAAAAATCGTTTTATGCACTACTCGCGACGATTTAAAAAAAATTGTAGGTTCTTTTTTATTCTGATTCATTACAAAAAATCTAATTAGTAAAAGAACAGATTGTAATTATTATTTTTTGTAATTTGAAATAAAATAGCTAATTGATGTATAATTTCGCGTGCATTCTATTTTTTCTTTGACAAAGTAAAAGGTAATCTACCGGATGAGATAAAAAAGATTGTACAAAATGCCTTTAAGCGAAATGTTATGCTTAATCGATTTCTTCCCTTTAGAGATTTTTTTGATGTTTCATTTATAGAAATATTTTTCATTCCTAGACAAAAATCATTTTTTATTTAAATTTTAGAGAAAAATAGGTTAAGACTGACATGATTAATTATCACCATCTTTAGACTGAAATTTGACGATATCCTATTCAAACGTCGCCACCTTTTGATATCTGAATATCGTTGAATCATAAGAAGAAACTGTTGATATCTCTTTTATCATTTATAAACTTCAAATCCTAGAAAAGCATTGATATTTTTAAAAAATCGATCTTGAGGGATTCCTGACAAAAAATAATGGTTCTTTTTTATCTTGAACAACGACAGGTATGTAGTCGCATCAAAATTGCTCGGGATCTCTCATTTTTAGCATGGAACAATCAGCGGTTTTATTGAATTTTCAACATTTGACTAATATTACACTAAGAAACTAAAAGTGCTAAAGTTGGGTTGACTGCTTGAAAGTTCCCAGTTTCTTTAAAACGGCATTTAAAAGTGGGCCATCTACCACAAAGTCCTCCAGGAAGGCATGCCCCTCACACACTGGGTGCGAAGTTGCATAACCTCCCATTGTGCCCCTGGTTAAAGAAAAGTCTTCCACGTTCTCGCAAATTAATGCATGAAAGGTTAAGTAGGTAGTTAATTAACGTTGCACTGGAGCCACAACGGTCTATTGGTGACGGTCCGGAAACAATCCCGGAGGGGAAGATCCTAGGACAACGCCTCGAAATCTTGAACCTCGGTCAGATGACAAGAACAACACCTGAGGCATCTCACACTCCAACTTCCACACCGCGCCAACGTGAGGATATTTGAGGTCACAAAAGATTTAACGTCACCAGTTCCCACGTACACGACGGTCTTTGGCTGGACCGTGTTTCGAACTCCCAACCCTCCGGTTGCTAATCCGTTGTTCTTCCAACTGGGCTACCACGGCCTCATGAAAGAATAGGATCCATTCAAGTTGGCATTGGAAAAAAATTCAGTGAGACAAAACCTCTTGAATCTTCATTAACAATAGGCAGCCAAGTAACTGAAAAAAGGTTATGAAGTATGTGGGGCTTACCTTGTAATGCATAGAAGTTGGAATTTAAAATATCACATAGCTCGAGAAAATAATGACAATATTAATGAAATATTTGAAATAGGAGAGAAGTACTAGTAGTGCTCTAGTAACTGACTAAATTAAATTCAACCATAACGTAGATATATATTAAGCTTCTAATTGAGTGCTATACATAAAATACGAGTCCGTAAGAGCGATTAACTAATCTTTATTTTAACCCTCCAAGTGGTTTCGACGATAGATCTCGTCCATCTAATGACGAGATATATCATGATTAAGATATTGACCATTGTTTTTATGATTACGTGATTAAGATCCGGTGAGTTTTCTTCCAGGAAGACGTGGAATACCTCGTTCATCAGGATCTGGTCAGTTTTTGCTAATAACGAGAACACCTCTTCGAGACAACCACCAAGAGGGTGAAAATATTTATTTGCCTTAATAACGCCGAATAAAATGCAACCAAGTCAATTGTCTCATCTTTTTATCTGCATAAAGGGAACAATATTACATACAGGTGGTTATCAAAATAATGGAAACACCTGTGAATAAAAGTGACATTTAAGAATGCGCTTCGTAAGCATTAAAATATAATCCTAGCTACCAGTTTTTTTTTAATATAAAAAGTACTATATATCATGGTAGTATGAGGTAGCTTTAGTTGTATACGTCGTGGATTTTTGTCAAAAGCGTAAAATGTCAGACCTCACAGACTTTCAAAGAAACCAAATTGTAGGAGCCCGACTAGTTGGAGCAACTGTGACTGAAACATCCCAGCTTTTAGGCGTTTCTAGAGGTACGGTGTCTAAAGTCATGACAGCGCGGCAAGACAAGCTCGGCAAAGCAAAATAGTGAACGGAAGGAGAAGCTGAGTGAGAGACCGACGGGTATTGAAGCGGATTGTAATGTCTAAAAAGAAAACAACTGCAGCCAAAGTGACCGCAGAGCTCAATCAGCATCTGGATTCTCCAGTGTCAATAATTACAGTTAGGAGGCACCTTCATAAACAGAACATTTACGGCAGAGTAGCAATTCCCAAGCCACTTGTCACAGATGTTAATGCCAAACGTCGTCTACAGTGGTGCCACAACCACAAAACCTGGTCGATTGATAAGTGGAAGACAGTTATATGGTCAGACGAATCATCTTTCACACTTTTCCCCACAACAGGACAGGTGCACAAGCGTATGATCGTGATTGTCTCCTTCCAACTGTCAAGCATGGAGGTGGATCTGTCATGGTATGGGCAGCCATGTCGTGGTTTTCTGCTGGCCCAATCGTAACCCTGAAAGGAAGGATCACTGGTGAGAAGTATAGAGAAGTTTTAGCTGACCAGGTCCATCCTATGATGCAAACTTTGTTTCCTGCAGGAGATGGAATTTTCCAGGATGATAACGCTCCTATTCATGCAGCGGGACTGGTCCAATCATGGTTTGATGAACACGAGGATGAACTGAAACATCTACCTTGGCCAGCACAGTCCCCGACCTCAATATAATCGAACCGTTATGGTCGATTTTAGAGCGTTCAATCCGGAATCGATATCCTCCACCGGCATCTCTCCCGGAACTTTTACAATATCTCCATGAAGAATGGTACAATATTCCTCTAAACACTATTCAGCACTTATATGATTCGATTCCCAGGCGAATCCAAGCTGTATTACATGCCAAAGGTGGTCCTACGCTACATTAGTAAAGGATTCCTTATAAATCCAGTGTGTTTCCATTATTTTGATAACACCCTGTATATGTAAGTGTTGTAACTGCAGATTATAAATAATTGAACAAAAACACATTGTGTTGCTCCAGTCCGACGTAAATTAAACTACCTACCTACCTGTTATGGGAAAGAAAACAAAGAGAGTTTTAGGTTCAAAAACGTTTTTTGAGACAATGCTTTTCGGTAACCATTTTTTTTCATTAAAATTTATATTTTTGGTAATTACATAGTACATAGGTAATTACATAGTAGTACATATAGGTAACACATAGGTAATTACATAGTAGAACTTTAAGGAAGCATTCTTGTAACGAATTGGGGAACTTCAAACGGTGTTTGCTATTTAATAAAATGCTGATTATTATTTATCTATCCTTTCACATTCCACGTATATCATCTCCTATGATTTGCAGCTTTCTGTGTTTCCCTTTCCCAAATAAACGTTTAAATTTTATTCCCTTGATTATTTTATTATATCTACGTGTCAATATGCTAAACTGGCACCGAAACAATAGGCATGGTTTCATTCTGAGTAAAATCTGCTAGAACGTTCTGGAACGAACCATTCCCCTGAAAATTTCGATTTTACTCTCGTGCTTCCTCTAATAGCTATTCTGATCTCATTTGGAAGAGGCGTAAGAATTCAATTAATCTTTTTCTTAGCTTTTTTCTCACCTTAATCTGACAGCACGGAGTCTGGTGAATGTATTCCTTAAACTTCCGAATCCAATGAGAAATGCGAAGCCTAATCCTTTTCAAGCAATCTAAAATGGATTATTGTCTCAGAACAGACTCTAAATGATGTGCCTTAAGTCACTTTCTAGACTTTTCTACGAATGTTAAACATTCCTTACAGACATATAATGACCGAAATGTTAAATACTCGTTATCCAGCCTATTGTAAAAAGCAGCATTCCACGTTTATGTAAAATAGAAAGAATCCCATGAAAGTAATGTTACAAAATTAATTATTTCTCACATATTATGTTACTCTTGTTTTTCATTAAACAACTCTTGATCAGATTTTTCGTTCTTACATAACTATGCTTGCGTCAACTACGAGAAAAGATTTTTACTTCCTTTTTCTACTGTAATTGGTTTTATAAGATGCTGGTATAATGTCGTAATCTAAAAAAGAAATAGTGGAAAAAAATTGAGTATGATAAAAACTTATGTCTCGACACGTCGATTTTAAAGTAACAGACAAATGCAATTAAAATGGAATTATTAAGTGATAACCTGTATTTGATATACCATCTTAACAGCAAAGAAATACAAACAATTTACTATTATCCAACTACGTTTTAATGCGGAATGCGATTTCAATGAACCTAAACAAGTGATGAAAAATTGAAGCATTATAAAACAATTTTTCCCTCATAAAATATAGTTCATTTCTTGCTGTAAATATAAAACGGATTTGAGTTAAATTGTCGTTTTATCAGAAATCAAACTACAACTGTTATTATCACTTCACTTGTTTTTCATAACTATTGACCTATTTTGTAGAATTTAATCTTGGAAAGATTCCATTCCTCATTTCCTTAGAAAATAATCCTTTGGAAAAACTTTATTGCCCCTTTCCTTAGGATAGAGCCCTCAGGTGCACATCTCCTTTAAGTATGTATGGGCTTCACGGGTCCGAGAAATTCGACTGACATTTCTTTTCCCATTTGGTTTACTGTATTTGGTAAACACGGGGGGGCCGCGATCCTGGGATACCCAAGCGATCTTTTCCTACTTTCATCCTACTTCCCTATTCCCCAATCCTTCTTCTTTCCCCTTTCGTGACATTTTT
Source organism: Meta bourneti (assembly GCA_933210815.1). Lineage (NCBI taxonomy): Eukaryota > Metazoa > Arthropoda > Arachnida > Araneae > Tetragnathidae > Meta > Meta bourneti. The sequence goes on along the minus strand of OW119923.1, from coordinate 62,949,779 downwards.
TACTTGACATTGTTTTGTGCTTGACACACCTTGTCCAAATATGGCCCTTTTGAAACATAAAGAGTCAAAACTACCAACCAATCAACCTTAGACTAGAATCCTTTGGGGTGTATTATATTGGTCATTTCCTTAGAAAAGACTGCATTGAAAATATTTTATTACTTATTTCCTTAGAATAGAATCCTTTCAAATGCTTCAATTGGTCAAGTCAAAATTGGTTAGAGGTTTATGCAGGGAAGTCTGCAGGTTGCAAGGCGAAGTTATGCGTGTAAATCCCTCCAACGGTTAACAAAGACGATATGGGAATTATGAAAAACATATTTTTTACACGCAAGGTATAACTACCAGAAATTCTTTTAAATCGAAAAAAAATCATTTTTCAGTAATAAACTTATTAAACTATTATATAAATCATTAGATATAAGAATATTTTAATCTCTTACAAAATATTCATTATATCTAATTAGTGTAATTCCTTTTGACGATAATGCGTTAATGATGAGTAGTTGTATCTGATTTAACTATGAAAAAACAAAATAATGTAAAATAAAGAGATTAAACAGAATGCAGTGATATGTAAAGATATTTTATGTGGGTTGTTAAATCTCAGTTTTGCTAACGTTATTTGTTTTACGGCTCAAAGGCCAGATCTGGCCAATCTGCGTCAAGCAATTAGCATTGCGTAGGAGAATTGAAAATACTGTGTATTCTCGGGAGAATTTAGAAAGGATTAACAGTCTTAGAAATATGGATTCGACTTCGGGATTCTTTTTTTTTTTAATAAATTACCCCTTTAAGCTCTTGGCTAATATTAGCTTCAAGGGATAGAAACAGATCATTAAATTGCGTCTGATAAATTCGTTTGAAAATCTTTTAAAACATCCATGAAGTTTTAAATGTTTAATAATAAATTAACTCTGTTTCTATATTTATATATACTAAATTGCTTTTAGGTAATTTTATTTGTATTACTTTTATCTTACAATTTCAATACTACAATTTCATACGACTGTTATTAATTGTTATACAGGCATTTTATTCTACTATTCTTGTACTTGTTTCTTCAAAGTTTCTCAAAATTGTTAATGGGAAATGTTCAATGCCAATGAAGGATTTACTAGGCGATCAGACTCTCTCTTTCAAGTGAATTGGGATACTCTTTATGAATTACCTCGTACAGAATTTCTTACAATTAAAAAGTTTTTTATTCGATTTGTTTAAAGTTTTGATTTAGTTTAATTTAATTTTTAAATAACTCATGTTTTCACGAACCAGATAAGAAAACACTTAATGGAAATGCTAAATATATGTATGGAAATGATAAACTGTGGAATTAAAATATATGAGTATACACACATGCTCAAAAATTTAGGATAATGCGATCCGAGCACTTGCGTACCTCAAACGACAATGGAATAATCCATAAGTATGTGGAATGAAATAAGAACATCCGCATGCCTCCTGTTGGTACTGGGACCTAAGAAATGAAAAAATACATTTTTGAAGACATTTTTTGCTCTGCTAAAAGTAACCTAATAGCTAATCTGCTTGCCTCTGATCCTTATGAAGGCCTCATAACAAGCAGACATGCTTTCCATAACGCTGTACAAGAATTCCTGTGACAAGGAGTCCCATTCACCACAAGAGCACGTCTTTTCTTTTGTACGGTCCTAGTTGATGATATCTTGATTGATACCAATTCAGAATTATCCTTAATTTTTAAACTTGTATGTACTTAACTCTTCCTCTAAGCCTCAGGATGATTTTCCATGAGTTGAACTATCTTATTCTATTTTCGTTTGATATCTTTTTCTCAGAAAACCGCTGTGACAACATGTTACTCCATGGAAGCTGTGACTGGAAGTATAAATGACACTGAAAGATCGAAGACACATTCGTGTGGTCGATGTTCTTCAAGCTTCTTGTTTTGCCATTAGACACTAAAAATATAAGTAAAAGATAGAATCTCAAATTCATACTCACATTCAAATGTACACTTTTTAATATTTGCACTTTTTAATATTTGTATACCACTTGTGTCCAATAAAAAATTATGCAACGGTAAACGTTTTAAACCTCTGAGGATGCATATATCATGCATATATCCGGTATGCAATCAGCAGCTTTTCTGCATGACCTTTTACCAATTTGTCCTTGACCAGTAATATTTCCTGATTCTTTCAACCAATTTATGTGGTCATTTATTCATTATGTCTGTTGTGGAGAAAAAGCAATACTTCGTAACTAGCAAATCTCACGACTCTTAGAGGGTGAAGTAACACTTCTAGGATCTCCAGTAAAAATGTAAGTGCTTTCTACTGTTACCATCAGGCTTATAAACGACAAGATACAATCTTCATGAAAATAAATTATTTCATGAATAATAAGTTATTGAAGATTAAGTTATTGAATAAGTAAATTATTGAAAGTATTGAATAAAAGTGAGAACAAACCATACATAATTTCCCCAGAGTATTTCAAATTTTAAGCGGTCAAACTATAGTTATAAAGATTTACTTGATCAATCTCTTAGTATACTTTAATTATTCATAATTTTATACTGATTTCTGTACTCTCTCTTTAAAGCACGGGATTTTTTTATCCGTCTTCTTCCATTTGAGTGTTCTATAAAGCGCATCTGGTTAAGAATGTATTTTCGCATTACTGAATTCGGAAGATCTTTTCAAGATACACAAGTACATTGAAATTCCATTGACCAAAAAGTCTCTTTTGATATTCTTGCATTTTCGTAATTGCCTCTTCAAAATCAATTTAACTTTTTTTCTACAGAAATCATAAATACTATATATGAGATTAAAATTTGTTTGTATTTAGTACAATAGTAAAATATTTTAAAAACGTACTATTTTCATAAGTCAGTCTTGACAGCCTTCATAGAAGAAAATGACCGCATTGTACAAAACAAAAATAAGCTTAGAAGTAATAATTTGATACAAAAATTTGTGAAATATGACGCAATTTAATAAAATATACTTTTTAGATTTTAAGTCTAGTATAAATGATTCGTGAATTTTTAAATTATGGTTTCTGCATTGCGTTTGATTATAAATGCAATAAAGATTAATTTTTTTCATGTTCTATAACTATCAGGTTTGATTTCTCCTAGGATGTATTTCTATTCTGCGTAAATAAAATTTTACTTGTGCATATGTTCATTTATTTGACGCTGTTTGGCCAAATATGACCCTTGAATCATAACCCCCATTTATGTTCTATACTAAAATCAACTATTTGTGAGGACAAATAGCGATATTAACTCAAAAACAAATACCATACATGGCTATTGAAACTACTTCCAGACCCAAAAAGGATTATATAAACTAAGTTTTAATATCCTGCAATTAATTATAACAAAAAATACTTATTTCCTTCATTTACTTTGCTTTCCCATTCACAAAAGTTTTGTTTATCCAAAACAAACTAAGAAAAAATTTCGAGCGTTGTTTCTTTACTTCTATTGTGCCGTCAGACGTAAGAAAGTCAGCTTTGAATGGATATTATTTCCGTAGATGGAAATATTACGCTTCAATATCCAATGATCGAAGTAGAAAACTCAATTTAAATTTTCTCAACTTCTCTCTCTAAATCCTTATAAAGCTTTTTATTTTTATGAAACTGGATTTTATTGCATCTATACATTTCAAATACAGAAGTTTTAGACAGATAGAGGCAGATGGTCCTGCGTTACTACGTCATATATAGAGCGTTATAAACACTTATCGAAACCAGATATGTATTATTTATAGCTTATGCATATAGATATTACTTTCCCTATTAATTTTTCAGATTATGCTCAAAGATTGCTGGAAAAGTTTTCAAATTGAATTAAAATAAAATAAATTATACGAACGATTAATTAAACAGGATTCTGTGCCAAATTTATTGTTTTAATAATCCCATTTTTTAACTTAACTTGCGACGAAGTTGCCGAGTGGTTAACACTCATTCCCTCGGTTCAATAGGCTCTGTATTAAATTTGTTAATCTCGATGATGGCCTAGATGTTCAGAGTAGTTTGAAATCTACTTTAAGCCGTAGTTCCCATTAACCTCCATGTAGCAAAAGGTGACCGTAGAACGAAAATCTGAACTTAAAATGCAATATATCATACTTTAAAATTGAAACACATTACGTCGAAAAACATAGTTCTGAAAAAACGAAGGGAAATTCTATTCACTGTGCTTCGCAAGAAGAAATCTAAATTTAATGCAACGAATAAAATTTACTTCCCAAGTCTAAAGATCGCAATATTATGGTTTAAAAAAACTGATATTTTGAAATTTTTGACTTTGTGTGTTTCACTTGTAAAAAGCGAAAATATATTGATGAAAACCCTTTCTCCCAAAAATCTGCATTTATATTATGTGTCATTACAGGCTACATTCATAACAAAAAACAGGTTAAATGAACAACGAAGCTTTGAAAGCAATGAATTATATAGAATTCTTTAACCCTCCAAGTGGTTTCGACGAGATATATCGTCAATCAAAATCTGACTAATTTTGCTAATGACGATCTATTTCGTCAAGAATATAATGCTAATTTTTTGACGATGACAAGATCAATATCTGGTCAGTTTTCTTCTAATGACGAGATGCCTCTTCCATCGAGATTTGGTCAGTTTTGCTGATGACGATATACCTCGTCGAGACAATCACCAAGAGGGTTAATCATATACATCCAGCATCGTTCATAAAAACTTCCTTTGTGATCCTTTATGTCTAAAGTAAAGAAGACATTATATTAATAAAGATACTGTATCAGTTTATCAGAAATTGCAGTTAAAAACATTTTGGGTATTGCATTCATTTCCATTCTCAAAAAATTAATGACTTCGAATGAAGACCATAGTCTTCAAAATTTTTAATTAAGGAATGTTCATTTTATTTAATTGTAAGACTCGATATCTTGAAAAGATACACATTCTGTACCACTATTAGAATAATTCCTCATTTAATACAGCTTCATACTGCCAGTTGTCAAACCAAACCAAAGGCACCGATGTATTTATGCGTTACTTATATTTTATAGAAGTTAATTCGTTATTCGTTATTGATCTTAGGTTAATATACGACACTGTCTCTGTCTAAAAACATTCAATGTTAAAAAAGGTCAAATTGTCCAGAAAAGTCTCCACAATATTCGAACTTCTACACAAATATTATTTCGTATGTTACGGCATTATAACATTACAAATTCACCGCAGACATTTCCAGACGGTCGTTTCAAAAGTATACATTTTCAGATAGTATAATATTCCAGTTGTCTTTCAGACACTATCTATTAAATTGAACTTGTTGTAGATATCACGCAACTATCAATTCAGTTTATAATATATTTAGTATTGATTTACAAATGTCAGTGTTATATGAGGATATGGTTATCATTTATGCAATTTACTGTTCCAGATTGTAAAACAAAATTGCTATATAAGAAAGATTTTAAGAAAAAGAAGGTCAATATGACCAAAATCTCATGTATTCTATCAGTCAAATCTAACGACAAAATATGCTGAAGTGACAGCTCCATAGCCATGCGCTTTCGTTACGCTTGAAGAAGGGTTCATATATCTAGATACTGCAATAGACTTACGAAATACAATTCCAGTAATGTGTTTTTCGAATCTGAAAAGACATTTTAAGTTTTTCTATCTCAAGTTACTGCATAAAAGAGAAACCTAAAACGAAATCTCAACGTCACTTGCGTATTCAGGTTTTCATATTGTGATGTATTAAAGTTTTTGGTCGGCAAGTTTTCTTCTAGAATGTTTATTTTTACAATATGGTCTTGATTATTCATTGAATTTGTTATATTTAAGTATTTTTTATGACGTAAAATGCTTAGGGTGCTTTTATTCAAGATCAATAAAGTTTATTCAGGTTCATCCAAGAAAGACCAAATATGTTACAAATCTAGGGTTAACTTCATAACGTTACCAATCTAGGGTTAACTTCATAATGTTACGAATCTAGGGTTAATTTCAGAACGGTACCAATGTTGGGTTAATCTCATAACGGTGCCAATCTAGGGTTAATCTCATAACGGTATCAATCTGGAGACAATGATTCTAATATTTACGGCCTCAAAATGATTATTTATTGAGAGCATCACTCACGTTCTTTCGCTTTGGAGTTCTATATGAAATATAAGACAGGAAACGTCAAGTTCCAGCTAAATATATATATATATAAGTATAAAAAATGATAATGTTGCCGGCACTCTTAAGGGTGTATAACAACTTGTATACTAACTGTCTTGTTGGAAGACACAACGAGGCTCATCAAACCTTATATATATTACCGGCATTGCACATGATTCCTAAGAAACCTATAGAAGGCGTGACGTTTTTAGTCAAAGCATGAAATGTCAGTTATATTTTAATATACTATAAACTTTCCCGAAACATCGTATATAATATCTGGAAATTAAAACGTCAAGTAATATTTAGGCAAAGTATGGAAAGAGAGTTATGAAAAGACGTATATGAAAATGAAATGAGAAATACATGCACTGTATATATTTCCTAGACAATATATACAATGTCTGCATTTTGCTCATTGTCTCTAATAGATACATTGCAATTTCAATGGAAAAATACAATAATAATGTTATTGGCGGGAGTGTTTTATACTTTGCATGTTTGCCTTTTTGCATTGCATGGAATTCTAGGAAATGAGGAATATATTAAGCGTTTCATACTTCGACGTCGCATTTATGGCAATTTATATATTTTTAGGCATCATACACAATGCCTAATTTTTTACATAGACGGTAACAAATCTACAATAAAGATAGGTTTTAGATCCAGACTAGTTAGGCAGAGATTCTAGTAGTCAAATTAGACTTTTCATATCGGTACATAAATCCGGTGCATTTTCAGACATCATGATGTCGTCCACAAATATGAAACGCAATATAGATAAAAAGGTTTAAAAACAGGAAAAATGGATTGTTTTCAATTTAAACAAAGAACGAGCAATGTGGAAAGTATAGATTGTGTTGTAATGTCACGACTGTTTAAAGTGTTTACTGATTACAAATTTCTCAGTATTCAAGTAGTCCAAATAAACTAATGGACTGTAACTAAATTAGATGGAGTCGATAGTTTTGCAATTTCAAAAAATAGTATTTCATAAAATATTGATAAAATAAGAATTTTAAAAGACGTGACTAATGTAAATCAAGAAAACAAAACAGAAAAGGAAAGCCAAACCATTAAATAAAATATTTTCTTTCCATTTTTAAAACGGATGCATTCCTCAGTCAGTTCAAATTCTTTAACAAGTAGAACTGGTGAAATTAAATGAATAATAAATATTTTAATGATCAAAATGGGAGTAAAGAAGTTTGTGGTTGTTTGGAGATTTTTTCTCTCATTTTTGTGACACAAAGGCTAAATGTACGGTGATCTGTATTGAATAAATAAAATTAAATGTATACTGACATTACTGATGTAGCAATATTGTATTATTTACATGCGTACAATTTAGTTCTGAATCCTACCTTTAGCTTTCAAAGTTCTTGAAAATTTACTTATAATGTTGGTTTTACGTAGCTGGTTTACATTTCTTCAGTATTACAATGTATATACAATGTAATGAACATATGTATTTTCATCTTTGTAGAGATCTATATAGTTACGGTTATATATTATTAGACTAGTTAAAACTTATTTAAATAATATATATTGTAAATTGAATGTGTGTGTGCGTTTAGAATGTTCGGATTTTTAAAAAATGAAATTACCTACATACATAAAAGAGCAGAGTTTGTACATTGAATATTCTCATCCCATTTTAAGCTATCTTTTCTTGGCAATAAAATATAATTATGGCAAAATGAGCATTATATATCGTCAGTACTAATGTAAAACTATCGAATGTGAAAGTACTCTATACGAGAACAAAAAATCCTTTTTAACTGGGATTTGAAAAATGGACTCAATCGAAACAGCCGTTTTCTGGCGTTTAAGTTTAAGCGGGGTTTTTTTGGCGTTTAAGTTTAAGCGTTTAAGCCGTTTTCTGGCAACAAATTCGATGATTTGTCACTGGGCGTATCTCGTGACTAATACAACAATAAAGTGGCAAATAAGAAAAGCTTTTATTTTCCCATTCGGTAGTTGAAAAGGACGTCGACGATATGTTGTGACAAAATAATGTAATTTTAAAAAGTTTGAAAATATATGTTAGGAACACGCATCACACATTTTTTTACTATCGAATACACTCATGGAAAATGAAATCCCAGCACTAAGAAGTAATTGTGCAAGGGACTACATATTCCTTTGGCCGGCGTGCTACACTGATAAAGGTTTCAAGGTCTCAACTAATTGCAGAAGCGCGCTGAACTGATGTAGCAATGCGATAGACTTCTAGAATACACATGTGTAGCTGGCCATATAAAGCGATAGCGCTACAAAAGTTTGTGCGAACGTTCGCCGAAAGTGTACGGAATGCCGCTAAAGAAGTGGCCACGAGATTATGTGCAGTTACGTTATTTTGAACGAGATCGAATATTAGTCCTTCGAGAAGGTGAATGTTCCTTCCATCATATCAAAGAGAGATTAAACCGAGATGTCTCAACTGTTTACAGTAGTTGGTAACTTTTTATGGTCCCATGAATGCAGTTCTGGGAGAAGATTGGGGTTTGGGCGATCCCAAGCTACTAGTGAAAGGGAAGATGGGGGAATCGGGGAGGATGTCCGTAGCAGATCGGAATGCATTGGCAGAACAGATTCTAGATGTTACATGTTCCGGCGTCACATCATGTGTTCTTGAATACCACTTGAAAAGATATATATTTGCAAAATCCCTATTACAACAAGCAATTGGTGATGAAACTCCTCAATAGTTTTTATGTGGATAATGTCATCACGATTGTCGACAAAAAGGAGTTAATGGAATTTATTAAAGAGTGTACAGACGTATTATCATAAGGAAATTTTAATCTTAGAGATTGGCAATATTCAGGAGATCAACAATCAGACACTATTTCCCTAGTATTAGGATTGTCTTGGGATCAATCCAAAGACACTTTGACTATTACTTTGAACTGACTGGAGAAATATGAATTAAAAGTGATCACAAAGAAAACCATCATTTCTGTAGCTAATAAGATGTTCGATTCCATTGGATTGATCTGCCAATTTCTTTATTTCCCAAGCTCTTGTTACAAAAAATGTGGAAAACTGGGATATCCTGGGATATGGAAATCGATTGTTCTGCTACAGAAGAATTTTTACGCTAGATCTTTTCCTCTTAAGAAAAGTGTTCATTCCTTGGTGATTTCAAGTTCATGCAAGTGACGAGGAATTGATCTGCATTCACAACTGTGATGCCAGTCTTCATGCTTATACTGGCTCTGTGTATGTGAGGATAGAAACCATAGATGAAGTGCCCATATCTCTTTTGGCCTGAAAATCAAGAGTAGTTCCTGTAAAATCGATCACAATTCTACGTGCGGAGTGAGGCTCTAACAGCTCCATTGCCAGAAAATAGAACCAGAGATTTTGATGTGTTTGAAATTACAGGTTTCGGCTTAGCAGGACCTCTCTATCTGAAAGGAGGTGCTAAGGCTCGGATTTGCTATACACTTGTACTGTATAGTGACGTGCGTTTTGAGCTTTTGTCTTCTCTCTGGACTGAAACATTTTTACTGAGTTTTCAACGATTTATTTCCTGCCGACGGATATAATCTGTCTATTTTGACATTGGGGCCAATTTTCTTGGAGCATCTAATTTACTAAAGTGTTAATTGGGACTGGAATTAAATTGTACAATATAGTATACTGCAAGGAAAATTAAATCGAAGTTCAATCCACCAGCCTCTGCTTGATGGGGAGGCGTTTGGGAGAGATTAGTTGTGGTGATAAAAATTATGTTAAGGAAAGTTTTTGGTAAAAGTTATCTTTCCTATGAAGAGATGACCACTGTTGTGTGCTCCTATCAATGCAAGACTTCTGGCTTATGTTTCTGAAAATGACAGTGAACTTGTTCCCTTGTCCTCCTTCTCTGTTCAAAAGAGATATACGACAGACTGGTGTGCCAGATTTCGACAATTTGGATGAACATACTCTAAATAAAAGACTAAAATACCATCAGAAACTGATGCCAGACATTCGGAAAAAGTTTAGAGCGGAGTATTTAGGACAATTGATTCAAAAATCTGAATCTAAAAAGTACAATCGTTTCGCTTCGACTGGGGATGTAGTGATTATTGGAAGTGATAATACCAAACGAGTAGACTGGCTTTTGGCTATAGAAATTCTGCCTGGAAAAGAAAATATCACTAGGCTTAAGATCTATCCAGACTATATCCTCTAGAAGTGTCTTCGACGTGGTTAGTGATCGTCGTCGTCCTCTTACAATCACTGATATCCAACCTGCCCCTGCGAAGGAAGAAGGAACGACTCTTCTCACACGTAGTGGAAAGAAGATCAAAGTACCTATAAGGCTGGACTTGTAATTGTGACATTTCTAGAATTTTAATGCAAAATGTTAAAACCTTAGTAGATGTTGAGTTTATTTCGATTAACTCAAAGTTGGAGGATGTTGAATATCGTTTGCCGTTTTATTTTGTATTATTAACGCCGTGGAATAATTGTTAAAGATTGTTTGTTTTGTTAATTTAGAGTTGGGACGATAGTATAATGTCGTTTCATATTTCAAAATGTAAATAGTTTGAAAACAAAAATTCATGTAACTCACAATTCCATGGGTCGCTTAATAGCAGCGATTTTTATGTTTTCATTTTGTAATTCTTTATCCAGCCTTGAGAAACCGGTGAGTTTCTCAACAATTATGTTTACTTTTACTGATTTTAGTCATGTTAAATACTAAATATGGTGTGCCTGTATGTAAGTTATTTTTGTTATTTCATTTTAATGAATAGCTTAATAACTTCAGTTAAAAGGTTTTTCAAACTTGCTGTTTGAAATTCTAAAATTGCACACACAGCTACATAATTATTTTGATGAAATTCAAAAATTATAGGTGCAGCTACACTTACAATTTATTATTAGTTGATAATTTTAATGAGGGGGTGCCGAAAAAAGTAGTCTTTGAGAAGAGGACATTGAAGGAAAAAAGCTTGAGAAACAATGATTTAAACCGATGAGGTACTAGATGAAAAATCCATAAAAGGGGTGAAGAACTACAATAACATACTGAATAATTCTCACATTTCCCTAATTGTGTACTAATAATATTTGCTAAATTGTTTTTATCCTTCTGAATTTTGGGACTAACGAACTACTTTCTTTCTTACAACTCACTGTGAACGCCTCATTTCTTTTGGTCACTGTCCCTGATAAGGCCGACCCACCATAAGGCTTTAAAAGTATCCTTGTCAATATTGCTGAAAATGTCTCTCATTTGGTTTCAGATTGGTGTTGTAAACTGTGGTTCATAAACCCATCCGGAAAGCCTAGCGAGAGGAGTTGTAAGCCTTAACGATGAGGATGGGATCATTTTGATGATAAACTCTTGCATTGGAAGAAGTTTCAGCAGTTTGTTTGAATTAGAGAAAAGAACGGGGTTTCTATTCCGAAAAACATAAACTTTACTTTTCTTTCGAAGAATCAAATGATAGAACAAAGTTTTGTGACATATTCCAGCACACAGTCATCCAGGGTGAAAGACGAAATTTTCTTAAATTGAGTTTAAAATAATTTAAAATCAAAATCACTTTATATCACGATAACTTCATCCGTTGATTCATTTTTTTCAACATTATATACATTCCAAATGATTAAATGGAATTTATTAAATCTTTCATCATACTAAATAGGATGTCCGGGTCTAATTAGCTCTCGTGCAGCAATAAAATTACCTCAGAGCCAACCTCAATCCATTTTTCTTAATATGAGCAGTAGACGTCATAAGATCTAGGACATACTTTGTGGCACAAATTTCAGACAAAATTTTGGCATTGTGATTATTCCTGAATTGTCCGATAGATTGTTAAATTGCAAATCCCTTTATAAATAACGCAGTGAATAACAGTAATTGTGTTAAAAATAGTTCGTACTAAATACGTTCTAAGTTACTTTTATGATCCGTTCTTGCTTTTTAAAAGTTTACTTCATGAAAATAAGAGTCTTAAATTAATCTTAAACAGAATGAAGAACAAACAAGCACACTTATTACTTATTGAATTCGTTAGGATGGATCGGAAACAATTGGCGAAATAATAATTTTTTTTCTTAGCCTGTACATAGGAAAATTATCTTAATACTCCTTGAAGCTATTCAAATAGTAGTAGAAATATTTTCCCAAGATTTGTGTTGAGAAATATTGAAGCTGGTATTGTGGTGGATTTTCCTCAGGATCTGAGGTAATACCGTAATGAAAAGTTCTCACTCAATGAAAACTGCATATTATTGAAACTCCTTACTTGGATGAGTCTAATTGGTCGTTTGATTAGAATCGGTACATAAAATAAAAAGAAGTAATAAAATTTTACTTGAAAATTTAAACTATATCAGTAGGGGAGACCGCTGTACCTTAGGACAGTTGTACCTATGGACATTTCGTTTTAAAATTCGAAAACGGTTGGAATGTAGGATGTAAACTAGTGATAGGCAGTTGCTCACGGGAAGCCGGCTCGTGGAAGACTCAAGGTGAGTAAATATGATATTTTTACTCTTTTTTGAAGGTCAAAATAAAAAAATGCATCTCATCTTTACTTTTTTCTTTCCCTCTAATTTTTTTACGATTATTTGCCATAGTCTTAGTTTATTATCGAGGTTTTGATTATTTGTTTTTTATTTTAAAGTCATCGAAATCTTAACCTATCTGTTGCTATCTCCCTTTAGAAAACAAAATGGCTTACGTTGCACCTTCGGACATTCTAAGGTGATGTACCTTCGGACACAATTATTTGTGTCCGCAGGTACATCGGCCATTTTTTGAATTTATTTTTATTATTAATTCGTCATTATTTTTGTTTTTCTTTAAATTTCCTTACAAAATAGTGTTTTATTTTTGGTTTTCTGTAAAAACCATATAATAACATAGTTGTAAAGTTATAAAGGAGTTATAGGTCCTACAAGAGAGTTTTTAAATTGATTTTTTAGATACGAAATCACTAAAATTGGCTATGATGCCTCGGAGTAAGGGGGGAAAGAAACTTTTTATATAATGTCCGAAGGTAAATCCGGGTGTGTCCATAGGTATATCAGGTTGTTGTACCTAAGGACCAAAATTACATCTCCAAATTTTGAATTTTTCAAAATTCAATTTTCAAAATTTTAGATTTTTAAAAATATGACTTTATTCACAAAGATCTATAGCATAACTTGAGCGTTTAACTAGGTGAAAATATGCTTCCCAGTGGCTGAGAAAAGTTAAAATGTGAATTTTGTCCATAGGTACAGCAGTCTTCTCTACCTATAAATTAAACCTCTATTCTATCCGTGCGATGAAAAACACAGACTATAAATCCTTTAGGTTTCTATGTGAAAAAAGATTATATATAAAGATCAAAATGACTATAAGTATTCGTACACCAGGGTTTAATTTTTTAGTTCATGGAAATTGAAGTTAATTTGATAGAACCTGTTTGTCAAATTAACCTCGATTTCCATGAACATATAAAAAAATAGAAAGAAACAAATCTGAAAATTGATAGCATTTGTAGTGAATGCAATTATTTAGTTTTATAATATTTGTGAAAATGTATTAACAAAGGAAATTTATTGAGAAAAAAATCATTCATATACACTTAACACCTACAGTTTTTACATTTTGTACAATTTTCAAGTCAGTTGGACTTGGCGATTTTGTGAATAAACTTGTGTTCGAATGAAAAAAAGAAAATTCTCAGTTGTCTACTCTCAGTTGTTCTATGCTGCATCATGAGTAATATTTCAAGATTATATAGGTATCTCGAGATGATAACGTACGCAGATAAGATTTTACACATTATCTCGAGACGCGAAAAAGCAACTTTTCCCATACTTAGATATTTTGAATTTCCGAAGAATTTCTATTCACACTATTCTCCTACTTTGCAATAATTTTACGTTTTTGAGTTGTAGTGTTCAGAATAAAATTACATTACATATCAACTTTCAACCTTTAAAATATATTTATTTAAGTAGGGTAAAGCTTTTGAGAGAAAACAGTCAAGTGTACAAGTCAACTACGTACAGAAATCTATTAGATGATCCATTAATTACAATTAATGGAACAATCTCATTTAGTGAATATTCCAAGAGTAAATTTCTGAACTTAACTATTGAGAGTTGGACTATTGGATTATTCCATTAATAGTTGAATTCTTGGAATCTCTGTAAAAGCTTTAAAGTGCTCACTAATATCACTTGATGTTGGTGAGCACTAACTCTTATACTTTACTCCTATATACCATTCTCAGAATGCATTGCTTCAATTGCTTTTAAGTCCAAAAAAGAATCTTAGTAGAAAAGTGAAAAAATATTTTTTACTTTAATATACATTTATAAACATAAATAATGATAACGAAAATATATTTGAGAATTATTTTTTACTTCACAACTTCTTTATGAGAGATTCCTAGTTTTTTAAATGCAATTTCTATCTCCAAATTTAATAAACTTTCAGCATGATATTTAAAGAAAATGTTAAATTATTAGAAGATATTAGATTAACTCTAAATCGTCAAATCGTATTTCAACCTTAGAAACTGTACTTTGGGTGTTAAAAATGTTAAAATTATTTTTGTATGGATAAAACTTTTGGATAATTTTTTTACGTTATTCAAAGCAGTGATAACTGAAATACTACATAATAATCATTTTTGTCAAGTATAGTCCTAGTATTATTTTTGTATTTCTCTACAGTAAATATGATATTTATGAAGAAAAAAGGATTCTTTAAATAAACTTCGTAATGTCAGAAATTTATGAAATCCTAAGACTGCGAAAAAAAGTTAGTAGTGGGAATCATACCTGATGTATATTACCTAATGTATGAGGATGCAGAGGAGGATATGAAATGCAAATGATTAGATATACTGAGTGATTGAGTATGCCTGGGTCCAGTAGGGCTCTCTGAACTGTCGAATTACGAGTGTATATAGAGGATTGTTTAGGAGCACACGAGTAGTGTATTGTCAACAGCAAGATGTAAAAGTTTTTTCGGAAATAAACATTCCTCTTCGATGCAAAGGACAGAGTTTGAACGAGAACAAATAATTGACCTACACATGAAGGTGAATTTTCGTACCAGAACATTGCTGGCTCGGACGGGACATAACGCCAAGACAGTAATGCGTGTGTAGAATTAATTGATTGACGACAACCAGACATATTCAAAATCCTGCAGTGAACCACTAAATTTGACAACACGGGATGATAGATATAATGGTCGCATGAAATTGATGAACCGTTCAGCTTTGTCACAAGTGTTAGCACAACTGTGGGGCACATTTAGTGCGGCAATTTCTGCTGCCACAATTCAACTGTGTCTGCTTCAAACAGCCGGACGCCATTCGTCTCACGCTATCAAAGATAGCGTGAGACGCCATTGGATATTCGCGATCTCGACTGCTTCGAATCTTGGATAATCTCAACAGCAACAATTACATCAGATATGCTGTAGAAGTATAAAAGTTATAAACCTTACTCCAAAGCTCTCCAGACACCATATTCCAGTAGGACAATTGTGTTGCCAGGAATGTTACAGCCTTCTTCTCAGTATAGCAGATACTGCTTCTTCCTTAGCCTCCACGTTTCCCAGTGATGTATCTGTTTCAACATGTCTGTCATATGGTTACTCTGCAATTAGCCCGTCAAAGTCCTCCAGCATCCAGTTCCAATGAAGTGTAAACTCGCATACAAACAGCCTTAGAAAATAATTCCACTTCCGCAATAACACATCCAAAGTCCCTTGAATTAGATGCCATGATGTATAGTATCTCTTTCTGAAGCTAATGGAGATTTCAAAGTACTGATTTGTTGATATTATAATAGATGCATTGTTCAGAAAATTTAAACTTTAATAATTTAGATGCAATAATATCAGTAATATGTGGTATAAATGTTATTCTTATCGCATGATTCGTTCGTGAAGTTGCAATTTTCACAAACAGTAATTAAGTTAAGAAAGCACTTTTTTTCTGAATGCGTACTTCCCTCAAATGGTTCTCATATTTTGAAATTTAAATTCAGTTACTACGCTATTAGTATCAAATCTATCTGACCTATATTCTTTTCTAAACTACTTCTTACAGAGAAGCATTAGTTAGCCATAAGGAGTAATAAATTAGTTATTTAAAACTTCTATACAGATTTGAAATTAAAAAAATTGTTTACGGCATCATCAGGGATTTTAAGTCATTGATTCTTCCATCGCACGCACAAAATTATTCGGGCAGACAACACACAAACAGAAATGTTACCTCACGCTTACTTAACTTTAATTACTCTTAAAATACCGTTTTCTGTAGCACAAGTATTAAAAACTTTGAAGCTTTAGAGCTGTGAGAGAATAATTCTTAACAGAGTTGATATTTTGTGGGTGTTTTTACGTTGACTTTTATTTGTAATACAATTAAAAGTCAAGCGTAAGAAGAAAATTTATATTTATGCTTCTATTCTTACATTAAATATTCACTACAACGGAAAAAAATGCAATATTTTGACATATATTTCCACCGAACCACATGCTTATTCGTATTAAAAAGTTAAGCATCATTTAAATAAATTAAACCAACAAAATGTTTAATTTTTAAAGTAGTGATGACATTTATTGAAATATTCAAAACATTAATGAAGCATCGAAAAATTCATAATAAATTAATTGAGATCAACTACAAATATTATTAAAACCTTAGTATGAAATCGAGAAAATTCTACTATGAACTCACCTATTTTTTAGTTTAAATTTTTATATATAATCCAAAAATTCAAATACGCAAAACATTGAAAAAGTTAAAGAGCCAAAAAATGCAAACTAGTAAAAAGCCAAAAAGCTAAAAAACAGTATAAACATTAGTCAAACAGAACTGTCCATGTATGCACGCCGAAGCCATGGCAAGCAAAATAATTCAATTAAAGAAAACCAAAGGAAAATTTTAAGAATATTTCAAAAAATGGAGTGGTGTTGGTGGATCAGGACGTCATCAGGGAGGGGCCTGATCTAGACAACACAAAATGCTGTTTTTTTTCCCCCTTATGTAATATATATATTACAGTCTTTATTTTTCAAGAACAATTCCAAAAATCGGGTTAACTGCATAGTTACTATTATTAGGAAAACTCTTTCTTATGTGAGATTCTTGCTATGAGACATTTTTCTAAGTTACCTCTTCGACCTTCGACATTACAAAGGGTGAACTATCTGCTATTTGTGAGTATAACCCAGTAGATAGGCCGCATTTGTTCCAAAGAGAGACAATGACCAATATCTACCCTTTATAAACTGGTATTCGAACCTGATCTGCTTGATGGCATACAAACGCTTTGACCACTATACCAATTAGGCTGCGAGATGTCACGATATTCAACATTATGTATTTCATATTTTAAATTTGGAAAAGAAAGTTGTAACAAATATTGTACAAATTTTTTCCCTCACGTTCTAGGACAGGTCAGCTCAAATAAATCAAATATTATGAATCAAAAATACATTTTACTGTCCAATAATGAATTTAATGACCTAACATACGCTGATCAAAATATGACTTATGCTTGCAAATGAATGCTGGGTTCAAAAGTATTAGAACAGCAATTAACATACAGGTAAAACTGTCACTTTCCACGATGTTCCTTTAAAGATTGAATACAGTTTCAATTCCACAGTATTCAAATTGATGCGTCCGAATCCTCTAGGGGAAAGATTGATAAGAGGAAAAGCAATTTTGCACCGTCAAATTCTCAGTTGCAAAATGGAAATTTTAGAGGGAAATGATATGGCGCAGTTGACACTTTTTCTTTATTGAAATTCACACGTTACTGGTTATTTTTCACTTCTCTGCGCCTAAAACGGAAATGAAAGTATTTCCTTCATTCGGTGTTTTCGTGTGTGTGAAATGGATATGGTAGGCACAAGTTTAGTAAACTGATGCAATTTGGATTCAAACTTAAGAAAAATAGATCCAATAATAAAATATCATATATATATTCTGAATTTATATGTTACTTCTAAAATGCAGAAACGAATTTCATGTAAATCATGAAAACAAATACAATATATTTATGACTTTTTATCCAGATGTTTTGTGTTTGATATTAATTTTTTATTAATTTTTCTTCAATCAAAAGTATTTTAGATACATTAATAATGCTATGAGCATGTTGATTAATTAAACTAAAAATAATTGCATGTTTTTTAACTTCGTCGACTTGCAAGTGAAACACATAGTCGAAAAACAGAATCCAAAAACATAGTTTTGAGAAAACGAAGGAGGAAAATTCTACTCACTAAATGTGTTTCTCAAGAAGAATTCTAATCTTTATGCAAAGAAAAATGACTTTGGACCTGACCAGTTAAAGATAACCACTTGCTAGTCTAAAACTAAAATATTAATAAATAGAAGATTTTGACATAATGTGCTTACTAGTAAGCAGACCATTTAGTTAAAACTTTAAAACTAGTTTAAAATTAATACAACTCTGATTCTGAACATTAATTTTGCAATCAATTAATTTATTAACTTTCAAAACTAGGTACTTTCCCCTCCGGGTGTTTATCTCTACGAGGTATTTCGTCATTAGAAATGGGATGAATTCCTCCATGGTGGACGAGATATATCGGCATTGAAAAGAAACTGGACAGATCTTGATCAAATCATAATAAAAAATCGGCTATACCTTGATGATGATATTTTTTAAGATGGGTATATATGGCGCAAGGGGCCATATTTGGCCATGCTGTGCCAGACACAAAACAGATAATGTCAAGTAATGAACATTTCCACTAAATGAAAGTTTACAGAAAAAATACACTCAGGGAGGAATCGAACCTTCACCACCTACAACTCGCAGGTTGCTAATGCAGTGGGCATACCCACTGAGTTAAGACGGGCCCCTTGTTGACGAGATGTCTCTTCATTAGCAAAATTGATGAGACCTTGATGGATAAGATATCTCATCGAAACCACTTGGAGGGTTAAAAAAGACGAATCCTACCTACGAATTAAATACATACTAAAAATTTTGTAAATGAAAATAATAGGGTCTTACATGGGCACTTTTTAAGTTCAGTGAAAATTTGTACTCTTACAAAGCTATAATTTAGAAACCAAAGTTTAAAAAATTCTGAGTTACTTTTGTGTGATGTTCCTAATATGCCAACCATGTCGTTTCTTTACGTATACAATAATGTGTTGCATTGAATGAAACTACAAGAAGGGACAAACTAACAAGAAATAAAAGCTGTTGCTACTGCTGTGTATTTAAAATTTTAGGTTGAAGGAAATAGTATCAATTTTGTTGTTTATAACAGTATTTTTCAATTTTCGAAAATGCAATCCCTTGTCATTCTCTTTAAAGATAGTGTAAACTGAAGTTTTTATTTAAAAGTGTTCATGTTTATAAGTGTTTTAACGTTTTGTATCCAGGGGTTAATCTAGGTTATTAGAGACTAGTCCTAACTTTATTGGGGAAACTGGAGAGACTTGACCCAACCCTGAATTTTCATATTCAAAATTGTTTTAGTGTTTTGCAATCAGGGGCCAATCAAGGTTATTAGAGTATTCAGACAATCCTTCAAATTTATATGGTAAACTGGAAAGACTTGACCCAACTCCGAATTTCCATATTTAAATATGTTTCTGTGTTTTGCAACCAGGGGCCAATCGAGGTTATTAGAATACTCAGATAATCCTTCTAATTTTATATGGTAAACTGGAGAGACTTGACCCAACCCTGAATTTTCATATTTAAATGTGTTTTTGGGTTTTGCGACCAGAGGCCAATCAAAGTTATTAGGTACTCAGACAACCTTTCTAATCCTTCTAATTTTATAGGGAAAACTTGAGACTTGCTCCTACTATTATTTTTCATATTTAAAGAAGATTTTAGTTTTTCAATGCGTATTCTTTAGAGAACTCAGACAATTGTTCTAGTATTATATATCTAGTCTAAAAAGTATAGTACACAAGTCCTAATATGTTTAACAGAACCTAATTATACGAAGAGATGTTGAGTTCTTTTTAGTGATATTTGCGCAGATATACACATACACAGACACATCAGACAACCAACGCCGAGTTGCTCATTTACTAAAATACTGTAAATGTACAAAGCATTCAAAATTTTTTGAAAACATATACCGCCTTTTTATGTAGTACTATTACACGTTCAGATTAATACAAAATTCCAAAACAATTGACTTTCCTTTGAAATGGCATAAAACAGATGTTAAGATTGGACAATGATTGATTTTTAATGTAGAAGCAAACATTCCATATTTTTGTTACATAAAATTTATATTACTGATACTTTTTTTGGAAGTGCTTTCACAAATTTGCTCAGAAAATACATACTGTAAGAAATAGTAAAATATCTTTGAAATTAACACATCCAACTTCAACAAAGGATTCGAATTCATAAGCTCGTCATTGAATAGAATTAAAATCTATTCAATTCTATTTTTTTTTCAATTAGTCAGAAAATAAGGAATGATTTGTGTGTACTTATTGAAATACATAGATTCACCATAGAAAATGTTATATTTTCAGCAAATCCAATTTTTATTTTAAACATTTAAATATTATTGAAAAGGTTTAAATATCGTTCATCCATTAAATGTGTAGCAAACTCATTAAGGAGCAATTAGTCGCTTGCATGTTTCGGTTTTCAAACTTTTTCAAAGAAAAACGTCAAATCTTTTAATGAGTTAGGTATAAAAATGAAATTTCGTGTTTATCAAATGAATTTTCTAACTTCTAATTTTTCAAAATAGATTAAGCAAAAGAGGAGGGAAACGTTTTCTACAACGTGGGTGTCTTGTTTTAAAGGAAAAATATTTCCTTACTAAATAAATTTAACCCCTTTTATATAGAAGCAAAACTGTTCTTTGAAATATTCATATACTAATTTTTTCCTTAAATACTACATTTTCAAACGGTTAATTGGCAAAATCTTCAAAGAACTCACTAGCTTCTAAATATATCTCCCTGAAAAATTAAATAGATTCGTACGATGATGGAGGATTAACCATCTGAATGTCGATTGATTGCCATGGTGTGTATATTGCTTTTACTCCACAATACCCTTAATGACTAAATAAATCTATTGGTTGAAATAATCCATGTGAATTGTTACAACCTTTGGAAAGATTCCACTGTTCCTTCCCTTGGAATAGATTCATTTGGATAAATTTTACTTTTACTTTACTTCAAATAAAAACATTTAGAAAGATTATATTGTTCCTTTTCTTGGAATAAAATCCTTTAAAAATATTATATTGCTCATTCAAGTGTAAAAGAATCCTTTTGAAATATTATGTTGCTCATTTCCGTAGAATAGAATCTTCTTGAAAGATTATATTGCTCTCTTATCTCCTTAGAATAGAATCATTTGCAAGGATAAGAGTATATACAAGAGTATGTTTATAAACACTAAACCACAAACATAGAAACATCTCGTACATAGAAATAAGTAACTTTTCGATTGAGCTTATGAGTGGCGTTTACAGACTCGCTTGACACATATCGGGGTTACTACATTTAAGGTAACCCCGATATGTGTCAAGTGAGAGCATTCAGGTAGCAGAAGTAGCATCTTCATTTTCCGTCTGATTTGCTTGCTTACACTGATAATCCCTCTCCGGGAATGTGTGAAAGCTATTTTAAATGTTTCCTAACCGGATAAATTAATTATTAAACATGGTCTTGTGTATTTCAAAAATTAGTGAATACTACTACCCTGCCTAGAAATAGACCTAAAATGATTAGATTACATTGTAACCAATTATTTATTTCGTGTCTAATATAGCTAAACACGAATTCATTTCTAGATGATGTGTATGTATTTCGACCAATGTCTTTTAAAGGTCCTAGGTTTAACTACTCCGTAACATATGGTTGTAGAATTCCGTTTCATATAAAAGAAATAAAATATGCATAGCAATTTTTTAATGAGACTGTTAGCTAATCGTACGTTATAATTATTCTGTTTTTGAGTTTTGACGTGAATTCTCCTTAAAAGAACATTAAAATAAGTAACATTTGTATTGATATTTTATGTTTCAAATTCAATAATTTGTTTTTATTGAAAATGTACTTAACAGTCAAGTAATTACATAAATAATTCTGAACATGTACGTTATTTCCATTTAGAAACCAAATCTCCGAATTGAAAAAAAGTGTTAGTGTTTTAAAGATTCCATTTGAACCTGTAAGTCAGTTGAATTAAAGACAAAGACAATTTTAAATGAAACTTAGCCAGTTTCGGATGATTATTAATAGAAAATATCCGCGCAACTAGGACTTCTTAAAAATAAAAAAATGCTTCAACGACAAAACGGTCGACGTTGCTTTCTTTACGAGTTTAAGCTATTCTTATGCAACTTATCTACATAACGTTTATTGAAAACAATAGTTTTCTTACAAAAAATGCTGCCAAACGACCTTCGTTTTTAAAATATTATTATCCATAACATTTGCTCTGTCTCAGAGGGATTTCCATTAGAAAGAAACAAACAACGTATAATTTAAAAATTCCAGACAAGATTTTCAATTCTGTTGGTTGGTTAATTGGACTGTATTTTATGGCACAAGGGTCATATTTGAAGAAGTTGCGACAAAGACATGCAATGTATGGATACGCACACTCAAGGAAAGTTTTATGAATTCAAAAGAGAGGAAATGTACACAAGGTAAGTTAAAGGGGCCTCATTCGCTTGTTCATAAAACAGTGGAAAAACAATGAGCCATGACCACAACCGATGCTGTTGTCTAACTTAACTTTTGATATATGCGTGTGTGTTAAGCAATGTTATTCAATATACCGTAAATATAAATATAAAACACAGTTCAACTCCAAAAGAGACAGTAAACATTTAAAAATATGAATGAATCTTAAAAAGCTCTAGGCATTAAAACGTATACTCTAAAAACACAATAAAATGGTCGATAACTGAATTTACTTTGCACTGGAGCAACATAACGAGTTTGAAATTGGCATTAAACTCCAAGGAGATAGGTAGTTGAATTTACGTCACCCTGTAGCAACACAACGGGCTATTGGCAACGGTCCGGGATCAATTCCGATGGAAACGATCCAAAAACAATTCCTCGTTATCTTGAAGCACGGTCAGATAACGTGGTCAACACCTGAGCTGACACAGCACTTTAACTTCCCACCACACCAAAGTAGGGCATTTGAGGCCATGGTAGATTTAACGTGCACCAGCCTCACGTACACGACCGTTTTGGGTTAGAACGAGTTTTGAACTCGTAACCTTCCTGTTGCTAATCTGCTACTCTACCAACCGGGATCGTCACCTGACCGTGGTTGAAAACTATGAGGTGTTGTCCTCCAATCTTTCCCTTCGGAATTTATCCTATACCGTCACGAATAACCCGCTGTGTTGTTCAAGTGTGACATAAATTCAACTACCTACCAACAGCGCTACCACGATCCCTTGTACTCAAAAAAAAAGGTACAGATTGTAAGTGTGGCGAACAAGTGATCAAATAACAGAGAACTGAAATTTAAAGTGCACTTGCCCTTTATAAAGTATATTTGTTCAACATTCAGTTGTGTTTTTTGTGTATCATTTGATATACATGGTTCGTTTCCAAGAATAATCAATAACTTTGTATAGCTCCAATGCGACGTAAATTCACCTACCTACCAAGAAAAGTCAGAAAATTATCACAGGAATTAAGTTCGAATCCTGTATAGCAAGCTACAGTAGTACTGGTGAAAAGGTCAAGTTTTAAAATAGTTAAAATCCCAAAATGGGGGCAGATAATAAATCACAACTGGAGCCATTGATAGAAAGCTGTCAAAAAGATAAATTAGGGAAAACCTTTTAGCCGTTAAGACGTTTATAATGATGATGAATGATTGTAATTCTACTGTTAAGGAAGTAAATGTTCGAGTCTAACGTGTAAAATAAGGAAACAAAACAGAGACCAATTGAAAAACAGTGAGGTTTTTAGTCTTTTCCAGATTAAAAAAAAACAGTCACGTCTTTGTTGAAGTACTTTTCGATAAAAATTTTATCGTTTCTCTTCGTGAAGTTAACGGTTTTTACACGTTTGGTTTCGAAAACCTCTTTTGGGGATAATAATGGAATGAAAATGGTAATCTTATCGCTTTTTTCTGGAAGTGGTATTGTTTAAAGATTTTTCCAACTGTGGGAATTAGGGAATTCAAGGATCAGGCAACGAAAAGAAACTGTATCGTTTACCAACATCCCAAATACTTTCGAATGACCAATAAAAAATCCCGCTAAGTCAAACAATTCGACGTAAAAACTAATTCACAAACTCCATCGCAATTAAAATAAAAATTTCAAAAATACGTATAAAGCATTGCCATTGTGGCGTTTAAGGAATAAAATAAATTGAATTAAAATATAAACTTTGCCAATTTAAGGCACGAGACAAGATATTAATGAGCCCACAGAAAGTTAGCAAACGCGCATAAGTAGCTACGAGAGGCTTTTTCTGTAAATTTAAATATAGATGTCGCTAGTATTTTTATAGCTGAACATGCTTCCTGTACGTATTCCGTACTGGATAATCGGGGAAATATCCTCGTCTTCCGGTGGTTTGTAGCGAGTTGTCCGTTATAGCACCTTGAGCCACAAAATTCTAGATAACCAACCATCTAGTGATTTGTTTGTTAACTCAGAAAATCCATCTGATGGTTTTGAGCTGGCTAATATCCTGATTTTATAAGCATCATGTTTCAGGATGTGTACTCAAGAACGCTTTTTAATGATCCTCCCGAACGTATTTTCTGGATCAATTCGACTTCGCCAATGAATTCAACTGTGTTTTTTACAAACTTTTTCAAACGAGCTTACCTTTTATTGACAACCAAAAATTCTGCACTAGATTTAAAGATTTTGATGTTGCCCCCGTAAGGAGTGGAAGTTTTTGCAGAATTCATAATAAAATGGAGGAGAGATAAACCCCTGCAGCGTCACTTCGTACAACAAAGGTATTAAGATTATATGTGCATATTTCCTCCCTTAGGAGGTTTCCATTCTTAATAAGATTCCTTCAAGACGAGGGGCGCAGTGATGGAATCGTGGATTAGCAACCGGAAGGTTGCGAATTCGAAACTTGATCCAAACAAAGATCGTCATGTACGAAGGCGCTAGTACACATTAAATCTGTCATAATCAAATGTCCTCACGCTGGTCTAATGTGGAGATTTTGAGTGTAGGGTACCAGCTCAGGTGTTGACCTCGTCATTTGACTGTGTTGCAAAATTATGAGCTGTTGTCTTCGGATCTGTATCTGCGGGATTCATTTTGATGTCGCCAATAGCACGATGTGTTGTTCCAACACGACATAAATTTAACAACCTACCTACCTTCACGAAGAACCGATTGTTTGATCCGAAGCCCACGACGATGTATACGGAGGACCGAATTGCACTACCTGTTTACCTTAAGATGGCTAAAGAGTAGTGTATTGGGACTGCGCCTCTCAATTACCAGAGTTCCCTTTTCTAGGAGCATGGGTCTCCACTCACGAAAGCCCATACTGTGGATGATACAACTCCTAAGAAAAGCTGAAAGCAACAAAACGGTGAAAAGCTTCTCAAGGGGACTCTCACCTCCAACGAAATAACGATGATAAAAGAAGAGATAAAGATGAAAACACATGTGGAAAGAGGAGGGTAAAGAAAGATGAGGTCAGGTCACTGTGGCACCACGGGGTTGTGAAGCTCGCGCTTATTTATGCTAAGTAAACATAAGGGGTTTTGAATGCTAGTTTTTTTATAACATGAATATTATAATTATGCAGCTTAAATGAATACTATCTTATCTACTAATCCTGAGATATTTTAATGAGTGTTTAAAATCTTACAATGGAAAGAGAAATTTGAAAGTTTTCAGTTTAAAGAGCTCATCGAGTCTACACATATAGCGAATGCCACGAATAGAAAATTTGAAAATCAAGAAAATTTCTGAAATTGATAAAAAGTGATATGTTATAACTAACATCCTGGTACCACCCCTTTTATGTGCTTATTAATTATTTCTATGTTGATAATATCTACGTATAATTTTCTCTCTATCTTCCCTCTCCCTTTCTCTCTATTTCTTCCTCTTTCGTACCTAGGAATCCTATTATTTCTTCATAATGTTATGAGATCTCCTGATTTCACGTTTGGTTTAGATCAAAAGGAGTCTATCTTGTAGAATCAGTTATATACTTAATTTCTAAGCTGTGTGGAAAATAAATTTTCCAAAACAAAAGGGAAAATAACAGACGGTTCTATGGTGCTTGCTTATTATTATTGCTTAATAATAATTATTAACATTATTGCTTTAACTGTATATACCATTTCAAATAAAAGATAACAGCTTTAGGCAGTATTTACGAATATTTCCTGTAATTACCTGTATATAGCACTTATTTACTGTAATATAATGTTTCCTGAAATCAGAAATTAGCATCTCCCTATATTGGATTGCAAACAAAAATTGCTGGAAGGTGGATTTTTACGTTTGATAATTGGAGAGTTAGAACTGTTAAAAATGCATTATCAAAGTGTAACTGATAGTTTGTCTTTCGAATAACTTACGCATATTCTTTTCTTTGTTTCATACTATACAAATGCTCAACCCGACAAGCAATAAAGATGAAAATAAAAATAGTTCTATTGAAATACCCAAAAAATAGATTAAACCAATCTGTATATTGTACTTCAGATAAAAAAGTATTTGGAATTTGTATATTATCACGGATCTACTATCATCTGGGACCTCCCACCTATTATCTTATTGTTTACATTATTTTACTTTATTGTATTAGTGTATTTTATTGTTGCATTTTATTATTGTTTTTAAATTGAATGTTATTGTATCTTATTATTGAATTAGCAGCATTACCCAGCGATGCTCGGGTTGAATTGGTTAAATGTTGATTCTATTTCATAGAAAAATGTAAGCACCATCAAGTGTACAGAAAATATTTTTTAACATCATTTTAATTTTTCATAGCTCCTACAACTTCGGACGCAAATATGTATACATAATGTATCCATCCATATAATCCATTTCATATTCACCACACTCTTACTTTTTCCACAAAAGCTTTTTCAAAATGACTTCCTCAGAAGTCGATTTTGAATTTTGGAGTGATTACGAATGCCAATTAAGTTTATTTTCAGTAAAAATGAGGAACTTTCAGCGTATAGTCTTGCATTCAGTTTTCCTATCAATATTTATTATGTGTGGTACCCTTGCACCATGGACTCAATGTTTTCGAATTACATTAGCATTTTGAGAGGATGGCAAATTAAACTGTTACGGCATTCGTGGTTAATTTATTTTGACGCACACATTTTTTTCTTGAAAATTCTATTCAGCTGTACGTGTAATAACGGAACTTGTTTTTAAAACAAATGACATCAGTGTAGACCAAACAAACTCAATCGATTACACTTTTTTACGAAATCATTGCTTTAAATTAATGTTTCACAGGTACCTAAGTTGTATACGAACAGTTTCAACTTCAAGTAAGCAATCTCGACCTTCTGTCACTTAAGACAAAAAAAATCTATTTTTCAACAGTCCTAGTTTACATACTTCCTTATGATATTATTCCAAGATCAGCAAAGTCTTTATCAATCAGCTTATGATCAATGAGTTTTTGTTTTGGCTTTTCATGTTCCATTACAAAATGCAAGTTGTGTAAAATTAAGTATTTTAACTATCCATTTTTCATCATTCAAATATTCCTAAATAATTTATATTATGGAAAGAAATAAAGAGTCAGTTCGCGCATAATTAGAATTTTAAATTTTTTAAATATAATGTTTCGGAAAAAAATTATCATTCGAGCAATACTGGTAAAACCATTTTATTAAATTTGATTTTCGATCAATACTGGTAAAACCAACAGAGTTGCGTACCGCAATCTTTTTATGCTCAATGTTTTTCCCATGGCAATTTCGAATTGATTTAGCCCCCTCTGTACATCTAGGTTAAAGAGAACGGGGCTTAATATGTAGCTAGCGTTACTCGCATATATATATATATATATATATATATATATATATATATATATATATATATATATATATATATTAAATTGTGTTATTTATACCAAAGTGTCTCTCTGCCCTCCTTATCTCTATATTATTGTATTGTATTATTATTGAATTTTAGAATTTTGTTACAAGATCAAAAACGGAACGAGCTACCGCAGTTGCATTATTGAAGTATGTAATTGTATTGTATTTATATCACTCTGTATTTTACGTAATATATTTAAAAAGTACTTTTTACTCCTTTTAATATTAATGTTAAATACAACTTTAATTTTTAAGTCAATTTATTAACAGGAATTTAATTAATCCTTTTCATTATGTAGCACTTATGCTTTGGAGTACAGTCAAAATAATCTCCTTATCTTCTAAATCGATATCATAATTCATGTGACATGCGTACGGTAGATTACTTGAAATGAGAATTTTAGTAAGTCGAACCATGAGGTTCAAAATTTTGAAAGTTTCGTAATCATTTTTAAACTTATCGAGCTAATAGCCAATGTATTTCAGCAAACACTATCAGCATTCAACGACAAAATATTGGAGTTCCATTATCTTAGGTTGATATTCCGGTGGGAAGGTATTATCGTCTAGTTTCCCAAAGACATTACACATAACAGCAGCTGCATAAGTGATTTTACGCTCCTGAAAATAGTTTTAACGGTGTAGGAAAGTAACGTTTAATACACATTAAAAGTCTTCCAGCCCTTTATCGAATAATTATCCGTACACAGTGACTGCTCCCTATCCAGGATAGGAATTTTTAATAAAATACTTATGATCACCAAACCTTTGTTTCTGAAACTTCCTGTCTTTCATGGTGGCGACGTTACTCTGTTGTAAGTTTGACAAACTTTTGTTCTGACTGAATAAGTGTGAGAGCAGGTGTTTTCAGATTTCCTTGGTTATTTCAATTGTTCCTCGACATTTTTACGTAAGGTTTCTTTTTAAGAGATCTCCAAAGGGATATTGATATTTGAGGAAATTGATTGAAGCTTTTTGAATTGCTTAAAGTCGAAGCAGCCCATGAGTAAATATTCATGTTTCACCAAAATGTATCATTTTAATGTTTTTCAAGTGGTTTTCTAGAAACTACAATCGAGTCTCGCAAAGCAAATGTTTTTGTTTTACGGTTTTAACATTGTTTGATTACAATACTTACTAAACTTATTTCAAAAGCTCCTATAAATCAGTTATAAAGTCCTTATCGCCTCATGACTCAATTTCATGAAAACATTTGCGTGGGATTGATTGTGTCATACGTGATAGTGGAATACTCCTTTTGCTTTAAAAGAAATTAATCATGAATATCAGATGAAATTTATTTCTCATATTTCCTTGAAATTTGGAACTATCGCATCCCTTGCGCAAGAGTAACATAAGTCGAAAAATACTTATAGAACAA
Organism: Meta bourneti; assembly: GCA_933210815.1. Lineage (NCBI taxonomy): Eukaryota > Metazoa > Arthropoda > Arachnida > Araneae > Tetragnathidae > Meta > Meta bourneti. Next base: position 62,920,180 of record OW119923.1, on the reverse strand, counting down.
CTGAGTACAAGACTATAGGCTCGTTTATGATTTGAGCAACAGCATTTTTGCAGAAAAAGGAAGGGTATTCTAACACGTCAACTAAATTTCTATATTTGTAGTAGTCACCTTAATATCAGTTTCTGGTGTTTTGTCTCACACCAGAGGTGATATGTATGTGAAATGGATGATATGGATGGGTGCAGAATGTATGTGTATTTGCGTTCAAAGTAACTTATAGAAATCATAAAATGTCAAAACAGTGTTGAAAATTTATTTCCCGAGTACTTTAATAATATTCTTATTTTTCTAAAAGAAGAGAATATTGACTATTGGCATCACGTTTTACATATACAGCTAACCAATTCAACCCGAGCAACGCCATTTTTCCGCCGCGTTATTTTACTAGTTATCTTATAAAGAACCATTTGCATAATGGTAGAAGAATTTCACTTTCTAACCAGTTTCCAGCAAGATATTATGCATATAGAGGTTTTCCTGGAAAGTATCCAGCCATTGCGTACGCAACGGGAACGGTTTGTTCAGCATTGATGTAATTTGGAAGCCAAGGAGAATGGACATTGATACACATGCGTCAAAAGTCACGAACCCATTGGACTAACCCGCAGGGTGTTAGACGCCCATGAGTGAGTGATGTTCGGTGTAACCTTTGCATCCGCAATGACCGAGCGAGTGAAGCAGTTAATTGCTTCAAACTTTGTGTTAAATTTGAAAATTCGTCTTTAGAATTTATTCAGATGATTAAGAAGTTTCCCTAATGGAAGTCACGACAAAACCACAGCAACGTAAAGACCGTGTTGAATGTGTGTTTTGATTGTGAAGGTGTTGTCCATCACGAGTACGTTCCTCCAGTCTAAATAATTAATAAGGAGGACTACCGAGAGGTTCTTAGCCGGCTGAGAGATGCAGTACGGAAAAAATGGCTGCAGCTGTGGGCAATTGGTCAGTTCCAGATTCATCCCGATATCTTGACCGCCTATTCATCACTTCTCGAGCAGGTTTTTTCGCCAAAATATCAAATCACTCAGTTTGCACAGCCCTCGTACTGCCTACATTTGGTACCTTCTGACTTCTTGTTTTTCCCAAAGCTAAAATCACCTCTGAATGGGAAGAGATTTCAAACCATTGATGCCATTCAGGACATGACGAGGCAGATGATGGCAATTCCAACAATGGGCTTAGCAGAATGTTTTGAAAAGTAGAAGAGACGCAGAGAGCTGTGTAAGGTTCCAAGATGCCTACTTTGAAAAAGACAAGACGCTAAAACTTAGGCACGATTTATCTTGTTTTATATTACTTGGCTGGATATTTTCTGGACAGACTTCGTAATTCTAGATGATGTATCTCATCTTGTATTTAGTTATAACATTGGTATTTGCTTAAGCATGTGCGACATACCTCTGACATTTCTGTATATTTAATACTTAATTATATTATTTATACGTATGGTTGATAACACTTATACTTTTGGTTATAATTCACGTGACATTTGTTCTATAATATCAATAATAAATGTATTGATGCGATACTTTAAGAACAGTTAATAGCTTAACAAATGACCTAATGGTGTTAGTGACAACATGAAATTTATTTTTAATGAAAATTATATTTTAGATGAAAAATTAAATAATTTTTATTTGTACATCAAAAAGGGATCATTGTAGAAAAATTTCTTCTCTCAGAGCAAATTCCTTTGAAGTGAATTCTGTTCAGTTCATGTATCTCAAAATAATATCCAATTTTTTCCAGCATTTCAATAGAGAAGTTTGGTTGGACAAACTTTTATCTTATACTAATATTGTGAGAATTAAATTTAAAACAGCTTTTTTTTTTAATTTTAAAATAAAGTATGTAGATAGACGTAGTAGAATGTAGTTTATACATTTAGTGTAGCAAAAGTACATATAGACTAATTGTAGAAGTATATATACTATATATATATATACTTCTACAATGGTGTTCTAGGTAGGTAGGTATTTCAATTAACGTCGCATTGTATCACTTTAATTAACGTCGAACGGGTTATTGACGACGGTCCGAGATAAAACCTGAAGGGAAAGTCCGAGGACAACACCTCGTAATTTTGAACCACGGTCAGATGACGAGGTCACACCTGAGCTGGCATCCCATTCTCCAAACTTCCACACCGCGCCAACGGGAGGATATTTGAGGCCACTACTCATTTAATGTGCACCAGCCCCCTTTCTACGCGGCGGTCTTTGGTTGGATTCGAACTCTCAACCCTCCGGTTGCTAATCCGTTACTCTTCCAATCGAGCTACCGTGGACCTGGCATGTTCTAGGAGAAAGGTTTGTAGGAGTTACTTTATTAGTTTAAATTATTTATGTATATAAAATAAGGTATAACATCTGCTACACATTAATTTTTAAAATAATTTTGTACGTAGACTTTTGAATATTTAGCTTTCTATGAATGCGTTTTTATATTGTTTCATGTTTTGTTGTTTACGTTAAAATACTTAAGTTTCTAAACCATTTCCTATACTTATTTTTAAAAGCCTGCATTTACATTTTCGTTTTAGGCTCGATATATTAAATATTGTCTGTACTTGTGAAAAAACTTTCAAAACCTCAATTCTTAAGTTTACCTTTAAACGGAAATCAGTTTACAAAAACATAAGTGTGCGCTTTCTAGTATGAATGTATAGACCTAGAAAAAAAATTAGTAAGAAATCTTATTACTTTAAATGAAAAAAGTTTCCTTTGCTGAAAAGAAAACTTTTTTTTCATTTAGATTATTCCATATATAAAATTAACAAAACAAATGTAAATGTAAGAAAGGGGAAGCGTAAAAACAAGCTAATAAAACAAATTTTAAATTAGACAAAAATGTATATTTATAAAGGAAACGGCAAATGTGTCTGCATTCCAAATAATTTAAAAAATCCACTTGTCATAGAAGTGTGCATTGTTATGCGTATTAGTAAATACAATCTCAATTTAACAACTATTTAATCTTTTAATTCAGAGTACATACTATGCTATTACATTCTTGTACATAATTGCATAGAGTTATTCTTTATACTATTTAGAGATTTATAATTCGGGATAATTAACTTCATTTACCAGTTTAGAGTAGAGTTCAGCTGTCACAAAGAATGAGTTTTTTCTTAGTTCATTTAATTGTTGTGAAGAGTGAAAGGTAAACTTGTTGCAAAAATTTAGGAAAGTGGTACTCACATGTATGTGGTGTCTGGATTTATGTAATCTCTGGTCTAGACTGGGGTGCCATTAGTCTCTTGTAGCTACCAGGAGGTAGCTACTTACATTTTTGGGTTCGTCGTCCACAAATTCTAACATAAAATTATTACCCCTTTTCGCACGAGGAACTATAATTCTTGGCCCTAGTCTTCCACACTGATTCAACCCCCGCTTCTCAAAAATTTTGACCAAATCCAGAAAATCCACTCATTCCAATCAATTATCATGTTTCTTTTTATCCTTCTTATTTTCTAGCAGGCACCACGGAGAAAAAGGTGACGCTACTTTTTAAAGTTTTTTTATACGAAATAAAGAAACCAGTATCTAAAATGTTTTAAAACAACAAACAAGTCATCAAAATATTAAGCACTTAAAATAATATAAAATCGTTATAATTACGAGAATGTTTTGTTGAGAAATATACCGGCTAATCTGTTACAGTATTGATAGTACAGATAGCATGCATTGCATATAAATACTAGAATACACATACTATCATGATCATCTTGCTAAATTCTTCCAGAAAACATTTACTTTTAAATTAAAGTAATTTTAAACTGATGGTAAACAAAATAACATATTATTGATTTATTTACCATCCAAACGATACGAGACTTTAATCACAATTATGTACAAAGTTCAACTTGACCTATCTAATGGTTACTTTTCGTTGATCAGAGATCGCGAAAAGTCTGCGCCTGGTTTGGAATAGTTATTTCCAAAACAGGAAAACGCATTTGGATGGCGACCTTGTGGCCCCAATTTCCTTTCCTAGAATTCTTCATAGGAGAAATACCTCTAAGACTTAATTTCGAGGACAGTGGACAAATATGTAGGCTAGGAAGCCTAGAGAAGAATTGTAAGTTTGGAGTGCTTGCATGGAATACCTCTTGAACGACTGGGTGGAATTTCTGAAGGTTGTATTTCATTGAACATTTATTTTCTGAGTTAATTGGGTATGCGCGGTAATTCTAGATTAAATTAAACTAGTGCGGCAAGTGCGTTTGCACATTATTCCTCTATCGTTCGAGCCGCGGTAGCCCAGTTGAAAGAGCAATGGATTAGCAACCGGAGGGTTGCGAGTTCTAAACTCGGTCCAGCCAAAGACCGTCATGTACATGGGGGCTGGTGCACGTTAAGTATGTCGTGACTTCGAATGCCCTCACATTGGCATGGTGTGGAAGTTTGGAGAGGGGTGTACCAGCTCAGATGTTGTTTTCGTCATTTGACCGTGGTTCCAAATTACGAGGCGTTTTCCTTGGATCTTTCCCTTCGCGATTGATCGTGCACCATCGCCAATAGCCCATTGTGTTGCTTCAGTTCAACGTTAATTAACTACCTACCTACCTTTATTGTTCAAAAAAGTTGCATATAGAAAAACATATTTTCCCATTCAACGTTATTTGAGCTGATTGGGGATATGAGCTAATTCTAGATTAAATAAAGTTCTGTGGCAGAGTATATTAGGCATGTTCCTTCTTTATTGTTCAGTTTCATAAGCCCTTTTAATGCAGAATCTGGAGATCTCAGCAATCTGTATCTGACAAAATTTGACTTGAGTGAGAAGATAAACAAAACCTGATCAGTAACAGTTTGACCAGTAGCTATCTAGGATGAAATCAGAGCTACTAATCTTATTACGACAGATACAAGGTATTAAAAATTATACCATGCCATTAAAAAGTATTCTTATTTAGATAAATTTACGTATTTGATCTGCATTTTGCATCCTGTGTTGGTTTAAATATGAAACAGCTATAAATTTCACACTGATATTCAGATTTTAAACTTCGTAAAAGATAGTTAATTGTACCCTATTCTATGGAATTCATCCAATTTTTTTAGGTTGAATTTAGAATTTTCTATTTATTATCCTTAAAACTGCGAAACTTCACTGGAAAATAGTAGTGCTTTAAAATATAATCATATTTATTGCTTATACTCTATAAACATACTCATATTATAAATAAATTTATATGTTTTTATAGAGCATAAGATATAAACGTACTTGTATTGTTTCAAACTTGACTTCTTAAACTTCTAATTTTCATGGAACTTGCATAATGTAGTCATAGAAATCTAAATATTTTGATTAGAACGATTTTAAAAACATGAAAATGCCTTAAGATGCTCTTATGACCAGCGCCTGAAAATAACCACATCTATTGATAAATCCAATAAGCAATTTCTTAATATCATCACATGAAGTCTATTTTTTAGTAATAATTATGCTTATGGTTGGTCGGACTTTTTTATGGTGCAAGAGCCCTGTTTGGCATGCTGCACCAGACACAAGACAGACAATATCAAGTATTGAACATACACACAAGGAAAGTTTTACTGACACATTAGAGAGAAACATTCAGAGAGGAATTGAACCTGGGCCGCATACAATAGCGGGTTGTTAGAACAGTTAGCATTTGCACTGAGCCATGACGGCCCATGATGGTTATGTAATTTTAAAAAATATTTTTAACGTTCGAATCATGAAACGTATATTAAAAGTATTCCGACTTTAAAACTTTTATACCAGCGAACTTAGTACAATTTTAAATATACATACAAGCATTTACTTTAAATAAAATTATTCATTTACTTCGATGTATACAGCATTTATACGTAAATATAATTATTTCACGGTGATTTACGTTATTTGCTTATGATTTTGATTTATTAAATATAGTATTATTCTCTTTTAAAAGCAAAGCTTAAAAGTAACTACTCGTATTATTAAAGTTATAGTGTTAATCACAGATAAAACATTGTACATTATTCTGTCTTGTATAATATTTTGAACAACTTTCAACCTTTCGTTACCGCATTTGCTGTCGTTATCATTATCCATAAAATGAGGAAGAGCTTCTATGCATGGCCTTAATTTTAGCAATTCTACGAATTCTGCAGTTTCCACGAAGCTGAGCATATAAACTTCGTTAAGCTGAGCAAGGAAGTTCGATGAAGATACAACTCCGAAGTAATTATAAGCATTAGATGCAATTAATGATAAGTTTTCAACGAATTATCTCGATAAATGAAAGATTGGTTATCTCTCTTTAAGTGGAAAATGTAGCTAAAAGTTATAAAATAGAAGACACCTTGGAATTAATGGTCTGCAGTTAAACTTCTAAGTTGTATAATTCTTTACCCATTTATTTTAGTGGTTGTGGCTTGCACTCTACTCTAATTAAAACCTTTCTTTAGCCTAACTAAGGCATAATTCCTTCTTGTAATTTAAATATTACCATGCTGATATCACATATTGATATATTTATTGAACATTCACAAATGTGAATGCAAATGTCCTCACGTTGGCGTGGTGTGGAAGTTTGGAGAGTGGGGTGCCAGCTCAGGTGTTGCCTCGTCATCTGACCGTGGTTCAAAATTACGTGGTGTTGTCCTCGGATCTTTCCCTTTGGGATTGATCCCGGACCGTCACCAATAGCCCATTGTGTTGCTCCAGTGTGACGTTAATTGAAATACCCTACCCAAATGTGAATGTGATTAAATTGAATATCTTTCTCTTAAAATGGGTGTCAATATGCAAAATCAAAAGTTCTTCGGAACAAAGAAGATATTAATCAACGTACGACATTCCGTAGGAGCAGAATTCCAATTCAAAATTGGATGACAAAACGGTTGTAAGAAAGGCTAGTGAATTTGTGGAACTTCTTGAATCATTTTAGGAAATTAATTCTGTCATGCATTCTAAAGCACTAGAGCAGAAGCTTTGTCAGGAACTGGATTTGATTGTTTTCGTGTTACAATAAATACGTAATACTTTCTGTAAAATTCATACAGAATTATTAACCAAGCAGATGAATTTGAACAATTTGTTGTCACATTTGAGAAAACTGATTTTGTCTTACATCCTGATGCATTAAAACAGAAGTGTACAGAAACGTTGAGTATTTGCAAATTTAAGATTTGATTGTTTTCTTATATAATATTCTCAATATTTCATATAGCCATAATCAACATTTTCTGTAAAATTCGTACAGGATATTATTGTAGTAAGTTGTTCATATTTTTATTGAAGAACTAAACCTTGCTGTCTATTTCTTAGAGTTTTCAAGTATTTTCTTTGGCACAGTAGACTTCATTAACACATTTAATTCATTAATTAAGCATTCCACAATTAAGGGTAAACTATTTTTGATGTCCTTTCTTCTCCAGATAGAAGTATGCTGAAATAGGTGTGCTTTACATCAAGGTCCTTGTTAGTGACATAGTGTCTGATGATTGAATTCAAATTTGAGAAATATTTTCCAAAATAAAATACAAACATCATAGCAATGAAAGCGATGTTTACTGCATCTATTTATTCTAGATTAATGTCTTTTTAAAAGACTGGATGAAAAGCGAGACGACGAAAAGGAAACCCATATCATCATTTGATTTTATTTATGTTATAAGTAAACGTGGACTTAAATTTTCTTTAATAAACATGAAAAAGTCTGCTAAGTTACATTAAAAGCTAATGAAGCTAAAATTATAACCAAACCTGAACATAAAGACTCATCATCAAACTATACAGACTCTTTTTTTGGCTCTAATTGTCAATAGTTAGGTGTTGTAAACGATTTTAACTGTTTATTAAATTTTTAACTGTTAACACAATTAATTAAGTCATAGAAATATTTAAGTACTAGCAGATTATTACCCGGCGTTGCTCGGGTTGAAATGACGAATTTACGGCATCAGTTTTATTTGTTTAGCAGGACACGTGAAAAACAGTGAAACTTTACCAAAAAGTATGAAAAAGCACTCGCCGTGTTTGATTACACTGTTATATATAATATTGTACTGTAATTAATTTTTGCAGTAATGGCTATGTTCACCACAATGATTTGGTGGTTAAAATAAAAAATCACCACTTTCTGGTGGTATATTTGAATTAAAGTAGATTGTAGTGACAATAATGCAAACAGTAGTGATTTGCATGCAAATGTCTGGTTGGTATATAAAAGATCCAAATTACTAAAATCTGACCTCATTTTAAAGATGTGTATCCTATCGTTGCCACCTTTTAGAGGAAATCTGAAGAAATTACACATTTTTTATGTCATAAAATAGTGAAATTCATCGAACATTTATTTTCAATCAGAATAGAATGAAATTGGTTCTAGTTAGACCAAATACTGGTCAAACAATGATATCCAGTCTTAAAACAATCTAAAATGTAAGACAAATGCAAAAAACAATTTATGGCATTGATTTTCACATTTTTTAACATTTGTACTTCTTACGATAGGTGGCCGAGTACTTTTGTCTGCATGATTTCACGAATTAATTTGCAATTTAAATATTTTCAGTAAAACTTTTAACAATTATTTGATTACTTTGATGAGAGGCTGATATAGAAACAGAGCTCTTATGTGGTTAAATTTTAAATCTTAACGTTAACTACATCCTTGTAAAATTCATGAAAATAATAAAATTGTAGATTATGATATTCAAGCTGGAATAGAAATATTTTATTTTCTTTGTATTATAAAATAGATTGTGTGCGTGCGTGCATTTACATAAATTGGTACATAAAATCTTACTTTTAGAACAGCACTTAGTGAGTAGTAACTTTCAATCATTATAAAGATAATACTAACCACTTTCTTCAAACAATAAAATCATACATTGCTATATATGGGAAATGCAATTAAAACTAAGTTTTAATATAGTTTTTAAAACCAACTTCAGAAGATGTTACATGATTCTAGTCATTGCTTACGAATACCTAATTCCAATTATTTACTTCTGATAAGACGTAGAATATTAGCAACCTGAGTTCGGAACGCGATCGAACCAAAGACCGTTGTGTACACGGAGGCTAGGGTACGTTAAATCTGCCGTGGCCACAAATGTCGTCACGCTCGAGTGGTATGGAAATTTAGAAAGTGGAGTGCCAGTTCAGGTGTTGACCTCATCATCGGACCGTGGTTCAAATTATGAGGTGTCTTCGAATCTTTCCCTTCGGGATTGATCCCGGACCGACGCAAATAGCCCGTTGTGTTTGTTGATGCAATGCGACATGAATTCAACTAATCCCTGATAAGACTTAAAGCAAATCCCCTTTGTAATATCTAAAAATACCATCCTATCATGAGCCATATTTTTTTATTCCAGATTGTGTGCTTTGAAAAATACTTTGATTTACAACTGGCTATGACTGCTTGGGGAATATCTTTTCCGTTCCTACTTTCCAAATTATTATCTCAAAGGGACTGATGCCTTTATTAGAAAGCCCACCTTCTTCTATGCTGTAAAAAGATAAAGAAACAGCAAAAATATTAGGAGACGAGATGCCTAAGAATTCTATATTATTTAAATGCTGTACATCTACTCTAATTTGAAAGTTAATTTTCAGTTTTAAGGGAAATTAAATATGATATTTAATCTAGACTACAGAGATTTGCAAAAGGTGTACCGCGACACACTGGTGTGCCGAAAGGATAGCCCTAGTGTGCCTTGTGGATGGTGAAGCGATTTAAATTGTGTGTGATGTATTTCATTTCAACGGTTTAATTTTGAACTTTTGGCAATTGTTTTCACAGTAAATTCAAGTACTTGTATATAAAGCAGAGTTGGCGTCTATCTATCTGTTCTCTATACGCACCTACACAGTTTGACCAATCTAGAACAAATTTGGTGCACTTATTCTTTAGAATCCTGCGGGTAACAAAGGGTACATATTAAATCCCGTTCTATTTGTCCTAGGTGTGCAGATGGAGCTAAAAATAATTCGAAATCCCTATAGGAATAACAATGAATATTATTACGATTGCGGTGGGCAACTCCGTGCCCACCGCAATCGTAAGTATAATCGTTTCAGTATCGCTGAAAAAGTAATTTTTTTCCAAAATATTAGATTTAAAGAATTTAAATTCTAAATAATTTAATTCTTTTAATTGAAAACAATTTATTTTGCATTACTTACGAAAAGCACAGGCTTCCCTATCAGTTCTTAACTTCGAATTCGAATGTATTGTTGTCATTAGGAACTCTTTTATTATTGTTATTGAAAACTCCTATTTGCTTACATCATCTATATTATTTTACTTTCGCAAAACCTATAAAATAGGATTTTAGTTTAATAAAACTTTCAGTTTTGTATGTTATATGATTTATCACTGAAATATTAGTGTACCTATCACCATTGAGTATTATACTCTTTAGTTATTGAGATGAGTATTGAAATGGCGAATGTAAATGTAATTTTCCCATTCTCTAACCTTGGCCAAATATGGCCCTTGCGCCATAAAACTTCAAAAACCAACCAGCCCATTCTCTTACCTCTAACTCGCTCTCATCCTAAATGAATCTTCATACCGTCGGCTTAGAGCAGAAATCCATTAACTGATATTTTTCGAGGACATTAAGTACTTATTTCCATGAAGAGAAATACATAGTCATATCGTAATCTGTTTAAAAGGTATACAACCCTATCAAAATGCATAAAACTTTTATTATTTTACCTAAAAACTAATATATAATCTTTAAACAGCAAGCAGTAAAGTAAAAATATGTTTTATTAGTTAATGATTTTCTGCTCTAAGTCGACGGTATTTCAGGGTTCTTTACCTCCAATATTTGTATCATCAAAAAACCTTTGAAAATCTGTAATCAAACCTAAAAACAATAAATTCGGTTTCATAATCCAAGTCAGAGCAATAACTAAGAAGAGTATTTACAAGTGTTGTCAGTGACAAGACATAGATATATATCTAAACAAAAACGAGTCAGTATTTACGAGCATGTAAAACCAAGGAAATAAATAAAAAATTTCCATAACGGGTAACGGGATCACAAAATCATAATAATTAAATTAACATATTCAGAAATTTAATGATATAACCATTAGAAAATACTTACATCTTGTCAATGATGATACTGTCGTATTGTAGAATTCCTTCTGTTAACGGGCTCTGTACGAGTTCCAATTCTCATCTTCCAATTTAAATTATTGAATTGAGACTAGATCTTTTCATAGGACAAACTTCTCGTCAGAAATATTTTGACATGCATGTCACATACAGATGTTCTATATAAGATCTAGTAAGAATTTGTCGAGTTCGCTAAATAGTATTTAAAATGTAGTAAAAAAAGGCAGGATTGTTTTTGATAATGTTATATTATCTCAAATTTTAAAGTGTTTAATGTAAGAATTTAAAAAGTTGATTCAAATTAGCTAATTATATGATTTTTAGTCATAAAACGAAACCCTACATCTCAAGAACTGTATTAAACCTCCTTGATAACGACTGTACATCTGTGAAGCATATATGTTTAATTAAATTTTGAATTTTTTCCATTCAAGTGATGCAACAAAACATGATTAATTTATCTAGTAACTGACTGGCTTTCTCTTCGAAACCGTTGCTACCTGGTTCTGACCAGCGATTTTCAATTTTCCAATTTATTTAAGTTCGTGACTATGCTCAGGCTAGAAAAATCAGTTACGTTACATTTGTGGAGATTTTTCACTCTTGAAACGTAAAAATGAAACGTAAACTGCACCTTAACACATTATACACAGTGTATTCAAAAAGTTCCAGGACTCCCGCTCGTAAAAAAGGACAAATGGCGCTATCGCTGCTAAACCGGCGGGATGACGTAGCAGCGACCTTCAGCCACGCGTATTACGTGGTTGCATTCAATTCTGACTAGTTCCGACTTGTCAGCGTTCATTTGAGTAAAGCGTATGTGTGCGTCATTGTCTTCGAAAAAAATGGAGTAACGAACGAACATCAAATTTTGTTTTAAATTGGGAAAATCGGCCACAGAAACGTACGAAATTATTATATCTGCGTATGGTGAGGATGCTATGAGTCGTTCGCGAGTATTTGAATGGTTTTCGAGGTTTAAAGCTGGAAGAGACTCGACCGAAACGATGAGAGATCAGGTCGTCCATGTTCGAGTCGAAATGATGAAAATGTGGAGCGTGTGCAAGCGTTGGTGAGATCCGACCGCCGAATAACGATAGAAATGATTGCATAAACATTAAACATTAGTGTGTGATCTGTTTTCACGATCATGACGTAGGATTTGAAAAAAGGAAGCTTTGTGCCGCACACTCTGACTCCTGAACAAAAAGAACACCGAATTTCCTCCTGCAAAGATTTGATTGTCGTGGCCGATCAGGATCCAACTTTTTTGCAAAACATTGTCACCGGAGATGAGACTTGGTGTCTCGAGTACGATCCGGAGACAAAACTCCAAAGTGCTCAGTGGACAAGTCCGAAAAAGAGTCGGCCGATGAAAGTTCGCGCTTAGAAATCAAAAATGAAAACGATGCTGATAATCTTCTTTGACAGTCGAGGTGTCAAAAAAGGTTATCAGCATCGAGAATTTCATCGTCAAGGTTCCACTGTGACTGAGGCATTCTACAAAGACGTTTTGTATCGGCTTTTGAAACGAATGTGGCGTGTGAGGCCCGATTTGTTGCACAGTGGAAATTGATCTCTTGCAAGATCATGCACCATCTCACAAGTCCATCCTTGTGCAGCAATTTTTGGCGAGAAGGCAGGTTGTGTGCATCAACCACCCCGTACTCACCAGTTCTGTCCCCCCGGACTATTTTTTATTTCCCAAGTTGAAATTGAAGATAAAGGGGCAGCGGTACGAGTCGATAGAGGAGATTGAAGCGGCTATGACATCGAAACTCAATAGTGTTGGAGTGGAGGCGTTCCAGAAGGCGTTTAAGGACCTGTACACTCGTTCCAAGCGTTGTATTGAATTGGGAGGAGACTATGTCGAAGCTTAATATCAAATGTAAGCATATCCTCTGTGTTATATGATCTGTGTGCGATCAGTCCTGGAACTTTTTGAATACACTGTGTACATCTTAGAAAACATGTACATGTTACTTGCTACTTTGGCTGAAAAAGAAAGTGATCCATCATATTGAAAAATGTCATAATAAGGATTAGCAAACGTGTCTCAGAATGTTTAAAAAGACAACGAAAGATTTTTATGCAGGTATTTTTACCATAAATATTTTCCATACTGCATGGCATCCATAGGATAAATGCTACCTACACATATGTCGGAAATACATTTCCAAAGAATATTTGTTTGTGTGGAAACTTTATAGTTCCACTAAGTAATCAAGATGTATTTTTCGAAATCCTACGACGTATAGTATTCAGAGTTTTAGATATGGTTTTATTGGAAAATAAAGCCTTTTTTAGTTTCCTGACAATCATCAAATATAGCTTCTAGTCCTAAAAGGGTGCAGAGACCCAGACTAAGTACATATTAAAAGGCATAAAACGTTATTTGTCGTTCAAAGAATCTTTTCCGAGTCAGTTTCAGGTCAGCAGATGTACAAACACATTTCTGAGACATTTCTCTCACAAACTGATCCAAAGATAGTACTGATATCTTCCCAGCTAAGATTTTCATTCATTCAGTTTCTTTCCATTTCTTAAATTGTAGTGATATTGAAAAATGATTAAATCCAAACTCTGAGAAATATCTTGAGTGAAATAACTTCCCTTGAGCTTATGTAGCAAACAATGACCGTAGAGACAAAACAAGCAGTACACCATTTTTCTGTCATTATTATTTACACAGTTTACCCTAAGTGAAATTACTTATGAACGTATCGACCCACAAAGTCTAAAGCTTGATTTTAGTATTCTGAACTAATCACGCTGTTCACATGATGACATATCCATACAGAGTTCATGACACAGTATCTGTTGCATCGGCCTTCTAATGGAGCATGTGGGCGGAGTTTCTGTTGTAAGTACTTAGAAGTATAAGTCACGTGGGTTTTGGAATCGACAAGGGCCGTTTGGCTATCGAAATGTAAACCCATATTTTTGTTCACGCTCGTAAATTAGTCTTTTTGATTAGGAATCGTGCTTTGTTTTAATACCACATGACCTTCACCCGAAGATATGCAAATTGAGCGATCGGAAGAAATAATATAAAGCGGTGCATACATCTACATCTATTTCATTAGAAGGTCAATGAGCTGTTACATATTATGCAATAGTTTAAGTCTCTGATTCAATAATTCACATACATTTTAGAAATTCCACAAATTTAAAGGCTAGTGCAGTATTTTTTCCACTACTGTATATAATGGGTTAAAAAAATGTCACATAATCCAGATACACTGCCAGTGATTTTTTATGCTTGAATTACTGTAGTAAAATTTTATTCAAGGAAGTTATTTTCTGAAGTTACAACTGTAGTATGTCTGCGTACTGCTCATGTTTCTTTTTAAAAAAGGTGCAAGTTAGGTATAATACTAAAATTCTACTATGATAGTAAGTTATGTATTGCTTAAATATAGATAGTTTCGGTGATCATAACGCAGAAGAAATGCTTCAATGACAGAATACTGAATGGTACTTCAAGAGAGGTAAAAATATAATACATTAGGATATAATATATTTATGCATAAACAACTACTTTAAAATAAATGAAAAATTCCATTATACGTAATATATAATATCGTGTTAATTATCAATTTCATAGCCTAAAATTCTATGGAATTGATGAAATACTATGGACTTAACGAATAGAACCATATAATTCATATCTAAATTTATTCGTATAACAATTCAACTTATTTTTAGCTGTTTACATGGTAACTCATCTTTACCTGATTATTGTGTTTAGCATAACTTTTGTATGATTTATTGCAACATGAGAATAGAGGACCATGTAAATGGTCCTCTATTCTCAATTAATGTTGGATTAAACGGATATTTAAACTGGATAATCTGTCTTGTAAAAGCCTTACACATTATAATTTTGGATTTATTTAAGATTTTGAAAGCCGAGAAAAATAAACCAACACTTAATAAAACACATAAAAATAAACCATCAACTAAATAATTTGCTAGTTCTCTAAGCATTAAAGTAAAATTCTTTTTATAAATAGTACAATATAATTCAACATTTTTCGTTATTTTTATAAACGTAGAGTAATTTATTTAAATGCAATAGTATAAAACTTTAAAAAAAATTTTATAATACAACTAAGCAAAATTTATGCTCATTATTTTAATGAACAGAGAATCCATTTTAAACAATAACGTTTAAAACATTTAAATGAAACTGTATCTGAACGTTATTGCATGATAAAAATATCCTATTATTTTCGATAATAAACAAGAGCCCTTCATTCTCTGTCAGAATATTCGTGACAACAAAAGCTACGAAAAATCAGAGCTACGCTTCCTCAAATGCAGTCAACGGCCACGATTACCATAGTTGTTTTCCTAAATTCGATTAAAGCACTTATCGACCGATCTTCATTATTCAATTACATCTCCATATCACAGACATAACTCACTTCCAGTAGTTTGGACAATGTCTGCCATCTTCTCAATTAGTATTGACTGTAGATTACTCTTGTCTCATCATGATTCATGCAAAAGATGTTCCATGGTGGAAAGAAGAAAAACTTTATACAGAAATTTATGGAAATACGGGCATGTTTCAGGTCAATCACCCAATTTTCCGCTATTTTCTAGAGAATAACAGATATATTTCTAGTATTCCATCGCTTATAATTATACAGGCAATCCAGTGTTGACATGAATGGCGTGGCGTATATTCAAGCATAGAAGCGCGGCATCCTCCAATAAAAAAATAAATACGGTAGAAAAGTAAATACAAATCGACAAAATATGAAGCAAAACCTACGATTTTGTAACGTAAATATGAGTGATCAAGTCACTTTCTATTTTAACTCTCTTCAATTTCACCGCAAAGCTACACTTCTGATCCCTACGATATACATTAATTAACTAATTATAATTAAGAGTGACGACAAGCAAACCCACACGTGAAATCCCAACTGAAGATACAAAAAAGTAATATGTACGTAAAGATTACTAACAAAAATTGCATTAGTTCTTATTTAGATTAGGTAGCCTTAGTTTAGATCCCTGAATTAAATGCTTTTTTTATTTTTGTTGCGTTCTTTCCTAAACTAAGTATGTGAAATACCTATCAGTAGACTTGCCCCTACCTTAAAAAGCAGTAAAACTTAAACTAATATTCCAGATTGAAGTTAGATTACTCTTGACCTTTTTAAGTTTAGCAAAAAATTTCTAATCATGAACTAAAAAGAATAGCTGATGGTGTGAACTTTCAGAATAGCTGGATTCACTTTATGTCAGCATGTTTCATTCAAGGAAATAATTTTGTATTTATTTAGGATAAATTCTCATTGTTACTAATTAAAGGATTTTAATATATGTGCTTATAACGTGTAAAATTGTTTTATGTTAATTTCAAGTGGTAACTAAAATGTTCACTTTTTACAGGTATTCAAATTTTATAAGTAAGCTTTGTACATGAAAAATTATCATTTACATTTCTATGCTGTGTTCAAGGAGAAAAAGAAACCATACTATTCAATAGAGTCTGAATTGAGTTAACAAATACTTTTTAGGTAGTTATTGTATAGTCATTAGTGAAGACATTATTGAGTATCTACTTTATTAGCTAAATTAAAATTATCACACATTCATAGCAGTTATTATGTTGTTAAAAGTATAAAAATTTACAGCAGCATTAATGGTGCTTTTACATCTATAAAGTTTGGAAATTAAAGTAATACTTAAAATTTTCTTTTAGCCCATTCGTGTCTAAGCTGTTTAAGACATTTATTCTCATCTAAGCGAAAATTGTTCTTTCAGATAAAAATTTTTAATGTGGATAATGCTTGTACGCCGTGATACGTGAATGTAACTAATCTACCGACTGAGGAAGCATCAGAAAAGTTAGATTACATTTAAATTTAGTGTAATTCTAACTGAAATCTCTTGGATAGATTGTTTTTAAATTCAAAAATGTCATGAAAACAATATGACAGGAATTTACCATGCGGAGATATTTCATTTGATCAAGACAATCAAGACATTATAATTCGATTTTTTTTTTGTTTCTCTTGTTGGGCCGCATGGAATCTGATTTCTTTGATGTGTATTATTTCACCTTGGTTCATGACATGATGATGATGATAAGAGTGAGAGGAGGGAGAGATCTATCAGCTTGAATAAATACTCTAGGGGAGACTTAGAAAAAATCTCACTTCGACTGCCTGCTGAAATGGATGACTCTAGGTGTACGTCACTACTGACTTAAGAGCAAAATTGTGCTAATTAAGTTTAGTTGAGTTGTTAGATAGCGAATTGGTTGTTAATTATTTTGAAACCTTGTAAATAAATTTTATACGATTTTAATGTTCTTGGGATGACTTTTCATGCACACCTATTGTTTCAAATAATCCTCAATAAAATATACACATGAAAATAATTATGGTAGCAACTGATCTTATGCATGTAAGGTTAAGATAAAAATGCAAACAAAATAAATTAAGAAAAAGTAGATGATTTTAATAAAATTCAGCTTTTTCGTATTCACTTCGGACGTCTAACATAACAATAATTGGATAATGAAAATGAATTTACAATGACTAGGAAGATTAATGAAGTGCCAAATTAGTAAAATTTAAAGGTAAATAGGTCTGAATTCATCTGATGGCCTATGTGAAAGAACTGTATTTGGTGAATTAACCAGCCAGGGGGTCCGCAATATTCTACGAAATTCTACAGTGCTGGGCGAGTTTTGGGCCAATGCAATTTTCTAGTGCATGGAGTGAGGACGGTGTAAGTGCTGTCATTGGAAAGCTACAATCTCAAGCCTTTAATCAATAAAATTACCCTTCAATACTAAAATCAAATTGCACTCTAATCGTTTAAACTGTAAGTAAATTGTTGAATATTCACGCAATAAGCAATCATTCAAACTTCCTATGTCAGCTTCATTCATTCCACAATCCAACATCAGGCTGGAGTATTCATGTCAAAACTACGGTTTGTGTCCTACAGATTTTTTTACTTATGGTGGTGTTGCAGTAGAGAGAGAGAGAGAGGGATGCAAGATGTTGAAATCGATATGGTTAAGCGATGAGAATGAGAAGGATCAACGGTGTAGAACGAACGAGTGTAATCGAGTATCTTCCACTCTCAAAAGCACAGATGCTGAAAAAGTTCCTTTCACTTAAACACTGAATAGAACTCTTAGAGAGAGCAGTCAAGTAAATGAAGGAGAGAGAAACGATTTAAAGGAGAACTTCAGTGAATATATATACATAGTGAGAGTACTTTACAATCACCTCCATTTAACTCGCTCGGTCAACGCATCTCAATCTGACGAACGCAAGTAGACGATAAAGAGTAAAAATGGAAAGGTAGCTTCTAAGATGATGAGATATTTCATGTTACAAGGCCTGTTCAGAGGACGGTAAAGCTCTTTGATTCATTTTCTTTGTCACTTTATAATCTAATGATGTGATGTGATATTGGAAATGCTAAATGATCCATTGCAGTTAAATGTGATGTGAATTTTTCACGAAATAGTTTTTAAGCGACAGTTAAGGCGTGCAATGAGGAAATGGTGGATACAAAACTCGACATGGAAGTAGCACCATTTTACATTTAAGCTTCGCTTGAAAGAGGGTGAAATTCAGATTGCAAGGAAATTATGTAAGATTTTATCCTTGCTTAAGTCCACCTAATACGACTTAATCTACTTAACAGACTTAGTCAACTAATGTAAGATCAGGGTAAATATATTAAGGGCATGATTGAGAAAACGCTAAGATTCAAACAAAATTTATTTCTGAAAATACGTACACTTGCAAGCGTGCTGGAGAAAAGCAAACAAGAATTAGACTGGAAAAAGATGCATGCTCTAAATTAAAATATTCATGCAGGAATATACAAACTAATAATAGCATTTAAATTTACCAATAACTTTTATTATTTGATCATATTTCAATTCATGTTTTTAGCGAAATAGTTTTTATGCAATATTTAAGGTGTACAATGAGGAAACTGCGATTATGAAATTCGATGTGGAATTAGTAGCATTTTGCATCTAAGCTTTGTTGGAAAGGAGAATGAAATTCAGATTACAGGAATTCGCAAGGAATGTGTTAAAAGTTAGCCTTTTGTGAAACCACTTAGTAGCCGAATCTGCTTAACAGACTAAGGTAAGATTACGATAAAAACATCTAAGAGCACAATTGAGAAAGCGCTAAATTTAAAGTAAACTTTATTTCAAAAAATACGAACAGGGTAGGCAGAACAGCAAGACTGGAAAATAAGGATGCTCTAAGATAAAAAAAATAATGAAGGAATATACAAACTAAGAATGGTATAAATTCACCGATGACCTTTACTTTTCGATCATATT
This sequence comes from Meta bourneti, assembly GCA_933210815.1. Lineage (NCBI taxonomy): Eukaryota > Metazoa > Arthropoda > Arachnida > Araneae > Tetragnathidae > Meta > Meta bourneti. The sequence continues at coordinate 62,900,735 of OW119923.1, read as the reverse complement.
TCACTGTCGTGAATGTTATTCAAACAATCCTGTAACTAAACATCACTCTTTAAGTAGTTTCGATTTCGTATAACTCAACTTTTTTTATTTTCTTTTAAGTCTTTATTTTCTCCTAAGTTGAATTTATTGATTTTCCAGTGAACTTTCAGACCAAATAGGAAGTTAGACTGCTTTTAACGAATAAAGAAATGCGTTTATGCATTTATATACGGTTATAGACGTAATACAATTTTAATGGAATTGGATGTAATGTACGTATCATCAGTCTTTAGATTGATTTATATTTCCTTTTAGCATTCTTAATTCTGGGTATATTTAATCAAACGAAGCGAAACGTATCAAAAAAAACAATTCAAACAAATATTGGAATTGTATTAACAGTTGAAAAAGTTATTTTAATAATTTATCCAATTATTTTATTCATTATTACAAATGGAAATTTTAACATCTTTGAGCATGGTTATTTTAAATGCTTTCAAAATAAATTTGGCATGATAGTCAATTTGTGAATAGCTTGACTTTTGTTCGATAGAATAAAAGTAATTTATGAACAACAATTAAAGTACTTGTATCATGTTGATTATATACAATTCGTTTTTCATTTTCAAAAGTTATCGTTCTTATAAATGATTGTTTCATTATATATTTAAGAGAATTAAAGTGTTTAAAATTGTATTACGTAAGTTTTGATAACTGCAAATACATATGAAAATAGAGGTAAAACACAATTTTAATTTTAATAACAACTTAGCGATATCTTTCAAAAACATCAGGACTGTTTTTATCAATTATGCAATCGTTATTTTTTCATTCTTTGTTAGCAAATCGAATGCTGAATGCTTTATAACATAATTTTTATTTTTGAATCCCTTGAAAATATTTGTATTTCCTTTATGCATGAATTATCTTTTAATATATGCTATATTTATCATGGAATCATTTTTCTTTCCATTTTATTAAATGAATGCAAATTTAAACAGCTTAACAACTCTGAACAAAAATAAACATATTAAGGTCATTCTATGCGATGTTTGCTTCAAGACATTTACCTGTTTTAACAAGACATAACAGCATATTTGGTTGCAGAGAGCTTCAAATTTTATTTTACCAGCAATACAGTACAACACCAAACATAATTTTTCTACCATTTTTTTGCATTTGATTATTGAATCTAAAAGACATTTTCTCTGGTTGAAATTTATGTCATAGTTCTGTAAATTACAATTCTTTGAAATGACACGTTTATTTTAATTAAAATTTAACATGTGAGGGATAAATTTTATTATATTATACTTAGATTAAAAGTTCCTTATATATGTAATGTAATAATTAAACTTAAATGACGAAACGAAACAAAAATAAAATTAAAATTGAAATTTTATGAAAAGTAATTAAATTATTCCTTTGCATTACACTTCCTTTTTTATCAGACGTCTAAGGTTTTGCTTCGGTTTTAAGTTACGGAAGAATAAATTTTATACATCAGGCTTGATATACCATAAAACAATTTTTTAAAAGTTATCCAATTGACACAATTACGTTTTTAAAATTATTGCAGAAATACTTTTTCCGTTAAGAACTGTTTGGTTAAAGTTATACTTAAAGAGCACCAATATAATTCGAAAACCTTCCCTTCGTCTATCAGAATCCAAAATTTTACTTTTTAATTTAAACATAATGAAATATTTATTAGAACTTCAATCGTTTCATGTATTAATACATAAGAAAAATCATTCTGAAGAGTTTTAAATACGAAAAGAAAAAGTCGTTACATTTTAAATCATTTTCATTGATATGCTTTTTCCATAATCGAAAAAAATAATATTCGTATCAATTCAATATAATTATCGTTTTATATACAGTATAAGTATAATTTTTGTATTAACTTTAAGGAAATGTAATTATTAAGCTTTAACAATTTATATTTAATAAAATATAGATTGAATAGTTTTTATTACTTCCATGTGCATTTAAAGGGCCTAAATACACTGGCGGAAAATGAAATCCCAACACCAAGAAGAAATTAGTTTAGAGGAATGAAATTTAGAGGCAAAGCATTTGTCTAGGTAACATATTTATTTGATTAAAGTTTCAAGGTCACAGGTTAAAATATGCGCGAGAAGAGCCATTTTAAATGTGAAAGGTGGTACATTAATAACCGCTGTAATCGCCACGATTTTGAATGCAAACGTGCATGCATTGTGTCGTATAGGTGCCGTATGTCATTTTGTGGGATGGAGTTCCATGCCTGTTGCACTTAGTCAGTCAAATCAGCAACGGTCAATGCTGGTTGTGGATGACACTGGATTTGTCGTCCAATAATGTCCCATACGTGGTCGATGGGAGAAAGATCTGGTGATCTCGCAGGCCAAGCAACATGTCGATACTCTGTAGAGCACGTTGGGTGACAGAAACGGTATGAGGACGAGCGTTATCCTGTTGGAAAACACCCCCTTGAATACTGCTCATGAATGGCAGCACAACCGGTTCAATCACCAGTCTGACGTACAAATTTGTTGTCAAGATGCTTGGGATAACGACGAGAGTGCTCCTGCTGTCATAGGAGATTGCTCCCCAGACCATAACTCCTGGTGTAGGTCCAGTGTGTCTACGCCGCAGACAGCTTGGTTCCAAGCGCTCACTTGGCCTCCTTCTAACCAACATACGGCCATCACTGGCAAAGACAGAAACGGCTCTCATCTGAGAACACAACAGATCTCCACTCCGCCCTCCAATGAGCTCTTGCTTGACACCATTGAAGTCGCAGATGGCAGTGATTTAGAGTTAGTGGCATGAACGCTACAGGGCGTCTTTCTCGGAGCTGTCCCTCAAGTAATCGATTTGTGACAGTTCGCTGTGCCACTCTGGTGCCAACAGAAGCTCGAATTTCTGCAGTACGATGCGCCACAGCCATGCGACGAGTACGGCGGTTTTCCCTCTCAGTAGTGGCCCGTGTGCGGCCGGACCCCAGTCTTCTTGAGACAGTACCTTCCCGTGACCACTGCTGCCAACAATCATGCATAGTGGATACATCCCTGCCAAGTCTTTCTGCAATATCGCGAAAAGAAAATCCACCTTCTCGTAGCCCTATTACACGGCCTCGTTCAAACTCAGTAAGCTGCTGATACTGCCTTCTTCGTCTCCTTAAAGGCATTCTTGACTCAAATGTAGCTCACAACGCCCAATTCGGAAGATAAATAACGCTCACGAAGTTTACATCGCGTATTTAAAGCAAACGTGATTTGCATGTTCATAGTGGCGCTACTAGCGCCACTTTTATTCGTCTAGCGCAAAAATATGAATAGGCGTCATCTTTCAGATGTACAAACACGCCTCCCAAAATTTCGTTTATTTAGCACAACCCTTTCTTGGTGTTAGGATTTTATTTTTCGCCAGTGTATACTTTTCTTAGTGTGTGATTATTATAAAATATATTTTTTTTATTCTATACTCTATAAAACTGAAATAAAAGAATTCTAAAACATTTTACAGCAAATTATTAGGAATTTCCAAGAAGCAGGAAAATATTTTAAACATGAAACATTCAAGCAACATTTTGTTTAAGGCATAAAATATGAAACTACTACTAAAATGATTATCAGATTACTTGACCATTTAAAAAATGCCTTACGCATGTTAATTTTTTATGGTTATTAATGAATGTTATGTAGCTATGATAGCTATTTAATAAAAGAACTTTTTCTATAGATCTTATAATTTCAAATATTTTATTGATAATGAGCTAAAAATGAAAGAATCATTCATCATCAGACAACCTTTAGTAAAATTTCAAAAATGATTGTATAGAATAACCATCTTGTTATTCCTCGTATAGCAGCTAGTTAGTTGTTTTGATGCAAAGTGAAGAAATTATGAAAAATTTAGTTTACAGTACGCTAAAGGAAGTGTACTCAAACGGATATTACAATATTTTTCAAGCGTCTTACATTTTGAGGAGTATTACCATACATATAAATAAAACAGCAATTAACCGGAAAATCACAAAATAATTTAACCAAAAATATGAATTCTAAAAATAGATGTCTAATAGATTTCCACCCTATCACTATTTTTAATATTTCTCTGTGACATATTAATAGCCTCTTAAAAATTCAAACTCTGACGTCATTTTAAAGCAGGCAGATCAAATTTTAATGGATTCTCGAAAATCATTCTATTCGCCCACGGGAATCTAAAATTGCACTTTTTAATTTAAGGATAATGAAATTTCCATAGGGACTCCAAGCGATTCAAGTATCAATATGCATGAAAAATCATTCTGAAGTATGTGGTATTTTAAATACGAAAAGAAAAGTCATTAAATTTCTTAATCACTTTCAGTGAAATACTATTTCCCCATACTTATCAACACACAATCAAAAGGGAGTGTATTACTTTCTGTGCGAAAGTTAATTTGACAGAAAAATAAGCTTAAAGTAAAGGTGGTTTCCTTAAAAAGAATACAGAAGAAGCTATCTATTATTTCAGCAGCGGAAAAATAATGAATCCCAAAATTAAATGTGTCGAGTATGGTCGCTTTTTTTAATGATAAAGTAGTTCAAAATAAAAAAAATTTTGATTAAATAGTATTCAGGTTTTGATGTCATTTTGACAAATGATAAAAGTTTTAGAGGTTCAATTTTCATATAAGATGGATGTGCTAAGGTTTTTGTTGTTTCAGTCGATAGAAATTCCTTTTACTTTACCAACCAAAATGTTCGAGTGGTCAGGTATTTTTAACTTATTTGTTGTTACATGCAAACATTTGGGTAAAATCCGTCATTCGCTAAATCCTAATGGTTTTCGTTGACGAAATTAACAATCTATCTATTCTATTGGTGAGGTACTTTTCTAGGTCCCAACAGTCATTCTAAAAGTTATAAGTTATATAAGGTTGTAAATATTCTTATAACACAAATGCAGTATAATTTTTGTATTAACTTTAAAGTTATATAAAATTAAGGTTATTTTGATATAATGATTAAGTATCATCATCATTAAGAAATAAAATTATTTCAACTCATCTTGTCATTCATTTTAATTATTAAAATGAATGACATGAAGAGTTTGAAACTGATCTTGTAGTGATTATTAATTATTGTACTTTTCTTCATCACCACGGTCACTCTTTTAAACGTTTCTAAATCACTGCTATTTAAACTTTTCTTTCACTTTTAATGTCCGGTTTAAGAAATACGCGAGAGTGAGTGTATGCAAGAATGAAAACATGGAGAATTTCCTTAAGAATTAAAAGTTGTCTTACTCTGTTCTCATGGACATTTTACCAAACAGTATGATGAACATTTTTGTAAACTAATACTGAAAAGGAGCAACATTTTGGTAGAAAGTTATTCTTGTAAGGATTTGTACATACTGAAAAACTTCGAATTGTATCATTGTAACTATGTAAATTAAAACTAAAATTCAATGAAAACCGTACAGTATAATTTATAGTTCATATGACTGCCATTCGTAAACGTTAAAAAACGTTGATTCAAAATTTAATACATATTACGTTGTATCGATTTTCGTTTTATTTTATGGTCACAACTTTTTCATTTGTTGAATATCCCTGTTTAGGACACTTCTCAAGTCATATGTGGGTTCACGATTTTTAGCATTAAAAACCATTGCGTTTATTTCCTATCATGAATAATTTTCAATTTATTCTTATAGTAAAATATCAATTTCTTGTGATTCTTTCATTAATGTCAAAATTTTAATGCGGACCCATGATTTGTTGCAAATAATTTTAAAACACAAAATGTTTGTTTGGACAGATTGTATACTTATGAAAATGTACAATATTAATTACTTTTAAAGAACTGAAAGGAAACAATTTTTGAAGTATACTCCTTTATTAATGAGCGATAAGCCTACATTCATAATGGCTTGAATTTATAGTCTATAACACTTCTTAAATTCAAAAGGCTCGAACAAACCTTTTAATTTTCTTCAGTTTTCACTTCATTTAAGTTTTAAAATTTAAACTTCCTATTCTACAATTTCATTTGACAAATGCTGAGCGTCTGATAGTTATGTATAATAATTCTTTAAAACATTGTATAAAGATATCTTTTCTGAATGAGTTTTATGAGAAATAAAGGCATATGTACAACTTAAGAGCACAACGTACAAGAATTTAAAAAGTATTGTGTACCGTGCTTAAATTTTTCCAACCATTATCGGCAAAAAAACTTCTATTTTCACATACAATACTTCCTCACAGTTCAAGATAAAACATTATGAATGCTATTCAGGTTCTCATACAATCAAGATACTCGGATTTTACGTATTTAAATTCCAACTATTCTGCATAGTTATATCGATGAAAAAGAGTGGCTTATTTTTCTCCTCCAATATAATTTAAGAGATGAATTGCAATTCAAACTCAATGGGATATGTAATCATTTTACTACTTAGTCGTGTGTTATGCCAGAGATTATGCCTCACAATTTATTGATTCCATCTTTTACAAACCTTGTAGTAGTGTAAGCTGTGGGGCTTGAAATTTAGTTTCGCCTTTGGTGCGTGGGATTTCAATATACGAGATCAATGTTATAAGGGAAGGGACCTCAAATATTCCAAATCAAATATACTCAATAGAGTCCCTTGATTTTTTTACCCAGAATTTGCATTTATTGGAATGGTATCGATTGGTGTACATCCTTGCGTTGGACATTTTTCGTTTTCTGCAATTCAGATTTTGTTTTACTTTCTAGAAAATCTTAACGAATAGGATTTTTCGATTGTACTTATATGATAAAATGTTTTGAGAATTGTTCACCAATCAATCACTGAAAAAGTTTGTAATCAAACTTTTGAACGTCAATGTTTTGTTTTGGCATTTCCTTTCGCTGTGTCTTTATATGTATAGCTGGCATTTCCAACCAATATTTAAGATTTTGCAAAAAGTGAAAAATGTTAAATAAAAGTCACAAGTATTAAACGAAACTTTAGTTTTGATGTTAAAGTAGTTTTGACCAGTCATACAACTAAGGTTATAATATCTCTACTGTTTGTTTCCCGTAATTGTAACTGAAATGAGTTACGTAAAATCTATTAAGGTGTTTCCATTTGGATTATTGTCCATACCTGCCTACCTTTGCCTTTTTTTAAGAAATGTCGGGAAAAAGCATCCTATGTTAAACAAAAATAATTTTAACTTGTATGGAAAATAACACCCTAGTATTTATTCGTTCAGTCCATTTCTTTAACATCAAAATGAAAGAAATAACTACAGACTTTTGATATATTATAATTTATTGTGAAAACATTGAACATTAGTAAAATAGTAGGCTTATTTAGCGTGAAGTATTAATATTGAAGGGGATAAATTCAATCCCTCTGCAAATATTCATTAATATTGCTATTATTTTATAACAGCATTATTTATGGTGAGAGGGAGGTTTAATTAATCCAGTATAGAATTAGCCTCAGCATATTGCCCTTAGTAACTGAATTAATATTACAAGTGGTTTCGACGAGATATCTCGTTCATTAAGATCTGACCAATTTAGCTAATGACGAGATACCTCTTCATCAAGATAATGCCAATTTTTTTATGATGACGAGATCAAGATCAGGTGAGTTTTTTTCTAATGATCGTGATGGAGTTATAAGCATTATTTCAAACCTGAATAATTGAACAATCTATTTTCCTTACTCTATGGTCCTCACTTCTTGACAGAAGAAATGAAGACTAGGATTAGGGCTAAAGATGACTACTTGTACTGTTAATTAGACTATGCTTGTAAGAACCTGAACACGCAGTTATAAATAGTAAGGGATGTTTTACGTACAAGCATATAACATGTAATGAAAAGCCCTTATACCTCCAAGTGGTTTCGACGAGATATATCGTCCATTAAGATTAGACCAATTTTACTAATGATCAGATATCTCGTCAGTAATATATTGCCAATTCTTTTATGATGATGAGATCAAGAACTGATTAGTTTTTCCTAATGACGAAATATCTCGTCAAACAAGGCCTGGTCAGTTTTTCTAATGACGAGATACCTCGTCGAGACAGACACCAGGAGGGTTAATAAAAATTTGATTTGCTCCATTTTTGCATTAAATACCTTGTCACATCGTGTGGTGTAGGCAATGATGGTTTCAAAGTTTTAGGTACCACCAAATTATTTATTCCTAAATAATTTGGTGGTACTATCCTGTAACGGCGAATGTTTCTAGTACGTGAGATGTATTGTCATCAACCACTCATCAGTGGAATCAAAGTTTGTGTTAGTCATTATCTGGTTGAAAGTAATAACTATCACTAAGACCGAGATCCTGGGTACTTGTAATACTTTTAAAAACACTTAACCCTCTGAGGGACTCGCATATATCCAGATAGTAAGCAACAGTCTCCCTTGTGTGACTTCTAACCCTTTTTGACCTTCTTGACTAATATAATTTTTCCTAGGTTTCTTTCAACCAATAGATGCGGATATTAGTCATGTGTTGTGGGGTAATATCAACACTACACTACTCGGAAATTTCATGACACTGACAGGGTTAAATACCAATATTAGTACATAATACCTAATTATTTTCAAAATTCCGTGAGGGTTTGTGGTTATGAACCGGCATATCTTGATATTGTTGTAGAAGAATTTTACGAATGCTTGAACACTTCATTTCTTCATAGTTTCTCCTTTTATTTTTCAAATTAAATCTTATCCACATTTGGTTCTCGTATATTAAATATACTTGCATTTAACATATAGTGTGTTTCTGAAGTTCTTTTTGTTTTGGCTTTTCCAAATTTTAATCTCATTTCTCTTAGACTCTCTGACGTATGGTTTCCGTTTTCTTACATCATTTAGTTATTCCAGAATTGTTTTGTAATGAGCATACTTCCTATTAGCTCCTTTAGTTCCGAACACTCAATAAAGCAAAAATGTGCTTTTATTTTTTTAATATATCTCGCGTTTCTCCCTTAATTTCAATTATTTAAGAACTAATTTTAACTAACGTATTTTTTACTACAGAATTTTAAAAGTTTTATACGATACATTATTTACTAACATGACTTTTCTTATCATATTGCCTGTCTGACATAATAATTAGACTGAATCTTTCACTTATCTTTCCTTCTTTATTTTTCACTGAATAATTTAATTACGAGATTGCGCTTATCGGTGGACATATTTTTTGGGGGTCACTCTTTTTTGGCTAAGTAGCAATGTTTAACACAAATCACACGAACAAGGCATTAGAGTAAGTATATTGCCACTACTGTAGAACCTGAATACTTTTCTCGAGTAGGGTAAGAATGTTTTAGTACATGAATACCTTTATTCAAATGAATTTCATTCTTAACCCTCCTGGTGGTTAGTTGTCTTGACGAGGTATCTCTTCTCTCTCATTAGCAAAATTGGTCAGATCTCGATGGATATCTCGCCGAAACCACTTGGAGGGTTAATACTACAAATCGTCGGCTTGCAAGTGAAGCACATAAAGTTAACTTTTCGGTATGTGAGTTTTTAGTATTTATATACCTGTAAGTAGCGCTCTTTAGACTGATGAAGTGTGTGTGTCCACTAAGCTATCAGGTTCATGAAAGTTGGATTTCTTGAAAAACACGCTAAGTGTGTAAAATCATAACGAATATAATTTTTCTTGCTCAATATCGAGTATAATGTTTTTTGACTTAGAGGTCACTCGTAAGCCGACTAAAGATTGTAAAAATGTTTAACTATATTAAAAAATATAAATCAGTTTAAACGATTTGTTTCTTCCTATTATTTTAATATACATGATATACACATACATACACAGGTTTCGTGTAGATTAACCTCAATTATCGTGCATTGAAAGGAGGTGGGGGCAAGTGTAGAGTGAGGTGGGGGCAAGTGTAGAGTGAGGTGGGTGCAAGTGTGAACCAAAGTCCATATTGGATCAATTATTACTCTGTACCAGTAATTTTTAAAAAAATTAATATTTTTACCACATGTGCCCAGACCCTTTACTATATGTTAACAAACTTATTTGCTTAAACTTACCCATTCATATAATTAAAAAAATACTATCCAGTGCTGTTCAATGCAGTTGCTCTTATTTGGTTGGGTAAGAGCATATCGTTTCATGCATGCCCTTCTTTCATTTGAAACTGTCCTGCCGAAAATCGAAGCGCTCAAGCAGTGAAACTAATTTATTGGACTCATTGAACCTCAACCTATAAATATGAATACGTTTTTCGCCACTCCATATGTTGCTCTAAACTGATTGTTTTCCTTTGACAACTGCTTCTCTAATTCTTCGCGGGATATATTTTTTTATTCAAATATTTTTTTCATTTGTCTCTCACTTTGAGTAACTAAGAAATTATTTTCATTCAACTTTGTTTTTTCTAGGGGTATGATCAAGTATCATTCTACAAATGTCAACTGGTGTCTACTGAAGTTGCTTAATTGCTGTTGGTATAGTGGAATACAGTCTTGCGTATATTAGTAATTGTATAATCTATTGTACAGTTGACATTTTAATTATAACAAATGAATGTATTATTGCAATTCTAGGTTATTAATTTCATTTACAATTCAACAATTCATTTCCATTCACACAATTTGGAAGTTCGATGGAAATATTGCAAGTTATTCCCATTTACCCGTTTAAAGTAATTCTATGGAAAAAATGAGTTCTGGAGTGGCCAGCTCAATTTTTGTGAGGGATCATAGGTAATGTCATGACACAGGTAATTGGAGAGGGGACCGGCAAGATCTGTTGATTTTCGGCCATTAGATGTCTATGGCCTGCTAAGGTGTTGCAGGGGGTGGAGTTTTCTAGAGGAACAAGCTCACTTCACGAGCTCTTGCAGAAAGCTATCTCTCTCCAAGCATCAGAAATTTCAATTGTCTTCTCCTGAAAGGTCCTTCCTTTTTCAACCCCCAGCTTAATAACAAAACCTTTGGCCAATGCCAGCATGTCCTCTCCTCTCATAGTTAATTATTCTGTTTTTGATCCTCCCTATCAATGTAGTAGTTACCATGGTGACAGGTATTGTATCAAAACAAGTATTCTCTTCGTCTTTCATATATACTTTTATACAGCTACTACTGCCGGTATTTTCGCATAATATATCACGCATTTAAATTACTGGATTTTATATCAAATACAATTCTAAAGTAGCTATAATTTTCAAAATATACTTTGTAGTAAGATACCTTGCATATTTTAATCATAATAATGCATAATACAATTTTGCAATATACCATTCGATCAATTCAATTGACAAACTTAGAAAACTATAATTTTGGCATGCGGATGTAACTCACTGACAAATGTTATTTTGCATTTTATTTCCTGTGCTGAATTAGATTGGAAGAAAATGAAACAGTTCGGAATATTCATGATTGCAAAAGAAAAACTACCTTCTGCTACTGGGATTTAGTTTAAATTCTTCTCTCAAGAATTCGAGTGGATGATTACAGAAAATGTATGAAAAATTAATTATTCTCAAATAAAAAATTACCCTTTCCCACATGTTTTATATTGCGTTTCAACTCTAAACCTTCTAGAAACTGAGGCTTTCAAGTGCTATTTCCTAGGTATTCTTCCAAAATCAATACATTTCTCTACATATCTAGCAGACATTTTATTTCATTTTGTCCACAATTTCTTTTATTTGCAAATATTTTTCATTTATATTATCAGAGGTTTCTTGTATATAATATCTTTTCGTATTGTATTACTGCTCTTGATATCCACATTGCTCCTACGAGCTATAATAAGATCATTTGTTTTAAAATTCATTTCCTTCGAATCGAAATTGAAAAAATTATTTTTACCACGATTAACATATTGAGAAACAGGAAGGCAATTCCATTCTATATTGTGTGATGGTCATTATGTATATGGATTTATTACTTTCAAACAATTCATAAATCATAATAATAATCAACTCATAATAATTAACATTTCTTACAATTTTCAAGGTTCACAATAAACCGGATTACATGTATGCACACATTCCGTTGTTTACTATTATTTATATAAGAATGAGTCAGCTTTAGATGCTGCAAATTTACTCAGATTGGCAGGCGCTAAGTGGTTTCGATGAGATGCCTGGTCATCGTATTCTTGATTGCGAGATATCTCGTCATTAAGATATTGTCGATTTTTCGACGAGATCAACAGTTAGTTTTATTAATGACAGATACTTTGTCGAAACAACCATCAGGAGGGTTAAGATGGTAATGAGATAAATGGTAATGGGAGGGTCAATGGTAAGTGTTACTATGGGAGGGTCAATGGTATAGTAAAGGTTGGTTTATTAAATGAGAGTGGTACTCACAGGCATAATCGAGCTGTATCTTGGGCGTTTATCAGGATCGGTGATATTTTACCGTGATTCCAGGATGTGGCAATCTGCTGTCTCTTAAAAGCACCAGAAGAACACACTTTCTCCAAATAATCAGAATCCTGTATAATGGTATCTCACCCCCACCAACAAGTAATTCACATTTTCTTCCTTTTGGAGTTTCTCCCTGAGTAGACCCCCAGCGTGTTTCTTAATGTTTTGACCAATTCCATTGTGTCCACTCAGACCAAACGTTCTTGGTTTCTCGAACCCAACTCTTCTGTATTGCTTAGTTTCTCATCTTGTAGTTGCAGCTATGACGATTATTATTTAGAGCAACACTCTCAAAAAGACAAGTTTATAAAATGCGTTTCACAAGTTTATAAAATGCGTTTCACAAGTTTATAAAATGCGTTAAAAAATACATAACAATACAATACATTGATGTATTGTTGACATCAGATGTCAACAATCGACATCAATTTGCATCCGACAATCGACATCAACAATCAACAATCGACGTCAACAATTGGCGTCAGATGTCATTGTTGAAGAAATGGGAAAAGTCATTATTTGGAACACATCAAGAGAAATTGAGTTAATGAACTTATGCATATAATTACGAATCTTCAATTGAGAGTCAAAAATACTATAGCTAATCTTCATATGATGAAATCAGAATCCTAGAAGAAAAACAGAAGACCGAGAAACTTAATTTTTTATTCATCCTCAAAAACGTAAGTGACATCTGAGCACTCTGAAATTCATATCGTATGATAAGAATTTGTATTAACTAACTTCTTTGAGAAACATGGACTAGCTTATACGTAAATTGATACTTTAACTGTTAAACTATTTTAAATATATGAATATTACAGATAAGGCATTCCTGACAATCAAAATTTCGTACACGATGCCACCAAGCTTACTTCAAATGAACAAAATGAAACAGAATACACTAAAACAGAAATAAAAGTATTTTCAGATTTAAAATCACATTTGGTTCAAAGAACAAGAGCATACAATCGATTGAACGACGAGGATGAAATATCCGTCATGTAATTCATTCAAATTAAACAAACATGCATAAAAAGTATTTGCTCGTGATTTCAATTAACGTTATATATCCTTATCAAACACCTGTGTCCCTTGAATCTTAAATAATACAATTTAAAGCCTTTCTCTGAATCTTTTGAAGTTTCATATGTCTACTTGCGTCTTAAAAGCTTTAGAAAGAGAACACCCAACAGGATTATAGAACGGGAATACAAAAGGTACTGTAAAGTCTAAGATCCCCAGAGAGATTTTGAGCTAGCATTGTATAATAATTGTGTGAAACTTTTAGGCAAAGTCGGCGTGAAGTCAAAGTTTTCAAGATACTCTCATCTTCGAGAACAGCAAAATCCCAGTAAACTTGTAAACGGCTTAATCGCACATTAGTTTTCTAAACGAGCACAAATATTGCACCATTCTGCAGCATTTGAGTCTGATTCAGCAGTATTACTTCTGCAAAAGAATGCAGCATTCTTTTCTTAACAATACAATTAGTAAAATCATCTATCATATTTTTAATGGGGAGTAATTCATGTATCACCACAACTGGTAAATGTTAGCGGTGCAATTTGAGATATTAGTTGACAAGATTTGATCTTATCAATTAGATATGCATACTATAAAATAAGAAAGTATATGAAGGAAATTGTCATGTTGAACTCTGATATTTCCATCATAGTTATGCTTCTTTTTTGGTTTCATGGGTCCGCGGTAGACCAGTTGGCTGTTGTCCTGTCCATATCTCAGGGACAGATGTCACCGTGTGCATTTTGTACAATTTTGGAGGCGTCGATTATTTTCACGCACGCATGAAAATTGGGTACCGTTGCCACATTAGTCTCCTTGAATTGCAACATAAGTTTGGTCAAAGCTTTCAAGAGCCAGGGGAGACCATGACGATGTGTGATCGGACTTCTTTTTCTCCCCTAGACCAGTTAGTAGATTCGTAACCAAAGGGCTACCAATAGATAGCATTGAAAGGGATGAGAGTTCGAAACTCGATCCAACCAAGATTGTCATGCGACCAATAAAGACCATAGTCTATATGGGGGCTGATACAGTTAAATCTGTCAAAGCCTTAAATGGTCCCACGTTGGCAAGGTGTGTAAGTTTTAAGAATGAGATTCCAGCTCAAGTGCTGACCTCGTCATCTGACCGTGATTCAAAATTGCGAGATGTTCTCGGATGTTCCCCGGCCGACAGTCAGGGACCAGTTCCTTTGGGATTGATCCCGGACCGTCATCAATAGCCCGTTGTGTTGCTCAAGTGCGACGTAAATTCAACTGCCTACCCTTTCTATACTTCATGTTTATACAATTCAAGACATTATATAAACATTGAAATATATACAATCAATGAAGTATATACAATCAATGAAGTGTTTATACAATCAAAATATGTCATTCAACTATAATCATTAATTTATTTTAGTATAAAAGTTAAAAAATAATTTTTATAGATTCTTATTTATGTCTCTGTTATGTTTCTCCCTTTTCCCAAAGTGTGTCCTCAATCACTTCTATATTGCATTCATTGTGTTACTAATCTTTGCTCACAGCTGGGGAGGACAATGCTTTAATGCTTGTAATCAAGATGTAAAGGGGAAGACAAAATAAAACTACTTTCAATTTTGCTACAAGGTAATTATAGCCATCAATCAGGAAAAATTTCGCGCTATCACTGCGAAATGCGATTGGGGGCATTTTGGCCCCTCCCCGTCTCTCAAGGTATATACGTTTTATTACCTTCTCTGACAGTAGGCCAAAGTGATTAAATACACATTAAAAGTATTAGGGAAGTAATTAGAAGTCATGAAATATCAACTTATTCAATCCATGGGCAAGGGAGTTACAGGGCGGGAAACAACGCGAGGGGCTAAAAAACCCCTTCCGTCTTTTTACTGTTAAAAGAGACGAAAAAGTGAAATTTCCAGATTTATGAGGGTTACAATCAAATAAAGAGTGATACTCATGAAGAAGTTTTTAGATCTGTTGTATATTTTATTTTTCTTATCAGCTTATTGTTTACGATTTGTGTATTACTTGATTTTGTGTTTGGCGTAAAATTGGCCTTGTGCAACTCAACCCAGCCAACTTTACGATTTGCGCATGTTATTTTAATTGGTCACCCTGTCAATTAGATGTCAAATTTGCTTGCTTGCATGCAAAGCTCAGTCAAAAAATATTTATGGAGCTGCCATTTGGTTATGAGGATAAGAATTTCATGATATACTTACTAAATTGAAATTTGTCAAGACGAAATGGTGTTGTGTTTATGTTTATATTAGTATTGTATTATTAATTTATGTCGATGATATCGTTTTATTTTGCAAAAGTGCAACTGATTTGAATTTTGCTATTTCCTTACTCACTAAAAATTTGTATATTAAAATTTTAGGAAAACCAAGAAACTATTGGACGAAGAATTTCTGTATGTTAATAAAATGTATGTTTAACAACAATGTATTCAAAGAGTGCATAAATTGTATTTAAATTATAAAGTTCTAATTATTCAGTATCAATTACAAAAGATGTATTATCAAAACTTGGCGATCCATCTACGAAGATTGAAATTTAAGAAATGAGTAAACTGACATAAAAACCTTTTAAGTTGTTGAAATTACATACCAATCCACCAGACCATATAAATGTTACCCCGTTACCCCCTGATCTCAATTACAATCTAATCCCCAGATATGAAACACTGGGATACGTTATTAATGTTATTAGGTTGCGTTAAAGACACGTATTATTATATAATTGAATTATAGAGAATTGATAATTATACGTTTATATTGTTATTAAGATTCTGACTTTACAGCCAATCGAGACAATCGCATTTCCATGGGAGGAAATATCCTACTTATAGGTTCTGTACCCATTTCATGGAGGACGTTTAAACAGTAATGTGTAAGTTTATCTACCATGGAAGCTGAATATGAGTCTGACAGAAACAGCTAAAAAATTTATTGAATGATTAATGTTTTAAATGTGGAATGGAAAATATTGGATATTTTAAATTAGTATATTTTCTTTTCTCCCAATCTCACAGCTATAGATTTTTCAAAACCACAGATCAAAGCACATCGATGTTAAATATAATTTCTAAAGAAATCTTGTTGAAAATTTATTCATTTTAAATGTATCTTCTAAAAATAGTATTTCTAATGGATTCATAAAATTTTTATACAGAAATTCAAATGTCTTTTAAGAAAGTATTTGTTGAACTTAATATTAAAATATAATTTCATTACAGCGTGACTAGTATTCAAATGTAAATTTCTTACGTTAAAGTATAAATTGTACTTTCTGCATTGAATGTTTGTTCCTCTTCTTTCTGATGGAGATTCTAATATGAACTTTTAATGTTTTAACAAATCAAGTAGATTCAATCATAACATAAAATTTATTTTTACTTATAATTTGGCATTTTATTTACTAGACAAATTGAAACGAAGGGTCATATCTTTCTGTTAGATATTTGAGTTGATAATCGGAACATGAAAAATGCCAAAAACGATCCTAATAAAACTCAAAAACTATCTACCTAATGCAACATTTCTAAAATTAAGGTCCGCAGGCGCAACAATTTCAGAACAACTACCGGTTCTCCAAAAATATTACGCAAATATCTCAAGCAAAAGTTTACGAGTATAACCCCAAATTGATTGCAGTGGTATTACCCCGAGTGCGCACCGTATTTATCCAATGGAGTCCTAATGTTTAGATAATCACTTCTGTGCAGAAAGTAGATAAATGAACTCTTGCAACACTGCTGTGAAACTAACTTAGGCTCTCAAATTCTAGGCTGGGTTGTAAGAGCACTAGAGGTGTTGCTATAGTGGCATATGCGTGTTTGTTATATACTCTGGTAATTATATATTGGAGTGAGTAGTTCAAGATTTTAATTCTAGCAAATGAACTGTTATTACAAATCTGTCAAAATAATTTTTTAACAATTTATTACACGATTTTCTTGTTTAAAGGAAATATTAGAAATTAGTTCCTATTCAGTCGGTTTAGTAAGCATCAGGAATGATGGAATTCTGAAGAGGCTAGATCAATCATGACTGTCAAAGGTCATGACAGACTAAAGAAGAGTGGTACTCAAGAGCATGGCTCCGTGATTTTTTAGGTGGAATTATCGTCTACTGTGGGATCCCAGGAGTTAGAGGCTTCCAGACTTCCTTGTTACACCTGCTTTACTTCCTTTTGACAAAGTAAGCGAGCTTGCTCTTCGCCGGGCATGGACTCAATATTTCGAGAATCTCTGTGCTCCTCCGAGAAATTCCAAGTTTCTACCCTTTGCCAGTTGCTCCACCCTAATAAAATCCAGCTTCATGCCCAATGCTCTGACGAACGCCGACAAGTCTACTCATTTCATATCCAATCACTGGCTGCTTGACCCCTCCCAATTCTTTATGTTCACAATGACGTAAGTCGTTCCATTTAGTATTGGTTATTATTTTCACGAGTGGTTCTTCAATTTTCAACGCTTCACGCTATTGTGACAAGGTCTTGGTTGTTATACTCGTTTGATTCGAGATATAACTTAGTTGCAAAGGGAAGCAATTTTAATAAACACTTGTACAGGAAATCATTGGGTTTTAAGAATTGAACTCTGAAATACACACCAATCGGTGAAATAAATTTATTATTTTTCAAAACATCAGAAAACTTACAAGACAACATATAGTTTGCTAAGAATATCTATGAACATCAATGTTATTTGCATTTAGTGATGCATAATTGGAATACAGGGATGGGATTCTAATCTGTCAAAATATTAAAATACTTTTAGGTTTTGGAAAGTGAAAGATTTTTAGCATATCATCTGCTACATCCCTGATTCTTCTTTCTTACCCCAATTTTACATGGGTAGAACGAGTCTGCGATTGATCCTAGGATCTAGGAGCCATCTCTGTAGCAGTTCGACTTAGCCTGTTCAAGGCATACAATATCAAGTAATAGACACACACAATGAAAGTTTTTACTGACACAGAAGAGCGTGAGAAATACAACCAGGGGGAAATACACCTGACAGGAATCGAACCTGCGCCGCCTACAACTCGAATGTTGCTAGCCCAGTGGACATACATAGAGTCATGACGGCCTCACATCCCTGATTGAAATATAGACCTTATATGTGATGGGAAATTATCAAATGTGCTTTATGTCAGTTTTCAAAAATATAAATATCTTGAGGAAACTTCAAAAAAAGTTGACTATTTTGAAGGTTTGAAATAAGCAATTTACTCATAGATACTTTAAATACCCTATTTGTTATGATAAGAAAGTACGAATTCATGCGAGGCTTTTCAAGTTGACCCTAAGTACCAATACTCCATCTTAAAGTATTAGAGGTAAAAATTATAAAATATTTCATCGTTACATTACTTTTTAAATACTATACCCCCATTTCGTTTAGATCATTCTTTAAGGGCCGTTGTAGCCTAGTTGGTACAGTCGCGGATTAGCGACCGGAAGGTTTCTAGTTCGAGACTCAATCCAACCAAAGACCGTTGTGTATATGGGGCTGGTGCCTGTTAAATCTGTCATGACTTCAGATGTCCTCACGTTGGCGTGGTGTGAAAGTTTGGAGCAAGTTTTTACCTCGCCATTTGATCGTGGTTCAAAAATTACGAGGTGTTGTCCTCGAATCTTTCCCTTAATCCCGGATCATCGCCAATAGCCCATTACGTTGCTCCAGTGCGACTTCCATGCAGCTATCTATCCAACTATATTATTCTTTAAATAGCTTTAAATATTTTAAAATACAATTGCTTACCATCCAAAGGATAAAAGTTAAGGATAGTAAATTGGGCATAATTCATGAAACTCTGCCTCGATAATCTTAAAAAATACTGAATGAATCATTCAGACTTACGAATGCATTGTTTGTCAAACATAAAAAAAACTTTAATTACATCATTATTATTGAAGAAAATATATGGCTTAATCTCTGTATTTATTCTACCTTCTATATTATAGCAGAATAAATCTATTCATCTGTGTAGAACATTACACCATTAAATTTGTATCCAAATCATATCGTCGGTACCATATCAAAAAATTAATTTGTAAAACGATTGCTTCGAGAAAAGCAATTTTAGTTTTGCCACTTTATAAAAAATTGTTTCACTTGCAGTTTAGGTATCAATTTAGATTATTTAGAGGCCATTACCTTTAAACTAATAAATATGCGCATTTTAACCTACTTAGATTTTTAAGGGGAGGTGGGATATCGCAAGCCCCATTTCCCCATCTAGAGTAATCCTTGATATAACATTAAACTAAAGAATATTCATATACTTAGCTTTAATGCACCTAGAAAATTTAAATGCCATAGCTTAATGCGTCTATAATATTTATATAAACTAGCTTTAACCTCAAAAGCACTTTCAAAGGCGATGGGTAATTTAATGTATCTATTGGACACTAACCATTAAAGGGTTAGTGATTATTAAATAAAGTGTGGCTAAACTCTTGGAAAGTACTTGACAAGGGTGATTTTCGTTTCAGAGCTAGAATATTTGCTATTGCACACTCCACTCATGCTGTCGAAAAATTGTTTTTAAAACTGAATTTTATTTATTTGTTTCTTGCCAGCTTGCTTCTCAGATCAGGTTTGTGATACGGCTTCGCCATCCCTGCTTCTAGGATGTTCCGAAACACCTGAAAAATCCAGTTTATCGTAATTTTGTATAGGAAACGTGAAATGAAGTCATACACATGAGATAAATCCATCACCTTCTCAATAGTTTATACACTAGGTTCGTTTTTGTGACTTATCAATACCTATTCTTTAGGACTTGCTAATGAAGATGTTTATCAATTGTTTTATTCACATGTTTCCATATTTGAGGTGACGAGAATATATGCATTTTGGGATTTAAATAGACCCGGCATATGGTTTGTGGAGAAATAAGAATACTGCACTTGAAATGCTTTGTCAGACAAAAAAGATATTTAATAAGAATTCTAAATTATATATTATATTGAATCAGGTTGAACACCGTTGCCGGTTCCTTCACGATAATACTTGGATTCGAGGCTTTTTCGGAGGAAAGTTTGTCAGTAGGGAAAGGGAGAGGTGATTTGATTGGTTAAGAGGTCATTGCGTGAGGAAAATCACTGAATAGGGAAGAGGGAAGTTATTTGATTGGTTATGGAAGCTTTTAAAGTTCATACTTTATGAAAAGGATAGCTTTTGTGTTAGTAAGTTTAGTTTGAACATTCATGCATGTTTTACTTAAAATCAACAGTAAGTTACTACCCAAGAACTCTCACTCTATTCTTTGTTTTTATGTTTTATCGCATTAGAAGGGCAATACTAGTCTAATATCTATCTCTAAAGGTTTTCAGAAACTCCTTAGGTTTTCAGAATTATTTCGTGTTGCAAAAATAGTCAGTTACCAGTTCTAACAAAAAACCGTTAATATTTTAATGACTTTGATGATTTGAGAAAATGAAAATCACGGTTTTATTAGTTTCATCAATGTTTTTCTATATAAACTGTTTTATAAATTAGGTTAAACAGTACATTAAAGAGGAAATGTTTAAAATTATTATTTAGCAATTTTCGATATTTGTAGTAATGTTAGAGTGAGATAAAATGTTCTCCCTCAGAAAATTATATGATAAAGCATACCTAGACATACAACAGTAATTTTAAGCCAGTTTCGTAAGAAAAAATTCAAATACTTTTCATCTGTATTTACATGTGTATCAGTTTATTACATTGAACAGTAAAAATATAGTCACGAATGCATTGCTTAAAAATAACTGTACTGTAATTCATGATAACAACTTTCTTCATCATAAGATAGTTTGTGAAAAACTTAGAGTATTAATTCCACTTAATTTTACTTCTTTTCCGGTTAGCAGTCTAAATAATCCATATGTTAATTACTGTAATGGTCAAGCAAGTGCCAGATTTTATTAATTAAAACATACTGTAATGACTCAAAACTATTCAGATGCAATTTCTTAAGTAATATCTGTGAAATTCCTTTCATTCGAGAACAGATTGCCAAAATTTATTTGCACATAAAAGTACTATGAATTGCGAACAGTATTTTTTTCTGAAATAACTCATTGAAATTAAATACAGAGAAATTTCTGGCTCCACTTTGACTATTTTTGAGGGGGTTGTAAAGTATTAGTAAGATAGAAAATTTTGAGCTCAGTTATTTAATATTATCGATTTTTGTGATAAAGCAGTGAATGTTTTCATTTAGAATTGATTTCGTGTTCGATGATAACAAGAAAATGAAGTACTGATTTTAATCTTAATGACAACATCTTCATGGAACAGTCTTTTCTAATCTTTTCAATTTCTGTTTCATCAATTTTAGTATCATTTTACATTCTTGATAATCTCATTTTTATTTCCCATTTGGATAAATGCATTAATCATGACATTTATACAGATCAATGACGGATGTAAACACCCTTTCATCTAATGCATCGTGCTAAACAAATATTTTTCGATTCACGATGAAAATTATTTTCATATTTCTCTTATTACTTGAGACATCTTGAAAAACTAATTGGATTTCTTTTTCAATGCTATACACCGTTTTTAAGCTATTATGATATATATGTATAGAAAGAATTAAATTCTGTTGATTGATTTATTCATCAATGTAATGGAATCGTTAGTAATGAGATGTATATTGCTAATGCAACTTTATCAGTGTCATACTGTATGATACGAGCAAATAACTTTTTACGGATGAACATTTTTATAAATACAATATTTCTCATAAATTTGTCTTCTGCGTATAACTGAATGCAAGATATTTCAATTCATTTATTTCATTGGGAATTCAAATACTTGAAGAACTCATTTGATTCCAATTTTATTGTAGTTTTAGTACCAACATTTTACAGTTTCACCATCCCAAGTTACTCAAAATTTATTTGATACCCTTAGAACAGTGTTTCTCAACCTCCAGGCCGCGAGTGGTTTCCAGTAATTCATCATTTCAAAGCATGAAAATTTAAATGAAATAACGAAGATTTCTTTATTTTTCCACCACATATCTTTGTAAAACTGCATTTTGGTTATTATCTTATTGTAATTTACAGAGAAACTGTCAGCAACTTCCTGGCCATTTAACAATCATTTCAATTCATCTGAGAATAATGAGCTAACGGAAAGAAAACAGCAACCAAAGTCTCATTAATCTAACTAAAATCTTCTAAAGCTCAGTAGTAATAAAAGAAAATAAGTTTTACTTTCTCAATATATCTTATACATAATTTCTGTGTTAAAGTGCTGAGTTTTTAATTTTAAAATATTGATAAATGACCGAACTAGTGTTTAGAATTAAGACATTTATACATTTTTATTTATGGCGTATGTACATGTGTGTGTGATAAGTGTTTCGCCAACAAGTTGGCATATCCTTCTACTTCCCCTGCTCCACCTGAATTCTATATAATTAATAATATTCTTTGATAATATTGCGAAATATAATTCTTCATCTTTATATCAAACTTGAGCTTTGAATAACGATGGCTTTCAATAGCCCGTTGAGTAGCTCCAGTGCTACGTAAATTCAACTACCTACAAATGAAGGCTTCAATAATATTCAATTTACTTTAATATTAAATTACAATACGTTTAACTAGCATTTTAAAATGAAAATGGCTTGCTTATTTAGCTACTTTAAACTATTATAACAAATAAACTCGGCAAATTTAATCAATTTGAACATTCTTCGAAAACTTATGTAATACTTTCCCTTTTATAATGAGAAAAGGAAAAATACTACTTCCTAACTTCATAGGAACACAAAGAAACACTACATTTGAAAAAGAACGCTCCTATCCTTTTATAATGTAAACAAATGGATCTGGTTATTCTTTACCACGTATAGCAATTTTTTTATCGCCGAGGAGGCTTCAGGTTTATTTAAACAATAAAGCAAACTTAAGAATCTAGAATGTTCATTAAAACAGAATAATACATAGACTTTTTAGATAGTTAACAATAATCCTAGGTAATAGTTAACAATTTTTCATTATTGTATTCATTTATTTATCTGTATCTCAGAACATTTAATTTAGAATTATGCGAAAGTTAATTTAAGTCAAAGTATAAGTACAGAACTAATACATCATCTGTGTCAATAAAGTGACGCAAATCATGAAAGCAAAAGAAGATTGAAAGTCTTTAAGCATATTTTACTTTTAAATTTCAAATTTGCAGAATTCATTCATAACTTTACTAACAATTTGTAACTCATTTATTTTCCACTGTTTTATCGAATGTATTATAGTTGTTGGTTCATTGAAAATCTAAAATATTTTTGTTGTGTATCACATTTTTCGAAAATGCAAAGAAAACTAAAAAGTTAAGTGAAGAATGTCTAAAGTTTAAGGTTAACCCTCTGAGGAGATTCACATGCATATATCCATTCTACAACCTGCAGCCTTCCCTGCATGAATTCTAACCAGTTGCTACCTTCTTGATCAATAGAATCTTTCCAGAGATTCCTAAAACCAATAGATGTGGTTATTTAGTCATTATGAGTATTGTTGGAATCTCATGACTCTCAGAGGGTTGAAATTCATCTTTCTAACAATGTACTTTCCTTCAGTCCTACATGAACTCTATCTCTTTATATCTGTGTCTTTCTCTCTCCCTGTTCTCTCTCTCTCTCTCTCCATCCCATTCTCTCTGTCTCTTTCCTTCCCACCCCATCTCTCTCTGGTTGTTGTTATGTGTGTAGTGGTTTAGGGTAAGTTTAACTTACCCTTAACTACCATTCTGATTTTATAGTAAACGGAGATAATTATAATCAACACAAATATTTGTTTTAAAAGCATGATAATTGAGTGTAACATAATATATATTATCTTCACCGTTCAAAGATGTACTTTTACATTGTTGATCATTTAATCATAATCCGAAACTGAAAGGTCGTCATCTGACCATGGTTCAAAATTACAAGGTGTTGTCCTGGGATCTTTAACTTCAGGATTGATTCCAGACGTTAATTCAACTGCCTACCTACCTGAAATTAAAATAAAAACATTTCTGAAATTTAAATTTTGAATAAAGTTTGGCAGCTTACATATTACCGTTAAGTAATTAAATAAACATACTTAACGGGAGTTAAGTATGTTTATTTCATTTGACTACATTGATCCATACATAAGTGTGACCCTTTTCGTTTAATAAACAAATTTATCTACAAGCTGTTTATTTCTAAAATATTTGTTTTAAAAATACTTGTGCATAAACTTACTCTTTATAGCTCAAATACTTTAAAATACCATTTCCCCTTTACATTCCTCAGCTCAATTTTTATCATAATTTTGTTTAATCACCATCAAAAGTTTCGATTTCATTATCGTTATCATGAAGACTTTATTGCTTTCTCACAAATGACCTAGCAATAGTGCCTCTAAACTGCGTTGGATAGATCGTCATTAGATTCAAATATACGTTGTAAAAGCCATATATTTATACACGTAATGCCCAATCTAAACTTTGCATAATTAACTATCGACTCCAGCGTTCCATCTTCCATAACCAATCCGGGGCCTCAATGGCTCAGTGGTCACTCGCTCGTTCGATTCCTGTAACTTACCCTGGGTAGGGGAGACTTGTACCTTTGAATACATGACATATTTTTCTTTTAATTTGAACCAATTTCTCGTTTTCTTCAAGTGCAGTACCGCTTAAATCGAAGAACATGCTCCCATTTATACAGCCACATTTAAAATTTAATTTTATCTAAACACGAAAATTTCATTGAGAAAAATATATGCTCCAAACTTTTGTTCAAGGATGCATGATGGTCATGTACCTTTGAATACACTACCCATTTCAATTTCAATAAATAAATAGTATCATGAAGGTATACGTAATTTTGTCATTCATAATTCTATTTCAAGAGAGATAAAAAAAACAGCAATCAAGTTATACTAAATAAACAAAATGATGCTTTTAGATTTAACATTGTATTTTCTGTTGCAAAAATTAACTTCAAAACTTAACTGTGATTTTCGATGTGCCATATTTAAATGGCCTCTTTGTGACCTCATAACTATATCGTCCTTCATCACATCAAATACTTCCTCATTGGAATAAACAGATTTTTCGGATTGTCCTAAACTCTTCGAGTACTTAATTTTATATTTAACAAGTTTATATTACATGATTCGCATCCAATTTTACTTTGTAAACTTTGCATGTTTCATGGAGAGATATGTGTTTACAGGGAGAAGCAGTTACAGCTACAACTGTACTCATAGCAACTGCATCGATCAAGTCTCTTTTTACATTTTCTTCTTTGTTTCTTGATATTTCTTTCTAGAATACTAATAAGGCCAAGTAAATCAAAAAACAAAAAGGAAGTTTTTGAATTGAGTGAAGAACTACTTGCAAATGATAGCCTTTAGTCTTGATTCATTAGGTTCGATTCCTCCCTGGGTATATTTCTCTCTTCTGTGTCACTAAATTTTCCTTGTGTGTGTATGTCCATTACTTGATATTGTATGTCGTGTCTGGAGGACTATGGCCAAATGTGGCTCTTCCACCATAAAAACTCAACCAATGACAAGCCCTACATAAGATTTAATGAAATCCAACATACATTTGTGTTCTTGATACTAATTACTACAATGATTATCTACATTAAGAAGTCGAATGAAATCGGTTCAGCTGTAGAATAGTTCTAAAGCTTTGAGGATTTGCTTGTGTCTGAAATTAATTGGTTACTTCGCGAAAAAATATTGAACGAAAGGACGAATCAGTTGTAAATGTAATCAATCGATCCACTGCTCTGCTTTGAAGTATAGGACACCAGAATAAAAATTAGAAAGATAAATCGAAACCAAGTCTTGCAAAAACCAAGTATGGGCCCATTTACTGTAATGAATGTAAAGAGAATAAAATAAAATTTGTACGGGGTAAAAGTAACGTAAAGACATGGTTACACCAGTACTCTACCGAATTCAGTATGGTTTCACTTCAGCTGAACTTTATCGTCAAACAAATCTATAAAGGAAATGGTGAAGTCATGAGTAAAAATCTTTTTTAACGATAGCTTCACCCTTTCAGATACTAAGCCTTTCCCTCCGTGCACTTAGTGAGAAGTAATCAATCACTCTTTCCTTATTATGTTTTTATAAAAGTTTATTTTGATCTTTCTATGCCTGGTTTTTACAACCGGTGTACCACAAGAATATTACTGGTGTGCCAGAAGGATAATGGAAAGTTTTAAATAGTGTAAGATTTATTTCATTCCAATGTGTGGTTTAGTTTTGAGTTCAGAAATAACTTAAAATAAAGTACTCGTATTTTTGGTACTCATATATATAATTTTGACTATTATTTTTTATTATAAAGCATCATGAAATAAATTGTTTCTTAAAAAGTCACTTTTAAGCAAAAAGTGTAGGTAATTATTATCCCTCTGTTTTGTGAATTATCATATTTTTAATCAAAATTATACATATTTTTGTCAGATCGGCAAAACATAAAATATTTTTGATGTTCTTCAGGAGTTGTGATTAGTTCATGTGTTCTATGATATAAGAAAGGTTCAAAACTGCTACACTACGCCAATTATATGAGCTATTGATTCTTAAACTGATTAATAAAAAAATGCAAAAATCATTTACAGTATTTATTACTGAATTCAAGTCCATTCTGCAAGACACAAAACGCCAAGATAAAAACGGTTGTCTCATTCGTAATACCATTCAAAAGCGACAACTAATTGTCTACTAAACAGCAAAAAAAATTTAGAAGTTTTGTATTTTACTAAATTTAATTAACGATGAAATTCACGATATGTGCTTGCATAACAGAGTATAGAATCCGTCATTAATTCCCACAAAATTTAACATTGATTTCATTCATTATGCAGGTACCTTCAATAGGTCCTTTCAATTTGAACCAATACCAATGTACCATAAGCTGTCTTAAATAAAGTTCATTATCATGCTGAAAGTAACGTAAACTAAAAATTTTAGAGGTGTTTAGTTCTACATTCCACCTGGGTCTTTTACATTTTACTATACGTTAGTTGGCTATAAAAGTAAGGTATTTAAGAGAGATAAAATCGAAAAAACAAGCTTTAGATCAGCGTTGTTTGTTTTGCAGTCAAGATATGAAAATTAAAGACAGATTATTATAGAGCTCATATATGTCACCAATCATGGTGAGTGCTGTCTGTAAGGATACATTCCTCCAGTTTGGAAACAAGGCACATTTTTCCGAGACAAAAAAACTGCATGAAATGAAACTATAGGAACACTGTATTTTCACTGGTAGAAAGACAAGTACAAAATGTAATATGAATCTCCAATATTAAGCAATATATGTTTCCTCAAAACTGAGCGATAAAAAAATTTTAGACCAGTGATTAAGAGATTTAAGAAAATTTGAGAATGAGATCATTTTGTTTTAATACATTTGAAATATAATCACATTTATAGAAAAACTGAGAATTGCCTTCACTGCTTCGAAATTGATGTTCTTTTACAAACCACTACAACGAATGTGCTCTCACTATCGTAAAAGTTAAATCGACTTCTGTAATGAAATACATTTTACTGCCAATCCCAATTTATTGAGCCAATGGTTGATAAGGTCATTCGTTTCTTTGAAACGAAATCTTAGAACTATGCCCAATTGAGTAAATAGAGTTTATTCTGTCTTAAAATTGGAATAGGAACAAGAAACAAGTTGTTTAAAGGAGCAGAAAACAAGGTATGTAACAAACCTGTATTTGAGGTTTGACAGGGCATACAACAGGAAGCAAAGGCATTCCATACAATGAATCTTGAAGGTTAAGATTTTGGTTTTTAGGACTCTCAAAATCGAAAAGATTTTTATCGTAAATGAATGCGAATTACAATTCAGAGATCCAATATTCAATGAAAAAGTGGGTTAGCTAAGAAGGCTTGTATGATGTTAACATAATTTGTGACGACAGGAATGAATTCTTTGAAAAATTGTCTTTTTGGATTAAATTCTTGGAAAAACACTGCGGAAAAGTTTTATGAAGTTTGTTACTCCGTATAATTCATTCAGCTCTATAGACATACACAAATATTACATTACAAGAAACTAATGGAAACCATAAAAATACAGTGCTCCCTCATTGCAGATTTTGTTTCACTTCATGTATTCATTCAGCTCTAACCATACTCAAATATCACATTATGATAAACTAAATGGATTCAATAAAACTTCACACACACACACACACACACACAGTGCTATTCCCTCATTGCTGAAGTTTATGTCACTCCATTTAAAATTCACTCAGCTCTATAACCATACTCAAGTATTACATTATGAGAAACTAATTGATACCATAAAGCTACAATGCGTTCCCTCATTCTAAAGTTCGTTTTAATCCATATAATTCATTCAGCTTTATAGCCATTCTCAATTTTTACATTATGAGAAACTAATGCATACTATAAAACTAAAGTGCTGAGCCGTCATATAAAAAATAAATCAAATATATTGTTAATGTATGCTGCTCTATCTTACCGAAAAATAAAAATGTCATTATATATACTTATTTTTATCTATAACACATCTCATAATTCAAATAAATTATTTACATGGATTATTGAGTTCGTTGTTTAAAATATTCTATTAACTATGTATCTTAATGACACTCATTAACGCTAAACTTTTAAAATTGTTTTTCAATATTCACTCTAATAAAAACAAAACGTTAAAATAAGTTTCATAACTTTCACATAAAACAAATTTTTTTCAGAAAACAAATTCACATTAAACAGCTTTCTTTAGATTTTACTGATTCCACATCCGTTATAAAGTTCGTTTTTACTATTGCACCACTCTTTTAATTGCTTTTAATTATTTATTTTTAATTTATTACAAATGTTCCCTTTTAGATGCTTCATTAGTTACGATTTTACTCAATTATTTGTCTTTTTGCAATCGCCCCAATATCTTCCATTTATCTCATCGACTTATTGAAAAAATGTTTAATATTATGCAATCAGAAACATTATTATAATACCAAAAATAAGTTCCTGAATAAATGAATTTGCAGAATTAAAAACCGATAATGCTGTATTTAATTTAATACAAGCGTATTTGTTCATTTGACATAACATTTCTGCTTAACTATGCTTCAATATAAAATAAGTCATTAAAATTATACTATTTTTGTGTAATTTTGAAACATTTTTTCAGAATGTTTTCCACTGTTTAAGTCATTATTGCTATATCACACTTGTTAGATGTTTTATCTTTTATTCATAAAATAATATGTAGGATTTTCTTTATATGTTTAAGGGTGAAGAAAAATAGTCTACCAATTAGCAAAATTTAAGCTTGGAATCAGCGAAGAATGTGTAAATATTTCCAAATAATTTCAGTTAGGAAGAGTTTAAAAAGTAGTTTTTTATTAAAAAATCGTTCATGGATCTTTTGTCATGAAGAAATTATGTATATTTTTCAATCTTGAGTCCACCAGTGACCAAGAAGATAAATGCATTGGCCTTAAGAAACTGGTAGACTAAAGCATTTAGTAACGAGTTTGAATCTCATATATATCAAAGTCGGGTTGGCTTCTTGAAGTTTATTGGTTTCTACCATAGAGGAAATAAAAAAGCAGAGTGAGCAGTTGTAACCTTTTTATGTGTCTAGTCCTCCATGTCATTCAGGAAGGCATTTCCCTCAAAATTTACGGTGGGTACGATGTAATAGCCCCACCCATGCTGCCGTGGGGTAACTCAGAGACTGCCACTTTCTCGCCAAGTAATGCTTGAAGTATCAAACGATCCATAAACTTCCATTGGAAAAACTTTTTAACAGTGTAAATGGGATGTATTTTTATGTACTAATTAAATGAAGGTTGAGTATTTATGAGTTATTGTTTATGTAACCACCCTTGCAAAATAGTTTCAAAATATCTTTATTTTGAGTTCAAGCCAAAAATTGTATATTTAAAGTAATTTCTAAGTTAATAATACTTTTAAATTATTTCTAAAATTTCTAATTATATTTTAATCTTGCTTTTTGGAATGAAAAATGTTCTTAAGACATTTGTCAACTTAACAAGAACGTCGGCCACAGAAAATACGTGAATCTAATGAATACAAAAGTTGATAAAAGTGTTTAAATTATACCCTATTTTTCTTATTCTTTAAAAGGCGATATAAAAAAGGGGCCATCTGGATTGGTATAAGTTTTTATTTAGCTGCATTTATCTATATCGTGTTGTGCTAGGTATTAGTACTGCAGAAAACTTGCAATAATTTTTCACTTAATATCGCATAAACCAAAAAAACATTTTCGCTATAAATGGAAATGATGCATCACTTAATTAGCCGCATTGTTTATGTTAAATGCAGTCATGAAGCAAACAACAATAATTAAATTACTGCATCAAGTGAAAAATAAAAATGAAATTAGTATACATTTTGGAGAGAACTTCATTTTCACCACATATGCCATCTGTGTAGATTCCGTGAAACCGTCTCGAATTCATAATTCAATTTCAATAACTCCCACAATAATTAATGATAGGAAACTTTTTATTTTTAAACAGTTTCCATAACGGTCTTTAAGCCTTTTTAAAAGTCTAAGCCATAAATTGTATTTAAATTACGTAATTTCTAAGTTGATACTTCTAAAATTTCCTTTCAGCCTTTAATCTTGACAGGAAAATAACAATTTTCCCTTAACAATATATGTTCATTAACTTCGATGTCATTCATCTAAATGGTATGGGGTTAATGTAGATAACTACTTTAAATAGAACAGAATGTTTCTAATATATTTATGTCGGTTTGGGTTAACTGAAATTCTTAAGAAATAAGAAAGAAAAGTATTAGAATTGGTAAGAGAAAGTCTTCTAGACTTTACCACTAGTTGCATAAAATTAATTCATTTTTATAAACTTCTATTCTCGAATATGCAAGAAGCTTTAGCAACTTGCCGATTTCAGCGACACTCTTGGCAATTCCTCATGTACCGTCCTACCCGTTTCTCTATCATTCTTTCTATCACGTACCAAGTATCCAGCTAGTGGTTTCCCACCTACAATGACTTCTGGGCCATTTCGCCCTTTCATCAATGCACTCCGTTGTGGTTGCCCCTTTTGCTAACCTATCTGCTTCTTCGTTTCCTTCATGACCCGCATGGGCTTTAATCCAGCCTAGACAAATTTCCTTGTTATTTAATAAATATTGTATTCTTCGTGCCAGTGGACTCGGCGTTTTAGGATTTCTAAGTGCCAGGAGACCAGCTTGGCTGTCTGACCAGATCTTTACATTTTTATCTGCTCTTGCTTCTGCTGCTTTTATGGCTGCTAAAATCCTATACAGCTCCACCTGGAAAACGGAGTTGTCCTGCATTCTCGTGAACCATTACTGTGTTATACGCCCACCCCCCTTCTTGTAAAGAACAAAAAGCACTTCCCACTCTACTTTCCATTTTGTAGCCATCGGTGAAGTAGCTTATGCCGGTCTGAGGTACTCCCACTGCTGAGTTTATTCTGTCATATGAAAGAGTTTTAGCTGGATGTACAGACCAACCTATTGCCCTTTCCTCGTAGTCATCTTTGTCATAATCTGCATTTCCAAGCTTTGTACTTATTCTCATTCTCATTTTGACGCACACTGCTTCTTTTTGAAGTGAAAGATGTAGTGGTGGAATTCCCGCAATTGTCTGAAGGGCCAAAATGAGTGCTGTTCTGTAATTGCCTGTAATTGAGATCATAAATTTTCATTATATCCCATTAAACTTTCTGATAGTTTGTAGAGTTGGGTTATGACACCAGACCACTGCACCATAACTCAACATTCCTTCTATCACTGTTTGTACAGCAGCTTTCGAAATTGCTGTCCTATTCCCCATCTCGTTCCAGCTATTTTTTGTAGCATTTGAAATTGGAACATGGCTTTTTGTCCTAAAGTCTGTACATGAACCGCCCAATTTAGATTCTGGTCTAATGTAAGTCCTAGTTTTTAAAGTACTAGTTCGTTTTATTCTCCTTTTATTCCAGTAGATGGAAGGTCCTCTCGAAAGATTACTAAGGAGGAGGTACTGAGTTTTTCTTCGGACACGCTGATCTGTCCAGGTTTTTAACAGGTCCAGTGGATTTGTGACTAGCTCACCTAATTTGTGCTCTGACTTTGCCGCGATTATAAAGGCGAAGTCGTCAGCAAATGCTTGCATGTGGACTCCTTCAGGCCATGGTAGATCTAATGCTTCATCGGCCACGATATTCCCCAGCACTGGTCCGCTGCACGATCCCTGTGGATAACCTTTCCCTTGTTCCTTGATTGCCGGACCCTAGCTTGTCATGAGCATGACTTTTCTGGCCTCAAGTACTTTAGCAAGAGTATTTTTAATATTGGAAAGGTATTTAGATTTCGCTAATCTGTTTTTGATATTATTGTGAAGAGTTAAAGTGATTCCAGAATTTTACCCGCGAGTTCTTTGACAGAACCTGTGTTTCCGTCACCTGTTATTTTTAAAATTGTTCCTTTCCGAAAAACTGCCTCGTACTGTTTACCGTAAGGAGAACCTGCATCTGTACAGAATTTTCTCCAAGCTTCCTTTTTGGCTTTATTTACATCTTTTACGAGTTGAGCTCTTTTCTGTGCATAAATTTCTCTAGTTCGTGCTTTTTCTTCACCTTGTACCCTTTGAGATTTATGATTTGTAAGAGCATTTACTTTCCTCTTTCTGATCCGTAGCTTTCTGATCCTCATGGTTTCACCAAACTGGTTTGGTATTATTGTAGGATAATTTCTTTTTCCTGAATGCCTTATTGCATGCTGTGGTGATAGAGTTTTGCAAGTCCTCAGTTATGTTGTGCAATATTTCTGGCTCTGAGCATTTTGGCAATCTCTATATATTCCGGCTGCATCCTTTTCGAAGTCGAGTGCGAATTTTTTGTGTCCTCCTAAGGCTGTTTTATACCTGGTGTACGTCGATGATTTTCTTACCGATGAGATAGCTCTTCTGACGTACATGTGGTCACTCAGTGTTTCCTCATCCAGTACTTCCCAGCCGCACTGATTCGCTAGCTCTGGGTGAGACACCAAAGTAATGTTCAGCCAACCCACATTCATGTTGTTGTTAAAGGTTGGAGGTGATTTGGGATCATTGAGGATCTGTAGTTTATATTCGTGAATTCCAGAAGTTCTGACCCTCTATAGTTTTGGTGATCGTACCCCCAGTTGATGCTATGAGCATTTAAATCACCACCAATTAAAAAATATTCATTCCACATTTCCTAACATTTTCGCTGAGTTCTTGAAGAGTTACGTTACGGTCGTCTTGAGGTGATGAGTAAGCTGAAAAGACCATTAGAGGCCCGTTAATATTTTCAATTTTTACCACCACCGTGTTATCGGTAATTGCAGAAATAGCTGGATGCAGATTTAATATTTTAATTATTATTATAATCCCTTAATTATAATCCCTGTTTTTTTATTTTTCGAGATCCAATGCATCCACGAATAGGTATTCCTGTGATTTTATTTTCCTTTACACATGGCTCTTGTACCAGAATTACATCCGGTTCGTATTTCTCTGTCATAAACAAGAGTTGGCTTGTCGGAGCTCTTGTTTTTCTTAGGTTTATTTGAACGAATATCAATGTGGGACGAATTTGTGTACTTATGAATTGAGTTGTGTGGTGTGACATTTTAATAGGAGATTGTCTTTTTGAATATTTTGACTTCTTGATAGCAGGGACATACATATAACATCGGCTGCAGAGTGAGCCATGTTTATATTAGCTCCATATTTTTTCACTTGCTCCCAACAATTGATGCATTTGAGAGATTGGCTTTTGCATTCAACTGTTTTATGTGCAGAATAATGAGCATAATATATTTTGTGAGTATTGCAATTGTTTTGAGTGTGGCCATACATTTGGCACCTATAGCACCTGTTGGTATTAGAATGTTCTTTAACATTGCATGTCGACCATCCAATGCTGATCTTTCTCCTTAATTTTAAGTGCTTGAATTGTGGGGCTGGTAACGACACTATGCAATGAATTTTATCTTCATGGGTTTTAATTTCGAATTTAATTTGTACCTCTTCTGTAATGCTTTCGTTTCTGCACCAGGAGATGTGACTATCTCGTCATCTTCTGTTTCTTTCGCTAATCGAAATATTTTTAATCTTGGTGTTCTAACTGTAGGTTTTCGGGATTGGATTAAATTATTTAAAACGCAACTACTGTTTATACACTGCTGGCCACCCAAATTGCAACACCAAGAAAGACAAGAGATATCACAACAAAATTTATTTTGTAGATAACATGTTGACCAAGTATCAAATGATTAAATTTATAGACTTCTGTGAAGTGTGGTTCCTACCAAAATCAGTAGCCAGAGTAGCCGCCATTGTTGGAGATCACCGCTGCCACACGCCTCGGCATTGATTCAAAGAGACTTTGGATGTGTTCTTGGGGTACAGCAGACCAAGCAGCTTCCACACGTTGCCAAAGTTGATCTGGTGTGGCAGCTGGGGATGTATTCTGGGTCAATCGTTGAGCAACCATGGACCACATGTTTTCTATCGGCGAAAGATCCGGAGAGCGAGCTGGCCAGGGAAGCAATTCAATCTGGCGATTGACGAAGAACCCCTGGACAATGCGTGCCACGTGTGGTCGCGCATTATCCTGTTGAAATATGGCTGTGGGCAAGCCCTGAAGGTAAGGAAGGACAACTGGCTCCAACACCTCGGAGATGTAGCGCTGGCTGTTTAAAGTACCGGCAATGCGTACTAGAGGAGTGCGAGAGTGATATCCAATACCGCCCCATACCATAATACCCGGTGCAGGACCAGTGTGGCGGTGCATAACGCAGCTGTTCAGCATCCTCTCTCCACGGTGTCTCCAGACTCGAATCCGACCATCGTGGTGTTGCAGACAGAAGCGTGACTCGTCAGTAAAGACAATTTCATTCTATTCTGCCGTCCACATCCTTCTTTCATCGCACCATTGGCGGCGGAAACGTCTGTGGTTCTGCGTCAAGGGTAGACGAAGCAATGGACGTCTTGCGGACAGACCACTCTGCTGTAAACGGCGTCGAATGGTACGCGCAGACACTGGATGATGCGGTACAGACTGAATGTGCTGTGCTATGGTTCGTGATGTGGCTGAGCGATCCGTCACTGCCATACGCACAATATGCCTGTCATCACGTGAAGTGGTGCACTGAGGTGGATGCGATCGAACACGTCGGTCCGTCGTACCCTCCTGCATCCAACGATCACATATCCGCATTACAGTTGTTTGGTTTCGTCCAACACGACTACCGATTTCCCTGAAAGATAATCCACAATCTCGGTAGGCCACTATCCTTCCTCTGTCGAACTCGGATACTTGATCAAAAGATGATCGCTGTTTTCTACGAGGCATAATTGGTCGTTTTTTTTGAAAAAACCACAAGAAAAACACAATTGCCGTACTTGAAATCGTCGAAATCTCCAAGCCTTAAATAGCGCTTTGAAGTGGCGCCACAGGCGCGCGTGATGTGCGTCTGCGCTGAAATTCTAATCATTTGCATATCTCACCTCCGCTAATGCATGTTGTAAATTTCATATTATTTGCATGCTTCCTTCAGGGTGTTGCATTTACGGTGGCCAGCAGTGTACATTCCAGTAGATTTTCAATATTTTCTCCGTTACAAACTACAGCAATTCCATTATTTTGTAATGGTCTTGTCTTTTTTACTTTAATTTGTTGTTTTGAAGGCTTAATATGTGTGCTGTTTCATTATGTTTTCTAATGTGACTTGAGAATCTTCAATTTTCGATTTTGGGTTGTGGAAGGTTTCTGCTTTGTATTGGGTTTTAATTTCTTAATCTCATAAGATTTCAAAATTTGTGAGGCATTTTCTTGCGGTGTGGGTGCTCATAAACAAGTCTTCTTCAAAGTTCTTGTAAAATTTAGTTGCATAAGTTTCTTGATTGACATTGTGATGTAGAGCCTAGATGGTGTAATTAGGTTAATGATGCGTCCCAGTTCGGCTAGATCTTCCGAAGGAGTATCTTGATGAAAGGAAAACTCTCCACTTTGTGACTCTACCAAAGAAGTCTTGGAATTGATAGAGTTTCTCCGTCTCAGGTTGTAGGAAGAATTAACTGCTGTCAGGGAGGGATCGAGAGTGTTACTGACAAACTCCATGTATATTTAAATGAACATAAAAATCTGTTTTTTCAAAGATAAAG
This sequence comes from Meta bourneti, assembly GCA_933210815.1. Lineage (NCBI taxonomy): Eukaryota > Metazoa > Arthropoda > Arachnida > Araneae > Tetragnathidae > Meta > Meta bourneti. The sequence continues at coordinate 62,864,155 of OW119923.1, read as the reverse complement.
GGGGTTCTAAGAACAGTGAACAGAAGAAAACACAATAAATACTTAAGAGATAAGCATGGAGTGACTGAATCACTTTCCTTGCTCCTGTTTCGCCTACAACAATTTTTTAATTATTTTAACTTTCCCAGAACAAAAGTTAAAGCAAAGATTATTTTAAAAGAAATATGTTTTTACAGCAGCTTATAGCACATGCAAAAACTTATTTAAAGCTGAAATTATATCTGAACAAAATCATATGAATTTTTAAAAAAGCAATGGACAAGAATAAAAATGCGTTAAGCTTCTCTACATGAATACAATTTTTTAAATCACAAATATTCAATAAATAATTTTTTTTAATTATTATGACACCACTAAATATTTGTTTTCCACCATGACACTATTATGTACAAAATCATAGATATATGTATGTATTAAAATGTATACGATGGATTATAACAATACACTAAATTAAATACATTGATTCACTATTTTTATAGAAGTATGAGTCCTTTAAATAATTTGGTTTTTCACAATAATTCAATAAGCAGTACAAAATTAAGAATACACAACATTCGATATGTTTATACCACTATGTAGTGCAAAAAGGGTACAATATGTTAAGTAAACAAGGTACTATGCAACACGACTTAAAAAATAATTGTGAGAGGGAAAAGACTTATCTAAGAAGTGAACCCAGCTAAGTTTCTCGACAGTGGAGAAGAACACGGGGAAGGGGTTCTTATCTTTCTGGTCACAGATTGGCCAATAAGGGTGTTACTTGCAAGGGAGAAAACGAGATGGCCGAAATGACGTACGGAAGCTACTTTCGAAAGGATGGAGGGGTTGAAAATAAAATGGCTTCCTATTTAGCACTATTTAGGGAATCTGCATATCGTTTAAAGGAGGGGGTTTAGGAAAGAAATATTTCTTAAAAACTGCTATTTAGGGGGTTAAGCTAAATAAGATATGTATTGTCAGTACTATGAAATATTTAACTTAGAAGAATCTTAAACAAGATAAAAATATACTTGTATCTTACAAACAAATTAGAATTGAAGAACCAAGGGAGGAAATATATTAAAACTCAATTATCTCAAGAACTAGAGAAGATATAACTTAGCTGATTGTATCTGCTTCTTCAGAAAGTATTCCTCCTTCGATTTCTGCTAAAAATTCAGATCCGGAATTAGATTTTCACCAAAAGTAAAAGGATAAACTAGGAGCCTCTATGTAAAGTTCTACACGTTGTGTCGTCGTCCGTACGTCCCTTGGATAGGGTACATAGAAGATAGAAAATATTCATTTTCAGAATATCGAGCTTAACCCTCCAAGTGGTTTCGGCAAGATATCTCGCTCATCAAGATCTGGCCAGTTTTCTTCTAATGACGAGATATCTCGACCATCAAGATCTGGCTAGTTTTATTAATAACGAGATACCTCGTCGGGACAACCACTAGGAGGGTTAAAATTCATCTGTTTTTAAAACTTCTAATAACGATTGAAGAAGGTAGTTTATCATTTAAAAAAGAATGAAACTGACTATCCAAATTTCCAAAAAAACTTCAATCGGTATTGAAACTTTTACGTTCCAGCTCTCCTTAAGCTATAATGCAAAGTTACAATAGAAGTTAATATAAAAATGGAGAAAGACAAATAATTGCACAATAAAACAATAATTACGTCAAATGGTCTTTAGAAAATGAAAAAAAAAGATTTAAAAACACTACTACGCAAGCAAGAACAAATGAAACAAAATGAATACAAAGAAATAAAATAAAATCCAGAAGCCGAAACTCATAAGTATATCTCTAAAATAATCTAGTGCATTACTTTAAGCATATGAAAGTTTATTAGTTTTTATACAATCAAGCAACCAATAATTAATTACAGTCAAAAACTATGAAGACAAAGAAATAAAAACAAAGACAAAAATGAAATTCAATACAGAAGGGCCGAAATGTAAAAGTATATCTAATAATATAGTACATCACTATTAGTATATGAAACGTTATTACTTTTTATGCAATCAAACTAACAATAATTGCTTACAGTCAACAACTATCAAAACTATCAGCAACAAATCAAATAGATCGAGTCAGTTAATTTGAAGTTTGTTCCCTCTTTAATTCCATTCAGAATTTGAGAGCAATACGAAGCAATACGAACGTGGGCGAAAGAATCATCAACGCATACACTACTTCAAAAAATCAAAACTCTCGCACTATCATTCCATACAAATATTTCCATCATTGGAATTGAGTGGGATCATAAGCAAGTAAACAATTCTGATTAACCGTACTCAGGTCTAGTTAAAAAACGTATATTGAAGTAATGTAAGATCAAACAGTTGGAGATTACGTATGAATAGCGAAGCGTTCTTTTATACTGCGATGAATGCTGTGTAAAGCGTGAGCGAGAATGAATAATGAAATTTATAGTCGATTAACGTAATTAAACACTATTGTTTAAGAACTGCATTTTAACTATTAATAAAAGAGGAAATTTATAGTTCAGGTTTATTCCATGGATGTCTTTTTGTGTATAAGATGTTTTTCAGTGTGAACAAGAACAAACTACGCAGCAGAAAAGATACTCTCGATTAAAAACTAGCTTGATTTATCGCCACCTTTGGCGAGGTTTGGCGTCACTTTTTATTTATATCTGCCAGCTGTAATAGCATTCGAGTAAAATGCAGAGTTACGCAATAAGTTTGAAACAGGATACTAAAACACTAGCACCCTCTGAATTTAGCTTTATAGAAAAAACTTTTACATTTAAGTGCGATGTTAGCACTTCCCTATGAGAGGGATTTTTCGTGTAGACAAATAAACCAGACAAAAAGTGAAGATTTTATCAAATGATATAAGATGATACATACGGGAGTTTACCTCAAAATATAGTTTAACGCCATTATGGTAACGTTTGGTGTTTAATGTAATTGGCGTTGACCAATCAACCATCATGTATCCTTCGGAATTTTTATGGCAAAGTGCTGAAATCGTATTCGAAAAAAAGAGCCAAGTGACGACACGTTAGAAATATGTACAGGGAACACGTTTCGCCACAGAAACATTACCACCCAAATGTAATTTGTTGAAGAAACAGAAGTTTTACGTAAGTAATTTTGCAATTCATTCATTGATTTTTTCCCATATCTGTATTTCAATCTACAACACAAAACTGTGCACAAAACTACACGTTCTCTTTTCGTATTAATTACGGAATGTGTTTATGCTAAATATTTTTAGTACAATCGAAATGGCAAATTCATTAACATGACTTCTCAATTTAATTCGCATGAATTATTCCAATGACGAATAAAGAACGCATTATTAAATTTCCGTTATTGTAGTACCAGAAATTCTTTTTTATTATAAAGGCGAAGAGAAAAAATACATTAAATTTTTGTCAAAGATTGTTCCTTTCTTAATTGTTAATCTCGTTCAAAGGCAAGTGCATCTTTCTCTTGGAAAAATGTAATATGCAGTCTAGAGAAAAGCAATCTTGATAGAAATATGCGTCAGATTGTTTTTGCATTTTCAGTGATACAATAACGTTTTCTATAAGAAATTTAATATCATTTCAGGAATTTTTGCATCACTGGCTTCGTATATTGAGGCTCCATGAAATAATTTCTACCTTTATATGCGCGTGTGGAAGACTAAATGTGACAAATGAAGCTAATATCTCTAATTAGACTAATGGAAGACGTGAAAGACTTCCATTAGTCTTCACTACTATATGAAAGCATATATTCTCTGAAGAATTTTTGAAAATAATGTACTTCGTGTCGTTAAACGTATTGTGACATCTTAGCGCCTAAGAGTCTAGAATGGCCGGCTGCAGACCCGGAAGTTTCCTGTTAAAAAGTCCTTCAATACTGCGCTTGCGCATGTGAGGAGAATGAGAAACAGTTAGCTCACGGACTCCGTCTAGTTGAGACGTCTTCGTAGCAATTCGTAAATTTTAATATGAAAATAAGCATTTTTGTTTCGCGCGTCCATTGTAAACCCATTGTTTTGTCTGTGTTAAAATAAATGTTATTTTTTAATGTCCAACAAAAGTTCGGATTAATTCATCACAGACTAGAGTTTTGGTGTCAGAAGTGGGATGGAAGCAAGAAAGCAGGAAATGCAGGTAGGCCCACCCTTGTATTAAATTAAATTTATTGAGGTTCTGGCTTACCGGAATTAGTGAGGCAAAGAGCCTAAATAGTTTTGGTTAAAAAAAAAGAAATGACTACATATCCAATTTTATTTTGTGGTTATTTAAATTTTGTCTTTATGAAAGTTAATAGAAGTTGATGATAAAGTGAATTTGCATGTTCTACTAAGTAGATATTATCAAGTTGATAAAGTCACGGCCAAAAAGTGCCAAATCGAAAGTGAACGAAAATTTAAATTTCGTTTTGATTTTACTGAAATTTTGTGTTTTGTGCATTTAATGATTTGAAAAGGATCAGATAATTTGAATTACATATGGTAATTACTCATTAGTAAAAGAAAAATAATATTTAATTGCAACTATATATATTGCATCTTGTGTATTGTATATGCTACGATATAGTTTAAGATTCTGTTATTATATTTGAGAATTGTGTTTGATATTAAATCTTATCTAGTATTTGAAGCATATTTGGCATTGAATATATTTTGTGAATCATATAGTTATTAGAAAATATTGGTAACTCTATTTATGATAACAAAATTGGATTGTTTACTAATAAGTTATTCATCGATCATGGCTTTTCTTTCTCGTGGGAGAAAAGAAGACCTCCTCGAACTCGCAGATGAACTTTGTGAAAAGGTATCGCATGATTGTAAACTGGTTGAGATAAGGAAAATAATCCTAAACAGTGAAAACTATGAAGAAGAGGAAGTTAAAATTTCTTTAACTCGTATTATGGAAGATAGGATAAAGAGAGAGAAAGAAGCAAAAGAAGAAATTGCCAGACGAGAAGAAAAAGAAGAAATTGCCAGACAAGAAGCAAAAGAAGAAATTGCCAGACGAGAAGAAAAAGAAGAAATTGCCAGACAAGAAGCAAAAGAAGAAATTGCCAGACGAGAAGCAAAAGAAAAAGAAGAAATTGCCAGACAAGAAGCAAAAGAAGAAATTGCCAGACAAGAAGCAAAAGAAAGGGAAGACCGTAATATTCGAATGGAAGAAATAGCTTTAGAGAAGAAAAAGCTAGAAATGCAAGCTGCAAGTGAGCTAGGACTATCTAATAGAGAACGGATGCCAAATCATAAAATTGAGCTCATCAAAATTACCCCGAAATTTGAGGAAAAGAAAGATGAAATGGGTCTATATTTAATAAATTTTGAAAGGAGAGCTGAGATGGCAGGTGTGCCTAAAGAAGATTGGGTGCCGTATTTACTAGGCGTATTGCCTTCGGAAATTTCGAGCATGATGGCTAGAGAATCGCCTGAAGATGCAAAGAATTACGATTATGTGAAAGATATTATTCTTCAGAGGTATAAAATGAGTTCTGAGAAATTGAAGCAGATGTTTTACCGTCATCAAAAAGTCCCGGATAAAACATGGAGAAGTTACGCTCATGAACTTACAAGCTACTATGATGAATGGGTTTCTGATTTGGAAATCAAAACTTTTAAAGAACTCAGAGACTTGCATATCACTGAGCAGATTAAAAGACGAGTGCCGTCTGAAGTAAAAGAACATTTTCTGGAGGAGTGGATGGACTTAAATTCTCCGTTAGAATTAGCTAAAAAAATAGATCAATTTGAAAGCTTGAAGGAGAGTCTTACACCCAGAAATACTAAAGGTTCCCAGAATACAGAGGGTATCAAGAAAACACACGTTGGTTTTCGTAAGTTTGAGGGAGAAAACAAACCCTTTGGGAAAACAGAAGTAAACAGAGAAGATTACAAAGAGAAAAATTTTGAACAAAGAAAGCAACTTCAATGTTATGAATGCAATTCCTATGATCATCTTAGACCTCAATGTCCTAAGTTGAAGAAAACTGAAATCATAGCTGCTAACGAAATTATGGGAAAGGGAATAATAGATTTGATGTCTCCCTACATTAGTGTCGGAACTGTAAATGGATCTCAGATTTCTATCTTACGAGACACAGGATCCAGCATAGATCTAATTCCTAGGAAGTTTGTTAAGCCACACATGTATACGGGTGAACATGTATGGGTAGCATCTCCTTTAGCGGATAACCCTATTTGCTTGCCTATAGCGGAAGTAAATTTAGTGTGTGAGTTGGGTCATGTTATAACCAAAGCTGCTGTCAAGGATAACTTCTTAGATAAAGAACGCTACTTACTAAGTAACAAGACAGTTGTACTTATAGAAGATATGAAAAAAGACAAAGGCTCTGATATTGAAGTAAAAGGCTCTGCAACGCCCAAGTGCCAAAGTTCTCCATATTTAAATGAAACATCGAAAAACGACTGCCCTTGTAACAGTAACCGTTTTAGTTCTAGCAGTGTTACTCCTAAAGAGACTGGAATCGTTGAAAATTTGTTACGTTCATATGGTTTTATACAATGTTGCGAAAGACAAGCAATATATTTTTTTCACTACAGTCAATTTTCTGGAAATATTGATAATTTAAAACGTGGTGATGCAGTTGAATTTAAAATTACTCATAATCGTCGTACTGGAAAACCAATTGCTAGTTCTGTTTGTAAAATAATGTGTAAAGAGACAGTTTCTGGATTTGAAACCACTGAAAAAAAGGAAAATACTGAAGGTAAAGTTGCTTATGAAAATCGTGGTGAACGGCCCTATTCTGCTGAAAATGTTGATGGTAATGTAGATTTTCATCCTCCTAAAAAGATCACTTTTAGTATTCCTATTGACAAAAATACAAGAAACCTTAGACCTTGTAAAATGCGTTCGGAACAGCCCTTACCTGTGAGATACCGTGGTGTTATCTGTGCTCTTAAAGGAACATTTGGTTTTATTAAAAGGGGTGATGTAAAGGATATGTTTTTCCACTCTAGTGAATGCAAAGTGTTCAAAAATCTTAATCTTGGCGATGATGTTGAATTTGGAATACAAACTCGAAACAACAAGGAAATTGCTGTAAGTGTAACTAAATTGCCCTTAGGGACAGTGATATTTGAGGACGTTGAAACTGAAAGTTCGGTTGGTGAAATAACTGAATGCTTAGACAAATCTAAAAGTCGTTTGAGGAAAGCATAAAAGTTACGAGACAAAGTTGAATTCACTGTGATCCAGGATTACGAGGTAGTCCATAGAAAGGGAAAACAGCATATAAACGCTGACAGTTTAAGTCGTACGCCTCACGTACAAAACTAAATTACTATTGTTTGTATTTGTGATATCTTGCATATATAAAAATACTTTATTCCTAGTGTACATTGATACATTTACATTGCAAAAAGTGTTAAATTTGAATTGAAAATCTGTAAATATTTTGAAATTGAATTTCTTCTTTGATGATTATCACTGAGTAAAAATTTTGATTATACTTTGTTAAAATTATGATATGTTTTCTTTTTAAATTAAAGTAGGCGGTACAGCCAGGATCTTAAGGGTGTATGGTCTACTTGCATATTGCTTTGGGCATGAGTTGTTGCCTTCGCGAAAATTCTGTTGCTGCTGTTTTGTATCTTTTTTGCAGGTGTCTGTCTCTGCAGAAAAAGAATCTTGAGGAGGGAGGAAATAGACTGTGACATCTTAGCGCCTAAGAGTCTAGAATGGCCGGCTGCAGACCCGGAAGTTTCCTGTTAAAAAGTCCTTCAATACTGCGCTTGCGCATGTGAGGAGAATGAGAAACAGTTAGCTCACGGACTCCGTCTAGTTGAGACGTCTTCGTAGCAATTCGTAAATTTTAATATGAAAATAAGCATTTTTGTTTCGCGCGTCCATTGTAAACCCATTGTTTTGTCTGTGTTAAAATAAATGTTATTTTTTAATGTCCAACAAAAGTTCGGATTAATTCATCACAGTATATTGTCCTTTAAATATTTATTTTAAGGTATGTAATATGTAAACCTTTTATAATTTAAGTGATATCCATAATGAGAAAATAACATGTGAAACAAGTATAAGACAGGCCACCAAATTGTGTTATATGGGGTAATTCTATAAATATCAATCTGTAATTACGTTATTTCATGAATATCATAAATCTGCTTTATTTCATTAATATCAATCTGTAGCTGCTTTATACTAAGATATCAATCTCCCCCATCTTAATTCCGTGAATATAAATATAACTTCTCAACACCGTTGACTGGCAGTCACGAGTTAACTAGTAAGTAGGCTGTATTTCCAGGACATCCATCACGAGTTATATCATAAAAGGAAATATTTTCACTTGTGCCAAGTACGAGTACATTCGTATGTTTTATTTGCAAATATAGATTATGGGTGTCTGAAATAATCACAAAAAATAATCACGGGCTATAATATCTATTCACAAAAATAATACAAAATAATTAGCATTTTAATGAAAATAATACTTAAACACATAAATGGTATGTTTATTGGTGATACAACTTAAAACAATTTTTGACGCACAATGTTGGTTGATTGTTTTCTGCTTTATTTCATTAATATCAATCTGTAGCTGCTTTATACTAAGAATATCAATCTCCCCATCTTAATTCCGTGAATATAAATATAACTTCTCAACACAGTTGACTGCCAGTCACGTGTTAACTAGTAAGTAGGCTGTATTTCTAGGACATCCATTACGAGTTATATCGTAAAAGGAAATATTTCCACTAGCGCCAAGTACGAGTATATTCGTACGTTTTATCTGCAAATATAGATTATGGGTGTCAAATAATCACAAAAAATAATACAAAATAATTAGCATTTTAATGAAAATAATACTTTTAAAAACATACGTATCACCAATAAACACACAGTATGTTTATTGGTGATACAACTTAAAACAATTTTTGACGCATAAAGTTGGTTGATTGTTTTAGGGCGTTCAATCTGGCCACGCAATACTTTTTTTCATGAAGTAAATGAGCATACACACGAAGAAAATTTTACTGGCAATAAATGATACACACAGAGTAATTAGAGGAATCTAACGTGTAGTGCCATCAGCTTGCATGATGATAACGGAGAGGGCAAACCCATTGAGGCCCGGCAGACCCCCACAAAACTGGAATCTCTGAACACAAGACAAAATACCATGATCCACGGCGTTTGTTATTCTGTGTACAAATTACACAGTTTGGGCAGGCGACCTTTTCTTCTGTTTGATGTATAGGGTTTAAATAATGTAAGTTCTTATCTCCTGTATTTCTTTTTGGCGCAGCTTGTCCGCTTTTGGACATTGCGCCATAAAACCCTAACATCCAATCCAATCCTATATTTCTTTTGTCAGTTTTGTCATTTTATCGCTCATCGAAATTGTAATGATTTGTTTTCAGAACTTTCTTTGTCGTTTGAACAAATACGTTTATTCAAAAACACCGTGTCAGTCAACTTGTTAAAAGAATTAACCTTCATATATCCGTTCTGCTACCTGTAGTCTCTCTTGCATGACTTTTAACCCGTTTCGACCTTCTTAACCAATAGGATATTTCCTAGAATTCTTTCAACTAATCAATGGTTATTTAGTCATAGTGCGCGTTATGGGGTAAGCGGAATACAATACTACTCGAAAATCTCTTGACGCTCATAGTGTTAATGTACCAAAAACTACAGTCAGATTAGGACAGGCAGCATTTTTACAATTTGAAAATTTCTGGTTTACATAAAAATTGCGGGACCTCGGTGATCTAGATGATTTTGGCTAGGGCTTTCCAAGAAAGCGAAGATATGCCTAGTGCGCCAAAAATCTTCACATTTGAAAGATGTTATTACACCCATCTCACCCATCTAACCCTACCTGTCATAACCTGACATCAGTTTACGATACCCGAAGACTTAGAAGCAAAGTTTTTACATTGAGATATGGTAAGCTCATTCGCTAGGGTATTTGAGACTTACTTATATATCAAAGTTTTATGGACGATTTGACATAATTCATGTGTGGAATCTTGAATTATTCGATATTAGAAGACAAGAGGAATCAAAAACTCTCAAAGAGCTAATAATCAACATCATCTACAGGTGGTGGATAAAATAATATAAGCACTCATGTGAAAACTAGCGGTATTTCATCCTCGCAGTACAGCCATGCCACCTAACATAGAAGTCTGCCACCTAGTGGCCGTAAAGGTTGAAGTATCAGTCTAAACAGTCGTATGGGTTTTAAGTGAACATTCTGCTAGCTGTCGAACGCCGTGATGTCCGATCTCTCAAACTGTCGAAGAGGCATGATCATAGGAGTGCATCTCGCTGAAGCCTCAGTGACAAAAATATCCAACTTTGTGGGTGTTGCAAGGAGCACTGTGCTCAATGTGATAACAGTCTACACAAAACACAGTAAGACGTCATCTTCGGAAAGAACAGTGGGCGAAAGTCAAAGCTCACTGACAAGGATAGACAGGTGTTGAAACGGATAATGGCCCGAAATACAAGATAATGGGGTCTCAGATAACCTCCGAGATGTATACCCATTTTCAGGACCCCATGTGTACCCCGAACTATCCAACTGGAACTGCATGCTGCGAACGTTCATGGTAATGCAGGTATTTCCAAATAATTGATGACACCACGTAATGTTTTGGAGCAATGAAAATGGTACCGAAAGCACAGAAACTGGACACAACAGCAGTAGGGAGAGGTCTGATGAATCTGCGTTTATATATTTCAGACCACCTACGCGTTTATATCTTCCACCGAGGCTTTTCATGTTGCCTGCTTCCTTCCTACTGTTAAGCATGGAGATAGCTCTGTGATGATGTAGTGCGTGATGTTTTGGCGTGGTCTGAGACTACGTGTAGTCCTGCGTGGGAAATCAAAGCAACAGCAATATCTAAACATTCTGGGCGATGATCATCTTATGCTCCAGACTGTGTTCCCTGGTTCCTGTCTTCCAAGACAACACTCTATTCACACTGTTCTATATGTCCAAGCATGATTCGATGAACACGAGGGTGATGTGGAAAATTTGTCTAGCTTCCTGTCCTTTTATCTTAACATAATTGAACCTTTGCGGAGTATTTGAAGGCCATAGTGCGTGCTAGGTTTCTACTTCAAGCCACACTTTCTGAACTATGTTCATGATTGTATTTGTCCATCCCACGTTGGATACAAGCTGCAATTCAGGTCAAGGGTGGGCCAACCCTCAACTATTAAAGATTTTGAGTCGTCTCACGGATGTCCATATTATTTTGTCCACCACCGTACGTATCTTACGTATCTGAGCGTGGAAGAGGCCTAACATTTATGAATCTCTAATAGTACCTTAAGCAGTTTTTTATCATTAATATTCCTACTTCGAGATTCACTTAAATGGATTTTCAATCCATCTTCTACAAATTGAAGGTGTTTTAATTAAATTGCGTATCTTCGTATCTTAAAGGATAATACATAGGTCTGAACTCAATCAACTGATTTGTTTGATTCGTCGCTCTACTATTGATAAGAGAGATATATACCTAAGAGATATCAATAAATTGATATCGCTTAAAAGTTATTGAAAACAAACATCTAATTAAGTTGATCAAAGGACGGAGGTCATAAGTTCGCTATATTTTATCAATTCACTTCTATACTTGTTTTTAAGATCTAATTTATTCAAAACTGTAACACAAACAATGAGCAGCTGTACAAAACCAAAAGTGTATTGACAGACTAAATTAGTGTACTTTTGAGCCTTGAACTGAGGTAAACTATCATCCCTTTAAAAACATATTTAATTTACAATACAATAATGTATGTACACCCAAAAAATATCAAAATATATTAGAAATAAGGATATCAGAAATCTCTCGTTTCCCAGTGAACGCAGCTGCTATCGAAACGAAAAGGAGACACTTCTTTGTGACTCACCCAGTAATCACGGAGCTTCCCACCAAATCGAAGAAAAGATATATAATAGAGCTGATGATTGAATGGAAAAGTACGATGTGGCATACTGCCGCTAAGATGTACACTAACTTCAATTTTTCAGGCATAAAACGGCCCAACCCAATTAACCCATCTCGTTTTTGTAAATAATCTGTATTTAGCCCAAATAAAATTCTTCTTTATTTAAATTAATCTCTTTACTTATTGAATTATAGCCATTGTGACCCACATACATTAATATGCATAAATTTAAGAACAAGTTATTTGAAATCAGAGAAGATTAAATCGTAGGAAGTATATTTCTAATTTCTCCTTCAAAAGATGGAAACAATACGAACTTCCAATAAAAAGTTGAATCATTGAGTTTGAAAAGAATAAAAAATGTAAGAATGTCCATTCCTCCTATATTCGCTTCAGTTGATAAGCAAGAATAATACCACATTCTTATCCAAATCTTCGTGAAACTTAAGACTTAAATATGTCAGTCTTTTCTGCTTAGCAACCCAAATGAGAGAAATTAAATTATAAAACAAAACTAACTTACGGAAAGCATGTTTCTTTGATAAATGTCAACAGAATGAAAGAAATCCAAGATCGTTGAATAATTTATCAATCCGACGACAAAATGCAATGAAGTTTCAGGAAAAATAATAATAATGAATGTATTTCCAAAGAAACTAAAAAGTTTACACGAAAGAACAAAGACTGGGGTTATAGTTAAATTCTATCTTCACCGATATTCATCTTTGCAAACGGCGCATAAAATATATCATTAGAGATATACTTTATTCTGAAAAAAGAAATATTCATATTTTAACTAAATATTCAGGAACCATGCTTGAACCTAATACAAAAATAATCTTCGGAATTATGATTATGTAAATCTCCCAACACATTTCTGATAAAAGCGTTGCCTTATCAAACATTAAAACTTTTCCAATTAAATACTTCTTTAGAATGCCTTAATTTCGCTCATATTTAATTTCATTTATTTTCTCTTGAATGAGTTTGAAAATTACAAAAATATATATGACTTGGAATTTTTTATACGTACATGCCTAGACGTATTGCAGTGTCAAAGTTTAATAAAATATTCTATGAACACTATTCTTTTATTCGTTTCCGATACTCAAAATGAATTCTAGTGTATTCATAAATTAATATTATTCTTTCACGTCTGTTCTTTTTTAACTTTAATTATTTTAATTTATTACTTATTTCTAGTACAAAATAAAGAACTGCATTTACTTTTTGTAAGACAAACTAGTTAAAATTTTGTTTAATTTACAAAGCTTTGGGCCAAGCAGTCGCTGATCTAATTATTACTCTTGAAAGACCAAGTAAAACTTCTTTTGATACTTGTGATTACTTTTTCTACCTTTGTGTACACAACACAAAACACTGGATTTAGAAAGTTGCGCTTTTTGAACTTTATAATTAAGTTTGATTTTGAGAGAAGCATTGAGGATAACAGGCATTCATTGATAAACAACTTGGTTTGTAATGAATTACTCTCTCTTTCACTCTCAAATGACTACTCTGCTTTTCTTCAGCTAGTACATTTATTTAAACAGATGGCCATGTTTTCTATTCTTATTGCTAAAAACTTTTAGGGTCCAGTTCATAGGAATGTACACAAATATAAAGCATGCCAAGTTAAACTAAACACTTCAACTGAGACATATCTTTGCTTTCGTTGTTTCAAATGTGTGTAGATCGGTAATAGATATTTCCATTATAGATCTTCAGATTGAAAATGATTAAAAGCATAATTTCTGTAACCAAGATCTGTAATTCTGTTGCAGTTTAAAATCACGTTGAACAACGCCAAATAAAAACTAGTAACACGCTTATCCACAATAATTCATCAGAAATCACAACAGGCATCGATATGACTCAATGATGCTATTAGCGACGATACGGTTTACTGAGTTTTTAAATCACTAAATAGAGAAAAAATTAAGCTAGTGAGGGTAAACCATATTATCTACCTAAACATCTAATTTAAGATATGGGCTGCAGATGCTAAAAGAAAGAAGTCAGAATTCATCAAATAACAATAATTTATTTTTAACCTATATATCTTACCTTATCTAACCTATTTAAACTATAAATCTCGAATTTCATCTAGCACGTTCAAAACCTTATCGTGATCACCAAATCAACCACATTCGAACTTCCCGTGTGCGTTCAAACTTATTGCTCCAACATTGTTGTGGATCTTTGCCTCTATTGTTCAACAGCACAACGCTTGCTACAAACGGTGACAAATACAGATCGGGCGTGAACAGAGGTGAATCTTATCCTATGTTCTATACCTTATTGCAAATGTATGACAATTCGTTTGGATAGAAAAAGAAATTCGAGTTTAAGCTCACAGATCTTAGAAAAATGTATTTAAGTTTTCAGATAATTAATTGTACATATGATGTGTAAGAGAAAATGGTATTTCATGTTACATAATCATAGAAAATAATCTTTCATATAATAGAAGTAATATATGAAACAAAAATGCCAGGCACTTGACTTTACGTCATAGGCCATTAGAATTATTTTATTGAATTGCCTCTTAATGCCCATATTTAAAAAGGTTTATTTTCCTCATATAAGATTTTAAAATAGATTTATTGTTAGCTGAGAAAGAATTATTAAAGTTTGAGAACCTTTCAAAAATTAGTCATAACATAGGGCAGAAGTGTAATGAAGTCAACGTGATTACGTTTACATTTGTTTTCAAAGAGGAGCTCAAATAATAAAATTTGGATAGTTCCGACTGCTCATATCTGGTACCATAGACATCACACTTGAACGTCATTTCAATATATGGGTGCCAAAATGTCAGACTACTCATTCTAGACTTGTGAGCATCCATCTCTATCCCTTGCGCAGGACAATAAGGCATTATTTCTAACTTTCCCAAAATGTAACACTGAACAAGCCTCATCAAATCCTCTTCCACCCACTGTTGGTTTGAAAGGGAAGGATCTCTATGGAAGTCCTGATCTAGTATTGGACTCATGAACTTGGTCTAGCTGTATGGCTAGACCTTAAGGAATAAGTAATCATGTAACAACGTGTTTATTTACTTGATAATTAATCTCCCTCAACTTTGATGCACTGATCTCACCTACCTATCTGCTCCTGAAAGGACATTCGAAGTCCTTCTCCAACATAGTTATCCGGATACCTATCACAGCATTGTTCAGTAAACCGAGCAAAATATTCCAATCCAAACCGATCATTCATAAAACTGAAAAGCAAACATATTCAACAAATTTCGTGCAGTCAACAGAATAAATCCAAAAGTTGGATTGTTTTGTTTCAATTTTATGATGAATGGTTCAGATTTAAAAAAAGAGCTTTTTAAGAACGAATACACTTTATTACAGTAGATGGGATGATATCACAGGACAAATACGCACAATTCAATATTCATGAAACACAAAGAAAGCATAATGACAGAGCAGGGGACACGTCCATCCTGCTTCGAAATCTAGCAGGAAATCTCTCTCCACCCCAGTACTGTTTCTTCTCATACCCCACTACGATTCCTCGGTTACAGTTAGGATGGTGATCTCGCAGTTCATTTTTAATGCAAAATATTTTGACGACTCTACAATTATTTCTTAGAGGGAAATTAAATTCTATTTTTGTGTTTCTCAGAAACTTTTTGAGTCCTGTCAAATTTAGTTCCTGGAATCGAGGTAGGCTTCATTTTTCTGGAAATCAATTCGAGGATATTTCATAAATAATCCTCGAGTTATTATCATAGTTCTTACAACACGAAAGCCCCGAATTTTGAAAAAGAACATATTCCGTTGAATTTGACCCCTTTGGACGAGCTTTCTTCCATGTTCAGAAATAACGTTAATTGAACATTCTGAGATTATGGCGAACACAAAAGGAGTTCTTTGACACCAAGAAGGTGAAAGCAGAAATCGATTGTTTCGTATACATTCAGGTCTTATGCTTCGTTCAATTTTGTCCGACAAAAGAAGTTGATTACGAACTCCGGGTCTCTTAAATGAAGTTTGGTAAACGTGAGCATGCATCCTAGAAATAAAAATAGAACCTCGCAGATTGAGGGGTATTGAGTAGGTTAAGCAGTCTGTAACGTAATGATTCGTAGTTGTTCCCGTTCCATCGGGTCTGTCATTTATTTTACCAAGGCTACTTACTACTCTCGGGGAAAATATATATCCTGTCACGAAACCTGCATCATGAATTCCGGAACCTCTCCGGCAGAGCGTTTGGTCATTGTGATCAAACAAACACAAAGAAGTTTGGTCCCAAATCCAAAGAAGATTTTTTCTTTTTCATTTATATAGGAGTATAATCGTACAGAAAACAGAGATTCATTGTGAATAAAATTTTCAATCATCGTTAATATTTCAAGTAATCATTTAAAATTAGAACACATAGTTTCCGTTTTCTGTTCAAAAGCTAAACAGAACAACTCAAGAAATTTTATTCCTAACTTTTACAAGATATTTTTCTTTTAAATAAGATCATTTTGTCTATGAGCTGTATTACATAAATTAAGTAACTAAAGCCAAGCAATTTCTGTAACAATCTGGAAAAAAATATTTTAACTCTAATTATAGAAAAGTTAAATATGTAGTTTTGTATAATTCCAAATAAGATTAAGCAACAAAAGCTACCATTTTTATACCTTAGGGAAAACTTTATTATTTATTCAAAGATTATTTAATAGGTTTCTAAATATTTTCTTACTTTGATCGATGAGAAAATTTTGCAATGAAAATAAGTTTCTAAATGAAGCCTTACTAAACTAAGAATCATGTTCTGATTCCTAGTTCAATTTTATTTAATCACTTTATATGTATTGGGTCGAAATTGAAGAAACATAAGTTTTCCAATATACTGTTATGCAAAACATCGCATCAATAACAGTCAACCATTTTATATTTCTTAACCTTTTAAATAACATAACATCATATCCCAGGATTTAATTACTGATTTGAATTTTCAATCTTCCATTATTTTTTTGCTCCACAAAGACTTATGTTTAATTATTAAAGAGTACCTACGAAGGGTTTTTAAAGTTTTAAAGTAAGAATACGTTTTTCTCAAAACTGAGGGCTGTGTAAACTCTAGTCAAGGTTATACTAAAACTAAACGAAAGTTCCGTAGTAATTAATCTGTATGTGTATGTGTTCCAATATTTGAATAAGTCGAATATTTGAATAAAATTACTTGATATGAAGGATAAAATATGTATTAACTGTTTGATCAAACTCAACCAAATTTGGTGTTCATACTTACCGGACTAAAACTTTTGATTCTCAAATGAAAAATTAGCTCACAAATTTCTTGCTTGTGAGAAATTTGGTGCTAATGTCACTTTACTGTGGTTAGTACGAAAATTAAAAACTTTAGTTTATAAAATAATACAAATAGTATTCTATCAACTTAGGTTATCAGTCATGGCGCTTACATTACTTGATAGCCCATTGACCGTTAGGTTTCATCCAAGGAGTAGCAATGTTTGTCCTGCGGGCAAGAAATATCAACGTTTAATGTGCTTGCAAAAGATCTTCTAGTAATCAGTAATCTCGCGGAAATTATTTATCCCCAAGGAAGTAGGTATTTTAATTAACGTCGCACTGAAGCAACACTACGGCTACCGGAATCAAACCCGAAGGGAAAGATCCGAGGATAACACCACGTAATTTTCAACCACGGTCAGATGATGAGGTCACACCTGAGCTGGCACCCCACCCTCCAAACTTCCACACCACGCCAACGTGAAGACATTTGAGGCCATGACAGATTTAGCATGACCAGCCCCCTTTGTATATGACGGTCTTTGGTTGGATTCACACTCACAACCCTCCGGTTGCTAATCCGTTACTCTTCCAACCGGGCTACCGCGGCTCCTTATTCCCCCCCCCCCAAAAAAAAAGGTTTTAAAAGTACGAGGAAAGTATACCCACAGAATTGATTTTATTCGGTCTTATAGTTCTTTCTTATATTCTTTTTGAGGGCCTCGGTAACCCGTTTGGTAGAGTAGTATATTAGCAACAGGATGGTTGCGAGTTCCAAACTCGATCGAACCAATGGCCGTCATGTGCGGGGAATGGTACACGTTAAACATGTCGTGGAATCAAATGTCTCACGTTTGCATGGTGTAGAAGTTTGGAGAGTGGTGTGCCAGTTCAGGTGTTGTCCTCGTCATCTGACCGTGATTCAAAATTACGAGGTGTTGTCCTCGGATCTTTCCCTTATGAATTAATCCCAGACCGTCACCAATGGCCCGTTGTGGTCCTCCAATGCGATGTTAATTCAGCTACTTACTTTATATTCTTTCTGCATACACTGAAGTACCAGAAAAACACCAGACACCAGTCTAATACTTGGTAGGCCTCTTAAGGAGCTTATATCAACGGGGCATGGACTCCATGAGTTTGCGAAAGTATTATGCGTAGGCATTGAACACCATACTTCCTATAAAGTGGTCCACAATTCTGTTGTATTCCGAGGTGTAGGATTCCTATTCCACAGAGCGTTGCATGACACCTCGGATGTGTTTGATTATATTGAGATCTGGTGAATTAGGTGGGAATGGCAAGACCCCCAAACTCATATGAGTGTTCCTAACTATAATTTGTCATGTCTAGACTTCTGTGGTGGAACATTTTTCTGTTGGAAGAAGCCAAAATCCGTCCGTTTTGCCACACATGAATCCTTCCATCTGCCTTAAACAGCCAGCAACTCGTCAGACCAGGCAACTCGTTTCAAGTGTCCAGTGGCGGTGTTCCCGTCCAGATGAGGCGTATAGCTGTTTGTCAAGTATTCATCAAGAGTATTAGAGTTGGGATTCGGCTCCTAAAGTCCATATCTTTGAGGGAACGTTGCATATTCCTCACGCCGATGTTTGTCGTAGGTCTAGCATTGAATTCTGGTGTTATTTTAGGCAGTGTTGCACGTCTATAGCATGAAACTATACTTTCCAGCTGAAGCTGGTCACGTTCACCCAGTCATTTTGTGATCACACTCCTGTCGAAAGCTACACGTTTTACCAGAATTCTTGTAGTCACGGTACACTTTTTAAATGGCAGTACGTGAAATTCCAAACTTATTTTACCTCCGAAATGCTATGTTATCACGAGCACAAATTATTAAACCGTATTGAAAATCGCTTAAATCGTGATAACTTGCCATTCTGACTACGGAACAGATTTAGTTGTTACCATATGTCTATCGCCATATATTTGCATTGTATGGCACAACCAATGACGTGCATAGGTGGCGTTGCTGTGTATTTTGCACAGGTTCGTCTGTGCTAGTTTTTCTGGTACTTCAATGTAGAGCTATAAGCACGACCTCTGTAATTATATTCTATATAATTTTCTGTCTGATACTTTAAAGATAAGATGTTAACTATGCATGGAAATACTTTTACGTTTGAGAGGTCTTGAGCTATATAAGGCAAAATGTGAGTTCTTGAATTCTCAAGTTTGTCGTTACAAAGGAGTGCGCCGTATGCAAATAAAATTTTCAACTAAACGTTAAACGTGAGTGTATTACGTTATTTCAATGGTTACATCTCACGAACGATTTACAATTCAAATCTCATAGGTACCCTTTACGCAAAACAAGGTTACCTTGAGAAAATTCCCCTCAAACCGCGACGATGCGATTGGTCTTTCCTCTAAATTAGAAATGCAAAAGCACGTATTTCCAACTTTCCCTAATTCTCTTAAATCATCTGAAAATCTCGAAATACACGTAAAACGAAAATTCTAAATCCTTTAAATGCTGCTTCCTCTATCATAACAATTGGTGTAACGGAAAAGGTCCTAATTGGTATTGATGGCAAAGGAGAAAATTCTTCAAGTTCCTTCAAATTGCACCTGAGAAATAAATTTTCATTACTTTTTCCAAGGAAAACCGATGAACCGATGCATATATTTAAAGGGGAAATATAAAATAATCTATTGAGGTAAGCTATTTGAAAATCTTTAAAGCAGATCAATTTTAGTCAATCAAATAGAACAGTTATTAAACAATTTAAAATTCATGAAATGTTTAACACAGTTGTTTCATGTCCATTTCTAAGGATATTATTTTAGAGGCATACAGGTGCTGTGAAGAGTTTAAGGTAAATTTTCATATTCATTTCATAATAATGCTCACATTATATTTCTCAATAACTTTAAGGAAAATCTCTTATGTAATAATTTATGTTTTAATAATGAAACTCCAAACAATGAATCATTGAAACATTCAGCCCAACAATAGTCTATATTAGAAATCAGTAATTTCACGGTAAGAGTGTCATTGAGATTGTACATGTGCTGTGAGGGGTAAAAATGATTTTTTTTTGCAATTTTTTTTAAGAGTGATACTCTCCTACTACGGCCTCTGGCATTTTAGCTGAGGTGTTGCTATCACGGCTGGGATGTTTCAGGGATGATGTTACAAGTCTTGAGTGGTATTGCTTTCACTTTTTGATTCATCGATTAGAATGTGCATTACAGGTTATACGCTCCAGTCGTCCAAGAGATATCTCCCCGTTTGCCCGAGAAATTCCAACTCTCCCCTAAGATGGCTCCACCCCATTGAAACCCGGATTCTTAATCATTGTTTCACAAATGCCAGCAAGTCCACTCATCCCATACTTATTCTGGTTGTTTGACTCCTCCCATTTTCTTGTAGATACAGAAATGTTAATCTTTCTATTTTTTAGTAGATTCAGTGACGTCATGACAGAAATCATGTAAATTGGTATTTATCATGTAATAATCAAGGGTTCCCAAAATAAGGTTAGTCAAGCGTTCCAGACTTAGGTAATAACCAAATAATGTTAAGAGAAATGAAATGCAACATTGGTTTAATACTCTATGAAGAATCATAGTGGATTGCTTATAAAGTAAAATTTTAGAAACAGCAGATTGAGAGAAATGATCAAACACGACCAAACGAAATCTGTCCATCGTGTTGTACAAATTAAAAATTTTCTTGGACTATTAGGTTTCTGTCATTCATTATTGTCCTATTATTTTAGTCGATTTTAATTTGGTAACGATAGTAAAACCAGCATATTTTGAATATGTAACATTACAAAGGTCTAATTCTAAATATAAATAACTATTGGCTCATAACTTTATTAGGAAATAATGTATGAATTCAATTTATACGTATCGATAAACCATCAAAGTTTACAACTAATCAAAATGAAAATTGTGTTTATAATTTCTCTTGTGGAGTTATTTATTCTATAAGAAACATTCTTCACACACCAGTCGCCTTAGTTTTTTGGAACATTTATGCTTTTTATTTACTCTCCAATGAGAACTTGGAAAGTCGACTAAAACTGAATATTGAAACAAAATAATCACGACTAGCTAATTAACCCTCTGAGGGATTGTTCACACGCATATATCCATTCCAAAGCCTGCAGTCTGCATGACTACTAACCAGTTTTGATCTTTTTGGACCACTACAATCTTTCCTAGGAGTCAAGTAGATGTACGAGCTGGCTGT
Source organism: Meta bourneti (assembly GCA_933210815.1). NCBI lineage: Eukaryota > Metazoa > Arthropoda > Arachnida > Araneae > Tetragnathidae > Meta > Meta bourneti. Next base: position 62,842,738 of record OW119923.1, on the reverse strand, counting down.
TGGGTGAAAGCAATATCACACTATTCAGAAATCTCAAGACGCTCTGAGGGTTAAGGACACAAGTCACAATCCATTAAGATGGACATTTTTATCGGAAGCTATTCAAAGTAATTCTCATAACTTTGAAAGAAATACGGAGCTTTCGAAAGTAAATTTCTGGAACACGGCTACTTAATTATAGCCAGGCCTGAGTATGTTCCATGGACTGATAGACTCAAATAGTATGCATGCCAGTAAATTAAGGTATAATATGCCCATCACAATTCCCCTTCACTTGGGAGTAAAATGCTTTATTCATTCTTTGTCATTATTACTTTATTATTATTATGATATTCGAAAAAGTTACCTTGATAAATATGTATTTAACCATAAACTTTTTTTGGTCTGGTGCTTATATAAAATCAATTGTAGTTCCAGAGCTATTATCTCAACGATTTATTTTTATTTATTCTATAAATAGGGTGAAGTAGTAGGTTGCGTGCGTTCGCGGAGTAAGCTCATCCCCTGAATATAAAACAAGTCTGATTAAAGTAGGGCTGCAACCTGTTGGAAATGCTTTAAGGAGTTCTATATACTTGATCACCGCTAGAGCTCATTGAATTTCGGCAGGGAATAAGAGCAGACCAAAGGGGCTGAATGAAAGTGTATGATTTTGCTTAATTCATATTATCACATTGCAAACAAGAAAACAGCCCATGGTATGCAATTTCTCTATAATATGGGGCAAGTGCAACCCTGTAAAATAGCATTGGAAAGTATCTTAAAAATACATCAATGTGGTAAGTTTAAACAAATAAGAGAGTAAACATATACTTAAAAGTATAAAGAAGTGTATGGTAAAAACAGGAATTTTTTAAAAAAATTACTTGAACAGAGTAGTGTTGTTATTACTAATCCCCTTGATCAAGGTATAACCTAGACTAGGCTCAAATAATCATGTTTATCAAGTCGCACACAGCGACTGTGCTGTTCTTCCAGGAGCTTGTATTGATGTGTATTGATTGTATTGGTGTCCCACAGAGATACCAATACAATCTAAGGTATAAGGAGTGTTAGGGTTGTGGAGTACGGGCAAGTGGACAGAATAGTAATTGGTTCTATGTAAACTGTGAAGATTTGGGTCAGCACTTGCCTAACTCTACCCCAATTCATACCAATTTTGAAAAATATTGTAAATAAGAACAAAAGTTGTGAACCAAATGACCTGTACTGGAGTCAAAGGTTCATGTGAACAAAAGTTTGAATAAAATATTGGCAGAGATTTTTCCATATACACCAGAAACCGTTGAACTGACATTTCTGCAAGAGGAATAGGTGGGGGGTTTTCTCCTAGAATTAAGGATTGGTATACTCCTGAATATTTCACTTTATTTCTGACTAACAAAGAAATCCCAATTTTGCTAGACGTGTGTTTTATAGCCATTTAATAGAAAGGAAATTAATATTGTGCTTGTGGTATTTGAATTAAATTCCTAGAGAAAGTAGTCCTTTGTGCAGATGATGGCTCAATAGTGGTGGTTGCTATGCAACGTTTTACTGTATTCAACACAGCAAAACAACGTACGTGATTGTCAAACACAAAGAATGTCTAAGAAACTGTTCGAAAAATTTAATCTCAAAAATAAAAACAACGATGTGAAAACAGGATTTAAAAGCGTCGTGTTTGAATGCATTTCTGGGAAGTGTGCAGTGTCTTGAGATTCTAAATAACCAGAGGCAAAAGTGTAAATATGTATGATTCCCATACCAGCACTTAGGGGGGCCATTTTGTTTACATTTACTTTATTCACACCACGCTGAAAATAAAATGTCAGACGAAATCGGATCTTAAGTGCTCGATACATGCAATTTATTTTAGTATTCTTAGTAAACTTTTACACAGTGGTCGATACTTTCAAACTTTACTTAGGGCCTCTTAATGCAGGTAAATATTGTTTACACGTTGCTTTCTACGCATCTCCTTCCACTTCTTATTCGAAGACTTTACGGCTACAGTGGACTGGCACATTAAGCGATGTTGGGTAAAAAAACTAAATAGGCTTAGTTCTGATTGAATTGAGAGTTTGAAGCGTAGGGCTACGACTTTTTCAAGTGCTCAGCTCAAACCAATGCTAAATATTCTTCATAAATGTGAATAGATCTTGTCAAGAGCTTTAAAATGATACCATGTATAGTCGTTTTGCACTCACGGATTGCTGAGTGTAAATTGAGTCAAATTTGGTGGTACACCCAGAAATATTGTATCATTTCACCAAAACCCGAGGGGTGGGAAGCATGGCTAGCACTATTCATTAATCAGATTGCAACCAGCACGATTATTGTTCGGTACATACCTATGACGATTTCAATTAGGACCTATTTTGGTCAAAGGCGACCAGCCATAAGACGCCCCATACTATCCATCGTCCTACGTCAAAATATGCTCAGCTAGACCTTCTAATGAAATAAACACAGCATGTGGTTGGAGTCGCTGTCGTAAGATCTCAGAAGGACTTAAAAATTAACTTGGACGATTGACTATCGAAGCATAGAGTGATGTTTTTAATCACACTCACTTCATAATCGCACTTTAGCAGATCAATAATTTGTCCCACATTAGGATTCATGCATTTTCCCACAACTAAGTGATAGATCAAATCAAGTGATTGGCAGAAATACCATGAAGCTGCGCGTACGTGCTCCGTCTATTTCAATAGAAGGTCGATAGAAGTGAATATATTGTAGGCTTATAGACTGGAAATATAGAAAAACATTAACTGACAAAAAACACATTTTACAATACGGCCGTTTAAACACTTAGTTTTTATGTCAAAAAATATAAATTATAAGCATTTTGATCGTGTTTTATGTATTTTAAACAGATTACAATAGGACTATATATTTCTTACCATTATCCTTAGGAGTGACGCATAATGTTCTAGCATCCTAACTGTAGGAGTCGAGATGGTGAACGTATGTGGGTATAAACGCAATCGAAAGCTAGTGTGCTTTTATCTGATTAAAATGGGTAATTTGCTTTGAAATCCTTAAGTGATCCTTAGTGAGTGTGAGGCATACAATGCCCGTTGTTATAAATTAAATATCAATTTAATTTATAACAACGGGCAAATCATTTGCAAATTTAAATATACGAGTAATATAACATAGTACAATTATTATCATATTGGATGAAAGGTGGCGCACACAAATCTAGTTTGAATGAGTTCCAGAAATCATAAAACCACGCTACGTCCGTGTATAGTTCATGTTGTGTGTCATTTGTATCATGGGTGCATCATGGTTATTGATCAGTATGGTGAGGGATCAAATAATAATCGATGTGAAGTTCAAGAGAGGGGTTTTCACCGACTGGTGTCTGGCATTGGGCGTTGGGGTGTCGCTGATTCAGGGCACGCTGCGATCACGCCAATTCTATGGGGCCCAGGATGACTTTTGAAGGTCGAGGATTTTGGGGTTGTCGAGGATCTCGCGCTCTTTTTCAAGAGAGTGGTGCTCACCGACTGGTCTTTGATAGTGGGCTCTGTGTTGACGCTGATGCAGGGTATGCTGAGATATTGAGATAAGGACGAAGCTACCAGGGCTAGGAATCACTTCTTAGCTTTCACTTTAGTTTGTCTATGAGTTCGTCTTTTTTCCGTCATCCACTCTCAACATTTTTTAGATATCTGCTTTTCAGATTCAAAATTCCGCCCTTTGTCGGTTGCTCCACCCCCAATAAAATCCAGCTTCATATCCAATGCTCTTACTAATGCCAGCAAGTCCACTCATCCCATATTCAATCATTGTGGCTGCTTGACCCCTATATTCACAATGGCGTAAGTCCTTCCATTTGGTATTGGTTGTTGCTTTTACGTTTTGTCGTTCACCTTTCAACTTGTCACACCATGGTGACAAGTGACGTCTTGGTATTTCACATAGATATATAAGTGAGGACATGAAAGCGTTAATCTGAAACATTGTATACAATACACTCACATTTCGCAGACCACACGACCCTTCGGATAAGTATACCAGATACGACACTCAGAATAGGTTTATTCGACTTGTAGATCAAATACGGCTCTGCGAATAGGTGTATCAACCCCACAGACGAATTGATAGAATTCAATGAAGTAATGAAGCAATCCTTTTTCAAACATTAAATTTTTAAAACAATTCATTACGGTTTGTTGAAAATCGGAAACGACTTGTGATAACGATATATTGGGGCACTGCTGTTGTATGCGCTGTATTTATGCTCCCCGAGAGTACTCAATCATAAAACATTTTAAGTAGCAAATGCGAGAGGTAGCGTTGTATCAAAAATACCAAGGTTAAAATTTGCTCCCAAGCAGATTTTTATACATTTATCACGTTTTTGCTCTGATGCTAAACCCTCTGAACGTCACGAGATATCTGAGTAGGGTAGTATTGCTTTGGCCCCACAACACACGTAACTAAATAACCACATTTATTAGACCACATTAACCACATTATTCTTTTGAGGTTTAGAAATATTATATTGGTTCTTTCCTTAGAATAGAATCCTTTGGAAAGACTATATCGGTCATTTCCTTAGAATAAAATCCTTTGGGAAAATTCTCTTGGTACTTTCCTCAGAATAGAATCCTTCGGACAGATTCTAGTGGTCATTTTAGAATTAAATCTTTTGAAAGATTTTACACAGAGGTCATTTCCTTAGAAAAGAATCATTTGAAGAGTTTCTATTGAGGAAGGTCAAGTTGTGCAAATAATACTACAGATTGCAAAGTGGATTTATGCGTGTGAATCCCTCAGAGGGTTAACTATAAGAGCACTTATAACAAAGACTATATCACGGTTCAATGATAACAAATTAACTTGAGTAGATTCTGTGATAAATAGGGCTGGTATTAAGGCATGTCCAGAATATTTGGTACTAATAATCTAACTTCTTATCTTAAGAAACAAACTGCATTATGTCATTAAATCATCGTACCTTTGGGACTGATGCCCTTTCAATGAGATAAGCAAAGTGATAAGAGACGTCATTACACTTATTACCATCATATCATTCCTCGTATTTCCTATGAGACTATTACTTCACCTGATAAGTCTTAACAGTTCTCTTTATTAGTAGACATCAAAAGTTTGATGGAAATCTCTTGATTGCTGCATCATTCACGACCTCTTAACCGTACAAATCCTGAATTATGAAAGCAATTTCATTTGAGAATTTTTGATCAGATGTAACGAGACACAAGTGTACAATTAATCTGACCAAGTTTTAGTTAAATATAAATACTAAATTATCCCACTCCTTGTTCCCTCCCGCTCGCCAACTCCCGAAGATAGCAAGCCATCTTCATTGGTTAACAGCTCGAGGCATGCTCTCTCTGTTTGCTTGCAATGGGCTTTACCATCAAGGTAAGCAGGTAGTTGAAATAACGTCGCACAGGATCAACACAAAGGGCTATTGGCGACGGTCTGGGATCAATCAAGAAGGGAAAAATAGGAGGACACCTCGTAACTCTGAACCACGGTCAGATGACGAGGACAACACCTGAGCTGGCACCCCACTCTCCAAACTTCCACACCACACCAGTGATGACATTTGAGGTCACTACAGATTTGACGTGCACCACCCCAACGTACACAATAGTCTTTGAATGGATCAAATTTCGAATTCGAAATCCTCGAGATGCTATTCAGCTACTCTTCTAACTTCCAAGGCTCCATTTTTACATCAAAGCAAGGCATGATTATTTTGTTAAATAAAAATATATCGATTTAAGAGGTATTGCTTAATGGGTTTATAAAGATATAAATTACATACACAATCAGGATTTTAAGATGCACATTATGTATCCATAGAAGAGTACGGCCCGATCGAAGCGAATCTTGTGGAGATAAAGATCTCTAACCTACATTCTATTCTACTATTCCTAACTCCGTCAGCGGCTGAGCGGCTAAAGGCATCGCTCTTAAGAAACTGGTAGACTGTAACGCATGGTTTCAAGCTCGAATTTCGTATGTGCCTAAGGCAGGTTGGCTACTTGAAATTCCTGGTTCTTTTAGACGATGCGTGAATGGAGGCCTCCAGGAAGACGTCTTCCCAGTTCAAGGTGGAACGACCTCCATTATGCCTCTGGTTAACACTAAGACTTCCATGTTCTTTCCAACTCAGAGACTTGAAGGATTATACATCTATAAGGCTTGCATTGGAAGGAAAAACTTTATATTTCTTGATGTATTGTAGATAACTTTTAAATCTTTCCGATCGACTAAATCAAATTTGTTAAAACATCAGGAAAAATCAGTTACTTCGAAGTACTAAAATAACTTCCCTTCTGTTATTTCTCTTTTTACCTTTCACAGCTTTTCCTCTATGGATTCATTTGCAAGTAGATTACTCCTTCGTTCGTTATCAATATAATGCTTGAAAGCACAACTTCAAATTATTTTTAAAATACGAATTTGAAACTACACACCACATTTGTTTTGTTTTAAATCAGATTTGAAAAGTGTGTGTATTTTTTATCGGTAAATTTGATTCGCGGGAGGAATAACGTGATTCTTGATCAAGTCTCTGCCGTACAACAAATGGGAACAGGCCTACCCTCATTAGAGAATAGAGATGTTGATACGGTGATTTTTTCACCATTTTGCGAAAATAAATGGTAGTTTTCTAACGAACGTAATCCAGCAAATATAGTATCAGTGCAAGTATCTATATAAAGTAACTTTACACTTTTCGTTAGTAACTTCAACGTAAATGATGAAGCAAGAGTTGGTATAATACATTTGACAAATTACACTCTTCTTAACTTATTTTTTGCAAGAATGACTCTGTAGGGTTCATCTTAGGAGTTTCAACTGTTTTAATACCTCTTATGAATGTTGGCGTTATAAAATTTAGAAGTAAATCCCTGCATTTATTAAATGATAATGAAACCAACCTTCCCAAGGACCAATTTGTTGTCAGGCTACAGTAGTAATTGTAAGAGAGAAATTGCTGATATATCTACTTTTAGAAAATGATGAATTTGAATATACTTGGGTGTCTCCCCAACGATCCTTAATATAGATTTACTCTCAAGTTAAAATCTCATTCTCTCTCGTTACTAGAATCATGTCGTTGGAATGGATTTTTGATTTTAGGAGTTAATGTGAACAGTCGATAGCGGTGATAAGCCGGGGTATATCAGATATTTTCGATCATGATAATCCAATAATTTGTATTTCACAGCTTAAGCCGCAAGGCTTTCCAACGAAGTACAAATATTACAAAGTAAATACAGAAAAACATAAACAAAAGGGAAAATAATATATAGTCGAGTCACGTGGTTTTAAACGAGTCTATTCAGTAAATTAGGTGATAGATTGGAACGTAAACAAAGCACTTCCATACCATCTTTAGCGGGGATTTTGGTTCTAAGTTTAAATTTTGGGGCCTAAAGCAAATAGCAGGGATAACGAGTTGTCGGGGGAAAACATCTACGGGGATCGCCATTTATGCTTTTGCGTATGGCAACCCTTTTATGACTGCCTTTCAAAACTAGACTGAAACGAGATGGACTGTCTTCTCGTCGGAACAGCACTATAACGATTCTGATGAGATTTGCATTTCTAGCTACCAAATACTCGTTTATATTGTACTTATTATGGTTTTGTTAAAATAATATTCCACTTTCCGTAACCAAATAATTCATAGTTCATAGAATTTCATTATATATACATTCCACTCTAAACCTTCATCCAATCGAAAAATAAAGTATCGTATCGAAAACTATTTTATTCCCCTCCATTTTAAACCATGAATATTTTATACTGCATTAAAATCATGTAATTATTTTATACTTGAGCTTAGTATACATTTAATAATGGAAACCAGTTATAATTTGGATTGAATAACAGTAAAAAGACCCTACAAAACGAACATAATGCAGTTTTCGGAGAGAATTCATTTTCGTCAAGAATAATATTTATGCAAGAAAATCAGATAGATAAAACTTTTAAATATAAAATGAACGAAATGCGTGAAACGAAATGTGAAAGAAATTGTTTTTGTTTATTCTGTAGTTTTTTTATACAAGCTATAGAGGATCTGAACAGAATGTGGAATTCAAGCTACACATTTCATGGTACCGCCTGCAAAAAGAAAAAAAAAACTTTTTTTCATACTTCAAAAGATTTGTTAAAATTGCCATATTTTTGTATTTACTTTTTTACTCGTTGGATTAATGTTTGCGTTTTCGCAAAATTTGCAAAACAAAATAATTCGTTCGAGATTATTCTTGTGAGATATGTTGGAATTAGTTTAATCTTTTTTAGCCAAATATTGCTTTCCTGATACCGAATTTGAAAAACTTATTTTGCTAAAAACTCTTATCTTTACAGTCAAAGTTACTGAAAGTAATTTTTCAATGGATTATAAGCCTTTTTCTTCTTAAATTATCAGCATCATTTATGAAAAAGCATTCTTCAACCACTACTAAGGTTTTTCTCGATCTCTCACCATTCTACCCTCTTATATTTTTAATTCGCTCAATACATACTAACTTCTTTCAATCTATCTAAGAATTTCAGTTTATTCTTACACTCATTCGACAAGAATGCACTCATTCGACAAGAATGCACTCATTCGACAAGAATGCACTCATTCTCCAAATTATGCTGATTTACGGACCATAAACAACCTTAAGGCCTGATTTTTCATTTTAGTTTTTGAGTGCCCTTAAAAAGCTTAATATTTGCTGAAAGTTTATATAAAGTTTTAAAAGCTTTAGTTTTTACATGAGTACTGTATATTTTATTTCCCTTGCATTCAAAACCATTCCACGAATGATACAAGTCCAAAGTCAAGTGCCATTAAAAAATTGTGGAATGATATTTATAGGTTAGATCAAATCAAAACAATTTAATTAGGTCAATGAGACCCAAACATAACACTCGTGAAAGATGCTTCGCATCTACACTCGTGGGTTTATTGGAATCTATAAAATGTAGCATTAAAAATTAAAGGTCATACATCGAGATGTCTGCCTAACAAAGAGATATTTTCAATGAGTAATCTTCCTGACTTCTTCCACCTTTATTACTACTTGGAGCTTACAAACTTACTTCCTGACTTCTTCCTCCATTATTATTCCTTATATTACATCCTTTATTACTTTTTGATTTCTTTCTCCCTCACTCCCTTCATCATTCCTTACTACGTGGAGCTTACAAATTTTACATGTTTTCCAATTGATGATAATTTTATACAATGGAACAAAATCGTAATGCTATCAGTCAACCAATACCAATAAATTATAACTAAAAAAACATATACTCAGTTATCATTGAGCCATTGGTTCGGAGTGTAAGACTACGGCTTGGAGATCGGAGAGCTCAAACGAGCTAATCGAGTATTGTTTCAAAGCTTTAGTATAATTTGTTATAAAAGTGTTCACTGGTACACAAGAAAATATTTTTTTAATGTTCACTTCAAACTACTGCGATATGTCATTCGTATACTTGAATATATCTCGTCTAGGACGTTGAAACGATATCAAGAACAATCGTGTTGTATTAACGATTGTCAAAGTATACTGTCAAAAGCATTCACGGATTCATAAGAAAATATAATTTTTTAGATATTCAGTTCAAACTGAGAAAATTTCTCCATATAACTGAATTGATCTCGACAAGAGTTTCAAAGTGATACCACGCACAGTCGTATTGCGCTCACGGTTGCCAAGATAAACTATGTCAAACGCTGCAGCGCACACATGAATATTGTGTCATCGGGAGGGGTAGCGTCGCGCGCACGCTGTTTAGCGCAGTATGCTATTTGGACTCCATGTTGTTTACGAATATGCTAACACGATCAATGTGTGGCACGTATGTTTAACAATATAGCAATTTCAAATGGGACCTATTTTTGTCACAGGTGGTCGGCCATGAGTCGCCTCATGTTATTTTCGGAGTTAGATATCCCATTGTGACGCAGTTCCTTAATTCTTTTTACTCAGAAGTTCGTAATTGAATCTACTAATCCAGAAAAAGACAGTGACAGAAACTGAGAAATTAACTTAACGGTTGACGGTGGTCTGTTTATTTACTTAAGACCTTCAAGCAAAAATTGATTTTCTATTCCCAAGCTAGAGGAAAATATGAATATGATTTGACTTATTCTCTTTAAAATTATGTCAATAATATTCATGGGATTTTGAACACCATTTCGTTTTCAAGTGGTCCTATAAGAGAGTGCTATAAAAAACATTCCCCTATTTTTAATCATAGCTTTAAGGCTCTCTAAGTGTTTCAAAAATAATTATCTTCCATGTCTGGCTAAGGTATGCTTTTTCAAATAACAAATTAAAAAAAACTGTTTATTTCGCAATTTTTGTAAATGAATAAATTGTATTAAATTCTTGAGTTTTTGCATCATTTTTGGACTCAAGTCTCAGTATTGTGAATCATTAGCCTACTTTTTTATTGTATTATCTCTAGAATTTTTAGGTATTAGTTTTTGGTTGAGACTTTAATCTCTTGCATATTAACGTGAGTTAATGTCATTGTCTTTTTAAAATATTTTCTCTTTGCTAAAAGTCTATCTACAAATAAAAGTGAACTTATTCCTTATGGCCGAATACATCTTAAAATATGATTTTAATAAACATGGATGTTTTCAACATTTCACCGCTCCCCAAAAGATAAAAATATTGCTTAAAAATTGAATTCATTTTGCTTAACACTGTTAAGCATCTTTTTTTGCTCAATCAAAGCTTTTAATTGTAATTTACTTTACATTAAAAGTAGGTTACTTATTCCCTTGGCAACTGCTTCCTGTTTCCAAGGTCGCCTCACTAAGAAATTGAATCATAATGCGGTAAAATAGTTTTATGCTTAAACATTTACTTAACTGGAATCATCAATTTAACAACTCTTTATAAAATAAAAAATTTGCTTAAAGAGCATTAGATTTTAAAATACGTACAATATATTCTGAATAGCGACAATAATAATAAATGAGTTCTTCGCTTATGTGATTGCTTTCTAAGGTTCCCTTCAAAGTAACCTACTTTTAATAAGTAACCTTTTTTAATCACTTTTTACGGTGGTAAAACTATTACATAGACTTTCTTTAATTGTCTTATTTAATAACGAATCAGTCGATCAACTTTAAAAGAGAAAAAGAAACAACAAAGCACAAAGTTGATATTACATACTTCAAATTTCCAGAAAAATCTTCTATTAAACATTTTTGAGTAAGCAAACTATTATTCATTCATTAGTTTTTAGAAAGCTTTCTGCTTTTCAAATAAAAATATTTACTTTTTATAAATCGGGATTAGTTTCTAATTAATACTTTTGAATGTGTGTTTTCTGAGACGCTTCAAAATTACTTTTCAGGTTATTTCTTATAAACCGTGATCGCTTAATTAGATTTTATGACTTCGTGTTTGCCTTATCATTCGCTGAAGCTATTTATCTTACGATGCAATAAGAAATCACTTGCGCGCACTCTTTTTCATGGAACCGGCAAAATTGGAATTTACTTATTAGAAAACTTAGGTTCTTATAATCTTCCGTTTTCTCTAGATTTAGAACAATCCGTTTTGTCCCCACTCCTCTACGACAAACACTTTCAAAGGAGTATTGCAAACTTGGAGATTTACATAAATATCGAAACTTTAAATAGCACTCAGTCTAACATAAATGTTGGTAGATTGTTGCTTTTACGACGTAAGGAATATATCTGGCCAAACACTGTTCTTTCCGTCAAGTGAATGGGCGTGAACCATGACGTCTCCTTAACATAAATGTAATACTGTTTGAAACAATTTGCATCTATTAAATTAATATAGCTATATATTACACAGTTACGTTCTCATAGTTCACTATACAATGCATAAAAAATAACTCCTCTTTCCCTTCGGGATTGATCCCTGACCGTCACTAATAGCCCATTCTGTTGTTTCAGTGCGAAGTTAATTCAACTACTTACCTGAAAAATCAATCCGAGTATATCAACAAGCTGCACAATTGTTTATTTTACTGTAACATCTAAAACACTTAGTAAACACTAAAGTGTTACATTTTAGAAGCGTATTTCGGTTCTTGATTCAAAGGCCTTTTTGATTGGTTGAGATTAAATTATTTTATATACAATAATCTGCTTTTTCAATTTAATAAATGCAAAATATTTTTTAATTTATCTGTAGAAAATAGAAAAGCAAGTAGCAAATCATTAATGAGAACAAAATTTACAATAGAATATTGTATGGCTGCGAAAAACCTCCAAACCATCAAACCTCCTCCTTTCTGTATCTTTGATGGTAAAGCAAATACAAAGGTACCATTTAATAGGGAGTGAGGTATTCAATAAATCTATATGCATAAAATTTTTATAAGGACCGTCTTCATTGCGCATAAACATTACTTAAAATTACACACCCAATTTTGATACTAAATTTCAGATTCATATCAAAATTTAACCTATGATATCAAGTTTCAAGTAATTTGGTTCAGCTGTTTCTAGATTATACGTATGGAAAATTTGGAGCACCTGAAATTGAATTACTCGTCATCGAGTCATTGTCGAGATAAAGATCTGGTCAGTTTTCTTTCAATGACGACGTATCTCGTCCATCAAGATCTGGTCAGTTTTGTTAATGACGATATACCTCATCGAGACAACCACCAGGAGGGTTAAAAAGACAAACAAATCTATGAAGTGTTTCTTTTATGCTAAGTTTTAGTATGGAGTATCAATTATAAAATAAATATTCGAAAACGTAATGAATATAAGTGAACCTTCAAATATTTGCTTGGAAATCTATTCATAACTTTTTGTACAACCTTAAAAATTTCACCTTTTTCCTGTAAGTAATAGTTTCTCCTTTCTTTTTCCAGTCTAAAAATAGCAATACTAAATTTGTTCTAAGAAAACTTTCGCAAAGAAAAAGCTAAAATTTTGCATTATCGAAAAAGTCCTAATAGGTTTTGTCTAATTGCGTTGAAATTTAAAAACTGATGGAGTCGACTTTTTGAAGCATTCAGTAATGCCTCTCATAGAGTAAAACAAAGAACTTCGTGAAATTCAAAACAACTTTGAAAAATAATCCAAAGGTACCATTAATAGGGAATGTGGTATTCAATACGAAGATATAGATGAAAAAACTCATAATAAATCAAAAATCTTTTAAGGAAGATATTGTTAGGCATTGCTGGTATTTTCATACAATGGGTATTGATGTAATATAATCAACATGCATTCGTCTAATGCCAATGGCCAAATGTCCTTAGGCAGAGAACAGATACAAAAATACAAATACAAATGCACAAAAAAATGAAATTCAAGTGAAATATAAATAAGGCTATTGCAGCGAAACAAATGGTCTCTAGATCCCATAGCACACTAAGTAAAGTTTATTATTTACGAAATCGAGGTTCCACTCATAATGCTTGGTCTTTGAAGATGGTTTTTTGTCTGTTTCTGTTTCATTTCTGATCATTGTAGTGTTTTAGTAGTTAACGAAAAACGTGTTATATTAAATTGAGGGAATATTCATTGAAGAAATCACTCATAAGAACGAAGATTTAGGTTAAATATTGCTACTTCACTGTCGAATCAGTGAGTGATGATTCATCCCGGAGTACATATTGAAGCAATCTTCTGGGTATATTATGATAAGGATCCACTTCGTTTCACGTATTTTAGGTAGTCGTAGTTAGTAAACAGCCTAACTTGACATCCTATTACATTCTAAATGTAAACCGAATGCGTAAATAATCAAACAGACAATATATTTTTTGACATTGAAGTTGATATAACTTTTCAGCTAAAAAATAATTCGCACTTCCTGTAGGTGATTAGATGATTCTATTCTTTTTCAATTATTGTTATCATTGCGTTACAGAATACGTACAGTAAGTGCAGTAACTAATTTTTGGTTCTGTGTGCTGACATTTCACACCTTATTTTGTTGAATATGTCAACTGTTAAGTTTACCTTTCTTAAGAAACATTTGACCAATCTCCTAAAACAACGGTTTCACTTTTTGGTTGAGTAATGTATAATTTGATAATTTTTTACGTATTTGAGATAATTAAATAATTTAAGGATATCAAACAGATTTCCTAGATGCGTAAGAGACTTGGTGTGCATTATAATAAAACTCTCCATAAAAACTTTTAAATGTAATTAATATCTTATGTCGGCAGTGAAGCTAGCAGTGATCAAGTAGTAAAAAGTAGCTGGCTAAAAGTTTTCTATTCCATCATCTAACAGCAGTAAGTGTTTTCTCGATTCTTTAATTTGCCGAAATGTCTGTTCATCAGAAAACTTAAATTAAAAACTTGTGTCTATAATGCACTGGTTCCCAAAATGTCCCCGTGACAAATATTATCTCATATTTCACTTGCCAAAATAGAGACTTTTCAAGACAAAATAAAATATTCCATACTTTCGCCGATTCTCTTGCGTTCCAAAATCTAAAATTTAGAATCTAACACATTAGGTATTCTAATATTTTTCTGAATTCTAAATAATTTTAATTGAGTGACTAATCACCAAATAACAGGTTAATGTCCTTAAATTTTATAATTCAGGAGCTTATTGCCAGCTAAATTTTTTAAAGTAGACTTCTGCACCATCTGTGTCGCACAGCACTCGCTGCATTTTGATCTTATGGCTCCAATCAGACTGACAGCCATTTACGCATGTATGACTTTAGCATGTTGCACTGAAAATAATTTCTAATTGCTAAAAAGCTATTAGCTAAATTAGCAATTATTTTCAGCACACCAACAATTCATTATTCACTTTGAGATTAAAGTACACATTTGGATGCCATTAATATTATAATGTTACAAGTGCCTTTTGATTTTAATTTATTTTGAATTTATAGAAAATTTACTGTTTATTTTGTTTCAGAACTCAAGTCTTTTTGTTTGAGTACTTTAAATTGTCATCACTAATCCTTAATGTATTTATAAATTTGTCCTTGTAAATTGTCGTCCCGGACAGTCACCAGTAGTTCTTAGTGTTGCTCCAGTGCGACAAAATTAACTACTTACCTATCTTGTAAATTGTTATCACTAATCCTAAATATTTCACTCCCTATATCAAGGGGGAAATGGGAATCACTAAGATAGGTGTACATATGCCCCATTTAATTTTTTAATCTCAAGGGATCCGTGAATTTTTTGAAATTTTCAACGGGGGGCCTTGTACTGAAGTGCTTGTTCACCACTGTTCTAATCAAAGCTTCATATAAAATTCGCCATGAATCAAACATCTGAATTTAAGTATGAAGTTTATATTCATAATGATAACGAATTAATATTACTAACGTTTCACACAAATTTATATCTGAACTACTTCCCAGGTTCCAGAACACCCAAAGTATACATAGAATTTTCTCAAGGGAAATGCTTGTCTAATGACTTTCAAATAGTGCGATAATTCAGGGGATCAAGATACATTCGACTGATCCGTACAAATATCTTACACGTTTTTGAAAAAACAAATATTTACTGTAACAAATTATAAATTTATATATTTTCTTTTAATTAGTAATTTTCTTCTAATTATAAATAAGTTAAATTCTAGTATTGATTTTCTTCCCCGCAAAAGTTTGCCTCCATTACACAGATTTACAGACTTTTTTGTATAAATCAAGCGATGAAATTATTTATCGCAGTTGAGTTAGACATGGGAGACTTAAAGCAGAGCAAAACAAAAAATATTCAATACTTGCTTTGCTAATGTAAAATATCCAAAAGAGTAATCACAACGGATAATATTACCCCAAAGGTTCCATATTTTGGGTGTTCACATATCAGTGAAGAAATGAGTAGGAACAAAACCGTACACATATGGTAAACTGAGTTATTTTGCACCAATAACTTTTTAAAGAATGGAAATATGAGATATTTGGAATCTTCTTGATCACGATTTCGAACGATTATTTTTCATTAAATTTTTAATGTCTAGTTATTTCAGACAAACCTCTGAGAACCACAATAAAATAAAATGGCATCCGGACAATCAACTATTCATAGGCGCAAGATACAGAATACAAAAATGGAGGAATTAAGTAAATCCCGAAACATTTACGATTTGTTTCATATAAATGCTTGAAAATAATTTTATAAAATCGGCAGTGATAATGATTTGACGTAGCCTCAAATAGTTTTACATAATAAAACTTATATTTCAACCAGCCTTTTCGAAGGTCTGAGTGTCATTTATTTTGTCTTCCCTTGAAAATGAGTAGCCCGGTTGGAAGTGTAATGGATTAGCAACCGGAAGGTTGCGAGTTAAAATCCAACCAAAGACCGTCGCGTAAAAGGGAGCTGGTGCAAGTTAATTCTGTCGTGGCCTGAAATGTCCACACGTTGGCTAGATGAGGAAGTTTGGAGAGTGGGATAACAGCTCAGGTGTGATCTCGTCATTTGAGCGTGTTTCAAAATTACGTGGTGTTGTCCTTGGATCTTTACCCTCGTATTTTATCCCGGACGATCGCTAATAGCCCGCTGTTTTGCTCCAGTGCAACGTTAATTAAATACCTACATACTTATCCACTGAAAATGAAGTGTTTTTCAACCGCCGGGTTGCAGTCAAGTACCGTGTCCTAGCATTAGTTATATCGGGTCGTAAGAGGTTGTCCTGGGATTTTCATTTTCGATATCTAAGGATTTTTTATGATGAAATATTTTATAGTGGTAATATTCTGAGAATAATATTCGTGAATGGGCCGAAATGTTCAGACTCAAAAAGCCTAAATAACATCTGTACAGCAAACATGGTACCAAGGACTGTAAAGAAAAATTTTCCACTGAAAATGAAGATCAAGCAGTCTATCTGGGTCTTAAATATGACAATTCTGAATACTGTTTCTTCGCAAGTTCTCCTTGCAGTGTAAATTCTCGTTTCGAAAATCGAGAGACTTGATTTTTTTAAAAGTAATAAGCCTAAAGAATGAAATTTTATTATGAATAAGAGACAAGGGACTGCGTTTAGCTTTGGAGTAAAGAAGTCTCGTATGGAAGGTGTTTATGGCCCAACAAATAGAAATATTTGGTGATCAGAATAAAATATGAAAATCAGCGCAAATTATTTTAATTTTGGCCTGAAAAAACTACAACATGTTACAAGATTTCATTAGTCCAGTGATTGATAACTAATTTAATTGTAACATGTCACATCGCATACATAAGTTCATACACACTCCTTATAACCATGACATAATTAATTATGTTTTTTTAATTCATGCACTTTAAAAGAATTTTAAGGTGCATTCATTAAAGAAACATAATTAATTATGTCATAAAAGAATTTTAAAAGTATTTACGAGTAAATTTGATGAAACTGGGCATTTTCATAAAACACTATCTGAATTACCCTGCGTTACTCGAATTGTTTGTAACTCATCGTAATACTCAATAGTAGTCCTATGGGGATTTCGAATTGTTTTGATATCTCTCTACAGACCCAGGACAAATCAAATGGAGTTAATATCTAGCTTATGTTTCTCGCAGGGTTTTAAAGAATGAGTGTAATAAATTCGATGTGAATTGATCAAACTGTGATAGAACGGATAGTCAATGTCATTCCTATGGGGATTTCGAGGGCAGAGGTAATCCAGTACGAAGAGCGACGGATTAGAAAACGGAGGGTTGCGAGTTCGAAATTCGGTCAAGCCAAAGACCGTCGGATACACAAGGGCTGGTTCCCGTTAAATCTGTCGTGGCCTCAAGTGTCCTCTCGTTGGCGTAGTTTGGAGAGTGGGGTGGCAACTGATGTGTTGTTCTCATCATCTGACCGTGGTTCAAATTTACGAGGCGTTGTCCTGGGATCTTTCACTTCGGGATTAATCCCGGACCATTTGCCGATAGCCCGTTGTGTATTGCTCCAGGTGGACGTTGATGTACTACCTATCTATTTGGATTTCAAAAATTGTTTTAGCCGCTTCTCTCGACCTAGGACAAATAGAACGGGTTTAATATATAGCCTATGTTTCCCGCAAGATTCCAAAAATTGAATGTACTAAATTTCGTGCGAATTCGTCTGACAATGATCGTCAAAATACTCAAATGTTATTCCTATGGGGATTTTGAATTGTTTGTAGCCCTTCTCCAGACCTAGGACAAATAGAATGTGTTAAATATGTAGTCTATATTTGCAGCAGAATTCTAAAGAATGAATGCACCAAATTTGATGTGAATTGATATGACAGTGATCGTAAAAATACTCAATGTTATTCTTATGGGGACTTCGAATTATATTTATCCCCCCTCTAAAGGTAGGTAGGTAGATTTCTTAATTAACGTCACACTGGAGCAACACAACGGGCTATTGGTGACGGTCCGGGATCAATCCCAAAGGAAAGATCCGAGAACAACACCACGTAATTTCGAACCACAGTCAGATGACGAGTCAGGGGCCTGAGCTGGCACCCCACTCTCCAAACTTCCACACCACTCCAACGTGAGGACATTTGAGGCCACGACAAATTTAACGTGCACCAGCCCCCTTTGTACACGACAGATTTAACGTACACCAGACCCCCCCTTGTACACGACAATGTTTGGCTGGATTCGAACTCGCAACCCTCCGGTTGCTAATCCCTTACTCATCGAACCGTGGCCCGCCCTCTCTAAAGACCTAGGACAAATCGAATGGGGTATATATGTAGCCCCAGTTACCCGCAGTAGTCTAAAGAATGCGTGTGCGAAATTTGTTGTGAATTGATCAAACTCATAATAAGGATATTCAATGCTGTTCCTATTTGGATTTCGAATTGCTTTTAGCTCCCTCTGTAGATCTAGAACGAATAGAACTGAGGTTAGAATGTAACGTATGTTTCTCGCAGGATTCTAAAGAATGTATGTCCCAAATTTGATGTGAATTGGTCTGATATTGATCGTAAAAATACTCAATGTTATTCCTATGGGATTTCAATTTTTTTTTGGCCCCTCTGCAGATCTAGGACAATTGAACGGAGATTAATATACAGCCTTTGTTGCCAGCAAGTTTCTACAGGATGAATGTACCATATATTTGGTATGAATTGTTCAGACAGTGATCGTTAAAATACTCAATGCTATTCCTATGGGGATTTCGAATTGTTTTTATTCCCCTCTGCCACACCCACGACAAATAGAACGAGAATAAATATGTAATCTACATTACCCGCAGAGTTCTGAAGAATAAGTGTACCAAATTTGATGTGGATAGGTCAAACGGTGTAGATTTTTATGGAGGACAGAAAGACGCCAACTCAGCTTTATACGAGGATGTCTATCCCATTGATGCATTATGTGCGTTAAACGTATTTTGTGTTTCTTATCTGAAATTTTTATAATTAAATGGAAGTCTATGGCAGATAAAATAAGAATAGCTATTATGTTGATTTGGGAAATTTAGGATTTCATAAATTTAGTCACACCTGCTAGTAGCATGGTGGTGTTAAAGAATTTTAAAGACAAGTACGCAAGGAACCAATTTTTGGTTCAATCACTCCAATTCATTGATGATTGGGTTCTGAATATGTCATCAGCGTCGTATCAACCGAATTCATTCGTGACTGCACATACATATGTTCCTAGGTTAAATTTCTCTTAAAGACATTCAAAAATGTGAGTTACTGGAACATTTCGTTTCTTAAAATTAAGTTAAAAGTAATTTATATAAGCTTTTAGTACGCGACTGACAAATGTTAACAATTTTAGGGTGGTGGGACGTCTCATTACCTTCAAACAGTAAAAGCTTGGTATAGGTATGTTCTAGGCATATTAAGACTATATATTCTCTCATTTGATAGTGTAATATCAAGAGGTGTTCTAGAAGAGATATAAAGGGCGCATCACCCCTTAGAAAACTAAATTTTGTTTTGTTCAAATTACATTCATACGAGGCGAAAGGTCTAACCCATTTTTTTGCAAGCATATTTTATTTAGCATAATTTTCAAAGGGTTAATTATCCATTGATAATTAATGTTTGTCCGAAAGAACCAAACTAGAGGTTTTGAAAATTTAAAATTCTTTATCGCATCGTTTGCCCACAGGTCGGAGGCTTCACCAAACCTATTCGAACTCAGCTAATTATCGCACTTCGTCAAGTTTTCAATACGTACTGAAATACTAAATTTAACAATTGTGCGTAGTTTAAAAAGTATGTCGTGTCACTTCGTGTTGTTATTTCTTTTTTGTTTGGGAAATTTTTAATCGCACTTCATATGAAGCATTTTTATATGTTTTCAAAAAGTAAAAGCAAAATAGCAGTGAGAATACATTTTCGAAAAGCTCTTTAGTTCCAAATTTCCAATTCAACTTCTTTTCCCCGAAGAACTCGAAGATAGACACTTCCTAAGTGTAGCTAATAAAGACAGGAATGCCGTCGTGATACTCAACGAACACGCCAAAGGCAGTGACTTGAGGTTAGTATTTTAGGGATTGTCCGTTCCCATCAGGACCCCTCGCACAAAAGGTCTCCAGCCACTCTCCCTCATTAAGGTATATGGATGGGGAAGAAAAAGTGACCGTTCAAAGATTCTCGGGGTTGACACTTAAACTTGCACTTTGGTTTCCGAAATATCTCGGGGTTGACACTTAAACTTGCATGTTGGTTTCCGAAATACCTCGTGGTGGCCGCCTGGAGGGTTAAGCTGAAATATGGGTGTCAGAAAACATTAATTGTGAACGAACTAATCCGAATTTTTCGTCCGTTGTTTTACCAGAATGAGAACATTTCAGTCTTTCTGAATTCATTAAAATTGAAAATCCATTTTTTGAAGTTTGAAATGTATTGCTCCTTCAGCGAATTCACACGATAACATTTGATGTGCTTTTTAAAATATAATAAAACAGTGACCAACATGCGTAACCTTAACGCTTCCATTAATTTAAAAACCTTTTCTTGTGAATTGCATTTAATATATGATGCTTTCACACTGTAAAACTACAGAAATATAAACACCAAGAAATTTATTTACGTAGAAAATCTCTTGTTCAATCATTCTTTTTCGATTTGCCGCTATGAGTGGTAATACCATTAGAACGAGTATCTTTCATGAAAGTAAGTGAAAAGTTCTTTAAAAATACTCCACATTCTTTTGCCTCTAGGATTTCTTCGTCCCTGGAGATATTAAGAAAAAAATCTTTGATATCTTGTCACAACAAACAAGCGACATACGAATTTCTGTTTTTGTTGATAAAATATTACTAGCAGACTTGCGTTTCTCTCTTCTAGTAAGTACTACTTTTTACATATCGTCGGCTTACAAGTAAAACACTAAGTCAAAAACAGTTCCAAGAAAACGAAAAGGGGGAAATTCTACTCCCCAAACTTTACTCTCAAAGTGTGTTTTTCACGAAGAAATCTAACCGTCTTGCAAAGAAAAAAAACAGTGGACACACTTCACCAGTCTAAAGATTGCCACATTCTGGTATATAAAAGCTAAAAATCTCTTATCTTCTAAATTTTGACTTAGTGATGTTCACTTGTAAGCCGACGATATGTATATTATGTACGTGCATAGCCCATTTCAGACTGAAAGGCACTTTAGCAACTATTATTTGGATACTTACTTAAAAATCGTTCTACTACTTGTGTTATTGTATTTCCATTGTAAACTATAGTGATCTGCTTAGGATAGGTTTGAAAGAAATTGAAGAAAAATAATTTATATCTTATGGTAAGAATGGGGAAAACCACATTTTGATTTAAAGAATCTGCATTATCACGTGGAAATGCATTTAACCGTTTCTCCTTAAGTAGTACACATATGTCCCACTGATATTCTAAATTACCTAAGCGTTTTAGTTATTTTTTAATATATTTTGGTTCTAATCAATACTTTTGAAGTTTATATTATAATTTCTCACCGAATGGCAATATAAGAACCTTAAGAGTAAGTTACATGTACTATACTTTCCCACCCACTCTCCAACAAAATTTATTTTTACACCAAAAGATTATAACTTATTTTATCTGATAAGCGTAATTTTTATTCAAAGATAGAAGGGATAAAGATAAACCATGTGACAATATATTTCAATAGTTATGATATAACATGGGTTATCCCAATCTCTAGAACTAATAGCAGACGTGCTCATACCGCAATCGGAGACATGTCCTAGAGTGGACTTGTCAAAACAAATGTCCGTCTGCAGATTCCCATCAGCGATATGATATTTGGCTATGCAATACATTTTATTAACGATTATTGTTTATTTTTAAAGGAAAACGACATCAAATTAGCCAAAATTCAATCAAATTATTTCAATTGATCTGTTTGATACGCAAGTTTAGATAGTTTTAGGTTTAAGAAACTGAATTGGGGTTGTGATAATTTTCCTAGCAGTGAAAATTTAAGAATGACATGTCACACACACACAATGCTTAGGTACATTATGGGGAAGACAAGTTCTATAGGGTTTCACAGATATTATCTATATTAGGGTTTCAGTATTTATCTCTATGCTTTTTTTGTTTCTTGTAACATTTCCACACCAAGCGTTGAAATTAGCATCACTATTTGTTTTTAAGTTCCATTTAGAAGTGAGGGAACGGTGTTAGTTACTTAATGAATTGCTAAGCCAATTTCACTGCAAACTCTATTGGGACTTGATTTAGTGTTAAATCCATTACGATAAGAGGAGAACGGGGTTATGGTTAGTGTAGGTTTAATCTATGGTGACAACTTTTAATATTTTTTAGATAATCAGAAAAAGATCTTATCTAAGAAATGGAAAAGATTTGGAAAAGATCTAATAAGAGTACGGTTACTCGTCCATTTCCATAATTTATGGGTTAGCCCTTTTTTAAAGTAAAGTTTAAACTTTGTAGAATTCAATCGTCATCAATCTTTTGGCACTGAAACGTGTTTTATTCTAAGTAAAAGTTTCAGTTACGTATCGCTAGTTTCCAATGCACCTTTTCGTGAAATGCAAAAGTATTGCTATAGAGGAGCGATGATTTATACTTCTTTTGGCAATTTTGGCACTTAGAAGCAAACCCAAAATAACCGCAAATAAAAACATCCGAAGCTTTTGTCGCTGGCACACTCCTTCTAAGTCATAAAAATACTCTTTGTCACACATTCGTAGGTTTCTGGGGAGTTCAAAGCTAGAGTTGTTCCAGAAGGGAGCAATAAAAGTCTACAATAAACGATTGTTTTTCACTACTGTTTGCTTCTAATTCATAATACCATCTTATTTCAGTTTCTGTTCTTTTATACATTGGTATAAATAGAAAAGGGGTTCAAATGAGTAATTACAGTTTCGGCTATTGTATTTTATGTTCTTATATGATTGATTGTAAAGACATAGACAATAACAGTTTTCAAACTGGAAATTCAGCATTTCGAAAACTTACATTTGAAAAGGCTGTAATTGCAACTTGTAACTTGATAAGGTTAATATTTCAAAGCGCATTGTTATCTGCATGAAATCTAAGAAATTCAAATATATTTAACTTGTGCGTTAGATTGAAATGTGTCGATTTTATAATTAAAATTTGAAAGATATGAGGATAAAGGTACCTTGGGTATCTGAACTAAATAGTTTTCTAATCAAAATTGCTTTTGTTCAAAATTTACGCAAACATCGACCAGTATAAAAAACATTATTCTGTATCCTCTCAATCTATGTAAACATTAGTATTGTAGACGTTCTTACTAGTTAACAGGCTTTCCGCTGTTTAATTGATGTTTTCATAGTATAAATACTAAATTCATTCGTTTTTAATTAAATAGTAAAGAACAAAAAAGAATATATGTACATTTTTTATTGTATATATTTATCATTTTTATTATTACATCTATTCAGAATATTTTTATCTATTTGTTTTTCACTACTTGTCTTAAAGAGCTGCGGTAGCGGAAGAGTAACGGATTAGCTCTGGGGGGTATTTCAATTAACGTCACACTGGAGCAACACAACGGGCTATTGGTGACGGTCCGGGATCAATCCCAAAAGGATTAGCTCTGGAGGGATGCGAGTTTGAAACTCGGTCCAACCAAAGACCGTCGTGTACGCTGAGCCCAATGCACGTTAAATCTGTCATGGCTTCAAATGTCCTCACTTTGGTGTGGAAATTTGGAGAGAGGGATGCCAGCTCAGGCGTTGACCTCGTCATCTGACCATGATTCAAAATTATGAGACGTGGCCTTCTGATCTTTTCCTTGTGGATTGATTCCGGGCCGTCGCCATTAGCCCGATGTGCTGCTCCAGTGCGACGTAAATCACATACCTATCTTGGCTTTAAAGAATGAACATTTAAATATCACCAACGTTAAACTGGTTCGAGTATCCAAATCGCGACTCTCCGGTTGATAATCCGTTGCTCTTCCAACTGTCTAAGGAAAAATGTAATTACGTTCAGCTACTCAGAAGCTTCATTGATATTCCATTTTCAATAAAAATGGTAATTTCGATATAGAAATTTTTATATCTTGGAAATTTGTAGCTATCTGATCGTGCGTAAGAATGAGACGTGATCAGATCTAAAACAAAACCCGATTTATTGATTTAGGTATATATATGAACCCAATATAAACACAGTTACAGTGTGTATACTGATTTGCATACACTACACTCCCTTCCCCTACAATTAAGAGGATATAAATATTAAATTAACAAACTAAAATCATCTTTAAAAATGACCATACAAAATATTCTATATACAGGTCTATGTATAGGTAAGTCTATCTGGTGGTCGACGAATCCTCTGCGATCTCCTTAACACGGGAACCTCCGGAAGTGATTCTTCATCTGGAGGGTTAGGTGGAGACTCTTCACCTCACTTAGGCAGGATCTCGCTATCAGTGGACTCTGGGACCACTTGGCGATGATGGTGATTGAGTCTTGGTGTTACTCGATTCCACGATGCTTGGTTGAACTAGTTCATACTGCTTTTGAGGACTCGTTTCCTTACGAGACCTTTCTCAGGAGTTGTCCGCCGTTAACTTCGGGGTCGATTCCATTCCCAATGGGTCATCTTTCGTCATCACAGTTGATCTCGGATCGATTCTGGGTCTGGTATCTTCAATTCTCAGTCGGAGATGGTCAGCGTGGCAAAATCTTGTCTGCCCTTCTACGACGACATCAAAAGTAACGTAGCTCCTGCGGGTCTTGATGATGCCTGGAAGCCATCGTAGTTTCTCTCCTCTAACGCTTTTAACCCAAACTTCATCTCCCGGTTAAAATGGATGCTTGGAACCCGTTCTTTCCTTGGTCACTTTCAGTTTCATTTCGGATCTTTTATCTTCTAAGGTCCTTTGCCGGTTGGGTAACAGTGAGGTTACTGACGTTCTTGGTCTCCACTGTAATAACAACTCTGCTGGACTCTTTCCCGTTCCAGTCTGTGGTGTTGTTCTGTAAACAAATAGAAGATTATTCAATTTTTCCTGTACAGTTCGCTTAGAACCCGATCTCAAATCTGTTAAAACTTGTTTCAGAAGGATTTTCTTAACTATTTGTACACTCCTCTTAGCCGCACCATTAGATTGAGCGTGATAGGGTGGTGTCAAAATATGTTTAATTCCGCATTGGTTCATAAATAATTTTAATTCTTGACTAGTGAATTATGGTCCGTTATTTGAAACGATAACTTCTGGAAAACCATAAGATGAAAATAATTGTTGCAACCTTTGGATTGTATGAAAAGATGTAGTAGTTTTATGCATGAGAAAAACTTCAATCCATTTTGAAAATGAGTCGATTACTATTAACAAATAATTTCAATTTCCAGTTCTTATTAAATTATCACTGTTATCCATAGCGTAATCAATATGAAGTCTTTGACAACGTCTTTTTGGTACAGGCCATTGCTGTAAAGGCATTTTTGCCGAAGAATTTTGCACACTTTGGCAAATGGTACATGATCTAATGAAGTTTTCGATATCTTGATCGATTCCTGGCCACCAAAGATAATTTCTTGCTAACATTTTGGTTCTTACTATACCTTTATGTTCCTGATGTAGTAACTCTAAAATTTGACTTCTTAGACTTTCCGGAATTACAACTCTAAATCCCCACATTAGGCAATCGTCATCTAATGAAATTTCACTTTGTTTACTAAAGTAAGGTTGTAATTCCTTACCAGTCTGCGAAGGCCAACAATGTAATGTGTACCGCATTACCTGTGCCAGAATCTTGTCTTTCTTGGTCGCCTCTGAAATATCTTTCGATGTCAACGGAGCCTGGGTACTATAAGAAAAATAACCAAGTATTTCATCAAAATATTTTTTGCCCAAAAAGAAATTGCACGAAAGTTCTAGATAGTAATTGTCTCGAATCGGAAGTCTCGATAAAGCATCAGCATTTCGTATCTCGGATCCTTTCCTGTATTGGATTTCGTAATCGTATGCTGATAACATTAGAGCCCATCTTTGTAATCTGGCTGCTGCTAAAGTTGGAATACCCTTCTTTTCTCCAAAAACGGTGGTATGGGGTTTGTGATCTGTCACCAATATGAACTTTCTTCCGCAAAGATACTTATGAAATTTGTTTACTGCGAATACTATCGCAAGTGCCTCTTTTTCTACCTGTGCGTAATTTTTCTCTGCCGAACTAAGCGTTTTGGATGCGAATAATATTGAACGCTCTTCACCCTCGTCCATGATATGCGATAAGACGGTGCCGATCCCCTTGTTCGACACATCGCATGTTAGTAATAGAGGTTTCTGTGAATCATAATGTACAAGTAAAGAGTTCGTGGTCAGTCAGGTTTTACTTTCTTGAAAAATTTGTTTAGGCTTTTCAGTCCACTCCCAAGACGAATTTAGTATTTTATATAAATCCGCTACTTTTGACGATAAATTTTTTATAAATTTTCCATAAAAGTTTAATAAACCTAGATACGAACGTAATTCTTCACAACATGTGGGTTCCGGGGCTTCTATAATTGCGTTAAGCAAATCCAGATTTGGTGAAATTCCGTTCGCATTGATATTATATCCCAAATATTTTACTTGCGTTTGTAGGAGTTGACACTTGGGAAAATTTACACTTATTCCCGTATCCTGGAATTTTCCAATGACTTTTTCTAACAGTTTTACCGCCTTTGAATACGAATCACTGACTAAAAGTACGTCATCTAAATAACAAAACGCTCCCGATATATTTTTCAGAATGTCATCCATACCTTCTTGGAATTGAAACGGTGCCGATTTAGTCCCGACAGGAAGTCTACAGTAAGTAAACAATCCTCGATGGGTGGTTATCGTTAGGAATTTTTGTGAATCTTTCGCTACGGGAAGTTGTTGGTAAGCAGATGCCAAATCAATAACACTAAACACTTTTCCTCCCGCTAGATGGGTAAACAACTCTTCGGTAGTTGGTAATGCATAGTGCGTTGTTTCTAAAACAGGGTTTAGGGTTACCCTGTAATCTGCACAAATTCTAATTTTGTTATTAGCCTTGGGAACAACTACAAGTGGAGTAGCCCATTCTGGATGCTCAACTTTGTAAAGAATTCCCTCCTTAACTATTGGAGAGTGGGATGCCAGCTCAGGTGTTGCCTCGTCATCTGACCGTGGTTCAAAATTACGTGGTGTTGTCCTCGGATCTTTCCCTTTGGGATTGATCCCGGACCGTCACCAATAGCCCGTTGTGTTGCTCCAGTGTGATGTTAATTGAAATACCCCCTCCTTAACTAGTTTGTCCAATTCTTGATCCACTAAAGCTTTTATAGCAAATGGTAACGGTCGAGCTTTGCAAAATTTTGGTTGGGCACCTTCCTTAATGTGGATAGACACTTGTTTTCCCTTAATTTCTCCAATTTTGGAGTTAAAGTACGAAAAAGTTTTTATTTTTAATTTATTTACAATTTCCGTACTAGACTGTTCCTCCACTTTTAATATTTCATTCCAATTTAACTTAATTACTGAAAGCCAATCTGCCTAATAAGACAGGTACCGTCTTCCTGGAATTATTTACGACTATTAAAGGCAAAAGATACGTCTTACCTTCATACTTGACGTTCACGTTAATTTTTCCTTGTACGTCTAATTTCTCACTTAGATACGTATTCAAAACTATATACGCCTTTTCCCTTTTCAGTTTTGCCAATGCTGGGTTACCTCTGTAAACATTATCCGGGATTATTGAGACACATGCTCCAGTATCTAGCTGCATCTTCATTTTCACCCCTTCCAGTTCCATGTCACACAGTATTGCAGGATTGATCTGTTTACATTTGAAACCTTGATCCTTCTTTGAATCCTTCTGTCGGCTAACTTGCATCATTTCGCCGGACATTTGGTTGTTCGATATTTCCCGATAATGCGCTTCTTCCATATCACTGTTGTCAACTTGAAGAACTTTCTTCTTCCTGTATGCCCGTGCTAAATGTCCAGTTTTGTGACATATCCGGCAGTCATAGCTTCTGTAACGACAATCTTGCGGTCGATGATTGCATCCGTTGCAGCGATAACAGGAATCCTTCCTTCGCGTTTCTTTTCGCCGGGCTCCTGTGCGATCGTTTGTTATTGCTCTGTTCCTGGGGTTTCTTCCTGAAGAATTCTGTCCTCTCTCATGACGTGTGTTCTGACGTACCTTCACCTTCAAGATCTCAGCTTGTATACCAGTGTTACTAGACGGCAGAATGTTGTTTTGAGTCCTGGTTTGTTCCCAAATCTTCGCCTTGTTGCACGTTCTCTCAAAATCCATTTCTTCTGATAACAGCGTTCGTCTAAGTTGATCATCCAGTAATCCGCTTATAAGCCGATCACGTAGAGCTTCTTTGAGGAATGTTCCGAATTTGCACGTAGAAACTAAGTGCTTGAGAACCACGATGTAATCGCATATCGATTTTCCAGGACGCTGGTTACGTGAATTAAAAGCATTTCGTTCACCCACTGTTAACCTTTCAGGTCCGTAATGCCGTTTGAAAATTTCCAAGACTTCTTCAAATGATTTCTCGTCCAATACTGTTGGTGATACCAAATCTATCAATGTATCAACTACCTTCTGGCCTACTAATGTAATAAATATTGAAAGCTTCTTTTCGTCTTCCACATTATTTGCGATCATGAAATGCTTCAACCGCATTAGATAAGAATTCACATCTCTTCCCCCTGTAAATATTCAGATAGTTGACCAGTTGATGTCATCCTGATGATTTCGCTTTTCCTCGTCGCCAGTTTTATATCTTGGAAATTTGTAGCTATCTGATCGTGCGTAAGAATGAGACGTGATCAGATCTAAAACAAAACCCGATTTATTGATGATGGTTTACGTATATATATGAACCCAATATAAACACAGTTACAGTGTGTATACTGATTTGCATACACTACAGAAATCATCAAAAATAATTTGGTAGTAAAAACAATTCTTTCATATATCTTCCCTCAACTCTAGAAACACGAAACCGTGACTAAAAGTTTTTCGTAACCACAAACTACAATCATATATATATATATATTTTTATATATATATATATATATATATATATATATATATATATATATATATATGATTTCCTTTATCACTAAGCCATTTTTTAACTTTAAACTTGTATTATTATAATAGTTTGTAATTATTACCACCCCTACGTTACAGGACACAATATTTGCATAAAAACTTTGGTCCTGAGTGCTGAAATTTCATATTTTATTCAATCCGTTAAGTGTTAAGCTTACCTTTCCTCCGAAATATGTATCCAATGTTAGAGTTTAACGACTTAATATCACCAGTCAAAATGTATATTCAAAAATTCAGTTTCTAAACAGTAAATATAATACTAGTAGAAACCCTCAAAAATAATTTTGGATTGGTGTTCTCTCAATTCTAAATAACGATTGACGATTGACTCTACGATTTGACTTTTAAGCGTTTTTCAGTTTCAAACTACAAACCACCATTTATTCTTAAAATGTTTTTTTCTTAATGAACACTTTAAAGTTAAAGGATAGTTTGATGAAAAAGGAATGTGACATAATTAAACGAAAAAGATCCCTTCATTCAGAACAGGCCAACCCGAAATCTTCGAAAATTACCCTTCCCCCTTTAAAAAAAAGAGCGACTAACACTCCACACCAAGTTCCTCCCGAAAAGATTCGCTTTGATGTCTTTGGTTTTAATGATGGGTTCTGGCATTAAAAGGAAAGGCTTTTATACGATCCTATAATTTACTGAATGGAGTGTTTAGCTCAACGAATAGTGAAACAGATAAATTGGTCTAAGCGAAAATCGTCAAATTTCAATCTTAATAGTTGATTACAATGATTACGGAAGACTTATGAATGCTACATTCCAAGCAACGGTTCAAACAAGTCTTTCTTAATGCCTTTATTTATTTCTGATTTATATTCTAGCCTGATATAAATATGAAATGCACATATGATATCATTTCCATATTGCATGTCATTTAAATAAAAATGAGAATAGTACTATTTTCTTGATTTACTCTGGCTAATTTGTACTTCTCCGGAATTGGTTTTGTGTCATTTTATAAGAATGTAATTTATTACTTGGGCTATATTATTTCCTGATTACTCTAATGGATTCGAATCATTACTTTTACGAATGGTACTTTCATATGGGTAATGTTGTTAAAAGCAAATGACTGTCTGAAATATTAATATAAAATAATGTCTTATCGGTGTTCAGCTAATCCTCTAAAAAAATTTGTCTGGATACAAAAAAAATAACTGCTTAGCATTCACTACGGGAATGACCTTATTTCTGTATTTTTTACATTAAATGATAATAATTGTGGATTCAGAAAAACTTGCTTGTATACGAAATAATAACAATACTAAATTTTTTTAAAATCAATTCTTATGTTGAGAAGTGCAGCTTATAAAAGGAAATTGTATTGTTTGAATCCAGTTAAAAAACTGCTTGAAACGTTTTCGACCAAAAGAAAATGAAGGCTGCTTTTTAATAATCAACAGCAATTTCTGATACAATTATCTCCTATTTTTATCATTTATTAGTACTAGAAAGATAAAATAAAGTAGTTTGTTAATAGTTAAGCATAAATTAGACTAGATAAATTTATTCTGAATTAGAATTTTCTGATGATAAATATGAATTCTTTGCGGCTGTAATTGTGTTTCCGTTTTTAGACTTGAGTCAATCCAAACCAAGCAACGTGTGGTGAAATTTGATTTGGAATGGCACCTGAGTCTATAATGTGACTATGAGATTGGATTTGTTTTTTCCAGACAGAAAACATTTTTAACTACACACTGCTCTCGTAAAATTTCTTCTGCTTAACAGATCATTGTGTCGTACTTATAGCTTAACTAAATATAAGTAAAAATGCGTTGTATGGGACGTTCAATTGTGTGGTCTATTTAGCACTAATTCTGGTAATCCTTCTTCCTTCTTGTTTTAGAGCTTTTTGTGTGGCAACCCCTGGAAATTGGACAATTTTCAAGTCAATTTTAAACTTGGTGACAAAATTTCCTCTAAAATGCATCTTTACTAACGTCTTTGTCATGACCTTTTCCCCTTTTCATGACATTTAAATGCATGTTTAAAAAAGTGCATATTTTGCGTTAAATAGAACCACAGCCAATACATTTTTTGTTTATGGCTTAGATAAAAACTACTTTTTCTTTTGGCTAGCTCTTTATAGATTTTCTTCAACTTAAAATACAAAAATAAAACATGGTTTTTATCAGATAATTATATTTTTATGACTCATTTGAAGTGGCACCTTTAAGTAATGTAACAAATATTATGAGCAACAATCGGCTTATTTTTGGAGGAATAAATCTGTTAACTTCATGAGAAACTAATACACTACCAAATATAATTACCCTAATTCTACATTCAATAAAATTTGTCTTCATTACTAAGCAGTAATCCTCTTACTTATCACATCTCAGAATGATTGCGTGGGTGCTACTTTTTAACACTTTTAATTTACTTTTCAACACTTTTAATTTACTTTTCGTAAAGATTAAGATTTTGTACTATTTGTTTTATTTGTCTCTCCATAAATTTAACCTTTTCTGTACTTGTTTCATTTCTAGGATGACTGGGTTTAAAATAGCAGTACTGCAACAAAAAGAGTATGGCTAAATTAGAAATTTTCATTTAGGCACACGCACGCATTTGTATACGCTTTGACTACTTTTCTACATTCCTATTTATTAACCCAGCGATTCTCAACCTGTGGGGCGCGCCCCCCTAGGGGGGCGCGAGCACACTAGAGGGGAGGCGCGAGAATATCCAAGAGAAAATATTATTTAAAAAAATTGATTAACTGACTGAAAGGAAAGCACACATACACACAGAAAACAAAATACATTTCGACATATTTAACAAATAAAGTAAAACAACTTACTAAATCAAAACTTACTTAATCAAAACATACTAAATTAAAAACAAATTTAATAATTATTAGTGACTTCCTTGGGCCTGTCTTGCAGAGCAAAGTTTTTCGAAGGAAGGCTTAATATTAGAAATAGCCACTCTCAGTTCTGTTTCTATATTTCGCCGAGATCTATATTTTGTCTTCAAAGAAGCCACAGCAGAAAATCCAGTTTCACAAAGGTAGGATGTTGAAAATGGTAATAGAATGCTAAATGGCCTTGTTTTTAGTGCAGAAAAATCATCCTCTACTCCTGCCCAAAATTCAAATAGTGATTTATTACTAAATTGTCTTTTGGTTTCGCCACTTGTCGTGACGTCTATGAATTTTTCTTCCTCATCAATTGAGAGTCCTTCGGGAGTCTTATGAAATGGATCCCTAACCCACTCGTAACTTGCTATCAGTTTGTCGTCAGCAAGAAAATACTTTTTAAAATTCTTTGCCAGCATGGCTAAATGATTTTCAATGGTTACAAAAACAACTTTTACATGTTCTTCTTCAGCCTTGTAAGTTTTAGTACAATCATCCACATTTGCAAACATTGTTAGGTTTTTTTTGCTTTAAATTTCTGCTCCACAATTCCAATTTTCTACAAAAAGCATTAACTTTATCACTCGTATCCAACATATGTGTATTTGCTCCTTGGAGTTGAAGATTCAAGTTATTTAATTTCTCGAATATGTCGACCAAGTAGCTCAATTTCATCACAAATAAACCATCGCGAAAATTCTCGGCTTCCGGTCTGTTTTCTTCTAGGAAAATGGCGATTTCTTCTCTTAATTCATAAACACGTTGCAAAAATTTCCCACGTGATAACCATCTTGCCTCGCAATAAAATAGTAACGCTGAATGTACTGAACCCATGTCTTTACAAAGTGCGGAAAAGATTCTCGATTTCAGGGGTCTCATTTTTATATAATTTACTACGGTTACAACCGTAGTTAACACAATATTCAGACCAGGACTCATTTCTTTCGAAGACAAAGCTTCTCTGTGGATCATGCAATGTGTCCAGACGCACTGAGGCGATTTTTGTTTTACAAGTGCTTGTATACTTTGTAATCTTCCGGACATTGAACGAGCATCATCGGTGCATATTCCGACGCAATTTTTCCATTCTATGTTTGCCTCGTTCATAAAATCATTTAAAATAGCAAATAATGCGAGCGCTGTTGTTTTGAGTTCTATTGGTTTGCAGAAAAGTAGTTCTACTACTGACATATTATCACAAAATCGAACATAGGCAATTAAATGAGAATCTTTATTACTATCTGTTGCTTCATCAAGCTGTATTGAAAACAATTTGTCACGCAACTTCGAGAAAAGCTGACACTGTACATCTTCAGCTATATCACCAATTCGACGAGCAACAGTATCATTTGAAAGAGGTATGGACTGCAATTGTTTTGAAAAATTATCTCCGAACATAGTTTCTACAATCTCAATTGCTGCTGGCAAAATAAGCTCTTCACCAATGGTGTGAGGTTTTTTACATCTGGCTATTTTATATGAAACTTTGTAAGATGCAATTAAAGCTTTTTTATTCACAGACAAAGTTTCTTTAAAAATGATTTTTGCTTTTTATATGATTTTAATTTTAATCCGAAGAATTCTCTGGGTTTGTTGACGTACTCACTATGAAGCGTTTCCAAATGTCGTTTAAGTTTATTAGGTTTCATGCTGTCTGCGGCCAATATTTTTGAGCTAATGATACACAGGGGCCTTTCTTCTTCATTTACTTCAGTACTGGTAAACCCAAAATTTAAGTATTCTTGACAATATTTTTTTGATTTTATTTTCGGAACCACGCTCGTCATTGTACTTGATGATGCTTGACTATCGTCTAATGCTCGCTTACTTCCGCTTAAAAATTTATCCATGAGTGTGCATAAATCTGCTGCCGTGAATATTTAATATGGTGAATTGCAATTAACACGAAAACATATATAACATACACATTCACGATAGATTCGATAGCGATAGAAGGATCGACTCGAATGAGACTGGCTGGAATTGAAACTTGTGTTATCGAACATTTTCCTTCTTATGAGAAAACATTTGCTCTGCGCATGCTCGAGACGGCATCGGTCGTGTGGATTCAATTTCACAAACATTACTTATTTTTTCTCTTTTGTTCAGTCACGCTTCTGTTTTATTTCTATTATTATTCGAAAAAATGTATTCCCAGTTTCTAAATTTAGCTCACCCCGTCTAGGTTAACTTTCATTAACGAATTTTTCTACTTTCATATTCTTTTAACGTTATCTCCCTGTTTGGCTTTCATTTCAAATATAATATTTAAATTTTCCCCGTTTTCATTCGCTTCATCTGTTCACCGCCCGCTTGGCAAAATGCCAGATGTGGTTTCTCGCCAACGTTGGCTCGCTTTTACTCTTGTTTTGGCAGTTAGTTAAAAATAATTTAAAAACAGAATCCAAAATACTCAATATACATTATTGTTGTATACATTTTATTGTAAGCGGGGGGCGCGATGAAAATTATAATTGAAAACTGGGCCGCGAATACTGAAAGGTTGAGAAACGCTGTATTAACCAGTAAATATTGTAGCGATAGAAAATATCTTTAATTTATTCCGTAATAAATTGATGAAAAACTTTATCAGTTTAAATGAATTATTTAAACCATCTCGACAGAAAATAAAAAATATTATACTCTTATTAAAATTTGAATATCAAATCTAGATCGATGTGTGCTTTAGTATAATTTACAATAGCAAAGTTATTAGTTAGGTGATCATGTATCCTTTTGATATGAATTGAATGTCATAACTTTTCTAGTAGAAAAATGTAAATATAATTTTAATGTTAGAAAATTATTCTTATCATATTGTAATCAACATATGTAGAAAATATTCAAAAATTTATTCGGAAATACATTTTAATGCGTTTTTACAAATTTAATCCATTTTACATAATATTACGAATTTTATGAATCATGAGTATTCTAAAACCAAATTATTTTTTTTCCGAAATTCGTTGCATAACTCCCTTCTTTAAAAACATTTTTTAATTTTTCCTGAAAATTCCATATTCCATTACATAGGGACGCGTGATTTGAAAGCTGAATTTGCGGTATTTTTGTACGGTTAATATCGTTTAACATTATTCTATGCGATCACTTTAATTTTATATAAAGCGCATCGGTAGGTAGTTAATGACCCTCGGTCAGATGACGAGGTCAACACCTGAGCTGCCACCCCACTAAAGCGCATCCGACATCCTATAGCATCGCAAGTCACGAAGTTCAACGATTGCAGAATTGAGAAAAAAGTTTAGTTTCCATTTCTTAAATGATTACGCAATGCTTTGAATAAGAAATAGATCACAGATATCTGTACAATTCCAATTGCAACGAATGTTAAAAACATTGCATCAGAACTGTTCAATATCTATGCTATTGAGGATGTAGTCACAGAAAAAACGAACCACCCCCTTTATTTCAAGCACCATTCATAGTAGACAAAATTCAAAGATATCATTCAATAGGGAATAATGTCCTCTACAAATTAAAATGCATAAGAGGCCGTCTTCATATAAAATTTTGTACAAACGACAAAATATCCAATGGAAACGCACTGTTTTGATGCCATAATCAGATTCCGCATTGTTAAATTAGTCTAAATATGAAATTTTATGATTTTACTATCTTTATATCCGGAGATATTCAATTTTAAAATTGCTGTTAATTTTAGGGATCATCTCCACATTGAAAATCGCTATTCGTAGATCGAGATTAACTGTAGTTATAGCTACCGAAATTTCAAATTTGTACACTATTTCAAACGTATTTGTCAGCGCGTGCAAACGAATCGAGAATCTATATATTAATACGTGAAGAAAAAACTTTCTACCCCTTTTTAAGCACATTGCGCGCACGGAGGAGTATGAGATTTGGCATAATTAAAGTTCATATGGAGAAGGAGTGCAGAAAGATAAAATTAATGTATAATATGCGTTACAAATATATTAAATTAAACAAAATAAAACATTCATTGTTTACGTTCATATACTGTAATCTATACATTAATACGTGAAGAAAAACTTTGTACCCTTTTTAAGCAAATTGCGCGCACGGAGGAGTATGATATTTGGCATAATTAAAGTTCATATGGAGAAGGAGTGCAGAAAGATAAAATTAATGTATAATATGCGTTACAAATATATTAAATTAAACATAAAACATTCATTGTTTACGTTCATATACTTTAATCTATATATTAATACGTGAAGAAAAACTTTGTACCCTTTTTAAGCAAATTGCGCGCACGGAGGAGTATGAGATTTGGCATAATTAAAGTTCATATGGAGAAGGAGTGCAGAAAGATAAAATTAATGTATAATATGCGTTACAAATATGTTAAATTAAACAAAATAAAACATTCATTGTTTACGTTCATATACTGTAATCTATATATTAATACGTGAAGAAAAAACTTTGTACCCCTTTTTAAGCACATTGCACGCACGGAGGAGTATGAGATTTGGCATAATTTGCCACCACATAAGTTAGTATTCAAAGTTAATTGCATCGTTTTGCTGATCAGAAACTTAAATACAAAGGAACCATTAGTCAATGGAACAAGAATGCGCATCAAATTTATGCATCATAATACTATTGATTGCGAAGTTTTAACTGGAACCGCACGCAATAAGAGAATTTTGATTCCACGTATAAATTTAACATATTCCGGAACTATTTTACCATATAACTTTCAAAGAACTCAATTTCTAATTATACCTGCATTTTCAATGACAATAAATAAGTCTCAAGGACAAATATTCGAAAAAATTGGAATTTTATTGAGGCAGCTAGTTTTTACACGTGGTCAAATGTACGTCGCAGCAAGTAGAGTTCGATCATTCGATGGTTTGAGATTTTATATTTCAGAATATAACGGTCAAGGGCATTTAGCAAACGATGAAAGAGTTTTTACAAAAAACATCGTCTACACAGAAGTTTTGAATCATTAAATTCATTGTCGAACTGTTTGAAGTTCAATGGACAACATTTATTTTTTTAACCACCCGGTTTTTTTGTTTCAATAAAAAAATATATAAAAAAAATACGAAGCACGTATTCCTTATTTCATTTTTCATTTTTGGGATTTATTTTTTATTTAAATTTTATATAATTTGAAAAAGATAGGCAAATTAACTGTATAGCCTTGGCGAAACCTGTGGCCAGTATAGCAATAAAAAAAACCAAGAAAATGTCAAACAACGCGTTATTGTTTTTTAGATATGGCTTAACCAAGCTATACCGCATTTTTCCTATGACGTATTTGTACATGCTCGCAGCTTACGTAATAGCACAAAATTCAAAAACAATTATATGCAATGAATATAGAGGTATACTCTTTGACAAAAGAACCTTATTAACGTTCAAACTTAAAAATTAAATGAATTATGGTCGAATTTCGACCACTGGGCGACCACTAGTTAGTATATTTATTATGCAAGTGCAAAAGATCCCAGAATTATATTTTTTTATGCGAGCTGAAACGATAATATTGTGAATTGTAATTATGACTAAAATGCGATAAAAAGGACCTTGGAATTGAGAACAATTCGAAACGGAGAAAGTGTTGATGGATGTTCTGTGTAATTTCGTATTGTCTTTAGTGTTCCTGATGAATGTTAAATTTTTAATTTGCGTTCGTCTCCATGTATGCAACCAAAAAATGCCTTCCTACAATAATTTAATACAATCGAATTTATATTCCGATTATCCAAAAAGAGAATAGAGTGAGTCATTCAATTGATCATTGATTAGTAGAGTTCATTATGCGACACATAACTGGTAAAAGACAATGTAGTTTTATTATATAAATGAAATTTCCGATCATTTTTCAAGAATTTAAACATTTCTCAGGTTTGTCAGACGTTTTTTAAACTTTTGGTTGTCCCCTAAAATCGCCAAAATCAGGAAAATTTAATGTAACGCAAAAACTAACAATTGGAATTATCTGAAATTTTGCATGACCATATTAGATGTCGTTCTGAATCGAATCACATCAAAATATGTAGAAAGGTTCCAGTTCATAAATTTTTCAAACATTAATTTAATAATTATTATTGTTAAAAACTATTTTAAAAATAAAGTATTAGGTGGATTTTGTTTGGGTTGCTTAACAGTAAAATGGTACAAAATATCAGCGCTATAGAAATATTATTTAGGAAAATATTCATGTCTGAGAAACTGATTAAACATTAGGAGCTCCAATCTTCCTGTACTCATAACTTCAAAACGGTAAGACCTAATGACATGAAATTTGGTATCTGAAGCTAAATTTTGATATAGATTTTAAATTGTGTGTCAAAATAGGGGGATTTCTATTTGAAATTAGGAAGTTGGTGCTCAGTTTAATATGAAGACGGTCCCTTACGCAAATTTTATGCATTTGAATTTATAGAAGACGTTAGTTGCTGTCTGCCATCTTTGAATTTTCACTACTGTTAAAATTGCTCGAATGAAGAAAGGTGGTTCGTTTCTTTTCTGCAACTGTAGTGGTTAAACGGACACATCTATGAAAGGGGCTACAAACCTTCTTGCAGGGAATCTGCCAAATTTGCGTTTCACCAGAAGGAAACCAGAAATTCTGTAAAGGAGTAAATGTTTTTAAAATTGAATTTTAGATGCAGCAGAAATCAGGCGTGGGAAACGCAAACACTGGAATAAAATTAAATTATTCAAAAATACAAATTGCAAGGAATAAAAAGTTCGTAATATATTCATAATAGAGGTGGTTAAATGGAAATGTGAGTTAAGAACTCTTAAAATTAAAATTGGCATAACCTTTGTTGTTGAAAGCAAAACAGAAGACAGGTAATACATTTCTATCTCTATAAAATCTATGCACTGAATCTCTGAAATGAAAATTGAATTGTTTGATGGAAATTTTTAAACTCTTGTAGACACTGAATCATTTATTTTGTTCAGTTCTTAAGGCATTATGAGAAAGCATTAGAGATCAAACAAAAATAAGTCTGACGAAATCAAATTAGAGCATTTCACAGTAATAACATTAAAAACATTTAATTATGAAAAATAACCCCTAAAAAACACAATTATATGAAACAATTATGATTAATTACAATCATGCTGCCGCATAAAAATAATTAGAAAAGTTCGAAAGAAGAAAAATGCAACGGTTTATTTAGAAAAAGCAAGAAACACAGAAA
Source organism: Meta bourneti (assembly GCA_933210815.1). Taxonomy (NCBI): domain Eukaryota; kingdom Metazoa; phylum Arthropoda; class Arachnida; order Araneae; family Tetragnathidae; genus Meta; species Meta bourneti. The sequence goes on along the minus strand of OW119923.1, from coordinate 62,803,245 downwards.
ATCACAATAGAAGTAGAATAGGAATGATAAAATAAATGAGACCAAAGTTATACAAATTATCAAACATCGTTTGGTGTTTTAGAACTGGTTACTATACCGTTTCTTAACTCCAATTTTTAAGTACGAAAATTCTAATTTTCATGCATGTGCTCATATGCACGAAACTACTATTAATCGAACACTTCCGGATTTAAATAACATTTACAATTATGCACTGGAGACATTCCCATCTAATCGTTGCAAACAGGGAAAACAGGCAATATATGCAAACAGGGGAAAAGCTAAAGAGCTAAAAAATGTAAACTAGTGTACAGTAATTCCTCGCCTACCGGGGGGGGTTCCACAGAAAGGCCTTGGTTGGTGAAACCGTGGTTGACGAGGGATACATGATGTTCTACTTATGTATGTATATATATGTTTTTACATTGAACATGGGAATATGTATAGAAAACGAAACAATAAATAAGAAGTTACACATAGTAAGCTTTAATAAACAAAGATATGTACATACCATAATTTGGTACATATGGTACAGGATAATACATATGTAATTACATAATGTACATAATACATATATATATATATGTATGTACTTAATATTAATATGTGCATATGTACACAAATAATGAACATTTGTGAACTGTGTGAATAATGAACATATTACTTACAAAAATACGAAAGAATAATCTGTTGTCTCATTTTTTCTTGATTTCCTTTTGGACCTCTTTATACGGCTGTAGCAGACCCTCCAAACCATTTTTTAATTTTAGACTTCTTTCTAATGATAGATCTATGTCAAAAACCAGATCTTGGAGTTGTGCAGATGAAAAAATTTTGTTTATGTTACTTAAAGGGATGTAGTTGTCGATGTCGTGGTCGTTGCTTCCTGGGTGTCGTCCTCATCACTTGATTCAACTTCCAATATTTCAAGAAGTTCTGCTTGTGTTAGTTTATTATCATGAGAGTTTAGAATTTCTTCAACATCAGAGGACTGCAAGCTGTTAAATCCCTCTCCCTGAATTTCGTGAAACACCTACAGAATTTCTTCGATTTCAGGTTCTTGGTCAGGTACACCTGAATATTGGTTCTTGGTCAGGTACACACTATTTCTGGCCATAGTTTTTCCAGCATGCATTTAATGTAGAAGGACGTAACTCCTCAGTTGCATCCTTGATTATTACTAAACACTGAGCAATGGTAAATTGTTTCCAACTCTGAGTTTTAGTCAGTGAAGGATCTAGTTCCATGCTGTCCAAGATGTGACTGAAAGTCCGCCTCAGGTAATACCGCTTAAATGCAGCAATTATCCCCTGATCTAATGGTTGTAGGAGCGAGGTGGTGTTGGGAGGCAGAAATCGAACTTCTACATCTGGGTCGACTAATTTCGGGGATTTGGGATGTCCGGGAGCGTTGTCAATCAGTTGAATGGTAGTGACTTTGAGGCCAAATATTACTTAACACTAGGAACAAAGCAATTCACAAACCAGTCTGTAAATAATGACGCGGTAACCCACGCTTTTGGATTGGCTCTCCAAAACACTGGGGGACCACTTTTGTCTTTATTTTTAAGGCACATGGGTTAAGGCTTTTGTATACAAGCATGGGTTTCACCATATGATCACCCGAAGCGTTACATCAAAATAGAAGAGTTAGCCTATCTTTCGCAGCTTTAAAGCCCCGTGCAGATTTCTCGTTTTGTGATATGAAAGTTAGAGCAGGCATCCCCTTCCAAAACAAACCTGTCTCATCGGTGTTGAAAACTTGTTCTGACTTATACCCCTCACGTTCGATGAATTCTTTCAGCTCGGCCGGATATCGATTGGCCGCCTCTTGATCCGCTGAAGCCGACTCTCCCACGATTTTAACATTGTGCAGAGAAACTGCTTCTTAAATCTCTCGAGCCATCCCTTACTTGCTTGGAAACTTATTGTTTCCCTTTCAGGCTTTAATTTATTAAAAAGCCGTAATGGCTTTTCTTGAATGATGCGGGTGCTAATAGGCACCATCTTTTGTGTTTGGTCTTCAATCCAAATGCTGAGAGCTTTTTCCATATTTTCCATGGTTTGAGATCGTGGAAAAAATGTAATTTTGTTGCTAATACTAGTGCCGCACGAAACACTAGACCGAATGGATTTTTCACTCTTTTTAATTGTTCTTACGTTAATTCATTTACCTTAAACTTTTTCGAGACACTCGCAAAAGTGTCATCTGCAGCTAGAAAATTCAACAACTGAATTTTTTTTATCTAGTCATGACACTTCAGTTTCTTTTTACGAAGTCTTTATCGCCATTTTTAGAAGTCATTTTCAAAAACTCCGAAACGAAACGTGCAGCGTGTGAGAACATGTATGTAACACTGAACAACTGTCTGTGTCGACTGGCGAGTGAACAATTTATTGCCGGATATAGAAGATTCGGCTGACATAAACAAAACTTAACACTCTATGTAAACAAACCAACTCCTTCACCTTCCTTTCGCGAGTGTGCAAGGTCATTGAAGGTCATTGCACTACGAGTTTACCCATTCTTCACCGAATTTATTTCATTGCTTTCATATTCTAAATTATATATGTTGTGAGGATTCATTGATGGACCCCTCAATTAACCCTTCCTAAGGCAAACTAGCCGACAAGAGTCGTTAAAACACGGACAATGCGTTTCCATCTCTCTGGCACCAGACGGTCTGGACTTGTACCGAAGACGGACAAAGAGAATTCGTTCCGAAAACACCCAGGTGATTAGGAGTCCACCTGCCAGGTAATTAAGCCCACCTGCGCTAAGTAGCTGATTCCATTTTACGTCAGACAGTCGTCGCCAGATCAGCAACCAATTAAAAGCAACAACCAATCAAAAGCAACAACCAATCAAAAGCAACAACCAATCAAGAGCGAACCAATCAAAAAACCACCAGAGAACAAAGGCTTCGAGGTTTCAAAAGGAAAAGAAGAGAGTCGAATCGTCAGTTCTTGCTTGTGTTCTCGTTCGAGAGGCTTGACACAGCGACCCTTTGAGCGGTCACTCCTTAGGGAGAAAATTTATTTTTAGAAGATGGTTCTCTCACCCAGAGAGTACGCGTTCTTGTAGCCTGGCGTAGGCTGCCTATCTCGAGTTTCTGCTTTGGTCCCATCCGAGAGGCTCGATCCAGCGACCCTGCGAGTGGTCTAACTCCTTAGCCTGCAAATAGCTTGGAGTTGTTTTCTCAACCTGAGAAACCTAAGAAACGTACTGGAGTTCCGGGAAGATACCGTTCCCGTCTTGTGCTGACCCGACGACCCCAGTGGAGCCGATCCCTGATTGTGCCAAACCGACGACCTGCGAAGAATCCGGTGCTGACTTCTCGTCCGGCAGGGAACCTGAATCGACCCGTCATCCCGTGAGGATCCGGTGCTGATCTTTTGTAATCGTCACCCGACGAGTAGAGTCTCCACCCGAGACAATTGAGAGACCTTTTCTCCCACTCAGACTTTCGTACGTACCTGAGATTACAACAACCTGTCGCATCCAGCTAGCCTAGGCATAGAATTCGTGAAAGTACCTTGTAAATAGATTCAAATATAGTCAAGAAATTGTTCTCAATAAAATTAATGTTTATTATTTAAGTTAGACTGTTCTCTGTAGATTTGAATCTACCACGCTACCCGGAGAAGTCATTACAATGTACATATAGGTACACCTAATTCTGTTTTTGCACGAACTTTTTTACACGAATTTGTTTAACACGAATTCAAAATAAATATTTCATTCCCTTTTTACACGAGTCATTTTGATTTAACACGAGCGGTCCAATCCAATTTCTAACAATTTTTTTTGCCTAAATTCTAAGAAAACAAAATTTATTTGTAGATCATTTCTATTTTCTATATGTATAACAGCTAGTGTGTTTTGAAACGCGTGCTTTCCTCTAGATACATTACATAACGTTTTAATTATTGAATTTGGTGCACATCTACCATATTCGTGCATTGTATCTTCGGAAGACATATAGTATGCAGCTCTATTTCAAAGTGAAAGAATCTATAGTCAAATTTGTGCACATATAAATTTATAAATTTTGCCGAAAGTCAATAAATTGCAAGTTTGAAAATTTTTCATACCTTTATTTATTAATTTTAATTTGAGATATTTTTGGTAGCCCCTTATATAATGTCACATAATTCACCCATTACCAAAACGAAAAGGAAAGCGATTTCTTTGGAACTTAAAATTCAAATTTTAGATCGTCTTACAACTGGACAAGGTGCTACGTCTGTAGGAAAGCATTTTGGTGTACATGAAGCTACCATAAGAACAATTGAAAAAAATGAAGCTGCAATTAGAAAGTCGGTATGCTCTGGAACAAAAGTAAGTGTTAATTCATCATCATATACAAGAGATATTGTCAAGGAAAAGATGGAAAGGGCTCTGGTAATATGGATAGAAGATGTCACTAAAAAGAGTACCAGTAGATGGAAATGCCATCAAGCAAACAGCACTAAGAATTTATAGGCAGATTAAAGAAAAGGAGCCAAGCACTTCATCTCAGTTAAACAGAAAGTATGAATTTTCTGTAAGTACAGGTTGGATGACAGGGGATGTAGGACAGATTTTTTTTTCATGAAGAATTTTTTTTATTTTCATTACATATTATTACATGTGTATTTTGTTGAAATAAAATAATAGGCTTAAAACGAATATTTTCATATGGTTTTTTTAATTATTTTTACTGAATTTTTAGATCTGGAACCAATCTTCTTTTCTTCCATAGATACAATGTCTTTTTTTACACGAATGTTTTTACACGTATTCTTCAGGGACGCATCTATCGTGTAAAAACAGAATTAGGTGTATTTATTTTGTCTGAAGGAAGAAAAAAAGCTGTGGATAAGCGAAACCTCCTTTGTTTCCGAATCCGCGGTTGGCAGAATTACTGTATATTTATATATTACTATTCCCAAAATTTCTATACAGAATTACTGTATATTTATATATTACTATTCCCAAAATTTCTCTTTGGTTTTCTTTAATTGGATTACTTTACTTGCCATGGCTATGTCTTACGGTTTGACTAATGTTTATTTCCCGTTTTTTAGCTTTCTGCCTTTTTTACTAGCTTGCATTTTTTAGCTCTTTAGATTTTTCCTGTTTCGCATATTTGAATTTTTAATATATATAGTATGTAATAGTAAAATAAACTAAACAATAGGAAATAGAAAAATATAAGCTTCAAGTTTAATTAAAGCTCCTGAAGAGTAATTCACAGCAGAAATTTTTATTTTATACAAAAATATTCTTTTTAGATCCAGAAGAATTAGAAAAACTTAGTGGAAAAGCAATAGAAAAATTCTTATGAATAATTATAATTACCTGAAATGTTCAGCAAAATGATTTATGATTATGAATCCTGTTACATTACCAAAATGTAATTCATAGCCTACTTCTCATAATCGCATGGTCATGTGGCATTTCTTGTATCGTACAAGACAATTAATTGCTGAAGCAGACATCAATTAAGTCGAAACGTGAATTTCCTATGGTACTAGTCATAAAGGAATCTTTTACGTCTCGCGATTAGGTGAAACATCTCAAAAATCAAGAATTGGTGAATTACTGTAGCAGACATTAATGAAGTCGAATCTTGATATTCCTATGGTATGACATAAAGGAATCTTACGTCTCAAGACTAAGTGAACACATCTCACTCACAAGATAACAGTAATTACGGAATTACGTTAGGTATGACTCCTAAAGACATTAATCGAATCGGTGTCTTTCCCATTACTGATGATAAAGAAAGCTGTTAGTCCCATATCACAAGGGATTTTACTGTTATTCAGACTCTGTGCCAGCATTCAGACAATTAAACATTTTATAAAATTAGAGCTATTGATAAATGCAGCCTTTGTGGTATGTGTTATATAGGTCAAACCAATAACTCCTTGAACTTACGTATTAATCTACTACGTTCTAATATTAAAAATTATAACTCCCATTCCCTTTTAACTAGAGTTCCATCATTTCTCATTACATGGCTTTAATAATGCAATTATTACTATACTTGAAATTATAAACAATACTGAATTACGATTGGCTAAATAAAATGGTTATATCTTAAAATATAAAAATGGTTTAAATGATTTATTTCACAATTCACAAGTTAATTTATTTAACTGTAACACATATGCTTTATTCCACTCATCAAGAATCAAAACGAATAGAGGTTGTAGGGGTAGCGGTATTAATAAAAAATTAAAAAACTCTGAAAGCAATAAACAGTTTGAAGACATTACAAAATACCTAAAAACTTTAGAAAAAAGTTTTATTGAAAATTTTAACTTTAAATCCTTTGTAATCCTTAAAAATTTTATTTTTTCTTTGAATGACAGAACTTGTTCAAATTTAAGAAATCTTTCACACTAGACTCTTTAAAACCTCATTTTCTACTTTTACTGCTTGATATTTACAAAGCTCGACTTTCTGAAATTAATATGGAAAACTATTAGTAATGATAATTTAATTTACATGAAAATATATACCATATATAGGATTTAAACACCCAATTTTTGACAAATTTAATTTCAATAAAATTGCAAACAATTTAACGAATATTTTTCTCATAAAATTTCATACCATAAAAAATGCTTTAAATATAATATACCTTTGGGTAGAAAAATATTTAATTATAATCATTTATGCAGTAAGGTTAATTTATATAGGGATAACTGTGATGCTTTTGCAACGACATAAATTATAGGCCATATTTAAATGATAGTCTAGGACATATTGTAACTGGCAATCTTGGAATTATTGATAATGAACAATTAAGGGAATTAATGTATAAAGGTACTAAAATCAGAGATATAACTTTAAAAAAAGTTTTAAACTTAAAAGTTTCCTCGAAGACATTGATAATTTGTGTATTATGACTTCCACTAAATTTAATACCCCTACTTACCACTTCACAGAATAGAAATGGAAACTTTACGACTTTAAAAATTTTATAAATGAAAATCTCCCACCTTCTGGAAAAACACCGATTACTATAAGGCAATAAGCCTAGCTATTAAAGACTTACAAAATAAATTCATAATAACACCGATAGATAAATCATCAGGTAACTATGCTATTAGAAAACTATATTTAAATTTACTACATACTGAGCTTAACAATTCTGATACCTATAAGTTCTGCAAATCTACATATAATACCTATTGTTAAAAAAATTATTTCTTTAAATAAAATATTAAAAATTTATAATCATCATATTATTTTATCTTACATAACTATTGTACCTAAATTTCATAAAAATCCAATGAAATTCCGATTTATTACCTGTGGTACAAATTCTTATATGATTAAACCTGGTATCTTTATACTTTGTAAATATCTAAAAATTATCCTTAATGCCATTATTGAAGAAGGTTTCACCTGGATTACTGGTGATAATAATAACGTTTTAAATTATATAAATAAAAATATTATTAATAATATACTAACCTACGACTTTAAAGACTTATTTACTAGCATACCACTGGGCAAACTTAAAGATGTGCTAAACTACTGTTATCATGACTTTAAAAATCTAATTACTATTGATTTTGAGAATTGGGAATTTTTGGTTAACTTCTGTATCTTTAATAATTTTATTTTTAACGGTGAGCTTTTATTTATTCAAATTAAGGGTATACCCCGGGGTTCCAACTTTTCAACCATTCTTGCTAATTTATTTTTACATTATTATAAAAAAAATTTACCTACAAATTAATTCTGCCTTTAGATATATTGATGATTTGATTGTTTTAATGATAGTAATTTTGCTAACCTATGGAAATCGATATACCCAGATGAATTATATTTATTAAAAACTAATTCAGATAATAATAAAGCCGTCTTTCTAGACTTGAATATTTCCATTTTAAATAATAAAAGTGATATTAATATTTATAAGAAATCATTTTGAATTTCCGGTTTTTAAATTAATACATTGGAATTCAAATATTTCTAAAAGAATATATATCATAATACAATTGTTAGTCAACTGGTACGTTTCAATAAAATTTGTAACTCTAAATCTAACCTTCTTTTACAATGTAATAAACTCATTAACACACTTCTTAATAATAAATACCCTCACTCTTTTATAAGATTATTTTTGAAAGATTTAAAAATATTAATATTATTTAACTGATGATTAACAATAATGGCTTATTTTGGACTTTCCTGTTGACTATCAATTCTATTGGATATACTAATTATAATAGGACTGTTAGTTTATTAAAAGACTGGATTTGAGCACTATCTTTTCGATTTCCGGTTCCAATAAACCGATTTGGAATTCCGAGTCGGAATCGGAGTTCCAGTTCCGAATTCTCAACTGTGATGTATAATATGATTTTGGGGCGCTATGAATGGCATTTGCTGGCGGTCCTCATGTAGGTTGCGGCGGGTTGTTGTCGAGCTGAGGTTTATTAATGTGGGTAAGTTTGTATTCTCTTCTACAGTTTTGTATTGTACGTGTTTTGTATTATACGTCTTTGGTGTGTGTCCTTGGATATCCCCGGTTTCGATTTTCTAATTTTGCCTTTCTACATATGGTGATTGGGGGGGGTGGGGGTGTTTGGCTACTTTTGGTGAACTGCCGCCCACACGCAGAAAACACCCAGAACACATATATCGTGTTGACAGGGTCAGGCTCCTCCCTGATGACGCCCTGATTCATCAACATTTCATTTTTTTTCGAAATTTTCTTAGTATTCTTGAGTTTAAATTTCTAAATTTCTCTCTTTCTATATATATATAATATATATATATATATATATATTAAAATAAATCAATTGATTGGGAATTTAAAAACTTTAGAGAGTGGCTCATTATTGCAGCAAGCTAATGTATAACAAGAAGTTATATACAAATTAAAAGATAGAAACAAACTTTAATGACACACGAAAAGGCAATTTGACCTCTTAAGTCTTACTAAAACCATTTTAAGGAACAGTTTATAACACAATCAAATATGACGGATCTATTTTGTAAATACAAAAGCACCAAAATTAAGATCTATATGGATTCTACCTGAATCAAAAAATTTGACTTCACGACCTATAAACTAGGTTTTCTAAAAGTTTAAGATTCATAAAGCAAGTATTCTCCAAGCTTTCCATTAGAGGAATTTCATTACTGAATGTTAAAATTTAATATATTATTTAGTGGATCAGCAGTTGTTCTTTCCAAACACAAAACTCTGAAATAGCATATAAAATTTGAGAGTAATGGTTAAGCTTCCTTCCTAACTGGATGAATAATGAAGTTATTGCTTTAAAATAAAACATTTATTTACAATAAAAAATCTAACGTATTATGTCTACTTTTGAGGGTAATAAACTAAAACAGTTTAATTGTATGTGTATACGAGAGAAAATACAAGATCCATAGTAGTATTTATATGGTTTTCACTTTGATGTAAGATTCAGTTTACCGTGTAGGTTATTGCTCTATATGGAGAAATATTTCTCCCGATTGCTGTAAATTAGAAACAACCCCATTAATGTTGCATTCAGATGGCAAATGAATTTTTCTGAAATTTTGGTATAAATTTATATACACACAGGGCACATATATTTTGGCTTACAATATATGTACCCAGTATTCCACTAAAACATATGACGATGACAATAAGAGAATGGTTGAAGATGATTAGAAACAATTGTAGAATTATAAAATAACACAATTCTACTGAGTACAATATAAAATATTCGAAGTTTCAAGAACAACCAGATGTATAGTCTTTATTAAGACCGGAATTTAAGAAAATACAAGCTTAACTTAGCATCTAGCTTTATGGTTTAATCAGTTAAATGTATGTGCGGAAACATCCTTAAGCGAATTCAAGAACGTACGCAAGCTGCTATTATCCGACAGCTCTGTACGAAACTACATATAAAATCACGCATGCTATTTCTTTCATTTAAAAATTTAATTTCTCAGTTCTAAAGACATCGAAAGTTAAAATGCAGTAACGTTAAACCATTTGCTTTTTTATTATTTATCGTTGTTGATTGTTACGTTTAAATAAATAATATTATCTTGTTCCTGAGATGCTTACTGAGGAGTTGACAATGCGCATATATAATATCAAGTAATTGAATGCTGCTAGTCAGTATTTGTGCTGGTACTTTAGAGAGCCAGAAGCGGAAGGTCCAAACATGAATCCCGACATATGAATGTCGTGGCACCATCAGGCCCAATGTCATTTCATCAATATCTTCTTTAGAGATCGTTTCCACCAGTATAATTAATTTTGCAGTAGAGCACTTGTATTATCTTTAAGAGCAGTTTTAATGAGACTCAACAGGCTAATGATAGTTAAGATGAGTTAAATGAATAACAGGTACTTGCCATAATGGGGTGATTTATAGTGGGGCAATGCCACGTAATAGAATAAACTTCGATAAGTAATGTCACGTAATACGATAGACTTAGTCAAGATTTACACTTGGTGATAAAAACTTTCTTTAAGATATTATTTTTACTAAGACATGTGTCTGAAAAACAATGTAAATTTCTAGGCCTCAAAAATATTTTTCTTTACTACAAAATTACGGATAATTAGAAGTTTATGTTGCATCATTTTTCTTCAAAGAAAATTATCTCGAACTTTAGTAACTCTGGAATAAATAATGAAATGTACAATGAAGTTATTCTTGGTATTATTTATATTGTAGAACCTATTGTTGCTGAATAATTTGCCGTTCCTTTTACTTTTTTTGTAGAACTTATTGTTGAAAGAGAATTACTTTTACTTGTTTTGAAGAATCTATTATTGAAAGGGGTATTTTTTTACTTGTTTACTAGAAACTATTGTTGAAAGGAAATTCGGAATTCATTTTACTTGTTTTCTGCAACCTATTGTTGAAAGGGAATTTCTTTTACTTGTTTTACCTACCTATTGTTGAGTGGTTAGGTCTTTTACTTGTTTTTAAGACCTATTATTGAAAGAAAATTTAAAATTTCTTTTACTTGTTTTGAAGAATCAATTGTTTAAACGTAATTCACAATTTCTTTAACTTGTTCTGAAGAGCCTATTGTTAAAAAAGCATTTGCAATTTCTTTTACTTGTTTTATAGAACTAATTGTTGAAAGCGAATTCTTAATTAAACACATCAAAATTTGAAGGAATATTAGCAAATTCAGGTCATAAGAAAAGTCTAACATGAAAGACGTTGAATTTTTAGAGACAATAGACAGTTTAAAATAACAGTAACTTCGCCAAAGATTGAGACCAAAAATAAATCAATGACAAGAATCTCTTAAAAATGATAGAAAATTACAGCCTTGTGCTTCTGATAATGAAAGGAGGAAGTTTAACGACGACGCTTAGATCTGAATGATTGCAGGGATGGGACAAGCACTCATCCAATTTTTGTAAACTCTAAGCTGAGCAGGAGGATAAGACACATTGGTATAATTTGAGAGGTAAAAATCAATAAACAGAGTAAACAAAAGGAGTACAAAAGAAAATGGTGAATAATTTTAGAAAAGGTGCTTATAGTTAACCATTTTTTAAACTATAGATAAAACCTTTGCATCCCACTCTTAAGTGACTATATTCTCCGTAACCCCCCTTACTATTTAAACTAGGTTTGTTGTACTACTATGCAGATTCCTCGTCAAAATAGGAGCTGCTGTAGCTCATTTGGTTTGACCACTGCGCTAGCAACCTATAAATATTCAAAAAATTATTAAATGTTAGATGCTTATTTACAATAAACTTCTAACGTATTACATTTACCTGAGGGTTATAAAATTAAAATAGTATAGTAGAATACGTATAAAAGCGGAAAATACAAGTCCCTCCGCAGTATATGATTTTCACTCTTGCGTAAGGTTCAGAGTTTATTGCTCGATGCAGAGAAATATTTCTCCCGATCGCACAAATTGAAAATAATCCCCATTAATGTTGCAGTCCGATGGTAAATGAATATTTTTGGCTTTTCATATAAATTTAAACACATACCGAGCACATACATATTTACCCCCACAATATCAATAGAATATATGACGGTGACAATAGAATGGTTGAAGATGAGACTATACTCAAGTTATAGGCGGTGTTGGTTCGATTCCAGTAGCATACCCCGGCTGCATTTCTCTTTCGTGTCAATTAAGCTTTCCTTGTATTTTTAGTCCATTACTTGACATTGTCTGTCATATGAGCCAAATATGGCCGTTACGTCCAACCCTTGTATAAACAAACACTTTTTTGGTGTATTACCTTTTATCAGATGAAATGAACTTATGTAAGTTTACTGATCAGCAATTTCGCATGAATTTAATATCGAAATGAATTATTTTATGTCTAATATTGAGGGCTAAAGACATTTGTTTAATTCTGAACAGCATGTGTACATTTCGAGCAACTTTCCTTAAATTCCTTAGTTTAACACACGTAGTTGTTGAATTCAGTTTTATGAGGAAGGTAGTTGAATTAACGTCGCACTGAAATAACACAACGGGCTATTGGCGACGGTTCGTGATAAATCCCGAAAAAAGAGTTCCGAAGACAACACGGGCAATTACTGAGTTGGCACCCCACTCTCCAAACTTCCGCATCGCTACAATGTGGGAAAGAGAAAGAAGCTATACGGATCATAGTGCACTTTTTGCTTTCTTGTACATAATAGGTTGATTGGTCAATAAATTTACGTCGCAATGGAGCAACACAACGGGTTATTTCAGATAATAGGAAAATTATCCCCATGGTACAAAGGTCAGTTTATATTAAATTGCGAAGTCTTTATATTACTTCAATAGGAGATTATTTAAGCACTATTCGGTATTGGTAAATTAGAGGACAGAACTATTACTGAAAATGCGTTCAGGAAATGAGATCAGCATCAATTTTAAGGCTAAATTTAAATTTCTAGTCCCCAAGGAAAATCTGTACGCTTACCACCATAATCATTGATTGTTCCCTTATGAAATCATATAGATTAAAAGCCAAGTGCTTCCTCGATCTATTCCTTCCTAATCATCATTTGTTGCTGTGTGTGCATGCTAACCATCTCTCCAGAGATTGATACTGGATTGATCAGGGTCTGCTACTGACATTCTCAGGAAAGCTGAAATTACCGTCTAGGAAATGAAATCGAGTTCCCTCTGTGTGCATCTCGGATCGTTTCGGATAAAAGGTATTTAAATATTGTATTCATTAATCAATATACCAAGTGTGCATGGTAAAGTCCATATGTATCCACGTAGCTGTCGAATGCAGATAGCTATAGTTATAAGAGTGATGTATAATTATAGTAAAGTGATTATAAGACTGCTTACATTACTGTAAAAATCAGAAATTAGAGTTCTCTCGAAAACTGCGAGATATGAAAAAAAAGAATTTGCAAAATTGTACATCATCTCATCGATATAATATGGAATTACACCATGCGTATTTAAATAGTGTGAATAGAAAGCGTGAAATACTGATTTTTTAGTATTCAATTCCCGTATATGTATTATTGCAAATTATTCCAAGTATTCTAGTACGAAGTATGGAATTATTTGTGAGCAAACTGATTAAAGAATTTGGTTCGATTTTTAGTATATGATAAAAGTAAATATATATTCTGATAATTAAAAATATTCCATAGTTTTCTTCATGGAAAATTTTTATTTTTGAATACTTGATTTAGCACAAAAATATGAAATGTGGCATTGTGGAATCACTATAATGAAATCAATTTCATTTAAAAACAAATTATCATGTTCCCAAATGGTATTTACTTTCGCACCCATGGATTAATTTTCAGTATTTTTTTCTTGTATTATACAAATGAATAATCAGAGTATTAAAATACCCTTTTTGTAACGAAGAGTTTGAAAAAAGAAAAGAACTCAGCTCTATTATGAAGATTCTGCATAATATCCGTACACCTCGCATTGTGATTCTTAGTAGTAGATACCTTAGCTTCCTTTAACATCTTACTGTAAAAATAACTACGGCTCTCAATTTTTAAATCATCCCTGATTGCTTTCCGGTCATAAAAGTTTAAATTTTTCTCAATCCATGCTCTTAATATAAAATCTTCAAGCTCTACTTCCCCTTATGGACTAGCTAAAGATTTTGTAGCCCAATTTTCTCTGAAGATTTAAGTTCTCAAGAAGACTTTAACCTGTCAGCTTATTACATTTTCCTCGACACAGAGTTCTTTGGAAATTCGTTAGAGAACTCATGTTTCTTACTTGAAAATTTTGAAATAATAAACTGCGCAATCTTTGTCTTGCTTGAGAGAAGGGGAAAGATAGATACCCGGAAAGAATTTATGGGGGTTTTAGACATCATGAAGTTTGAAGGCTCTGCTTTAAACTTTTGATGTTTAAAACCCCCATAAATCTAGTATTTGCTTCTTTTGTATATAGTTGAATAATGATAACCTTCTCTGTATTATGACATGTTGATGGTTAAAATTTAATAACCAAAGAAACAAGAGTTTTGTTGCAGAAATAAATTAAAATTATTCATAATAACAACATTCTCACGTGCTTATTATGTTTCGAGAAAGTGACAAATATTTTCTAAAATATCTTCTGCGTTTGACTTTGTCTCCATCTTCAAAGCTACGTCAAAATTTCTGACAATCAGTCGGTTTAACAAAGTAATTCATGGGATTTTCTAGAAATGTTTTTATTATTGCTGCCTGTTGTTGGGGAAAGCTGCTATAAAATTAGATATAGAAGGGAAAAAATTAAAAATTGCATTATGGATTGTAGCAAGGTATATAACAAATGCGAGGAAAAATTGAGAAGTTTTATGTTAAAGAAGAGGTATCTATAAAATAAAATTCGTGAAACATTTCTTTTCAATTTTTTCATCAAATAAACCACTGCAGTGCAAAACAGAAGAGGAATTAAAACAGCGATTTACGCAGTTGGATCTAAGTCTATTTATTAGCCATGTCGGCTGTGTCTTATCTGAGGGTTCATCAATGTTTATCACCGTCTGTTGTATCCATATTCACTGTCAAAATGTTTGTTTTGTGTAAAGCATTAGAATTTATTTCTCATGTAAGAATAGGCCAATTTATAACTTATGCAGACTCAATATATGTTCTGGAGTCATTAAAGTCCAACTATCTTCATTATTCTCTAGTTTTTTACATTAAATATTCATCGTGATCTTTTCCCGGCGTTTCTTTGGTATCTTTTGTTGATACCAAGGTACATCGGGATTGTATGCAATGAACAAGTCGACACAGCACCAAAACGTGCCCAAACTTTTTTGATTCTACGCAAACTCTATGGAATTCAACCCGTCGTTTCTCTTAGTCACAGATTACCATCCCGGAGAAAAGATTACCCCTCCAAGGTGAATAATGATGAGCTGAAAGCTGCAGTGGAAGCGGATACGTCTCAAACTACGCGTGAATTAGCAGCAAGGCTTGACGTTACTATTCCAACACTATTAAACCATTTGAAACAAATTGGTAAGGTTAAGAAGCTGGATAGATGGGGTTCCGCATGAATTAAACGAGCGTCAGAAGGGAAATCGTTTCGAAGTTTGCCTTTCTTTGCAGTTGCGACATAAAGGCGAACCATTTTTACACCGTATTGTTACGTGTGATAAAAATGGATTCTTTTTGACAATCACAAACGTTCAGCACAATGGTTGAATAAGGTTGAAGCGCCAAAACGCACTCCGAAACCGAATATTCACCAAAAATAGCTAATGGTGTTTGTTTTGCGGTCTAGAGCTGGTGTTTTCCATTACAGCTTCATGAGACCTGGTCAGTCTATTACGGCGGATGTCTACTGTAACCAATTCGACAAAATGATGAGGGAACTTGGGATTAAGCAGCCGAGATTAGTGAATAGAGACAAGCCAATCCTCTTGCAAGACAATGCTCGACCACATGTCGCACAAATAACGTTGATCAAACTACAGGAGATGGACTTGGAAACTCTCTGTCACCCCCACAAACACTGTATTCCCCAAACTTTGCAACAACTGACTACCATTTCCTCCAAGCATTGGACCATTTCTTGCAAGGAAAAATATTTAATTCCCATCAAACTGTAGAAAACGCATTTCGTTATTTTATCAAAACTGCTCTCCAGGCTTCTTCGCTGCCGGCATTAACAAGTTACCGTTAAGATGGCAAAACTATATCGATAGTTTAAGCGCATGCCTTGATTAATTATACCGCTTCTTGCTTGAGATATAATAAACCAAACTTTCAGTTCGAAATCGGACATTCCATACTTGATGACCTAATATTATTGATCCGCAGTTGATAATAAATCACCAACCTTTAAAATTCACTTTTAACCATTAAATTTATTTACAGGCTTCCATACAATTTATTTACATTGTTGACCACCGTATTGTTTGAAAACCATATTTTCTCATCTAAATATATAAAATAGGATGCGTGTGTATGTATGTGTGTATATTTTCTATACAAATCTACACCGTTTGACCAATCCACACCAAATTTGGTACACTTATACTTTAGAACACTGCGGTCAGCATAGGCTAACTCTTAACCCCCGTTCTATTGGCCCTAGGGGGCTAAAAAGTATTAGAAATCGCCATAGAAATAACATTGAGCATAGATTGATTGCTTTAGACAGTTATGGTTGCTTTACCAGTGTTGATCGAAAAACAATTTTTTCCGAAACAAATTAAATTACAATATTTATGTTTGAACTGACTTTTTAGTTCTTCCCATGATGTAAATAAATTATAGATATTTTATTGATTTAAGAAAGAATATTTTAAAATATTTATTTTTACAAGGAAATTCAAGAAAGATTTTCAGGAGTTCAAGGATGATTTTCAAGGAAAGTTGGTGTATATATTTCGACCAACTTTCCTTAAATAATTTATTGAATACGTAATGATTTGTAGAATTCTGTTTCATAAACGTTTTAGGTAAGGCGTGTAACTTATTTTAAAATGTCCGGAATAGATACATGTGAATCCTCCGTTGAAAGTAGTGATTTTCTTTCTGAAAAATTCTGTAAGATCGACCTTCTGCTTTTTGAAAATTTTTTATCTATTTAGTTTAATTTGTCTACACCGATTACATTTATTTCTAACCCAAGCACCGTTATTCCAAAAATCACAAACGAAAATCTCATTGATCATAAATGCGTAATTTTGCTACTCTATTTGACAGGTGTAATGTGCATTTTGTTATTCTTGCTCCTGGAGATGAAACTAAAAATATTGTGTATAATCAAGTTTTGTGTTACGTTTGTATTACAGTGAATTTGTAAAATATTTTACTTCATGATGTGTGTACTGTCCTTATACTTTTAAAAACCTGTTAATGTAATTACTTTGATTTTACACTATAGATTGATTTGATTCATTTTCCTGTCTAATAGATGATTGGGATAAATACCCGGGCAAAGCTATGTTTCAGTCATGTTTGAGCATTACTAAATCTAACTTTTAATTGATTGTATAAGTATTTCCTACTTTATTTGACAGGTGTAATGTGCATTATTGAATTAAAGTTCATTATTATTATTGTATTTCTATGATGAGTTTTATATTTTTACACGAATATTCTGAATATTTGATTGATAAAAAATGATATTTAAAATATTTGATTTTTCATAATTTTCACTTTGTAATGGAACACGAAAAACTTCAACTCAATCATAAAAGCGTAATTTTGTTATTTTAGATTTGGCAAACCAGAATTAATGTTTTATTATTTTATAAATTTGATTTAGAATCCCGTGTGTGTATTTGAGTTACCACAGAGAAATGGTTGCAGTCACATTTGAGCATTACTAAATTTCATAAATCATTATCGTCTTTATCAATACTTTTCAAATGTCTTTTTTCGAATTGCTCTATTTCAGAATACATTCAGGCAGTCGAAATTCGACACTTTGAGCATCTTTCGTTTCTTAGAATTCTGCATTTTTTCGTCGGAATTTCGTTTCTGTTTGTCTTTATGTCTTAATCTTTTACATATTGCAATATATTCAGGAATTAAATGTATATATTTGCGTCCAAAGGATATTGTAGAAGCTATGAAAAAGTTAAAACGTATTTTCCGTACAACTTAAATGATTGCATTTTTCTGTGAGAGA
The DNA here is from genome assembly GCA_933210815.1 of Meta bourneti. Classification (NCBI taxonomy): domain Eukaryota; kingdom Metazoa; phylum Arthropoda; class Arachnida; order Araneae; family Tetragnathidae; genus Meta; species Meta bourneti. Next base: position 62,785,167 of record OW119923.1, on the reverse strand, counting down.
AAAAGTGATTATTCTAATTCACTTTTCAAGCAACATTTAACCATTTCAACCTGAGCAACGCCGGGTAATTCAGCTAGTTTTATATATTTGAGTAGCAAATTCTTTCGCTTGGTCTGTTACTACCTGAAGGTGATTGAACATTGATTTTAGTACGTAATGGATGAAAACATTTCACTAAGTAAGCAACATTTCCAGCACCTACTATATATTTTATTCACGATCTTATCGATACGAGACAGGGCACACGTAGTTCTACGTTTAAACATAGCGGACGAATCCATTTCGGCACAGTGGGTTTTGTTCCAATTTTCAAACACGAAGATGGTGGCACGGGCATTTTCATTTTCTAAAACCTTTACAAAATAAGTTAGATCAAAACAGATCTAGATTACTTACTTTATCACTTTATAGCGTTATGTAGTATAGTAGTAGTTGTAGGGACTAATTCCAAACTAAGTTTAAAAAGTATAATTTATGTATGTATGAAGAACTATCATTAGAGCTGGGATTTTCTGAACTGTAGTCTATATATATATAGAGAGAGAGAGAATTTGCTTTGAGTTTTTTTTTCTGTACTCGTGTGAGGCTTAGTCAAAGAAATAAACGCAAGTTACCTGCGAAAACTCAAAAATACCGAAGGTAAGTGGAGAAAACAAAATCATAAGACGTAATCATCATAAAACATCATTTGTTCTTTGCTGCTTCCAGCGCTGTTCATCTAAAGGGCTGTTATGATGTTATTATGTTTCTATAATTACATGCATTTTGTTTTTGGTTTGGTATTTCTTACCTCTGATTTTTGGCGATGGCTTATATACAAAAAGTCGCAACATTTTAAGTACATTGTAATCATGAAAAACAGAAAGCTATATTATATACAGAGGGTGGACAAAATAATATGAACACCTGTGAAATGAGACAAAATCTTTATTAATAGGCTGTTGGCCCTCCTTTTGCATCAATTACAGCTTGTATCCATCGTGGAATGGACAAATACAAGTCATGCACAACAGTTACAGGGATACGTAGCCACTCTTCCTGCAAAAAGGTCACTAATTGAGAAAGTGTCGTTGGAGGTGGAAACTTACTGCGCAGTTTGCCCTCCAAAATACCCCAAAAAGGTTCAATTATATTAAGATCAGGAGACTGAGGGGGCCACACGAGGTGTTGCAGTTCATCATCGTGTTCATCAAGCCAGTTTCCGACAATTCCAGCAGTGTGAATGGGCGCCTTATCATCTTGAAACACAGGTCGAGAATCAGGGAACAAAGTTTGCACCATTGGATAAAGATGATCGGCCAGAATACTGAACCGGTACTCTAACCCGCCCTTGCAGGACAACAAGTGGGCCGAGACCACGGTGAGACATCGTGCCCCACAGCATCACTGATACCCCTCCATGCTTAACAGTAGGAAGGAGACAGTTAACATCAGACTTGTGCTGGCGTTCTCCAAACGTAAACACGTCCGTTAGTCTGGAATAATGTGAGCGACGATTCGTCTGACCAGATGACATTCTCCCATTGTTGTTGTGTCCAATTCTTATGGTCGTGACACCATTTTCGTCGTTTCAAGGCATTGCATGGTGTCACCAATGGTTTTGGAATAGCCACTCTACCGTGTATGTTTGCTGCATGCAGTTCACGGCGGATAGTTTTTGTCGATACACCTTCCTGCAGATGTGTGTTCATCTCAGATGATATCTGGGATGCTGTTGTCTTGTGCTTTCTGGTCATAATCTGCTTCAAGACCCTTCTGTCTCTATCAATCTGCTTCGACTTTCGTCCACTGTTATGCTTGGCAGATGATGTCATTACCCGTCGACACGGTACTTCTCCCAACACCAACAAGGGTGGCCGTTTTCGTTACTGAGGCTCCGGAAAGACGGGCTCCAACAATCATGCCTCTTTCGAAATCTGTGAGGTCAGCCATAACGAAGTTTTAACGCCCCAATTTATTTCGCATCCGAACGCTATCACTGCTACTAATAGACTGATGTGTGCACATTTTCGCCCGCTAGGTGGCACTCTTCCACACTAGAGGGCGGGAGTATACGACAAGTTCCGTCGAGTGTTGTATTTTTCACAGGTGTTCATATTATTTTGTCCAACCAGTGTATGTGTGTGTGTAGATTTCTGTTTTCATGATTACAATGTACTTAAAATGCTGCACTTTTGTAATTAATATAGAGGTTTGGAACTATTTGTATTTTTGTTTATGTATTTGATAACTTTGTATACGTAATAAAAAGATTTAGAACACTAGAAAATTTTCAAAAACTAGTATAAATAAGTATGATTTCTTTTACTGTTTTCATATTGTTTGCTATAAAAATATTTGTAAAAATATAAATAGCAGCAGTACTTGCAAACCTATGCACCAAATTGTAGGAAACACTCGAAGTAAAAAAGTACACTTTGAAAAAAAATTTTAAATGTCCCAGTTTGAAATTTTTAAATATTGGAATGTTTCATAAAAATTCGAATTTCTAAATTATTGTTTATGTTTAAATGTTTTCATAATGTATATTTCATGTTATTGAAATAAGTTACACTAACACATTTTCGGTAAATTTCAAATAAAAAATAAGTGTTCAAAGGGTACTGTGTCCCCTTACCTAAATTAAAACATTAATTCTCATGTTGGTTATAAGAAACTTTGAAGACTCAAAATAAAATTAAACCTCAAATCCGTTAGCACTACAAAACAAAGTTGATATTGGTGACTTTCAAAAGTGAAAAAATATGTAACATTAAAATTCGTTTAATGTTGTCTTGAAATTTCAAAGGCATAAAATCTACGACATGAACTTTTATGAATTCAGCTTTTGTGTTTAATGAAGTGAGCAAATAAATTATGTGAAATGAAGTTCAACGCTTTCCATTAATGTAAATCTGTCACACCGTTCAAGTAGAAAGTACAGAAGCGTAAATCATCTATGTCAGATCGTGTAGGCGTTGTTTCCCTTCCTTGTGGATCGTATTAAAATTTACTTTAATCATATGCATCACTAGTTAAACTTACTTGATTGACTGTCAGCGCTGTGTAATCCTTCAACCAGATAAACTGTCCTGGAAGTTGAACCCAAATGCATCTTATTTTAAAGATATCGATATATTCCAGAAGGTTCAAAGATAAAGTATTAATAATCTCGAGAATTGAATATTTTTGTTGTAAACTAATTTTAATGCCCCATATTGGAAGATGTTTCTCAAGATGTTTTACTAAAATAAATTATTTTTAAGTTTACAAAAATTAGATATCCTCTAAGGAATACACATGTTGTCACACTTGTTCATTGCAAAATTTAATTCTACATCAATAACGTAAGCTCTAAAACTGTTATGTTAGAAGTAATAAAACAGTCACTATTTTTTACATATACTTACATAAGCATATTTCTGACGGTCTTTAAGAAGCATTTTTGTATCTCATATTTTATACGGCATCTATGGCAATAAAAAGACCCCATTTTACCCAAAAAGAGGTGCTCAAATCATTAAAAGATCTAGATTAGTAGCCTATCATTCATGAAGGTTAATAACATCAATGAAAATTACGGACTTTCAAACAGAGTTCTAGAGATAAGAGCAGGGTTGTGCTCAATGGCAATATTTCTGTTATCCCTGATGTTCTCTAGGGATGAGCTATTGCTTCTTTCAGAAAGTTTACCGGACTCGATTGCTAATGGGCTCACCTTGTTTTGAATTGGAGTTGTAGATTCCCCAATCTGTAATTTGCATGACTCTGGACAACCTATGATGACTGAACACTTAGACGCATGTACTGCATTTAAAGTTTATGTTATGCTGTTCAATTATTATATGGTAATTCTATGTTGTTGAATTGGAGAGCTTGTGGACAAATGGCATGAAAGCTACTAATGTCAGGCATTTGTAAACTACATATTTTACCTTTAGCATCTAACAAAACAAATATACTTTAGATTCGAATGTATTGGAGACGATATTTCGACCTGTTTTGTACTCAGTGAAACACTCTTCACTTAAATTCAATAGACTGATTAATTCAAAATAGGACCTATGAATTCTCAAATCATGTAAAATCAGGAATACTTGAGAATTGAAAATACAAATGAAAAATGTTTATCAAGGAATTTTTATAGCTTACTAAATAAAGAAATCATAACTATGTTAAAGTAATGCAATTATTTTACTTTTAAAAGTAGATTCCATACGATATTAAATCCTTAAAGAAATTGGACATATTCTAACGAGACGGCCCTGAAACTCGTTATGTAAGAAATATGACAGCAAAAGTCTAATTTTTTTATTTAAATTTGCTGGATTTTTCTGATCCCTCTTAAAATCCTTCCTTCAAATATTTAATTTGGCTTAACTAGCATAAAATTTGAAGTTTGTCTTTCCTCTTAGTCTATTTTTCTAGTGACATATTTTCATCATTTATGGAAGATTTAAGTATAATATATGTAAAAACGAAAACAAGCTTGTATGAGTAATTGAAATATTAGATTACAGCATATGTTTTTATAAAAATTAGCTGATATGTGACGTAGATGTAAAAAAAAATCTGTGTTCGAGAATATTCCCTCCCATTTTCAGTTACTGTAATCATTCAACGAGTTATGCTCTTTTCGATGATATTTAACATTTCCCTGTTACTTAAGCTAACAAATGTAAAAGAAATATGGAACTAAAATTCTTAAGAAACAAATAAGTGCCCTACACAATCTCATTAAAGTAACTTCTTCAGTTTCATTATAGCATAATTACAGTTTTGAAATATTTCTCCACAGGAGTCAAAAAATAACTGGACCGCTAAATATTTAGTTCTGATGCAATACACCAATCAAGTTCGTCTACTTTTAAATATAATTTAGTTCTTAAACATTTTATAATATACGATATTATGTTAAATGTGTATCAAAGTATTTTAAATATTCAACATCTGTCTGTGATGTTTTAAATATATGTAATTATGAATCCAACATTACAGTTGTACATTTACATTTTCACAAAAATTGCTACTGAAAAAAATGGATATATTTTCTTATATTGCTTTCACCTTTATCTCTCATATAAAACCCTTTCAGCTTATTATTAGTAGTATACATGAGCTATACTTCCTTTCCATCTGAGAAATAAATTTAAGTTTTATTTATTCTTATTACGCTTTAAGCAAAATATTTAATAAGGGCTCATACATATTTGAAGGGCAACATTATGTTAAGACAAACTTTAAATTTTTCAGTAAAGCAATTTCAAGCTATAAAAAAATTCCATGAGGTAGGTTATGAACTATTCAAGAGGTCACGTGATTTTAAACTTTAGAGTAATAGCACTCTTTAAGCAATTAGAAATTCTTTTTGATCCTCTAGAATATTTTGTTTTTAATTTTTCACATTGCCCAATATACATTTTGGTGAGTTATTACTATGTAGCCCAAAGGTTGCCGATTTAATAAAGGTAAGGGTTAATACATATTAAAAGTTAACATTAGAAATCCCTATCGTAGTTCTGTTAATTTTAGAAAATATCTTTGATGAACCTTTTATGCTAACCCCTTTTTCTTTTCAAAATCATACTTTAACGAATTTCTGACGGTACATTTTTACTCGTCTTTGCCCAAATATCTCTACTAATATTCAACTACTCTTATGAAGAGTGTAAGAGTAGTTGAATTTAAGTGGTACTGGAGCAACACAACGGGTTATTAGCGACGGTCCGGGATCAAACCCAAAGGGAGATTCGAGGACACCAAGTAATTATGAACCACGGTCAGATGATGAGGTCACACCTCAGCTGTCACTCCAAACTTCCCCACCACGCCAACGTGAGCACATGAAGCCACGACCTATTTAACGTGCACCAGCCCCTTCTGTACACGAAGGTCTTCGGTTGGATTCGAACTCTTAACCCTCCGGTTGCTAATCCATTACTCTTCCAACCGGGCTACCACGATCCTTGAATTAAAAAGGAGTTCTAATCGTTTATATGTATACGCCCCGTGTCTAATTTATGAAGTGAATTTTTCTTCTTGAATTGATTTAGACATCCACATCCTTTTAACATAGTGTTCATGGAAAATGCTATATTTGAGATATTTTGTTGCCTCCTTTAATGTGTTGAGAACACTGAATTTAAATATTTAAATGTTCTTCATTTTTATTTTTCAAAGGGTAAGATTATTTAATTGATTATTGATTACTTTTAATTTTTTGTTTCGAAGTGCGAAGTTTTCAATTTTGGTAGCCCAGCAGGGATGGAATCAAATTATACTAAAATCTTGGGAAGGCCTTGGTTTTTATCATTAAAAGTGTTGGCCACTATTGCCCTCAATACAGCTTCCATGCATCTTGGAAGAACCATAATACCCTCACGTGGAAATTTCTGCCGTTAAAACATATCTATATATTAATACGTGAAGAAAAAGCTTTGTACCTCTTTTTAAGCACATTGCGCGCACGGAGGAGCATGAGATTTGGCATAATTTAAGTTAATATGGAGAAGGAGTGCAGAAAGATAAAATTAATGTATAATATGCGTTACAAATATATTAAATTAAACAAAATAAAGCATTCATTGTTTACGTTCATATACTGTAATCTATATATTAATACGTGAAGAAAAAACTTTGTACCCCTTTTTAAGCACATTGCACGCACGGAGGAGTATGAGATTTGGCATAATTTGCCACCACATAAGTAAGTATTGAAAGTTAATTGCATCGTTTTGCTGATCAGAAACTTAAATACAAAGGAAGCATTAGTCAATGGAACAAGAATGCGCATCAAATTTATGCATCGTAATACTATTGATTGCGAAGTTTTAACTGGAACCGCACGCAATAAGAAAATTTTGATTCCACGTATAAATTTAATATATTCCGGAATTATTTTACCATTTAACTTTCAAAGAACTCAATTTCTAATTATACCTGCATTTGCGATGACAATAAATAAGTCTCAAGGACAAACATTCAAAAAAAATTGGAATTTTATTGAGGCAGCCAGTTTTTACACGTGGTCAATTGTACGTCGCAGCAAGTAGAGTTCGATCATTGGATGGTTTGAGATTTTATATTTCAGAATATAACGGTCAAGGGCATTTAGCAAACGATGAAAGAGTTTTTACAAAAAACATCGTCTACACAGAAGTTTTGAATCATTAAATTCATTGTCGAACTATTTCAAGTTCAATGGACAACATTTATTTTTTTAACCACCCGGTTTTTTGTTTCAATAAAAAATATATAAAAAAATACGAAGCACGTATTCCTTATTTCATTTTTTGGATTTTTTATTTAAATTTTATATAATTTGAAAAAGATAGGAAAATTAACTGTGTAGCCTTGGCGTAACCTGTGGCCAGTATAGCCATAAAAAAACCCAAGAAAATGTCAAACAACGCGTTATTGTTTTTTTAGATATGGCTTAACCAAGCTATACCGCATTTTTCCTATGACGTATTTGTACATGCTCGCAGCTTACATAATAGAACAAAATTCAAAAAAATTATATGCAATGAATATAGATGTATACTCTTTGACAAAAGAACCTTATTAACGTTCAAACTTAAAAATTAAATGAATTATGGTCGAATTTCGACCACTGGGCGACCACTAGTGCTAATTAATTCAGTGATGACAGTAGAGGGAATTACACATTTTTCTCCCAAACTGCTCCCAATGGTTGAATGATATTCAAATCAGATGGCTAAACTGACTATATAGGGCCAATACCCAATTCATCTTAGTGTTCATAGAACCAAGATTTAAATTTTTGGCAGTGTGTACGGATGCATAAGCGTCTTTGAAAGTAACGTCTTGGTTTAGAAACAAGCTTTAGACTAAGGGATGCTCTGATCTAAAATGCTAAAATATTCGCAAGAAGTAATGCGATAGTTTTGTGTATTTATAGGGACATTTTGTACCAAAATAGAACCCCGTGTTTGACAGATAGCAGAAGACAAATTGTGTTGTTCTTTTGGTGTTCTTAAAGTCGACCCATTTGTTGAGAACATAAATTCAACATTTCTTGGAGCATAATTTAAGTCATGATTCATTGAGCTATATCAACTTTTCCTATTCATCAGCTACATCATTTTTTTATGTTTTTCTGTTTGTATTTTGTTAGTAACGACATCGCAAAAGAAGCTCTACCCTACATGAGGATTTATAAAGGTGAAACGAGAACGATTTCGTGTAAACTGTCTTTAAAATAAATATGAAAGGGGTTTTTAGTATAAACAAACCAGACGGTCTTTTACTTCTGTTATCCAAATGCTATCGCATAATACATATCAGGGTTATCTTAAAATGTAGGTTACCGCTGTTTTTGGCAACGTTTGGCGTTTAATCTAATTAGTGTTGGCCAATCAACTGTCATTATCGTTTCGGAATTTATTATTTGGAATTTCTGTTGACAACGCGTTGAAATCGTATTCGAAAAACAAGTCAACTGACGTCACATTCAGAATACATACAAGAAAGATGTTTCACTGTATGAACAATACCATCATCTACACTGACGAGCCAAAACATTATGACCATCCCCACATTCAATGAACTCGTCTGGATGACGTGGAGGGCACGTGATTAAGTGAGAATGGTATTTAACTGCTGCTGGAGAAGATAAGGATTCATTCTTGCACTTACTTTTGCGAGTGACGGGAAAGGCTGCTGATCTAAGCGAATTTGATAGACAGCAGATCGTAATGGCCCGAAGACTCGGAACGAGTATCACCGAAACTGCACGACTGGTAGGGTGTTCACGATCTGCCGTTGTTAGTATTCATGCAAAGTGGATAAATGACGGTGACACCAGCAGTAGACGCCAAGGTGTTGGTCGTCCACGCGTTATCAAAAAGGCGTCGGAGACTGTCCCGCTTGGTAAAGCAAAATCGGCGCGAGACAGTGGCTCAGCTGACAGCCCAATACAATGCAGGTCCAAGCGCAAGTGTTTCGGAACACACAGTTCAGCGGACACAGTTGGATATGGGACTGTGCAGCAGACGTCCCACTCGTGTGCCTCTGTTGACCAAGCGTCATCGTCAACTACGCCTACAGTGGGCCCGGGAACATCGAGACTTGCGACCACACCCCTCCAGACTCACCCTAAGGCGTAGAGCCGTACATTGGGGGGGAATAGGTTGATTTCCAGCACTAGGAGGCCAAGGGCCCACTAACCCCACCGCGCAGGGAAGGCACACGCCGGGACGCCCCTACGGCTTTTATTTTATAATTCAAAAATTTTACAGTGTCTGCATAGTTACAGTTGCAGATAAGAACATAATTTCGAACATCAATAGGCAACATGGTGAACACAACAAACAAAACACAATTTAGAATTTTTACAATTTAGAGGGCAATGCCACACTGTACAAATAACCCAAATAGGATAGTAGATGTAAAAAGATAGATACGATGTACATAAGAAAGTCTATAAGTCAATTTGTTCCGTAACAGCAGGCCCCACCCAAAACAAAGCATGAGAATCAGAACAAAACAGAACATAAAAAACAAGACAATAAACCATTAATAAATACAATAGAACATTAAAAACTCACATAAAATACAAGGTATCATAAATAAAAAAAGAAACATTAAGACAACATAAAGGAGAGTGAGGGGAAACAAGCAATTATTTGAATAAAATAATTATTTAAAACTTAACAAATAACTGATAAAAGCCAGGATAATATTTAATATACAAATATTTATAAAGATAATATAAAATACAATTATACTTTGTGGAGGATAGACACTTAAACTATCTACCATAGTCCGTGCTGGCTTCGAGTATATTAATCTGCCGCTTAAAATTAGGACATTTCTTAGATCGGCAGTCGTGTCCCACATCATAGTTGGTTTTAATTTTAAGGTTCGAATATGTACAATTTATACACCTTTTAGGATTATCACACTTGTCTTCCGAATGTTCTCCCCACAATTCATGCAAATACTTTTGTCAGTGCACTAGCTCTTATTATGACCAAATTTGCCACAGCCAGTACACTGACGGACGCTCTTAAATTCCTCTACCCGGACTTTTTGATAGCCCAGGTAGAGGTAGCCTTCCCTCATAATCTTTTTAAAAGCATCCGGGGCCACAGATGCCACCCAATGGTTGCCTCTAATTGAATTGATTTTAAATATGAATTCCATTTTTATCTCCTCATCAATACAGTCATTTTTTTAATTTAAGTGTTGGAAGGATTTCCTCTTTTCTAATTTCTTTATCTAAACCAAGAAGGATCACTCTCGGTTTTCTTTTTTCAGGTCTATAGATTTTAAAAGCCTTATTTAAGTCTTCATTGTCCTTAAGTTTATTTTGCAGCGTGTCGATTTCTCCCGTTGATCCCAGATCAACCGCCAAACCTCCTCCACCAATTCTCCGGATACGTTCGATCTTACAGCTTAAATTCTTAATATTATCTTGAACCAAGTTTTTGTTTTTATTATGATCACTATTCTCTTTTGGTTTTAAAAGCAGAGTATACGTCGCCCTGCTTCTAATAGTTTGAGAATTGCCTCGATTAGGTGCATATGGTGCAGAAACAAGCATTTCCGCGTATGAGGGACGACCAATCGGGTATCACTGTTTTCAAATCTCTCGACTCTTGTAAAATTTCTCGTGTATCTGATATTGATTCTTCTTTCGAAGATAATAATGCATTCGATTTTAAATCTTTAATTAGTTCTGCTGAGCCGTATGGAGGATTCCTCAAATAACTTAGTAAGATTCTTGATGTAACGTTCTCTTTCTTCTAAGACTCCATTCATTTTTGCCATTTCAAGTTCTTTATTTCGATTGATTACTTCAATTTCTTCCTCCATTTCATCAAGCTTTTTAACGTACGTTTTATTTAATTTGGAGTCAAACTGTAATTTTATCAGTTCTTTTCTCATTTCAACCATTTCATTGGATTCGCTAGTATTCGGGGATGTTGTGGGACTAGAGCCCGATAACTTATCCCTCAAGACCTCCCTCTTGAAGGACTCAATGGTCCTACTCAGATAATCAGCCAATTCCTCCTGGAACGGATGAGATCTAATCTGGCTTTTGCCTTTAACTTTACACAATTCAACGGTTTTTATTACTGTCTCTTTTAGTTCTTTCAATTCGGGAATTCTCAATTCCTCTATGGTGAAACAGTCCACCAGCTTCTCTACCCAATCCATACCTTGTTTTTTCCTTGTTTCATCCATAATAGAGAGACATGAAAATAACAGTACTAGTAGTAGCAAAAGGAAAAGGGGACTAGTAGATGGAAATTGGCTTGTTAGAAAAAACAAACATAGAAATCTAGTAAATACAATTTATCTTAAGGACTAGTAGATGTAAAAGTTACAAAAGTTTAAAATTAGTAAAGCAGCTATAGAGACAAAACAATTCTATTAACAGAAAAATATGGAGACAGAATTTAAAACAGAGTAATCGTAACAAGGTAAAGAAATTACAAATTTAAAAACAAAGGAACTAGTAGATGAGAAAAATAACAAGAAATTAACTTAGAAAATCAGCTTTTGAGGTAAAACAATTCTATTTAAATAAAAATGGAGGAGAAATGCTAAACAAAAAGACAGGTGATATGTAAAATATTGAATAAAATTTTAAAGGACTCACATTTGAAGTAATTTTTCAAGAAAGCTGACCATAAAAAGGTCTTTAAAAGTTTTTTCAAATGAGGCAGCTCTGAAGATTTTCTTATTTTCAGAAGTCTTTCTGTTGAATTTTTAATTAAATTGATGTGGGACTGGTAGCACCAAGGAGTTCTTGACAAGAGCAGCAAAGCGATATCCACGGAAAATGATTCCAATACAATGGCCGAAATTAAACGAAATTAAAATTTTGACGAATTCTAAAGATGAATAATAGTCGGAATCCGAACTTACATGAATCGGATTTTGGAGATTTTCACATCATTAAATTGGTCTTTAGGAGGCGCAACTTTATGTAACTTTTCATGTCTGTAGATGATCTATTTCTGGGTAAATCTTGAAAAAATCAGGAGCTAAGGAAAAACACAGCTACTTCTGTGCTGAGGAGGAGTGGAATGGGAACATCGAGACTGGACCATAGATGAGTGGAAGAGAGTTGCCTGGTCAGATGAATCCCGATTTCTCATTCATCACGTCGATGGTCGTGTCAGGGTACGCCGTCTGCCAGGCGAACAGTTGCTCCCCTATTGACAGCAGGTCATATACAAGCTGGTGGTGGCGGTATTATGCTTTGGGGGACGTTCTCATGAGCGACTCTGGGACCCGTATTTGTGGTAGAACAGACCATGAACGCTACGAACTATCTGAACATCATTGAGGATCCGTTGCACCCTTACATGGCGTCTGTCTTCCCAACTGGAAATGGAATCTTCCAGCAGGACAACACCCCATGTCACAAGGCTCGGATTGTGTTGGAGTGGTTCGAGGAGCATACTGATGAATTCCACTTAATGTCCTGGCCACCTAACTCGCCGGATATTAATCCGATAGAGCACATTTGAGATGTCATGTAGCGGCAGCTCAGAGCTCAAACACCACCATGTCCAAATATCTAGACTTTGCGTGACCGCTGCTTAGACATTTGTGGTACAACCTGTCTCCAGTCATGTACCAAGAACTTGTGGCATCTATGCCCAGGCGAGTTGCAGATGTTTCACAGGCCAAAGAAGGCGCAACGCGTTATTGAGGAGGTGGTCATAATGTTTTGGCTCTTCAGTGTATATTCAGTTTTACCGAAAATGCCTCTCATATACGATAATACACAAACTAAACTTCGAGTAATTAGCTATCGGCTACGTTCTGTCTTTCATAACAATTCAGACCCCTCCTCTTTTTCCCTTAGCTTCGCCGATGACCAATTTTTCCAGGCTTTTTATACTCATTCATAACAATGTACGGTAGTGGGAAAAAAACGAACCATCCCTCTTCATTCAAACAATTTTAACAGTAGAGAAAATTCAAAGATGACGTTCGACAGGAAGTAACGTCTTCTATAAATTCAAATACATAAAATTTTCATAAGGGGTCATCTTCATATTAAATTGAGCACCAACTTCATGATTTCCAATGGAACCCCCTATTTGGACACACAATTTCAAATCTATATCAAAATTTAACTTCAGATACCAAATTTCATGTCATTAGGTCTTACCGTTTCGAAGTTATGAGTACAGAAAGATTGGAGCTCCTAATGTTAAATCAGTTTCTCAGACCTTTATGGATATCTTCCTAAATAATACTTCTATGGGGCTGATATTTTGTACCATGTTACTGTTAAGCAACCCAAACAAAAACCACCTAACATTTTATCTTAAAAATAGTTTTTAGTATGCAATAATAATTATTAAATTAATGTCTAAAAAATATGAATTGGAACCTTTCTATATTTTGATGGAAATCGATTCAGAAGGACTTCTAATATGACCATGCAAAATTTCAGGTCATTTCAAATTTAAGTTTTTGCGTTACATTAAGTTTTCCTCATTATGACGATTTTAGGGGCAACCAAAAGTTTAAAAAACGTCTAAACAAACCTGAGGAATGTTTCATTTTTGAAAAATGGTTGGAAATTTAATTTATGTTTTTTTAATCTAAAATACATTGCCTTTTACCAGTTATGTGTCGTATGGATAAACTCTACTAATAAATGATCAATTGAATGACTCACCCTATTCACTTTTCGGATAATTGGAATATCAGTTCGATTGTATTAAATTGTAGGTAGGCTTTTTGGTTGCATACGTAGAAGCGAATGCTAATTTTAAAAAATCAACATTTATCAATACTAAAGACAATGCAAAATTATACAGAACATCGATTAACACTTTCTCCGTTTCGAATTGTTTTCAATTCCAAAATCCTTTCGTCGCATTTTAATCATGGTTACAATTCAAAATATTATCGTTTGAGCTCGTATAATAAATATAATAATTATCGGATCGTTTACACGTGCAGACAAATACGTTCGAAATAGTGTTCAAATTTTAAATTAGGGTAGCTATAACTACAATTAATCTCCATCTACGAATAGCGATTTTCAATATGAAGGTCCCTGAAATGGACAGCAATTTTAACATTGAATATCTACGTAATCTATAGTAAAGTCATGAAATTTCATATTTAGATTTATTTAACGATGCAGAATCTGATTAAGGCATCAAAACAGGGTGTTTCCATTGGAAATTTTGGTGTTCGTGCACAATTTGATATGGAGTTGTTCCCTTATGCATTTTGAATTTGTAGAGGACGTTATTCCCTATTGAATGATATCTTTGAATTTGCTCTACTATGAATAGTGCTGGAAATAAAGAGGGTGGCTCGTTTTCTTCACGACTGTACATTTTAGCTGAATGGACTTTTCATTAAAAAAGCTATTGTTTACGTTTAATGCAATCAATTTATTTTTACTTGAATTTCTTGACGATAATGATATGGAAGTGTCTATCATCCAGTCAGAGCGCAATACAGATAACTTAAGTTCAGTTGATGAAAACTAATCAAAAATAAGTGTTCATTTTAAAACACTTTATTTTGTAGAATGAACCCAAAGCGTAGAAAGTATTGTTTTGGTTTTAAATTGAGAATTAAACTTTTAACAAGTGATTACACAAACTAAGTAGTTTTACGATTTTATAAACCTTTTTAGAGAAGTTGAATATAATGCATGATACAGGGAAACAACGTAAAAATACTAAGTCACATCTCGACAAGGATAAAACTGGGGTGATCCTTTTGTTTAACATTAGCTTTGAGTAACTGAATGCGTTAGTACCTAGAGAAGGAAGCGTCTTACAAATTCCAACAATTTCAATTATTCGTTCTTTACTGATAAAGATCTTATTATTCAAACTGAAATGAGAAGACGAGGAAATCCTTTGAAGATCACAAAAAGCTTTGGATAAGATGAATTAAAAATTAAACCCTGCAGACTTAATATATACCAGCTTCAAGAAAAAAGTACAAATCCTATCGTATCAGCTCATTAATTTGTTCTATATATACGGAGTTACTTTAATATATCTCCAGCATAAGACTCGAATGTTTGAATATTTACCCAAGTATATGAAAGAGTCCTTGCATCTTTGAGAGCAACATTCTATAATACATTTTCGATGGAGTACAGGTAGAAGGATAACGAAGAATTTTCAATACCATAAATTATTTAAAGCATCTAAAAATACAATCAAATAAATATGTAAATAGCAGTCTGTTATCTGCTATAAGCAATAGATCAGAAGGGAATCGATTGAACGACCAATTACAAAGTGAGCAGGAGCGATAACTTAAAATTCGTTAATATCAGTTGGTTGCATTGAGTTTTATGGCTCAAGGGCCATATTTGGCCAAGCCAAACACAAGACAAACAACGTCAAGTAGGACAACGTCACCCAGGGAGAAATCGAACCTGCTCCACCGCCTACAACTCATAGGTTCATTAATATCGGAGAATGGGGACAAAGATCAAGGATTCAAAATGGCGTTCAAGATGGTACTTAAACGATTACACCCCTACTTCCCATACACTACCAAAGTTAGGTGATTGACGAGGAATAAATTCCCAATTAACTCACACAAGTAGTAAGCCATTTCATAATCAGGTTTAAATACTAGTTCGTGTAAGTGCTTCAATTCTGCTTTGTCACCGACAAATACCTTGCCATTGTAGACATGATGTTGAATTTTTCTCTCGTCTAGCAAAAAATCTTTTGAGGGTGGCTATGAAAGCCTTGGAAGTAAGATTTGGAACTAATTATAAATGAATGGCTTTAGTAGCAAGACAAACGAATATTGCTATGTACACCTTATTATAAATTCCCTTTCTTTGGTTTTGGTATTAGAACTGAGAAAGACCATAAAAAACAACTCCGCGATTAAAAAACAGAATTGCAAGTTACTCATTCCCATTATTTAATTAGTGTTCAAAGGTTTATTCTTAGGCCTCCATTAGTCCGGGTCTTTTTCAACAAATGAATGTTTTTCACAAAACTGCATCTGTGAGGTACTCGAAGTTTTCTTTCCTAATTACACACGCATTAATTATTCATTTTTTTGAGTACGTAATATATTTTAGAGAACATACCTAAACAAATAACTAAATACCTTAAATTTATAAATAATATATGTTACAGTTACTCTTTTCACTGCGCAACATTGAAAGACTGAAAAAAAAATCACTGTGCACTTTTCACGACTACTGCGTTTAACGAAGGGTTAAAGTATACTGTACACTTGTGGACTATTTTGGGGAACAGATCTACATTTAAATCCAACGTTTTCGTCTAAAGTGCGGCTCCGATACAGAGGCAGTCGTCCGTGGGTTAGTCGATTTTTGAACAGGTGTGCAAGGTCAATAGGAGGAGGGCTACCATACGCAGAAGCACGAATGGCGATCGCCACGGGCAGTTTTGCCCCCGCCAACTCCTTATCACTATCGCTTACTGCACAGAACGATAAACTTAGAACCAGAATCCACGCTAAAGATAAAGATGTGGCAGCGCTTTAATTAAGTTACGACCTATCACCATATTTAAAGAATAGACTCGACCAAAGCCACAACCAAAACCACGTGACTGCCGGACCACGTGACTCTCTGGAGCCGGACTATTATAACATGACAAAAATAACATAGCTAAAGTGACTTGTGTAGTGATTGAGGACTAATATGAAAAAAAATTTAACGGTAACATTCAAAAATGAAGTAGTTTAGCTTATGATTAGGCGACACAACAGGATGCTTACTATAATAATTTAAACTTGGGTTTTGCAGACTTCCACAGAGACAAATTGTTTCTTTAGAAGTGTTGAAAACTTCAATTTACTAAATGGTTTTAATGTTAAGTTTAAAACCAATGGTCATGTCGGGTTTGTGGACTAATGTAATAATTCAAAAATGAATCAAACTATTGTTGCGCAAATGAATGTTCATTCCAAAAATAAAATGTTTTCAAACACACAGCAGCAACAAATCGAAACGCTCTATGGCGTTAAACAAGAATGCATGTCGTATATCTACTATTTAATATTCTAAAAAAAATAGAAGAGCTTCCGTTATCCTTTGCAAGACTAATTATGTTCGCTTTACTTTCTCAAGAAATTCTATCAAATAATCTGGAAGGAAATGCCCCCGTCTTAAGTTATAACAATGGCGTTTAGAATACTTGTCGAACACAACTATTGCAAAGTGACTTTTGTACCTGGATCAACCAAGAAACAACATCCTTATAAGGAGGGTATTATTGTTATTATTATTCCAAATAAAATGTAGCTGGGAGTGGTGTTCTTGAGGGGATACGTATTTCCTGTAAGCATTCTAAAAGTGACGTCACTTGGCTTGTTTCTGGAATACGATTTCAGTCAATTTTGAGTACTATTCAACAATAAAAATTTCAAAAAATGAATTCCTAATTGATATATGATATTGATTGGTCAATTTCAATCAAACGTTGCCAAAACGGCTTTAACTTACATTTTAAGGTAACCCCGATGCATATCATACAAGAGCATTTGAACAACAGAAGTAAAATCTTCGCAGGCCGTCTGGTTTATTTGTTTGCATTAAAAATCTCTTACATTTCCTTAAAGTTTTATTAACAAACAATTCATCAGTGAATTACACGAACTTTCAGATCGCAGTTAAATCACAGTAATTTAAAACTTCACACAAGTGCTCTAAACTTGCTTTACTTTCAATCGGTTTCCAAAGAACTGTAATAGCACACAATGCAATTCAAAAGTTTTATCTTCTAAGTATGGTTTAGGCACCGAATTCTACTTTCCCAAGATTCGGATCAATATCCTTACATTTATCACACCAAAGTATTATTTTGACACCCCTTGATATTAATCCAACTACTTCCGGCAAGAGTGTTTGCTCCAGCGTTTACAAAGAGGGTGTAAACCTACTTTATGAGACTCCCCTCCCATTAGCTACACTTATTCTGTGTACTAAAATAAGTCTTTTATTGTGTTGTGTTTTGGAGTGTTAGTGTATATAAGGGAGAGAGAGAGTCGAAGAGAGTATAAAAATGTTCTTTTTAGTTTGTATATAATTCAGTCCCGTTTTTCTCACAACCTTTGCCTAATGTTTGGCCAGCCTTTATTCTATTTCTAGAATAGTGCCTTGAACTCGGGTATTTGTTGATACAGTAGAACCCTGATCATTCGAGTTTCGATTAACCGTGTGTCCGTGTTATTCGAGCAGAATTTGATACCTAGTTGTTTTTGGTATTTTAAAGCTTTAAATAAAGCTTCAAGTTCGAATGTGCGCACTTTTCCAAAGGCGAGAAAGTGCTGCGAAACAGAAGACCATTAAGGATTTTTTTCAATAAAGCTTGAAAGTATGTAACTCATGACCAGATTTATTGCGATGAAATTACTCGGTTTCAAGTTGTTCAGCTTATATGCCACTCTGTCTAGAAAACAGAAAGAATTTCCTTCATGATCAGTTCCTTAATTCTTACAACATATACCACGTATCAAGTAAATCATTCAATGAAATCAATTAAATATAATAAGCAGGGTGCGATTAAGAGACAGTACACAGTAGAACCTTGATCATCCGAGCTCCTATTAACCAAGAATCGGTGTTATCCGATCCAAATTCGATACCGAATTATTTTTAAAGCTTTAAATAAAACTTCGAGTTCGAGTCACTTGGTCCAAGGAGACTAGAAAGTGCTGCGAAACAGAAAAGACTGTTGAGGACTTTTTCAAGATAGTTTAAAGGGTACGTAACTCTCTTCCATATTTATAGTAAAATTGTCACAATAAATACATACTGTGACACAAATCCGAGTATAGATTATTCTTAATCCCCTAGTTTTATTAATCTTTCAGCAGTAGTGATAACATGCTGTAGAGTAATTTGTTTTGTATTTTGTATAGGCTGTTTTGTGATCACCGTCGGTATTATCCAAGGTGGCTTCGATCCACATTACCTTGGATAACCACGATTCTATTGTATTTTTATTCCCGAGTTTGATTTCTAGCATTAAATACAAAGAATATTTTATATATGTTCATATTTTAATACAAATAAATATGCTGGTGTTTCAGAAATACTTTGAATATTGTAAATTTACTTATTTTTAGAATTTTTATAACTTTTCTTTGTTTTGAGATCTCATGCACAAAAATCGAAAGAGAATTTAAATTGAAAAGGAGATGTAAAAGTTTATAAATAGTTTATACTGTGTGCAGGTCTTCTGCACTTAATTTATGTACGATTATGTGTTTTAGGTTAATTGGCCCTTTTATCAACTTTCTGGGGAGTTCACAAGCATATATGCGTTCTTCCTTGTATGACTTCTAACCATGTTTGACCTTGACCAATGAAAACTTTTCTGAGATGCTGTCAACCAATAGATGTGGTTGGTAGCATCTTAGAAAGTCATTATGTGTATTGTGGAATAAAAGTAACATCATACTACTTGGAAATCTCGAGAAGCTCAGAGGGTTTAAGAGATCTTCTAAACAAGTTATGGAGAAAAATATTTGAAGTCGATTTTCAAACCTTCCGAAACACAATATAATTATTAAATAATGTTTCATACAAAATTAAAGTAAAAATAAAATTAAGAAAGGCCAATGCTTCCGACGTTCTTCTACTTTTAGAGTAACTGTTACAATCATTTAGCCTAGAATCTTAGTATAATTGAAGGGCTTAGGGTAACAAGGATATGCAATAATTCAAATTTTTCAGGAGAGTAATTTTCAAGTCTTATAAAACATTTGAAATCATAATGGTTTATCCAATGTTCAAGAGGTCATGTTATCTTAAACTTTTGCTCTTCCAATTGGGCTACAGTGGTCCCTTACTTTGGATGAAATAAGTATATTTACTTTATACATCCATATAATCCATTTCGCATACATCGCACTGTAGTGTAAGACAAAAATTACAAAAAGTGGTAATGAGATTACTATTACAGTAGTTGATTTTAAGGTTTGGTGCGATTGTGAATGTCCATTAAGTTCATTTCCTGTAAAAATGACAAATTTACAGGGTATTATTGTAATCAGTTTTCGTATCAATATGTTTTTACTTGTAGCACTTTTACACCAGGAATGCGATATTTCCGAATCCCCTATCATTATGAAATGCTGACAAATCATATTGATACAATATTTCATGATCAAGTTCTTTTCAAACAAAGACGTTTTTTTCCTTAAAAATTTCATTCAGCATTTAAAATAAGAGCTTGTTTTAAAATTAAATGGCTTCAGTACAGACGAAACAAAGTTAATCGATTCTAATTTTCCAAAAAACAGAAGGTTAATTGTATAGCGTTTAAAAAAACAGTTTTCAACGAATGTTTGAGATATCAAAGTTGCTTAGAATAGCTTCAACTCGCAGTAAAGTATACACACAACTTCGGTCTTCTGTCACTTAAGACAAAAACCTTCAAATTTTCAAATCCTAGTTATTACATATAAACGTGATATTATTCCAAGATCAGCAAAGTTTCATTTAAAATTTTCTTTACTCCAACTGACACGCAGTGTTAAAGTAATTTGTGGAATTTTTTCTTGTTAATTCAACCAGAGATCAAGTATCTAAATGGAAATTGTTTAGAATGATAGATGCTGTTTCTTGACTATTGTGAGTACAGCTTTCAATACAATGCAATAATATAATTCGAAACTTGAAAATAAATGCAAGTTTTACTGATTTTAGTTCCCTTGTAATTGAAATCTACGTCGAAATTTAAAAGCATCTTTGAATTACAACGTGTGGTTACTCGTCAAATTTTATTGTTAACTGTCTCCTATTTTAAAATAATTTTATTTTATAGTTACCCTCTGTTTAAAGTAAGGCATTAGACCCGGTGCACACATCCGATTTTTAAACGCACGGTGCCGGTGCCGCTGCGGCACCGTAAGTGCTGTCTGAGATACAGGAGATCAGATAGTGTAGGGCACACATACATCCGGTGACGCCGCGGCGACGTACGACCACCTTGCGTGCAATTTGTGTCGTAGTTCCCCGCGTCGCCGCACGGTAGCCGCGCACGCTCCTCCGGTCTCTCAGCACCTTGTTTACTATTGAGTGGTGCACACATCCGTTATTTTTAAAGTAAATGCGGCGCATTATTTTGCATGAATTAGTCATATTTTTATAGTTTTCTTTAAGTTTAATAAACACAAAGAAGAATATAAATAGGATGTGCATACGAATTGAAATACGAATAGATTACTAATTGAATTGGGCACTTGCACTCTATTTCCCAGATAAACGATATGGAGAGGCAAGAATAAAATACTGGGCGCAAAAGAATACGAACTCCAGATAACAATTTATATCTGGTTTAATTGTATCCTTTACAAGAGATTTTATTAAGCGATTTAGAGTTTGGTTTGTAGTGGGTGCACGAATCCCACAGTCCGACCTCTTTCAGCTTTCCAGCAACAAGACTGACTCCGTAGCGGCCTCGAAGAAGAATTTCGGTTCGGAATCAGAATGCTTGTTCTGTTCACGTTCTTGTTGAACGCTAGTTTGCATTTTTCGTGGCTTGACTTTCTCAGGCCTTACTCAACAATAGTAATGGGGTAAATTTGGATATAGAATTGTTTATTGGCGAAGTAAAAAGGTATCCTGAAATATGGAATATCGCTGCAGAAAATTATCATGACCGAACAAAGAAAGGAGGAGCTTGGGTTAGTGTTTGTCGGGTGTTTTGTGAAGGATTCGACGAGAAGGAAAAGGACAAAAATGAAATATGTAAGTACAATAATCAATAATATTTATAAATTTATTTTTTAACGAAAATATTCAGTACAGTTGTTAAAATGCAGGTTTTATACAGAATATTATGTTAATTTATATCGCACAGGAAAAGTCCTTATTAAATATAGGGTTATTCAAAATGAATCATCCGATTTCAAAATACTATATTTTCATAAATAAACGACACAGAATGATAAGTAATACATGAATACAAAGAAAAAATATGGAAGTTTTTTAAAAGTGTTCGATATAACTTCCTTCAGTTACACATGTAATGTCAAGACGGTATGTAAATTCCTGTCAAACACGTTGTAAAGTGTCAGTGGTAATTGATTGTACAGCAGCAGAAATCCGTTGTTTAAGTTCACGTAAATTTGTGGGTAATGGTGGCACATACACTTTATCTTTTACAAACCCCAAAGGAAGAAATCGCATGGGGTCATATCAGGTGACCTAGGTGGCCAGCTGTGTAACATCCACTGCTCTCAAACTGATGATACCACCTTCGAATACTCTGAGCCGTAGGTGGATTAATTCGGTACTTTTTACGAAATTCACGCTGAACGGTGATTACAGATCCACATCGCGCAAACGACAGTACACAAAAAGCTTTCTGCTCCGCGGACGCTATAATCACTTCTGCCGCTGAAAAGCTTCTAAAACAGCTTTCGTGAAATAGCTTCACGAAGAACACATGAGCGCCATCTATTCTTCACAATATAAAACTTCCATATTTTTCCTTTGTATTCATGTATTATTTAACATTCTGTGTCGTTTATTTTTGAAAATATGGAATTTTGAAATCGGATGATTCATTTTGAATAACCCTGTATAATTTGTATGCCAAGGGACACTGCCAACATCCAAAACAAAATAATCTGCCAACCTGTTTTTTGCTTGAATAGACAGATTAGTTCCTCTAATGGGTCTTGAGGTGTCTTGTGCAATATCAATGAAATTTTCTATCTGCCTCTTGAATTTTGAACCCGTCTCTAGCTCTTTCAAAGTTCTGGAGAGCACAAGTCTTTATTAATAGTATGGATAAATCATAATTTACATTGATAGGTTTGTGAAAAAATTTCCATTTATTCGAGAGTATGCCAAATGTACTTTCGATATTTCTCCGGGCACGTGACAATTTGTAATTGAAAATCCTTTTTTGTCTAACAAAACTTTACCTCTGAAAGGCCTCATTATATCTAGAGAAAGAGAAAAATCCCCATCGCCAATAAACGTGTAGGGCATGCCTCTACCTGTAATACCTGGGAGAGGTTGTCCCCTTGGAATATTCATTATTTTCAAGCTTCCCCTATAAAAAGGAGTCCTTTTAAATATAGTACTGTCTGAATCCTTTCCAAAAGCACCAACGTCAATGTAAATGAATTTGTAACTGGCGTCTGCAATAGCTAGCAACACAACTGAAAAATAATTCTTATAGTTATAAAACAGGGAACCACTCATCCTTGGTTTTCTAATCCTCACATTTTTGCCATCAATGGTTCCTAAGCAATTGGAAAACTGGCAATATTTTTGAAAACCTTCAGCAATTTATTTCCACCGCTGTTCTGTCAACGCAGGAAAGGATTCTGCAGGTAAACATTCCCAAATAGCACTGCAAACTCTTCTCAAGATCTTTCCAATTGTTGTGTGTCCAATTCTATATGTCAGGTGCAAATCAATCTGGTAGCATCCACTACCCATGTACCTGTAACAAAGGGGCAAAACATACTCACAAATATATACAAATAAATAATCAAAATAAAAGACTGTTTTCCTAAATATTTAAATAAATTTACTGGTTATAGGAATTTATATTCTAAATCTTTTCACTTTTTATTTTAAGTATGATATGCAAAAAATATTTGTTTGTCTTTCTTTTCAGGGCAACGCATTGATCAAAAAGTGGAGAAATATTAAGGATAATTATATGAAAAGTTTGAAGAAAGCAAAATCTGGACAGGCTGCTGACTCAGGAAGATGGTACATTTATGCTCGGCAGTTATCATTCCTACAAACTGCTGATGCCACAACAGATACTCAGTCCAGCTTAAGTGGCAACGACCAAGAAGAAGTTCTGGAGTAATAAGACGATGAACAACCACGGCAAAATGAAACACAACCAGAGGGGAAACAAACTCCTATCTCTGACCAGAATTCTTCAAGAAAGTGTAAACGTGATATAGAATCCTCTTTGATTGTTTTATGAAGACTCCAATTCCACCTGTAGCAGCCGTTCCAGAACTTAATCCGGACAGATCACTTTTTGAAAGCATTTTTCCATTCATCAGTAATTTTACTAAAGATCAGAAGCTGGAGTTCCGCTCTGAAATTCTCAACCTCATCAAGCGGATGAGGATGTCCTCACATCCACATAATTATGGATGTTCATCAAACAATCCATATTCCACACCTTTATTAAATGTATCCTGTTCGACACCTCAATCTTCCAACTACTTGTCTAAAGCTCAATACCCACAACCTCCCAAACAATTTACAGCATTCCTAAAACGTCCTACTCCATTGTCTCAAGCACTCATCTCTGGTCTGAATGTCTTATCTTCATCCATCTCATCTTCTACATCTGTGGACAACCAGGTGAACAGCGAAGAAGATATTCTGGATATATTCAGGGATGGAATTTAAGCTATTTTATTTTTTGTTTATGTTATACTTTATTAATTATTTTTAGCCATGTCTTAATTTTGTTTTTAATCTAATCATTTAGTTGCCTGCTGATACCTTATTAATTTAAAACAAAGAAAAAAGTAGAAAAAATACTTCATAAAATTCACTTACCTCAGACTTGCAGCTACCATTTCCAATGGAGGTATGGAGAGTCTCATCCAGGTATTTTGAGATAGAATCTTGTCAGTAATTTTTCACGCAATCTCGTCAAATGATCGAACACTCATTCGGAAGTAATTAAAAGCTTATCTGGGTTTTCTCGTAAATCCTTAAAAGATGTATAAAATCTACCTCTTGTAAGTCTTAAATCAGTAAATGGATGTATCCAATAACGTCTATTTTGTTTCAAAATATATTTTTTGTATACCAAGTAAGCGAAACAAACGTTTCCTTCGAAAGACGTCCATCGCAACTGGCAGCCAAATGAGTACAGGCATCATTTCACGGTTGTGTGTGCATAGTTGGCTACGGCGACGTAGCGACAACGCAGCGGCGCCGTACGTTTAAAAACGGATGTGCGCACCGGCCCTTATCGTCCTATTTTAAAAGTTTTTGTTTTGTACGCTTCATTTATTTTTATGAAACGAAATTCTATAAATCATTAAATATTGAATCAATGATTTTTATGGAAAGTTGATCGACATATACACATGTCTCTGGCGATATTTGCACGTCTGTTTTGTGTTAGCGTGTTTGTGCAAGTGTCACTTAACATTTTTTAACACATTTTAATCCAATATTGTACCTCTTATATTTTAGTTTCGTGAATACGTTAGTTCAATTTCCTTTGGTTACATATTTAGACAAATTTAATGCTAAAACACTGAGTAAGTATACTTATATAAGCCATAATTTGGTAGGTAGGTAGGTATTTTAATTAACGTCCTGGAGCAACACAACGGACTATTGGTGACAGTCCGGGATCAATCCCAAAGGAAAAGATCCGAGGACAACACCACATAATTTTGAACTACGGTCAGACAACGAGGCTTTGGTAGTTTTGGAGAAGCTGAAATTTGTAATTGAGCATTGCGATTACTCCCTGGAATTGTTTTACCAGTACTGCTCAAAAGCAATTATTTTTCCAAAAATTATTTTTACGGAATTTTAACTGATACTTAATTTATTTTTTCTTTGCGAAACATAAACAAATTCTGAATATTCGGGACAGACGATATTTTAAAACGAACGGAAACGAAACTCGTCTTCGTTGATTGCGTGCAGCGATATTTTTGGGTTTTTTTCGCTTGGAATTAATGTCATATTTTTAAATTTTGTCCAATTTTTAGTTGTAGTAGCAACTATGCGATATCCCGAGATAAAAAAGAATCACGAATTAGTGTCTTCAGGACAACTTTTTTCCCTGTAGCTTTAGTTTTACTTCGCTGTTTTCTGCTGTAAATTCATGAAACATTTATTTTTTAATATAATAAATTGTAATTCCTTTTAATCGCACGCAACACCACCACAAAGTATTCAATTTAAAGTGGCTTGTAAGTTAGAATAAAGCAAATTTTAAGAGGAATTTTGTCATTATTGGTAGAATATTAATGTTAAAAAATCCGAACTAGGACTTTTGAAATATTAGAATTCTTTGTCACAGTGATAGGAGTTCAAGATGACTTATTTTACGAGTTGATGCTATAATTAATTAACTTATTATATATGTTTAAAAGCTTGTTGAAGACAATGATTGTCTTTTAAAAAAAGTTGGCAAATCGATTTACCATTTTTTTTAAATGGTTGAGGTTACCATTGCTTTATCTGCACTGAAGGCACTCAATTTTAAAACAGGTGCTTTTATTATTGCATGTGCCCCAAAATGGAATTTTCCAAATATGAATTCGCCTGGTGCAACAGTGCCACAGGTCAAAACATATTTGCAGGTACTCTATGAGTGCGAGACTATTCGCCGTAGATCCGAATTGAGAAATCTTATAGGAAAAGAACTTAAGAAAGGGCATTCCTAATCTCCCTCAAAATCATCTGTTTAAGTAGTTATCTTAGTATTATCTTTCATCATTTTCTACCTTTGTCATACAGCAGGTTCGCGACGTATGAGAAATGTATTGAATTGATGGATATGTATGTATAGGATTTGTATCCAAAGTAAGTTGTAGAAATTATAAAAATGTCGAAAAGGTGTAAGAGGGGAAAGTGATTACTTTTGTCACTTTTTCAATCTAGTTACCGAATTCAAGCCGAGTGAGGTCAAGTAATTCTGCTAGTTCTAAATAAAATTAGAAAATGAAGCATTAATTTTGTCGTTTCTAGATACCACAAGCAGCAAAATAACACTTTTATTAACAATAGCTTTTTCGCCTGCGCTTTTCGCATTAGACTCGTTTCCTTACAAAATGCAAGTTCTGCAAAATTGAATTTTTCTGATAATTTTATATCATTAGTCAAGTATTTATAAATTATTGATAATTTGGAAAGAAATAAAAATAAGTTCAAACGTAAGTATTTGAATTCAAATTCTTTAAACATAAGTTTTGGGGAAAATTTGGTTTTCCGGCCATATCGTGGGGTGATAAAACAAACTCAGTTTCGTGTCTGCAATCGTAATAATTCCCAATGCTATTCCATATAAGGATTTCTTGTTTTTAGCCCCCTGAACACCTAGGACGAATTGGCTGGAGTTAATATGCTGCCTATGTTACTGCTGGGATCTAAAAAATGTATACCAAATTTGATGTGGATTGGTTAAACTGTAGATTTGTAAAGAGAACAAATAGACACCAACTCTGTTTTTTGTGCATAGATTGTATGGAAAGTTAATTTTTTTTAGCGGTGGCTAAGTTCACCGTAATCTCACACATTAGGATTTCACAAACCAACTCAAGCAACGATGTTACAAATTAGCGCCTTCAAAGTACTTTAATTTCCCCTTCGCGAAATTCTAAATTTAATTCACATTTCAGCGCCCAAGTTCCATATTTACACCGAGTATGCAATTAAGTAAAACACCAGAAACAGTACGCAGCATAAAGAGAGCATCTTTATTACAAGAGCGCCAGGATAACTTCATTATTTTTTTCTTTTTGTAATTAAGTCTAGAACATAATAAGAATAAGACGAAACACCGGCATAACAGTCTCATCGATCGGAAGGTAGCTTAATTTAATGAAAAAACTTTCTGCCATCCCCCAACTCTATGAAGATAAAGTAACGTGTCAAAATCTAACACCTTGGAAGGGTGGTTGTCTTGCTGAAGAAATAGTTCGATGAAAGAATTCATTATCTCCTTGTTTAACAGCCCTTTGCAACGTTAAAGATGAAAGTATTACTTATTAATCATGTTCTGTTTTTGAGTGGTGTTGAGCAACGAAGGTAAAGGGAATTCATTTGTTTCTTGAAAATTAGGTTGATGAACTGAGGCTGGACTTGGTATTTTTTCCTTTGAGGTATTCGACATAGTAAATTCTCTGAAAAGCATTATTTTCATAATTAAAATGACGGTAAAGATTTTTAAGGAAATAATTGCCTGAAATAAAAAGTAACTAGAAAATCTTGGCAGTTACACAATTAGCAGTTCACGAAAAATTAGTTTGTTTTTACAAAACGTTTGAAAAATGAGTTTGTTTTACAAACGTCGAGACTAGGTAATTTGCGTGAAAGATTCAAATAAAACATTTTTTTGATATTTTTTCAAACAGGACTTGTAAAATAACGTAAATTGTGTTATTTTAAAATTTAAGCTCTCTTTAATTCTGAAAAGGGGAGTAATTTAGAAGGAAAACCTACGAAGCTCGAGACCACCCAAAAATACCTTTGATAGAAAAATTAGCGAAAAAAATCATTTTTTCTAATGCCGTCAATTTAACTTAATTCTAATGATATTACAAGGACGGATTTGTGAACCACTTTGCGTTACCCTGGTGCACCATAAGGGTGAGTTAATGTTGCACCTCACATCCTGTTGCACATACATCCACAACCGGTTTATATGGAATACACATTTAATCTAGACAAGCAAACATCCGTGCCTTCCCCGGATCTCGTCATTGTCCCTCAGTGGAAAGCATTGCTTTTATAGTACTGGATCCTTTACTGCTTTTCACCTGTCTTAAGATATATATATATATATATATATATATATATATATATAGAGAGAGAGAGAGAGAGAGAGAGAGATTTGAGAGAGTTGCAACTGCAAATATATATATATATATATATATATATATATATATTTGCAGTTGCAACTTGCAAAAATTACAGAGGAAGAAAACACCGGATGTGCTATTTCATAGATTTCCCACCAATGAGTATTACAAAAATGTATGGATTGCAAAGTGCAAAAGAAAAGATTCTTTCAAGCCTCAGTGCTCGAGAATTTGTTCTGTTCATTTTACGGAAAACGACTATGAACGTTATCTGAAAAATTAACTTTTGGGATTTCTCTCTCTCTCTCTCATAGCCAGGAAGGTATTAAAACTGCCATACCTTCTACAAATCTTCCATTTAAAGAATAGCAGGAAAGTTTTTCACAGGTTCTCAACTTGATGAACAGCAAGCACATTAAGAAATGGAACGAGGAAGAGGCTACCAATGCCATTGCTTTGAGAGCAATGTCTCATGAAACATATATCATCTTCGAAATCATTTGGAAATGCCACTACAGTCCATTACAACTCTGAAAAGATGGTGAAGAAATTAGATTTTTCAGAAGGAGTTTTAGCCTCAATTCTAAGCTCCATGAAGACTAAAGTCGGCAACATGACTGAAGCTGAAAAATTTACAATTATTTGTTTCGATGAAATGAATATTGATTCTCGTATTTGCTACGATTCAGCAAAAGATAAAGTATTAGGGCCTTACAGCAATGTTCAAGATGTCATGGCAAAAGGTCTCATTAAGTACAAGGAAGCAAACAATTTATTATAATTATTTCAATTTTGACCAGCAAATGACAAAACTATTGTTTAAGTTAATAAAAAAACTAGAAGAAATTGGATTTAAGGTGTTAGGTATCGTGTCAGATTTAGGTGGGAAAAACATCCGCATTTGGAAGGAATTATCAATAATACCAACAAACAGTTCATTTTCAAATCCAATGGATAAAACAGGAAACATCTGGGTTTTTGCTGATTTTCCTTATCTTTTAAAGTTATTAAAAACCATATATTAAATAGCGGAATAAAATTACTCTCTGATAAAGTGATTCAAAAATCTGTTTGAAAATTTACTGGAAGCTGATTCGGGTGAATCGAAAGTATGCCCAAAATTATCTTGGGGGAATATTCAAGTTAGGAACAATAAAAGGCAAAATGTGAGAACGGCCGCACATGTCTTGTCGGATCATGTTGCAAAGGCATTAGATTATTATTTTTCGAGTGAGAAAGAAACAACGAATTTCATATATACCATTGATGGTTGTTTTGATGTTTTCAATTCCAGGACGATAAGTGACAAAAATTTACGGTGCGAGTTTGGGCTCAAACCAGAGCCCCAGGTGGATGTTCTGCACAAAGCAAAATAAATATTATATTGAAGAGATGAGATTTGTGAGTAAGTCAAACATGCTACCTTTCCGAAAAGGATGGTTAATCTCCATTTCATCTTTAATTGGACTTCTGAAGTTTGTTCAACAGGCTGAACTGAAATACATTTTAACCTGTAGAGTAAACCAAGATTCTTTGGGAAATATATTCAGTCAAATAAGAGACTTAGTAAAATTTTATGGCCATCCTTTACCCATCGACTTCAAATACAAACTGCGACAAATTCTTTTGAGCAATGAACACCCACTTCCTTCATTTAGCTCCATAGCTAACGATACAAGTGATGATGGCCAGTTTTTAAGCGACCAATTATTTAACTCTCTTGTTAAAGTTAATGAATTAACCGAGATTGAAGAAAAAGAAAGGGATACAACATTTGAAGTCGATACAGTGCAGTCATTGAACTCAATAATTGAAAATAATGTTCGAACTCAATCATCAGAAAATACTGGAGCTTCAACAGTTGAATCGTTTAACATAAGATAAGACTGCTCTAACGAAGCATTAAGATTTATTCCCGGCTACATTGCTTTTAAAGTGCATGATAAAAGTCTGAAAATAATACTGTACATATTCAGCAGGAAAATAATTAAACGTGGATTGGGGTTTTATCTCGAGGTGTTTTAGTTTTACCAACTTAGTAACGGCGAAAGAACTTGAAAAGTGTTTCATGCGATTTCATGGACCTGTGCAATTAAATAAATGTGAAAGTGTAATAATTAAATTCACACAAGTATTACAGGAAAAATTTCCCACACAAAATGCTTCAGTTCTCAAACTTTTTGCAAGAGCAAGAACATTTTTCTGAATTAAATATATGAACTGTGCCGCTATAAAACGAAAAAATGACAAAAAAGGGCAAAAATTTAAGAAATCTCAAAAATCACATCATGAATGGATAATTGTCACCTTGTTGGAAGATGTTTCATCTCATGGGGTAAGCTGTTTTTAAAACTTATTTATTTTCTTTTTAATTTACGACTAACGCATTTACAAGAGGTTCAATCCTGAGAAAAACCACTTCGCCGATAACACAAGAAACCCAATATCAATCAACATTTTTAAGACTTTACAAAGAAAACAAATAACAAAACAATCTGCTTGACGTTCATAGGTTTTACATGTAGGAACCGTATCTGTCTACCCGCCGATTCCTCAGAGTAACATCATGTTTCCTCCCCTTCCAAAACCACTCAGGTGGAACCCTACCTTTCCTCTTAAGTAGCCTTGCTTTCGATCCACCATGACCACTAGACCAATAGTTCGGGATCAAAAAACACATACCGATAATGAAAGGTACAAGCATAAATTATATTACTTTTGCTAATTAGAGAGTGTTTCGTTACACGTAAATACGTAAGAAAACAATCGAAAAAAATCGGTACAGCTTTGTTATGAAGACATTTTGTGGCAACGCTTTTGGCGCGTTTTGTAGCATGCCTTTAGTAGCTAGTTGTGGCACTCAAAGGCAATCCCGCTTTATTAGAATTATTTATATTCGGATTAATGGAATTATTAATTTTTGTAAATTCATCATCTTTTTTATTTTACCATGCCCAAATAACTGTAGTTTGTTAGAATTAATGTGAGCTCTTATAACATTCATAAAATGTAACTGGTTTCATTGGACTTAAAACTAATAAATTTTTAACTTGGACAAACTTCTATAACAATATTTTAGTAAAAGCAAAGATTTTTTCATTAAAGTAAATACTTAACAAGTAGTAAGAATAATTCGTTGTGTGGAATTTTGTTCTATTTTTTAAATTCTTTCCGTTAATTTTTTAATCATTTTCCGTTGAACCTAAGACATTGCTTTTTCTAAGAAATTCTTCCTTTGCGATATGAAAAGCATGCCAAAAATGCACCAAAAGCGTTGCCACAAGAGAGTCTTTAAATCAAAGCTGTACCAAAGAATCTATGACGCAATAGACATTTAACTGTACTACAATTCGATTGGAATAGGGAACCGGGATATATGATATTTATCACCTCTCAAACATTTCGTTTCGTATACACAAAATGTGTATACGAAATGAATGTGAATTTGAGAGGTGATTAATTCCAATAATCAATTTATTCAGTTCAGAACCAAGCACGTATTTAGAAAATAATTCCAAATGTGGAGAATATTCTAATAAGAGAATCGTTTTATTCCACTCGAATAGAGAAAGGAGATAAGTTTTCGAGTTTCGAGGAGAGTTTTGAAAGAGAGTGATTAGTCGATAATTTTTAAAAGCATGAATGGTTAGAGAATTTGAACCCGTGATTTTTAGGTATGAGGGTAATTAAAGAACCTCGTTTATCAGGCCAATATTTCTAAATTAGCTGTCGTAAAAGACATACTTTCACAGGTGATATTCAAAGAATGCAGTTTTCAGGTGATAAAGGATGCATTGACCAGAAACATTATTTAATCCTCGATTATGCATCTTACATTTGTAATTCTATCTTTATTGGAAATTAAATTGTTGCGCGTTGTATCCTTTATAAACCAGAATCTTGTCTCGGGAAACGTTTACTAAATAATTTTTAAGGATTGGTTGTTTTCGGGGTTTATGGTACAAGAGCTATATTTGGTCAAACTGCGGAAAACGTCAAGTAAATGGATATTCACGCACAAGGGGAAGGCTTTATTGACACAGAAGAGAGAAATACACCCAAGGAGGAATAGGACCTGTGCCGCCTACAACTCACAGGTTGTTAGCGCACTGGGTAAACTCACAGAGACAATAATTTTCAAGGGGAAAGAGTATCTAATTTCAACGTTGTGTCTAAACTTTGAACTTATTTGGGTTAAACGCATACTATAAAAGTAGATGCTCCAATTTAGTTTATATTTGTCGAATGGTTCTTCTGACAAAAAGAGATCTGAATAACTCAGAAATTAGGAATTTTAGAATTGGTGCATTGAATATATGGCATTTAATGGTTCCTATATTTTAGAACACGAATGATTTGATAGGGTTCAAAATGAAAAACTCAGTTTTAATTTAGAATTTTAAACATTTTAAAAAAGCCAGGAGATGAGAATTTGGGTGGACATCTTTAACAAGATTGAGTTGGTTGGCCAGGTTTTTTATGGCGTAGGGGCTATATACTTGACCAAGCAACGCCAATCACAAGACAGACAACATCAAGTTAAGGAAACATATACATACAAAAAAATTTACTGGCACAGAAGAGAGAAATGCACCCAGGATGAGTAACAGGAATCTAACCTGGGCCACCTACAACTCGCATTTACAATAATGAGAATTGTTACTAGTCAGTCACAAATGTATTTTAATTTTATTTTACAAAAGTATTGTGTGCATATATTGTACATATTAGTGGATATTTCGTACACGTGGTTTAATCTTCTAAAATGCTCGTTAACGTATACGATACTTGTTCAGAGTAGCTGCCTCCAGTATTAAGTCCTAGACGAGATATTTCCCTAAAATAGTTTCACACATCTATGTACACACACACATATATATATATATATATAGATAGATAGATAGATATATGTGTATATATATATATATATATATATAATTCAAAATTACAAATCAAAATAAAGAGAAATCCAAAAGTTTTAAAATCAAGAAATTTAATCAATATATCAAATCAAGCTATATATATATATATATATATATATATATATATATATATTAACATTATATATATACCTGTTAATTATTATATATATTAACAGGTATTTAACAGGAAATTGAAAGCAATTGAGTTGCCCCGTTAAAATTAAACTGAAGATAAACTTCTTTCCTTCCTAAGACAACCAGAAACCAAATTAAAGTGTTAATTTACTTTAAAAGATTAAATTCCTTGATTCTCAGTACAGCTTTAATGAGTTTAAATAATTCCGGTTTCTGAAAGCCCACGAATTGGATCAATTCATTATACTTAGTTTAATATTTCACACAATTCAGATTTAATGACCTCACGTAAGCACATTTACATTTATCTGACTTTGAATCCTTTATAATAGACACTCGTTACACAACAGGATTCCTTTGGCACTGACATCGTCCCTATCATCTTAGGTATCTGTGAAATAACTTTAGCTGAGTTCTCTCAACCACAAGTAATCTAAGCAGTTATCTAATTTCTATAATTCTTGGGGTCGCAGTACCCAAGTTGGTTGATTCGCGGATTAGCATCGAAGGGTTTATAATTCGAAACTAATCCAACCATAGACAGTCGCATACGTAGTAGCTGTTGCACGTCAAATCTGTATTGTTCTCAAATGTCCTCTCTTTGGGGTGGTGTAAAAATTTGGAGAGTGGGGTGCCAGATCAGGTGTTGGCATCGTCATATGACCGTGATTCAAAATTACGAATTTTTCTCCTCGGATCTTTCCCTTCGGGATTGATCCCGGATCGTCGCCAATATCCCGTGGTGTTGCTCCAGTGCGAATCAAATTCAACTACCTATATACCATCTACGATTCTTGCTCCAATTTTATATTATGAATTTCATCGGAGCTGTTCTAGTTTTCATTTCTCATTTAATACATCCATAGTATCAATGGAAACTTTAAGTAATTTTAAAAACACTTTAAATTAGATAGATCGTTTATTGTGTAATCGCTCTGATTTTAAACTTTTGTTGTTTCATACATCACATTCATTAGAATTTAACTAATACAGTTCTGTCACAATTGGTGTAATTCTACAGAAGTTGCTAATTTTTTTATAATAATACATTGATTCTGACAAAATACTCATGAAATGGTGAATAAAACAACATTCAATAAACGTTAAACATCCTCCGTCGAACAGCAGTTTCTATTTTCATTTTCGTGCATACACACATACCCATATTCATTTTTATATACTTTCGAATAAATATACATACATGAAATTTAAATTTTTATTATAAGTAAAAAGGGTGCAAACTGTTTCTGAAAGCCTTAAAATATTAGTATTCATACGATACATATCCTAGTAATGTCAGGAACGAATTCAAACGAGATATGTTTGAGCTCAGATAAGAACTGCGTTACCCCTTATAAATTCCCGTCACGAATTTAAGAGTCAAGATTATTTTAAGACAGCATCTTAACCTGAGCTGAATTTAGTTTTTTGAACGAGAAATCGATGAGATGTAAATCATACTTGACTGTATCGAGTCTGGCGCATGCTCAGGAAATATCGAACAGGTTAAAGAAACTCTTTAAATTAAATTCCATTTCTCAAGTCCTTCTAACTGGCGGAGTGATAGTTTGAAATGTTCTTATAAGTGCGAAAGTTATGCAGCGTGTACTTAGCATAATACTGATTCGGTGATGACACTCTAGCAATGAGTCCAAATATAGTTTAACTATAAATATGGTACTCGTGATTTCATAAACTGTTATATTAGTATATGACTGAAACCGTAAATGTTGTCACGATGCTGGTTGTCAAGAATTACTTAACAATTCTTGGATTTGGACGTGATTACGTCTACAATGTGCACGCGGCTCTTCCCTCCATCCCCATTGGTGGGGAATGATTTAATATTTTTAGGTATGCCGCCGCATTTGATTCAGTCTATCTCGGCAACCGTGATCGCACCAAGACTGTGCGTGGTATCATTTAAAACTCTTGACAAGATCTATTCAAATATATGAAGAATATTTTGCAGTAGTATGAACTCATCATTTTAAAAATTGTTTTCTTAACCCTTCAAGTGGTTTCGACCAGATATCCCGTCCATCAAGATCTGACCGATTTTGGTAATGACGAGATAGTTCGTCATCAAGATATTGCCGATTTTTTTTATGATGACGAGATAGTTTCAGTTTTTGAGTGTAATGAGATCAAAGGTTAGTTTTGTTCGAATGACGAAGACGAAATATCTCGTCCATTAAGATCTGGTCAGTTTTGTTAATGACGAGATGTCACGTCAAGACAACCAGAAAGGTTAAGAAGCAATGAATATTTAACAGTATGGCGGTTTATCTGGACAATCGTGAGCGCAACACGACTATGCAGAGTATTGTTTTGAAGCTAAAGGCGAGAAAAAAAATCGCAGTGGTTTGTCCTGAACATTTCAAAAAGTCTTAACGTCTTCTGATTGATCCTTGTTGGGTTTTTCAACTCAAAATCACATCAGCAAATACATATTTTTATTTTCGTTAATAATCTAATAATTATGATGAAATTGTAAGAAAAAAGAAAAACTACAAAATATCTCAACTAGATTTTCATTGTATTGATGTGTTAGAAATCACAAGAAAAGAATGAAAAAAAAAGGCATCATAGTTTTTAATTCTTTCAAATAGTTTAACTGGATTTTGGGTCTTAACCCCCTGAGCGTTCACATGCATGCATCTATTTTTGAACCAACAGTCTTCCCTTCATAATTTCAAACCGATTTTGTCCTCGACCAATGGATGCCTTCATAGGATTTTTTCAACCAATATGTATGTGGTTATTTAGTCATTATGTCCCCCTGCACGGTGAAAGCAATTCTACACTACTCTGAAATCTCATGACGCCCAGAGGGTTAATCGGGTATTAACCTGATTATCATTGACATCATAAACAATTATTTAGGACATTGTTAACTTTTCAAAGATTGACAAGATCAGAAATAAATCGTTGATCTTTCCGCGATTCCAATTGTAAATATTAAACACAACATAATAATAGACAAATTTTCAAGCATAAAAGTACGAAGAATAAGACTAATTTTTGTTGTCTATATGTACAGTCAAAGAAAAAAACCACCACCTTTATTTCGAGCACTATTCATAGTAGATAAAATTCAAAGATATCATTCAATAGGGAATAACGTCCTCTACAAATTCGTATGCAAAAACACTGAATAAGGGGCCGTCTTCATATCAAATTTTGCATAAACAATAAAATTTCCAATGGCAACGCCACATTTTGATGCCTTAATCAGATTTTACATCGTCAAATTAGTTTAAATATGAAATTTCTTGAATTTGCTATAGTTATGTCCGGAGATATTCAATGTTAAACCGTTGTTCATTTCAGGGATCATCTCCACATCGAAAGTCGCTATTCGTAGATCGAGATTATTTGTAGTTAATCAGGAACTGTTCATCTGTTGCTTGGTTAAAAGATTACAAGGAACCTTAACCCTCCTGGTGGTTGTCTCGACAAGGTATCTCGTCATTAGCAAAATTGACCTGATCTTGATGGACGAGAAATTTGAAAAGAATGATGATCAATATTTACAATTTAATTTCACCGGTAACTTTTTTAGCAGTAAGTGATAACTGGTAAACTTATTCAGTTACTATTAAATAAGCTTTTCATATGATAACAGTAAATAATAACTGTTATCGCAAGTTAGCAATAGCCGTTAAGATTTTTGTAGTAAAAACATAGTTTTGCCCATCTCTACAATTAGATTGATCATTGTTCGGCTGTACCACACATGACAGGTAGAAGGCAATGTCTGTAAGATTACATAAATGATATTTCCAATTATTTTTTTTAATTTACACATTCCTTAGGTTTGTCATAATGGTTTTCAACTTTTTGAACCTCTTAAAATCAACGTAGTGACGAAACTTTCAGTGCAGAGCAGATACTATCCAGAGGAAAGAGCTGAAATTTTTATGTTAATATCAAAAGTGTTACTGAATCGATTTCTGTCAAAATATATCAAGGTTCCTCTTCATAAATTTTGCGAATATCAATTTAATAATTAATATTGCAAATTAAAATTTATTTGAAAATTAAAACATTATGTATATTTTGTTTGGGTACCTTAATAGCAACATGCTACAAAATATCAGCGCTAGAGGAATATTATTTAGGAAGATATCCATAAAAGTCAGGGAAACTGATTTGGTCAGGGAAACTGATTCATGAATTTGGTACACATGAAACTTGGTATTTGAGGTTAAATTATGATACCGATTCGAAAATTTGTGTCAAAAGAGGGGTTTGCTATTGGAAATTATGAAGTTGGTGCTCAATTGAATGTGAATACGGCCCTTATCCAAATTTTATGCATATGAATTTATAGTTGACGTAGTTCCCTGTCGAATGACATCTACTGTCAAAATGGTTTGAATGAAGACGGGTGGTTCGTTTTTTAGCAACTCTACATATTTTCAAAATAAATTATTTTGTACATTTTATAATTTCCGATGGTGACTATTAGGTATTGCTCAGTCCTTAAAAGGACAGGCTCGGGGGGTCATCTGGTTTATAGTTTTGCTCTTAAACAGTTGCTAATCCTTCAGCACAAATTTGAAAAGACAAGTGTTCTATCAGACTCTTAGGCAGCTATCCAATCTATTAGTGCCTCTGAATCCCCGCTATAATCTGAGATTCTTCGGTGCCAAGAACTTGTGCAAGTCCTTCACGTCACGAAATAAACAAATTGTTTTGCAATGAATACCTATCCATTGTAATCTATACGGAAATGAGTAAGCAGATTTTTTTTGTTAAAGAAAGTTTCGAAATTTTAGCAGCATCCAAATGACGAGACTTTCTTCCAGAAAATGAAACTGTTTATAAAACACTCCATCGAAATTCCGGCAAGGTCTTCAAGTTAGAACAAACAAAAAAATTATGTCTCGTGAATGAACCTGACAAGCCATGGCGGCTTTCCTTCTGGTAACTACATGGCAGCCTTATCGCTCGCTTGTATCGCTTAGGAATCTCCACCGAGCTTCCTACTCTGATTCTGGAGAATTAGTAACGGACAGTTACCACCTGATTTGATGCAGAACCTTCCACGAACTTTCAGAGGTATCTAGGTATCGCAAGACAAGAAGTTGGTTAGTTTGGGTTTTATGGTGCAAGATCCAAATATGGGATAATGCAGAAGGCGAAAGGATTTTGGTCTTTTCTTTGTTTCTTGATGTGTATTATATTATTCTTTTTACTAGAATTGTTCATTTCCTTTTTGTGGTGTTATACTAATTTTTCTTTTGCACATGGATTGAGTTAGCCATTGGGAAAAAATTTTTATAATTTATTGTATTTTTGGAGAGATAGAATGGTGAGAGGGGGGGGCAATTTTGACTCTTGCTTGGGACATCACGTATATTAGGGAGTATTAGGCATGTATTATTATTGAGAGTTGAGAGTATTTTATCTGTCGTTTTACTACCAAGTCTGGCAGCTTAGTCCTAGTTTTTCATTCATTTTGCCAGAACCGTCTTTTTGCACATTCGCAAGTAAACTTAATGATATTACGGAAGAGCTAAGTTGAAGTTACTTATTTAATTTAACATGTGGTATACTATTTAAAACGTGACTTTAGAAAGTTGAGTCACTAGTTGCAGATGAAACAAAAATTAAAAAGTAAAACATGATTGTGAAGTTTATGGTAAAATTTTCAGAATTAACAAAATAAGCTTATCTTTCTTTTAAGTTATAGTGATGGGTTTTGTGGTGATATGTCACTTCGATTCACTGTGATTAGAAGGGTGAGCCGAAAAATCTAATTGTGGAAAATGTTTGACTGACCATCTCAGAAGAAGGTATATATTTCTTTTTCTAATCTAAATAAGATCTTAATGGAGGTACAGAGGTTGGAGTTCTTTAATTCTAGTATTTACTTTTCCCCACTGCGCCGTCTGGAATTGCTCCAAAGAGTTAGACAATGGAACAGTGTTAAAGTGACCCATGAGAGTAATTCTCAGAAACTCAAAGCAATTTAGAAAGTCCAATTCGTGCCAAACATTAAAAGCAAACTTAGCCCAACTTCCGTATAATTGGCCACTGTAATGTTCCTCACGTGGTTCTTTTTGGCTAAAGAAAGAGAACACTTAAAATTCAACAGATGTTTATTAAATAAACGTTATAACAACAAATAAAGTAACAATTGATAATCTTTAGTCTCAGGGATCAGCCTTATGAAGTACGTTCGGTCTGCTATACCCGACGTTTTCCTCGTTCTTTCATTCCCTGTCCTTATCTGACCATTCTTCTTCCCAATCACCCCTCGGTGTCACCCCTCACAGAGTCACCATGTGGTCACTTCTCTCTGACCACGTGACACGTGCGCCTCTGCTTCCCCATCAAGTAGGAGTTGAGTAAAGAAGCAGAATATTACACTACACCCCCACGCAAGATAGGTGGTAGGGGTGATAAACCAAACACTAATCTGAACTAACAGTAATATTCTGGTTCAAAATCTCCATTCAAATACAACATAAATTCAAAAATCACATTAAAAGATATCCTAAATATTCAAATCCAGCACAATATTCAGTTTTTAACCCTGTAAACCCTTCCAGTAAACTTACATATGAAATTCCTTAAATTACCCATAAGGAAACATTATAAACGCAAACCTATTAGATTCATGCACGCTAAAAAAGATTCACAGACG
Source organism: Meta bourneti (assembly GCA_933210815.1). NCBI lineage: Eukaryota > Metazoa > Arthropoda > Arachnida > Araneae > Tetragnathidae > Meta > Meta bourneti. The sequence goes on along the minus strand of OW119923.1, from coordinate 62,744,952 downwards.
TACAGAAGATTCGAGATAAATTTCTTAACTCTACTTGATAATTAATTGAATGAAATATCAAACTTTCATGTACAATTTTAAATTTAACATAAATTTAAGTCAATATAATAAATTGTCAATTATAATCCACGATAAAATTATATATACCCTTATACTCATTGACAATAAAGGAAAAAAATTAAGCAATGCAGTAAAATAATGAAAGTACCAAATTATTTCTTGATTAGTGTTCAGCATGCATGAAATTATAAAACTTCTACTGTGAAAGTGTCTCAAATCTTGTCTTTTCTCAAAAAGTCCACAAAGAGCATCAGTCTTGATGATCCGTTGCCCCAATACGGGAGTGTAAAGGACTGGAACATCCATTAAAGCTGCTTTCAGATGTCCAAAAGCAGTACGTACTGCTGAAGTGCGTGCAATTTTACTTTGTCTTCACGGATGATGTGAAGCATTTGATTCAGTAATTTGTTCCATCTTCCTAACAAACTGTTGCTAGCGGGGTATCCAGAGTAGCTGAATCTTGGAGCCACGCTTATTCGTTTTAACAATTATTGTCTAAAACAAGAAGTGAAATTTGTCCCTTGATCACTAGCGACGATATTTGGTATGCCAGTTCGATGAAATATCAGCAGTAAGACTTCACAAATCGACTTAGCACTAAGCGAAACTATGAGTACCGCTTCCCTCCAACGAGTGGGCTGATCTATAAGACAAAGCACATATCTATGTCCCCTTCTAGATGGTGGATCTATTGGTCCAATAACGTCAACATTTATAACCTCAAATGGAAGTCAATGATGTCGTGGGTGCCCTATCACTTATTTTATCTGAACAATACAATATACAACTACCAAATTCATTGATGTTGTAACGGCAGCTAGGGAAACGATCACCACGACAACGTGGGAAAATGGAAAATCTGGTTGACTCAGGTGTCGAGAGGAAAAGCCCACACTCCATAACGACCACCCGAAAACATCTTAATGATTTCTTAACGACAGCCAGCCAGCAGGGGTCGGAAATCGCTGTGGTTTCAAAACAAAGGGCAGGCGCCTTTCTGTCGCTCTCTTCGACATTTCGAGACCAAGAAGATTGATATAAATGATGATGAGTTTCCGACAGGGTTTGATGGACCCTTTCAAGTCCGCAGAAGTCTGTCGTAAAAGTTGAGGGGAAAGACCAACGTGAGACAGCCAATCAAGAACGTGAGAAATCTTCAACACCCAATCCAGCACCGACTAAAAGGTGGACCAGAAACGGAAAGGAGGAGTCGATAAGCACCCAACATATAGAGAGTTTTTACAGAGATCGGAGAGGAGAGACGAGAGGAGAGACGGAGACAGAGGATCAGAGAGCTTGGAGAGAAGCGGTCAACAGAGACCGTTTTTGGAGCTTGGTGAATATCCGTTCACTGCTGTGCATTTATCCCACCTTGGGATCCTATACTCGCCGGAGTATTTTAGTGAGAAAGGCTCGACCGTAGCCGTAAAGGAGAACCCTCCCTAGAGATCCGTGTAACTGCTCATCCTAGTAGTGATCCTGTCCAGAAAGACTGAGATTTCCTGCCTTGGAACTCTGTACTCACTCGAGTAATTTTGTGTTGAGAATAGGCTCACCCGTAGCCGTGCGTTAGACTTCCCCGAGCGAAATTGTGAGGCTCGCCAGCAGCCCTAAGCGCCTCGATAGAACTTTGGACCTTCCAAGGAACTAATATTAATGAACTTTACATTCATTTTACGACTTTTTGTACAAATTGTAAAATAAACCAATTTAGTCCAGAATCGGATATTTTCAATGGTAACTAGTCTAGCTACCCGTGAATCAAGACGTTACAATGTCTTTGGACATCAAAGCAGTAAAAATTATAACTGATACGTTCTTTGCTCTTTTTAAGTCCCATATGAACACCACAAATAGATTCACGAGCCATTCTAGTTCTCTATTCCATCTAGTTTCGTGTAAAACTAGCTGTAATACCTTTTCTCCCAATATTTTATCTCTATGATAAATCAAATCATCTATATAAACATAATTCCCTTTATTAATTTTAATATCTTATCTTACTTTCTCTAATGATTTGCACTGGTGAATGCTCATCTTTTAACCCATCTGCCTCAGATTTGTTTCTGTTATTTAGATCCTATTCCATAGGACTTCCTGTTTCTGACTCGTTCTCCTTCTCCTCTTCGAAATTCTCAATTATCCCCTTGCATTCTACCTCATCCACGTTCGTCGAATGTTTATGACCGTCCGAAATGTTTTCTAATAGGCCACCTGCTGTGTCGTTTTCTCCTACGAGATTGTCATTTGAGCAGGCCCCTTTCAACAGGTCGTAAACCGCAGGGGAGAAGACACTCAGCATTCAGTTTATCAGTCACCGCGACTGAAACGTCCATGGGGAAAGAGATGCCCTTCCAATGATCATTCATTGCAGACATCGACACAGTCGTTAAATCTGCGCTAACTTCATCCCCAAAAGCTGAGAATAACAATTCCAGGGGCAAAGTTTGAATGAATGATGGGCAGTTGACACCCATAGCCAAGCTTTGCTTTGACTAGTTTCCCATCCACAAGGACATTAACGAATTCCAATGGTTATAAAATAGGAGTGCTTTTCAAGTAAGCGGTAGCAACTTCGACTACGACTGCTTCGTTTTTCTTTCCCGTGAGGAAACTTCTTTTACCGAACCACTCTCCTTGTGTGTCCCATTCCTTATTCCCTTGTTTCTTTCCGGATAGAATCTGGCAATATGTATATTCCTACCACAAATAAAACATTCCTTGCGAGTTTGTACTTTATGTTTATTGTAATTATCCTTCCCATATTCTTCTCGTCTTTAATGATGTGGTGTATATTTAAAATGGCTACGATTCCTTGGCTAATTCTAGCGTTTTAAACCAATTTTCCCCTTGGCGAATTCCTACATATGCCGATGTTTCCTCGTCTAATGCTTCTATCAGTTTATCACTAATCATAAGGCTTTTGAGAGTATCTAAATCGTTAGCTTTTCGTAATTTGCAATAAAATTCCAAATTCGAAGTCAACCTCGAAGAGAACTGTACATGAAATTCATTTATTTTCCGCTTAGCTTTCCGAAAATTTTCTAAACACGATTGGGGAGTTGGTTCTTACTCTCTGCGAATGATTATTTTAAGTTGCTCATAATTATTTAATTCCTCTTGGTTTACATACACTAAAATATTATTAGCCTTTTCATCCAGTAAATTTAGTAGAATTTCGGTTTTTAATTCTTCGGGTACTCGTTCCAAAGAGTCAAAGAAAACATGCCATTATTCAGGACAACTTAGCACGCGCAAAGTTAAAGTGCCTGTGCTTTTTATCAAATCTTCTACATTAACTATATTTTCCAATCCATTTCCCACAGAGCCAAAATTTTCGTTCTGCCTATATCTTAGCATTTATTCGAGCTCCCTCTAATTCGAATTCATATTGTAAACGAACCTTGGCTTCTTTATCACGAGCATTTCTATCTTCTATGATAGTGCACAAAATTGCTCGTTCAGTCTGGATCGTTTTCATACTCATTTACCTTTTAAAATAATATTATTAAGTAAACAAATTTAGCAGAAATTTAAAGGTTTCGCCTATCTCTTCACAAAATACTTAATCTTCTTTCCTCGAGCCCTTAAACATATTCAAAACGCTTACCTCCAATCCAGTTCTTAAATAGATATCAAAATCGTTCCGACCTCTTTCTAAACTTCAGCACAATGGCACACTTCGTAGACACACAAATTGTAATCACTCCACAACACGCTCAATAAAACACTCACTTCAACGCTTTCAGATTCAATGTTTTCTCTCTTTTAAAATGTCAATCCTGCCGGTTGTGACAGTGTAATATTCTTTGCGTGATTCTTTTTGGCAAAAGAAAGAGAACACTTAAAACTCAACAGATGTTTATTGAATAAACGTTATAACAACAAATAAAATAACAATTGACAAACTTTAGTCTCAGGAATAAGCCTTACGAATTTCGTTCGGTCTGCTATACCCGACGTCTTCCTCGCTCTTTCGTTCGTCCTTATCTGACCTTCCCAATCACCTCTCCGTGTCACCCTTACAGCGTCACCACTATAGAACAGAGAAAAGGATAGAGAGCGCATCCCCATTCAGGTAGTCGAAAACGTTCTTGCTCGAGTAACTTCACGTTTCAACCCGAGATTCAACCAGAATTGGCTTCATATCACCATGTAACGTAAACAATCTTGCTGATACCTTCGCCTGCGAATTTAAACATATCGGGTTATCTTTTTGAATCAGATAAGCATAAGAATAAACGAATTGTACTTATTTTGTACTTCGTGATTAAACAGATAATTTCGACTTAAAGTATTTGCTGTACGATTTTTCGTATTTTGAACCATTATTTCATAAAAGTAGTTTCTTAACATATCAATTTTTGCTACTTTAAATGTTTCCAAAGTAACGAAATTTAAAAAGAACAGTGATGCTGAGTAGAAAATTCAATCTGAGATTAATGATTTCGTTGCTTTAAAAAGAGTTTTCTCGGCGCAAGGACTTTTTCCACTCCTTTCTCCTTTTTCATCACGTTGAAAATTAGAATTAGAATTAGAATTGAAAATTAGTTTAGAAGAAAAAATATAAAGTCTGTTTACATATTGAAATTTAACAATTGAATTTAAAAAATTATATTTGCCAATGGATGCGTAAGAAGTATATTGTTCTACTCCTTTATAGTACTCATTTCTTCATTTTGTATTGTTACTAAAACACATTTAAAAATGTAAATAGACTATTTAAAGTACATTTCTAGGAAATGTAATTAATTTAAGTTTTGATATTATTACTACATTTTCTAAAAATACATTTACTACATAGTATGTAATATTATAAGTAGTAAAAATTAACTTTTGATTTCGTGCCGTAGGAAACATTTTTCCAAGATGTGGGCCTTGCGAAAGTAATGCGTACACCATTCTCAAACATGTTTTGTATTAATATAACACAAATTTTAATTATATTAGATGGCTAATTTAAATTAAACAAATACTCGTACTTTGGACAATCATTTAAGCAGAACTAATGAAATTTCTAAAAAGTTATCATCAGTTCTTATTTCTATTCTAAAAAGTTGATGCACTCGAATGAAACCATCTGCTTTATTTAAAAAATAAATTCCTTAAAAATAATTGTTTTTACGTATTTAAATTTAACGTAAAAGTACATATGCATTGTTTCCAAATAGAATAAAACAATCTCTACATATCAAAATTCAAATAAAACAGCTATCAGGAGCGATCAAACACTTGTAATATATTAACAATATTAATCTTAAGTAAGCGAACTGCACAATCTGCATACAAGAAACTGCCAACAACTTTATAAACACGCGATATTTGTTTACTTTAGCGGAAGGCGCCAAGATTCAGCAACCTGCATTTTTGCGTATAACCGTAAAACATTCGATTTTTTCTCAAAATGCATAATTTTTAATGGTTCCGAAACATTTTCTATCAGCTTACAGATATTCAAATTGTTCTCACGAAATCAAATAATGCAAAAAATTGTTCACAATAACGAATAAACATTTATTATACTATGATGTGATGCAACGCTACTCTTTTTAAAATGCTTTAAATACTAAAAAAGAAGATAAGTAAATAATAACATACCTGTGAAATGAGTAGGGTGATCCTTTTGTTCCTCTCTCCTTGCAATTGTATGCACAACAATATGCAACCACTTTTCCACTAAAATTGCTGCCCTCAACGCGTCAATATGCCGTCCCTATAAAGAACGTTCCGCAGCCGTCCGCAAGTCACGTGATTTTACTCGTACAACATGTTGGCAACACCGACCTTCTAATGAAATAGTCGGATCATGTGGATGGAGTCACTGTCCTAAGATCTCTTAAGGGTAAATCACAAATCGACTTAGCCGATTGCCTATGAAAGCGCAGACTAGTGTTTTTGATCACGGTGAATAATCACTTTAACCAATCAATAATTTAGGATTCATGTTTTTACCCACAACCACGTGACAGATCTTCAAACCAAGCAAATGGAAGAAATAACATGAAACTGCGGGCACATGCTCCGTCTATTTCATTTTAAGGTCGATGGTTGGCAACCCCTGTGCGCTCTCTATCCTTATCTCTCCTCTATGGTCACCCGTGGTCACTTCTCTCTCTGACCACGTGACACTTGCACCTCTCCTTTCTCCATCAAGTAGGAGTTGAGTAACATGAAGAGGTAGAATATTGCACTACAGCCACACACCGCGAGTTTGCTTTAGGACGACCTAGTAGGACTAATTCGAGTGTATGGACGTTTATACCCGGTCTTCTATATACGGTACTAATAAGAGTCTTGTTTTGGTGATTTTCGAAATTACCCAGGACTCACAACGGTGAGATAGTTGCACTTCCTAGTCCCACCCATTCCCTATCACTCATCTATGGAACACATTTAACATGAGACGTTTTTAGTCTAATTTGGAGTCAATTAATTCATTTTCCCTTGAAAGGAGAATGGATCTTGTGGATCCATCCCAATTAAGCTCTCCACAGCATTTGCGGAGCCTTGGTGCAATCTTTCAACTCAACTGCATCATGGGATACCAACCCTATAAAAGGTTTGTGGTTAAAAATTTCCCACAACGTATTAGATAACTAGAGGTGTATAATGAAAATTTTTTAATTCAAAGCTAAAATTTCAAGTTATTAAATGTATAAGCAGGTGATGCTCTTAGAAAAATTACTGTGAGTTTCACAGAGAATAAAATGAATTTTTAAGGTCTTATTTTTGGGTGAAGAGAATTTAGGTGTTAAGAAAATTTTGTCTGACCTATTTTGATAATTATTGGTATCTTGTCATCAAGATATTGCCGATTTTTTTTATGATAACGAGACCAATATCTGGTCGGGTTTTTTTAATGACGAGGTATATCGTCCATCAATATCTAATCAGTTTTGTTAATGGCGAGATACCTCGACGAGACAACCACCTGGAGCGTTAAGGCCACATCGGGCCATCTAGATCCTTAAATGCGGTCTTTTGACTCAATCTAAATTTTACAGAACAAATCCTTTTTCTTTAATTTATAATTTTTGTTCATCTTTTACATTTTTATTTTATTTTTAAAATGAACGTATTTGTGAAATACTAAAGAATAAAATGAATTTCGACGAAATTATCCTCCCAGATTGATCGGCACATTGAGAAAATTAGTAAACGATAAGGGCTGAATTGACGACTGCTACGCTCATGATTTAGTTCTAATGCGATTCTAAAATGTCTGTTAACTTCCCCGCCTGACTGGCGCCATTATCCCACGAGACTGGTTAGCGATGGTTTATGGGGATTGAGTGCGACAGTCTGTTATCAGCTTTCAACAATGCGGCAATGCGAACTGTGTTTGAAGACGAATTTGTGAATAATTACACAGCTCAATAGTATTTTTGTAATTCTGTCTGCTTAGCCCATCATATCAAAGAAGACCAAGAGAACGATCAAGGAAGAAAACAGACATTTTAATGAAGATCGGGAATTGCAATATTATCTTTATAAGATGATTTGCTTGCTTTGTGATACTGCAATATCATTGTAGAAATTCAATGCTCCTTAATATTATAAAACTCAATATTAAGGAGCATTGAATTGGTGGTCGGCGACACTTTTTCGCCAGGGAAGCTGTTGTAGTGGTCCACCTCGGTGCTCCATTTTTTTATTAGAGGCACACATATTTTAAATTAGAGGGAGACATGAAAGGTTGTATTGCAGAAAATATAAGATGAAAAACACGCAAAGACAATTCTTTCAAGCAGCAATAAGACCTGAAAATAATGTCACTGTGACTCGACGCAAATTTCATACTTCATTCGAGCCAGATGGATTTTCTTTTCTACAGAGTTACTCGCTTTGGGCACTCTTAGAAGCAGAACACGAGGAAATGTATTAAACTTTCAAGATAAATATCGTGAAGTTGGACTGAATTTGGTGAATTCAGTGAGTGTATGTTCAGACGGTGCAACTTCCGTGACAGGAAAAGGCCAAGAATTGATGGCACAGATATGTAAAAAGTATTAACAGATGCCCTCATTTCTTTTCCTTTGTCTTAGCGTAAATTTTAAAGATGTCCTTTTTAAAATTGCCCCATTTGGCGTCTAAAGAATGCTATATTCGCGCAAATGCAATATGGGCACCGTTAGTTTTGTGACATGATCAGGTTGAATAATGAGGTATTTAGTGTGAATTTGCTCCCGCAGGTGCTTTGGTTCCCGCAGGGAAGTGTTAACCAAAATTTTATCTTTATGAGAACAGTTGAATTTCATGAAAAACAGAGTCAGCAATTTAAATAATTGAAAGAAGATTTCTGCAGGACTGCTGCATTTCTGTGTGATATGTCAAATCAAAATGATTCGAACATTTCATTGCAACCTAAAAAGTCTACATATGATATGTGGCAAAACATCGAAGCGTTTCGAAAACGCTTTTTCAAAAGGAAATTTTGGATGACCACTTCCCCAGTTAGCAAAGTTCATTGATGAGCAGGATGACCTATGCGAAGACCCGTAGCTGATATAGACCTATTAATTTTAGAAAACATTGAAAGTTCAGAGTTTGAGAACCATGACATCATACTCAAATTAGCATTTCAGTCTCACCTCGTTGATGTCACCAAAGCACCTAAAGAACTACATGTAGAATTGATTGAGCTCTCAGTAGATGATATTTTAAAGTCATTGTTTGATGTTAAGAAAGATCTAATTGAAATATGGAAACTATGTTAGATGTGAGACAATAATTTAAACTCGTCTTTTTAAATCAATTTTATGCACGAAAATAATCCTTACAACTGCTATAACTGTATACCCTGTCATATTCGTACATCTTTTATTTTATTATATAGTACTATCTTATAGTATTTTGGGAAATGTGTAGGACAAATGACAGAATATTAAGTTCGAGTTCAAAAGCTTTTGCAGTGTGAGACGTATAGTAACCAAGAATTGTAAAAAACTCAAACGAAAAATGGTTACTTTTCAGAAAAGTTACCTAAGCTGTCAACAGGAACAATGTAAGTTATTTAAACACTGCCATTTTACAAATGCGCTTAGTTAATAATTAAAGACCATAATTTTTTATTGTATACATCTAACTCTAAAACCATTGTTATTATGGATGTCATAATTGTTCACTTACTATTTGAAGAGTTGGTCATTTTTTCTTTTATTCGGTTTTCTGTTTTACTAAAACTATTGTTTGAATTAAAAATTAAAAAATATTTATATCAATTTAAATGGTATTTTTATTTTCCAAGTGATACTTTTAATTTTATTTAATCACACCATATGTTTGCAAATAATACAAACATGTATCATGCGTACAAGACACCATGCAATACAAAGCAATTTTTACACAGCATTATTTTCTCAAAGAACTTCATTCCCGTTAAACCGCTACTGTATAAATGTTACTGGTGACCTATCCTAATGGAAGAATTAAGATAATTTTGTTTTCTCCAAAAAAATCCTGAAATTTCTCACTTCACGTTCTAAATAAAATGACCCATGTGATTGTAAGAATTGATTTCCCAAGTTACTTTACATAGTATTAAAGAAACAAAGTACACAAAAGAAAAGTAGACAGAGATGAGAAAATAAATAAGAATTAGACACTTTTCAGGAAAATATATCATGAAACATCAGTAGCGTGCAGAGCTCATTAGACGGGACTGAATTGAAAACCGAGCAAAGTTGGTTTTTTGAAATGGGGAAATATTCTTGTAACATTATTTTGTATGTACACTCCACGCATGCTATTTTAATTTATAAAATTAAAGACATCTTAAATCATTTTTCTGATAAATATAAGCAACTATTTGTGCATGAAAAATATGTCTGTTCATAAATTACTGAGGAATCAAATCATTAGGGAAAATGTTTATTATCAGTGGCATGCAGAGCTCATTAGAGACAAGGACTGAATTGAAAACGAAGCACTGTTTTTTATAGGAGGGGAAAGATTCTTGAAACATCTTGTGTGTACATTCCACACGCACAATTGTAATTTATGATAAAAAACTTCTCAAATCATTTTTCTAAATATAGGCAATTATCTCTGCATGAAAAAAATATACGTGAGATAACATCCGTTCATCTTGTAACGATTTCTCTGGGTAGCGTGGTAGATTCAAATCTACAGAGAACAGTCTAGCTTAAATAATAAACATTAATTTTATTCAGAACAATTTCTTGGTTATGTGAGGGTCTATGTACAAGGCACTTTCATGGATTCGATGCCTCTGTTAACGGGATGCGACAGGTTGTTGTAATCTCAGGTACGCACGAAAGTCTCTGAGTGGGAGAAAGGTCTCTCAAAGGTCTCTAGATGAGACTACTCGTCGGGTGACGATTACATAAGATCAGCACCGGATCCTCACGGGATGACGGGTCAATTCAGGTTCCCTGCCGGACGAGAAGTCGGCACCGGACTCTTCGCAGGTCGTCGGTTCGGCACAATCAGGGATCGGCTCCACTGGGGTCGTCGGGTCAGCCCAAGACAGCACGGCTCCGCTGGGGTCGTCGGATCAGCACAAGACAGGCACGGCTCCGCTGGGGTCCCTGGTTCGAATCTTTCGAACGAGAACAAAGCAGGAACTCGAGATAGGCAGCCTACGCCAGGCTACAAGAACGCGTCCTCTCGGGGTGAGAGAACCGTCTTCCAAATTAATAAGAGCTCCCTAATGAGGTTGACTCAAAGGGTCGCTGAGCCAAGCCGCTCGAACGAGAACACAAGCAAACTCGAGATGGGCAGCCTACGCCAGGCTACAAGAACGCGTACTCTCGGGGTGAGAGAACCGTCTCTTAACAATGCTTTTCTCCCTAAGGAGTGACCGCTCAAAGGGTCGCTGAGTCAAGCCTCTCGATCGAGAACACCGGCAAGAACGGACTATTCGACTCTCTTCTTTTCCTTTTGAAACCTCGAAGCCTTTGTTCGCTGGTGGTTTTTCTGATTGGTTCTCTCTTGATTGGTTATTGCTTTTAATTTGTTCGTTTTCGATTGGTTCTGATTCGGTGGCGACTGTCTGACGTAAAATGAGATCAGCTACTTAGCGCAGGTGGGCTTGATTACCAAGCAGGTGGACTTAATCACCTGGCAGGTGCACTCCTAAACACCTGGGCGCTTTTCGGGACGAATTCTCTTTTGTTAGTCTTTGATCCAAGTCCCGACCGTCTGATGCCAGAGAGATGGAAACGCATTGTCCTGTTCTTTTACGACTCTGTCGGCGAGTTTGCCTTAGGAGGGTTAATTGAGGGGTCCATCAATGAATCCTCACAATCTATATATATATAATAGGATGTGTGTGTATGTATATTTTCTATACAAATCTACACCGTTTGACCAATCCACACCAAATTTGGTACACTTATACTTTAGAACACTGCGGTCAGTATAGTCTAACTCGTAACCCCCGTTCTATTTGCCCTGGGGGGCTAAAAACTATTCGACATCGCAATAGAAATAACATTGGGCATAGATTGATTGCTTTAGGCAGCGATGGTTGTTTTACTAGTGTTGATCGCAAAACAATTTTTTCCCAAACAAATTAAATTACAGTATTTATGTTTGAACTGACTTTTTAGTTCTTCCCATGATGTAAATAAATTATATATATTTTATTGATGAAGGGAAAGAATATTTTAAAATATTTATGTTTGCAAGGAAATTGAAGGAAAGGTTTTCAGGAGTTCAAGGATGATTTTCAAGGAAAGTTGGTGTATATTTCGACCAACTTTACTTAAATAATTTATTGAATACGTAATGATTTGTAGAATTCTGTTTCATAAGCTTTTAGGTAAGGCGTGTAACTTATTTTAAAATGTCCGGAATAGATACATGTGAATCCGCCGTTGAAAGCAGTGATTTTCATTCTGAAAAATTCTGTAAAATCGACCTTCTGCTTTTTGAAAATTTTTTATCTATTCAATTTAATTTGTCTACACCGATTACATTTCTTTCTAACCCAAGCACCGTTATTCCGTAAAGCACAAACGAAAAACTCATTGATCATAAAGGCGTAATTTTACTACTCGGAATCTGGCAGCACCAGAATTAATGTTTACTTTTTTTTATAAAACTTTGTAGAACTTTCTAGAAAGTTGGGGAAACGGAAACTTCCTTGGACTCATGGTGGAGAACATTCCAGCACCCACTCGATTCTTAGCTGGTCGTATTTAAAGGAAGCTTCGGTAAGTCTTCCAGTTTATCATCTTTCAGTGAATCTGGCAGTTTTATTTCGCTCTTTTGATTGTATAAGTATTTCCTACTTTATTCGACAGTGATAGTGTACATTTTGGATTTATATTTCTAAACGGATGTAAGTATTACATAATTTTATATTCGTTTTTTTCGTTAATTTTAGCTTTTTTTGTATTCTATAATAGATTTCATTGCTCAGTGAGAGTGTGCCTTTTGCTTAATTTTTTTAAATATGTTTTAGTGGGATCAGAATTAATGCTTTTTTTACACCAGAATAAAAGTTTATTTTTTAGCCTGATTTAGAATTCTGTGTTTGAGTATTTTGATTGACAGCTTTTAAGTAAGGCATTAATATTTTTTATTTGTGTTAAAAATTTGATATTCCTAAACTGATGTAAGTACTTCGCAATTTTAAATTTGTTTTACCATTCAGTTTATATTAGCTTTTTATTTTTATTGTATTCTATAATATGTGTAGATTTCATTGCTCACTGATAGTGTGCCTTTTGCTTATTTTATGAAATAGCCTTTTATTGTATTCTATAATAGATTTCATTGCTCAGAGAGAGTGTGCCTTTTGCTTATTTTATGAAATAGCATTTCTTTGTATTCTTTTACAGATTTCTTTGCTGTAGCAATGCCTCCAAGAAAGCGGAAGGCGATCGGCCAAGTGCAGTCAACGGCTAAGATGATGAAAGATGAGCGTAGTCAAGAAACTTCCGAGGAGAGGAATAGAAGACTTGCGATTGCGAGAGAGCTACAACATCTAGAGCAACAGAGACGGCACAGCAGCGTGAGGCCCGACTACAGGATATGAAAGAGAGTTACTACATTTAGAGCAACAGAGACGGCACAGCAGCCTCAGGCCCGACTACAGGATAAGAGAGATAGAGCTACTACATCTAGAGCAACAGAGAAGGCACAGCAGCGTGAGGCCCAACTACAGGATAAGAGAGATAGAGCCAAACGATCACGGACTGCGCACCATTTTAGCTTAGCATTGGAAGAATTCCACTACGATTGACATAAAGACTACTCGCTGCATGCAAGTGTTACCATCGGGAAAATGGAAATTGTTTGTAGTTACTGTCAAGCCAAAAAGTTTAAATCAGAGTCTACTGATATTTGCTGTAAAAATGGAAAAGTTAAACTCTGCCAACTGGAACCAACACCACAAGAACTTTTGAATTACACATCAGGAGACACATCAGAGTCGAAGCATTTTCTTAGTAACATCAGAAAATACAACTCATGTTTCCAAATGACATCATTCGGCGCCACATCAGTTGTTGGACAGCCCGGATTTCCGTCGACATTCAAGGTGCAAGGGCAGATTTACCATAGAGCGGGATCGTTGCTTCCGCTGCCAGATCAACCACCAAAATTTCTACAATTATATTTTATTCAAAACGAACAAATGGAAACTGATCAGAGGTGCGCCTACATCTCGGGAACAAGACGTCAGATTGTGTTAAACTTACAGAGGATGTTTCATGAGCACAATAATCTTATTAAAACGTTTGAAACAGCAATGGAACGTATGCCAACAGATGAATATAAAGTAGTCATAAGAGCAGAACGAAGACCAGCAGGCGAACACGAGCGGCGCTTTAACTCTCCTCAAGCAGATGAAGTCGCGGTGGTTATATCAGCCGATGAGTTTCATCAACGGGATATCGTTATTCAACGACGAGGTGAATCATTGCAGCGTATTTCGGAAACACATCGATCTTATGATACTCTGCAGTACCCAGTGATATTCCCCATGGTGAAGATGGATATCATTTTAATCTGAGGCAGATCAACCCAAGAACAGGTGAAACAACCAGCAAGAAAGTTTCAGCGATGGATTTCTATGCGTGCAGATTAATGGTTCGAGATACTGAGCAGAACCACGTACTGAACTGCAGGCAATTGTTTCATCAGTTCATCGTAGATATGTACGCAAAAGTCGAGAGTGAGCGTCTCCTTTACATTCGTCTAAATCAACGTAAACTGAGAGTTGACGAATATATTCACCTGAGAGATGCTGTGGCAAATGACGGGAACGTTGAAAACCTCGGTGCCTTAGTCATACTAAAAGCGACATTGACAGGCAGTCCCAGACACATGCACGAATACTCGCAAGATGCTATGACGTACGTGAGGACGTACGGGAGACCAGCCTTATTTATCACCTTCACCTGCAATCCGACTTGGACGGAGATCAAGGTGGTTCTTACCAATGGTCAATTATTACCCAGTGCGCGTCACGACTTGATTGCGAGAGTATTTAAACAAAAGCAGTTGAAACTGCACTTTGCGCATCTTTCGTTTTTTAGAATTCTGCATTTTTTCGTCGGAATTTCGTTTCTGTTTGTCTTTATGTCTTAATCTTTTACATATTGTAATATATGCAGGAATTAAATGTATATATTTGCGTCTGAAGTATATTGTAGAAGCTATGAAAAAGTTAAAACGCATTTTCCGTACAACTTAAAGGATTGCATTTTTCTGTGAAAGAAAAGTGATTATTCTAATTCACTTTTCAAGCAACATTTAACCATTTCAACCCGAGAAACGCCGGTAATTCAGCTAGTTGCTAATAAATCAAGGCATCAAAGAAAATGTTTACCATCATATTCCAGAATTTAGAAAGAACTCTGAACAAACGGATTTCGAATTCTATGGTACGTATTCAACATTTTAAAACAAAAGTTCTTTTTACATAAAAATCATGTAATTTGTTTCAAATTTATCGATCAAAGCATTCTTGAAAATAAGTACTTTTAAATGAAAGAGAAAAGAGCAGGGTATTGAGTCCCTTCTGCACGAACCTAGGAAACATGGACATGCAAATTATTTGGCAATTATGATTTCACATTCAAAGTTCGACAAACGTTTTTCATTATTCTCCAACTGAAGTCGAATAGTTAATTTGTAGTTTAAACTCTTTCAATGCTAGCTTATGGATCGTATGATCCAAAAACTGGAGCACTATGTATCATGAGCCTTCAAGCAATAATTGGTGAGAATGTGGCAGTCTGCGTTACCCCGGTACACCATGGGAGGTGTTGCCAGATCGCATCCATTGTGAATCAGGGGTACATGCCTTCCTAGAGGATTCTGGTGAAGCTGGCCTACATTAACATTCCTTGACAAAACCAGGAAACTTCAAGCAGCCAACTGACTCCGAGATTCGAGCTTCTCAGATTCAGTACATCAGTTTCTTAAAAGTGAAGCCTTTAGCCACTCGTGAGGCATATTTTAATAACTAATTACAGAAAATTACGAGCATTAATTAACTAATTAAATAGAAATAATTATCTGAAGTTATGAAATTGAAAACATTAAAATTCAGTGACAAGAATACATTTACATAAAAACTGTTCAACATAAGAATAATCAAAACTGACTAGCACAACGTCTTATTTCACTTGTTTAAGGTTTGCAAATTACTAAAAACGAAAGTTCTGAAGTAGTAAATTAAAAATATATCCAGAAGAGTACAAAATTTCGTAGCTCAGAAGTTAAAAAATAAATAAATTTTTCACAGTAGCAGTTTATGACCGACATGTTTTAAGAGGTCTAAACAAGTAGCAACTGCGAAACAAGCCTGAAAATTTATAAGTTTTAGCAAACTTCTACCAGCAAGAAAATATAGGTTAACAAGATACATTAATGAATTTTAACTCTCATCTTGTATGGAAGCTTGAGATGCTCTTTTTAATGAGCTTTTCTAACGTAATGAGGCTAGTCTCCAGTAACAAAACTGACTGCTAAATAACCTTACTCTGACGAAATAAACTTGTTTTTAGCTTACGGGTATGCTTAAGGGAAAAAACAACTTTGGGGGAGTTTATATGTGAACTTCTTTCCAAGCATTTATGCTTCAATCGAAATGTTCATCGAGATTTTTTTACCGTATATACTAAAAAGTACACGAACACTTTTTTCTTTCTTTGCCTTTAT
This sequence comes from Meta bourneti, assembly GCA_933210815.1. Lineage (NCBI taxonomy): Eukaryota > Metazoa > Arthropoda > Arachnida > Araneae > Tetragnathidae > Meta > Meta bourneti. Next base: position 62,728,752 of record OW119923.1, on the reverse strand, counting down.
ATGAAAACGCTTGACCTGTGTTTTGCCAAAAAGTATTGGATAAAAGAAAATCCATAAAATCGAACATGCTGCCAGTATGAATGATAGAATTTTCCATGAGGAAAACATCGCACGCAGTGTGGAGGAAACATTGTAATCTTCTAAACATAAGCTTTTATGAAACTTCGGGCCGTCTGTTGAAATTCTTTTTAAAAAATTCAGTCTGTTGAAAATAAAGTTTCGGTCTCTCAAAAGGATAAAAACTAAACTATGAATAGATTTCCAACTAAAGGACACTTTTCCACTTTGTTACTTACTGAAAAATTCTACATTCTTGCATTCTAAATCACTAGGCAGGGAACCTATGGTCTGAATCCGGACTATCAAATCTTTTGGACTTTGCGCCATAAAACCCCAATATCTAATAAAGACTATTAAATAATTTCATTCAGTTCAACAACCAATTGAGTTGTCAGGATTTCATATCATAGGGAGGTCCAAATATAAAAATTCAATTTTACGGAAATTGAAGTTTTGGACCTAATTTTATAAGTTTCACTAAACGTCTGTCTTAAATTTGGTAAAAAGTAAGTGGAAATTGTAAGTATAAAATTGATATATTTCAGATATCAGAGTACACAAATCGTTCCAAATTACAATAAATTTTGTTAAGCAAATATTCAAATTTGATTTCTCGAAATTCTTTAATGTAACTTTTTACTTTCACATTTCAGTAAATGAATAAATTAATTAAACTGTCAATTAATTTAATGTTTTTTTAAATATTATAAACCTAATATGCTTGTACGAATTAATAATATTGTTTGTAAAGAGATAGAAAGAAGAAACCAACACTTTCGGGGCTTTTAATAAAAAAATATTTTTCAACCACTACAGATTAGACCTAAAGAAAATCAATAGCGAACTAGCAACTGGTGAGGTTTTGCAGGCATTTACTTGAGACGCTTTAAAAATAATTCTCCAGAATTTAAAAATAATACTATTATTCACATAAAATTAGTTTTGTGATAAATGTCTCAGAAAATTTTTAATAATGCACGTATTAATTGCATTCTTTTATCATAAATGGATTCCTACTCAACATACACTTTGTAACCAGACACCCCACTAGTATCTTCTGCTTCATTAAGCCTTAAGAACCACAATAACTCGACGTGTCATTGACTCCTACGGGGTATATGGGGTACAAGAATGTAACCCAATGATCGCGAGGCCTCCCTTAATTGCTGTAAATTACATGATAACAGGCATCCTGTTACTCAGCTCTATCTCATTCACGCAGTACTGTTTTAACGTATGGACAGAGTGGGCAGTTAGTTGCCCGGGACGTGCTGAATTTTTCATCAATGGGGATTATCAGTTAGAATTCATAAAAATAACTTCCAATTCAAATACAATACAGAATTAAATTCTGAGTTGTATTTGCCAATTTCGTTTTTAAATATACTTGATATGAGCTACGTTGAGCTGCATAATATTGCTAAAACTACACATATGAGCTCACCACTCTAATATAATTCTTCAGCAGTCTTATTACAGAAAGCAATGAAAAATCTGCAAGATAGAAATCAGGGCAGAAAAGATGAGTGAAAATTGGTTTAGTGTGAAAAAATGTCGAATTACCTTTGAACAAGGGAATGGGATGAAATTGATTTCTGTTTGAGCATTTAGAATGGGCAGTTTAAAAGTAAATCTTTTCATTGAATTTATAATAAAGCTATTCACAAGTGTTTATAGGAGTTTATAGAAAACTGAGACGTTTGTAAGTTTAACTGATAAAGAAAAGCACAGAAAACACTAAAAATGAATAGTTTCTCATCATCTTAACAACTTCGAATTGTCTTTGGAATGATTTACATTTCAACCCATCACTTTCATAAATTTAGAGAGCGAACGAAGTTTAAAATTTATAACAAGGGCGATAAAACAGCTATTTTAGTCAGAAAACATTTTCAAAAAATAGTGGAGTTAATGGGCTCCAAACTATATTGTCGAATTCAAAGGATTTCTACCTTTATATTCAATGATACAAATAATTGAATCTCATCTTTTTGTGTTTTCTTCTTTCTTTCTTTTCGTTTGACACCAAATTAACTCTAATAGATAACTACAAGTTCTTGCAATTCCCAGATGTGTATTGATTCTTACATACAAGGGATATACAAGAGTTCTTCAGAGAAAGCATATGCAAACTAAAGGAAAAAATGCTTCCAATTAAGAACTCAGTTTACTAATTGACATTTCGACAATGCTTTGGTGCTAATTTCCACCAACCAATCCATGTGAAACAATTAGAGACAGACTTCATGAAGCAGCCATTTGAAACACATGGTGTCGGGCACGTTTTCAGAAAAATAAAAAGGAAAACTCAAACAAGTATAACAGTTGATTAATTATATCAGCGAAATGCTGAATCTGCATTTGAGTAGAACACCAAGTTATGTCACCTCCGAAATGAAGGAGGAAGTAATCTGTCCACCACAAGAACTGCTCCAGACAGAAAGTCTTCGGTTCTGTTGCCGTATAAACGAGACTTATTCGTTTACTATAGGGGATTCTTGAAACATTTGAGTTTATCACACTGGAACCCTTAACAGCAATTCCCTCTCTTGGCGTTTGAGACAAGAGGACACACGATTTTGAAAGGGGCTACATTCAAAACGCCGCTAAACTACCTATCGCAAGCCTGGTTCACACTAGGCCAGTAATTTAGTCCAGTAGCGATGGATTTAGTAGCTAAACTAAACGAGAAAACAGCAAGTGGGGGAGTGTGTGTTCAGACGCGGTTTAGTTGGTATTCAAGTGTCGACTGCTAAAGATGATACGGAGTGCGAGGCTGAATCGAGCAATAAATGTTGCTGCAAGGCTTATCCTGGAAGAGATTGAAAGAGAAAATGGGTACGAGAATGGATTGGTCGAAGAGATTTGCAAGGAGCCTCCAATGTGCTTAGAGAACTCGCAGTTGAAGACCCAAAAGAATATTTTTCAACTCTGAGAATGTCGAAAAGTTGCTTCAATTTTCTATCAGAAAAAGTACAGGCTAAAGTCCAGCGTACCGATACTCATCTAAGAGAAGCCATACCTGCAAAAACAAAACTGGAGGCAGTGCTATACCTTCTTGCAACTGGATGCAGTTGAAGGACCCTGACATACCTCTTTCGAATAGGGAAGTCAACTGTTTCTGAATTCGTTCAAGAAATTTGTGAAGCTATTTATGAATGTTTTTAATTTTTTATTTGATTTTCTTCATGCGAAACTCTGGTATTCCCATCGCTTTTTCCAACTCATCGATTGCAACTGCCTTGGCTGCTTTATTTTTGTACAGGGAGATTTCACATTCCATAAGCAGTAACAAATTTGATCGTAGTATCAACACTCCAACGAGTCATGTTGCCGATAAAAACACACCAACAGATCACGCGGAATGATAATGAACTCTACTGAACAGACGTGTTCAGACCTGTCCAGTGGCACGCTAGTGGTTGATGAGGCGGGGGATACTACTCGACCATCTTCTTTCCATTTGACTGGATCGAGCCCACTAAATCATTTTACTAAATTACTCGACTAAATAGTTTTTTTTGTCCAAACACGTTTAGTTACTAAATTACTGGCCTAATGTGAACCAGCCTTAACACGTCATTCGACTATCTCCTCTCAAAATATACTTAACCTGCTTCTGTAGTGACGGTCAGTATAGTGGGGTTCCCGGGAGAAGATAATTGAGTCACGTTGTTACAAACGAGTCTATTCTTTAAATTAGTTGATAGGTTGGAAAGTAAACAAAGCGCTTCCACGGTTTTAGCGCGGATTCTGGTACTAAGTTTAACGTTTGGTGTCGAAAGCAATAGCAGTGATGAGTTAGCGGGCACAAGACCACCAACGGCATTCATGCTTTTGCATAAGGCAGCCGTCATCTAATGCGCTTTCACAGCTATTAAGAAATCAATTGAACCAAGGTCGACTGCCTTCTATACTTTGTCTGCAATAGTTCTGATAGATAGTACTGCACTTTTGGGAGAACAACTCCGTCCCCGAGGAGGGGTCAGTGGTTTGCATATTGCGCTAGCAACCTGCGAGTTGCAGCATTTGTATAGGCAGAGCAGGTTAGATTCCAATACCTAAAATGTATTTCTCACTTTTGTGTAGATATTTCTGGTTTTATATCAATTACTTGACTTTGTCTTACGTTTGGCGCAGATGGGCCAAATATGGCCCTTGCGCCATAAAACCCAACCAACCACCCCGATTCATTGAAGCTCATTAAGGGTAAACAGATCTCGAGGATAAGCAATAGTTTTAGGCATGAGACGTAATCCGCATCGTGATATCAAACACGGAACCTTGCGTGGATTTAACCGGTAATCATAAAGATGGATTCGCATTGAAAGTTTCTGGGACTTTTAACGGGCCCTCATTCGCGCTACGCTGGGGAAAAAACAGGTAACTCCGTAGTCGGGTGACTTTGATATTGGGATCGCAGATCGCATGCAAAGCATCAGATACAGATGGGATCACCTCAGACAACATACGCCTGGAGTGTCAAGCGCGGACTTAGTTTTGGGGAAGAGATGCTCCAAGGCGAACATCTTAACTCATCCTAGATCCCCATTGCGTAGATTCAAGAATGCAAGGCCTGAAGTACCGACTGATCGCCTTCAGGGCCACCCTAGCAAAGCAGTCCAAAAGACCATCTGACCGTAGCATATAGAGATAGGATTAATGATTTTCCCCATCGAATCGTACTGTTCTTCCAGCTCTCAGCAGGTCGCACACCCATACATGGGGTCCATATGCACCGATACCGTATCAAATTCATCGCCTATGCCGTCGGACCGAAGAATTTGCATGCTGTAGGTGTTAGCCAGTCGATAACCCTTCAAGCCAACGTATGTCCGAGTCCATAATGTGGTGGTGCATGTTTTACTTTTTAATATTAAAATGCTCAACCAATTAAAAAACCTTCCTACACCGATTTAAAATTCATTACATTGATTTTTATTTGAAAATTATTCAAACGTCATGTTTTTAACTGGATGTCATTACTTAAACAGTTCCCACTTTAAAACAAAAGAAAAAATAAGGCCTTTTTAAGACTAGTTTCCATTTTTAAGGCTATAATGCATAGATCAGAAGAGATTAATCAGTGAGAGCACATGCAAAGAAACCTTCAGGAGTGATATGTTTAGGTCCAGACAGTTTTGACTTTGTATTTTGAATGTGGATGAAATAAAATATGCATTCTTGTAAAAATCAAAGGCTGTTTAAACTTTTAAAGGATTTTCAGCAAATATTAAGGTTTTTCAACAGCCCTTAAAAACTAAAAATGAAAAATAAGGCCTCTGAGAACCCTGTTAAACTTTAAATGAAATAATCCAGATGTCAGTTGAAAGGGAAGTTAATTACATTTTGACTTTTTTAATGTTTCTAGATACAAAGAATTCATTATACATCTCAAATGCTAAAAATAATGTTCAGCATCAGTTTTGAAAAGTTGACTTCTTTTCTTCTTTGTCGCAAAGAAATTTAAACTCCTAAAGCCTTGCAATATCAGGGATAGATTACTGTCATTGTACACATGCATACAAAAGTTGTGTGTGAGCAAACTTTTTACCTTTACTGAACATCATACTTTCTGTGGTTACATTTTTTGTTCTATACATTAAAATGTTATAATTTAACTTCTAATTGAATTATCATTAATTTCTACACTATTAGGAAAATGCAATTGTTCCACCTGTGATAAATGATAATTTTTATCCATGATATGGTTTAACATAACTATAACAAATTCAAGAAATGAAGTAGTTACCATTAAAATGTTAACAAAAGCACCAATATTAATCTTAATATTAATTTTTATATATACTGTTTGGTTATGCCCTTAAAGGCTTTAGGAGGGGGCTTTTAATATTTTGTTTCATCTTCTTATCTTTAAAGACAGCAGCAATGTGGTTTGGCAGAATCAACAGGTTTCATAATACATTCTGATATATTTAATGATTCCACACATTAATGATAATTTCTTTGAGGTGTATAACAGTTTTATGCTTTCTCAGTGAGATTTTTTTTTACTGTCAATAGCCTTAAATTTCATTTGGATTACGATCTGCGAGTAGCCAGGCCATGATGGAACATCAATATAGAAGTTCCTAGAACATTTTCTGCATCTGCAATCACATCTCAAAATTAATATTAAAATGGAATTTTGGAACAAAGGTCTAAAATCAACTGTAGTGATGGCAACAATTTGCTACCGCCACTTACATGAAGAAAATTAACTAATATAAAATCCAAAAATAATTTATTGCACAAATGCAATACAATGAAAAAACATTAAGCAAGGCAAGTAAATCCGGGCGTATATTTATACAGCTTGTCGAGTTCGTTCACAGTTTACAAGTTAGGATTTGCATTTTAAGTTGAAAGTTAAAGTTCGAAATTTCAGATTGAGAAAATAGACTAAATATCAGAATCCATCCAATGAATCTGGAGCAGAGTTACCACATCAACTATTCATTTTTCAAGATGTGGGGCAAGGTGACAAATCATGTAAAAATCACCCATGGTAAAAAAAATGAAAAAGATTCCTTGCTGATAGAGCTTGTTGTCTAACACTTTCATACAGTCCAGAATTCATGGCGTTTGTTATGAAATTAAAAGGACAAACACCAGTCAAAACGAAATCACCCTATTATTCTTCCCTGTAAAGTGCAAAACTTCAATACATTTCCCCTTTTGAGGAACTAATTCGAATGCTTTACCCATTTTATAACATAAAAACTACCAAAACCAATGTTCACTTACAATGAACTACCAATGCATTGGCTTACATGCGGCTTTTATAGCATTGAGCTTAGAATGATACAATGAACCACATCAATGGTGGATTTATCAAGGTCCACTGATGAAAATAGATATACTATTGCATCAGACTTCAAAGAACTAAAAAGACATTAAAATTCGCCCATATTTTATTTATTATGTGAATTACAACGAAATTAAAGTCATAAACTGAAAAATAAAGTTTGCAAAACTTTCAGACATGTGTACCAACATACACTGACGAGCCAAATCATTATATAACCATCCCCACATTTTTCAATGAACTCGTCTGGATGACGTGGAGGGCACGTGATTAAGTGAGAATGGTATTTAACTGCTGCTGGAGAAGGTAAGTAATCATTCTTGCACTTACTTTTGCGAGTGATGGGAAAGGCTGCTGATCTAAGCGAATTTGATAGAGGGCAGATCGTAATGGCCCGAAGACTCGGAACGAGTATCACCGAAACTGCACGACTGGTAGGATGTTCACGATCTGCCGTTGTTAGTATTCATGCAAAGTGGATAAATGACGGTGATACCAGCAATAGACGCCAAGGTGTTGGTCGTCCACGCGTCATCAAAGAAAAAGGACGTCGGAGACTGTCCCGCTTGGTAAAGCAAAATCGGCGCGAGACAGTGGCTCAGCTGACAGCCCAATACAATGCAGGTCCAAGCGCAAGTGTTTCGGAACACACAGTTCAGCGGACACTGTTGGATATGGGACTGTGCAGCAGACGTCCCACTCGTGTGCCTCTATTGACCAAGCGTCATCGTCAACTACGCCTACAGTGGGCCCGGGAACATCGAGACTAGACCATGGATGAGTGGAAGAGTTGCCTGGTCAGATGAATCCCGATTTCTCATTCATCACGTCGATGGTCGTGTCAGGGTACGCCGTCTGCCAGGCGAACAGTTGCTCCCCTCTTGTACATCAGGTCATACACAGGCTGGTGGTGGCGGTATTATGCTTTGGGGGACGTTCTCATGGGCGACTCTGGGACCCGTAGTTGTGGTAGAACAGACCATGAACGCTGCGAACTATCTGAACATCATTGCGGATCAGTTGCACCTTACATGGCGTCTGTCTTCCCAACTGGAAATGGAATCTTCCAGCAGGACAACGCCCCATGTCACAAGGCTTGGATTGTGTTGGAGTGGTTCGAGGAGCATACTGATGAATTCCACTTAATGTCCTGGCCACCTAACTCGCCGGATATTAATCCGATAGAGCACATTTGGGATGTCATGGAGCGGCAGCTCAGAGCTCAAACACCATGTCCGAATATCTCGACTTTGCGTGATTACTGCTTAGACATTTGGTATAACCTGTCTCCAGTCATGTACCAAGAACTTGTGGCATCTATGCCCAGGCGAGTTGCAGCTGTTTTGCAGGCCAAAGGAGGCGCAACGCGTTATTGAGTAGGTGGTCATGATGTCTTGGCTCTTCAGTGTATATTCATAGTAAAATATTGTGAGTGATTCGATACTACATCCTTGTCTAACCATTGAGAAAATTGTTTCAATATAATAAATTTATATTCTCCATGCCACTGTGCTAATCAAGACAATCTCCAAGTTTTGTCTTCAGGGTTAATGGTCATTAAAAAGAAGCATATAAGTGTCTCATGAATCAAAAATATTTTTACGATTCATGAGACACTGTTATGAGATTGAGGTTTCAATTCCAAAAATGAATGGGAAACAAGACTATGGGAAACGATTGCATGAATGGAACTCAAAATTTTTCTGTATGAAGTTACATTTTCAAACAGAAAGTTACGGTAAGAATCATTTTCAAGATGTTATTTGCTTTTGCATGAAAATGTTATTTTAGTTTTAAGAAATGATAATAAAGTCTGTTTAGAATATACAATTTGTCAACCTGTTTTGCTTCTGTTCACTGATTTATAAGTATCAGTAAAATATTTCAGTATGAAAGGGATAGTTTCAATATTCCATTACACGTTTCATACCAAAGAAAATATTTTAGATTAGATTTTCTAAGCAAATGAGGATTCATATCAGCATACTTGTTTCAAGAAATGTTATAACATTTAATACAAGAAAATTTAAACTAAATAAAATGCCAACTTTGAAATGTAGCAAAAATTTTAATTATTTAATTATGTTCTGTACAAAAATATACAAATGGAAAATCCTAACTATCCTAAAACAGTGTCACAATCTTTTCACACCCTTTGATCTCCAATCCAGTAAATCATCATCTTCCAGCTCTTCATCTGTATTACCAGAATCACCACCAGCAGTGTCTTTTAATGGAGCATTCTGAACAACATCCTCAGCAAGGGACTGCAGATTTTTTACTCTTTCCCACTGTTGTCTTTTTAATTAAAAAAACACTTTATTACCATTAAAATGCAAAAAAATGACATTCAAGGTCAAAGCCATGATTATAAAATAATCAAGTTATTCAGATAAAATCTTTTGAAAGGTAAAACTAAGATGGATTTCTGAAATGAATGTATATTTACTGTTGGATTTAAGTTAATAGTCAAACTAAAGTCGTCGATTTAATTAAAATGCCTACAAAAAGTATCTGCACACCATTTTTCATTATAACTTTTAAGGTAAAATTCATAAAAATATAAAAATAATATTTGATGCAGTTTTAAATTATAAAACCATATATAATTTGCTTAATTAATCAAAATACAAAAAAATGTTGTACAGCACAAAATTTAGAAATTGGTCGAAAACGTATTTGCCCACTTGCATTCGTAATGTCTTGTATGGAAAATACAGTAACTGCTAAGCCTGCTGCTCGCACTTATTACAGCTTTCATTTCTTGGACAGTGAATTTCTTAAATTTTTTAGAACCAGTATAAGGGATTTGGATCTATTACTAAAAAGTACATGTGTAAGGTGAAAACTACAAGAAATGTGAGTTTTTTCACATTCCGAAGTCCATCAAAGGCCATAAATTTTCTGTAGGGTTCAGATTTGGATAATCTAAAGCAGCAATTTTCAATCAGTGTGCCACAAGAATGGCACAGGTGTGCCTTATGGGTGATGAAGAAGTTTAATTTGAGTAAGATTTATTTCATTTCAATGATTTAATTTAGAACTTTTGGCAAAAGTGTTCGCAAATAATTTCAAGTAATATATGTATGAATAATTTTGAGTAGTGTATTTTATGAAGTATCATAAATAAATTGTTTCAAAACGATTTTTAAAAGACACTTTGGAGCAAAAACAGTAGGTAATTAAGAAAATGTTTTGTAAACCAATGAAAATATACCTATTTTTTTATTAGATTAGCAAAAAATATAATATAGCTTTTGATGTGCTGTAGAATTTTAGTAAATACTTTGTGTGCCATGAGATTAAAAAGGATTAAAATCGCTGTTCTAAAGGGCTGACAAGTCTCAATGACATAGCAACCTCAGTCCTGCTGGAAATGTATCAAATGACCTAATTTTACTAGCCTTTAGGGCAAAGTATCTCACAACATATTCCCTTCAGAAGAAAACAAATTATTAACTCAATTGTTGGCCATGCAACTCTAAACCATCAATGATCACCTCTGCATGCAGTAATAGCCTTCCCAAGGGAAAGACAGCGCCAGACTTAAATTATACAAGTCTCATACCTTAACCTTACCATAAAACTCTAAACCTTTCGGTGAGTTGGGAGGAGGAGAGTCTCAAAAAGTCTCATACCATCTGATGTGGAGAGAGAGAGAGATGTTGAACTTTCCCTTATCAGAAAATCACATCTTCCAAGAATTTCATTGTCTTCTTGATGTGTTCATTGTCTTCCCATAACAAACTTAAGCCTTGTTGATGATAGGTGTTGTGGTACTCTACAATAAATTGCTGCATGATGCATAACATTTCTTAGTTTATATACCCATTATCATCTTCTGATGTTGTCATTGCATTGTAAAATTTATGCTTTGAGATTTTTCTTGTGATTCTACTTTTAAGTAATTGTGAAAGTGCCATTAAACTAACCAAAATTGGGTTATTTACAATAGTTGCTCAATGCACTTTTAAAAAATAACAAACCATCCAGAAGCCAACTTTCGTATTTTTATTCATGTTCAATCATTTCCACACAGAAAAACTATTTTATTTCTCTACAAAATTGAGGTCTTGAATTTCTTGGGAGTCATCATAACCATAAATTCAAAAGTAACAAATACTTTTGTCTAGTATGCTTCTTGTACACTTAGTCTTAAATTAATTTGATTCCCTGTGAACCATATCAAATTAATTTATAAGAATTTGTTGACATGTATCAAATGTGCAAATGCATTCTTGACCTAGAATTTTAAACTTTTTCAAAATTATAAATTCATGTTAAATTTTAGTGATAATTCTCACACTTCATATTGATATAATTATGGCAAATCAAATGGCAGTTCTTCAAAGTGTCAGCATTATGGAAAACTATAAAGCAAAATCATGGTGAGCAAATACTTTTCGCAGCCGCTGTGCATGCAAAACAAACTGATGAAGAAAGGAAATTGGAAAGAACATAACATGAATTGTACAATAAATATAAGCACAAAGAAAAGTCAAATATAAAATACTAAAAGCTTTCTGAGTCTTTAAATTTCTTGGACATAGAACTGTACCAAAAAATTAATTACATGATGGATCATGTTAAACAAATTGAAATTGTCTCTGTTTATATATAAAAATGTTTTTAACTTTTTTGAAGGTTTTTAAAGGTTTAATAAAATTCCAATTTTTTCAGTTGAAGTTTAAAAATTTAGATTAAATTAAAATGCAAGTACTTTTAATATACTTTATTTGAGTACTTAATACCAATAGTAAACATTATTTAACCTTCGTATTATGCAACCCGCAACAGGTATTATACAACCCTGGAACCAACAGATTTCTCAATCTGGCTTCTTAACAGCCTACTTCACCAATCAAAAGATTCCTGGAATTCTTTTAACCAACAGATTCAGCCATAAATGCGCAGTAGGGTAAATGCAACAGTACTCTATTACATTTATGGCTGAAAGCAACAGTAATCTTGTAACAGAGTTAAATATCATTGGTTTACAATTGAAACACATCAAGTCAAAATTTTCAAAAAATGGGTTGCTGGAAGAGACATCTGAGAAAAGTGTTGATCAAAATTATTTAGACTAGTGAAATTCATTAAGTTAATTTTTCTTTGCATGAAGGTTAAATTTCTTATTGATAATCAAACTTCATGAGTAAAGCTAAGGGAGTAGAATTATTTCCCTTCGTTTTCTCAGAAAGTGTTTTTGACTTAGGGTGTTTCACTTGTAAGACGAAAATGTATTAAATCTTATGCTTAGTAATATTACAAGGCAGGGGTAAACTATCAGATAACTCAGAAAATATACAGGTTAATAAAAGGACATGAGGAAATGTTAAAACATAGCCCCAATTAGAAAGTATTACTTTTCAATATTTTGATCCATACAACCATATTAAAATATTGCATTATTTACGAATATTTTGAGGAGCACTGTAAATAATAAGAAATATCAATACAACTTAGAATTTGCATAACTGGTACAAAGAATTGAATCAATAGTAATAATAAATACATTTCCCAACTAAATAATTTTAATTAGACAAATAATAGGCAGTTCAACATTTAGTACAATAGAGCCAGTACATGGGCTCTATTTACTTGCAGTGGATACCACCTCACTTTGGTTTATTTCGTAATGAGATAGCTGAATTGCTGGCAAAGGAGGGTTGTGAGCAGTTCAGACGAGCAAATAGTGATCACACTGCCACAGGAATTTACTCCATGTACAAATAAGAAAACTCAATACATGGGTCTGTTCCACCCCTACATTCTTGATATCACACAAAGGGTTCTGGACTGTCATTGTATTTTAAAGGTTATAGACTGCTCAACTCCATCATGGGATACCGACCTTACAAAGGGTTTACGGTAAAAAAAATTTCCCCAAAACATAAAAGATGACTTGATGAGGAATAATTTTTTTGTGATGCAAACCAGAAATTTTAAGCTATGAAATGCACACGCAGGTGCTGGTCTTAATATATTTTTCTGTGAGGGTTTAAGAGGCAAGAGACTGAATTTAAGGACTGTTATCTTAAGGTGAAAAGAGGTTAGGCCCAAGAAAAATTATGCACATCAAAGTTGACAAAATTTAAACCGCTTTGCTTCAGTTCAAACTCCCTGGAGACCACAAATCATACAATTTGTATGATTTTCCTTTGTAGCAAGGGGTGAACAGCCCAGCGTTATGCCAGACGTCATAATGCTGTGTAGCTGGTTCCTTGATGTGTAGATGAGTTGTGATGGGGCAGGTATAACATAGTGGTCCGAGTCTGCTTCCATGCCACAAATGCAGAGGTCACTGCAATGAATATTCATACGAAATAAATACTGCAGGAACGAGCCATGGCCCATGTAAAAGTGTGTGATCTCTGGGGTAGAGATGAGGCGCTTCGTACAGATCTTTGGGAAAACCCCGAATGTTCTCCAACCTTTGGTGGAGTCTAGCCATCTCTCTTGCCAGCTGTTAATGGATGCTAGCTTGAGGGCCCTCTTCAGATGAGATACCGGGAGAGGAAGGGGGTGTAGGCGAATGGACACATTACTGGTGGCACTTCTTGCAAGATGATCTGCTGTATCGTTTCCTTCAACACCGCAATGACCTCTGACCCAAGATACACATATGCACGTTGACGGAGTGCAGCTGTAATGATGGAAAGGATTCTCTGTACCATCGGATTAGTCGTGAGAAGGTTGATCACGAGAGTCATGCTGGACAGACTGTCCGAGAAAATGCATGTGTTTTCTGGGCAATTTCGAAGTGCCCAGGATGAAGCTGCACGGATGGCAAGTAATTCAGCTTGGAAAAACTGAGTTGTCGTGCAGTCTGCGTGCCTACTCAAAGATCTTCCTGTTATCCAGAAAACACAAAAGGCAGTGGCGGTTCCATCTTGGGTTTTAGACCCATCTGTATAGATTTGGTAGCATGTTGCTGGGAGGCTTGGTGTAATAAATGTGTGTTTGTTATGTGTTGGATTCCTGCGAAGGCTGGGGGTTTTCATTTCGAATTGGTGGGGAAACCAAGAGAGACCATACGCTGTGGTGGGTCTGCCGAGTCTAGTAACAAGAGCCATAGCTCCTTCCCTTGCTGCCAGGAGGTCTATAGGTTCTAGACCAGCCAGTACAAGTATGGCATCTGTGGGGTTCAAGACTGCTCTGGCAAGACTCAGAAGATGGCACACAAGATATAAGACTTTTGTGAGAGAAATTAAAACTTTCCAATTTGTCTACAATCAGCAACTCCTTCCCATATTTTGGATAATATCTGTGTCTCTGGTGGGCCAGGGATGAATAGGACCTGTGTAACTTGAAAAACATAATCTTTTGGACTTTATCTAGACTATAAGTTTATAACAGAATGAAACTTTGTAGTACTGAACAGATACAAAAGTAATTTAAATGTTAATCAATGCATAATCCAATTTAAGTCATCTTTCTGATCTTTTCATAGAATGTTACATTAATGAAAAATACTTATAAAAGAATGAAATTATTCTATATAATGCCATAAACTTTATTTAGCAAATGTGATTTAAAAGTTTAATAATAAATATGGAACTTACATTTGTTCATCTATTTGGTCAATATCTCTTTCAAGAATGCTTTCTTCCAGATCTTCTTCAATAATTGTTTTTGAAACCTACATAAATATAAAACAAATGTTAAAGGTAGTGTATATCAATATCCCCTCTACAATAAAATAAAATTAAACAAGTTTAAATTAGAGTTTTGAAAAAGATTATAAGTTAAAACATAAATCTCTTGGATTAGGCAGACCAATCCCTATAGCATGTAAAAAATGCAATATTTGTCTGCCTAATCTCAGAGCAATTTATTTGCATAAACTGTAGATTTACTTGTATTACAATTAAAGGGCTAATTGAACTGGTAACTGTAGCTTGAAGTAGATTCTGAACCACTAGAAAAGTTTTAAAATGTATAAACATTCAAATTGAAAAAATCATAAAATTTTAACTTACATTATCTTCCTCTGCAATAGTTTTTTGAAATTTCTCCCATTCCTCTTCAATTGGGTCTTTATATTCAATATTCCTAGCCTGAAATGAAAAACATATTAATGTACACTTCATTAAATATTTTACAACAGTTATTACAATAGAACACAACTGTTAACAATAGAAAGCAGGGTATACCGATTTGAATCAGTTTGATTTAAATCACGATTTTAATCACGTGATTTTTATTAAAGTCATTGATTTAAATCAAAATTTCATTTTCCTATCTGTATTAAGTTTACATAATATTGAAAATGAAATAACAAGAATAAGATACATGTTATTTTATTCCAATAAATTAAGAACCACATCAAATAAGTAAAGTAGTCTGTTTATGAAAAAATGACACTTAGTCACAATGAAAAAGTTTTCTGCAGTAACAAAAAAGCATTCAAATTTTGCACATAAACTTTATAATTGGAAATTTTTAAATTTTCATTTTGTTTTGTGAAAAATGTTGGCTCATTTTTATTTAAATTTAATTGGGAAAGTTCATACATTGATCCCTAGGAATTCTTTACACTGTCAAGCATAACTATTTTGTATTTATGGAATTGAAGTTTGGAATGTAAAAGTTAATTTGCCCATCTGATAACTGAGTATGTTAACAAAATAGATTATGGATTAAAAAAGCAGAAAGCTATTTTAATGATTGCAATGAATGAATTTTTTATATCAGGATCAGAATTCCATTCAAATGTCATGTTCTGGGAATGTTATTACACTTATTCTATGCTGTTCGTAGAGAAAAGCTTCATTTTCTTGCATGTTATGCATAAACCCTTTTTGTATGCTTGGAATATCACTTTGAAATACTTATCAATAATCAGAATTAAAAAACATATTTGATTTCAATTTATGTATATTTTCAAGTCTTATCTCATTTTTCAATTTTTTTTACAAACATTTTGCACGAAAAAGCACTTTTTGCAAGCTAAATATTAATGAGAAATACGAATTTTTTCAGGAATTTGGATGAAAGAGTTCCTTTTATTTTATTTTCTATTGGTGACATGATTTTTTCTCAAAAACAAGTCTAACTAAAAACAAGTAATTACTTTATAAAAATAACTAAAGAAATTCTACATATACATATATATAATGCACAAATTTCTGAAATTTGTCTGATTTTTGAATAATTTTACACAAAACATTTTTATGGTGTTAGCAGGATCCCCCAACGTTATTTATGTAGGTTCAAAAATGTCATGCCACCGGTTAAGGGTTAAAATCAAACTAATCTAAACCACTTGAGAACCAGATGGAAAAACATTGCTTATGCATGACATTTGTTGCGCGGTTCTATTTACTCTATAATGTAATTAACTTTGCTAATTCCTATATCGCATTTTAATTTTCCAAAATTTTACCCTGATATATTTCCTAATACATTAATGTTATTCATCATAAATATTAATGTTTAACGTAAATCTCAACTATGTAGAAACTAGTGATTTGCATGTCTCATATCCAACAAGTTTAAACTTGTACGGGCAAGGGATTAATTGAAATCATGAAAATCCAATTTAAATAAAAAAATCTGATTTAAATCAAATAAATCCAATTATTATTATTTTTAATCATGATTTTTGCATACCCTAATGGAAAGAAAGATGTTGTAAGTTATGTGTAAAGAAATTGGCTTACACAGCATAAAATGATATAACACTTAACATAGAATTATACATTAACACTTAACATAGAAAAACACTGTAACACTTAACATAAAAACACAGTGTAACACTTAACATAGAATCATACAAGGGGTATTCCAAAAGTAAGGATCATTTGGTCATTAAATAAAAAATGCTTTCTAAATCACCTTGGGTTTTCATGAGTTTTCTTTTATTGAACCCTTGTTTACTTTTCTATATAATCGAAGTTTAATTCCAAGCACTTGGTGTATCTGGGTACGAGTTTTCTTATTCCCTCTGTGTAAAAGTCACCGCCTGGGAGTTGTACCATTTCAGACTTTCGCTATCGTTGAATTGTTGTCCACCAAGCCAATTTTTCAAATGCAGGAACAAGTGATAGTCACTGGGTGCGAGGTCAGGACTGTAGGGAGGGTGGTTGAAAAGTTCCCAGCTGTATTCTTGAACGCTTTCAATAGTGCGAGCAGCCGCGTGGGGGGGCGTGTTGTCATGAAGAAGGACGATTCGAGAACACAGCATCCCAAGCTGGCAGTTTTGAATTGCACGTCTGAGCTTCGCGAGTGTTTCACAGTACACAGCTGCTGTGATTGCTGTACCGGGTTCCATGAAATCCACGAGAAGAACGCATTTTTGATCCCAAAAGACAATCGCCATAATTTTTCGATTTGAAAAAGTTCGCTTAAACTTCTTTGGTTTAGGGGAACTCAAATGAAGCCACTGGATGGATTGTTGCTTTGATTCTTCATTGTCATAATGAACCCACGTTTCATCGCCAGTCACCACATGCGAAAAGAATCGATCTCCATCTCGTCAATAACTGTCCAAAAAGGCTTGTCCAGATGCCATCCGCTTGTTTTGTGTTCGTTTGTCAGCATTTTCGGCACCTATCTGGCACAAACTTTGTGATAACCCAACTTTTCAGTGACAACTCTGAACACGGTAGTTCGAGAAACGTTGGGAAATTCTTCGGCAAGACTGCTGATAGTGAAGTGTCGATCAGCTCGGACTTTTTCATCCACTTGTTGGACAAGATCATCCGTCTGAACACTGGGTCTTCCACTTTGCTTTTCATCGTGCACATTTGTACAGCCCCTTTTGAATTATCGACACCACTCTCACTTTTCCCTCACTCATAACACCAGGTCCATAGATCTCACTCTATTCACTGTGAATCTGAGCTGCATTAACACCAAAGAAAACAACAGAACGCACTTCACAACTGGTGGGATTGCTTATTTTCGACGCCATTGTTACACTGTGCCAAACATGACTGACAGTCAACAGACCGGCCGGTTGGTGCCTGATGAACCAATAGAGGGCGCTGGGAGAGTGAAACTCCAATCAGTGCTGCCAACAGCATTTTATTAGTGAAGGGCCCTTACTTTTGGAATACTCGTAATATATTAGCACAGGTTTAAAAAAATGTTTGCTCTGTTTTGAATTCTTTTAGAAAAGAAATTTACTGAAATTTAATTTATCAACGGGCTATATTTTCCGACTTTTCTACAATATTACACGGAAGTCACAGTACTTTAATATTATTCTGAAGGCAAATTTATAAAATAACCAAAAATGTTATACAATACTCAAACTAAGTTTAAAGAAGTTAAGAAAATTAACTAAAAAGGAAATATTATATCCTTTTAAATCAAGATAAGACATTTATTATTGGCCCCACTCTTAAGAGAGCTCATTGGATTTCAAAAAGTTTATTTGTAATTTGGAATCATTAAAGACAAGAATTGCATTTTAAAACAATGAACAAGGAAGTTAATCAAGTTCAAAGAATGGTTATAACAGTCCAATTAATTTTATCAAAACTATGATAAATAAACTGTATTCACAACTGTATATAATTGTATTCACAAGTCTGACTTAATACTTGGATCAGTAGTGATTCTTTGATTATCGAAGAAACTGTATTCAGCGTCAATGGTTTAGTCCTCCATTAAAGATGCAAATTTTGATCCTCCGATATGGGTCAGTCAATTAGAGGTGAAGTTTTTATGCATGTGCAGTAGATATAGTATATTAGCAGAGGATATCAAAGATTGTCAATAAACAAAATGGACAACACACTTTCATCTGTGTTAAACTCCAATATTTTTTTTACTAGGAATTCTCAAGTACACCTAATTCTGTTTTTGCACGAACTTTTTTACACGAATTTGATTTAACATGAATTCAAAATAAATATTTCATTCTCCTTTTACGCGAGTCATTTTGATTTAACACGAGCTGTCCAATCCAATTTCTAACAATTTTTTTTGCCTAAATTCTAAGAAAACAAAATTTATTTGTAGATCATTTCTATTTTCTACATGTATAACAGCTAGTGTTTTGAAATGCGTGCTTTCCTCTAGATACATTACATAACTTTTTAATTATTGAATTTGGTGCACATCTACCGTATTCGTGCATTGTATCTTCGGAAGACATATAGTATGTTGCTCTATTTCAAAGTGAAAGAATCTATAGTCAAATTTGTGCACATATAAATTTATAAATTTTGCCGAAAGTCAATAAATTGCAAGTTTACAAATTTTTCATACCTTTATTAATTTTAATTTGAGATATTTTTCGGTAGCCCTTATATAATGTCACATAATTCACCCATTACCAAATTGAAAAGGAAAGAGATTTCTTTGGAACTTAAAATTCAAATTTTAGATTGTCTTACAACTGGACAAGGTGCTACGTCTGTAGGAAAGCATTTTGGTGTACATGAAGCTACCATAAGAACAATTGAGAAAAATGAAGTTGCAATTAGACAGTCGGTATGCTCTGGAACAAAAGTAAGTGTTAATTCATCATCATATACAAGAGATATTGTCAAGGAAAAGATGGAAAAGGCTCTGGGGGGGGGGGTGGTATTTCAATTAACGTCACACTGGAGCAACACAACGGGCTATTGGTGACGTATCAATCCCAAAGGGAAAGATCCGAGGACAACACCACGTAATTTTGAACCATAGGAAAAGGCTCTGGTAATATGGATAGAAGATAAGTCACACAAAAAGAGTACCAGTAGATGGAAATGCCATCAAGCAAACAGCACTAAGAATTTATAGGCAGATTAAAGAAAAGGAGCCAAGCACTTCATCTCAGTTAAACAGAAAGTATGAATTTTCTGTAAGTACAGGTTGGATGACAGGGGATGTAGAACAGACTTTTTTTGTTCATGAAGAATTTTTTTCATTTTCATTACATATTCATTACATTATTACATTACATATTACATTACATTCATTACATTACATATTACATGTGTATTTTGTTGAGATAAAATAAGCTTAAAACGAATATTTTCATATGGTTTTTTAAATTATTTTTACTGATTTTTTAGATCCGGAACCAATCTTCTTTTCTTCCATTGATACAATGTCTTTTTTTACACGAATTTTTTTACATGTATTCTTCAGGAACGTATCTATTGTGTAAAAACAGAATTAGGTGTATTAGGTATGGTAGCTTAGATTGGTACCAAATTTATAAAATTTATTTGTATGATGAAACTTTGCTGCTGTTTACAGCTTTCAAATATGCTAGTTGAATAATTGATTGTAACATGAAAGAGCAGTTGCATTAGCCATTAAAAACCAAAAAAGTTCTGTATTATATTATATTTCTACATTCAATAGGATTAATTGCTGAAATTAAGCTTTAACTCATCTTTATTCACCAGTAATATTCTATTTGGTTAAGTCATGAATTTGAAAATTAATTCAACCCTATTCAAAGTTATCAACTATAACTGTTTTGTTAGTAGACATGTGGAATTCGGATTCGCTGATTTAAACTTTATGAATACTTTTTGTTGATTCATTATGCATAAAAGAAAAATGACAATGTATGTTACTTCATTTTGAGCCAACATTGACCAGCAAAATAAAAGTAATCTGAATTTATGGATTAGTCAAGAGATTGAGTACAATTTGAATATACACCTATGTTTATGAAACTTGCAACAACATGAAAGAATTGTCAGATGTGAATGAAATTTATGGGAAATGTAAAACAGGGTATGACATGCAAATGATTAAATGCATAGTGAATGTGCATGCATGGGCTCAGTAGCACCATCTGAACAGTTGTGAAGCATATAAATAGAGGGCTATTGAGGAGCTAGACAGTATTGTAATGTTGTCAGCAAGCTGAAAACTTATATTGGAGTCACTCATCAATGTCAAATGGCACCATATAAGCAAACTACAAAGTTCGAAAAAGGCGCATTATCTGCCTGCAGGAAGGAGGATTTTTGTACCAGATATTGATGCACATATGGAGCAAAATGCTTTGACAGTGATATGAGTGTGGAAAAAGTGGACTGAAGAGAACCTGCCCAGTTGAAAATCCAGCAGAGGATCACAAAATATGACGATACCATGGGATGACAGACATCTCATATGCATTGCACTAATAAATCGTACAGCTTCTTCCCAAGTGTTAGCACAGCACTGGAGTAGTGCTACAGGTGTGATATTGTTTATTTCAATGGTTTAACAATGTCTGCTGCGCAGAAGACTGCACATAAGAATTCCTTTGTGAAGGATACCACTAACCCTGATCCATCGACATCTCAGGCTACAATGGCTGCATGCGTAGGGATAATGGCATATAGATTGGCATCAGGTTGTGTTTTCTGATGAGTCCCTCTTTAACCTAGACTACAATGATGGTCACACAACATTAGACAGTATTGTGATAAGAACCATCTTCCAGTATGAGATTTAGAGTGTCATACTGTACAAACTGCAAGTGTGACAGTGTGGGGCAACATTGGTTATCATAGCCCATCACAGTTGCTATGAATTGAGGGTACTCTCAATAGCAACTGCTACATCAAGGAAGTTGTAGAGGTCGGAGTAATACCCTTCCTTCAGCCACTCTTGGCACTATATACCAATAAGACAATGCCCAACCACATGTTGCCTGTATCATGCAAGACTCCTCCACAGCACAGCTGCTTCCTTGGTCTGCCCATTAGCCAGGCATGTCACCAATTGAACATGTATGGGATACGGTCACTGGTCGACTGTCCCTAGCAATCACTACCAATAAACTGTGGGCTCGAATCAAAGCAGTCTGGCAGGAAATACCCAGGGGACATGTCCAAAGCCTCTTTCATTCAATGCCACAATGTTTCGAAGGTCATGACCACTCATGAAGGATTCATAAAGTACTAATTTTGTTGCATTGGTCTGAAACTATTAATTTATTTGTATTGCTATTAGTAATATGTGGAATAAATTTCATTCAAATCGAATCATTCCTCCGAAATTTTGCAATTTTCATAATCATGTATTTTCACTTCCTTGCTTAACTTCTTTTTTAAATTACCATAAAGCTCCAATCTAGAATTAAATATATTCATGTGACACTAAGTTCTAATTCCAAGTTTGAATTAAAATTCACTATTAAAACTATCCTGCATGAACTATATTAAAATCAAAATTTCGAAAGCATTCTGCCATAATCATTTGACGAGTATTGCGCGTATGAATACGTGATCTGTTTTAGAAATATAAATAATATCACATAATCCAAAGAGGAGACAGTAGAAGTCAATCACAGTGAGCTCATTGCATTAAAAGGCAGTCACTTAATTCGTGTTTTGTGAATATGGTTCTTGGATAATTGGTGAGTTAACTGACACATAGATTTAGTGATCCACTGATGAACTCAAGACTTGTAAATATGGTAGTTAGTCTATTGTAA
The DNA here is from genome assembly GCA_933210815.1 of Meta bourneti. Taxonomy (NCBI): domain Eukaryota; kingdom Metazoa; phylum Arthropoda; class Arachnida; order Araneae; family Tetragnathidae; genus Meta; species Meta bourneti. The sequence continues at coordinate 62,706,496 of OW119923.1, read as the reverse complement.
TATTCTCAATCAACAAAGCAATCAATGTCGAATGGGTTAGTTTCAAAATTGCATCTCCTGGGTTCTGCTGATGATTGCTAAAAACATTTTTCTTTTTAAATAGAAAATAAAAATGCATTTGATTGTTGGAGTAACTTATGTAGCTTAATGTCATTCCATTTTAAATTTCGAACATCATATTTTCCTATTCATTTAGTTAGTTTTTCCAATGAGAATGTAATTAACAGATATTACAAGCAAATCAATACAAGAGGCAATTAAAAGATGAGATATATTTGCTTTTTACCTTAGCATCTAACACAGGATCATCAAAAAATCCTTCGGGAAGTGTTTCAGAATTATTTGGCATTGTTGAATTTTCTACCTCAGTGTGAGATTTAGAAGATGAAGATGTAGTTAAATTTGTTACTGAAGAATCTAAGAAATCTGAAAATTAAAATGGCTTATGACAGTTGTATTTCTCTATTTAAATCAATTCAATCTGCTCCAACTTAAATATTATTTTTAAACATGAAAGGTTAAATTCTAATTCAATTTATCCATACAGTAGTTCCAGTATTTATTAATATTCATGACTATCCACATTATTTAAAAATTGAGTTTCAATGTGCTGATAAATGAATAGTAAGAAACTAATTATGTAGAGAACAACATTTGAAGCACACTTTAAATATAAATATCCAGTTACAATTCCTTCAGTACATATATTTAATCAAGGCATAAAAATGTACAGAAATAAAAATTTCTTCTATTCAGGAAATATAACTTTTAAAAATCTTAAGCGTATTTTTAAAATGCTGCCCATATTTCATAAAGATTTAGGAAGTTTTTCTTTTTTCGAAATTTCAATACTCCAGTTATTTATGTAGATTTCTTTCAAAGTCCATTTTTTAAAGCATTGTTAAATAATACTACTTTAACAACTTTTTATTTACCTGTTTGAACAATAAAACAATATAAATATAGGGTGATTCACAAAAGCTCCTTTTCCGTCATACTGTTTTACAATAAGTTATCTTTTAGCTTTCATATACATTTTATATAAAAATATTTTTAATGCTAAACATTTTTCATATTAATTTAATTTTTTATTTGAGCTATTTTTACTTAATTTTTCAGATAGAGTGAAGTCGATTAACTTTCGAACAAAGAATTTTTGTAATCACAAACTGTTTATCATCAGGAAAAAAAGGGAGTAAAATTAATGTAAAAAAGTAACTTTTGGGAAACCAATATACACTAATATTAAAGCAGAACATCATATTTCGCTGCTAACAAAATGCTGTATCTGGATGAGATTTCTGGTCTATATCAAAAAATAAATCTTGAAAACACGTTATCTGGCATATAAAAAATTGATCGAATGAAATGTGCATATATTTTTTCAGGCATTTTATGAGGGCACATTGAAAATGTGTATTTTTCCAGGAAATAAATTTAAAATTTTCATTGCCTTTTCTCAAATGTAAATTCTAAATTAAGTATAAAATTCAGTATATCTGTAGGAAAGTGACACTACTTCACATACTTTTAATCCATGCTAATTGCTCAGTGCATAAAATAAACTACCACTTTAGCCTTAATCAATAACACTATGCCAAAACTAGTTATTTCACTCACTACTTTTCCAAAAGAATATAAACAAATTAAAAACAATTGTAAAAGCTGAATTTGTAGCTTAAACACTTATTGTTCATTCCACAAAACTTTTATTCAAGTTTTCAGTTACCTGGAGGGAGAGTATTACTTAACGTAGTATGTGAATCATCTTTCTCGGATTCATGATTGCTATTGTCATCAGATTCATCTGATGATGAATAACCAGCCAATAAAGATGCCTTGGTAGGTTTCGATGAGCTAAGAGGGAAAAAATATTTATTTACAAAAATAAGTTAACAATTAGTTCAAGATGTCATTACACTTATGGGTCATTTCATGTCAAGAGACATTGGGGTTCTGCTCAACCCCCTTAGATTTTGATAAAACTGGCACAGAATGTTAGTTAAGAACCTGTGTGAACACGGGCTAAATTTCAGCTCCATATTACATATTCGTTGAGGCACCAGAACATTTTTGTGAACATCACTTTAAGGATGAGTAACAGGGTGAATACACAAGTGGAAAGACGTTACTTGAACAGTGCTTTACCATGTATATGGTCTATGCAACCAGAGTCATTTCTGTGAACATTTTAAGGATGAATAACAAAATAAATACACAAGTGGAAAATGCTTCTTGATGTATATGGTCCTTTTTGGTACATGGTAAACTTTGCCATGTGTATGGTCAAAAATCAGTTTCTCAAAATCTTTTGTTAAGTACTTGTGAATTGTGTAAATTTCACAACAATTGATATGTGAAAATATTCAGCAAGTTTTTAGTCAGTTTTGTTATTTTGAACTTAATTTGTATCATATATTTGTTCTATGCATAAAATTGAACGTGAATTATTAGTTTGTATTCTATAATCTTTAATTTGGAAGAGTAGAGAATCAAGGTTGATGTTTTCTTTTTTTTCTAGGTGATTTCTTCAGGTTTTTCATAATCGAAGGAGATCCAGTGGAAACCATCTTTGAAATTACACCACTTGATACGGAATAACTCATTTAAAAAGTATATAAAAGTTTTAAATTCTAATTCTTTTTTTGAACTAGTATCCAATAAATACAAGCTACCCCATCAATTTGGAGTAGATATTGCAAGGCTTTATGCAAGAAAAATACGACTAGTTTCCCAAAAGGCATTTGGATGTCAGAAAATTAACTTCTAGTAATTCAAATTAGGACTTTTTCAAAATATTAGAACCATCATACATTATAATAACATTATACAGGGTACAATTTGGGAATAAGGGCTGCTTTGGTATTTAGCAAAAAGATTTAAGCAGAACACTTCATAAACACATTTTCAGTTTTTTCTTTTCTACTTCTAAACTTTACATGCCTCTGAATACAAACTAATATTTTACGAGATTTTCAGTCCATTTCATTTTTTCGATACATCTAGATGACATATAAGCCCTCATTGCACTTGCTCTTGTAGCCATTTTGATAAAAAAAAAATGGATAATTGCACAGAAATACTTTTTGGAAGAGAAAAATCTCACTTTTATATTTTCTCAATGAAAGATTTTTTTAAATATTCTCATTTGGCTCAGCATTGGCTCAAAAATTTCGAAACAACTGCTAGTTATCCTTTAGTATCATTATTGATAATTTGAGAATTTTACAAATTAAAATAAATTTTTATGAGATAAGGATTATCAAGCATTTTCTGCAGTTTATTGGAAAACCTATGTGATCGCATGCAATCCACGAATTTAAGAGAACATATGCAACTGCTACTAGTGTACTTGTACACTTTATTGCCCTTGGTATTATATTTAAATAAATGCAAACTATAATATCAGTAAATGTATTTTTAATTATGCACATAGTGAAAGGGGGGGAAACTGCAACCATGATATAGAATGCAATAAAAAATTCACTGGAAATGTAGATGAATTTGAGACTGAGTGGAAGAGGGTTGATCTGCATTCTTTGTAGTTTTGCAAAGTGATTAGTTTATTAATAAATGTAGAAATTATTTTACCATGTGTACAATCGAAAAAAAAAAGCTAATCCATAATTATTTAACACAATCCTACTGACACTCTGATCACCAGTCCAGAGAAAATCTTTATCTCCAGATGCATTAGGAGCCAACTCGGATCACTACAATATCTCCCAACATTAAATGGTAATAGCAGTGGGATGCCAATCTCCTGATACAAATGGTAACAGCAGTGAGATCATTCAATATCCTGACAACCTACTTTAAAGTTTTGTTTATTTAAAGAAAGTTGGCAGAGCTGTATGATCCTAGCTCTTATTGGATGGTTGTTTTGGTGTTTTATGGAGCAATGACTCTATTTGATCAAGCTGCAAACACAAAAAACATAGAAAAAAATGTCACGAAAGGGGGAAAAGAGGGATTTTGGAATAGGATGAAAGCAAAAAAAGATTGCATGGGTATTCGGGAACACAACCCTAGTATTTACTAAAGACAGTAAACACTGGGGTTGCATTCTTCTTTGGCTAAACTCCATGTGAAAAGAAAAGACCACTTGAGTACATCTGGTCCCTAACCCTTCTTGGAGCAATTATCAACAATTTGACAAATTTAAATCTCTCAAAACTAATCTTAAATCAGAATAAATTAATTATAACAGTCTGAGAACTTTGGAAGTCACAAAAACTTTAAAAAATTATATAAAATATTTCATTTTCTTCTCAACTTTTGTGTTTTTAGTAAAAAGGAATTTTAGAAAATGCTTCAACATTTACAAAAAACACCAATTATAACACCTAAAAACCTGATTTCTCAAAGTTGAGGAAGGCTCATATTTCAAAATAAAATTATTATAAAATCTAAAGAACTAATGTGATTAAACTAAAATACCGATAGAAATAAATAATTTTCTAAAGGAAAAATACAATAAAAATATAAAATCATAAATTTCTATCTAGACTACTTGTGCTACTCATTAACTTTAATGTCAGAAGATTGAATACAACTGCTAAATTTTCTGAAGAAGCAATGATTAGAGTAGCAATCTAAAATCAATAAATCTGCTTACTTAAAATAAAAATTTACGTGTAAGTAATAAAATTAAAACAAATACATGATTTAATATTAATACAATAAATTCACATGTATCATTCAATGAAATATAAAATAACCTTACTAACTGTTTATCTTCTGAAGACTTTGTATCAGCAACTAGAAATTATAGAAAAACATGTGATAGATAAATTTTCAGAACTATATATAAATTTTCAGAACTATATATAAATATTAGTAAGTACAATGAAGTCATGAATTGCTATCTATAAAACATTCAACTCATAAGTGCTTTTCCTTTTTTTACTTCAGTTCCCAGGCAACCAATAATTTATAAATTCAAGATTAGAGAACTCCTGGAATGCACTTTGAGAAAGCAGCCCAAAATATAGATCCATTGCTCATTGTTGATCATTCATCTTTTCTATAAAGTTCAAGGCCTGCTTAAGTATTACTTTCAATCCACATTCCTATCTTTCCTCCCTTCTTTGGCTAGACTTCAATATACACAGATGTACACTGTCTAAGTTAGTGCCGAGTGGGAAAAACATTTTTCTTCATATGACCCTTCTAAAGTCATGACATAAGTCTTACTGGCGTCAAACTTTTAGACATTTTGTAGCATCCTTTACATGCATTTGTACATTTAGCTTGGTGGGTGATATTTATTGTGTTTAGTCTCATGGTTATATGACAACTCTTCAGCACGTGCATTGTAGTGAGTTACAAAAGTATTTGTCCACCTCACATTTCTTACTATTTCCATGAATTTTATAAGGATATAGTTAAAATTATGGTTAAAAATTTAACACATAAAAGCTCCATCTTTATATTTTAACATTGCATTGAAAAAAATTCAAATTATTAAAGTTTTGCTAAAAATATTAAAAATACAATGCAACCCATGATATTAGGTACAAAAGTATTCAGTATAAAGGATAAGTGTTAAACAAAAAATTTGAAAATAAGTGTCTATAATATTTGTTTCTAGCATTTTGTCTTGTACCAGATATTTGGTCAAACTGGAACCAACTTCATTAATTTCTATTAGAGACTTTCAAAAGATTTCACTTCTTTTATGACATAAAAAATTTGGGATTTCTTCCGATTTCCTCGTAAAAAGGTAATAGGATACAAATCTTAAAAATGAAACAAGATTTTAAGTTGTTTTGATAATCTATATACCAACTAGACCTTTGTAATCAAAGAACTATGATTGGGATTAATGTAACGGTGGATCGAAATCTATATTTTAATTCAAATTTAGCACCAAAAATATTCACATCTCTTTTCGCAAAGATATGCAAGGATTGATCAATCCTTGCATATTGAAACTGTACAAGCAATTATTTCAAGTATATTTATTCCAGATTTGAGCTTCCTTCAAGTTAAAAAGTGAAATTCAATGATGGATTGAAGTGTTGATAATCAATTTTCTACAAAAAACTGAATTGAATTAATGAAATTGGAAATTTATGTTAAGAAAATACAAACAAGACCTTTCTGCTTACAAAACTTGATTAATGTTGTGTTAACATTTGCACATGAAAGAGACTGAAATCTAGTTTTAGCTTATTCATCATTATAACTTCTACTTTTCATATCTTTATTAGACAGAATATATTCTTCGTTTCCAAAATAAATATTTTCTCTACTTCTACAAAGTATTTTCTGTACTTTGACAAATTTACTTTATCCAATCTTTCAATCAAAATCTCTTCACAAGTGAGACCATACATTCGGACCACCTTTTCTATTCTCTAGAAAAGAAACTAACTATATGTTCCTATTCAATACATCAGATTAGACAGGTATCAGGCATTCTAAAAGTTTAGTAAAAGAATTAACATTCAGCCGATAGTGGCTCTAACACAGCTGGGAGAGAAAAACATAATGTAAAGAGGGGGAAACAAGGTCAAACTATTTTGAATATCTTTGTAAGGAGGTAATAGCCCCAAAAGAAAACATTTCGTAATATCATTGAGAAATACCATAGGAGATCCCTCCTTTTTTCTAGGAATATGGTCCAGCATTTCCTGTTCTATGGCAGCCAGGGCAAAATGATTGAACACAAAATAAATGTGGGTGAAATAATTAAGTCATAAAATAGCAACCTATACAATTCATTGGAAAGAGAGGTACAAGCTGGCAAAGAACGCAAGGGCCACACAGGCTCCTTGTCTTTCTAGTGTTCAAGATTATAATTTCTTGGAACAGATTTGTTACCAGATTAGGAAGATCCCAAAATTAAGTATACACCATAAATAGCTTTCTTTAAATGCCGAAAACTCTAATAAATAATAATTTGAGCTTAATTTTATAGGAATGATAAAGCATATAAATTTAGAAACATATTAGGCTAAATACAATTCCATATTCGTTATAATACAATGCTGACCATCAAAAAAACAGCACCATGAAGGACGAGATATCACAGCAATATTTATTATACAAATAACATGACATGAGGGTGATATGATTGAAATTAGTTTCATTCCACTTGCAGAATGCTAAGAAATCAGTATTTGGTGTGGATGCCAAAGGCAGCAATAACTGCTGCTACATGTCTCGGCATTGAAAGAAAGGCTTTGGATGTGTGTTTAGGGTATGTCAGTCCATACTGATTTCACATTGCCAAAGTTCATTTAATGTTGCCACTGGTGGTCTGTGGTGTGCCAGTTACTGGGTGATTATCAACCAGATATGTTCAATAAGTGACAGATTTTGTGACTGGGCAAGCGAAAAAGCAACAAAATTCACCTTCATTTAAATGCCCCTTGGTTTAGAAGTCATTCTCATAATTTTTAGTACATGCAAAACTATGAGCAACAAAACTTTATTTTACAATTTTATTCTGTTTCTGTACGAAATAGGCTGGGTCAATTTTGTGACAATTTTGCAAATTTGACATTTAAAACCTATCTGTAAAAATATAGCAAACATGGAATAGTTTTTAAGCTTAATATGGTTTGAAATGCGTGTGTTTTGCCATTCCTAAAAAATTAAGCTCAAATACTTATTAGAGTTTTGGGCTTTTTAAAAAATCTCTTCACTGCATATACTCAATTTTGGGAGATACTGTATGTTGTTAGCTCTCACATTGTATTTGAAAAGGATATATAAGTCTAACAATTAGTATTTCAAGATACTTATAAATATACGTAATACAAATTGAAAAAAATACTTAAATCTGAACTGAAGCGAAAGGTTTCTTCATTTATTTATAACAGAATTAAGTAATATTGGCATATAATAGAACCAAATAGATTAAATAAAAAGATCAATAAAACATAAAAAACTGTTGAAGGCAGTTACTTTTCAATCGTTTAGAAACTTCCTCTTCAGATTTTCTTTTCACTCCAATATTCACAATATTTCTTAAATCTTTTTCAGTGCTTCCTTTCTTTTGCTTGATTAAATTCTAAAAGTGAAAAACTTTTTAAATACAAATACAATCCACATATGTGAAAGTAATAAAAAATAAAAGGCAATTGGTAGGTATTTTAATTAAAGTCACACTGGAGCAACACAACAGGCTATTAATAATGGTCCAGGATCAAACCTGAAGGGAAAGATCTGAGGACAATAGCATGTATTTTTGAACCACGATCAGATGACGAGGTCACACCTGATCTGGCACAACACTCTCCAAACTTCCACACCACACCAATGAAAAGGTAATGGGATACCTGACAACATGTCAATTTTGGCATGTTGACCCACATCACATATGTAAGACCCATGAAAAAAAATCAAAAAAACATTTCAAAGCATCCATAGAAATATTAATCCTCCACACACTGATTTCTTTTTCCATTTCTATTTTTTATATGAATTATGCAAAACAGTTTCAAGATTAGCCCTCTGATAATCATGTATTATTACACCAGGCCCAGCGAAGTTTTTCCTGCATGGCTTATGACCAGTTTTAGAGTTGATTGATACATTTCCTGGCATTCTTTTAACCAATAGAAGTGACTTTTAGTCATTAAATGTGTTGTAGGGTAAAAGGAATAGAACATTTCTTGGAAAACTCATGACTCAAAGGATTATAAAAAGAAAAGAATGCCATGAATTAAACATGGCAAAATCTCCCCAGTCAAATTTCATAAAATCTTGAAAAACTTTAGAATCATCGAAAAGTTTCTTCAAAAAATAATAAATCCATGCATTAGCATGGACAATACTGTTCAACTGATTCAACACTGTTATTGGTTATTTTTACATTTTTCAACTGATTCAACACTGTTATTGGTTATTTTTACATTTTTCAACTGATTCAACACTGTTATTGGTTATTTTTACATTTCTCAACTGATTCAACACTGTTATTGGTTATTTTTACATTTTTCACATAAGAATAAAAAAATAACAAAAACACGTATGTTGCTTTTAGAGTTCTGGATGTGAAATTTGAAAAATAGTACATTTCTATAGCATAGAAATTGGTAAAATAAACACATTTGTCAACTTATACAAAGAACAAGAATTTCATAAATTCTCAATGCAACAAATTCTGCAAATACTTACCTATTTTAAAGTTATTAAGCATACTTTAAAAAGATGGAGTATTAAAAAAATTGTATCTCATTTTCAACATTCTAATATTAAAAGTAACGATTTAATGCTTATTTAATGATCATACATGCCATACAATATTGGAAAAAATAAAGAAAATTGAAGATTAGGTATGCATTATGAGATATTTAAAGTGCAAATTACAAATAGCACACAATACTTAAATTAAATAAACCCTTTATATTTACCTCTTTGTGAACTTTTCCAGCAACATGGGAGCCCCATAAACTATTATTTTTTACATTTACATTACAAATAGAGCAAAAAAGTTGTCCAACCTTATTATATTTAAAATACAGTTAAGGAACACATATCCATTACAAAATTAATATCAAATTCAAGTCAGTATAAAGTCGGATTATCACTTCCAATTCATATATTCAAAAGGAAACTTAATGCAACTTAAATACTTTTTTGAGAAATATAGATTTTAAGCCCATTGATCTAGTAAATGAGTAGGTTATAAAAGGTTTTGGTTCTCATTAGTTTCTTGAAAGATAAATAGTTATCTAGAAAAGATTTTTAGATAGTACAAGCATGCTAAACTATATTTGTACCTTGATAGAAAAAGGGCCTATGTCCATTTTGCAAGTTTTGGGTAACAGCTTATTTAGTTATTTTTAATACAGCATACGAAAAAATATTTTACGTTTTGATATTTTTATAATGTATTGACAGGAGGGGCATTGGCACTTTAATCTACAACTTTCATTACCTTTATTTGTAAACCTAACTCAAAATCAGTGAATTTTGATATATGCCCTTTTTCTACCAAGGTAGATTAAAGTTCATTATGTTTATACTATTTCTTTAACAATTGACAGGAAAATATTGCACTCAAGAAACAGGCACTAAATTCACAATGGTACAGCTGTAGTCTGCGCCAGTGGTGTGGCAACGGCTCTTGGCGCGTTTTTTGGCACACTTTTAAGCGACTAATGCTGGCTGATGGTAACCCATTTTTATCTCAAATTTTTCTCTGGTTTTATGGTTAGGGTTCTCAGGTTTTTATGGCAACTTTGCCAGCGTCCAGATCCTTCTTTTTTCTAGATTGTTCTATTTATTTCCGACACGGTCAAGTGCTCTTGCATAGATTGGTTTTTCCAGTTCTGACAAGGTCCAGTGTTGTTGCATCAGGTTGTATTTTTCCTGGCTATTTTGTGTTATTAGTTATCTTGGTATAGCATTATCTTATTATTTCTTAAGATGCTGTCTGTTTTTAGTGTAGTTGATAGGTTTCAAGAGAATTTTTCTCAAAACTTGAAGTTTAGTTTTTCTGGTGGTAGACAAACTTACGGGAGTGAGGGAGTTCCTAATCGTTTATTTTGTTACGAGTTATGTCGCAATAAAGAGCTTTTTTGAGTTTTTAAAGGAATCGGGATTAATTAAATCAGAAATGTCTTGCGATAAATTTTTGGTATATTTAATCCAGTTTTGCAATGTTTTACTAGTCAAGATGTGATTTCCGTTAAAAAATATTTTTTGTATATATTTAATCCAGATTTGTAGTGTTTTACTAGTCAAAATGTTGTTTTCAAGATTTATATATTTAATCCATATGTATGCAGTATATTCAATTTTGGAAGATTTCCTTGGCGACATAAAAAGTGCAACAAAAAAAATCGTGGTGTAGTCTTGCCGCATGGTGTTGCCACACCACGCGGCATAGGCTACAACTCTACCTTCATAATAGTTTTTTTACTTTTTAATGTGCACTATTTTTCTTGATTTTCTAAGTACCTGAACACTCAACTAGTGTAAAAAGATGCAAAAAAAACAATTTGTAACAAAGCAAGCTCCATAAGTCAAAGTGCTGAGTTAACAGGGAAAATAATTTTAATTAAATAAATTTTTAAAAATCTATGTACAATCATCTAGATTGATTCTGGATATCGTGAGCTTCTGGTAGCTTCAAAACATTCAACCAAATACATCAGCCTTCAAAATCCCATCTGGTTTTACCCAAATATAGAAACTAAACAGGAATATGTAAACCACATTCTTTCATGAAGAGGTGTCAGTTGAGCAGTCACATGCCACAGTAGAACCACCCTTAACATGCAATCTGCAACTAACTTGTCTTTAAAAAATCCTTTTCATTTGGTATCAGGTAGGTTTAGAAAACAATGTAAGAGACAATAACTCCTACATTCATTTAGGTTCGAAAACTACAGAATTCTTGTGAGTAAAGGAAATGCTTAAAAAGTGCAAGAGAATTCACCCACGAAGCATACATACTGCGAAAGCCCCTCCTCGTAAGAGACAGAACATAAAGAATTGCTGAAGTTGAAAATAACAAATTAAATGCATCAGTAGTTTACTGCTCTTTTTTTAAAAACTCGTACTCAATTATCTGAAAAAGCACGTGTTCAAATCCAAAAATAACACTATTTTAAAATTTTTATTTAAAAAATTACAAAATGGTAAATAAAAATGGAATTGCATAAAAGTTGCATTCAACTTTCAAACATTAAAATTAATCATATGCCAACAAGTAAGCACACACTTTAAATATAAATTTGCCTATATTTTACAAAAAGTTATTAGATTTCTTAAATAGGTTATATAAGTAGGTGCATTTACTATGGATAATTTAGATCATTTATGGCATGATGCATTTTGATTGATTTTATTATAAAATTTATTTTGGTGTTATTACTTTGAAATCTTTAAACAAGCATAACATGAAATAAACAATTAAAGGATATTTTGCAAATGGAGAATCAATTTTTCCCAATTGAACTTTAGCATTTTCTCTTCTTTCTTTCATTAGTCTTCTCAGGTCATCTTGTTTCACTTTAATAGAGGCCATGAGTATTATGAAAATAACTTTGTAAAAACTGAAAAAAACACAAAATGCTCAAAAATTATAGGTTTATTTCTACATAAAAGACAAAACACTTAATGTGATATTTCTTGCAGAAATTTTAGTGTATGTATATTTTATAACAGCCTCAAAGGTATGAGTGAGGTCAAAATTCATAGCGAGTTTATAATTATTTAAGAAAATTTATATACCTCTACAAAGTGTTGTTTAGCATGTTTTGCACAGTACAAATCTCTCACTTTACCACTAATTTGAACATTAAGACTGTCTGTCAGGATTTTGGGTATAGCCTGAGAAAATATCCATCTTAAATTCACAAAATCATTAGTTTCAAAACAAATTCAAAACCACTAAGGAATTGATTCCCACTTAGTATTATTATAATTATCCATCGCAAAGCTTTAATGTTGTTTGGCTGCTGGATAACTGTCATTTTCTTGTTTCAGATTGGATTGGTTTTCAATTAGGTTTATCAATTCACATTTAAGAGCTTGAATTTAATTAAGACTAGTAGATCAGTATATAGCATTTGCATTAAAATTTATTAATTGTTTATATCTATTGATGGCAAAGTCACTACTCACATTTCATATCTTATTTTAATCCATATATAATGAATATAGCATCCACATTCCTAATAAATGGATTTCATACCTCTAAAATGAAATAAAATTATTCAAAAATATATAACAGAATTTTGTTTACTTTTACTAGTGTTAATTCTAATTTCCATTAAAATACATGGCAAAAAGCACACCTTAGTCATATGCAATTACATTTACATTCTGAAAGGCCACTTCAATTTCATCATTCCATTGTTTATTTTTTATGCTAAACGAATGTTTGCTCACATTTTCTTTTCTGTACTGATTTCTATCTTTCAGATTTCTCATTGCTTTCTGTTATCAGACTGCTGACAAATTTCATTAGAGTGGAAAGATCTTTTCATTTAGTTTTAGCAGTATTATGCTGCTTCACAGCTCAAACCAAGCATCTTTAAATGAAGTAGTCCCATAACTGTAGATTTGGTATTGTTTATATCTGTTGTTGCCATTTAACAAGAAACAAATCACATTGATATCTGTGCTAGTGAAATATATAGATTTTGCATGTTTCCAACAAGCAAGGTAATCAAATCAAATAATTTGAAATAGATTGTGAGGCCATAGGTTTTCTTTGCCAGCTAAGGTTGCACTTCATTCAGATAAGGTATTCATTCTTCCTCAAATTCAGTGATTTAATACCTCCTTTTGTCATCCACCGTCTTGAATGGTGCATCAACCTGAGTTCATTTCCAACTAGAGTGGAGAGGAAAATAGGACTTCCACAGCCTTAATCTGAGATAAGGATGATAAATAGTTCTTTTAGGTGAACAGTTCTTTACTGTTCCAGTTCTTTTTAAGAGCTTTTCTGTAAACTACTCTTCTGACACCCCACCATTGTTCTTAAATATATCACTACTCAAAATGTACAATATCTTTTTCTATAGTGACTTCCATCTCCTGAACTATGTGGTGACAGTAATTTTCGTGATAGATAGACAAGGCCCAAATTTTGTCGATGTGTCATCTTTTTAAAATACTTTGCAGATAATGTCAGTATAAAAAAATGCAAATGACTCATCTGCTAGCTTTTTTATAGTTGTTGTTTAATGTTAGTGGGTGAATCACGGCACTGGAAAAAGGGAGAGCCCTGGAAGGTTTATTTCTCTAGTATTCACAAAAAATACAGTTTTGGATCTTTGAGTTGTTGATTGATGTTTCATGGAACTAGACCAGACTTGGTCAAACTGTGCCAAACTATCCAATTAAGTAAAGTTGGTTTGTCACAATATATGTCAATTCGAAATTTTTCTTGCCAATCGAAATGGTGAATAGCTTCAAATCTCAACCAAGAAATAACCTAAATCCCTTTATTTGGAATATCACGTACCACTGTCATATGCAGTACTGTACTGATCTTCTTTCTTATCAGTGTAAAAAAAAATTGCACTAAGTCATTGAGTCTGCTAAAAAGTTTTTGGGCAATGGCAGATGGGTCCTTAAAAATGTTTTCATGTATGGCTCAAATTCAATTCAGGATGTGAGGGAGACGGGTAATAAGCTGCACTTTGTACAGGTGGGAAAGGATTTCTGGCCATTCAAGAATATCATCCCTTTCAAATGGCCAGATCGGAGCTTGGCAAGCGTAAAGAAAAGGTATTGGGAATGATCTGCACAATTGCTTTTAAAGTACGGACAGGTGGTCGTCCTCTTATTTTTGCACAAGTCCATGATATATGACATGGATAAAGCAAATATGCTATTGATCATAAGATCTGGGAGCCATCTCTGTAGCAGTCCGACTTAGCCACCCATTTACCTTCCTATGTTAGCCGGGTAAAGCAACACAGCTTCAAGCCTTGGGTGGCCCTACCAGGAGTATATATGCCTGACATACTTCACCCTCTCGCCATGATGAAGCCATAGGATAGGACTTTGACAGAGCCATCAATGTTTCTGAAGGATCTTATTGCAAAGAGATAGTTTTGCATAAATATTTTTGATGATGTTTCCTTTCTCAATTCGTTACTATTTATTTTAACTTGTCCAATGGCAATAAAATCAATAGCTGAACTGATTAAAATTTTGTCTCCCAGCCTACTCCCATTTTCCTCATTATACAGCAGCAAGAGTGGAAAGGTAGATAATTAACGTCGCACAGGAGCAACAGAGGGCTATTGGCGACGATCCTGTATCAATCCCGGAGGGAGATCCCAGGACGCCTCGTAATTTTTAGCCAGTCAGATGATGAGAACACCTGAGCTGGCCCTACTCTCCAAACTTTCACATCACGCCAATGTGAGGACATTTGAGGCCATGACAGATTTAATGTGCACCACCCGTGTACACGACGGTCTTTGGCAGGAGTTTCGAACAAGCAACCCTCTGGTTGCTAATTAGTTGCTCTTCGAACTGGGCTACTACGGCCCCAAGAGTGGAAAAAATTCTTAGGCACCACAAAACTTGTTGATGTTAAACTGTATCCCAAAATTGTCCGGTGTGGATATATTTATTTTTAAACTTTCAAGTCGAAGAATCACAAGAATAAAAAATTATTAGGATGATAGATAAAAGCGAGTTTAATAAACATTTCTTGGAATTTTGCACATAATTTCATTAAATCTTTGAAGAAAAACACAAATTAAAACTTGACATCTTAAACTTACACAAAACTTAAAAATTTGGTATGGAAAACTCGTAAGAGGCAAGAGGAACAAAATTTGCTCGATCATGCAACTCAAATGGAACACGGATTAATGCTCTAATTGCAGTAACAATGAAAAGTGAAAAGCAAACTTGTATTTTAGCAGTACGTAATTTCAATTTCAAATATCAAGTTCGTAAATAAACTTTTATCTCTTCCACTTCACATCAGTTCAAAACGAAAATTTTCATTTACGAGAGAAAATAGCTACGCATACAAAGGTGTCACTAAAGGTTTGACTTACAGCGCCCTTGATTGTGGGGTGTGGACCCTAATTCACGTGTTTTTCAAATTGCACTTAGAACAATCACCATCTTGTAACCTTCAGAGCTTTTTCTAAACGTCCGAGGCTTTAACTTTACTCCTTTCAACAAAAATCTTCTGCTTTATTTGAATTCTTTACAGTACATTTTAATTATTTTATCTGAATTTTTAATTCATTAACTTTTCACGAGATAGAAAATGACTTAATAAATTTTCATGCTGTTGTAAATCAACGGAAAGACCTCTGCAAATTTCGCGTTAATCTTGAAATCTAAGTTACTTTCAGTATTTTTATAAAATAAAATATAAGTTAATAAATTACAAATCAATACTGCGAAATTGTGTTCCGTTTAATTAATTACTCTAATATTTTGAATCTCAGTTTTTTGGAAGAAAAAATTAAATCGTTCAATAGTGGTAAGATATTTTATTCGCCCATTATTATTGATTTTTGTTTAACAATCCTTTTCAAAATTTTGCATTTTTTATCAAATAAAAATTGATGGTATAATTAACCTTACGAAATTTCTTAAAAGAATTCTGTAAAAATTTCTATGGAATGCGATATTCAGAATTCTATTGAATTGTGGTATGTTTTATGTATTTTATTATTTTTGTACTAGTTTTTGGTGTTGAATAGTTTAGATTTTATTCTTTACATGTTTTTATGTAATTAAAACTTATCTTTATTGCGAATCTGCGAATTATGGCCCATTTTCTATGTGATCATTTATATAATATATTTGTTATATATTTAATTCAAATTTATTTTGATTTTCCAAATGAAAAGCATTGTATTTTCTGTGGTTATATTTTTTTGTTCTACTTACTAAAATGTTACACAATTTAACTTCTGATTGAATAATTATTAATTTCTGTTCATTTATACGAATTGAATAATTTCTTTGCTCAAACATGTGTGAATAAAAATATTTTATTACGTTCTTTTTCGTTCAGAAAATTTTTCAGTCTGTCAACAAAAATCAACAATCTTATAAATAATAATCGAAGCGCAAGGAATATTTTCGTATTTTTGAAAAGCAATCACTTAAAAAACAATCAACTGAAATTAGAAAAACAAGTTCACACACACTAGTTAGATTTGTTCGCACACACACGCACAGCTTAGAAAATACGACTCGAAAATATCACAAACAAGTGGACTGTATGAAAACTTTTACTTCACTGACAAATTACACAACCCGCGGTGAGGTATAGGGAAAAAGAACATCGCCATCTTTCGGGGAATTCAGCAGCACTGCAGGGAGAGTACACGCAAGCATTCTCGTTGAAATGTCAATGACAATCAACATTAGATAATACTAAAAACAGGTCACAAATTTTATAAAGAAAATACAAAACACATTATAGAAATAAATTCTCTTCAAGCTGGCATAGGTAACACACATGTGAGATGGTTCGTTTGCACGCGCCATATTGGGATCTCACTTTCACGACCCTTACCAGGTTATCATTGCCACTGTACAATTCTGTTATTCTGCCCAAAGGCCACTTGAAGGTAGGCGTGCTGTCCTCTACCAGTTTCAAGAGCCTCTTAATTTCCTGGTTTGCCCCAACAAAATTTTTGCCATTGTCAGAGTACAACTTGGCACACTTGCCTCTACGACTAAAAAAATCTCTTTAGAGTAGCAAGATGTGAGGTCCGACACGATTTCTACATGAACAGCTTTAGATACAAAACACACAAATATGCATATATACATTTTATGCAGAACACCTTTTCTTTGGTTTCGATATCTGATCATAAATGAGCCACAAAAATCTACACCAGAGCAGCTAAAAGGATAATTGGGAACTACTCTGTCAAGGGGTAGATTACCCATTACCTGTGACGTTACAATTGGTTTGGTTTTAAAACAGACAATACACTCATATACTATTTTTCTGCACAGAGAACAACCATTCAATGACCAAAACTTTTCTCTTACAGTGCAGAAGTGTAGATGCACTAATATGAAGATTTTTCTTATGGAAATACGCAATTATTTGATTTGTCACCTTATGATTACTAGGTAAGTTTGCTGGGTATTTGTTATCATATGGTAGATTTGAATCACCCAGGCGTCCACCTACCCGCACTACACCATCACTATCAAGAAATGGCGTCCATCAATTTTTCTTTTGTTATGATTGTGAATAGGAGTTGGTGAGAAATCGGAATTGTTTCTTTTCGACACCCTTTTGCCAGTTCATCAATCAGTTCTAACTTGAAATCGTAGAGTTGAAACGATCGCTTTGTCGGTGGAGAGTTAGTAGTTTTGTGCAAAATATATGCATTGCTAATAGCAGTGTCAAGGAGGAAGGAAAACACATACCACCACCATTTGGATGAATTCCTAGCCATTGAAAATGCGGGGAATTGTCTTTCTTTCCGCTGTACATTTCAAAGGACAGAGTGTATCCTAAATAAGGTATATACAGCATCTAAATATTGATGCCTCTTTTTGCTGGTTTTAAGAGCACATATTGAATAATACCCAAACATCCCTTAAATTTGACCAGTGCTTCGTCAACTGATAAGTGAGCGTACCGGCTTAAAATATTCGGAAATCTTTTTCGCAAGTATGTTGGTAGTGGCTCTACTTTTTGCGTGAAAATAAAAATTTCACTGTCCTTCTTAAGTGCGTATTCCCTATCGGATATATGGAAATAGTGTTTAATGAGTAAAAATCTATTTTTACTCATAATCGTTTTCACTCTTGAATTTCCAAGTGTCTCATTTTTTTACCTGTAATAAGTGATTCTAGACATGCGTACAATACTCATTACAAGCAGAACTGTAAAAAAATTACACAGTTCTTTGATGCTCGCAATAGGTTCCCATCTCTCATCCGCAAATACTCGCATTTTGGCACAAAATTCCGCATATTTATTGGTATTTATCCTGATGAGTTCGCATTCCTCATCAGTCATTAATAATTTTAGATAGTGCAACGCTGAAGAGCTAGGTGGTAACATATGAAGGGGACCAGAAAAATTAGCGAATTGCGGGACGTTTATGTTTTGTTCTCAACCACTTCTGTATCCCATTTAATGGTACCGTCATTGTAGAATTTTCTGTTAATAGAAATTCTTATTCCAATTCAAGTTTCGATTTCAAAGAGGAAGAAAGAGGTATCACTTACCTCAATCTTGTTTCGATTCTTCCAAAAGGTCCGGGACGGTGAATGAACTTGAGGGTTTCATCCTAAAATGCTTATTCTAATCGAAATAAAGAATATTCATATGTTTTAGAGAAAAACATATTTATTCTTTTAAAACACTACATACAGGACGGTTGACATGACAAAACAGAAAAGCACGGCACACCACAAAACGAATCTGACTACTCTACTCTGCAGTGCGATTGTCGCACCACCACACGTGAACCACAATTGCAATTCCGGTGATCGTTCGCGACAGTCATTTTTTCAGTTGAGGAATTCCTATATTTTCTTCATCTTCGGATTCACTATCGACACTGATCGAATTGTTTCCCAATTCCTTAGTTGGCATTTCCAATTCGTCATCTTCATCACTCATATCCAAATCTGATTCATCTGTATCATAAAAGAGTATTGTTTCGATGTCTTCTCGAGTCAAAGTTCTTCTATACCGAAGAATTTTAAAGGCAAAAATGTCAAAGGAAGTTATCCGATCCGTAGACAGACTGAAGAACGTAGTTAGAAATCGACCCCCTAACACCTTCAGGTGAAAAAATGTTCGAAAATCCTTTGTAGAGTGGGGATGACCGATAACCCTCCTCACTCGTAGAGGGCAGGAAAGCTGATTACTTTAAAGTCGGCTAGCTGTTGTCTGAATGCAAAGGCATCTCGGGCGGGTCGGCCGTCAGAAGGTTAACCATCTTGTGGTAATTAAGGTGAGCCAAGTTCTACTTTATAAAGATAAGCTCTCGAAAGGTCGTGGCTCAGTGAGTATGCCTACTGCGCTAGCAACCTTCGAGGTACAGGCGGCGCAGGTTCGATTCCTGCCAGGTGTATTTCTCTCTTCTGTGTCAGTAAAGTTCTTAATGTGGGTCTGTATTACTTGATATTGTTTGTCGTGTCTGGCCAAATATGGCCCTTGCGCCATAAAACTCCAAACCAACTAACCACTTCCTTTCATCAATTCACACAAATTTTTGCTTCTGTAAATTTCCTGCACAAGGTACATACAGATTTATCACAATTGGTATAACTTTTCAGTTTTGTTTCCCTTGCCTTTATTATTTCGTGCTGCTTTAGTTTACTGGTAGAGGCATCACAAACATCAATAAATGACATTTTATATTATAGATTAACTGAACTTACCGGGAGTGGGAATTTCAAGCAAATGCATTGAATCTTTAAGCACTACTCAATCTATATAAATAAAAATGTAATGTTCGTTTGTTCCTAACGCAAAATTTTTCACCGATTGCCTTGAAATTTTGCCACAACGTTGCATTCGAATACGCGCATGTTTTAGTCTACTTAGCTATATAAATAAAAATGTAACGCCAGGAGGAACTGGTAAAACGTTCCTAATTAAATTGATTTTGGCCGCAATCAGATCCCAAAATCACATTGCCTTAGCACTTGCGTCGTACGGAATAGCTGCGACTTTGATACCAGGTAGATACCAGCTCATTCCGCTTAAAAATTGCCATTTGACATGCAATTCATTGAATCCCCACGTGTAACATTTCCAAAAATCCAGCATGGGAAAAGTATTGCAACAATGCAAACTTATCGTTTGGGATGAATGCACAATGGCACACAAAAAATCGCTCGAGGCTCTTGATCGATCATACAAACAGGTAGGAACACTGGACTATAATTGTTTCAAGCAAAATGGAGCCAGATTTCAAATAAATTTTTCCATGGAAAAAAAAGATAGTCCTAATGCCAATATATATTGCTTAGCGTTTTGTTTTCCAATTTCTCACGATCCTTTTAATGGAATGCACAATAACTACGATAAACCTTACTTTTCTCAAATCTGACTGTCCCCAAACAGAAACAAGCCAAAGATCCGAGGACAATACTTGTCATTTTGAACCATGATCAGATGACGAGGCGACACTTGACCCCATTCTCCAAACTTCCACACCACGCCAACGTGAGGACATTTGAGACCAAGACAGATTTAACGTGCACAATCCCCACGTAAACGACGGTCTTTGATTGGATCGAGTTTCAAACTCGCAACCTTCTGGTTGCTAATCCGCTGCTTTTCCACGAATTCTTCTGTTAATATGTAAAAAGTGATGACTGTTGCTCCATGATGAAATTTCCTTTTGATTTGAAAATTAAGAATAATTGTAACATAGAATGTTCTGACGAGATTAATTATTCAAATTGCTATCAAATTCGTTTTTCCAAAAATACTTTCCACCAGACATTAGGTGTTCTGTGAAAATTGATAAACCCTTTCATACTTAAAGCTAATTTTAGAATATTTCATTCAGGTCTAAGGTACTCTTCCTGCGGTTTGGTTGCTCTAGATTTAGTTTTTCATAAAAACTCTAGTTTGGTTCCCCGGTACTCAGGCACTTTTCAAACAATAATTTCCAATTTTGTATAATTGTGTCTTATGTTCCACAAGGAATCTGCATATGATGAGCATAGGTTAACTACCGAAGACCCTGGATTTTAAAAGAATAAATCATAACTGAAAAAGAAAAATTGTGTAAAGAATGACTGTTAAATTAAATTACGAGCTATAAATGCTAATTTTGCGATTTATTAATGAGAGTTGGGCGATAGTAGTAATGTGTTAATTTTATTTCTAATAAACAAAGGTTTCACACTTAAAGGTTTGCCTATCTTAGTGTTTTTAGGAAAAGGCGCATATTTTTCAAAGTTCTCACAAACGACTAAAACGTCCATTTTAGGGACATAACTGACGTAATTCTAGTCATACTTTATTGACGTACCAAGATGCTTTTGATCTACAATTTTAAAAGAAACCATTATCAAAAAATTCACTCTGTTTTAAGATTCTATTTATAAGGAAGAATCATTGAAACATGACCACTTTTATCACTGTATTATATTTCCGAAAACCTTTTATAAACATCAATTTCAAAGCAAAAAAATATATTATTAATTTGAAAATTATACACTGCTTTAAACAACATTATACACTGATAAAACAACATTTTGACTAGTAAAACACTGCAAATCTGGATTAAATATAATTGCGGAACAATGACTTTAGAAATTTAGTCAAGTGTATCTCGAAGCTTCGAGACTCGTTTGAACACTATTTCCTGACAGCTCAAGAGAAAATGCTTGATGACTTCAAATAGTTACTGAATGTGTTCAGCGTGAACAAAACACCATCCAGCTTAAACTCAGCAGAATACAAGGATAATCCTCACAGATTTGACATCTCACAGCGAACTAAAAATCGCATACAAAACCAGGGTATAGCTTACGTTTTTCTAAAAGGAAACAGAAAAAACATCGTTTTTCTTAACGATGTTTTTCTAATTTCGTTAACGATAGTTAATTTTCAAAAATAGAAAATAGCAAGAAATGATACAACCTGATGCGACTGACTGGGCCGTAACTAAATTGAAACTGAACATTTTAATTCTTCAAATTTACATGCAGCGGAAAAGAATTGGAAACAAGGACCAAAGAAATCTGAGTACAATTTGACAGAAATAAAAAGTACGTTCTAGAATTTTTAAATGAAAATTTTAAGTTTTGTGCCAAGGTTGCCATAAAAGCGGGAATAGTCTTACTAAAGATGTGCCATTACTCGCTACAAATAGGACGCCAAAGCGTTGCCACACAAGTATGCGTCCATCAAAGCTGAAGTCTGTTGACCTGGCGATAGAGGACCTACGGCCCAAATGCTTCAATAAAACTCCACCCTCATCCAATATTTCTTCAATAGGTAGCACCTAACAGTAACAGTTATAAATAACTGTTAAAATCATGGTTTACCTAAACAGCAACAGTTAGAAATGGTAAAAAAGCAGTCGTGAAAAAAGGTTAGTATTGACATCGTTTACAATTGGAAACCAACAGCAACAAACATGGAAAACTGCTAATATTAACAGTTTCGGTATGGTTAGAAGCTAAGAGTAATAATTCATGCATGATGTAACACAGTCGTCAGCGCAGCGAAGGTTTGGTGTCGACTAGTAGAGGGCGCTACAAAGTCCACCAAACTGAATGACAGTTAAGGATAATTGTTTTTCCTCTGACAATTATTTCTTGAAGTGTCCTATTAAAGACGATCTATAGTAAATTGAACTGAAAATGCTCAAAATACTTAAGACTTATTTCTGCATACAAATTTCCCTGTCTTTTTTTTTTATTTACCACTAATTTTATTAAATAAATTTGGATAAGATGTTTCAATGCATTCAGTCGTTAGCTTTGCGCAGAGGCAGTGTCATAGCCAATGAGGTTCTACCGAGGCGTGACTATTGCTAGTTGAAAACTTTTCCCAATACCCCGCCATGTCGACGTGCAATACCGTCGGCAGAGGCAATTTTTGGAAGCTCTTTCGGGAGCTTGTTTCTTGAAAAACAGAATTCATTTGCTTATCCACTAGATGGCGTTTACAAAGTTTCAGTGAAACTGCCTTCAACAATCAAACTCATATTTGCACTTTGATTTTAATTCGCATCTGGAGATGGGCTGAACTGTTATTTCACGACATCAGTGATAACGCTTATTATTAACTGCTGGTTATAATGGTTTTGTCAAAACTTTACTAATAATCTAAATTCTTCATTAACGACAGTTTGGATGAAAGAGGGATTATTAGTTTTCTCTGGATATCGGGTACCAATAACATCTGCAACTAAACTTTTTCGATAACTGTTAATTTGTTGTGTCAGTCGGAACTGCTATCGCAATACTAATATCTTTTTAATCAGTGTGATAGAAGAATCCTTATATTTGAGAATAATCAGCGAATTTATAAACAAGGTGTCGAGTGGGACTGGGAAACATACGCGTTCGGGAGCTTCATATACTGTAAAATCTAGCATTTCATAGTAACAGTTCTTACTGACTAATACCGAAAAATATATGTGGTTCTAAAATGCAATTGCGATTCTAAGCTGCGACTAAATCTAATTGGTTGGTTGTGAAGTACCCTACGAAATCACTGTTATTTTAATAATACAGTAACAGGTAGAACGGTGATTCAAAAATATCAGTAGTTAAGTAGCAGTTCTGCGATTCGCTTAACATCCCTACTGAAATCAAATCTTGAGGAAATCTTTACTAACTCTCCTCAGATGGTGTGTTAAGCTGCACCAACAATGTGAAAATTGAAACCTGTGATTTTTCAGGGCTTTGTTGTGATCCCTGGAGAGGAGCAAAACTATTATTTCACGATAACAGTGTCAATGGCTATTGCTAATTTGCGATAACAGTTCTGTTATAAATTAGCAACTAAAATTTGTTTTTTTCACTGTTAAAAATCGACATTAACAATTGATTTTCAAAGAAATTCATTTTTCAAACAGGAATTTAATCTTTCTATTGTATTTTCATGGAATATCAAAACCTTAAATTTTTTAAAATTCAATTTAAATTACTTCAATGCTGTCTCAATAACATTTGTATCAATAATTGTTAAGGTTTTCCATAGTAGTTACTACCTGTTATTTTACAATAACACTGTTTTTTCAATCACTATTCGAATAGCAGTTTGTATCTGTTGGTGAATGGTAATAAGATTGATTCATTTTCGGTAGGACTCAATATAATCACACATTACATTGCAACAAAATTGATGATTACAAGAGACACGCGACAGAAAGCACTATCAATAAATTATATTTGATTCAATAGTCCAGATATTAGAATCGCAAGTTATAAAATTCAGCCGTTTAATCAAGAGTAAATATATTTGAGCAGAAATGAACGCTAAATCCCAAGGTCGGTTCGGTGACGTCACGAACGTAGCCACTCCTACTGCATGTATATCTTCCATTTCCTAATCATCACTTTAAAAATCCAACAAGGTCCAGTTTTGGCAAACACAAAAGTGAATCTCCAACGCACCTGAAAGAATTGACCCTCTGAGCTTCACGAGATTTCCGAGTAGCGTAGTATTGCTTTTAACCAACAAACACACTTAATTGTAATTAATTAACCACATCTATTGGTTGAAAGAATTCATGGATTCTTGCAATCTTTAGAGGTTCTATTGGTCCTTTCCTTACAATAGAATTCTTTCGAACGATTCTATGAACCCATTCTGTAGAATAGAATTTTTCTTTGGCACAATTTGATTGGTCCTTTCCTTAGAGTAATTAAATCCTTTAAAAAGATTCGATTGGTCCTTTTGTTATAATAGAATCCTCTGGAACGATTCTATTGCTTAAGGTCAAAATTGGTTAGAAGTCATGCAAGGAAGACTACAAGGTGGTATACGTTTGAACCAAGGTTTCTAGAAAGTTAATACGTTTGCTCCAATAACACGAAACTCGTTCTGAGCGGAGAAATGATCGTGACGTATTGGCGGGAAAGTCAGACCCTGGCGCCTAGACGTTTCCCACACAACTGAACCGGATTTCGTCTTGAATTATTAAACTCGCAGAAGACGAATCCGACCCCACAAAACGACGATTTTTCTTTTATTCAATAACTGATAATATGAAGCATTTACACAAGGAGCTTCATTAATGAAATGAATACCATTTTTGAGAAAAACGCTACTGAAAAGTATGAAAAACAGAAATCTCCAAGACCATTAACTACTCCCACAGCAACGCGTGGCCCGGTACATATAGTGTGGAATAAAATCCCAAAAACTCAACTTATAGCTCAAGCTCTGGAAAAATTACATAATTCTTTGTGAGTTTGCGTAGCCAAGAAATAAACTAGTGTCGGCGAAAGAAGGATCGCAGCCGCATCCGAATAATCCCTTATCCATGCACGTCTTCTTGAACCTGTGTTCGAATCCCGGTCTTGGAAAGGATGTTCTGAATGGTTCGAAACAACAGTGTTGAAAAACAGGTATGAACACGGGACTATAATTATTTCAAGCAAAATGGAGCCAGCTTTCAAATAAATTCTTCGATGGAAAAAAAGATTGTCCTAATGGCAATATATTTTTTGCGTAGTGTTTTTGTTTTCCCACGATCCTTTTAATGGAATGCACAATAACTACGATACACCTTACTTTTCTCAAATCTGACTGTCCCCAAACAGTAACAAGCCAAAGATCCGAGGACAATATTTCGTCATTTTGAACCATGGTCAGATGACGAGGCGATACTTGACCCCATTCTCCAAACTTCCACACCACGCCAACGTGAGGACATTTGAAACCAAGACAGATTTAACGCGCACAATCCCCCACGTACACGACGGTCTTTGATTGGATCGAGTTTCGAACTCGCAACCTTCTGGTTGCTAATCCGCTGCTCTTCCAATCGGGCTTCCACGAATTCTTCTGTTAATATGTAAAAAGGGATGACTGTTGCTCCATGATGAAATTTCCTTTTGATTTGAAAATTAAGAATTGTAACATAGAATGTTCTGACGAGATTAATTATTCAAATTGCTATCAAATTCGTTTTTCTAAAAATACTTTCCACCAGACATTAGGTGTTCTGTGAAAATTGATAAACCCTTTCATACTTAAAGCTAATTTTAGAATATTTCATTCAGGTCTAAGGTACTCTTCCTGCGGTTTGGTTGCTCTAGATTTAGTTTTTCATAAAAACTCTAGTTTGGTTCCCCGGTACTCAGGCACTTTTCAAACAATAATTTCCAATTTTGTATAATTGTGTCTTATGTTCCACAAGGAATCTGCATATGATGAGCATAGGTTAACTACCGAAGACCCTGGATTTTAAAAGAATAAATCATAACTGAAAAAGAAAAATTGTGTAAAGAATGACTGTTAAATTAAATTACGAGCTATAAATGCTAATTTTGCGATTTATTAATGAGAGTTGGGCGATAGTAGTAATGTGTTAATTTTATTTCTAATAAACAAAGGTTTCACACTTAAAGGTTTGCCTATCTTAGTGTTTTTAGGAAAAGGCGCATATTTTTCAAAGTTCTCACAAACGACTAAAACGTCCATTTTAGGGACATAACTGACGTAATTCTAGTCATACTTTATTGATGTACCAAGATGCTTTTGATCTACAATTTTAAAAGAAACCATTATCAAAAAATTCACTCTGTTTTAAGATTCTATTTATAAGGAAGAATCATTGAAAAATGACCACTTTTATCACTGTATTATATTTCCGAAAACCTTTTATAAACATCAATTTCAAAGCAAAAAAATATATTATTAATTTGAAAATTATACACTGCTTTAAAAATAAGATAAGAAATTACAAATTAATTGCCGATAACACAACAGAAAAAGTATACTTTGTGTATTCCAGTTGCAAGAGATTTGAAATAAGAGATCAGAGGGAAATAAAGAAATTAAATTGCTCTTTTAAAACATTTAATGAAAAATATGTACTTAAAATTAAACGTAACCTAATGTGTTTGTTCTAAAATTGAAAAATATTTTCCTTGTTTTATTATAAGTAATTGCACATTGCTTTACTTTTGCGCTATATTTCATTAAAACAAAATTATTCTTATGAATAGATAAAATTATTCTTTCTAACAATTTGGCAATTTTCTATCCGTGTTTCCTTTTTGAGTTTAAATGATGTTATGTAATGGACGTTGAACATCAGCGAACAGCAATACGACTATATATAATTCATAGATGGACTTATAAGTTGAAAAGAGCACTTTCCATACGACCACCTATCAAAACAAGCGCGGTTTTCGGTCCCAGTATAGGGTCCCCCGATTAGGTATAAAATAAGTTGCAAACGAGTATGGAAGAAATATTGGTGATTGAACTAATATTACCCGGGCGTTTTGGGTTTCTGAGGACATGATTTTCAGATACGTACGTATAGCAGAGGGTTAATCCCAGCGTTTCAATGAAACTGTACTCTAGTGATACATCAAATCGAGTCTGTAAAAAAGGGCCGTATACTATAGCAAGCAGCGCCATCTGTTAGTGAACTTTCGCACTATGTCGTATTGATGAGGTTGGGACATTGACTTTTTCGAATTCATTTGTGGAATGTGGATAGTTTGTTTGAAAAATCAGTTTCCTTGCATTCTTTCTGGGAAACGATGACTAATAGTCGCGTTTTTACTATTTCTAATCAAATCCTATATCCACCACTACAAAGTATTGCCTTTCCCATGTAAGTAATCAGAACGCTTCAAGAGTACTCATACTTACCAGGCACTGGGAATTGCCTTGATCAACAAGGAGGCTTCCCCGAACAGAGACTCACCATTGCACTTCGGTGGGTTGACGTTCGCCACATCCACAAAATGTGGTTGCTTGGGGTGCAAAATTTTTGGCAGTGGGACTGCGTTTGCGCTCTCCCTTTGAATCATAATATTAGATATGCGGCGTATCAGCACGTGACGCGAAATTTAATGAGTTGCTTTTCGCACTATGGCGTGTTTGTTTAAAGGGAAGCGGGATTTCTGTATTCCCAGATCCCGCTTTCCTTCATTCCAATTTTGTGTTCGGTTTTTCATTTTTTTTCTTTCCTTTCGGGAGCAATTCTAGTCCTGCTTTTTAGTCTGTGTTTCGGAGGAAAGTTTAATATTGAAAAGTCCTACTTGGGGGGAGGCGGGGTAGATTGGTTACGTTTTCTGGACCGATCCTCTTAGCCAATCCAACTCTGAGATGATTCACAATCGCTGGAAACAAGGAGCAAAGCCAAATACATTTTAACTGTTCTGAGAAGGGATGAAACAAGGGTGCCAGAATCAATTGTCAGCTACGATTATGTTTCATACGTTAGAACATCGAATTTATACGCTCAAAATCAAAAATCTTTTTTCAAGATTCATCTTATAATTGTACACTGCTGGCCACCGTAAATGCAACACCCTGAAGGAAGCATGCAAATAATATGAAATTTACAACATGCATTAGCGGAGGTGAGATATGCAAATGATTAGAATTTCAGCGCAGACGCACATCACGCGCGCCTGTGGCGCCAATTCAAAGCGCTATT
This sequence comes from Meta bourneti, assembly GCA_933210815.1. Lineage (NCBI taxonomy): Eukaryota > Metazoa > Arthropoda > Arachnida > Araneae > Tetragnathidae > Meta > Meta bourneti. The sequence continues at coordinate 62,677,946 of OW119923.1, read as the reverse complement.
TAAGGCTTGGAGATTTCGACGATTTCAAGTACGGCAATTGTGTTTTTCTTGTGGTTTTTTCAAAAAAACGATCAATTATGCCTCGTAGAAAACAGCGATCATCTTTTGATCAAGTATCCGAGTTCGACAGAGGAAGGATAGTGGCCTACCGAGATTGTGGATTATCTTTCAGGGAAATCGGTAGTCGTGTTGGACGAAACCAAACAACTGTAATGCGGATATGTGATCGTTGGATGCAGGAGGGTACGACGGACCGACGTGTTCGATCGCATCCACCTCAGTGCACCACTTCACGTGATGACAGGCATATTGTGCGTATGGCAGTGACGGATCGCTCAGCCACATCACGAACCATAGCACAGCACATTCAGTCTGTACCGCATCATCCAGTGTCTGCGCGTACCATTCGACGCCGTTTACAGCAGAGTGGTCTGTCCGCAAGACGTCCATTGCTTCGTCTACCCTTGACGCAGAACCACAGACGTTTCCGCCGCCAATGGTGCGATGAAAGAAGGATGTGGACTGCAGAATGGAATGAAATTGTCTTTATTGACGAGTCACGCTTCTGTCTGCAACACCACGATGGTCGGATTCGAGTCTGGAGACACCGTGGAGAGAGGATGCTGAACAGCTGCGTTATGCACCGCCACACTGGTCCTGCACCGGGTATTATGGTATGGGGCGGTATTGGATATCACTCTCGCACTCCTCTAGTACGCATTGCCGGTACTTTAAACAGCCAGCGCTACATCTCCGAGGTGTTGGAGCCAGTTGTCCTTCCTTACCTTCAGGGCTTGCCCACAGCCATATTTCAACAGGATAATGCGCGACCACACGTGGCACGCATTGTCCAAGGGTTCTTCGTCAATCGCCAGATTGAATTGCTTCCCTGGCCAGCTCGCTCTCCGGATCTTTCGCCGATAGAAAACATGTGGTCCATGGTTGCTCAACGATTGACCCAGAATACATCCCCAGCTGCCACACCAGATCAACTTTGGCAACGTGTGGAAGCTGCTTGGTCTGCTGTACCCCAAGAACACATCCAAAGTCTCTTTGAATCAATGCCGAGGCGTGTGGCAGCGGTGATCTCCAACAATGGCGGCTACTCTGGCTACTGATTTTGGCAGGAACCACACTTCACAGAAGTCTATAAATTTAATCATTTGATACTTGGTCAACATGTTATCTACAAAATAAATTTTGTTGTGATATCTCTTGTCTTTCTTGGTGTTGCAATTTGGGTGGCCAGCAGTGTATTATTGTCAATAAGCTAACTGCTCGCTTGTTGGTTTGTCGCTCTATGGTCATTTTTAGCTACATAAGGGTTTATTAGGGGATGTACGGCTTATATAAAGTGGATTCCAAATCATTACGAAAATATCCATGCCATGACCAGGACTCGAACCGAGGACCAGAGTGCTTTGAGTTGAATAACAAGATTTATCTCGAAAGCACATGCCCACAAAAAATCAAATTTAGGGAAGTTAAGCGAATCACAGAACTGCTACTCAATCACCGATACTTTAGAATCAGTTCTTACCTGTTACTGGAATATCAAACATAACAGTGATTTGGTAGCAGTGATTTAAGAACAGTGATTGAGAGTATCGGTGATTTGGTAACAGTGATTGAGCTGATTTCGCTTAGCTGATACCTTGGCTGATATCGATACTGCTATTGCGACTGCGACCGGGATCTGTGATTCGGTATCAGTGGAAACTGTTACTGAGTTTCGGTGATTTGGTAGGGGTGACAGCTGTTTTATCGGTGATTCCCTCGATTGAGTGGGGCTCTGTGTCGGATTCGGGTTTCTCTAGAGGATTAGGATTTTCAACCGGATGCTAAAGAAGGCTTTATGACACACCAGGTTGCCGCGCATTTGTCTAAATAAATAAGCTCGACAGTTTAAAGGAAAGTTCAGAAGAAAGCGTTTTTAAAATTCACTATTTTAAATGACAAATTATTGCTTTCATCTTTCTCTCTGATTGGTACAGATGTATCCTACGCCGTGCAGTGTGGCAAAGCGATTTTTTTGGCGCACTTTATATATCGCCAAGGAAATCTTCCAAAATTGAATATATACTGCCATACATATGGATTAAATATATAAATATTGATAAAACAACATTTTGACTAGTAAAACACTGCAAATCTGGATTAAATATAATTGCGGAACAATGACTTTAGAAATTTAGTCAAGTGTATCTCGAAGCTTCGAGACTCGTTTGAACACTATTTCCTGACAGCTCAAGAGAAAATGCTTGATGACTTCAAATAGTTACTGAATGTGTTCAGCGTGAACAAAACACCATCCAGCTTAAACTCAGCAGAATACAAGGATAATCCTCACAGATTTGACATCTCACAGCGAACTAAAAATCGCATTTCAAAACCAGGGTATAGCTTACGTTTTTCTAAAAGGAAACAGAAAAAACATCGTTTTTCTTAACGATGTTTTTCTAATTTCGTTAACGATAGTTAATTTTCAAAAATAGAAAATAGCAAGAAATGATACAACCTGATGCGACTGACTGGGCCGTAACTAAATTGAAACTGAACATTTTAATTCTTCAAATTTACATGCAGCGGAAAAGAATTGGAAACAAGGACCAAAGAAATCTGAGTACAATTTGACAGAAATAAAAAGTACGTTCTAGAATTTTTAAATGAAAATTTTAAGTTTTGTGCCGAGGTTGCCATAAAAGCGGGAATAGTCTTACTAAAGATGTGCCATTACTCGCTACAAATAGGACGCCAAAGCGTTGCCACACAAGTATGCGTCCATCAAAGCTGAAGTCTGTTGACCTGGCGATAGAGGACCTACGGCCCAAATGCTTCAATAAAACTCCACCCTCATCCAATATTTCTTCAATAGGTAGCACCTAACAGTAACAGTTATAAATAACTGTTAAAATCATGGTTTTCCTAAACAGCAACAGTTAGAAATGGTAAAAAAGCAGTCGTGAAAAAAGGTTAGTATTGACATCGTTTACAATTGGAAACCAACAGCAACAAACATGGAAAACTGCTAATATTAACAGTTTCGGTATGGTTAGAAGCTAAGAGTAATAATTCATGCATGATGTAACACAGTCGTCAGCGCAGCGAAGGTTTGGTGTCGACTAGTAGAGGGCGCTACAAAGTCCACCAAACTGAATGACAGTTAAGGATAATTGTTTTTCCTCTGACAATTATTTCTTGAAGTGTCCTATTAAAGACGATCTATAGTAAATTGAACTGAAAATGCTCAAAATACTTAAGACTTATTTCTGCATACAAATTTCCCTGTCTTTTTTTTTTTATTTACCATTAATTTTATTAAATAAATTTGGATAAGATGTTTCAATGCCTTCAGTCGTTAGCTATGCGCAGAGGCAGTGTCATAGCCAATGAGGTTCTACCGAGGCGTGACTATTGCTAGTTGAAAACTTTTCCCAATACCGTCGGCAGAGGCAATTTTTGGAAGCTCTTTCGGGAGCTTGTTTCTTGAAAAACAGAATTCATTTGCTTATCCACTAGATGGCGTTTACAAAGTTTCAGTGAAACTGCCTTCAACAATCAAACTCATATTTGCACTTTGATTTTAATTCGCATCTAGAGATGGGCTGAACTGTTATTTCACGACATCAGTGATAACGCTTATTATTAACTGCTGGTTATAATGGTTTTGTCAAAACTTTACTAATAATCTAAATTCTTCATTAACGACAGTTTGGATGAAAGAGGGATTATTAGTTTTCTCTGGATATCGGGTACCAATAACATCTGCAACTAAACTTTTTCGATAACTGTTAATTTGTTGTGTCAGTCGGAACTGCTATCGCAATACTAATATCTTTTTAATCAGTGTGATAGAAGAATCCTTATATTTGAGAATAATCAGCGAATTTATAAACAAGGTGTCGAGTGGGACTGGGAAACATACGCGTTCGGGAGCTTCATATACTGTAAAATCTAGCATTTCATAGTAACAGTTCTTACTGACTAATACCGAAAAATATATGTGGTTCTAAAATGCAATTGCGATTCTAAGCTGCGACTAAATCTAATTGGTTGGTTGTGAAGTACCCTACGAAATCACTGTTATTTTAATAATACAGTAACAGGTAGAACGGTGATTCAAAAATATCAGTAGTTAAGTAGCAGTTCTGCGATTCGCTTAACATCCCTACTGAAATCAAATCTTGAGGAAATCTTTACTAACTCTCCTCAGATGGTGTGTTAAGCTGCACCAACAATGTGAAAATTGAAACCTGTGATTTTTCAGGGCTTTGTTGTGATCCCTGGAGAGGAGCAAAACTATTATTTCACGATAACAGTGTCAATGGCTATTGCTAATTTGCGATAACAGTTCTGTTATAAATTAGCAACTAAAATTTGTTTTTTTCACTGTTAAAAATCGACATTAACAATTGATTTTCAAAGAAATTCATTTTTCAAACAGGAATTTAATCTTTCTATTGTATTTTCATGGAATATCAAAACCTTAAATTTTTTAAAATTCAATTTAAATTACTTCAATGCTGTCTCAATAACATTTGTATCAATAATTGTTAAGGTTTTCCATAGTAGTTACTACCTGTTATTTTACAATAACACTGTTTTTTCAATCACTATTCGAATAGCAGTTTGTATCTGTTGGTGAATGGTAATAAGATTGATTCATTTTCGGTAGGACTCAATATAATCACACATTACATTGCAACAAAATTGATGATTACAAGAGACACGCGACAGAAAGCACTATCAATAAATTATATTTGATTCAATAGTCCAGATATTAGAATCGCAAGTTATAAAATTCAGCCGTTTAATCAAGAGTAAATATATTTGAGCAGAAATGAACGCTAAATCCCAAGGTCGGTTCGGTGACGTCACGAACGTAGCCACTCCTACTGCATGTATATCTTCCATTTCCTAATCATCACTTTAAAAATCCAACAAGGTCCAGTTTTGGCAAACACAAAAGTGAATCTCCAACGCACCTGAAAGAATTGACCCTCTGAGCTTCACGAGATTTCCGAGTAGCGTAGTATTGCTTTTAACCAACAAACACACTTAATTGTAATTAATTAACCACATCTATTGGTTGAAAGAATTCATGGATTCTTGCAATCTTTAGAGGTTCTATTGGTCCTTTCCTTACAATAGAATTCTTTCGAACGATTCTATGAACCCATTCTGTAGAATAGAATTTTTCTTTGGCACAATTTGATTGGTCCTTTCCTTAGAGTAATTAAATCCTTTAAAAAGATTCGATTGGTCCTTTTGTTATAATAGAATCCTCTGGAACGATTCTATTGCTTAAGGTCAAAATTGGTTAGAAGTCATGCAAGGAAGACTACAAGGTGGTATACGTTTGAACCAAGGTTTCTAGAAAGTTAATACGTTTGCTCCAATAACACGAAACTCGTTCTGAGCGGAGAAATGATCGTGACGTATTGGCGGGAAAGTCAGACCCTGGCGCCTAGACGTTTCCCACACAACTGAACCGGATTTCGTCTTGAATTATTAAACTCGCAGAAGACGAATCCGACCCCACAAAACGACGATTTTTCTTTTATTCAATAACTGATAATATGAAGCATTTACACAAGGAGCTTCATTAATGAAATGAATACCATTTTTGAGAAAAACGCTACTGAAAAGTATGAAAAACAGAAATCTCCAAGACCATTAACTACTCCCACAGCAACGCGTGGCCCGGTACATATAGTGTGGAATAAAATCCCAAAAACTCAACTTATAGCTCAAGCTCTGGAAAAATTACATAATTCTTTGTGAGTTTGCGTAGCCAAGAAATAAACTAGTGTCGGCGAAAGAAGGATCGCAGCCGCATCCGAATAATCCCTTATCCATGCACGTCTTCTTGAACCTGTGTTCGAATCCCGGTCTTGGAAAGGATGTTCTGAATGGTTCGAAACAACAGTGTTGAAAAACAGGTATGAACACGGGACTATAATTATTTCAAGCAAAATGGAGCCAGCTTTCAAATAAATTCTTCGATGGAAAAAAAGATTGTCCTAATGGCAATATATTTTTTGCGTAGTGTTTTTGTTTTCCCACGATCCTTTTAATGGAATGCACAATAACTACGATACACCTTACTTTTCTCAAATCTGACTGTCCCCAAACAGTAACAAGCCAAAGATCCGAGGACAATATTTCGTCATTTTGAACCATGGTCAGATGACGAGGCGATACTTGACCCCATTCTCCAAACTTCCACACCACGCCAACGTGAGGACATTTGAAACCAAGACAGATTTAACGCGCACAATCCCCCACGTACACGACGGTCTTTGATTGGATCGAGTTTCGAACTCGCAACCTTCTGGTTGCTAATCCGCTGCTCTTCCAATCGGGCTTCCACGAATTCTTCTGTTAATATGTAAAAAGGGATGACTGTTGCTCCATGATGAAATTTCCTTTTGATTTGAAAATTAAGAATTGTAACATAGAATGTTCTGACGAGATTAATTATTCAAATTGCTATCAAATTCGTTTTTCTAAAAATACTTTCCACCAGACATTAGGTGTTCTGTGAAAATTGATAAACCCTTTCATACTTAAAGCTAATTTTAGAATATTTCATTCAGGTCTAAGGTACTCTTCCTGCGGTTTGGTTGCTCTAGATTTAGTTTTTCATAAAAACTCTAGTTTGGTTCCCCGGTACTCAGGCACTTTTCAAACAATAATTTCCAATTTTGTATAATTGTGTCTTATGTTCCACAAGGAATCTGCATATGATGAGCATAGGTTAACTACCGAAGACCCTGGATTTTAAAAGAATAAATCATAACTGAAAAAGAAAAATTGTGTAAAGAATGACTGTTAAATTAAATTACGAGCTATAAATGCTAATTTTGCGATTTATTAATGAGAGTTGGGCGATAGTAGTAATGTGTTAATTTTATTTCTAATAAACAAAGGTTTCACACTTAAAGGTTTGCCTATCTTAGTGTTTTTAGGAAAAGGCGCATATTTTTCAAAGTTCTCACAAACGACTAAAACGTCCATTTTAGGGACATAACTGACGTAATTCTAGTCATACTTTATTGATGTACCAAGATGCTTTTGATCTACAATTTTAAAAGAAACCATTATCAAAAAATTCACTCTGTTTTAAGATTCTATTTATAAGGAAGAATCATTGAAAAATGACCACTTTTATCACTGTATTATATTTCCGAAAACCTTTTATAAACATCAATTTCAAAGCAAAAAAATATATTATTAATTTGAAAATTATACACTGCTTTAAAAATAAGATAAGAAATTACAAATTAATTGCCGATAACACAACAGAAAAAGTATACTTTGTGTATTCCAGTTGCAAGAGATTTGAAATAAGAGATCAGAGGGAAATAAAGAAATTAAATTGCTCTTTTAAAACATTTAATGAAAAATATGTACTTAAAATTAAACGTAACCTAATGTGTTTGTTCTAAAATTGAAAAATATTTTCCTTGTTTTATTATAAGTAATTGCACATTGCTTTACTTTTGCGCTATATTTCATTAAAACAAAATTATTCTTATGAATAGATAAAATTATTCTTTCTAACAATTTGGCAATTTTCTATCCGTGTTTCCTTTTTGAGTTTAAATGATGTTATGTAATGGACGTTGAACATCAGCGAACAGCAATACGACTATATATAATTCATAGATGGACTTATAAGTTGAAAAGAGCACTTTCCATACGACCACCTATCAAAACAAGCGCGGTTTTCGGTCCCAGTATAGGGTCCCCCGATTAGGTATAAAATAAGTTGCAAACGAGTATGGAAGAAATATTGGTGATTGAACTAATATTACCCGGGCGTTTTGGGTTTCTGAGGACATGATTTTCAGATACGTACGTATAGCAGAGGGTTAATCCCAGCGTTTCAATGAAACTGTACTCTAGTGATACATCAAATCGAGTCTGTAAAAAAGGGCCGTATACTATAGCAAGCAGCGCCATCTGTTAGTGAACTTTCGCACTATGTCGTATTGATGAGGTTGGGACATTGACTTTTTCGAATTCATTTGTGGAATGTGGATAGTTTGTTTGAAAAATCAGTTTCCTTGCATTCTTTCTGGGAAACGATGACTAATAGTCGCGTTTTTACTATTTCTAATCAAATCCTATATCCACCACTACAAAGTATTGCCTTTCCCATGTAAGTAATCAGAACGCTTCAAGAGTACTCATACTTACCAGGCACTGGGAATTGCCTTGATCAACAAGGAGGCTTCCCCGAACAGAGACTCACCATTGCACTTCGGTGGGTTGACGTTCGCCACATCCACAAAATGTGGTTGCTTGGGGTGCAAAATTTTTGGCAGTGGGACTGCGTTTGCGCTCTCCCTTTGAATCATAATATTAGATATGCGGCGTATCAGCACGTGACGCGAAATTTAATGAGTTGCTTTTCGCACTATGGCGTGTTTGTTTAAAGGGAAGCGGGATTTCTGTATTCCCAGATCCCGCTTTCCTTCATTCCAATTTTCTGTTCGGTTTTTCATTTTTTTTCTTTCCTTTCGGGAGCAATTCTAGTCCTGCTTTTTAGTCTGTGTTTCGGAGGAAAGTTTAATATTGAAAAGTCCTACTTGGGGGGAGGCGGGGTAGATTGGTTACGTTTTCTGGACCGATCCTCTTAGCCAATCCAACTCTGAGATGATTCACAATCGCTGGAAACAAGGAGCAAAGCCAAATACATTTTAACTGTTCTGAGAAGGGATGAAACAAGGGTGCCAGAATCAATTGTCAGCTACGATTATGTTTCATACGTTAGAACATCGAATTTATACGCTCAAAATCAAAAATCTTTTTTCAAGATTCATCTTATAATTGTACACTGCTGGCCACCGTAAATGCAACACCCTGAAGGAAGCATGCAAATAATATGAAATTTACAACATGCATTAGCGGAGGTGAGATATGCAAATGATTAGAATTTCAGCGCAGACGCACATCACGCGCGCCTGTGGCGCCAATTCAAAGCGCTATTTAAGGCTTGGAGATTTCGACGATTTCAAGTACGGCAATTGTGTTTTTCTTGTGGTTTTTTCAAAAAAACGATCAATTATGCCTCGTAGAAAACAGCGATCATCTTTTGATCAAGTATCCGAGTTCGACAGAGGAAGGATAGTGGCCTACCGAGATTGTGGATTATCTTTCAGGGAAATCGGTAGTCGTGTTGGACGAAACCAAACAACTGTAATGCGGATATGTGATCGTTGGATGCAGGAGGGTACGACGGACCGACGTGTTCGATCGCATCCACCTCAGTGCACCACTTCACGTGATGACAGGCATATTGTGCGTATGGCAGTGACGGATCGCTCAGCCACATCACGAACCATAGCACAGCACATTCAGTCTGTACCGCATCATCCAGTGTCTGCGCGTACCATTCGACGCCGTTTACAGCAGAGTGGTCTGTCCGCAAGACGTCCATTGCTTCGTCTACCCTTGACGCAGAACCACAGACGTTTCCGCCGCCAATGGTGCGATGAAAGAAGGATGTGGACTGCAGAATGGAATGAAATTGTCTTTATTGACGAGTCACGCTTCTGTCTGCAACACCACGATGGTCGGATTCGAGTCTGGAGACACCGTGGAGAGAGGATGCTGAACAGCTGCGTTATGCACCGCCACACTGGTCCTGCACCGGGTATTATGGTATGGGGCGGTATTGGATATCACTCTCGCACTCCTCTAGTACGCATTGCCGGTACTTTAAACAGCCAGCGCTACATCTCCGAGGTGTTGGAGCCAGTTGTCCTTCCTTACCTTCAGGGCTTGCCCACAGCCATATTTCAACAGGATAATGCGCGACCACACGTGGCACGCATTGTCCAAGGGTTCTTCGTCAATCGCCAGATTGAATTGCTTCCCTGGCCAGCTCGCTCTCCGGATCTTTCGCCGATAGAAAACATGTGGTCCATGGTTGCTCAACGATTGACCCAGAATACATCCCCAGCTGCCACACCAGATCAACTTTGGCAACGTGTGGAAGCTGCTTGGTCTGCTGTACCCCAAGAACACATCCAAAGTCTCTTTGAATCAATGCCGAGGCGTGTGGCAGCGGTGATCTCCAACAATGGCGGCTACTCTGGCTACTGATTTTGGCAGGAACCACACTTCACAGAAGTCTATAAATTTAATCATTTGATACTTGGTCAACATGTTATCTACAAAATAAATTTTGTTGTGATATCTCTTGTCTTTCTTGGTGTTGCAATTTGGGTGGCCAGCAGTGTATTATTGTCAATAAGCTAACTGCTCGCTTGTTGGTTTGTCGCTCTATGGTCATTTTTAGCTACATAAGGGTTTATTAGGGGATGTACGGCTTATATAAAGTGGATTCCAAATCATTACGAAAATATCCATGCCATGACCAGGACTCGAACCGAGGACCAGAGTGCTTTGAGTTGAATAACAAGATTTATCTCGAAAGCACATGCCCACAAAAAATCAAATTTAGGGAAGTTAAGCGAATCACAGAACTGCTACTCAATCACCGATACTTTAGAATCAGTTCTTACCTGTTACTGGAATATCAAACATAACAGTGATTTGGTAGCAGTGATTTAAGAACAGTGATTGAGAGTATCGGTGATTTGGTAACAGTGATTGAGCTGATTTCGCTTAGCTGATACCTTGGCTGATATCGATACTGCTATTGCGACTGCGACCGGGATCTGTGATTCGGTATCAGTGGAAACTGTTACTGAGTTTCGGTGATTTGGTAGGGGTGACAGCTGTTTTATCGGTGATTCCCTCGATTGAGTGGGGCTCTGTGTCGGATTCGGGTTTCTCTAGAGGATTAGGATTTTCAACCGGATGCTAAAGAAGGCTTTATGACACACCAGGTTGCCGCGCATTTGTCTAAATAAATAAGCTCGACAGTTTAAAGGAAAGTTCAGAAGAAAGCGTTTTTAAAATTCACTATTTTAAATGACAAATTATTGCTTTCATCTTTCTCTCTGATTGGTACAGATGTATCCTACGCCGTGCAGTGTGGCAAAGCGATTTTTTTGGCGCACTTTATATATCGCCAAGGAAATCTTCCAAAATTGAATATATACTGCCATACATATGGATTAAATATATAAATATTGATAAAACAACATTTTGACTAGTAAAACACTGCAAATCTGGATTAAATATAATTGCGGAACAATGACTTTAGAAATTTAGTCAAGTGTATCTCGAAGCTTCGAGACTCGTTTGAACACTATTTCCTGACAGCTCAAGAGAAAATGCTTGATGACTTCAAATAGTTACTGAATGTGTTCAGCGTGAACAAAACACCATCCAGCTTAAACTCAGCAGAATACAAGGATAATCCTCACAGATTTGACATCTCACAGCGAACTAAAAATCGCATTTCAAAACCAGGGTATAGCTTACGTTTTTCTAAAAGGAAACAGAAAAAACATAGTTTTTCTTAACGATGTTTTTCTAATTTCGTTAACGATAGTTAATTTTCAAAAATAGAAAATAGCAAGAAATGATACAACCTGATGCGACTGACTGGGCCGTAACTAAATTGAAACTGAACATTTTAATTCTTCAAATTTACATGCAGCGGAAAAGAATTGGAAACAAGGACCAAAGAAATCTGAGTACAATTTGACAGAAATAAAAAGTACGTTCTAGAATTTTTAAATGAAAATTTTAAGTTTTGTGCCGAGGTTGCCATAAAAGCGGGAATAGTCTTACTAAAGATGTGCCATTACTCGCTACAAATAGGACGCCAAAGCGTTGCCACACAAGTATGCGTCCATCAAAGCTGAAGTCTGTTGACCTGGCGATAGAGGACCTACGGCCCAAATGCTTCAATAAAACTCCACCCTCATCCAATATTTCTTCAATAGGTAGCACCTAACAGTAACAGTTATAAATAACTGTTAAAATCATGGTTTTCCTAAACAGCAACAGTTAGAAATGGTAAAAAAGCAGTCGTGAAAAAAGGTTAGTATTGACATCGTTTACAATTGGAAACCAACAGCAACAAACATGGAAAACTGCTAATATTAACAGTTTCGGTATGGTTAGAAGCTAAGAGTAATAATTCATGCATGATGTAACACAGTCGTCAGCGCAGCGAAGGTTTGGTGTCGACTAGTAGAGGGCGCTACAAAGTCCACCAAACTGAATGACAGTTAAGGATAATTGTTTTTCCTCTGACAATTATTTCTTGAAGTGTCCTATTAAAGACGATCTATAGTAAATTGAACTGAAAATGCTCAAAATACTTAAGACTTATTTCTGCATACAAATTTCCCTGTCTTTTTTTTTATTTACCATTAATTTTATTAAATAAATTTGGATAAGATGTTTCAATGCCTTCAGTCGTTAGCTTTGCGCAGAGGCAGTGTCATAGCCAATGAGGTTCTACCGAGGCGTGACTATTGCTAGTTGAAAACTTTTCCCAATACCCCGCCATGTCGACGTGCAATACCGTCGGCAGAGGCAATTTTTGGAAGCTCTTTCGGGAGCTTGTTTCTTGAAAAACAGAATTCATTTGCTTATCCACTAGATGGCGTTTACAAAGTTTCAGTGAAACTGCCTTCAACAATCAAACTCATATTTGCACTTTGATTTTAATTCGCATCTAGAGATGGGCTGAACTGTTATTTCACGACATCAGTGATAACGCTTATTATTAACTGCTGGTTATAATGGTTTTGTCAAAACTTTACTAATAATCTAAATTCTTCATTAACGACAGTTTGGATGAAAGAGGGATTATTAGTTTTCTCTGGATATCGGGTACCAATAACATCTGCAACTAAACTTTTTCGATAACTGTTAATTTGTTGTGTCAGTCGGAACTGCTATCGCAATACTAATATCTTTTTAATCAGTGTGATAGAAGAATCCTTATATTTGAGAATAATCAGCGAATTTATAAACAAGGTGTCGAGTGGGACTGGGAAACATACGCGTTCGGGAGCTTCATATACTGTAAAATCTAGCATTTCATAGTAACAGTTCTTACTGACTAATACCGAAAAATATATGTGGTTCTAAAATGCAATTGCGATTCTAAGCTGCGACTAAATCTAATTGGTTGGTTGTGAAGTACCCTACGAAATCACTGTTATTTTAATAATACAGTAACAGGTAGAACGGTGATTCAAAAATATCAGTAGTTAAGTAGCAGTTCTGCGATTCGCTTAACATCCCTACTGAAATCAAATCTTGAGGAAATCTTTACTAACTCTCCTCAGATGGTGTGTGTTAAGCTGCACCAACAATGTGAAAATTGAAACCTGTGATTTTTCAGGGCTTTGTTGTGATCCCTGGAGAGGAGCAAAACTATTATTTCACGATAACAGTGTCAATGGCTATTGCTAATTTGCGATAACAGTTCTGTTATAAATTAGCAACTAAAATTTGTTTTTTCACTGTTAAAAATCGACATTAACAATTGATTTTCAAAGAAATTCATTTTTCAAACAGGAATTTAATCTTTCTATTGTATTTTCATGGAATATCAAAACCTTAAATTTTTTAAAATTCAATTTAAATTACTTCAATGCTGTCTCAATAACATTTGTATCAATAATTGTTAAGGTTTTCCATAGTAGTTACTACCTGTTATTTTACAATAACACTGTTTTTTCAATCACTATTCGAATAGCAGTTTGTATCTGTTGGTGAATGGTAATAAGATTGATTCATTTTCGGTAGGACTCAATATAATCACACATTACATTGCAACAAAATTGATGATTACAAGAGACACGCGACAGAAAGCACTATCAATAAATTATATTTGATTCAATAGTCCAGATATTAGAATCGCAAGTTATAAAATTCAGCCGTTTAATCAAGAGTAAATATATTTGAGCAGAAATGAACGCTAAATCCCAAGGTCGGTTCGGTGACGTCACGAACGTAGCCACTCCTACTGCATGTATATCTTCCATTTCCTAATCATCACTTTAAAAATCCAACAAGGTCCAGTTTTGGCAAACACAAAAGTGAATCTCCAACGCACCTGAAAGAATTGACCCTGTGAGCTTCACGAGATTTCCGAGTAGCGTAGTATTGGCTTTTAACCAACAAACACACTTAATTGTAATTAATTAACCACATCTATTGGTTGAAAGAATTCATGGATTCTTGCAATCTTTAGAGGTTCTATTGGTCCTTTCCTTACAATAGGTATGCGTTTGAACCAAGGTTTCTAGAAAGTGAATACGTTTGCTCCAATAACACGAAACTCGTTCTGAGCGGAGAAATGATCGTGACGTATTGGCGGGAAAGTCAGACCCTGGCGCCTAGACGTTTCCCACACAACTGAACCGGATTTCGCCTTGAATTATTAAACTCGCAGAAGACGAATCCGATCCCACAAAACGACGATTTTTCTTTTATTCAATAACTGATAATATGAAGCATTTACACAAGGAGCTTCATTAATGAAATGAATACCATTTTTGAGAAAAACGCTACTGAAAAGTATGAAAAACAGAAATCTCCAAGACCATTAACTACTCCCACAGCAACGCGTGGCCCGGTACATATAGTGTGGAATAAAATCCCAAAAACTCAACTTATAGCTCAAGCTCTGGAAAAATTACATAATTCTTTGTGAGTTTGCGTAGCCAAGAAATAAACTAGTGTCGGCGAAAGAAGGATCGCAGCCGCATCCGAATAATCCCTTATCCATGCACGTCTTCTTGAACCTGTGTTCGAATCCCGGTCTTGGAAAGGATGTTCTGAATGGTTCGAAACAACAGTGTTGAAAAACAGGTATGAACACGGGACTATAATTATTTCAAGCAAAATGGAGCCAGCTTTCAAATAAATTCTTCGATGGAAAAAAAGATTGTCCTAATGCCAATATATTTTTTGCGTAGTGTTTTTGTTTTCCCACGATCCTTTTAATGGAATGCACAATAACTACGATACACCTTACTTTTCTCAAATCTGACTGTCCCCAAACAGTAACAAGCCAAAGATCCGAGGACAATATTTCGTCATTTTGAACCATGGTCAGATGACGAGGCGATACTTGACCCCATTCTCCAAACTTCCACACCACGCCAACGTGAGGACATTTGAAACCAAGACAGATTTAACGCGCACAATCCCCCACGTACACGACGGTCTTTGATTGGATCGAGTTTCGAACTCGCAACCTTCTGGTTGCTAATCCGCTGCTCTTCCAATCGGGCTTCCACGAATTCTTCTGTTAATATGTAAAAAGTGATGACTGTTGCTCCATGATGAAATTTCCTTTTGATTTGAAAATTAAGAATTGTAACATAGAATGTTCTGACGAGATTAATTATTCAAATTGCTATCAAATTCGTTTTTCTAAAAATACTTTCCACCAGACATTAGGTGTTCTGTGAAAATTGATAAACCCTTTCATACTTAAAGCTAATTTTAGAATATTTCATTCAGGTCTAAGGTACTCTTCCTGCGGTTTGGTTGCTCTAGATTTAGTTTTTCATAAAAACTCTAGTTTGGTTCCCCGGTACTCAGGCACTTTTCAAACAATAATTTCCAATTTTGTATAATTGTGTCTTATGTTCCACAAGGAATCTGCATATGATGAGCATAGGTTAACTACCGAAGACCCTGGATTTTAAAAGAATAAATCATAACTGAAAAAGAAAAATTGTGTAAAGAATGACTGTTAAATTAAATTACGAGCTATAAATGCTAATTTTGCGATTTATTAATGAGAGTTGGGCGATAGTAGTAATGTGTTAATTTTATTTCTAATAAACAAAGGTTTCACACTTAAAGGTTTGCCTATCTTAGTGTTTTTAGGAAAAGGCGCATATTTTTCAAAGTTCTCACAAACGACTAAAACGTCCATTTTAGGGACATAACTGACGTAATTCTAGTCATACTTTATTGATGTACCAAGATGCTTTTGATCTACAATTTTAAAAGAAACCATTATCAAAAAATTCACTCTGTTTTAAGATTCTATTTATAAGGAAGAATCATTGAAAAATGACCACTTTTATCACTGTATTATATTTCCGAAAACCTTTTATAAACATCAATTTCAAAGCAAAAAAATATATTATTAATTTGAAAATTATACACTGCTTTAAAAATAAGATAAGAAATTACAAATTAATTGCCGATAACACAACAGAAAAAGTATACTTTGTGTATTCCAGTTGCAAGAGATTTGAAATAAGAGATCAGAGGGAAATAAAGAAATTAAATTGCTCTTTTAAAACATTTAATGAAAAATATGTACTTAAAATTAAACGTAACCTAATGTGTTTGTTCTAAAATTGAAAAATATTTTCCTTGTTTTATTATAAGTAATTGCACCTTGCTTTACTTTTGCGCTATATTTCATTAAAACAAAATTATTCTTATGAATAGATAAAATTATTCTTTCTAACAATTTGGCAATTTTCTATCCGTGTTTCCTTTTTGAGTTTAAATGATGTTATGTAATGGACGTTGAACATCAGCGAACAGCAATACGACTATATATAATTCATAGATGGACTTATAAGTTGAAAAGAGCACTTTCCATACGACCACCTATCAAAACAAGCGCGGTTTTCGGTCCCAGTATAGGGTCCCCCGATTAGGTATAAAATAAGTTGCAAACGAGTATGGAAGAAATATTGGTGATTGAACTAATATTACCCGGGCGTTTTGGGTTTCTGAGGACATGATTTTCAGATACGTACGTATAGCAGAGGGTTAATCCCAGCGTTTCAATGAAACTGTACTCTAGTGATACATCAAATCGAGTCTGTAAAAAAGGGCCGTATACTATAGCAAGCAGCGCCATCTGTTAGTGAACTTTCGCACTATGTCGTATTGATGAGGTTGGGACATTGACTTTTTCGAATTCATTTGTGGAATGTGGATAGTTTGTTTGAAAAATCAGTTTCCTTGCATTCTTTCTGGGAAACGATGACTAATAGTCGCGTTTTTACTATTTCTAATCAAATCCTATATCCACCACTACAAAGTATTGCCTTTCCCATGTAAGTAATCAGAACGCTTCAAGAGTACTCATACTTACCAGGCACTGGGAATTGCCTTGATCAACAAGGAGGCTTCCCCGAACAGAGACTCACCATTGCACTTCGGTGGGTTGACGTTGGCCACATCCACAAAATGTGGTTGCTTGGGGTGCAAAATTTTTGGCAGTGGGACTGCGTTTACGCTCAGCGTGACGCGAAATTTAATGAGTTGCTTTTCGCACTATGGCGTGTTTGTTTAAAGGGAAGCGGGATTTCTGTATTCCCAGATCCCGCTTTCCTTCATTCCAATTTTCTGTTCGGTTTTTCATTTTTTTTCTTTCCTTTCGGGAGCAATTCTAGTCCTGCTTTTTAGTCTGTGTTTCGGAGGAAAGTTTAATATTGAAAAGTCCTACTTGGGGGGAGGCGGGGTAGATTGGTTACGTTTTCTGGACCGATCCTCTTAGCCAATCCAACTCTGAGATGATTCACAATCGCTGGAAACAAGGAGCAAAGCCAAATACATTTTAACTGTTCTGAGAAGGGATGAAACAAGGGTGCCAGAATCAATTGTCAGCTACGATTATGTTTCATACGTTAGAACATCGAATTTATACGCTCAAAATCAAAAATCTTTTTTCAAGATTCATCTTATAATTGTACACTGCTGGCCACCGTAAATGCAACACCCTGAAGGAAGCATGCAAATAATATGAAATTTACAACATGCATTAGCGGAGGTGAGATATGCAAATGATTAGAATTTCAGCGCAGACGCACATCACGCGCGCCTGTGGCGCCAATTCAAAGCGCTATTTAAGGCTTGGAGATTTCGACGATTTCAAGTACGGCAATTGTGTTTTTCTTGTGGTTTTTTCAAAAAAACGATCAATTATGCCTCGTAGAAAACAGCGATCATCTTTTGATCAAGTATCCGAGTTCGACAGAGGAAGGATAGTGGCCTACCGAGATTGTGGATTATCTTTCAGGGAAATCGGTAGTCGTGTTGGACGAAACCAAACAACTGTAATGCGGATATGTGATCGTTGGATGCAGGAGGGTACGACGGACCGACGTGTTCGATCGCATCCACCTCAGTGCACCACTTCACGTGATGACAGGCATATTGTGCGTATGGCAGTGACGGATCGCTCAGCCACATCACGAACCATAGCACAGCACATTCAGTCTGTACCGCATCATCCAGTGTCTGCGCGTACCATTCGACGCCGTTTACAGCAGAGTGGTCTGTCCGCAAGACGTCCATTGCTTCGTCTACCCTTGACGCAGAACCACAGACGTTTCCGCCGCCAATGGTGCGATGAAAGAAGGATGTGGACTGCAGAATGGAATGAAATTGTCTTTATTGACGAGTCACGCTTCTGTCTGCAACACCACGATGGTCGGATTCGAGTCTGGAGACACCGTGGGGAGAGGATGCTGAACAGCTGCGTTATGCACCGCCACACTGGTCCTGCACCGGGTATTATGGTATGGGGCGGTATTGGATATCACTCTCGCACTCCTCTAGTACGCATTGCCGGTACTTTAAACAGCCAGCGCTACATCTCCGAGGTGTTGGAGCCAGTTGTCCTTCCTTACCTTCAGGGCTTGCCCACAGCCATATTTCAACAGGATAATGCGCGACCACACGTGGCACGCATTGTCCAAGGGTTCTTCGTCAATCGCCAGATTGAATTGCTTCCCTGGCCAGCTCGCTCTCCGGATCTTTCGCCGATAGAAAACATGTGGTCCATGGTTGCTCAACGATTGACCCAGAATACATCCCCAGCTGCCACACCAGATCAACTTTGGCAACGTGTGGAAGCTGCTTGGTCTGCTGTACCCCAAGAACACATCCAAAGTCTCTTTGAATCAATGCCGAGGCGTGTGGCAGCGGTGATCTCCAACAATGGCGGCTACTCTGGCTACTGATTTTGGCAGGAACCACACTTCACAGAAGTCTATAAATTTAATCATTTGATACTTGGTCAACATGTTATCTACAAAATAAATTTTGTTGTGATATCTCTTGTCTTTCTTGGTGTTGCAATTTGGGTGGCCAGCAGTGTATTATTGTCAATAAGCTAACTGCTCGCTTGTTGGTTTGTCGCTCTATGGTCATTTTTAGCTACATAAGGGTTTATTAGGGGATGTACGGCTTATATAAAGTGGATTCCAAATCATTACGAAAATATCCATGCCATGACCAGGACTCGAACCGAGGACCAGAGTGCTTTGAGTTGAATAACAAGATTTATCTCGAAAGCACATGCCCACAAAAAATCAAATTTAGGGAAGTTAAGCGAATCACAGAACTGCTACTCAATCACCGATACTTTAGAATCAGTTCTTACCTGTTACTGGAATATCAAACATAACAGTGATTTGGTAGCAGTGATTTAAGAACAGTGATTGAGAGTATCGGTGATTTGGTAACAGTGATTGAGCTGATTTCGCTTAGCTGATACCTTGGCTGATATCGATACTGCTATTGCGACTGCGACCGGGATCTGTGATTCGGTATCAGTGGAAACTGTTACTGAGTTTCGGTGATTTGGTAGGGGTGACAGCTGTTTTATCGGTGATTCCCTCGATTGAGTGGGGCTCTGTGTCGGATTCGGGTTTCTCTAGAGGATTAGGATTTTCAACCGGATGCTAAAGAAGGCTTTATGACACACCAGGTTGCCGCGCATTTGTCTAAATAAATAAGCTCGACAGTTTAAAGGAAAGTTCAGAAGAAAGCGTTTTTAAAATTCACTATTTTAAATGACAAATTATTGCTTTCATCTTTCTCTCTGATTGGTACAGATGTATCCTACGCCGTGCAGTGTGGCAAAGCGATTTTTTTGGCGCACTTTATATATCGCCAAGGAAATCTTCCAAAATTGAATATATACTGCCATACATATGGATTAAATATATAAATATTGATAAAACAACATTTTGACTAGTAAAACACTGCAAATCTGGATTAAATATAATTGCGGAACAATGACTTTAGAAATTTAGTCAAGTGTATCTCGAAGCTTCGAGACTCGTTTGAACACTATTTCCTGACAGCTCAAGAGAAAATGCTTGATGACTTCAAATAGTTACTGAATGTGTTCAGCGTGAACAAAACACCATCCAGCTTAAACTCAGCAGAATACAAGGATAATCCTCACAGATTTGACATCTCACAGCGAACTAAAAATCGCATTTCAAAACCAGGGTATAGCTTACGTTTTTCTAAAAGGAAACAGAAAAAACATCGTTTTTCTTAACGATGTTTTTCTAATTTCGTTAACGATAGTTAATTTTCAAAAATAGAAAATAGCAAGAAATGATACAACCTGATGCGACTGACTGGGCCGTAACTAAATTGAAACTGAACATTTTAATTCTTCAAATTTACATGCAGCGGAAAAGAATTGGAAACAAGGACCAAAGAAATCTGAGTACAATTTGACAGAAATAAAAAGTACGTTCTAGAATTTTTAAATGAAAATTTTAAGTTTTGTGCCGAGGTTGCCATAAAAGCGGGAATAGTCTTACTAAAGATGTGCCATTACTCGCTACAAATAGGACGCCAAAGCGTTGCCACACAAGTATGCGTCCATCAAAGCTGAAGTCTGTTGACCTGGCGATAGAGGACCTACGGCCCAAATGCTTCAATAAAACTCCACCCTCATCCAATATTTCTTCAATAGGTAGCACCTAACAGTAACAGTTATAAATAACTGTTAAAATCATGGTTTTCCTAAACAGCAACAGTTAGAAATGGTAAAAAAGCAGTCGTGAAAAAAGGTTAGTATTGACATCGTTTACAATTGGAAACCAACAGCAACAAACATGGAAAACTGCTAATATTAACAGTTTCGGTATGGTTAGAAGCTAAGAGTAATAATTCATGCATGATGTAACACAGTCGTCAGCGCAGCGAAGGTTTGGTGTCGACTAGTAGAGGGCGCTACAAAGTCCACCAAACTGAATGACAGTTAAGGATAATTGTTTTTCCTCTGACAATTATTTCTTGAAGTGTCCTATTAAAGACGATCTATAGTAAATTGAACTGAAAATGCTCAAAATACTTAAGACTTATTTCTGCATACAAATTTCCCTGTCTTTTTTTTTATTTACCATTAATTTTATTAAATAAATTTGGATAAGATGTTTCAATGCCTTCAGTCGTTAGCTTTGCGCAGAGGCAGTGTCATAGCCAATGAGGTTCTACCGAGGCGTGACTATTGCTAGTTGAAAACTTTTCCCAATACCCCGCCATGTCGACGTGCAATACCGTCGGCAGAGGCAATTTTTGGAAGCTCTTTCGGGAGCTTGTTTCTTGAAAAACAGAATTCATTTGCTTATCCACTAGATGGCGTTTACAAAGTTTCAGTGAAACTGCCTTCAACAATCAAACTCATATTTGCACTTTGATTTTAATTCGCATCTAGAGATGGGCTGAACTGTTATTTCACGACATCAGTGATAACGCTTATTATTAACTGCTGGTTATAATGGTTTTGTCAAAACTTTACTAATAATCTAAATTCTTCATTAACGACAGTTTGGATGAAAGAGGGATTATTAGTTTTCTCTGGATATCGGGTACCAATAACATCTGCAACTAAACTTTTTCGATAACTGTTAATTTGTTGTGTCAGTCGGACCTGCTATCGCAATACTAATATCTTTTTAATCAGTGTGATAGAAGAATCCTTATATTTGAGAATAATCAGCGAATTTATAAACAAGGTGTCGAGTGGGACTGGGAAACATACGCGTTCGGGAGCTTCATATACTGTAAAATCTAGCATTTCATAGTAACAGTTCTTACTGACTAATACCGAAAAATATATGTGGTTCTAAAATGCAATTGCGATTCTAAGCTGCGACTAAATCTAATTGGTTGGTTGTGAAGTACCCTACGAAATCACTGTTATTTTAATAATACAGTAACAGGTAGAACGGTGATTCAAAAATATCAGTAGTTAAGTAGCAGTTCTGCGATTCGCTTAACATCCCTACTGAAATCAAATCTTGAGGAAATCTTTACTAACTCTCCTCAGATGGTGTGTTAAGCTGCACCAACAATGTGAAAATTGAAACCTGTGATTTTTCAGGGCTTTGTTGTGATCCCTGGAGAGGAGCAAAACTATTATTTCACGATAACAGTGTCAATGGCTATTGCTAATTTGCGATAACAGTTCTGTTATAAATTAGCAACTAAAATTTGTTTTTTCACTGTTAAAAATCGACATTAACAATTGATTTTCAAAGAAATTCATTTTTCAAACAGGAATTTAATCTTTCTATTGTATTTTCATGGAATATCAAAACCTTAAATTTTTTAAAATTCAATTTAAATTACTTCAATGCTGTCTCAATAACATTTGTATCAATAATTGTTAAGGTTTTCCATAGTAGTTACTACCTGTTATTTTACAATAACACTGTTTTTTCAATCACTATTCGAATAGCAGTTTGTATCTGTTGGTGAATGGTAATAAGATTGATTCATTTTCGGTAGGACTCAATATAATCACACATTACATTGCAACAAAATTGATGATTACAAGAGACACGCGACAGAAAGCACTATCAATAAATTATATTTGATTCAATAGTCCAGATATTAGAATCGCAAGTTATAAAATTCAGCCGTTTAATCAAGAGTAAATATATTTGAGCAGAAATGAACGCTAAATCCCAAGGTCGGTTCGGTGACGTCACGAACGTAGCCACTCCTACTGCATGTATATCTTCCATTTCCTAATCATCACTTTAAAAATCCAACAAGGTCCAGTTTTGGCAAACACAAAAGTGAATCTCCAACGCACCTGAAAGAATTGACCCTCTGAGCTTCACGAGATTTCCGAGTAGCGTAGTATTGCTTTTAACCAACAAACACACTTAATTGTAATTAATTAACCACATCTATTGGTTGAAAGAATTCATGGATTCTTGCAATCTTTAGAGGTTCTATTGGTCCTTTCCTTACAATAGAATTCTTTCGAACGATTCTATGAACCCATTCTGTAGAATAGAATTTTTCTTTGGCACAATTTGATTGGTCCTTTCCTTAGAGTAATTAAATCCTTTAAAAAGATTCGATTGGTCCTTTTGTTATAATAGAATCCTCTGGAACGATTCTATTGCTTAAGGTCAAAATTGGTTAGAAGTCATGCAAGGAAGACTACAAGGTGGTATACGTTTGAACCAAGGTTTCTAGAAAGTTAATACGTTTGCTCCAATAACACGAAACTCGTTCTGAGCGGAGAAATGATCGTGACGTATTGGCGGGAAAGTCAGACCCTGGCGCCTAGACGTTTCCCACACAACTGAACCGGATTTCGTCTTGAATTATTAAACTCGCAGAAGACGAATCCGACCCCACAAAACGACGATTTTTCTTTTATTCAATAACTGATAATATGAAGCATTTACACAAGGAGCTTCATTAATGAAATGAATACCATTTTTGAGAAAAACGCTACTGAAAAGTATGAAAAACAGAAATCTCCAAGACCATTAACTACTCCCACAGCAACGCGTGGCCCGGTACATATAGTGTGGAATAAAATCCCAAAAACTCAACTTATAGCTCAAGCTCTGGAAAAATTACATAATTCTTTGTGAGTTTGCGTAGCCAAGAAATAAACTAGTGTCGGCGAAAGAAGGATCGCAGTCGCATCCGAATAATCCCTTATCCATGCACGTCTTCTTGAACCTGTGTTCGAATCCCGGTCTTGGAAAGGATGTTCTGAATGGTTCGAAACAACAGTGTTGAAAAACAGGTATGAACACGGGACTATAATTATTTCAAGCAAAATGGAGCCAGCTTTCAAATAAATTCTTCGATGGAAAAAAAGATTGTCCTAATGGCAATATATTTTTTGCGTAGTGTTTTTGTTTTCCCACGATCCTTTTAATGGAATGCACAATAACTACGATACACCTTACTTTTCTCAAATCTGACTGTCCCCAAACAGTAACAAGCCAAAGATCCGAGGACAATATTTCGTCATTTTGAACCATGGTCAGATGACGAGGCGATACTTGACCCCATTCTCCAAACTTCCACACCACGCCAACGTGAGGACATTTGAAACCAAGACAGATTTAACGCGCACAATCCCCCACGTACACGACGGTCTTTGATTGGATCGAGTTTCGAACTCGCAACCTTCTGGTTGCTAATCCGCTGCTCTTCCAATCGGGCTTCCACGAATTCTTCTGTTAATATGTAAAAAGGGATGACTGTTGCTCCATGATGAAATTTCCTTTTGATTTGAAAATTAAGAATTGTAACATAGAATGTTCTGACGAGATTAATTATTCAAATTGCTATCAAATTCGTTTTTCTAAAAATACTTTCCACCAGACATTAGGTGTTCTGTGAAAATTGATAAACCCTTTCATACTTAAAGCTAATTTTAGAATATTTCATTCAGGTCTAAGGTACTCTTCCTGCGGTTTGGTTGCTCTAGATTTAGTTTTTCATAAAAACTCTAGTTTGGTTCCCCGGTACTCAGGCACTTTTCAAACAATAATTTCCAATTTTGTATAATTGTGTCTTATGTTCCACAAGGAATCTGCATATGATGAGCATAGGTTAACTACCGAAGACCCTGGATTTTAAAAGAATAAATCATAACTGAAAAAGAAAAATTGTGTAAAGAATGACTGTTAAATTAAATTACGAGCTATAAATGCTAATTTTGCGATTTATTAATGAGAGTTGGGCGATAGTAGTAATGTGTTAATTTTATTTCTAATAAACAAAGGTTTCACACTTAAAGGTTTGCCTATCTTAGTGTTTTTAGGAAAAGGCGCATATTTTTCAAAGTTCTCACAAACGACTAAAACGTCCATTTTAGGGACATAACTGACGTAATTCTAGTCATACTTTATTGATGTACCAAGATGCTTTTGATCTACAATTTTAAAAGAAACCATTATCAAAAAATTCACTCTGTTTTAAGATTCTATTTATAAGGAAGAATCATTGAAAAATGACCACTTTTATCACTGTATTATATTTCCGAAAACCTTTTATAAACATCAATTTCAAAGCAAAAAAATATATTATTAATTTGAAAATTATACACTGCTTTAAAAATAAGATAAGAAATTACAAATTAATTGCCGATAACACAACAGAAAAAGTATACTTTGTGTATTCCAGTTGCAAGAGATTTGAAATAAGAGATCAGAGGGAAATAAAGAAATTAAATTGCTCTTTTAAAACATTTAATGAAAAATATGTACTTAAAATTAAACGTAACCTAATGTGTTTGTTCTAAAATTGAAAAATATTTTCCTTGTTTTATTATAAGTAATTGCACATTGCTTTACTTTTGCGCTATATTTCATTAAAACAAAATTATTCTTATGAATAGATAAAATTATTCTTTCTAACAATTTGGCAATTTTCTATCCGTGTTTCCTTTTTGAGTTTAAATGATGTTATGTAATGGACGTTGAACATCAGCGAACAGCAATACGACTATATATAATTCATAGATGGACTTATAAGTTGAAAAGAGCACTTTCCATACGACCACCTATCAAAACAAGCGCGGTTTTCGGTCCCAGTATAGGGTCCCCCGATTAGGTATAAAATAAGTTGCAAACGAGTATGGAAGAAATATTGGTGATTGAACTAATATTACCCGGGCGTTTTGGGTTTCTGAGGACATGATTTTCAGATACGTACGTATAGCAGAGGGTTAATCCCAGCGTTTCAATGAAACTGTACTCTAGTGATACATCAAATCGAGTCTGTAAAAAAGGGCCGTATACTATAGCAAGCAGCGCCATCTGTTAGTGAACTTTCGCACTATGTCGTATTGATGAGGTTGGGACATTGACTTTTTCGAATTCATTTGTGGAATGTGGATAGTTTGTTTGAAAAATCAGTTTCCTTGCATTCTTTCTGGGAAACGATGACTAATAGTCGCGTTTTTACTATTTCTAATCAAATCCTATATCCACCACTACAAAGTATTGCCTTTCCCATGTAAGTAATCAGAACGCTTCAAGAGTACTCATACTTACCAGGCACTGGGAATTGCCTTGATCAACAAGGAGGCTTCCCCGAACAGAGACTCACCATTGCACTTCGGTGGGTTGACGTTGGCCACATCCACAAAATGTGGTTGCTTGGGGTGCAAAATTTTTGGCAGTGGGACTGCGTTTACGCTCAGCGTGACGCGAAATTTAATGAGTTGCTTTTCGCACTATGGCGTGTTTGTTTAAAGGGAAGCGGGATTTCTGTATTCCCAGATCCCGCTTTCCTTCATTCCAATTTTCTGTTCGGTTTTTCATTTTTTTTCTTTCCTTTCGGGAGCAATTCTAGTCCTGCTTTTTAGTCTGTGTTTCGGAGGAAAGTTTAATATTGAAAAGTCCTACTTGGGGGGAGGCGGGGTAGATTGGTTACGTTTTCTGGACCGATCCTCTTAGCCAATCCAACTCTGAGATGATTCACAATCGCTGGAAACAAGGAGCAAAGCCAAATACATTTTAACTGTTCTGAGAAGGGATGAAACAAGGGTGCCAGAATCAATTGTCAGCTACGATTATGTTTCATACGTTAGAACATCGAATTTATACGCTCAAAATCAAAAATCTTTTTTCAAGATTCATCTTATAATTGTACACTGCTGGCCACCGTAAATGCAACACCCTGAAGGAAGCATGCAAATAATATGAAATTTACAACATGCATTAGCGGAGGTGAGATATGCAAATGATTAGAATTTCAGCGCAGACGCACATCACGCGCGCCTGTGGCGCCAATTCAAAGCGCTATTTAAGGCTTGGAGATTTCGACGATTTCAAGTACGGCAATTGTGTTTTTCTTGTGGTTTTTTCAAAAAAACGATCAATTATGCCTCGTAGAAAACAGCGATCATCTTTTGATCAAGTATCCGAGTTCGACAGAGGAAGGATAGTGGCCTACCGAGATTGTGGATTATCTTTCAGGGAAATCGGTAGTCGTGTTGGACGAAACCAAACAACTGTAATGCGGATATGTGATCGTTGGATGCAGGAGGGTACGACGGACCGACGTGTTCGATCGCATCCACCTCAGTGCACCACTTCACGTGATGACAGGCATATTGTGCGTATGGCAGTGACGGATCGCTCAGCCACATCACGAACCATAGCACAGCACATTCAGTCTGTACCGCATCATCCAGTGTCTGCGCGTACCATTCGACGCCGTTTACAGCAGAGTGGTCTGTCCGCAAGACGTCCATTGCTTCGTCTACCCTTGACGCAGAACCACAGACGTTTCCGCCGCCAATGGTGCGATGAAAGAAGGATGTGGACTGCAGAATGGAATGAAATTGTCTTTATTGACGAGTCACGCTTCTGTCTGCAACACCACGATGGTCGGATTCGAGTCTGGAGACACCGTGGGGAGAGGATGCTGAACAGCTGCGTTATGCACCGCCACACTGGTCCTGCACCGGGTATTATGGTATGGGGCGGTATTGGATATCACTCTCGCACTCCTCTAGTACGCATTGCCGGTACTTTAAACAGCCAGCGCTACATCTCCGAGGTGTTGGAGCCAGTTGTCCTTCCTTACCTTCAGGGCTTGCCCACAGCCATATTTCAACAGGATAATGCGCGACCACACGTGGCACGCATTGTCCAAGGGTTCTTCGTCAATCGCCAGATTGAATTGCTTCCCTGGCCAGCTCGCTCTCCGGATCTTTCGCCGATAGAAAACATGTGGTCCATGGTTGCTCAACGATTGACCCAGAATACATCCCCAGCTGCCACACCAGATCAACTTTGGCAACGTGTGGAAGCTGCTTGGTCTGCTGTACCCCAAGAACACATCCAAAGTCTCTTTGAATCAATGCCGAGGCGTGTGGCAGCGGTGATCTCCAACAATGGCGGCTACTCTGGCTACTGATTTTGGCAGGAACCACACTTCACAGAAGTCTATAAATTTAATCATTTGATACTTGGTCAACATGTTATCTACAAAATAAATTTTGTTGTGATATCTCTTGTCTTTCTTGGTGTTGCAATTTGGGTGGCCAGCAGTGTATTATTGTCAATAAGCTAACTGCTCGCTTGTTGGTTTGTCGCTCTATGGTCATTTTTAGCTACATAAGGGTTTATTAGGGGATGTACGGCTTATATAAAGTGGATTCCAAATCATTACGAAAATATCCATGCCATGACCAGGACTCGAACCGAGGACCAGAGTGCTTTGAGTTGAATAACAAGATTTATCTCGAAAGCACATGCCCACAAAAAATCAAATTTAGGGAAGTTAAGCGAATCACAGAACTGCTACTCAATCACCGATACTTTAGAATCAGTTCTTACCTGTTACTGGAATATCAAACATAACAGTGATTTGGTAGCAGTGATTTAAGAACAGTGATTGAGAGTATCGGTGATTTGGTAACAGTGATTGAGCTGATTTCGCTTAGCTGATACCTTGGCTGATATCGATACTGCTATTGCGACTGCGACCGGGATCTGTGATTCGGTATCAGTGGAAACTGTTACTGAGTTTCGGTGATTTGGTAGGGGTGACAGCTGTTTTATCGGTGATTCCCTCGATTGAGTGGGGCTCTGTGTCGGATTCGGGTTTCTCTAGAGGATTAGGATTTTCAACCGGATGCTAAAGAAGGCTTTATGACACACCAGGTTGCCGCGCATTTGTCTAAATAAATAAGCTCGACAGTTTAAAGGAAAGTTCAGAAGAAAGCGTTTTTAAAATTCACTATTTTAAATGACAAATTATTGCTTTCATCTTTCTCTCTGATTGGTACAGATGTATCCTACGCCGTGCAGTGTGGCAAAGCGATTTTTTTGGCGCACTTTATATATCGCCAAGGAAATCTTCCAAAATTGAATATATACTGCCATACATATGGATTAAATATATAAATATTGATAAAACAACATTTTGACTAGTAAAACACTGCAAATCTGGATTAAATATAATTGCGGAACAATGACTTTAGAAATTTAGTCAAGTGTATCTCGAAGCTTCGAGACTCGTTTGAACACTATTTCCTGACAGCTCAAGAGAAAATGCTTGATGACTTCAAATAGTTACTGAATGTGTTCAGCGTGAACAAAACACCATCCAGCTTAAACTCAGCAGAATACAAGGATAATCCTCACAGATTTGACATCTCACAGCGAACTAAAAATCGCATTTCAAAACCAGGGTATAGCTTACGTTTTTCTAAAAGGAAACAGAAAAAACATCGTTTTTCTTAACGATGTTTTTCTAATTTCGTTAACGATAGTTAATTTTCAAAAATAGAAAATAGCAAGAAATGATACAACCTGATGCGACTGACTGGGCCGTAACTAAATTGAAACTGAACATTTTAATTCTTCAAATTTACATGCAGCGGAAAAGAATTGGAAACAAGGACCAAAGAAATCTGAGTACAATTTGACAGAAATAAAAAGTACGTTCTAGAATTTTTAAATGAAAATTTTAAGTTTTGTGCCGAGGTTGCCATAAAAGCGGGAATAGTCTTACTAAAGATGTGCCATTACTCGCTACAAATAGGACGCCAAAGCGTTGCCACACAAGTATGCGTCCATCAAAGCTGAAGTCTGTTGACCTGGCGATAGAGGACCTACGGCCCAAATGCTTCAATAAAACTCCACCCTCATCCAATATTTCTTCAATAGGTAGCACCTAACAGTAACAGTTATAAATAACTGTTAAAATCATGGTTTTCCTAAACAGCAACAGTTAGAAATGGTAAAAAAGCAGTCGTGAAAAAAGGTTAGTATTGACATCGTTTACAATTGGAAACCAACAGCAACAAACATGGAAAACTGCTAATATTAACAGTTTCGGTATGGTTAGAAGCTAAGAGTAATAATTCATGCATGATGTAACACAGTCGTCAGCGCAGCGAAGGTTTGGTGTCGACTAGTAGAGGGCGCTACAAAGTCCACCAAACTGAATGACAGTTAAGGATAATTGTTTTTCCTCTGACAATTATTTCTTGAAGTGTCCTATTAAAGACGATCTATAGTAAATTGAACTGAAAATGCTCAAAATACTTAAGACTTATTTCTGCATACAAATTTCCCTGTCTTTTTTTTTATTTACCATTAATTTTATTAAATAAATTTGGATAAGATGTTTCAATGCCTTCAGTCGTTAGCTTTGCGCAGAGGCAGTGTCATAGCCAATGAGGTTCTACCGAGGCGTGACTATTGCTAGTTGAAAACTTTTCCCAATACCCCGCCATGTCGACGTGCAATACCGTCGGCAGAGGCAATTTTTGGAAGCTCTTTCGGGAGCTTGTTTCTTGAAAAACAGAATTCATTTGCTTATCCACTAGATGGCGTTTACAAAGTTTCAGTGAAACTGCCTTCAACAATCAAACTCATATTTGCACTTTGATTTTAATTCGCATCTAGAGATGGGCTGAACTGTTATTTCACGACATCAGTGATAACGCTTATTATTAACTGCTGGTTATAATGGTTTTGTCAAAACTTTACTAATAATCTAAATTCTTCATTAACGACAGTTTGGATGAAAGAGGGATTATTAGTTTTCTCTGGATATCGGGTACCAATAACATCTGCAACTAAACTTTTTCGATAACTGTTAATTTGTTGTGTCAGTCGGACCTGCTATCGCAATACTAATATCTTTTTAATCAGTGTGATAGAAGAATCCTTATATTTGAGAATAATCAGCGAATTTATAAACAAGGTGTCGAGTGGGACTGGGAAACATACGCGTTCGGGAGCTTCATATACTGTAAAATCTAGCATTTCATAGTAACAGTTCTTACTGACTAATACCGAAAAATATATGTGGTTCTAAAATGCAATTGCGATTCTAAGCTGCGACTAAATCTAATTGGTTGGTTGTGAAGTACCCTACGAAATCACTGTTATTTTAATAATACAGTAACAGGTAGAACGGTGATTCAAAAATATCAGTAGTTAAGTAGCAGTTCTGCGATTCGCTTAACATCCCTACTGAAATCAAATCTTGAGGAAATCTTTACTAACTCTCCTCAGATGGTGTGTTAAGCTGCACCAACAATGTGAAAATTGAAACCTGTGATTTTTCAGGGCTTTGTTGTGATCCCTGGAGAGGAGCAAAACTATTATTTCACGATAACAGTGTCAATGGCTATTGCTAATTTGCGATAACAGTTCTGTTATAAATTAGCAACTAAAATTTGTTTTTTCACTGTTAAAAATCGACATTAACAATTGATTTTCAAAGAAATTCATTTTTCAAACAGGAATTTAATCTTTCTATTGTATTTTCATGGAATATCAAAACCTTAAATTTTTTAAAATTCAATTTAAATTACTTCAATGCTGTCTCAATAACATTTGTATCAATAATTGTTAAGGTTTTCCATAGTAGTTACTACCTGTTATTTTACAATAACACTGTTTTTTCAATCACTATTCGAATAGCAGTTTGTATCTGTTGGTGAATGGTAATAAGATTGATTCATTTTCGGTAGGACTCAATATAATCACACATTACATTGCAACAAAATTGATGATTACAAGAGACACGCGACAGAAAGCACTATCAATAAATTATATTTGATTCAATAGTCCAGATATTAGAATCGCAAGTTATAAAATTCAGCCGTTTAATCAAGAGTAAATATATTTGAGCAGAAATGAACGCTAAATCCCAAGGTCGGTTCGGTGACGTCACGAACGTAGCCACTCCTACTGCATGTATATCTTCCATTTCCTAATCATCACTTTAAAAATCCAACAAGGTCCAGTTTTGGCAAACACAAAAGTGAATCTCCAACGCACCTGAAAGAATTGACCCTCTGAGCTTCACGAGATTTCCGAGTAGCGTAGTATTGCTTTTAACCAACAAACACACTTAATTGTAATTAATTAACCACATCTATTGGTTGAAAGAATTCATGGATTCTTGCAATCTTTAGAGGTTCTATTGGTCCTTTCCTTACAATAGAATTCTTTCGAACGATTCTATGAACCCATTCTGTAGAATAGAATTTTTCTTTGGCACAATTTGATTGGTCCTTTCCTTAGAGTAATTAAATCCTTTAAAAAGATTCGATTGGTCCTTTTGTTATAATAGAATCCTCTGGAACGATTCTATTGCTTAAGGTCAAAATTGGTTAGAAGTCATGCAAGGAAGACTACAAGGTGGTATACGTTTGAACCAAGGTTTCTAGAAAGTTAATACGTTTGCTCCAATAACACGAAACTCGTTCTGAGCGGAGAAATGATCGTGACGTATTGGCGGGAAAGTCAGACCCTGGCGCCTAGACGTTTCCCACACAACTGAACCGGATTTCGTCTTGAATTATTAAACTCGCAGAAGACGAATCCGACCCCACAAAACGACGATTTTTCTTTTATTCAATAACTGATAATATGAAGCATTTACACAAGGAGCTTCATTAATGAAATGAATACCATTTTTGAGAAAAACGCTACTGAAAAGTATGAAAAACAGAAATCTCCAAGACCATTAACTACTCCCACAGCAACGCGTGGCCCGGTACATATAGTGTGGAATAAAATCCCAAAAACTCAACTTATAGCTCAAGCTCTGGAAAAATTACATAATTCTTTGTGAGTTTGCGTAGCCAAGAAATAAACTAGTGTCGGCGAAAGAAGGATCGCAGTCGCATCCGAATAATCCCTTATCCATGCACGTCTTCTTGAACCTGTGTTCGAATCCCGGTCTTGGAAAGGATGTTCTGAATGGTTCGAAACAACAGTGTTGAAAAACAGGTATGAACACGGGACTATAATTATTTCAAGCAAAATGGAGCCAGCTTTCAAATAAATTCTTCGATGGAAAAAAAGATTGTCCTAATGCCAATATATTTTTTGCGTAGTGTTTTTGTTTTCCCACGATCCTTTTAATGGAATGCACAATAACTACGATACACCTTACTTTTCTCAAATCTGACTGTCCCCAAACAGTAACAAGCCAAAGATCCGAGGACAATATTTCGTCATTTTGAACCATGGTCAGATGACGAGGCGATACTTGACCCCATTCTCCAAACTTCCACACCACGCCAACGTGAGGACATTTGAAACCAAGACAGATTTAACGCGCACAATCCCCCACGTACACGACGGTCTTTGATTGGATCGAGTTTCGAACTCGCAACCTTCTGGTTGCTAATCCGCTGCTCTTCCAATCGGGCTTCCACGAATTCTTCTGTTAATATGTAAAAAGGGATGACTGTTGCTCCATGATGAAATTTCCTTTTGATTTGAAAATTAAGAATTGTAACATAGAATGTTCTGACGAGATTAATTATTCAAATTGCTATCAAATTCGTTTTTCTAAAAATACTTTCCACCAGACATTAGGTGTTCTGTGAAAATTGATAAACCCTTTCATACTTAAAGCTAATTTTAGAATATTTCATTCAGGTCTAAGGTACTCTTCCTGCGGTTTGGTTGCTCTAGATTTAGTTTTTCATAAAAACTCTAGTTTGGTTCCCCGGTACTCAGGCACTTTTCAAACAATAATTTCCAATTTTGTATAATTGTGTCTTATGTTCCACAAGGAATCTGCATATGATGAGCATAGGTTAACTACCGAAGACCCTGGATTTTAAAAGAATAAATCATAACTGAAAAAGAAAAATTGTGTAAAGAATGACTGTTAAATTAAATTACGAGCTATAAATGCTAATTTTGCGATTTATTAATGAGAGTTGGGCGATAGTAGTAATGTGTTAATTTTATTTCTAATAAACAAAGGTTTCACACTTAAAGGTTTGCCTATCTTAGTGTTTTTAGGAAAAGGCGCATATTTTTCAAAGTTCTCACAAACGACTAAAACGTCCATTTTAGGGACATAACTGACGTAATTCTAGTCATACTTTATTGATGTACCAAGATGCTTTTGATCTACAATTTTAAAAGAAACCATTATCAAAAAATTCACTCTGTTTTAAGATTCTATTTATAAGGAAGAATCATTGAAAAATGACCACTTTTATCACTGTATTATATTTCCGAAAACCTTTTATAAACATCAATTTCAAAGCAAAAAAATATATTATTAATTTGAAAATTATACACTGCTTTAAAAATAAGATAAGAAATTACAAATTAATTGCCGATAACACAACAGAAAAAGTATACTTTGTGTATTCCAGTTGCAAGAGATTTGAAATAAGAGATCAGAGGGAAATAAAGAAATTAAATTGCTCTTTTAAAACATTTAATGAAAAATATGTACTTAAAATTAAACGTAACCTAATGTGTTTGTTCTAAAATTGAAAAATATTTTCCTTGTTTTATTATAAGTAATTGCACATTGCTTTACTTTTGCGCTATATTTCATTAAAACAAAATTATTCTTATGAATAGATAAAATTATTCTTTCTAACAATTTGGCAATTTTCTATCCGTGTTTCCTTTTTGAGTTTAAATGATGTTATGTAATGGACGTTGAACATCAGCGAACAGCAATACGACTATATATAATTCATAGATGGACTTATAAGTTGAAAAGAGCACTTTCCATACGACCACCTATCAAAACAAGCGCGGTTTTCGGTCCCAGTATAGGGTCCCCCGATTAGGTATAAAATAAGTTGCAAACGAGTATGGAAGAAATATTGGTGATTGAACTAATATTACCCGGGCGTTTTGGGTTTCTGAGGACATGATTTTCAGATACGTACGTATAGCAGAGGGTTAATCCCAGCGTTTCAATGAAACTGTACTCTAGTGATACATCAAATCGAGTCTGTAAAAAAGGGCCGTATACTATAGCAAGCAGCGCCATCTGTTAGTGAACTTTCGCACTATGTCGTATTGATGAGGTTGGGACATTGACTTTTTCGAATTCATTTGTGGAATGTGGATAGTTTGTTTGAAAAATCAGTTTCCTTGCATTCTTTCTGGGAAACGATGACTAATAGTCGCGTTTTTACTATTTCTAATCAAATCCTATATCCACCACTACAAAGTATTGCCTTTCCCATGTAAGTAATCAGAACGCTTCAAGAGTACTCATACTTACCAGGCACTGGGAATTGCCTTGATCAACAAGGAGGCTTCCCCGAACAGAGACTCACCATTGCACTTCGGTGGGTTGACGTTCGCCACATCCACAAAATGTGGTTGCTTGGGGTGCAAAATTTTTGGCAGTGGGACTGCGTTTGCGCTCTCCCTTTGAATCATAATATTAGATATGCGGCGTATCAGCACGTGACGCGAAATTTAATGAGTTGCTTTTCGCACTATGGCGTGTTTGTTTAAAGGGAAGCGGGATTTCTGTATTCCCAGATCCCGCTTTCCTTCATTCCAATTTTCTGTTCGGTTTTTCATTTTTTTTCTTTCCTTTCGGGAGCAATTCTAGTCCTGCTTTTTAGTCTGTGTTTCGGAGGAAAGTTTAATATTGAAAAGTCCTACTTGGGGGGAGGCGGGGTAGATTGGTTACGTTTTCTGGACCGATCCTCTTAGCCAATCCAACTCTGAGATGATTCACAATCGCTGGAAACAAGGAGCAAAGCCAAATACATTTTAACTGTTCTGAGAAGGGATGAAACAAGGGTGCCAGAATCAATTGTCAGCTACGATTATGTTTCATACGTTAGAACATCGAATTTATACGCTCAAAATCAAAAATCTTTTTTCAAGATTCATCTTATAATTGTACACTGCTGGCCACCGTAAATGCAACACCCTGAAGGAAGCATGCAAATAATATGAAATTTACAACATGCATTAGCGGAGGTGAGATATGCAAATGATTAGAATTTCAGCGCAGACGCACATCACGCGCGCCTGTGGCGCCAATTCAAAGCGCTATTTAAGGCTTGGAGATTTCGACGATTTCAAGTACGGCAATTGTGTTTTTCTTGTGGTTTTTTCAAAAAAACGATCAATTATGCCTCGTAGAAAACAGCGATCATCTTTTGATCAAGTATCCGAGTTCGACAGAGGAAGGATAGTGGCCTACCGAGATTGTGGATTATCTTTCAGGGAAATCGGTAGTCGTGTTGGACGAAACCAAACAACTGTAATGCGGATATGTGATCGTTGGATGCAGGAGGGTACGACGGACCGACGTGTTCGATCGCATCCACCTCAGTGCACCACTTCACGTGATGACAGGCATATTGTGCGTATGGCAGTGACGGATCGCTCAGCCACATCACGAACCATAGCACAGCACATTCAGTCTGTACCGCATCATCCAGTGTCTGCGCGTACCATTCGACGCCGTTTACAGCAGAGTGGTCTGTCCGCAAGACGTCCATTGCTTCGTCTACCCTTGACGCAGAACCACAGACGTTTCCGCCGCCAATGGTGCGATGAAAGAAGGATGTGGACTGCAGAATGGAATGAAATTGTCTTTATTGACGAGTCACGCTTCTGTCTGCAACACCACGATGGTCGGATTCGAGTCTGGAGACACCGTGGGGAGAGGATGCTGAACAGCTGCGTTATGCACCGCCACACTGGTCCTGCACCGGGTATTATGGTATGGGGCGGTATTGGATATCACTCTCGCACTCCTCTAGTACGCATTGCCGGTACTTTAAACAGCCAGCGCTACATCTCCGAGGTGTTGGAGCCAGTTGTCCTTCCTTACCTTCAGGGCTTGCCCACAGCCATATTTCAACAGGATAATGCGCGACCACACGTGGCACGCATTGTCCAAGGGTTCTTCGTCAATCGCCAGATTGAATTGCTTCCCTGGCCAGCTCGCTCTCCGGATCTTTCGCCGATAGAAAACATGTGGTCCATGGTTGCTCAACGATTGACCCAGAATACATCCCCAGCTGCCACACCAGATCAACTTTGGCAACGTGTGGAAGCTGCTTGGTCTGCTGTACCCCAAGAACACATCCAAAGTCTCTTTGAATCAATGCCGAGGCGTGTGGCAGCGGTGATCTC
Source organism: Meta bourneti (assembly GCA_933210815.1). NCBI lineage: Eukaryota > Metazoa > Arthropoda > Arachnida > Araneae > Tetragnathidae > Meta > Meta bourneti. The sequence goes on along the minus strand of OW119923.1, from coordinate 62,641,077 downwards.
CAACAATGGCGGCTACTCTGGCTACTGATTTTGGCAGGAACCACACTTCACAGAAGTCTATAAATTTAATCATTTGATACTTGGTCAACATGTTATCTACAAAATAAATTTTGTTGTGATATCTCTTGTCTTTCTTGGTGTTGCAATTTGGGTGGCCAGCAGTGTATTATTGTCAATAAGCTAACTGCTCGCTTGTTGGTTTGTCGCTCTATGGTCATTTTTAGCTACATAAGGGTTTATTAGGGGATGTACGGCTTATATAAAGTGGATTCCAAATCATTACGAAAATATCCATGCCATGACCAGGACTCGAACCGAGGACCAGAGTGCTTTGAGTTGAATAACAAGATTTATCTCGAAAGCACATGCCCACAAAAAATCAAATTTAGGGAAGTTAAGCGAATCACAGAACTGCTACTCAATCACCGATACTTTAGAATCAGTTCTTACCTGTTACTGGAATATCAAACATAACAGTGATTTGGTAGCAGTGATTTAAGAACAGTGATTGAGAGTATCGGTGATTTGGTAACAGTGATTGAGCTGATTTCGCTTAGCTGATACCTTGGCTGATATCGATACTGCTATTGCGACTGCGACCGGGATCTGTGATTCGGTATCAGTGGAAACTGTTACTGAGTTTCGGTGATTTGGTAGGGGTGACAGCTGTTTTATCGGTGATTCCCTCGATTGAGTGGGGCTCTGTGTCGGATTCGGGTTTCTCTAGAGGATTAGGATTTTCAACCGGATGCTAAAGAAGGCTTTATGACACACCAGGTTGCCGCGCATTTGTCTAAATAAATAAGCTCGACAGTTTAAAGGAAAGTTCAGAAGAAAGCGTTTTTAAAATTCACTATTTTAAATGACAAATTATTGCTTTCATCTTTCTCTCTGATTGGTACAGATGTATCCTACGCCGTGCAGTGTGGCAAAGCGATTTTTTTGGCGCACTTTATATATCGCCAAGGAAATCTTCCAAAATTGAATATATACTGCCATACATATGGATTAAATATATAAATATTGATAAAACAACATTTTGACTAGTAAAACACTGCAAATCTGGATTAAATATAATTGCGGAACAATGACTTTAGAAATTTAGTCAAGTGTATCTCGAAGCTTCGAGACTCGTTTGAACACTATTTCCTGACAGCTCAAGAGAAAATGCTTGATGACTTCAAATAGTTACTGAATGTGTTCAGCGTGAACAAAACACCATCCAGCTTAAACTCAGCAGAATACAAGGATAATCCTCACAGATTTGACATCTCACAGCGAACTAAAAATCGCATTTCAAAACCAGGGTATAGCTTACGTTTTTCTAAAAGGAAACAGAAAAAACATCGTTTTTCTTAACGATGTTTTTCTAATTTCGTTAACGATAGTTAATTTTCAAAAATAGAAAATAGCAAGAAATGATACAACCTGATGCGACTGACTGGGCCGTAACTAAATTGAAACTGAACATTTTAATTCTTCAAATTTACATGCAGCGGAAAAGAATTGGAAACAAGGACCAAAGAAATCTGAGTACAATTTGACAGAAATAAAAAGTACGTTCTAGAATTTTTAAATGAAAATTTTAAGTTTTGTGCCGAGGTTGCCATAAAAGCGGGAATAGTCTTACTAAAGATGTGCCATTACTCGCTACAAATAGGACGCCAAAGCGTTGCCACACAAGTATGCGTCCATCAAAGCTGAAGTCTGTTGACCTGGCGATAGAGGACCTACGGCCCAAATGCTTCAATAAAACTCCACCCTCATCCAATATTTCTTCAATAGGTAGCACCTAACAGTAACAGTTATAAATAACTGTTAAAATCATGGTTTTCCTAAACAGCAACAGTTAGAAATGGTAAAAAAGCAGTCGTGAAAAAAGGTTAGTATTGACATCGTTTACAATTGGAAACCAACAGCAACAAACATGGAAAACTGCTAATATTAACAGTTTCGGTATGGTTAGAAGCTAAGAGTAATAATTCATGCATGATGTAACACAGTCGTCAGCGCAGCGAAGGTTTGGTGTCGACTAGTAGAGGGCGCTACAAAGTCCACCAAACTGAATGACAGTTAAGGATAATTGTTTTTCCTCTGACAATTATTTCTTGAAGTGTCCTATTAAAGACGATCTATAGTAAATTGAACTGAAAATGCTCAAAATACTTAAGACTTATTTCTGCATACAAATTTCCCTGTCTTTTTTTTTATTTACCATTAATTTTATTAAATAAATTTGGATAAGATGTTTCAATGCCTTCAGTCGTTAGCTTTGCGCAGAGGCAGTGTCATAGCCAATGAGGTTCTACCGAGGCGTGACTATTGCTAGTTGAAAACTTTTCCCAATACCCCGCCATGTCGACGTGCAATACCGTCGGCAGAGGCAATTTTTGGAAGCTCTTTCGGGAGCTTGTTTCTTGAAAAACAGAATTCATTTGCTTATCCACTAGATGGCGTTTACAAAGTTTCAGTGAAACTGCCTTCAACAATCAAACTCATATTTGCACTTTGATTTTAATTCGCATCTAGAGATGGGCTGAACTGTTATTTCACGACATCAGTGATAACGCTTATTATTAACTGCTGGTTATAATGGTTTTGTCAAAACTTTACTAATAATCTAAATTCTTCATTAACGACAGTTTGGATGAAAGAGGGATTATTAGTTTTCTCTGGATATCGGGTACCAATAACATCTGCAACTAAACTTTTTCGATAACTGTTAATTTGTTGTGTCAGTCGGAACTGCTATCGCAATACTAATATCTTTTTAATCAGTGTGATAGAAGAATCCTTATATTTGAGAATAATCAGCGAATTTATAAACAAGGTGTCGAGTGGGACTGGGAAACATACGCGTTCGGGAGCTTCATATACTGTAAAATCTAGCATTTCATAGTAACAGTTCTTACTGACTAATACCGAAAAATATATGTGGTTCTAAAATGCAATTGCGATTCTAAGCTGCGACTAAATCTAATTGGTTGGTTGTGAAGTACCCTACGAAATCACTGTTATTTTAATAATACAGTAACAGGTAGAACGGTGATTCAAAAATATCAGTAGTTAAGTAGCAGTTCTGCGATTCGCTTAACATCCCTACTGAAATCAAATCTTGAGGAAATCTTTACTAACTCTCCTCAGATGGTGTGTGTTAAGCTGCACCAACAATGTGAAAATTGAAACCTGTGATTTTTCAGGGCTTTGTTGTGATCCCTGGAGAGGAGCAAAACTATTATTTCACGATAACAGTGTCAATGGCTATTGCTAATTTGCGATAACAGTTCTGTTATAAATTAGCAACTAAAATTTGTTTTTTCACTGTTAAAAATCGACATTAACAATTGATTTTCAAAGAAATTCATTTTTCAAACAGGAATTTAATCTTTCTATTGTATTTTCATGGAATATCAAAACCTTAAATTTTTTAAAATTCAATTTAAATTACTTCAATGCTGTCTCAATAACATTTGTATCAATAATTGTTAAGGTTTTCCATAGTAGTTACTACCTGTTATTTTACAATAACACTGTTTTTTCAATCACTATTCGAATAGCAGTTTGTATCTGTTGGTGAATGGTAATAAGATTGATTCATTTTCGGTAGGACTCAATATAATCACACATTACATTGCAACAAAATTGATGATTACAAGAGACACGCGACAGAAAGCACTATCAATAAATTATATTTGATTCAATAGTCCAGATATTAGAATCGCAAGTTATAAAATTCAGCCGTTTAATCAAGAGTAAATATATTTGAGCAGAAATGAACGCTAAATCCCAAGGTCGGTTCGGTGACGTCACGAACGTAGCCACTCCTACTGCATGTATATCTTCCATTTCCTAATCATCACTTTAAAAATCCAACAAGGTCCAGTTTTGGCAAACACAAAAGTGAATCTCCAACGCACCTGAAAGAATTGACCCTGTGAGCTTCACGAGATTTCCGAGTAGCGTAGTATTGGCTTTTAACCAACAAACACACTTAATTGTAATTAATTAACCACATCTATTGGTTGAAAGAATTCATGGATTCTTGCAATCTTTAGAGGTTCTATTGGTCCTTTCCTTACAATAGGTATGCGTTTGAACCAAGGTTTCTAGAAAGTGAATACGTTTGCTCCAATAACACGAAACTCGTTCTGAGCGGAGAAATGATCGTGACGTATTGGCGGGAAAGTCAGACCCTGGCGCCTAGACGTTTCCCACACAACTGAACCGGATTTCGCCTTGAATTATTAAACTCGCAGAAGACGAATCCGATCCCACAAAACGACGATTTTTCTTTTATTCAATAACTGATAATATGAAGCATTTACACAAGGAGCTTCATTAATGAAATGAATACCATTTTTGAGAAAAACGCTACTGAAAAGTATGAAAAACAGAAATCTCCAAGACCATTAACTACTCCCACAGCAACGCGTGGCCCGGTACATATAGTGTGGAATAAAATCCCAAAAACTCAACTTATAGCTCAAGCTCTGGAAAAATTACATAATTCTTTGTGAGTTTGCGTAGCCAAGAAATAAACTAGTGTCGGCGAAAGAAGGATCGCAGCCGCATCCGAATAATCCCTTATCCATGCACGTCTTCTTGAACCTGTGTTCGAATCCCGGTCTTGGAAAGGATGTTCTGAATGGTTCGAAACAACAGTGTTGAAAAACAGGTATGAACACGGGACTATAATTATTTCAAGCAAAATGGAGCCAGCTTTCAAATAAATTCTTCGATGGAAAAAAAGATTGTCCTAATGCCAATATATTTTTTGCGTAGTGTTTTTGTTTTCCCACGATCCTTTTAATGGAATGCACAATAACTACGATACACCTTACTTTTCTCAAATCTGACTGTCCCCAAACAGTAACAAGCCAAAGATCCGAGGACAATATTTCGTCATTTTGAACCATGGTCAGATGACGAGGCGATACTTGACCCCATTCTCCAAACTTCCACACCACGCCAACGTGAGGACATTTGAAACCAAGACAGATTTAACGCGCACAATCCCCCACGTACACGACGGTCTTTGATTGGATCGAGTTTCGAACTCGCAACCTTCTGGTTGCTAATCCGCTGCTCTTCCAATCGGGCTTCCACGAATTCTTCTGTTAATATGTAAAAAGTGATGACTGTTGCTCCATGATGAAATTTCCTTTTGATTTGAAAATTAAGAATTGTAACATAGAATGTTCTGACGAGATTAATTATTCAAATTGCTATCAAATTCGTTTTTCTAAAAATACTTTCCACCAGACATTAGGTGTTCTGTGAAAATTGATAAACCCTTTCATACTTAAAGCTAATTTTAGAATATTTCATTCAGGTCTAAGGTACTCTTCCTGCGGTTTGGTTGCTCTAGATTTAGTTTTTCATAAAAACTCTAGTTTGGTTCCCCGGTACTCAGGCACTTTTCAAACAATAATTTCCAATTTTGTATAATTGTGTCTTATGTTCCACAAGGAATCTGCATATGATGAGCATAGGTTAACTACCGAAGACCCTGGATTTTAAAAGAATAAATCATAACTGAAAAAGAAAAATTGTGTAAAGAATGACTGTTAAATTAAATTACGAGCTATAAATGCTAATTTTGCGATTTATTAATGAGAGTTGGGCGATAGTAGTAATGTGTTAATTTTATTTCTAATAAACAAAGGTTTCACACTTAAAGGTTTGCCTATCTTAGTGTTTTTAGGAAAAGGCGCATATTTTTCAAAGTTCTCACAAACGACTAAAACGTCCATTTTAGGGACATAACTGACGTAATTCTAGTCATACTTTATTGATGTACCAAGATGCTTTTGATCTACAATTTTAAAAGAAACCATTATCAAAAAATTCACTCTGTTTTAAGATTCTATTTATAAGGAAGAATCATTGAAAAATGACCACTTTTATCACTGTATTATATTTCCGAAAACCTTTTATAAACATCAATTTCAAAGCAAAAAAATATATTATTAATTTGAAAATTATACACTGCTTTAAAAATAAGATAAGAAATTACAAATTAATTGCCGATAACACAACAGAAAAAGTATACTTTGTGTATTCCAGTTGCAAGAGATTTGAAATAAGAGATCAGAGGGAAATAAAGAAATTAAATTGCTCTTTTAAAACATTTAATGAAAAATATGTACTTAAAATTAAACGTAACCTAATGTGTTTGTTCTAAAATTGAAAAATATTTTCCTTGTTTTATTATAAGTAATTGCACATTGCTTTACTTTTGCGCTATATTTCATTAAAACAAAATTATTCTTATGAATAGATAAAATTATTCTTTCTAACAATTTGGCAATTTTCTATCCGTGTTTCCTTTTTGAGTTTAAATGATGTTATGTAATGGACGTTGAACATCAGCGAACAGCAATACGACTATATATAATTCATAGATGGACTTATAAGTTGAAAAGAGCACTTTCCATACGACCACCTATCAAAACAAGCGCGGTTTTCGGTCCCAGTATAGGGTCCCCCGATTAGGTATAAAATAAGTTGCAAACGAGTATGGAAGAAATATTGGTGATTGAACTAATATTACCCGGGCGTTTTGGGTTTCTGAGGACATGATTTTCAGATACGTACGTATAGCAGAGGGTTAATCCCAGCGTTTCAATGAAACTGTACTCTAGTGATACATCAAATCGAGTCTGTAAAAAAGGGCCGTATACTATAGCAAGCAGCGCCATCTGTTAGTGAACTTTCGCACTATGTCGTATTGATGAGGTTGGGACATTGACTTTTTCGAATTCATTTGTGGAATGTGGATAGTTTGTTTGAAAAATCAGTTTCCTTGCATTCTTTCTGGGAAACGATGACTAATAGTCGCGTTTTTACTATTTCTAATCAAATCCTATATCCACCACTACAAAGTATTGCCTTTCCCATGTAAGTAATCAGAACGCTTCAAGAGTACTCATACTTACCAGGCACTGGGAATTGCCTTGATCAACAAGGAGGCTTCCCCGAACAGAGACTCACCATTGCACTTCGGTGGGTTGACGTTGGCCACATCCACAAAATGTGGTTGCTTGGGGTGCAAAATTTTTGGCAGTGGGACTGCGTTTACGCTCAGCGTGACGCGAAATTTAATGAGTTGCTTTTCGCACTATGGCGTGTTTGTTTAAAGGGAAGCGGGATTTCTGTATTCCCAGATCCCGCTTTCCTTCATTCCAATTTTCTGTTCGGTTTTTCATTTTTTTTCTTTCCTTTCGGGAGCAATTCTAGTCCTGCTTTTTAGTCTGTGTTTCGGAGGAAAGTTTAATATTGAAAAGTCCTACTTGGGGGGAGGCGGGGTAGATTGGTTACGTTTTCTGGACCGATCCTCTTAGCCAATCCAACTCTGAGATGATTCACAATCGCTGGAAACAAGGAGCAAAGCCAAATACATTTTAACTGTTCTGAGAAGGGATGAAACAAGGGTGCCAGAATCAATTGTCAGCTACGATTATGTTTCATACGTTAGAACATCGAATTTATACGCTCAAAATCAAAAATCTTTTTTCAAGATTCATCTTATAATTGTACACTGCTGGCCACCGTAAATGCAACACCCTGAAGGAAGCATGCAAATAATATGAAATTTACAACATGCATTAGCGGAGGTGAGATATGCAAATGATTAGAATTTCAGCGCAGACGCACATCACGCGCGCCTGTGGCGCCAATTCAAAGCGCTATTTAAGGCTTGGAGATTTCGACGATTTCAAGTACGGCAATTGTGTTTTTCTTGTGGTTTTTTCAAAAAAACGATCAATTATGCCTCGTAGAAAACAGCGATCATCTTTTGATCAAGTATCCGAGTTCGACAGAGGAAGGATAGTGGCCTACCGAGATTGTGGATTATCTTTCAGGGAAATCGGTAGTCGTGTTGGACGAAACCAAACAACTGTAATGCGGATATGTGATCGTTGGATGCAGGAGGGTACGACGGACCGACGTGTTCGATCGCATCCACCTCAGTGCACCACTTCACGTGATGACAGGCATATTGTGCGTATGGCAGTGACGGATCGCTCAGCCACATCACGAACCATAGCACAGCACATTCAGTCTGTACCGCATCATCCAGTGTCTGCGCGTACCATTCGACGCCGTTTACAGCAGAGTGGTCTGTCCGCAAGACGTCCATTGCTTCGTCTACCCTTGACGCAGAACCACAGACGTTTCCGCCGCCAATGGTGCGATGAAAGAAGGATGTGGACTGCAGAATGGAATGAAATTGTCTTTATTGACGAGTCACGCTTCTGTCTGCAACACCACGATGGTCGGATTCGAGTCTGGAGACACCGTGGGGAGAGGATGCTGAACAGCTGCGTTATGCACCGCCACACTGGTCCTGCACCGGGTATTATGGTATGGGGCGGTATTGGATATCACTCTCGCACTCCTCTAGTACGCATTGCCGGTGCTTTAAACAGCCAGCGCTGCATCTCCGAGGTGTTGGAGCCAGTTGTCCTTCCTTACCTTCAGGGCTTGCCCACAGCCATATTTCAACAGGATAATGCGCGACCACACGTGGCACGCATTGTCCAAGTGTTCTTCGTCAATCGCCAGATTGAATTGCTTCCCTGGCCAGCTCGCTCTCCGGATCTTTCGCCGATAGAAAACATGTGGTCCATGGTTGCTCAACGATTGACCCAGAATACATCCCCAGCTGCCACACCAGATCAACTTTGGCAACGTGTGGAAGCTGCTTGGTCTGCTGTACCCCAAGAACACATCCAAAGTCTCTTTGAATCAATGCCGAGGCGTGTGGCAGCGGTGATCTCCAACAATGGCGGCTACTCTGGCTACTGATTTTGGCAGGAACCACACTTCACAGAAGTCTATAAATTTAATCATTTGATACTTGGTCAACATGTTATCTACAAAATAAATTTTGTTGTGATATCTCTTGTCTTTCTTGGTGTTGCAATTTGGGTGGCCAGCAGTGTATTATTGTCAATAAGCTAACTGCTCGCTTGTTGGTTTGTCGCTCTATGGTCATTTTTAGCTACATAAGGGTTTATTAGGGGATGTACGGCTTATATAAAGTGGATTCCAAATCATTACGAAAATATCCATGCCATGACCAGGACTCGAACCGAGGACCAGAGTGCTTTGAGTTGAATAACAAGATTTATCTCGAAAGCACATGCCCACAAAAAATCAAATTTAGGGAAGTTAAGCGAATCACAGAACTGCTACTCAATCACCGATACTTTAGAATCAGTTCTTACCTGTTACTGGAATATCAAACATAACAGTGATTTGGTAGCAGTGATTTAAGAACAGTGATTGAGAGTATCGGTGATTTGGTAACAGTGATTGAGCTGATTTCGCTTAGCTGATACCTTGGCTGATATCGATACTGCTATTGCGACTGCGACCGGGATCTGTGATTCGGTATCAGTGGAAACTGTTACTGAGTTTCGGTGATTTGGTAGGGGTGACAGCTGTTTTATCGGTGATTCCCTCGATTGAGTGGGGCTCTGTGTCGGATTCGGGTTTCTCTAGAGGATTAGGATTTTCAACCGGATGCTAAAGAAGGCTTTATGACACACCAGGTTGCCGCGCATTTGTCTAAATAAATAAGCTCGACAGTTTAAAGGAAAGTTCAGAAGAAAGCGTTTTTAAAATTCACTATTTTAAATGACAAATTATTGCTTTCATCTTTCTCTCTGATTGGTACAGATGTATCCTACGCCGTGCAGTGTGGCAAAGCGATTTTTTTGGCGCACTTTATATATCGCCAAGGAAATCTTCCAAAATTGAATATATACTGCCATACATATGGATTAAATATATAAATATTGATAAAACAACATTTTGACTAGTAAAACACTGCAAATCTGGATTAAATATAATTGCGGAACAATGACTTTAGAAATTTAGTCAAGTGTATCTCGAAGCTTCGAGACTCGTTTGAACACTATTTCCTGACAGCTCAAGAGAAAATGCTTGATGACTTCAAATAGTTACTGAATGTGTTCAGCGTGAACAAAACACCATCCAGCTTAAACTCAGCAGAATACAAGGATAATCCTCACAGATTTGACATCTCACAGCGAACTAAAAATCGCATTTCAAAACCAGGGTATAGCTTACGTTTTTCTAAAAGGAAACAGAAAAAACATAGTTTTTCTTAACGATGTTTTTCTAATTTCGTTAACGATAGTTAATTTTCAAAAATAGAAAATAGCAAGAAATGATACAACCTGATGCGACTGACTGGGCCGTAACTAAATTGAAACTGAACATTTTAATTCTTCAAATTTACATGCAGCGGAAAAGAATTGGAAACAAGGACCAAAGAAATCTGAGTACAATTTGACAGAAATAAAAAGTACGTTCTAGAATTTTTAAATGAAAATTTTAAGTTTTGTGCCGAGGTTGCCATAAAAGCGGGAATAGTCTTACTAAAGATGTGCCATTACTCGCTACAAATAGGACGCCAAAGCGTTGCCACACAAGTATGCGTCCATCAAAGCTGAAGTCTGTTGACCTGGCGATAGAGGACCTACGGCCCAAATGCTTCAATAAAACTCCACCCTCATCCAATATTTCTTCAATAGGTAGCACCTAACAGTAACAGTTATAAATAACTGTTAAAATCATGGTTTTCCTAAACAGCAACAGTTAGAAATGGTAAAAAAGCAGTCGTGAAAAAAGGTTAGTATTGACATCGTTTACAATTGGAAACCAACAGCAACAAACATGGAAAACTGCTAATATTAACAGTTTCGGTATGGTTAGAAGCTAAGAGTAATAATTCATGCATGATGTAACACAGTCGTCAGCGCAGCGAAGGTTTGGTGTCGACTAGTAGAGGGCGCTACAAAGTCCACCAAACTGAATGACAGTTAAGGATAATTGTTTTTCCTCTGACAATTATTTCTTGAAGTGTCCTATTAAAGACGATCTATAGTAAATTGAACTGAAAATGCTCAAAATACTTAAGACTTATTTCTGCATACAAATTTCCCTGTCTTTTTTTTTTATTTACCATTAATTTTATTAAATAAATTTGGATAAGATGTTTCAATGCCTTCAGTCGTTAGCTTTGCGCAGAGGCAGTGTCATAGCCAATGAGGTTCTACCGAGGCGTGACTATTGCTAGTTGAAAACTTTTCCCAATACCCCGCCATGTCGACGTGCAATACCGTCGGCAGAGGCAATTTTTGGAAGCTCTTTCGGGAGCTTGTTTCTTGAAAAACAGAATTCATTTGCTTATCCACTAGATGGCGTTTACAAAGTTTCAGTGAAACTGCCTTCAACAATCAAACTCATATTTGCACTTTGATTTTAATTCGCATCTAGAGATGGGCTGAACTGTTATTTCACGACATCAGTGATAACGCTTATTATTAACTGCTGGTTATAATGGTTTTGTCAAAACTTTACTAATAATCTAAATTCTTCATTAACGACAGTTTGGATGAAAGAGGGATTATTAGTTTTCTCTGGATATCGGGTACCAATAACATCTGCAACTAAACTTTTTCGATAACTGTTAATTTGTTGTGTCAGTCGGAACTGCTATCGCAATACTAATATCTTTTTAATCAGTGTGATAGAAGAATCCTTATATTTGAGAATAATCAGCGAATTTATAAACAAGGTGTCGAGTGGGACTGGGAAACATACGCGTTCGGGAGCTTCATATACTGTAAAATCTAGCATTTCATAGTAACAGTTCTTACTGACTAATACCGAAAAATATATGTGGTTCTAAAATGCAATTGCGATTCTAAGCTGCGACTAAATCTAATTGGTTGGTTGTGAAGTACCCTACGAAATCACTGTTATTTTAATAATACAGTAACAAGTAGAACGGTGATTCAAAAATATCAGTAGTTAAGTAGCAGTTCTGCGATTCGCTTAACATCCCTACTGAAATCAAATCTTGAGGAAATCTTTACTAACTCTCCTCAGATGGTGTGTTAAGCTGCACCAACAATGTGAAAATTGAAACCTGTGATTTTTCAGGGCTTTGTTGTGATCCCTGGAGAGGAGCAAAACTATTATTTCACGATAACAGTGTCAATGGCTATTGCTAATTTGCGATAACAGTTCTGTTATAAATTAGCAACTAAAATTTGTTTTTTCACTGTTAAAAATCGACATTAACAATTGATTTTCAAAGAAATTCATTTTTCAAACAGGAATTTAATCTTTCTATTGTATTTTCATGGAATATCAAAACCTTAAATTTTTTAAAATTCAATTTAAATTACTTCAATGCTGTCTCAATAACATTTGTATCAATAATTGTTAAGGTTTTCCATAGTAGTTACTACCTGTTATTTTACAATAACACTGTTTTTTCAATCACTATTCGAATAGCAGTTTGTATCTGTTGGTGAATGGTAATAAGATTGATTCATTTTCGGTAGGACTCAATATAATCACACATTACATTGCAACAAAATTGATGATTACAAGAGACACGCGACAGAAAGCACTATCAATAAATTATATTTGATTCAATAGTCCAGATATTAGAATCGCAAGTTATAAAATTCAGCCGTTTAATCAAGAGTAAATATATTTGAGCAGAAATGAACGCTAAATCCCAAGGTCGGTTCGGTGACGTCACGAACGTAGCCACTCCTACTGCATGTATATCTTCCATTTCCTAATCATCACTTTAAAAATCCAACAAGGTCCAGTTTTGGCAAACACAAAAGTGAATCTCCAACGCACCTGAAAGAATTGACCCTGTGAGCTTCACGAGATTTCCGAGTAGCGTAGTATTGGCTTTTAACCAACAAACACACTTAATTGTAATTAATTAACCACATCTATTGGTTGAAAGAATTCATGGATTCTTGCAATCTTTAGAGGTTCTATTGGTCCTTTCCTTACAATAGGTATGCGTTTGAACCAAGGTTTCTAGAAAGTGAATACGTTTGCTCCAATAACACGAAACTCGTTCTGAGCGGAGAAATGATCGTGACGTATTGGCGGGAAAGTCAGACCCTGGCGCCTAGACGTTTCCCACACAACTGAACCGGATTTCGCCTTGAATTATTAAACTCGCAGAAGACGAATCCGATCCCACAAAACGAGGATTTTTCTTTTATTCAATAACTGATAATATGAAGCATTTACACAAGGAGCTTCATTAATGAAATGAATACCATTTTTGAGAAAAACGCTACTGAAAAGTATGAAAAACAGAAATCTCCAAGACCATTAACTACTCCCACAGCAACGCGTGGCCCGGTACATATAGTGTGGAATAAAATCCCAAAAACTCAACTTATAGCTCAAGCTCTGGAAAAATTACATAATTCTTTGTGAGTTTGCGTAGCCAAGAAATAAACTAGTGTCGGCGAAAGAAGGATCGCAGCCGCATCCGAATAATCCCTTATCCATGCACGTCTTCTTGAACCTGTGTTCGAATCCCGGTCTTGGAAAGGATGTTCTGAATGGTTCGAAACAACAGTGTTGAAAAACAGGTATGAACACGGGACTATAATTATTTCAAGCAAAATGGAGCCAGCTTTCAAATAAATTCTTCGATGGAAAAAAAGATTGTCCTAATGCCAATATATTTTTTGCGTAGTGTTTTTGTTTTCCCACGATCCTTTTAATGGAATGCACAATAACTACGATACACCTTACTTTTCTCAAATCTGACTGTCCCCAAACAGTAACAAGCCAAAGATCCGAGGACAATATTTCGTCATTTTGAACCATGGTCAGATGACGAGGCGATACTTGACCCCATTCTCCAAACTTCCACACCACGCCAACGTGAGGACATTTGAAACCAAGACAGATTTAACGCGCACAATCCCCCACGTACACGACGGTCTTTGATTGGATCGAGTTTCGAACTCGCAACCTTCTGGTTGCTAATCCGCTGCTCTTCCAATCGGGCTTCCACGAATTCTTCTGTTAATATGTAAAAAAGTGATGACTGTTGCTCCATGATGAAATTTCCTTTTGATTTGAAAATTAAGAATTGTAACATAGAATGTTCTGACGAGATTAATTATTCAAATTGCTATCAAATTCGTTTTTCTAAAAATACTTTCCACCAGACATTAGGTGTTCTGTGAAAATTGATAAACCCTTTCATACTTAAAGCTAATTTTAGAATATTTCATTCAGGTCTAAGGTACTCTTCCTGCGGTTTGGTTGCTCTAGATTTAGTTTTTCATAAAAACTCTAGTTTGGTTCCCCGGTACTCAGGCACTTTTCAAACAATAATTTCCAATTTTGTATAATTGTGTCTTATGTTCCACAAGGAATCTGCATATGATGAGCATAGGTTAACTACCGAAGACCCTGGATTTTAAAAGAATAAATCATAACTGAAAAAGAAAAATTGTGTAAAGAATGACTGTTAAATTAAATTACGAGCTATAAATGCTAATTTTGCGATTTATTAATGAGAGTTGGGCGATAGTAGTAATGTGTTAATTTTATTTCTAATAAACAAAGGTTTCACACTTAAAGGTTTGCCTATCTTAGTGTTTTTAGGAAAAGGCGCGTATTTTTCAAAGTTCTCACAAACGACTAAAACGTCCATTTTAGGGACATAACTGACGTAATTCTAGTCATACTTTATTGATGTACCAAGATGCTTTTGATCTACAATTTTAAAAGAAACCATTATCAAAAAATTCACTCTGTTTTAAGATTCTATTTATAAGGAAGAATCATTGAAAAATGACCACTTTTATCACTGTATTATATTTCCGAAAACCTTTTATAAACATCAATTTCAAAGCAAAAAAATATATTATTAATTTGAAAATTATACACTGCTTTAAAAATAAGATAAGAAATTACAAATTAATTGCCGATAACACAACAGAAAAAGTATACTTTGTGTATTCCAGTTGCAAGAGATTTGAAATAAGAGATCAGAGGGAAATAAAGAAATTAAATTGCTCTTTTAAAACATTTAATGAAAAATATGTACTTAAAATTAAACGTAACCTAATGTGTTTGTTCTAAAATTGAAAAATATTTTCCTTGTTTTATTATAAGTAATTGCACATTGCTTTACTTTTGCGCTATATTTCATTAAAACAAAATTATTCTTATGAATAGATAAAATTATTCTTTCTAACAATTTGGCAATTTTCTATCCGTGTTTCCTTTTTGAGTTTAAATGATGTTATGTAATGGACGTTGAACATCAGCGAACAGCAATACGACTATATATAATTCATAGATGGACTTATAAGTTGAAAAGAGCACTTTCCATACGACCACCTATCAAAACAAGCGCGGTTTTCGGTCCCAGTATAGGGTCCCCCGATTAGGTATAAAATAAGTTGCAAACGAGTATGGAAGAAATATTGGTGATTGAACTAATATTACCCGGGCGTTTTGGGTTTCTGAGGACATGATTTTCAGATACGTACGTATAGCAGAGGGTTAATCCCAGCGTTTCAATGAAACTGTACTCTAGTGATACATCAAATCGAGTCTGTAAAAAAGGGCCGTATACTATAGCAAGCAGCGCCATCTGTTAGTGAACTTTCGCACTATGTCGTATTGATGAGGTTGGGACATTGACTTTTTCGAATTCATTTGTGGAATGTGGATAGTTTGTTTGAAAAATCAGTTTCCTTGCATTCTTTCTGGGAAACGATGACTAATAGTCGCGTTTTTACTATTTCTAATCAAATCCTATATCCACCACTACAAAGTATTGCCTTTCCCATGTAAGTAATCAGAACGCTTCAAGAGTACTCATACTTACCAGGCACTGGGAATTGCCTTGATCAACAAGGAGGCTTCCCCGAACAGAGACTCACCATTGCACTTCGGTGGGTTGACGTTCGCCACATCCACAAAATGTGGTTGCTTGGGGTGCAAAATTTTTGGCAGTGGGACTGCGTTTACGCTCAGCGTGACGCGAAATTTAATGAGTTGCTTTTCGCACTATGGCGTGTTTGTTTAAAGGGAAGCGGGATTTCTGTATTCCCAGATCCCGCTTTCCTTCATTCCAATTTTCTGTTCGGTTTTACATTTTTTTTCTTTCCTTTCGGGAACAATTCTAGTCCTGCTTTTTAGTCTGTGTTTCGGAGGAAAGTTTAATATTGAAAAGTCCTACTTGGGGGGAGGCGGGGTAGATTGGTTACGTTTTCTGGACCGATCCTCTTAGCCAATCCAACTCTGAGATGATTCACAATCGCTGGAAACAAGGAGCAAAGCCAAATACATTTTAACTGTTCTGAGAAGGGATGAAACAAGGGTGCCAGAATCAATTGTCAGCTACGATTATGTTTCATACGTTAGAACATCGAATTTATACGCTCAAAATCAAAAATCTTTTTTCAAGATTCATCTTATAATTGTACACTGCTGGCCACCGTAAATGCAACACCCTGAAGGAAGCATGCAAATAATATGAAATTTACAACATGCATTAGCGGAGGTGAGATATGCAAATGATTAGAATTTCAGCGCAGACGCACATCACGCGCGCCTGTGGCGCCAATTCAAAGCGCTATTTAAGGCTTGGAGATTTCGACGATTTCAAGTACGGCAATTGTGTTTTTCTTGTGGGTTTTTCAAAAAAACGATCAATTATGCCTCGTAGAAAACAGCGATCATCTTTTGATCAAGTATCCGAGTTCGACAGAGGAAGGATAGTGGCCTACCGAGATTGTGGATTATCTTTCAGGGAAATCGGTAGTCGTGTTGGACGAAACCAAACAACTGTAATGCGGATATGTGATCGTTGGATGCAGGAGGGTACGACGGACCGACGTGTTCGATCGCATCCACCTCAGTGCACCACTTCACGTGATGACAGGCATATTGTGCGTATGGCAGTGACGGATCGCTCAGCCACATCACGAACCATAGCACAGCACATTCAGTCTGTACCGCATCATCCAGTGTCTGCGCGTACCATTCGACGCCGTTTACAGCAGAGTGGTCTGTCCGCAAGACGTCCATTGCTTCGTCTACCCTTGACGCAGAACCACAGACGTTTCCGCCGCCAATGGTGCGATGAAAGAAGGATGTGGACTGCAGAATGGAATGAAATTGTCTTTATTGACGAGTCACGCTTCTGTCTGCAACACCACGATGGTCGGATTCGAGTCTGGAGACACCGTGGGGAGAGGATGCTGAACAGCTGCGTTATGCACCGCCACACTGGTCCTGCACCGGGTATTATGGTATGGGGCGGTATTGGATATCACTCTCGCACTCCTCTAGTACGCATTGCCGGTGCTTTAAACAGCCAGCGCTGCATCTCCGAGGTGTTGGAGCCAGTTGTCCTTCCTTACCTTCAGGGCTTGCCCACAGCCATATTTCAACAGGATAATGCGCGACCACACGTGGCACGCATTGTCCAAGGGTTCTTCGTCAATCGCCAGATTGAATTGCTTCCCTGGCCAGCTCGCTCTCCGGATCTTTCGCCGATAGAAAACATGTGGTCCATGGTTGCTCAACGATTGACCCAGAATACATCCCCAGCTGCCACACCAGATCAACTTTGGCAACGTGTGGAAGCTGCTTGGTCTGCTGTACCCCAAGAACACATCCAAAGTCTCTTTGAATCAATGCCGAGGCGTGTGGCAGCGGTGATCTCCAACAATGGCGGCTACTCTGGCTACTGATTTTGGCAGGAACCACACTTCACAGAAGTCTATAAATTTAATCATTTGATACTTGGTCAACATGTTATCTACAAAATAAATTTTGTTGTGATATCTCTTGTCTTTCTTGGTGTTGCAATTTGGGTGGCCAGCAGTGTATTATTGTCAATAAGCTAACTGCTCGCTTGTTGGTTTGTCGCTCTATGGTCATTTTTAGCTACATAAGGGTTTATTAGGGGATGTACGGCTTATATAAAGTGGATTCCAAATCATTACGAAAATATCCATGCCATGACCAGGACTCGAACCGAGGACCAGAGTGCTTTGAGTTGAATAACAAGATTTATCTCGAAAGCACATGCCCACAAAAAATCAAATTTAGGGAAGTTAAGCGAATCACAGAACTGCTACTCAATCACCGATACTTTAGAATCAGTTCTTACCTGTTACTGGAATATCAAACATAACAGTGATTTGGTAGCAGTGATTTAAGAACAGTGATTGAGAGTATCGGTGATTTGGTAACAGTGATTGAGCTGATTTCGCTTAGCTGATACCTTGGCTGATATCGATACTGCTATTGCGACTGCGACCGGGATCTGTGATTCGGTATCAGTGGAAACTGTTACTGAGTTTCGGTGATTTGGTAGGGGTGACAGCTGTTTTATCGGTGATTCCCTCGATTGAGTGGGGCTCTGTGTCGGATTCGGGTTTCTCTAGAGGATTAGGATTTTCAACCGGATGCTAAAGAAGGCTTTATGACACACCAGGTTGCCGCGCATTTGTCTAAATAAATAAGCTCGACAGTTTAAAGGAAAGTTCAGAAGAAAGCGTTTTTAAAATTCACTATTTTAAATGACAAATTATTGCTTTCATCTTTCTCTCTGATTGGTACAGATGTATCCTACGCCGTGCAGTGTGGCAAAGCGATTTTTTTGGCGCACTTTATATATCGCCAAGGAAATCTTCCAAAATTGAATATATACTGCCATACATATGGATTAAATATATAAATATTGATAAAACAACATTTTGACTAGTAAAACACTGCAAATCTGGATTAAATATAATTGCGGAACAATGACTTTAGAAATTTAGTCAAGTGTATCTCGAAGCTTCGAGACTCGTTTGAACACTATTTCCTGACAGCTCAAGAGAAAATGCTTGATGACTTCAAATAGTTACTGAATGTGTTCAGCGTGAACAAAACACCATCCAGCTTAAACTCAGCAGAATACAAGGATAATCCTCACAGATTTGACATCTCACAGCGAACTAAAAATCGCATTTCAAAACCAGGGTATAGCTTACGTTTTTCTAAAAGGAAACAGAAAAAACATAGTTTTTCTTAACGATGTTTTTCTAATTTCGTTAACGATAGTTAATTTTCAAAAATAGAAAATAGCAAGAAATGATACAACCTGATGCGACTGACTGGGCCGTAACTAAATTGAAACTGAACATTTTAATTCTTCAAATTTACATGCAGCGGAAAAGAATTGGAAACAAGGACCAAAGAAATCTGAGTACAATTTGACAGAAATAAAAAGTACGTTCTAGAATTTTTAAATGAAAATTTTAAGTTTTGTGCCGAGGTTGCCATAAAAGCGGGAATAGTCTTACTAAAGATGTGCCATTACTCGCTACAAATAGGACGCCAAAGCGTTGCCACACAAGTATGCGTCCATCAAAGCTGAAGTCTGTTGACCTGGCGATAGAGGACCTACGGCCCAAATGCTTCAATAAAACTCCACCCTCATCCAATATTTCTTCAATAGGTAGCACCTAACAGTAACAGTTATAAATAACTGTTAAAATCATGGTTTTCCTAAACAGCAACAGTTAGAAATGGTAAAAAAGCAGTCGTGAAAAAAGGTTAGTATTGACATCGTTTACAATTGGAAACCAACAGCAACAAACATGGAAAACTGCTAATATTAACAGTTTCGGTATGGTTAGAAGCTAAGAGTAATAATTCATGCATGATGTAACACAGTCGTCAGCGCAGCGAAGGTTTGGTGTCGACTAGTAGAGGGCGCTACAAAGTCCACCAAACTGAATGACAGTTAAGGATAATTGTTTTTCCTCTGACAATTATTTCTTGAAGTGTCCTATTAAAGACGATCTATAGTAAATTGAACTGAAAATGCTCAAAATACTTAAGACTTATTTCTGCATACAAATTTCCCTGTCTTTTTTTTTTTATTTACCATTAATTTTATTAAATAAATTTGGATAAGATGTTTCAATGCCTTCAGTCGTTAGCTTTGCGCAGAGGCAGTGTCATAGCCAATGAGGTTCTACCGAGGCGTGACTATTGCTAGTTGAAAACTTTTCCCAATACCCCGCCATGTCGACGTGCAATACCGTCGGCAGAGGCAATTTTTGGAAGCTCTTTCGGGAGCTTGTTTCTTGAAAAACAGAATTCATTTGCTTATCCACTAGATGGCGTTTACAAAGTTTCAGTGAAACTGCCTTCAACAATCAAACTCATATTTGCACTTTGATTTTAATTCGCATCTAGAGATGGGCTGAACTGTTATTTCACGACATCAGTGATAACGCTTATTATTAACTGCTGGTTATAATGGTTTTGTCAAAACTTTACTAATAATCTAAATTCTTCATTAACGACAGTTTGGATGAAAGAGGGATTATTAGTTTTCTCTGGATATCGGGTACCAATAACATCTGCAACTAAACTTTTTCGATAACTGTTAATTTGTTGTGTCAGTCGGAACTGCTATCGCAATACTAATATCTTTTTAATCAGTGTGATAGAAGAATCCTTATATTTGAGAATAATCAGCGAATTTATAAACAAGGTGTCGAGTGGGACTGGGAAACATACGCGTTCGGGAGCTTCATATACTGTAAAATCTAGCATTTCATAGTAACAGTTCTTACTGACTAATACCGAAAAATATATGTGGTTCTAAAATGCAATTGCGATTCTAAGCTGCGACTAAATCTAATTGGTTGGTTGTGAAGTACCCTACGAAATCACTGTTATTTTAATAATACAGTAACAAGTAGAACGGTGATTCAAAAATATCAGTAGTTAAGTAGCAGTTCTGCGATTCGCTTAACATCCCTACTGAAATCAAATCTTGAGGAAATCTTTACTAACTCTCCTCAGATGGTGTGTTAAGCTGCACCAACAATGTGAAAATTGAAACCTGTGATTTTTCAGGGCTTTGTTGTGATCCCTGGAGAGGAGCAAAACTATTATTTCACGATAACAGTGTCAATGGCTATTGCTAATTTGCGATAACAGTTCTGTTATAAATTAGCAACTAAAATTTGTTTTTTCACTGTTAAAAATCGACATTAACAATTGATTTTCAAAGAAATTCATTTTTCAAACAGGAATTTAATCTTTCTATTGTATTTTCATGGAATATCAAAACCTTAAATTTTTTAAAATTCAATTTAAATTACTTCAATGCTGTCTCAATAACATTTGTATCAATAATTGTTAAGGTTTTCCATAGTAGTTACTACCTGTTATTTTACAATAACACTGTTTTTTCAATCACTATTCGAATAGCAGTTTGTATCTGTTGGTGAATGGTAATAAGATTGATTCATTTTCGGTAGGACTCAATATAATCACACATTACATTGCAACAAAATTGATGATTACAAGAGACACGCGACAGAAAGCACTATCAATAAATTATATTTGATTCAATAGTCCAGATATTAGAATCGCAAGTTATAAAATTCAGCCGTTTAATCAAGAGTAAATATATTTGAGCAGAAATGAACGCTAAATCCCAAGGTCGGTTCGGTGACGTCACGAACGTAGCCACTCCTACTGCATGTATATCTTCCATTTCCTAATCATCACTTTAAAAATCCAACAAGGTCCAGTTTTGGCAAACACAAAAGTGAATCTCCAACGCACCTGAAAGAATTGACCCTGTGAGCTTCACGAGATTTCCGAGTAGCGTAGTATTGGCTTTTAACCAACAAACACACTTAATTGTAATTAATTAACCACATCTATTGGTTGAAAGAATTCATGGATTCTTGCAATCTTTAGAGGTTCTATTGGTCCTTTCCTTACAATAGGTATGCGTTTGAACCAAGGTTTCTAGAAAGTGAATACGTTTGCTCCAATAACACGAAACTCGTTCTGAGCGGAGAAATGATCGTGACGTATTGGCGGGAAAGTCAGACCCTGGCGCCTAGACGTTTCCCACACAACTGAACCGGATTTCGCCTTGAATTATTAAACTCGCAGAAGACGAATCCGATCCCACAAAACGACGATTTTTCTTTTATTCAATAACTGATAATATGAAGCATTTACACAAGGAGCTTCATTAATGAAATGAATACCATTTTTGAGAAAAACGCTACTGAAAAGTATGAAAAACAGAAATCTCCAAGACCATTAACTACTCCCACAGCAACGCGTGGCCCGGTACATATAGTGTGGAATAAAATCCCAAAAACTCAACTTATAGCTCAAGCTCTGGAAAAATTACATAATTCTTTGTGAGTTTGCGTAGCCAAGAAATAAACTAGTGTCGGCGAAAGAAGGATCGCAGCCGCATCCGAATAATCCCTTATCCATGCACGTCTTCTTGAACCTGTGTTCGAATCCCGGTCTTGGAAAGGATGTTCTGAATGGTTCGAAACAACAGTGTTGAAAAACAGGTATGAACACGGGACTATAATTATTTCAAGCAAAATGGAGCCAGCTTTCAAATAAATTCTTCGATGGAAAAAAAGATTGTCCTAATGCCAATATATTTTTTGCGTAGTGTTTTTGTTTTCCCACGATCCTTTTAATGGAATGCACAATAACTACGATACACCTTACTTTTCTCAAATCTGACTGTCCCCAAACAGTAACAAGCCAAAGATCCGAGGACAATATTTCGTCATTTTGAACCATGGTCAGATGACGAGGCGATACTTGACCCCATTCTCCAAACTTCCACACCACGCCAACGTGAGGACATTTGAAACCAAGACAGATTTAACGCGCACAATCCCCCACGTACACGACGGTCTTTGATTGGATCGAGTTTCGAACTCGCAACCTTCTGGTTGCTAATCCGCTGCTCTTCCAATCGGGCTTCCACGAATTCTTCTGTTAATATGTAAAAAAGTGATGACTGTTGCTCCATGATGAAATTTCCTTTTGATTTGAAAATTAAGAATTGTAACATAGAATGTTCTGACGAGATTAATTATTCAAATTGCTATCAAATTCGTTTTTCTAAAAATACTTTCCACCAGACATTAGGTGTTCTGTGAAAATTGATAAACCCTTTCATACTTAAAGCTAATTTTAGAATATTTCATTCAGGTCTAAGGTACTCTTCCTGCGGTTTGGTTGCTCTAGATTTAGTTTTTCATAAAAACTCTAGTTTGGTTCCCCGGTACTCAGGCACTTTTCAAACAATAATTTCCAATTTTGTATAATTGTGTCTTATGTTCCACAAGGAATCTGCATATGATGAGCATAGGTTAACTACCGAAGACCCTGGATTTTAAAAGAATAAATCATAACTGAAAAAGAAAAATTGTGTAAAGAATGACTGTTAAATTAAATTACGAGCTATAAATGCTAATTTTGCGATTTATTAATGAGAGTTGGGCGATAGTAGTAATGTGTTAATTTTATTTCTAATAAACAAAGGTTTCACACTTAAAGGTTTGCCTATCTTAGTGTTTTTAGGAAAAGGCGCATATTTTTCAAAGTTCTCACAAACGACTAAAACGTCCATTTTAGGGACATAACTGACGTAATTCTAGTCATACTTTATTGATGTACCAAGATGCTTTTGATCTACAATTTTAAAAGAAACCATTATCAAAAAATTCACTCTGTTTTAAGATTCTATTTATAAGGAAGAATCATTGAAAAATGACCACTTTTATCACTGTATTATATTTCCGAAAACCTTTTATAAACATCAATTTCAAAGCAAAAAAATATATTATTAATTTGAAAATTATACACTGCTTTAAAAATAAGATAAGAAATTACAAATTAATTGCCGATAACACAACAGAAAAAGTATACTTTGTGTATTCCAGTTGCAAGAGATTTGAAATAAGAGATCAGAGGGAAATAAAGAAATTAAATTGCTCTTTTAAAACATTTAATGAAAAATATGTACTTAAAATTAAACGTAACCTAATGTGTTTGTTCTAAAATTGAAAAATATTTTCCTTGTTTTATTATAAGTAATTGCACATTGCTTTACTTTTGCGCTATATTTCATTAAAACAAAATTATTCTTATGAATAGATAAAATTATTCTTTCTAACAATTTGGCAATTTTCTATCCGTGTTTCCTTTTTGAGTTTAAATGATGTTATGTAATGGACGTTGAACATCAGCGAACAGCAATACGACTATATATAATTCATAGATGGACTTATAAGTTGAAAAGAGCACTTTCCATACGACCACCTATCAAAACAAGCGCGGTTTTCGGTCCCAGTATAGGGTCCCCCGATTAGGTATAAAATAAGTTGCAAACGAGTATGGAAGAAATATTGGTGATTGAACTAATATTACCCGGGCGTTTTGGGTTTCTGAGGACATGATTTTCAGATACGTACGTATAGCAGAGGGTTAATCCCAGCGTTTCAATGAAACTGTACTCTAGTGATACATCAAATCGAGTCTGTAAAAAAGGGCCGTATACTATAGCAAGCAGCGCCATCTGTTAGTGAACTTTCGCACTATGTCGTATTGATGAGGTTGGGACATTGACTTTTTCGAATTCATTTGTGGAATGTGGATAGTTTGTTTGAAAAATCAGTTTCCTTGCATTCTTTCTGGGAAACGATGACTAATAGTCGCGTTTTTACTATTTCTAATCAAATCCTATATCCACCACTACAAAGTATTGCCTTTCCCATGTAAGTAATCAGAACGCTTCAAGAGTACTCATACTTACCAGGCACTGGGAATTGCCTTGATCAACAAGGAGGCTTCCCCGAACAGAGACTCACCATTGCACTTCGGTGGGTTGACGTTCGCCACATCCACAAAATGTGGTTGCTTGGGGTGCAAAATTTTTGGCAGTGGGACTGCGTTTACGCTCAGCGTGACGCGAAATTTAATGAGTTGCTTTTCGCACTATGGCGTGTTTGTTTAAAGGGAAGCGGGATTTCTGTATTCCCAGATCCCGCTTTCCTTCATTCCAATTTTCTGTTCGGTTTTTCATTCTTTTTCTTTCCTTTCGGGAGCAATTCTAGTCCTGCTTTTTAGTCTGTGTTTCGGAGGAAAGTTTAATATTGAAAAGTCCTACTTGGGGGGAGGCGGGGTAGATTGGTTACGTTTTCTGGACCGATCCTCTTAGCCAATCCAACTCTGAGATGATTCACAATCGCTGGAAACAAGGAGCAAAGCCAAATACATTTTAACTGTTCTGAGAAGGGATGAAACAAGGGTGCCAGAATCAATTGTCAGCTACGATTATGTTTCATACGTTAGAACATCGAATTTATACGCTCAAAATCAAAAATCTTTTTTCAAGATTCATCTTATAATTGTACACTGCTGG
The DNA here is from genome assembly GCA_933210815.1 of Meta bourneti. Lineage (NCBI taxonomy): Eukaryota > Metazoa > Arthropoda > Arachnida > Araneae > Tetragnathidae > Meta > Meta bourneti. The sequence continues at coordinate 62,615,963 of OW119923.1, read as the reverse complement.
CCACCGTAAATGCAACACCCTGAAGGAAGCATGCAAATAATATGAAATTTACAACATGCATTAGCGGAGGTGAGATATGCAAATGATTAGAATTTCAGCGCAGACGCACATCACGCGCGCCTGTGGCGCCAATTCAAAGCGCTATTTAAGGCTTGGAGATTTCGACGATTTCAAGTACGGCAATTGTGTTTTTCTTGTGGTTTTTTCAAAAAAACGATCAATTATGCCTCGTAGAAAACAGCGATCATCTTTTGATCAAGTATCCGAGTTCGACAGAGGAAGGATAGTGGCCTACCGAGATTGTGGATTATCTTTCAGGGAAATCGGTAGTCGTGTTGGACGAAACCAAACAACTGTAATGCGGATATGTGATCGTTGGATGCAGGAGGGTACGACGGACCGACGTGTTCGATCGCATCCACCTCAGTGCACCACTTCACGTGATGACAGGCATATTGTGCGTATGGCAGTGACGGATCGCTCAGCCACATCACGAACCATAGCACAGCACATTCAGTCTGTACCGCATCATCCAGTGTCTGCGCGTACCATTCGACGCCGTTTACAGCAGAGTGGTCTGTCCGCAAGACGTCCATTGCTTCGTCTACCCTTGACGCAGAACCACAGACGTTTCCGCCGCCAATGGTGCGATGAAAGAAGGATGTGGACTGCAGAATGGAATGAAATTGTCTTTATTGACGAGTCACGCTTCTGTCTGCAACACCACGATGGTCGGATTCGAGTCTGGAGACACCGTGGGGAGAGGATGCTGAACAGCTGCGTTATGCACCGCCACACTGGTCCTGCACCGGGTATTATGGTATGGGGCGGTATTGGATATCACTCTCGCACTCCTCTAGTACGCATTGCCGGTACTTTAAACAGCCAGCGCTACATCTCCGAGGTGTTGGAGCCAGTTGTCCTTCCTTACCTTCAGGGCTTGCCCACAGCCATATTTCAACAGGATAATGCGCGACCACACGTGGCACGCATTGTCCAAGGGTTCTTCGTCAATCGCCAGATTGAATTGCTTCCCTGGCCAGCTCGCTCTCCGGATCTTTCGCCGATAGAAAACATGTGGTCCATGGTTGCTCAACGATTGACCCAGAATACATCCCCAGCTGCCACACCAGATCAACTTTGGCAACGTGTGGAAGCTGCTTGGTCTGCTGTACCCCAAGAACACATCCAAAGTCTCTTTGAATCAATGCCGAGGCGTGTGGCAGCGGTGATCTCCAACAATGGCGGCTACTCTGGCTACTGATTTTGGCAGGAACCACACTTCACAGAAGTCTATAAATTTAATCATTTGATACTTGGTCAACATGTTATCTACAAAATAAATTTTGTTGTGATATCTCTTGTCTTTCTTGGTGTTGCAATTTGGGTGGCCAGCAGTGTATTATTGTCAATAAGCTAACTGCTCGCTTGTTGGTTTGTCGCTCTATGGTCATTTTTAGCTACATAAGGGTTTATTAGGGGATGTACGGCTTATATAAAGTGGATTCCAAATCATTACGAAAATATCCATGCCATGACCAGGACTCGAACCGAGGACCAGAGTGCTTTGAGTTGAATAACAAGATTTATCTCGAAAGCACATGCCCACAAAAAATCAAATTTAGGGAAGTTAAGCGAATCACAGAACTGCTACTCAATCACCGATACTTTAGAATCAGTTCTTACCTGTTACTGGAATATCAAACATAACAGTGATTTGGTAGCAGTGATTTAAGAACAGTGATTGAGAGTATCGGTGATTTGGTAACAGTGATTGAGCTGATTTCGCTTAGCTGATACCTTGGCTGATATCGATACTGCTATTGCGACTGCGACCGGGATCTGTGATTCGGTATCAGTGGAAACTGTTACTGAGTTTCGGTGATTTGGTAGGGGTGACAGCTGTTTTATCGGTGATTCCCTCGATTGAGTGGGGCTCTGTGTCGGATTCGGGTTTCTCTAGAGGATTAGGATTTTCAACCGGATGCTAAAGAAGGCTTTATGACACACCAGGTTGCCGCGCATTTGTCTAAATAAATAAGCTCGACAGTTTAAAGGAAAGTTCAGAAGAAAGCGTTTTTAAAATTCACTATTTTAAATGACAAATTATTGCTTTCATCTTTCTCTCTGATTGGTACAGATGTATCCTACGCCGTGCAGTGTGGCAAAGCGATTTTTTTGGCGCACTTTATATATCGCCAAGGAAATCTTCCAAAATTGAATATATACTGCCATACATATGGATTAAATATATAAATATTGATAAAACAACATTTTGACTAGTAAAACACTGCAAATCTGGATTAAATATAATTGCGGAACAATGACTTTAGAAATTTAGTCAAGTGTATCTCGAAGCTTCGAGACTCGTTTGAACACTATTTCCTGACAGCTCAAGAGAAAATGCTTGATGACTTCAAATAGTTACTGAATGTGTTCAGCGTGAACAAAACACCATCCAGCTTAAACTCAGCAGAATACAAGGATAATCCTCACAGATTTGACATCTCACAGCGAACTAAAAATCGCATTTCAAAACCAGGGTATAGCTTACGTTTTTCTAAAAGGAAACAGAAAAAACATAGTTTTTCTTAACGATGTTTTTCTAATTTCGTTAACGATAGTTAATTTTCAAAAATAGAAAATAGCAAGAAATGATACAACCTGATGCGACTGACTGGGCCGTAACTAAATTGAAACTGAACATTTTAATTCTTCAAATTTACATGCAGCGGAAAAGAATTGGAAACAAGGACCAAAGAAATCTGAGTACAATTTGACAGAAATAAAAAGTACGTTCTAGAATTTTTAAATGAAAATTTTAAGTTTTGTGCCGAGGTTGCCATAAAAGCGGGAATAGTCTTACTAAAGATGTGCCATTACTCGCTACAAATAGGACGCCAAAGCGTTGCCACACAAGTATGCGTCCATCAAAGCTGAAGTCTGTTGACCTGGCGATAGAGGACCTACGGCCCAAATGCTTCAATAAAACTCCACCCTCATCCAATATTTCTTCAATAGGTAGCACCTAACAGTAACAGTTATAAATAACTGTTAAAATCATGGTTTTCCTAAACAGCAACAGTTAGAAATGGTAAAAAAGCAGTCGTGAAAAAAGGTTAGTATTGACATCGTTTACAATTGGAAACCAACAGCAACAAACATGGAAAACTGCTAATATTAACAGTTTCGGTATGGTTAGAAGCTAAGAGTAATAATTCATGCATGATGTAACACAGTCGTCAGCGCAGCGAAGGTTTGGTGTCGACTAGTAGAGGGCGCTACAAAGTCCACCAAACTGAATGACAGTTAAGGATAATTGTTTTTCCTCTGACAATTATTTCTTGAAGTGTCCTATTAAAGACGATCTATAGTAAATTGAACTGAAAATGCTCAAAATACTTAAGACTTATTTCTGCATACAAATTTCCCTGTCTTTTTTTTTTTATTTACCATTAATTTTATTAAATAAATTTGGATAAGATGTTTCAATGCCTTCAGTCGTTAGCTTTGCGCAGAGGCAGTGTCATAGCCAATGAGGTTCTACCGAGGCGTGACTATTGCTAGTTGAAAACTTTTCCCAATACCCCGCCATGTCGACGTGCAATACCGTCGGCAGAGGCAATTTTTGGAAGCTCTTTCGGGAGCTTGTTTCTTGAAAAACAGAATTCATTTGCTTATCCACTAGATGGCGTTTACAAAGTTTCAGTGAAACTGCCTTCAACAATCAAACTCATATTTGCACTTTGATTTTAATTCGCATCTAGAGATGGGCTGAACTGTTATTTCACGACATCAGTGATAACGCTTATTATTAACTGCTGGTTATAATGGTTTTGTCAAAACTTTACTAATAATCTAAATTCTTCATTAACGACAGTTTGGATGAAAGAGGGATTATTAGTTTTCTCTGGATATCGGGTACCAATAACATCTGCAACTAAACTTTTTCGATAACTGTTAATTTGTTGTGTCAGTCGGAACTGCTATCGCAATACTAATATCTTTTTAATCAGTGTGATAGAAGAATCCTTATATTTGAGAATAATCAGCGAATTTATAAACAAGGTGTCGAGTGGGACTGGGAAACATACGCGTTCGGGAGCTTCATATACTGTAAAATCTAGCATTTCATAGTAACAGTTCTTACTGACTAATACCGAAAAATATATGTGGTTCTAAAATGCAATTGCGATTCTAAGCTGCGACTAAATCTAATTGGTTGGTTGTGAAGTACCCTACGAAATCACTGTTATTTTAATAATACAGTAACAAGTAGAACGGTGATTCAAAAATATCAGTAGTTAAGTAGCAGTTCTGCGATTCGCTTAACATCCCTACTGAAATCAAATCTTGAGGAAATCTTTACTAACTCTCCTCAGATGGTGTGTTAAGCTGCACCAACAATGTGAAAATTGAAACCTGTGATTTTTCAGGGCTTTGTTGTGATCCCTGGAGAGGAGCAAAACTATTATTTCACGATAACAGTGTCAATGGCTATTGCTAATTTGCGATAACAGTTCTGTTATAAATTAGCAACTAAAATTTGTTTTTTCACTGTTAAAAATCGACATTAACAATTGATTTTCAAAGAAATTCATTTTTCAAACAGGAATTTAATCTTTCTATTGTATTTTCATGGAATATCAAAACCTTAAATTTTTTAAAATTCAATTTAAATTACTTCAATGCTGTCTCAATAACATTTGTATCAATAATTGTTAAGGTTTTCCATAGTAGTTACTACCTGTTATTTTACAATAACACTGTTTTTTGAATCACTATTCGAATAGCAGTTTGTATCTGTTGGTGAATGGTAATAAGATTGATTCATTTTCGGTAGGACTCAATATAATCACACATTACATTGCAACAAAATTGATGATTACAAGAGACACGCGACAGAAAGCACTATCAATAAATTATATTTGATTCAATAGTCCAGATATTAGAATCGCAAGTTATAAAATTCAGCCGTTTAATCAAGAGTAAATATATTTGAGCAGAAATGAACGCTAAATCCCAAGGTCGGTTCGGTGACGTCACGAACGTAGCCACTCCTACTGCATGTATATCTTCCATTTCCTAATCATCACTTTAAAAATCCAACAAGGTCCAGTTTTGGCAAACACAAAAGTGAATCTCCAACGCACCTGAAAGAATTGACCCTGTGAGCTTCACGAGATTTCCGAGTAGCGTAGTATTGGCTTTTAACCAACAAACACACTTAATTGTAATTAATTAACCACATCTATTGGTTGAAAGAATTCATGGATTCTTGCAATCTTTAGAGGTTCTATTGGTCCTTTCCTTACAATAGGTATGCGTTTGAACCAAGGTTTCTAGAAAGTGAATACGTTTGCTCCAATAACACGAAACTCGTTCTGAGCGGAGAAATGATCGTGACGTATTGGCGGGAAAGTCAGACCCTGGCGCCTAGACGTTTCCCACACAACTGAACCGGATTTCGCCTTGAATTATTAAACTCGCAGAAGACGAATCCGATCCCACAAAACGAGGATTTTTCTTTTATTCAATAACTGATAATATGAAGCATTTACACAAGGAGCTTCATTAATGAAATGAATACCATTTTTGAGAAAAACGCTACTGAAAAGTATGAAAAACAGAAATCTCCAAGACCATTAACTACTCCCACAGCAACGCGTGGCCCGGTACATATAGTGTGGAATAAAATCCCAAAAACTCAACTTATAGCTCAAGCTCTGGAAAAATTACATAATTCTTTGTGAGTTTGCGTAGCCAAGAAATAAACTAGTGTCGGCGAAAGAAGGATCGCAGCCGCATCCGAATAATCCCTTATCCATGCACGTCTTCTTGAACCTGTGTTCGAATCCCGGTCTTGGAAAGGATGTTCTGAATGGTTCGAAACAACAGTGTTGAAAAACAGGTATGAACACGGGACTATAATTATTTCAAGCAAAATGGAGCCAGCTTTCAAATAAATTCTTCGATGGAAAAAAAGATTGTCCTAATGCCAATATATTTTTTGCGTAGTGTTTTTGTTTTCCCACGATCCTTTTAATGGAATGCACAATAACTACGATACACCTTACTTTTCTCAAATCTGACTGTCCCCAAACAGTAACAAGCCAAAGATCCGAGGACAATATTTCGTCATTTTGAACCATGGTCAGATGACGAGGCGATACTTGACCCCATTCTCCAAACTTCCACACCACGCCAACGTGAGGACATTTGAAACCAAGACAGATTTAACGCGCACAATCCCCCACGTACACGACGGTCTTTGATTGGATCGAGTTTCGAACTCGCAACCTTCTGGTTGCTAATCCGCTGCTCTTCCAATCGGGCTTCCACGAATTCTTCTGTTAATATGTAAAAAGTGATGACTGTTGCTCCATGATGAAATTTCCTTTTGATTTGAAAATTAAGAATTGTAACATAGAATGTTCTGACGAGATTAATTATTCAAATTGCTATCAAATTCGTTTTTCTAAAAATACTTTCCACCAGACATTAGGTGTTCTGTGAAAATTGATAAACCCTTTCATACTTAAAGCTAATTTTAGAATATTTCATTCAGGTCTAAGGTACTCTTCCTGCGGTTTGGTTGCTCTAGATTTAGTTTTTCATAAAAACTCTAGTTTGGTTCCCCGGTACTCAGGCACTTTTCAAACAATAATTTCCAATTTTGTATAATTGTGTCTTATGTTCCACAAGGAATCTGCATATGATGAGCATAGGTTAACTACCGAAGACCCTGGATTTTAAAAGAATAAATCATAACTGAAAAAGAAAAATTGTGTAAAGAATGACTGTTAAATTAAATTACGAGCTATAAATGCTAATTTTGCGATTTATTAATGAGAGTTGGGCGATAGTAGTAATGTGTTAATTTTATTTCTAATAAACAAAGGTTTCACACTTAAAGGTTTGCCTATCTTAGTGTTTTTAGGAAAAGGCGCGTATTTTTCAAAGTTCTCACAAACGACTAAAACGTCCATTTTAGGGACATAACTGACGTAATTCTAGTCATACTTTATTGATGTACCAAGATGCTTTTGATCTACAATTTTAAAAGAAACCATTATCAAAAAATTCACTCTGTTTTAAGATTCTATTTATAAGGAAGAATCATTGAAAAATGACCACTTTTATCACTGTATTATATTTCCGAAAACCTTTTATAAACATCAATTTCAAAGCAAAAAAATATATTATTAATTTGAAAATTATACACTGCTTTAAAAATAAGATAAGAAATTACAAATTAATTGCCGATAACACAACAGAAAAAGTATACTTTGTGTATTCCAGTTGCAAGAGATTTGAAATAAGAGATCAGAGGGAAATAAAGAAATTAAATTGCTCTTTTAAAACATTTAATGAAAAATATGTACTTAAAATTAAACGTAACCTAATGTGTTTGTTCTAAAATTGAAAAATATTTTCCTTGTTTTATTATAAGTAATTGCACATTGCTTTACTTTTGCGCTATATTTCATTAAAACAAAATTATTCTTATGAATAGATAAAATTATTCTTTCTAACAATTTGGCAATTTTCTATCCGTGTTTCCTTTTTGAGTTTAAATGATGTTATGTAATGGACGTTGAACATCAGCGAACAGCAATACGACTATATATAATTCATAGATGGACTTATAAGTTGAAAAGAGCACTTTCCATACGACCACCTATCAAAACAAGCGCGGTTTTCGGTCCCAGTATAGGGTCCCCCGATTAGGTATAAAATAAGTTGCAAACGAGTATGGAAGAAATATTGGTGATTGAACTAATATTACCCGGGCGTTTTGGGTTTCTGAGGACATGATTTTCAGATACGTACGTATAGCAGAGGGTTAATCCCAGCGTTTCAATGAAACTGTACTCTAGTGATACATCAAATCGAGTCTGTAAAAAAGGGCCGTATACTATAGCAAGCAGCGCCATCTGTTAGTGAACTTTCGCACTATGTCGTATTGATGAGGTTGGGACATTGACTTTTTCGAATTCATTTGTGGAATGTGGATAGTTTGTTTGAAAAATCAGTTTCCTTGCATTCTTTCTGGGAAACGATGACTAATAGTCGCGTTTTTACTATTTCTAATCAAATCCTATATCCACCACTACAAAGTATTGCCTTTCCCATGTAAGTAATCAGAACGCTTCAAGAGTACTCATACTTACCAGGCACTGGGAATTGCCTTGATCAACAAGGAGGCTTCCCCGAACAGAGACTCACCATTGCACTTCGGTGGGTTGACGTTCGCCACATCCACAAAATGTGGTTGCTTGGGGTGCAAAATTTTTGGCAGTGGGACTGCGTTTACGCTCAGCGTGACGCGAAATTTAATGAGTTGCTTTTCGCACTATGGCGTGTTTGTTTAAAGGGAAGCGGGATTTCTGTATTCCCAGATCCCGCTTTCCTTCATTCCAATTTTCTGTTCGGTTTTTCATTTTTTTTCTTTCCTTTCGGGAACAATTCTAGTCCTGCTTTTTAGTCTGTGTTTCGGAGGAAAGTTTAATATTGAAAAGTCCTACTTGGGGGGAGGCGGGGTAGATTGGTTACGTTTTCTGGACCGATCCTCTTAGCCAATCCAACTCTGAGATGATTCACAATCGCTGGAAACAAGGAGCAAAGCCAAATACATTTTAACTGTTCTGAGAAGGGATGAAACAAGGGTGCCAGAATCAATTGTCAGCTACGATTATGTTTCATACGTTAGAACATCGAATTTATACGCTCAAAATCAAAAATCTTTTTTCAAGATTCATCTTATAATTGTACACTGCTGGCCACCGTAAATGCAACACCCTGAAGGAAGCATGCAAATAATATGAAATTTACAACATGCATTAACGGAGGTGAGATATGCAAATGATTAGAATTTCAGCGCAGACGCACATCACGCGCGCCTGTGGCGCCAATTCAAAGCGCTATTTAAGGCTTGGAGATTTCGACGATTTCAAGTACGGCAATTGTGTTTTTCTTGTGGGTTTTTCAAAAAAACGATCAATTATGCCTCGTAGAAAACAGCGATCATCTTTTGATCAAGTATCCGAGTTCGACAGAGGAAGGATAGTGGCCTACCGAGATTGTGGATTATCTTTCAGGGAAATCGGTAGTCGTGTTGGACGAAACCAAACAACTGTAATGCGGATATGTGATCGTTGGATGCAGGAGGGTACGACGGACCGACGTGTTCGATCGCATCCACCTCAGTGCACCACTTCACGTGATGACAGGCATATTGTGCGTATGGCAGTGACGGATCGCTCAGCCACATCACGAACCATAGCACAGCACATTCAGTCTGTACCGCATCATCCAGTGTCTGCGCGTACCATTCGACGCCGTTTACAGCAGAGTGGTCTGTCCGCAAGACGTCCATTGCTTCGTCTACCCTTGACGCAGAACCACAGACGTTTCCGCCGCCAATGGTGCGATGAAAGAAGGATGTGGACTGCAGAATGGAATGAAATTGTCTTTATTGACGAGTCACGCTTCTGTCTGCAACACCACGATGGTCGGATTCGAGTCTGGAGACACCGTGGGGAGAGGATGCTGAACAGCTGCGTTATGCACCGCCACACTGGTCCTGCACCGGGTATTATGGTATGGGGCGGTATTGGATATCACTCTCGCACTCCTCTAGTACGCATTGCCGGTGCTTTAAACAGCCAGCGCTGCATCTCCGAGGTGTTGGAGCCAGTTGTCCTTCCTTACCTTCAGGGCTTGCCCACAGCCATATTTCAACAGGATAATGCGCGACCACACGTGGCACGCATTGTCCAAGGGTTCTTCGTCAATCGCCAGATTGAATTGCTTCCCTGGCCAGCTCGCTCTCCGGATCTTTCGCCGATAGAAAACATGTGGTCCATGGTTGCTCAACGATTGACCCAGAATACATCCCCAGCTGCCACACCAGATCAACTTTGGCAACGTGTGGAAGCTGCTTGGTCTGCTGTACCCCAAGAACACATCCAAAGTCTCTTTGAATCAATGCCGAGGCGTGTGGCAGCGGTGATCTCCAACAATGGCGGCTACTCTGGCTACTGATTTTGGCAGGAACCACACTTCACAGAAGTCTATAAATTTAATCATTTGATACTTGGTCAACATGTTATCTACAAAATAAATTTTGTTGTGATATCTCTTGTCTTTCTTGGTGTTGCAATTTGGGTGGCCAGCAGTGTATTATTGTCAATAAGCTAACTGCTCGCTTGTTGGTTTGTCGCTCTATGGTCATTTTTAGCTACATAAGGGTTTATTAGGGGATGTACGGCTTATATAAAGTGGATTCCAAATCATTACGAAAATATCCATGCCATGACCAGGACTCGAACCGAGGACCAGAGTGCTTTGAGTTGAATAACAAGATTTATCTCGAAAGCACATGCCCACAAAAAATCAAATTTAGGGAAGTTAAGCGAATCACAGAACTGCTACTCAATCACCGATACTTTAGAATCAGTTCTTACCTGTTACTGGAATATCAAACATAACAGTGATTTGGTAGCAGTGATTTAAGAACAGTGATTGAGAGTATCGGTGATTTGGTAACAGTGATTGAGCTGATTTCGCTTAGCTGATACCTTGGCTGATATCGATACTGCTATTGCGACTGCGACCGGGATCTGTGATTCGGTATCAGTGGAAACTGTTACTGAGTTTCGGTGATTTGGTAGGGGTGACAGCTGTTTTATCGGTGATTCCCTCGATTGAGTGGGGCTCTGTGTCGGATTCGGGTTTCTCTAGAGGATTAGGATTTTCAACCGGATGCTAAAGAAGGCTTTATGACACACCAGGTTGCCGCGCATTTGTCTAAATAAATAAGCTCGACAGTTTAAAGGAAAGTTCAGAAGAAAGCGTTTTTAAAATTCACTATTTTAAATGACAAATTATTGCTTTCATCTTTCTCTCTGATTGGTACAGATGTATCCTACGCCGTGCAGTGTGGCAAAGCGATTTTTTTGGCGCACTTTATATATCGCCAAGGAAATCTTCCAAAATTGAATATATACTGCCATACATATGGATTAAATATATAAATATTGATAAAACAACATTTTGACTAGTAAAACACTGCAAATCTGGATTAAATATAATTGCGGAACAATGACTTTAGAAATTTAGTCAAGTGTATCTCGAAGCTTCGAGACTCGTTTGAACACTATTTCCTGACAGCTCAAGAGAAAATGCTTGATGACTTCAAATAGTTACTGAATGTGTTCAGCGTGAACAAAACACCATCCAGCTTAAACTCAGCAGAATACAAGGATAATCCTCACAGATTTGACATCTCACAGCGAACTAAAAATCGCATTTCAAAACCAGGGTATAGCTTACGTTTTTCTAAAAGGAAACAGAAAAAACATCGTTTTTCTTAACGATGTTTTTCTAATTTCGTTAACGATAGTTAATTTTCAAAAATAGAAAATAGCAAGAAATGATACAACCTGATGCGACTGACTGGGCCGTAACTAAATTGAAACTGAACATTTTAATTCTTCAAATTTACATGCAGCGGAAAAGAATTGGAAACAAGGACCAAAGAAATCTGAGTACAATTTGACAGAAATAAAAAGTACGTTCTAGAATTTTTAAATGAAAATTTTAAGTTTTGTGCCGAGGTTGCCATAAAAGCGGGAATAGTCTTACTAAAGATGTGCCATTACTCGCTACAAATAGGACGCCAAAGCGTTGCCACACAAGTATGCGTCCATCAAAGCTGAAGTCTGTTGACCTGGCGATAGAGGACCTACGGCCCAAATGCTTCAATAAAACTCCACCCTCATCCAATATTTCTTCAATAGGTAGCACCTAACAGTAACAGTTATAAATAACTGTTAAAATCATGGTTTTCCTAAACAGCAACAGTTAGAAATGGTAAAAAAGCAGTCGTGAAAAAAGGTTAGTATTGACATCGTTTACAATTGGAAACCAACAGCAACAAACATGGAAAACTGCTAATATTAACAGTTTCGGTATGGTTAGAAGCTAAGAGTAATAATTCATGCATGATGTAACACAGTCGTCAGCGCAGCGAAGGTTTGGTGTCGACTAGTAGAGGGCGCTACAAAGTCCACCAAACTGAATGACAGTTAAGGATAATTGTTTTTCCTCTGACAATTATTTCTTGAAGTGTCCTATTAAAGACGATCTATAGTAAATTGAACTGAAAATGCTCAAAATACTTAAGACTTATTTCTGCATACAAATTTCCCTGTCTTTTTTTTTTATTTACCATTAATTTTATTAAATAAATTTGGATAAGATGTTTCAATGCCTTCAGTCGTTAGCTTTGCGCAGAGGCAGTGTCATAGCCAATGAGGTTCTACCGAGGCGTGACTATTGCTAGTTGAAAACTTTTCCCAATACCCCGCCATGTCGACGTGCAATACCGTCGGCAGAGGCAATTTTTGGAAGCTCTTTCGGGAGCTTGTTTCTTGAAAAACAGAATTCATTTGCTTATCCACTAGATGGCGTTTACAAAGTTTCAGTGAAACTGCCTTCAACAATCAAACTCATATTTGCACTTTGATTTTAATTCGCATCTAGAGATGGGCTGAACTGTTATTTCACGACATCAGTGATAACGCTTATTATTAACTGCTGGTTATAATGGTTTTGTCAAAACTTTACTAATAATCTAAATTCTTCATTAACGACAGTTTGGATGAAAGAGGGATTATTAGTTTTCTCTGGATATCGGGTACCAATAACATCTGCAACTAAACTTTTTCGATAACTGTTAATTTGTTGTGTCAGTCGGAACTGCTATCGCAATACTAATATCTTTTTAATCAGTGTGATAGAAGAATCCTTATATTTGAGAATAATCAGCGAATTTATAAACAAGGTGTCGAGTGGGACTGGGAAACATACGCGTTCGGGAGCTTCATATACTGTAAAATCTAGCATTTCATAGTAACAGTTCTTACTGACTAATACCGAAAAATATATGTGGTTCTAAAATGCAATTGCGATTCTAAGCTGCGACTAAATCTAATTGGTTGGTTGTGAAGTACCCTACGAAATCACTGTTATTTTAATAATACAGTAACAAGTAGAACGGTGATTCAAAAATATCAGTAGTTAAGTAGCAGTTCTGCGATTCGCTTAACATCCCTACTGAAATCAAATCTTGAGGAAATCTTTACTAACTCTCCTCAGATGGTGTGTTAAGCTGCACCAACAATGTGAAAATTGAAACCTGTGATTTTTCAGGGCTTTGTTGTGATCCCTGGAGAGGAGCAAAACTATTATTTCACGATAACAGTGTCAATGGCTATTGCTAATTTGCGATAACAGTTCTGTTATAAATTAGCAACTAAAATTTGTTTTTTCACTGTTAAAAATCGACATTAACAATTGATTTTCAAAGAAATTCATTTTTCAAACAGGAATTTAATCTTTCTATTGTATTTTCATGGAATATCAAAACCTTAAATTTTTTAAAATTCAATTTAAATTACTTCAATGCTGTCTCAATAACATTTGTATCAATAATTGTTAAGGTTTTCCATAGTAGTTACTACCTGTTATTTTACAATAACACTGTTTTTTCAATCACTATTCGAATAGCAGTTTGTATCTGTTGGTGAATGGTAATAAGATTGATTCATTTTCGGTAGGACTCAATATAATCACACATTACATTGCAACAAAATTGATGATTACAAGAGACACGCGACAGAAAGCACTATCAATAAATTATATTTGATTCAATAGTCCAGATATTAGAATCGCAAGTTATAAAATTCAGCCGTTTAATCAAGAGTAAATATATTTGAGCAGAAATGAACGCTAAATCCCAAGGTCGGTTCGGTGACGTCACGAACGTAGCCACTCCTACTGCATGTATATCTTCCATTTCCTAATCATCACTTTAAAAATCCAACAAGGTCCAGTTTTGGCAAACACAAAAGTGAATCTCCAACGCACCTGAAAGAATTGACCCTGTGAGCTTCACGAGATTTCCGAGTAGCGTAGTATTGGCTTTTAACCAACAAACACACTTAATTGTAATTAATTAACCACATCTATTGGTTGAAAGAATTCATGGATTCTTGCAATCTTTAGAGGTTCTATTGGTCCTTTCCTTACAATAGGTATGCGTTTGAACCAAGGTTTCTAGAAAGTGAATACGTTTGCTCCAATAACACGAAACTCGTTCTGAGCGGAGAAATGATCGTGACGTATTGGCGGGAAAGTCAGACCCTGGCGCCTAGACGTTTCCCACACAACTGAACCGGATTTCGCCTTGAATTATTAAACTCGCAGAAGACGAATCCGATCCCACAAAACGAGGATTTTTCTTTTATTCAATAACTGATAATATGAAGCATTTACACAAGGAGCTTCATTAATGAAATGAATACCATTTTTGAGAAAAACGCTACTGAAAAGTATGAAAAACAGAAATCTCCAAGACCATTAACTACTCCCACAGCAACGCGTGGCCCGGTACATATAGTGTGGAATAAAATCCCAAAAACTCAACTTATAGCTCAAGCTCTGGAAAAATTACATAATTCTTTGTGAGTTTGCGTAGCCAAGAAATAAACTAGTGTCGGCGAAAGAAGGATCGCAGCCGCATCCGAATAATCCCTTATCCATGCACGTCTTCTTGAACCTGTGTTCGTATCCCGGTCTTGGAAAGGATGTTCTGAATGGTTCGAAACAACAGTGTTGAAAAACAGGTATGAACACGGGACTATAATTATTTCAAGCAAAATGGAGCCAGCTTTCAAATAAATTCTTCGATGGAATAAAAGATTGTCCTAATGCCAATATATTTTTTGCGTAGTGTTTTTGTTTTCCCACGATCCTTTTAATGGAATGCACAATAACTACGATACACCTTACTTTTCTCAAATCTGACTGTCCCCAAACAGTAACAAGCCAAAGATCCGAGGACAATATTTCGTCATTTTGAACCATGGTCAGATGACGAGGCGATACTTGACCCCATTCTCCAAACTTCCACACCACGCCAACGTGAGGACATTTGAAACCAAGACAGATTTAACGCGCACAATCCCCCACGTACACGACGGTCTTTGATTGGATCGAGTTTCGAACTCGCAACCTTCTGGTTGCTAATCCGCTGCTCTTCCAATCGGGCTTCCACGAATTCTTCTGTTAATATGTAAAAAAGTGATGACTGTTGCTCCATGATGAAATTTCCTTTTGATTTGAAAATTAAGAATTGTAACATAGAATGTTCTGACGAGATTAATTATTCAAATTGCTATCAAATTCGTTTTTCTAAAAATACTTTCCACCAGACATTAGGTGTTCTGTGAAAATTGATAAACCCTTTCATACTTAAAGCTAATTTTAGAATATTTCATTCAGGTCTAAGGTACTCTTCCTGCGGTTTGGTTGCTCTAGATTTAGTTTTTCATAAAAACTCTAGTTTGGTTCCCCGGTACTCAGGCACTTTTCAAACAATAATTTCCAATTTTGTATAATTGTGTCTTATGTTCCACAAGGAATCTGCATATGATGAGCATAGGTTAACTACCGAAGACCCTGGATTTTAAAAGAATAAATCATAACTGAAAAAGAAAAGTTGTGTAAAGAATGACTGTTAAATTAAATTACGAGCTATAAATGCTAATTTTGCGATTTATTAATGAGAGTTGGGCGATAGTAGTAATGTGTTAATTTTATTTCTAATAAACAAAGGTTTCACACTTAAAGGTTTGCCTATCTTAGTGTTTTTAGGAAAAGGCGCGTATTTTTCAAAGTTCTCACAAACGACTAAAACGTCCATTTTAGGGACATAACTGACGTAATTCTAGTCATACTTTATTGATGTACCAAGATGCTTTTGATCTACAATTTTAAAAGAAACCATTATCAAAAAATTCACTCTGTTTTAAGATTCTATTTATAAGGAAGAATCATTGAAAAATGACCACTTTTATCACTGTATTATATTTCCGAAAACCTTTTATAAACATCAATTTCAAAGCAAAAAAATATATTATTAATTTGAAAATTATACACTGCTTTAAAAATAAGATAAGAAATTACAAATTAATTGCCGATAACACAACAGAAAAAGTATACTTTGTGTATTCCAGTTGCAAGAGATTTGAAATAAGAGATCAGAGGGAAATAAAGAAATTAAATTGCTCTTTTAAAACATTTAATGAAAAATATGTACTTAAAATTAAACGTAACCTAATGTGTTTGTTCTAAAATTGAAAAATATTTTCCTTGTTTTATTATAAGTAATTGCACATTGCTTTACTTTTGCGCTATATTTCATTAAAACAAAATTATTCTTATGAATAGATAAAATTATTCTTTCTAACAATTTGGCAATTTTCTATCCGTGTTTCCTTTTTGAGTTTAAATGATGTTATGTAATGGACGTTGAACATCAGCGAACAGCAATACGACTATATATAATTCATAGATGGACTTATAAGTTGAAAAGAGCACTTTCCATACGACCACCTATCAAAACAAGCGCGGTTTTCGGTCCCAGTATAGGGTCCCCCGATTAGGTATAAAATAAGTTGCAAACGAGTATGGAAGAAATATTGGTGATTGAACTAATATTACCCGGGCGTTTTGGGTTTCTGAGGACATGATTTTCAGATACGTACGTATAGCAGAGGGTTAATCCCAGCGTTTCAATGAAACTGTACTCTAGTGATACATCAAATCGAGTCTGTAAAAAAGGGCCGTATACTATAGCAAGCAGCGCCATCTGTTAGTGAACTTTCGCACTATGTCGTATTGATGAGGTTGGGACATTGACTTTTTCGAATTCATTTGTGGAATGTGGATAGTTTGTTTGAAAAATCAGTTTCCTTGCATTCTTTCTGGGAAACGATGACTAATAGTCGCGTTTTTACTATTTCTAATCAAATCCTATATCCACCACTACAAAGTATTGCCTTTCCCATGTAAGTAATCAGAACGCTTCAAGAGTACTCATACTTACCAGGCACTGGGAATTGCCTTGATCAACAAGGAGGCTTCCCCGAACAGAGACTCACCATTGCACTTCGGTGGGTTGACGTTCGCCACATCCACAAAATGTGGTTGCTTGGGGTGCAAAATTTTTGGCAGTGGGACTGCGTTTACGCTCAGCGTGACGCGAAATTTAATGAGTTGCTTTTCGCACTATGGCGTGTTTGTTTAAAGGGAAGCGGGATTTCTGTATTCCCAGATCCCGCTTTCCTTCATTCCAATTTTCTGTTCGGTTTTTCATTTTTTTTCTTTCCTTTCGGGAACAATTCTAGTCCTGCTTTTTAGTCTGTGTTTCGGAGGAAAGTTTAATATTGAAAAGTCCTACTTGGGGGGAGGCGGGGTAGATTGGTTACGTTTTCTGGACCGATCCTCTTAGCCAATCCAACTCTGAGATGATTCACAATCGCTGGAAACAAGGAGCAAAGCCAAATACATTTTAACTGTTCTGAGAAGGGATGAAACAAGGGTGCCAGAATCAATTGTCAGCTACGATTATGTTTCATACGTTAGAACATCGAATTTATACGCTCAAAATCAAAAATCTTTTTTCAAGATTCATCTTATAATTGTACACTGCTGGCCACCGTAAATGCAACACCCTGAAGGAAGCATGCAAATAATATGAAATTTACAACATGCATTAGCGGAGGTGAGATATGCAAATGATTAGAATTTCAGCGCAGACGCACATCACGCGCGCCTGTGGCGCCAATTCAAAGCGCTATTTAAGGCTTGGAGATTTCGACGATTTCAAGTACGGCAATTGTGTTTTTCTTGTGGGTTTTTCAAAAAAACGATCAATTATGCCTCGTAGAAAACAGCGATCATCTTTTGATCAAGTATCCGAGTTCGACAGAGGAAGGATAGTGGCCTACCGAGATTGTGGATTATCTTTCAGGGAAATCGGTAGTCGTGTTGGACGAAACCAAACAACTGTAATGCGGATATGTGATCGTTGGATGCAGGAGGGTACGACGGACCGACGTGTTCGATCGCATCCACCTCAGTGCACCACTTCACGTGATGACAGGCATATTGTGCGTATGGCAGTGACGGATCGCTCAGCCACATCACGAACCATAGCACAGCACATTCAGTCTGTACCGCATCATCCAGTGTCTGCGCGTACCATTCGACGCCGTTTACAGCAGAGTGGTCTGTCCGCAAGACGTCCATTGCTTCGTCTACCCTTGACGCAGAACCACAGACGTTTCCGCCGCCAATGGTGCGATGAAAGAAGGATGTGGACTGCAGAATGGAATGAAATTGTCTTTATTGACGAGTCACGCTTCTGTCTGCAACACCACGATGGTCGGATTCGAGTCTGGAGACACCGTGGGGAGAGGATGCTGAACAGCTGCGTTATGCACCGCCACACTGGTCCTGCACCGGGTATTATGGTATGGGGCGGTATTGGATATCACTCTCGCACTCCTCTAGTACGCATTGCCGGTGCTTTAAACAGCCAGCGCTGCATCTCCGAGGTGTTGGAGCCAGTTGTCCTTCCTTACCTTCAGGGCTTGCCCACAGCCATATTTCAACAGGATAATGCGCGACCACACGTGGCACGCATTGTCCAAGGGTTCTTCGTCAATCGCCAGATTGAATTGCTTCCCTGGCCAGCTCGCTCTCCGGATCTTTCGCCGATAGAAAACATGTGGTCCATGGTTGCTCAACGATTGACCCAGAATACATCCCCAGCTGCCACACCAGATCAACTTTGGCAACGTGTGGAAGCTGCTTGGTCTGCTGTACCCCAAGAACACATCCAAAGTCTCTTTGAATCAATGCCGAGGCGTGTGGCAGCGGTGATCTCCAACAATGGCGGCTACTCTGGCTACTGATTTTGGCAGGAACCACACTTCACAGAAGTCTATAAATTTAATCATTTGATACTTGGTCAACATGTTATCTACAAAATAAATTTTGTTGTGATATCTCTTGTCTTTCTTGGTGTTGCAATTTGGGTGGCCAGCAGTGTATTATTGTCAATAAGCTAACTGCTCGCTTGTTGGTTTGTCGCTCTATGGTCATTTTTAGCTACATAAGGGTTTATTAGGGGATGTACGGCTTATATAAAGTGGATTCCAAATCATTACGAAAATATCCATGCCATGACCAGGACTCGAACCGAGGACCAGAGTGCTTTGAGTTGAATAACAAGATTTATCTCGAAAGCACATGCCCACAAAAAATCAAATTTAGGGAAGTTAAGCGAATCACAGAACTGCTACTCAATCACCGATACTTTAGAATCAGTTCTTACCTGTTACTGGAATATCAAACATAACAGTGATTTGGTAGCAGTGATTTAAGAACAGTGATTGAGAGTATCGGTGATTTGGTAACAGTGATTGAGCTGATTTCGCTTAGCTGATACCTTGGCTGATATCGATACTGCTATTGCGACTGCGACCGGGATCTGTGATTCGGTATCAGTGGAAACTGTTACTGAGTTTCGGTGATTTGGTAGGGGTGACAGCTGTTTTATCGGTGATTCCCTCGATTGAGTGGGGCTCTGTGTCGGATTCGGGTTTCTCTAGAGGATTAGGATTTTCAACCGGATGCTAAAGAAGGCTTTATGACACACCAGGTTGCCGCGCATTTGTCTAAATAAATAAGCTCGACAGTTTAAAGGAAAGTTCAGAAGAAAGCGTTTTTAAAATTCACTATTTTAAATGACAAATTATTGCTTTCATCTTTCTCTCTGATTGGTACAGATGTATCCTACGCCGTGCAGTGTGGCAAAGCGATTTTTTTGGCGCACTTTATATATCGCCAAGGAAATCTTCCAAAATTGAATATATACTGCCATACATATGGATTAAATATATAAATATTGATAAAACAACATTTTGACTAGTAAAACACTGCAAATCTGGATTAAATATAATTGCGGAACAATGACTTTAGAAATTTAGTCAAGTGTATCTCGAAGCTTCGAGACTCGTTTGAACACTATTTCCTGACAGCTCAAGAGAAAATGCTTGATGACTTCAAATAGTTACTGAATGTGTTCAGCGTGAACAAAACACCATCCAGCTTAAACTCAGCAGAATACAAGGATAATCCTCACAGATTTGACATCTCACAGCGAACTAAAAATCGCATTTCAAAACCAGGGTATAGCTTACGTTTTTCTAAAAGGAAACAGAAAAAACATCGTTTTTCTTAACGATGTTTTTCTAATTTCGTTAACGATAGTTAATTTTCAAAAATAGAAAATAGCAAGAAATGATACAACCTGATGCGACTGACTGGGCCGTAACTAAATTGAAACTGAACATTTTAATTCTTCAAATTTACATGCAGCGGAAAAGAATTGGAAACAAGGACCAAAGAAATCTGAGTACAATTTGACAGAAATAAAAAGTACGTTCTAGAATTTTTAAATGAAAATTTTAAGTTTTGTGCCGAGGTTGCCATAAAAGCGGGAATAGTCTTACTAAAGATGTGCCATTACTCGCTACAAATAGGACGCCAAAGCGTTGCCACACAAGTATGCGTCCATCAAAGCTGAAGTCTGTTGACCTGGCGATAGAGGACCTACGGCCCAAATGCTTCAATAAAACTCCACCCTCATCCAATATTTCTTCAATAGGTAGCACCTAACAGTAACAGTTATAAATAACTGTTAAAATCATGGTTTTCCTAAACAGCAACAGTTAGAAATGGTAAAAAAGCAGTCGTGAAAAAAGGTTAGTATTGACATCGTTTACAATTGGAAACCAACAGCAACAAACATGGAAAACTGCTAATATTAACAGTTTCGGTATGGTTAGAAGCTAAGAGTAATAATTCATGCATGATGTAACACAGTCGTCAGCGCAGCGAAGGTTTGGTGTCGACTAGTAGAGGGCGCTACAAAGTCCACCAAACTGAATGACAGTTAAGGATAATTGTTTTTCCTCTGACAATTATTTCTTGAAGTGTCCTATTAAAGACGATCTATAGTAAATTGAACTGAAAATGCTCAAAATACTTAAGACTTATTTCTGCATACAAATTTCCCTGTCTTTTTTTTTTATTTACCATTAATTTTATTAAATAAATTTGGATAAGATGTTTCAATGCCTTCAGTCGTTAGCTTTGCGCAGAGGCAGTGTCATAGCCAATGAGGTTCTACCGAGGCGTGACTATTGCTAGTTGAAAACTTTTCCCAATACCCCGCCATGTCGACGTGCAATACCGTCGGCAGAGGCAATTTTTGGAAGCTCTTTCGGGAGCTTGTTTCTTGAAAAACAGAATTCATTTGCTTATCCACTAGATGGCGTTTACAAAGTTTCAGTGAAACTGCCTTCAACAATCAAACTCATATTTGCACTTTGATTTTAATTCGCATCTAGAGATGGGCTGAACTGTTATTTCACGACATCAGTGATAACGCTTATTATTAACTGCTGGTTATAATGGTTTTGTCAAAACTTTACTAATAATCTAAATTCTTCATTAACGACAGTTTGGATGAAAGAGGGATTATTAGTTTTCTCTGGATATCGGGTACCAATAACATCTGCAACTAAACTTTTTCGATAACTGTTAATTTGTTGTGTCAGTCGGAACTGCTATCGCAATACTAATATCTTTTTAATCAGTGTGATAGAAGAATCCTTATATTTGAGAATAATCAGCGAATTTATAAACAAGGTGTCGAGTGGGACTGGGAAACATACGCGTTCGGGAGCTTCATATACTGTAAAATCTAGCATTTCATAGTAACAGTTCTTACTGACTAATACCGAAAAATATATGTGGTTCTAAAATGCAATTGCGATTCTAAGCTGCGACTAAATCTAATTGGTTGGTTGTGAAGTACCCTACGAAATCACTGTTATTTTAATAATACAGTAACAAGTAGAACGGTGATTCAAAAATATCAGTAGTTAAGTAGCAGTTCTGCGATTCGCTTAACATCCCTACTGAAATCAAATCTTGAGGAAATCTTTACTAACTCTCCTCAGATGGTGTGTTAAGCTGCACCAACAATGTGAAAATTGAAACCTGTGATTTTTCAGGGCTTTGTTGTGATCCCTGGAGAGGAGCAAAACTATTATTTCACGATAACAGTGTCAATGGCTATTGCTAATTTGCGATAACAGTTCTGTTATAAATTAGCAACTAAAATTTGTTTTTTCACTGTTAAAAATCGACATTAACAATTGATTTTCAAAGAAATTCATTTTTCAAACAGGAATTTAATCTTTCTGTTGTATTTTCATGGAATATCAAAACCTTAAATTTTTTAAAATTCAATTTAAATTACTTCAATGCTGTCTCAATAACATTTGTATCAATAATTGTTAAGGTTTTCCATAGTAGTTACTACCTGTTATTTTACAATAACACTGTTTTTTGAATCACTATTCGAATAGCAGTTTGTATCTGTTGGTGAATGGTAATAAGATTGATTCATTTTCGGTAGGACTCAATATAATCACACATTACATTGCAACAAAATTGATGATTACAAGAGACACGCGACAGAAAGCACTATCAATAAATTATATTTGATTCAATAGTCCAGATATTAGAATCGCAAGTTATAAAATTCAGCCGTTTAATCAAGAGTAAATATATTTGAGCAGAAATGAACGCTAAATCCCAAGGTCGGTTCGGTGACGTCACGAACGTAGCCACTCCTACTGCATGTATATCTTCCATTTCCTAATCATCACTTTAAAAATCCAACAAGGTCCAGTTTTGGCAAACACAAAAGTGAATCTCCAACGCACCTGAAAGAATTGACCCTCTGAGCTTCACGAGATTTCCGAGTAGCGTAGTATTGGCTTTTAACCAACAAACACACTTAATTGTAATTAATTAACCACATCTATTGGTTGAAAGAATTCATGGATTCTTGCAATCTTTAGAGGTTCTATTGGTCCTTTCCTTACAATAGGTATGCGTTTGAACCAAGGTTTCTAGAAAGTGAATACGTTTGCTCCAATAACACGAAACTCGTTCTGAGCGGAGAAATGATCGTGACGTATTGGCGGGAAAGTCAGACCCTGGCGCCTAGACGTTTCCCACACAACTGAACCGGATTTCGCCTTGAATTATTAAACTCGCAGAAGACGAATCCGATCCCACAAAACGACGATTTTTCTTTTATTCAATAACTGATAATATGAAGCATTTACACAAGGAGCTTCATTAATGAAATGAATACCATTTTTGAGAAAAACGCTACTGAAAAGTATGAAAAACAGAAATCTCCAAGACCATTAACTACTCCCACAGCAACGCGTGGCCCGGTACATATAGTGTGGAATAAAATCCCAAAAACTCAACTTATAGCTCAAGCTCTGGAAAAATTACATAATTCTTTGTGAATTTGCGTAGCCAAGAAATAAACTAGTGTCGGCGAATGAAGGATCGCAGCCGCATCGGAATAATCCCTTATCCACGCATGTCTTCTTGGCCCTGGGTTCGAATCCCGGTCTGGGAAAGGATGTTCTGAATGGTTCGAAACAACAGTGTTGAAAAACAGGTATGAACACGGGACTATAATTATTTCAAGTAAAATGGAGCCAGCTTTCAAATAAATTCTTCGATGGAAAAAAAGATTGTCCTAATGCCAATATATTTTGCGTAGTGTTTTTGTTTTCCCACTTTCTCACGATCCTTTTAATGGAATGCACAATAACTACGATACACCTTACTTTTCTCAAATCTGACTGTCCCCAAACAGTAACAAGCCAAAGATCCGAGGACAATATTTCGTCATTTTGAACCATGGTCAGATGACGAGGCGATACTTGACCCCATTCTCCAAACTTCCACACCACGCCAACGTGAGGACATTTGAAACCAAGACAGATTTAACGCGCACAATCCCCCACGTACACGACGGTCTTTGATTGGATCGAGTTTCGAACTCGCAACCTTCTGGTTGGTAATCCGCTGCTCTTCCAATCGGGCTTCCACGAATTCTTCTGTTAATATGTAAAAAGTGATGACTGTTGCTCCATGATGAAATTTCCTTTTGATTTGAAAATTAAGAATTGTAACATAGAATGTTCTGACGAGATTAATTATTCAAATTGCTATCAAATTCGTTTTTCTAAAAATACTTTCCACCAGACATTAGGTGTTCTGTGAAAATTGATAAACCCTTTCATACTTAAAGCTAATTTTAGAATATTTCATTCAGGTCTAAGGTACTCTTCCTGCGGTTTGGTTACTCTAGATTTAGTTTTTCATAAAAACTCTAGTTTGGTTCCCCGGTACTCAGGCACTTTTCAAACAATAATTTCCAATTTTGTATAATTGTGTCTTATATTCCACAAGGAATCTGCATAACAAAGGTTAACTACCGAAGACCCTGATTTTTAAAAGAATAAATCATCTACGCAATCAATAGTTACAGATCGGTTGTTTTTAAATAAAATAGGATGCACTTAATTGAGTGTTAATCGTGTTCAATGAATTGAATACATACTCAAATATGTATAAACATAAACAGATAACATCTTTGCTACGCTAATTAAACGCAAGAACTTTCCCGATCACTGCAAATCCCTTGAGGATAGATGTCTGGTAAAACTGCGAAAGTAGGCCCGGGGAGTCCCATCCACAAAGCCAATGAAACAGCAGGGGGAGTGGTTAATGGTTTTGGAAATTCCTGCTTTTCACACTTTTCAGCAGCGTTTTTCTCAAAAATGGTATTCATTTCATTAATGAGGCTCCTTGTGTAAATGCTTCATATTATCAGTTATTGAATAAAAGAAAAATCGTCGTTTTGTGGTATCGGATTCGTCTTCTGCGAGTTTAATTATTCAAGGCGAAATCCAATTCAGTTGTATGGGAAACGTCTAGGCGACAGGGTCTAACTTTCCCGTCAGTACATCACGATACTACGTAAAACGCATTATACTGCAACTCGCATTTCGGCCAGATGGCTCCCCCTGCCTTCATCCAAAGGCAAATGTTGCAAACGGGGCCTTTTTTGATTTGTCGGGGACTGAATATCCTCAGTTCCCGTCGAAGAGTTTCCAATCAGCTGCTTGATAGCTTTAAGCGAAAGGCTTTGTGGGTTGAAACATTATTTAGTCTGTAGTATAAATGCATTTAAGACGGACAGATCCAACAAATGAAAAAAAAACATTTTTTTTGTCCATTTCAGCGATTTTCTTCCGAAAGTATAACTATTAGCCATTCGATCGCAGAGATCAACAAAACCCATATTTTTATTATAATCAGCAACAACTTGCGGCTTGACGTTTTCTTTTTTTTTTGTTTGTTTGGATCATGCATGTACAGAGGCTGTTCGGACATTTTTTGGACGATTTGATGAGCTGTAAAAAAATTGTATGCTACGAAAGAATTTTATTTTCACAGCAGTTAAATAGTTAAAGTATAACTTATCGTCTGCTAACTCAGAGTTTTTACTTTCAAAATGGCGCTTTTAAATAAGCAATGGATGGAAGGCTGTTTCCTCTCTTTCCGAAGAGAATTATGCTTATTCAATTATTCAAAAACGCTTTAAAAGTCATGGTTTTTCGATATCTAAAGGTACGATAAATAATATTATTAATAAGAAAGGAAAAAAACGTAAAAATACTTCCAAAAAAGAAAACAGTTCTGAGAATATTTGTAAGGTAAGATCTTTAATTTTAAAAGAGAATCCGCCAAGTCAAAGGATTATAGCAACGTGAACGTGAGAACTTTCTCTGAGATTTATGATTTTTGCCGGCTTTGCATATAATGGAAAATTAAAAGTAAAAAGAGGGGGAAAATGTAAAAATCAACTTCCACATATTATCAAGACCATATTTTATCCCCAATATTCAAAAAAGAAATATCATATCTTTACCCACAGTGCCAACAATCAATAGAACTGCATCAGGGTATAAAGCAAGCAGCCACACATCTAACTCGACTATTAAATTATTGGAAAAAATGGAACAAGAAACTGGTATCAAGTCAACACCATTTACTGATATTCCTGCTAAATCTCCAGATGTTTCACCCATGGACTTTTAAAAAGGGCATTATCGAAACGTCGACCGAAAACCATTCAAGGACTGGAAAACGGTGGAGCAAGAATGGGACAAAATACCACTGTCGATACTAGTCATTATTATCATGGAAATTAAGGTGTAGAAAGATAGTTAACAATAAGGGCTATCAAATGGAACATTTAAAACACAAAAATTTCATGTAAAAAAATTGAGCTTCAGTCCATTAAAATCGTTCAAAAAATGCTCGAACAGCCTCTGTATACCTCTCGCTCATTTTTCCAGCAACAGCCGTCATTCCCTCGCTATATTTTACTCTTATCACCACGTTGCAACTTTGGGGAAGAAATGTCTTTAAGAAATTTTTTTCGATTAGAACGAACTGTGCCACTAAAATTTAGTTTGAAATTTACGGCCAGATCTTGAAACAAAACAGGCGAGGAGAAAAAGTTATCCATAAATAATTTATGGCCTGTTTTTTAAACATTCAGCCAAATTTCGAACAACCTGATGTGAGGCTGGTAAACCTAACGCCTTCGGATTAATCCTCTCCGGTGTACACTTTCATATCGTAAGTATAACCGTTCTTATCGGCTATTTTGTAGTTTAATTCCCCACCTCTTATATTTTTTGGGGATGTATTGCCGAATGACACGATCTTTTGGAAGAACTTTTATGTATGGTCAATTTTGACAATATCATGTGTATTGGTGGTAGTTGAGAATAAATTGAGATATGATAAATTTCAAAGTTTTTAAAATGTAATTTCATTGCATTGACATTCCACAATTATTTAAATATCTCTACTATCTATCCCCTCTAACAATACTCCTAAACACAATTAACTTGCAAAACAGGGTAGGCCTAAGGGGCTCTGCCATAAATTGATTCTTAAAAGGGCTCCGCGAATCAAAAAGGTTGGGAATCTGTTCGACACAACTCTTCCAAAAGTCTGAAAAGTTGATAAGACCATGAGATAAATAGGTAGGTAGTTCACTAACGTCGCACTGGAGCAACATAGCGGGCTATTGGCGACAGTCCGGGATAAATCCCTAAGGGAAAGATCAAAGGACAACGCGTCGTAATTTTGAACCACGGTCAGATGACGAGATAAATAGGATAATTTAAAATGTGCTATAAGCGGAGTTGAATACGGAAGAAAAAGCGTGTCAGAGGGCAATAAATGTGAACTGCAGAATGGATAACTGAATGCACAAATATGCAAATAATCCCACACGTTGAGCCATAAAATAATTGTTTTTTCACAAGTTTCCTCAAAATCTAGAATCAAATATTTGTTAAAAATGGGCACCCATATACAAAGATATAAAGAAATGCAATTTATACCGCCAAGAGAATGAGGGCAGGAGCTTAAGCTCTTGTAGTACTCTCCCTTTTACATGCAGCCGAACTAGATCACCTTGAAGCCTTCACTTCCAAAAACTTCTCAAAACTGTTTATATTTTTGGTATTTCATTAAAATACTAGAATATATTGAAATGTGTTTTTTCAATGTATTCTAGTATTTGATTTATTGGTAGTTCATAAACATAATTGACTTTGTAAGTCTTGCATATGAATCCCAGATGACTAATCTGAGGTAACACGAGATTCTACCAGCATATTATTTCTTTCCAAAATTAAATAAACAATACTGACAGATAGGGGAATGGATTTGAAAACACAAAACTATAAGTAATCATTTAATTTGAAAAAGTTTAGATTGATTACAATGAATATTTTAACAATTTAAAATACAAAATGTTATTACTATCTTTATAAAAATTTATTCACAATTTGAAATATTTTAAAAGCAAAATGAAATGAGTTGGCAGCATACAAATATAAATTTTATTTTTGAACTAAAAATAACTGGAACTGTCAGTTAAATCACAAAAACATACTAACAAAGCAGGTACTCTACAGACGATACTAGCTCATTCAGCAAATAAATTATAAATAGGAATGAATTCATACAAAATTTTACACTTCTTTTATTATAGAAAAAGTTTATTCAATTTTTATCACATAAATTTCACATATAAAAATAATTTCATAGAATACGCATTTTTAACTAAACTAATAATTATGATTGACAAATAATCAATGTATAAAAAAATGTATACGTAAGGAAAATATCTATTTAAACACAAAAATAAATAAAACATCATAATACTTGCAATGTTGATGAAATAAGCAAACCACTTATTTTGATCCCATAAATTCTGAGTATAACTACTATTCAACAGATGACAATAATTCATTAAAGCAAATGAATGATACATTAAAAAGCATTAACATGAATAGAAGTATAGGATTGAAGGTCTTGGTTGATAATCAAATCAATCTTGATTTAATATATAGTACAAAGTGACTTACTATTATTAACATAAATTATATATTTTGAAAAATATATTCTATTCATGATATAACAGACAATAAATATTAATTATTTAAAAAAATAACTAATATATGACTATGAAATCCACAATTCAAATTAAAAACATGTTACATTTTATTAGTTAGAGAGGGTACAAATAAAAAAACCACAAAACAAATTCATTTGTTACAATTTTCCCCATACCTATAACTAAAACTCATTTTATTTACTTCAAAGAGTCTTAAAAATAATTACTCTTTTCGTAACTACAAATTCAGAATCAAGCAGATTTAGACATTAAAAAAAAATAGATTTATACATAATAATCAAAATATTTCTTTAATATAATCATTAATTTATTACTGGTAGGAAGAAACAGCAATGGTAAATAGTAATGATAAAAAATTAATACCTAAATCTATAGTTCAAAACATTGATAGCATTCACATACAGATCAATAACAGAGCCTAAATTATAAATAAACAAATGTTGTAAAGATTTGCATGAATTCACAATACCAAATTTAAAATTGTATGTGAAAAACTTTTTAGAAAAGTTGTATAATTTTAGTAAAAATAGCATCTTTAAAAACAGCAACAATGATGTTAAAAGCATGTGCATTTTAAAATCAATTTCAAGAACATAAAAAATGGCACAACAAACTTAATCTGAGTATAAAAATTATGCAATATGTCCCATTAATTTCAATCAATTTATAAATATTTAGTATATACACAGAAATCAAGATTTTTCCAACAGAGATCAAAGTCGCATATAATAAAAATATTTTTTTTTTACGAAGACGAACATTGCTTCTTTTCATCTGTCTCATTTTCATCCTTTTTCTCAAGATCTGGTTTTCCAGCATCACTACATAGTGGAATCTCATTTTCTTGTATACTGGGATGTATTTTTTTCTTAGAAACCATGAAATCAGGAATCTAATTTAAAGGATTAGAGTTTAATATGAAAAGGAAGAGAATAGAGAAAACTATCCGAAAGAAAAAATTAACAGAAAACATTTTTGAGATAGCAGCTGAATATTTCAGAAAGCCTAACAGATTTTGTATGCTCCTTAACATTCTAAACTATATTTCCTAACAGTTAGAATAATTTCATAATCTGGCACATTTCATATCTAGCACCCATTCGAAAAAACACTTAATTCGCAATCAAATTGTGTGTATAAGTTTGGATTCTAAACAAAAAAAAATTGATTCTAAAACAATATAACAAGATTTAGAAAAAGTGGTGTTTAAATGAACATTATATGCGAACTTTACTTAGAAAGAAACTGAATTTTTGCAGAACAAAAAGTACTATTTGAAAACTCTAAAATTCAGATTTTACTCTAATTCTCTATTATATAAGTTGATTAGGTTTTGACACAAGAGCAATATTTAATTCAGGTTTTGTAAAAAAAAGACTTCAAATATTTGGTTTCTCTCATGACAAATGTTATTCTTGAAAAGTGTGTCGTCTTGATATTATATTTATTAAGCATGTGCAAACTATCATATTAGAGAATATGTTTTTAACTATACAAATGTAAACATGATATGGAATGCGATTAAAAATTAATTTGGAAGAAAAGAGTTGTGGAAGGAGTGTAAAAGGCTCGGTGCACACATCCGATTTTAAAACGTACGGCGCCGAAGACAAACTGTGCACACACAACCGTGAAATGACGACTGTACTCATTTGGCTGCCAGTTGCGATGGATGTCTATTGAAGGAAACGTATTTGTTTCGCTTACTTGGTGCACAAAAAATACATTTTGAAACAAAATAGACGTTATTGGATACATCCATTTACTGATTTAAGACTTACAAGAGGTAGATTTTATACATCTTTTGCGGATTTTCGAGAAAACCCAGGTAAGTTTTTAATTACTTCCGAATGAGTGTTCGATTAATTGACGAACTTGCGGGAAAAATTACTGACAAGATTATGTCTCAAAATACCTGGATGAAACTCCATACCTCCATTGGAAGCAAAACACCAACCCACGCTCATCTTTTCTTTGTTCGGTCATGAGTTTTCTGCAGCGATATTCCATATTTCACACAGGATACCTTTTTACTTCGCCAATAAACAATTCTATATCCAAATCACCAAAATTTACCGCCATTACTATAAAAATATTAATAATTTATGTAAAATAATAAGCCGCATTTACTTATAGTGAACAAGGTACTGAAGGACCAGAGGAGCGTGAGCGGCTACAGTGCGGCACAATTGCACACAGCACAAATTGCACGCAAAGTGTACTACACTCGGATCTCCTGTATCTCAGACCGCACTTACGGTGCCGCAGCGGCACCGTACTTTTAAAAATCGGATGTGTGCACCGGGCCAAAAAGTTGATCCATATTCTTTGGATTGCCCTTAATTTATTAATAAACGTCTACATTTTACTAACAAGCATTCCCCTCCATGTGTACAACCGAAAAGCTCATCTACGACTATTTAATGCAATCTTAATGTAATCTGAGCACCCGAAGTGACTAGATCTGGACACTAACGGATTAATGCAATTTTGTGGGTGGGGGCGGTTGGTTGGAAGATGCAACAAACCGGGGGTCTGGGATACCCCCAGAGAAACGGTGGGTCCTCCCCTGAAAATTTTGAAAAAATACCTTCAAAAACTAGCATTTTTAAGTTGTTTTTAGACTTTAAGTCTGATATAAAATACGTGTAAAAATGTACTTTAGACAAATAATCACTTTAAATTTCTTGAAATGCGTAGCTTTTAAAAACTTTGCAAAACTGGCTCCATTTACATAACTGTTAATACAAAAATCACAAATTCTATAAGCCTCTTGTCAACATAGAGCTGCTAAGCAAATTAAAAGATAAAACATTGAAATTAGCATGAAAATACTTTTAAAATAGTATTTTGTAGGTCGTTGAGAGTTACGTTTTTGTTAGCTTTTAATTCCTAAATATACATACTTTTATTTTAAAAATAACATTAGGAAAATAATAAATAGAAACTTAGATATTCTTTACAAATTATTTTATTTTTCAATACAATTTACAATGACACTCATTTTGAAACAAAAATTGTATGAATTGAAAAAACGATATCCATATTAATTGTATTATTGCAAGAACGTATTTTAGACTAATGTCTCATTAGTCATTATCTCCAAAGAAGTACAATGTAAACAGTAAGAATGATGTTACGCCGTTACGGTAACTCAAAAACTTACTTAAGGTGCATAAAACTGTAGTTTTGAATGTAATATTGTGTTTTTTTTATATTTTGAGTAGTTAACGTTTTGAAATAAAAATTCTGCATAAAAAAATTATTGAGTTTATATTGTACATATTAGCACTATACTCGTATAGTACATATTTGATCTGCTTCATACATATTAGCAGGCAGTTTGCACTTTTTACAGTTGCGATATAAAATTAAAAGAGTAACCTAGTGTATGAATGTTGAGTTCAATAACAAACTTTTTGACATCACAAAAGAACATCATGTTTTTCTCTTCTTTTCCCCTTCTCAATATACCTATCTATAATTTTCTTTGTCAATAAGGATGTCTCTATGAACATATAGAAAATCAAGTCCAGTTAAGCGGTTTTGACCACAACAGTTTCTCAACCAAGTTTTGATCAGTTTTAGTGTCGAGAAAGATCTTTCTGCTGTTGCAGTTGACATAGGAAGATAAGAAAAAATCACCATAAAGATCTAATTAAGGGGAATGTTTCTGGGGTGCAAAATTGCACACACTCAACTGCATAGCCTGGTAAAGGGGTTTTGTTCGCATCTCCCCTTTTCCACCTACAGTTTGATTTCTGCCTTCAGATTAGAAAGTCACTTCCAGCCTCTCCAACTCCCATTACTCGGTAGTACTTTTTAGCCAGTGTTTTCTACAGAGCAGGACCTTCTGTTTCCGTGCGTAACTTTGGCATGGCGCTGGTAAACAAAATGAGTTTTTACCTTTTTGCTTCCAGGGGGAGGGGCGATCGCCCCCTCCTTAAATCCGTCCTTGGGTATGGACCCCTGGTGACTGGAGTCTTCATCTCCAGGTGAATTTGGAGTAGACTTAATGACCATGCAATAACCTGGACAGACTTTATAAGAAAATACGACCTAGTAGCATGAAATCATTGACAGCACAGTAGGCTAAAGAAAAAGCTGTTTTTCTCACGAAGAGATTTTATAATTGCATTTGTTAACCAATTGGATAAACACTGCCTTTTTCAAATTTTTTTGGAAAGCAACAAATTATTACTAATAAGTAATAAGCAAACATTCCATGAACCTTATGTAGTTGCAAGAGATCAAGAACCTTATGTAGTTGCAAGAGATCAAGAACCTTATGTAGTTGCAAGAGATCATGAGAAAGGGTAGAGATCAGAGATTTTCATACATGCTGTGGCTTTCAGATCATCTGCGTTAAGCAAGATATTTGATGTTCCTTGATATGTAATCGAGAAAATAAATCCAAAATCATTTGCAGCTGATGATTTATAAGAAACTGCATTTGATTATAAAACTAATATTTATTGAGATCACTGTCAGGATAATCCTGTCACCATACAGCTGTCAAATCTTCTGCGGAATAAATGCTACTTCTACAGCAAATTTTTCTTTGCTTGTTTTGCTCATAACCATCATCGATTTTACTTTTTTCTCAAGATTTTGCCATTAAAAAACTCTTTTACCTTCATCCCCTCCACATTTAAAGTTAAAATGCAAATCTTAAATTAAAATGTGAAATGAAATTAATTTTAACACCTTTTTTATACAAAGAAATCAGGCCATAAGACTAAAAAGATTGGTTTAGTCTTCTATGGAAGATAGAGCAAATTTTATTTCTCAATAGAGAAAAAATACTGTATGTGATGTGAGTGAATAATTTGTTTGAAATTCACTCCATAGAATTTGAAAAATGGCATGTGTTTTAGGAGTTTACAGTATAAAATATGCCTTAACATTTACTTTGCTTCATCAAAGGAATACTGCTTCAATAAGTATTCCTAACAAGTGTATTACGAATTTCTAAAACAAAGTTACAAATGAAACAACATTTTTTTACAGCATACAAATTTTACCTTTGCCTAGTATTTTAGGAGTGGAACTCTAGCAGAAATGTCGCAAATTAAATTTTAATAAAAAATTTTACCTAAGAGTTTTTAATAGAAAAAAAATAACCACATTGGGCTGTACTTCCAATTTTCGAAAAAAATTTGCTAAATACAGAATAACACAAAAGTTAGATTAATGAATTACACCAGTAACTGTTATAGTGGAGAAGTAATTGTTACTGCAGCGAAGTATGATTCATTAGAGTGACATAGTCGAGGAGAGGTTTTAGGGTCGAAGTCCCAAACATTGGCTTTATATTTCTTAAAATCCATCTTTACAAATTAAATACTATCAATGTGCAAAAAACATTTTTTGCTATTCTTTACAATCAATTTTATATTGTTTTGCTCATTACTATTCTTTAAATTAAAATTAAATCTTTAATGAGTAACTAAATTAAGTATTTGAAACAAAATGTGAAAGTAAAAATCATAAAATTTGATTTTTTCTTTATACAGACCCATTATATCAGTGATTTAGGAGTCATAAAGAAAAAGTGACTTTTCAGTAACAAAATGTGAGTCCTTTATGAATGTTGTTTATGATAAATACTTGCCAAACACTCATTCTAGTCATTTTTGTACTTATATTAATTGAGATGTGTCACTATCCGTTGGTGTGATATTTTGAATCCACTATCTGATATGTCGCTAAATTGGCACACACCCATGCACTCTTATTTTATTACCAACAATTCTTGCCTTTCTTTAAAGCTAAGCCATGGAAAAAGCAGGAAATCTCCTGATATGCTTAACACTATTAACATATAATTCTTTGTAAATATCTCGTATATTAGTGTGGGTCACATCTCATCAACTTAATCCCATGTCCATTTATCTCAATATCATCTAGTACTTAAGATAAATAAGCATGTATGTATCTGTGCCTCATCTATTATGGATTATTGGGAGAGAGCATGCTTTCTACCGTTTATGAATTTGTGATAATTACCAGAAGCATAATACACCATTTAATCATATATCACACTTCATTTAGTTTAAAAAATTGCATTCCAAACTTTAAGCTTTCTCGGAAACAATATCCTAACCATACTACTTATTTTTTAATGTTTTAGAGCAATGTTAATTTGTATACCCTAACTCTAAATATTATATGAATGTGAAATTTTTTTTAACAAAATTCATAAATTAATTTTAATCAGTATACTCTGAATATTGGTAGGATAGGAGATTCTTTGGATGCTTTGATCAATCCTGTTAATTTTTAAATCTTTTCAAGGTTTTTTTACTAGTTTAGCTATTTAATTACCATTGATTCTACAGTACATATTGTGTATTAACTCAAACAAATTATAGACTCATTACTATTATCAAATATAACTGGAGAGAAAATTTGCTCTAAATCTTCCTTTTCAAATACATTAGATGGCTTTGAAGATTTTAATTGCAATGTTTTTCTTGAAGTGAAATCAGAAAGTTTGATTTTTGGAGTACTACATAGAACAGAACTACTTGTAAATGAGCTATAAATATAATCAGTATCTGTCATAACATGATTAACAGAATATATGAGTTTAGGGCTTGAAATGAGATTTTCAGGAGATTCAAGAAAGCGAGATTCAGTTTCAATAACATTTAAACTATTATTTTCATAGCTACAATTTGAGCTATTTACAGCAAATGGTGCACTAATTAATGTTTGATGAAAATCTTCATTTAATAGAATGGAATATTTTCTATTATGATCAGAGAATAAATTACACAATTCTTCATCTTGCCCACATACAATATCTTGGAAACTGCCATCAGAACCACTAAACTCTAAGCATAATTGCTTGTTTTTATCACATGGACTAGATGAATATTGAAAATTTTCATTCAACTGTTTAGAATAGGAGCTTAATAACTTTGGCTTTGCAGCGCTATCAAACAGCTCAGAAAAGTTTGTTTCTCTATTACATAGATAAGAAATTACACTATTAGACAAACAGCATATATTAGAATCATGGACATCATCCTGTTGGTATTTAAAGCTATCAAACTTAGATTTATCCAAGTTTCCTGGCACAAAAGAAGACTTCAATATAGTTAGATGCTTTTCAGTGCTTTCAAGCTGGAGTTTCCTTGTTTGATTAGACATGATTTTAACTCTTTCTGCTAAAGGAAGTTCTAAAAAACTATCAGATGATTCATTCACACGATCCAAAAGATTTCCATAAGATAATTCATTCATACATTTCATATAATCATGATGATTCACGTTTTCAAGATTCAGTGTTGATGTTGAATTTGAAGATATTGTGATTACCTTTTCTTTTCTTTTCATAGGTTTGGAAACTTTCTTAGGTTTGGATTTATCTGTAAAGTAAACTCAATAAAGTATACAAACAAGATTAAAAATTACAGATAACATTAAACCATATTTTAAGTCAACATTTCTTATAAAAACAG
This sequence comes from Meta bourneti, assembly GCA_933210815.1. Lineage (NCBI taxonomy): Eukaryota > Metazoa > Arthropoda > Arachnida > Araneae > Tetragnathidae > Meta > Meta bourneti. The sequence continues at coordinate 62,580,119 of OW119923.1, read as the reverse complement.
TTTACTAAGAGAATATAAAACCCTAAATCAAAGAATACTTTACTGTACCATGTATAGGTTCTATGCTTCATTGACCAAGTCATAAGTATTTTTTATTAATGTAAAATTTTGTTCATTTTATTACTATTATATTTTGTAGATTTACTTAATTCTCAAATACAAAACCGATATAAAGACTAACAGATGTTTCACTACTAGCTCAACTGCACACAATTAATATTACTTTGTTGACTATGGATGTTAAGCGAATCACAGAACTGCTACTCAATCACTGATGCTTTTGAATCACAGTTCTTACCTGTTACTGAAATATCAAAGTAACAGTGATTTGGTAGCAGTGATTGAGAATATCTGCGATTCTGTAGCAGTGATATCATCTGATCTATCGGCGACTGCAACTGGTATTAGTGATTCGGCAGCAGTTCAAACTGTGACTGAGTATCAGTGATTTGGTGGAATGATGTATACCTGTGTGGGGATTTGGGACGGAACTTAATTCTGTTTCTCTGGGGGTAGGATTTTCAATCAAGGTGCTGTGCAACATTAAAAGGGCTCTTTGACATACCAGGGTGCTGCGAACTTTGTGCTAAGCTTTTCCCAAAAAGCTTATAGCTCTAAGCTAATAAGGGTTCAGGCCGTCGCTGCATTTGCCATTTATTTCTTGGATATGTAATGTCTACCATATATTTTTTTATCGTTTTACGAGTTTCTGCATTCTCTTAAAGTTGAGTCTTAAAAAGGAGCAATTTTAGAGGGCAGAACCAACACAATGATGCAAATTGCTGTAATGTATATATTCTGAAATATCGTAACAGAAGTGCAATTTTTGTGACTGATTGTTTTATTTTTTAGGAATTTCTTGTCAGTCAATATATTTTTTAAATAAAAATTTTACACTTTGGTTTATGAAATAAATAATATACTTTCCCACAGCTTATGAATTTCTGTGTTCTAGAGAAAATCTCTACATCTACGTCTTGATTAGCATTTTAGAAAAATTGTATAAATTATGAATTAAACTAGGGGACAGAAAATGTTGAAAAGTCAAGTTACTGAGAAAAACGAAAAAAATTTGAAATGAGATAAAATTTGGAAATAGGAAGAAGTTAGAAAGGATAATTGATGCAATTTAGAAGCTAATTTCCAGGTTCAGGGGATAAGGTACGATGGAGGATATAAATATCACATCTACAGTCAGGAAAAAAAGGATATCTGCATAAGTTTATCGAGAAAAATAGTTATCTTTATAGGGAAAGGAATAACAGGCTTAAAATAATTAAAAAAGCTCATTGGATGGGATAAAAAGTTTGAAAGTTCGTTTAAACGGCATGTTTGTGTTGTTGATAAATAAATAAATTAAAAAGATATTGGAGTTGCTGTGGATAAAAAGATAATGTGGGGGTTTGAACTGAGTTCGTTGGCGTTGTAAGCCATGACATTAGCGATTCAGCTGTAGGGTACTTACAGTATAGGGTACAAAATATCTTAAATCACAAAAAACAGCATCCTCTTCCAACCAATCAGATTCAGTCACAATTTAGAATCAAATATATTCTTCGGTAGCAGTTAAAGTTAGAACTGTTCTTAGTAACATTCCTATTGTTGACCTTTACTCATTAAGAACAGAGCAGTTGTTCTCTAGTGAATGTATGCTGTGCGTGCAGCGTAGCATCCAAGAGATGTCAGGTATTTTAGATGATTCAGTAAACATGTAAATACGTGTGTTGTGTCCACGTTATGTTAGCACTTTAATAAAGTATTTGTGAGTATCAAGTGCGTTTGTCGCAAGTTCACCACGTTCGAAGAGATTCTCCCACAATCACAAGCCTTATTAATATTTATAGTTTGGCAAACATTAAAAAACATTTTGTATTGCTATTTAAAACACATCAGCAGGCAGACGAGATAATATAATAGGGGAAATTAAAAATTTATCATACCTTTGTAATATGTTTCAGCTATTTTGGGATATGATCTTTTGAATATATCTACAAATTCTTCAGTTTCTACAAATGAATCCTGACCTTAAAAAGAACATTGCACAATTTTAGAATTCCAGTAAATAATATATCTCACAACATATAAAACAAATTCAGTGTATATATATATATATATATAGAGAGAGAGAGAGAGAGAGGAGTTGCTGTGGATAAAAAGATAATGTGGGGTTTGAACTGAGTTCGTTGGCGTTGTAAGACATGAATGACATTAGCGATTCAGCTGTAGGGTACTTCCAGTATACGGTACAAAATATCTTAAATCACAAAAGACAGCATCCTCTTCCAACCAATCAGATTCAGTCACACACACACACACACATATATATATATATATAAACTTTATACAATACTTGTTATATATTTTTAAGGCACATTTAAATTTAGAAAGTGAAGAATTCTGAGAAGTTGCATTAATGTTCAACTCAGTAAATGGATCCAAAGGAATTAAAAGAGCTCCTGAGATAACATTTATATACATACACTTTTCACTTCAGAATACATGTGAAGTTATGCAGATGTTATCACAATCATAGTTTCCACAGATACTTATTATGAAACCAAAGGCAGTGAAAATGATATTGAAAGATAAGGAGATTTCAGCAATAACTTTTATGCCTTTAAAAAATAAGTTAATTGGGAGATGTGAACTCTTAATATGTATATAGTTAATGCATAATTTCATGACTGTATGAAGGATTTACAGGTGGTCCTGTAAACCAAATCCCATATAGATGAAATCTATTTACAAAAGATTAAAACTTTTCAAAGAATCCACACAAAAGCGTTTTGTCCAAATTTTATTATTCAGATGACCTTTAAATACCAAATTCCAATTTTTAAGCATGTTCCATAGTACATGATTGCAATAAATTAAATGTTTGTAGAGTTGAAATATTTTTACAATATTTACAACATTCTTGTCTTCTTAGGGAAAGTTATTCCCTCCAATAAGTTTGGAGTCAAAATGGCTCTCTTCACATGTATATATATTTCTCTGCCAAATACTTCAAAAAATTTGGCTACATAGGGCTAAGTAAGCAGATGTTATGGTAAATTCTTTTTGGTATGGTTGTTTTTTAAATCTAAGACAATTTTTCAAACTGTAAGAGGGAGACAGATTCTGGATTGATTCCATTGGGTATATTTTGCACATTTTGGAAACTTATTTAACACTTTTAGGATTGGACACATTTTTTTGTAATTCTCCAAGACAGATTTCTGGCTACTTTTCCTATTGTTTACAAATTGTGATTCTTTAAAAATCTTAGCAATTTTTTAAATCACAAAATTTACTTATCTTTATTTATAAATATGCAAATAATTAAATATCATCTCCCTTTTTTAAAGAAAAAATAATTTAACTAGTTTTGATGCCAAAAACAGTTGCACACAAGCACTCCATTATAAACCAAATATTATGTTTTTCCAACCAGAATTTATTTAAGGCCAATACAGACATAACCTTATTATATACATAATTTAGAAAACTTAGTTTCCTTTAATGTTTTGACTTGATGGGTATGTTAAGAAGTGAACCAAAATGTAGTTAAAATGCCACCAACTTCAATTTTTTAAAAGCTTAAGGTCGAGGATTGCTTTAGTGCCAAATGCAAATAAGACTAAAGGTATTTAAACTATGCTTGAAATGTACCATCATTTCAGGGAAAATGTGGTGCCAGAAAGTGTTTAGCTGGTACCGAACCCTACAATGCAAACATGTACATTGTTGGTGTTAGTAGATAGAGCTTAAATTTTACTATTCATTAATAACTAACTAAACTAATTTATTACATTACACTGTATCAAATGTCTATGCACCATGATTCTAAATGTAAGCATGCATGAGGATCTGACACCCCAGTAATTTTTATTTTGCTACTTGGCACACATTAAAATCCCAGGTTCCTCATTAGAAAAGAACACAAATAAGGCATCATTCCACCAAATAAGTCTGATTTTGTACTATCCATTACCCACAAAACTTTGGCATTCATATTGAATGCTTTTATTTCAAGTTTTGTGGATTTTAACATCAGATAACAGTAGAATTCCCTTCTGATTTTATCAACATAAATGTTCAAGCATTGCTCCTAACTGTTCAGTACAGTTAAGGGTCAAAAACGACCATATGCCTTTGAGATTTATCATATTTATTACATCATTCAAATTTTGAGGAAACTTCAGAATGTTTCTTGTTTAATCTTTTATTCAATCCAAAATTATCTTTGTAAATTTGTCAATGTGTCTCTAATTTTCATGAACTATAGATATTTTTTTAAGGCAACATGCATACAAAGTTTTTCTTTATTTTTAATACTATCTTATTACTAATGTTATATTTTAAACTAAATAAACACCTTTTAATTTCCATTGAACATCAAAGCACTCTTCTTTTTTAACAATTTTTTGCTTCACAATTCTAGAAAAAGGAAATATATTAGAAAATATAAAAGAATCAATATTAACATAAATTCTTTTTACAAATTCAGGGCTGCCACAGCCAAAGCACATGTGAAATAATAGCATAAATTTTCAAAAAAAGTAGAAAAAGAGACTCCTCTTAAATCCTATTTTAGTAGCTCAGATATCAAATGGATCGGCAAAAACTCAAAACCTGCTAATTAAGTATGAAAGATGTTAAAAATCTCACGAAGAAAATTAAGTTTTAATATAAAAAGAGTTAAATATTTTCTTGATAAGGTTTTCACATGACAATCTAGCAAACACAGATTTCGAAGGGTCTTTTTCAGGTTGCCATGGCTTGGTGGCAAAACAGAAATTGGCATATCTTGAAACATTTTCTGCCTAAAAAATTACGAAAAATACCTTTTCAGCCTGTTATTAGTTTAAAAAAAGGGATTAAATTTTCATTTACCTTTAGTCAATTTCCAAAAGGGTCGCCAAAATTTTGCTAAAAGGGCCGGGCCCCCCAAATAGGAAATTTTGCCTCAAGATACTCCCAGTAACCCAAGTTGGAAAATAGTAGCAAAAAGTCGTCTTTTAGTTGCCCGTGACAGTCCTACAAATTTATAACAATAAAGACAACTTATAGTCAGCACAAATTATTCCCTAAATATATTCTTTTAATATATTAACAGCAGTTTTGAATGAAAATTTACAAAAGATAATTATACATATATAGTAAAATAAGATTTTATTCACATGAAAGTACAATATTAAAGCAAAATTTTGATTTAATATTTCTTTAAATACTCAAATTTTAAAAAGTTATACATGCAACAAACTCATATTAATCTCAATACAAAATTTATCAATAAATTTACAGTTAAATTCAAATAAAAAGCCAACAAAACGAAAACTTACTTCACTGGTTCATAAAGGAAGTCTGTTTGATCAAATAAGCAGTCTTTACTAAGTTTACTTAGTTGCCAAGATGTCATAATTGGCAAGAAACGTGGTTGACTATATTCAAATGACCAATTCCAATAATTATATGCTATAGCCTAAAAGAATTAATGAAAATTCAGAGTCGGATAAAATGTTAAAAGGAAGTAGTTAAAATAAAAGAAATCAATGGCAAGTGTAATGGAAATTGAAAATTAAAAAATATTTTGCTTTTCTTAATTCAAACATTATTAATCTTTTTTGTCAAATTACAATTAAAATGCTTTAATGTTTTCATTTTAAAATTACACACTTGAAAGTCCCTTTTATTTGGGCGTTTCCATTCAAGTGTATCTTGTTCAGGTATTTCATCTGTGTAGTTAAGATATTCATCAATAACCTGAATCAAAGAAAATGAACAATTAAAAATATTGAAGATTTCATAAGTTATTAAGTTATGTATGAAAATAGCAACCTTAATGTCTTAAAACTTACTGATACTATTAGAAGAACATATCAGCATTCAACTACATATATAAGCAAATAGTATGTTTCTATCTAAAAATTTACAGAATGTTTAATTCAGTTGCTAATAAATTACACATAAATGAAAGATTTTACTTTCAAATTAGTTTCTTTTGTAAAATGAATATTGTTGGTGTCACTCCTAATGCAAGCGTAATGATGAATCTCCGCCTTGTCAATTGACTTCAGGCATGTTTCCTGAAGTGTGACACATGCAGGACAATACTTTGCAATAAGGGTTTATCAACCAACATATTAAGGAATCCACAATTCCAAGATATTAATGAACCTATTGTTGTTTAGAAAAGGAGTAGATTGACTCTGCCTTGGAGGTTCATCTTGGGGTTGTTTCCATTTCAGCATTGACCCCTGAAAGATCTGATGAATGAGTTCTACACACCCTGGCCAATGTATTAGAAATCCTAAATATTTCTGTAAATGTTGGTTACAGGCGTGGTTATGCAAGATCCATTTATGCTGTGGGTGACACGTAATCAAATTGATGGTACATGCTGTGCATGTTCATTTTATGAGAAACAAAGCAGAATGATGAAAATGAGACCTTTCACTGTTTGAAAAAGATTTAGTGTTGCGGCCTGTTTAGCAGGAGGCACAATTGCCAAGACAGAACTCACTGGGTTCTCGGAAGCTGTTATTTCGAAGGTGCTTAAAAGTTGGAAACAGAACCCAGTCCTTGTTCAAACTAACTGGGTCTACAACAATTAATTAAGACTGTGATCATCTCAGATGGATTGTAAAGCAGAAATGGAACTCCACTGTACTGAAACCTTTAATGAAGGCTTGTCCCAACCAATATCGGCATGAACAATGCACAAAGAATTGAAGAGGATCGATACAGGCAGTCAAATGCCAGTCAGGAAACCTTTAATTTCTGCGAGGAATGTCAGAGTTCGCATACAGTGATGTTGAGAAAGATGTAACTGGTCATCTGAGGATTGGAAAAAGGCGATGTGGTCAGACGAATCATGCTACGTCTTGTTTTGCACCAACAGATGGTGTAGAATTTGGCGAGAACCCATCTTGCCTTGTTTGCACCCTTCAAACGTCTGGTGGAAGTATCATGGTGTGGGGCATGTTCTGCTGAGTTGGAACTGATCTCTTAGTGTTTCTGAAAGGTACAGTCAGCCATTCAATACTTGAACATCCTGGCAGATCAAGTGCATCCTGTAATGTTATATTTTTACTCTGAAGGTATTGGATCTTTCATGGATGATAATGCAACCATATATAGCACGTGCAACGCTCAAGAGTGGACCACAGAACATCAATCTGACTTCCAACTTCTTCCCTGTCTGCCACTAAGCTCAGATCTTAACCCCATCGAGAACGTTTGGGACATGTCGGAAAGGTGCATCAAGCAGCAATCTTCTCTAACATCCAATTTACAGGATCTTAAGGTCTGTGTATCCAATACACTGTATTCTCTGGAATTAAATGCATTTCAGAACCTTGTAGAAGGTATCCCTAAATGCATACATGCTGTTATTCTTGCAAAAGGAGGTCCAATAAAATATTGATCCCAAGTTTCTAATTCATTTGCCAGTGTATGTATCTCTTCAGATGTATGCTGTAGAAGTGTATATGGGTTTTCACAGATTTATTTCTATATATGGGTTTTTTCATAGAACTTCCATCAGTGCTTTTAGAGGATGACGCACTCATGTCTAAAAGTTAAGCATCATTGCTGTTTATGTGAATAATTCAGAAAATCTACATCGGAATGGACAGAAACGCGGTGTGCAGGTGTAATAGGGTTATAGAAGAAAACAATGCAAAACAAGGATGACTTTTATTATTCAAAGAAAAGGGCTGAAAGAAAAAGGTTCAAAATATGAGTGTCATATTTAGAGAAACAGAATGATTAAAACAATGTGATGCTGAAGTTCAATAGTGTGTGGAAACCTCTGGTAGCCACACATGCTGCACGACTTCTCATACTTTCGATGAGGGTATGTATGAGTTGTGTGCTCAGAGTTCCAAGCCTCACGGAGAGCAGTTTTCAATACCGGAAAAGAGCTTAGTGGGTGGCAGAGGGTTGCAATGTCTCCCAAGAATATCCCACACCTGCTCTATAAGATTCAGATCAGGAGAGTAGGCAGGCCACTACATGCGGTGGATATCTTAACTTTGAAGGAAGGCATAGACCAGGGCTGCACCGTGAGGAAGGCGCGTTATCATCCATGAATAGGAATGACAGACCTCGAAATAGGCGAAGGGTAGACAGGGACTTCGTCTCTGATCTTTGACCGGTAACAGACCCTGTGTCAATATGGAGGTCTGTGTAGCCGTCCAGCATGATGCATGCCCAGACCATGACTCCCTCTAAAGGAAAATTATGTCTTTCCGTGATGTTTCCCGGGTGAAAAAGCGTTTCAAGTTCTCTGCAGATCATGGTACGATGAGAATCAGTTTGCAGACTAAATCTAGAATCATCGTCACTGAACATGACGTTGCCCCACTGTTGTTGAATCCACTGCCGATGTTCCAAACTCCACTGTAAATGTGCATGTTTCTATGCCGATTTAAGGGGGATGCAAACTGCTGATCGTCTGTCATAGAGACTAACGTATAACGTCCGAGTCTCTTGTAAACAGTTTGTCTTGAAACTGACTCCTGTGGCAGCTGTAAGGGCTGAACCCAGTTGTCTGACAGAACGGTTCTGACATTGTGCAGTTATCACCAAACATTGGTCTTGCCGAGCAGTTGTTACCCTTGGCCGACCTGGTGCTGGTCGTCGGGTAACATCTCCAGTGGTTTGAAACCTCTGCCACACTCTGGAGATCACACACATTGAGGCACATTCAGAATTCGAGTCGCTTCAGTTTGGGATCGACAAGATTCCAGCATTCCAATACTTTGTCCCTTCACAAACATGTACAGTTGGCATCTTTGTGATATATTTTGTTCCTTATCGATTGTTAACAACGCTCTATACCACAGCAATTGCGAAATTTCTGTCTAAACTGGCCATGCCACTTTTTGCTTTGCGCATGTCGACTGAACTGTTTTGCATATGCATAATGTTTTACTTTTATCCCACAATTCTTCACAAGTAATTTTGAACTATTGTATCCATATTTACTCTGATTTTTTCGAATTTTACGAATTATGCTTAACTTTTGGACATGAGTGTATATGTAGAGGCAGTAGCATTTTTAGTTATCTGTTTCATGTTAGGCACTGAAGTTTCGGAAGGTTTTATAAATTTCAGACTGAAAAGTACTTTTGTGGGAGAGGTCAGCTTGAATGGCTACAGACTTCGCAGATTATTAGAAGCTGCAGAGTATGTAACGGACTTTCGGGGTCCGGGATTTAATGAACTTGCAGTCATCAGGAAAATATTTTGAGACTATCACAGCCTCTTATTCTTTTTCAAAGACCCATTTCAGACGTGATCTGGAGTACATCAGATGACCCCCATTGTAGTTAATGCAATGGGGTGTTACAGAGCAGGTGTTACTGTAAAGGCTGATTTCTCTGCAATGAGCGCATGTTTTAGTATCATGGCAGTCCATTTGGTATCGTAAGTGCCCAAACCTCTGGCCCTTGAAGCACTGTTGGGGATTTGGGACAAACACATGCACAGGGCAAATAAAATATTCTGCTTTAATGCATGGCAGCAATGTGCATTGATATAATGTTAAGATGAAGTGTTTGGTTGGAAATATAACTCCATCTCAACATATGGTTAATGTGGAACACTACAAACTTGCTCATCATGGAAGTTCTCTAAAATTTCTTCTTCAGATGAAAATAGCAAATATGGTTGAGATATGACCCGATGTGAAAAATTCAAGGATGTATGTGAACCAACAGAAACAGTAAAAGGGCCTGTTGTACTGCTATTCCACAGTTCAGCTTGTTTTTCAGTAGACTTCTACGTCTCCAGAACGAAGTTTTAATAGATTTAACCAATCCAAGGAATGATTCAATTGCCATGTCAATAGCGATAAAACAGATGTGAATTATGGTTGTTTGATTTAAATTTTGAAGAGAGCTGCTTATTAATTTAATAATAAAGACTAGTATTTTTGAGATAAGATTCAGAACTTTGTTGTTCCTACTAGAGAAAGAAGAGGTAGAACTATCATTAATCAGTGATATGAATTGAAATTCAGGCCCTGCAGTACCATCTGCCACTGAGTCCAACAAGCAGATGTAAAACTTGATGCACACAGGACCTATATACACCTCCCATTTACCTGAAGAAGTGGTTTGAAGCAATGTATTGGGTCAGTATGTCACCCTTCCAGGGACCAGTATGCCATTGGGTCAGTATGTCATTGCCAGAATCCCCCTTTCCAGGGACATAGGTCTCCATTCACAACAAACATGTGGGTGAGAAAAGCCCCAAGAGGAGCCCTCACCTATGACGAGGCAACTACAATGAGGGAGGGAAAAAGAAAGCATATAAAAAACGAGGGTGCAATTGAAGGGAGGACAGATCCCTCAGGTTATGATACCAGTACACATCTAAAGGAGATGTGCCTCTGAGGGGTATATAAATTTGATAAAGTAAATTGATAATGTACAGAATCATAACACTATTGACAAGTATTACTTATGTCATTCTTTGTTAATAGCATCAAATAATCTAAACATTTTATCTACAGGTATGTAAAATGTACATATAAATTAAACAATTAAGACTACCTTAAAATCTGGAAAATCTGTCATTTCTTTCACAGCTTTGTATATTTTGAGCTCAGCTTTTCGATTCGAGTATATCTCATCGCTCTTATGCCAAGCACAAGAACAAGGATTTTTTGAATCACGATGACAAGTAGTTTTACTGTCACATAATTCGCATCCTTCTTTTTTATGCCTTGCAGTTGATCCTAAAATATTTCAAACATGGGTTATTCCACGCAAAATGAGCAAATTAACGTGGCTGACATATCAACGATTTTACTGAAAATCATTTTTTAAATAGGTCACATATAGTAATGAGCAATTGCAAAATATTTGGTTTCAAAATTTAAATTTTAAGTATTGACATTTAAAGTTCAAGGTCATGCAAATTTAGATTTTCAAGTATAAGAGTGGCCTGTTTGTGACTATATTTCAATAAGTTATTGATTTAAAATTTTTATATCGTTACATTCTTCAGGATTCTTTGGAAACGTATTTTTGTGAATTATCAATTTTCCTACCATGGCTTTGGCACTCAAAATACAATCTTGAATATTTTTTACAAGTAATAGACATATTAAACTACACTATGTCCAAAATTATCTTTACATGCATAAAATCACGGATTTCTCAGAAACTGTGAATTATAATTTTATGAATTTGTGTTTAATGATACATAACATCATAACACATACATACAAAGGAAAAAATTTAAGAGCACTGCATATGATATAAAACTGTAGCATGAAACAATAAAAATGGCAATAATATGTGACAAGGAGAGTTAAAAAAAACAGAATAACTCAGAAAAAATAAAGGTTTATGAATTTAATATGGAATGTGATCTCCCCTGATGTGTACACACATATCACAACGTGCTTTAATGCTGGCAATAATGTTGTTTACCACAGTTTGGGGAATTAAGCTCCACTCCTCCAGAGTGTTTATATCTCTAGGAGAAAGATGTCTCCATGTAACTGCTTTTCCAAGGTAGTCCCATAAGTTCTCTATTGGGTTCAGATCAGGAGATTTTGCTGGCAAACAGTATTCGCTCAATGGCTTCACTTTCAAGGAATTCATCGAGGTATGCTCGATGTGGACAAGCATTATCGTCCATAAATAAAATGCCAAATCCATATGCAACTCTGAAAAGTCTTACATAAGGTTCTACGACCTCATCCCGATATCTCTGGCCGGTCACAGATCCGCTGTTGAAAACGTGTAGGGGCGTACGTCCATCGATCATTATTCCTCCTCATACCATCACACCTGCACTACTGAAACGATCACGCTTCATAATGTTCAATGGAAGATTTCGCGTTCCTGACTCCCTCTAGATGTAAACACGTTTAGAATCAAATGTTAAACTAAACCTCGACTCATCTGTAAGGAGAATATGGGTCCATTGGTGTTCACTCCAGTTATGATGTTCTTTGCACCAGTTAAAGCAATCCCTCTTTTGTTGTGAAGACAGTGAAACACATACCCTTGACTTTCTGGCATAAAGCCAAGGGTATTTCATTAAGCCTTCTGTATATGGTTTGCCATGATACAATAGTTCCAAGGGCGGCTGCAACCTCTGAACTTAACGAGCAGTAGACTTCCTGTTACGACGGGCAGTTATTGCCAGATATCGATCTTGAGAAGCAATTGTTATTCGTTTACGACCTTGTCCAGGCCGCCTTACAACAGTTCCACATTTCTGAAATTGTTTCAATAGCATAGAGACCGTCTGTCTTGAAATATTCACACATCTCGCTTCTTCCATGATTGTCTGCTCTGCTTCTAAACGGTCGATAATTCGCCACTTCACAGATTCTTCCAAATGATACTTCGGAGCCATAACAAACCATTTTGAGTCCTTACACACTGAAATCCAACGCTGTATTGCGGAAATACACTCAGATATTCACTTTGCGCAAAGCGCTCGATTCACTGTTGGATGACATAACGCCTTGATCTGCATATCAGAAACTGTTTGATCACTTTTGATTGGATAATGCTAATTAGGCTTGTCTTTCACACATTCACTGCAAAAATGGATTCCATTGATCAGATATTTCATGGAATATCATTATTTTTCGGTATGTAAAGATAAATTTGGACATGAGTGTATATTATTCCTCCAAAATATAGTTTTTGTCAGGGCTTTCCTTCATTTGATTTTGTATGCCTATTTGAAGCAAAAAACTATCATTTTATAATTTTTCCTATGTTGTTAGGAAGATGAAGGAAATAAAAAGCTTCCAAAGTTCAGCAATAGTTTTATCATACTTAACACTGTAACTGGCATGAATTTCAACAATGAATTTAAATTCCTTTACCCAATAGAAACCTTTCTAATTCTATCAAAATTGACAATTTTCTATTTTTCGTTACTAGTTTTTAGCTTAAATATAAAGTTTAAAATTGTTGTTTCCAAATAGATAAAAAAATTCTTCATAGATTACAAAATATAAAATATCGTTGTCTGTGTTAAGTAGTTTTCGAGAAAGATCTTCAACCATGGAACATAAAGTGATTTCACAAGTGCTCTTCCAAGTTGCAAGTCCTTAAAATGCCAACTTTCAAAATAATTTGGATATCTTTATTTGTCCATAAACTAATCCCCTGAAGCAAATTTCATGAAAATCCATAACCCTACGGCCACAGTTTTTTTCTGATTTTTGCTCATTTCTCATGGAATGACCCAGATAAAACGATAAACATGTATAAAAACCATACCTATAAATATACAATGTTTTAATAGAAAGCAAATTCTAATAAGGTAAAATCCCAAGAAAAGATTAAAACACAAAACTTATGACTGATAAATCTTTTTTTCATTCTTTTAATTTAAATCATTAGAAATATTTAAACCTAAATATTTGCCAAAATTCAAATAATAATCAAACTAAGTAGCTCTGAAATCTCAAAACCAATTTAGCACTATGATTCTTATGCTGTGAAAATGCTGGCATTCATATTAATATTTTCAGGTTTTTATTTTTGCCAGCGGGTTATTAAAAATGAAAACATAAAACCACATTCACACCTGCCAACCTCCAAGAACAAAATTCCAGAAGATTTTTGCAATGTAAAAACCAATGTGCAACTGTAGGGGAAATGAAAAATGCCTAAAAATAATTTTTATAAAAAACAATCAAAAGCACCAAATTTTTGACAATTCTGCCAAATTGGGCTTTATCAAACAATTAAAAACAGAAAATTTAACCTAGCTTTCGACAACTGTTACGTGCTTGGCGGCCATTCTAACTTAAGAGAAACCAATTTGACGATATTTTACTCAAAATGTCATAAAATATATGCAAAAATAAGCAATAAAACTTTTCCTTGAGTATTTTGGAAGTATGTTTGCAGGTTTTTTCCCTTGAAAATTAGAGTCTAACAAGGTTTTTACAAAAATCTAGCAACCACGGATCCTAATGTTTTCCTTTCACGGTTGCCATGGCTAGGTGCTAAAACTTCGTCACTTGAAAATTTTCTCCCAAAAGCATGGGGAAAATATTTTTTCTGCTCAGACGATTGGAAAACAAGTGTTTTTCCAGAACAGCTGGCAGGTATGACATTCTATTTCAGACATATTGTTCAAGAGTACATGATTATGGCATATGAATTATTCAATCAAGTGAAGTTTTTTAAGTTATAGTTTCATTGCTTAAGTGAATTTTATCTTTAATGATCAATCTTTCTCTGCTGATAATTATTTAAATATTAACATATTTCTTTCAATATAATACAATATGAAATCTTCTGCATATGGCTATGTAGTTTTAAGACATATGGACAAATTAAGAAATTCCTCTAGATGAACTACTTTTCTTTATGATAATGTAATAATTTATTTGTAACCAAAAATATGAAATTCAAACAGTTTTGATTTTTCCTATGAAATTTAATACCATATCTAAAACATTACCTATGTGATCACAGAGTTTACAGTGAACCTGTTTCTTTAGATTAGAATCATATCCAGGAAAAAGCTGAGTTTCATTCATCTCTTTCCAGTCTTTAAATCTGAACAAAGACAAAAGTATTTAATAGCAGTTGCTTTGTGCAGGTCTGCTAGTATGTACATAAAATACATAAATTGACGTGCAAGTCATTTGATAGCAGTATGCAAATTTACAGGTGGCGTTCGCATCACGTTAAAAAGGTATAGAGTCAGATGGTTATCAGTGTTGTCTGTTGGACTCTTGAATATCTAGTAAAATGTTTAATAACGTGATACTGGCAACCAATGAGAATTACTGAGTTTGAACATGGAAGGCATTACCTTCCACAAGGGACAGTGCAGTAGCTTGCCACATCCGTTGAAAGATCAAGACCGGCAACAACATCTGTAAGCAGAAGTGTCCCTGATAACAGATGAACGACACTGAGTGCACTGACTGACATATTCAATGAGGGACGCACTAGAGGCATGTCTGAGAGGTCCGTGCAGCCAAATTTGGCATTGATGGGTATTAACTTTAATTATAATTGTGCATAAGACCTACTACAACCATGCAATTATGGGTGGCTAACAAGACAGCATGGCTGAACATCTCTCCAGGTGACTTCCGCTGACTTGAGTCCATGCTACATCGAGTTGTTGCACTTCGCCAAGCTAAAGAAAGGCATGCACGATATTAGAGAGGTATTCCATGACTTTTGGCTCTTCAGTGTATATCTTGACAACAGAATCCAAAATTTGATAATCAGAAATTTGTTTCAAAGCAGTATTGCAAAAGTTCATACAGGGAATCCATTCACTGACTACAAGTGATCATCTGAACATGTAAGCTCATTATAGGATGAATATAATGTATTCAAAGTGCAATCAATCTTGATTATACTAAACTCAATACATTCTAAATTATTTATCTTTTGATTATAGCTAACAAAATACTAGCATGTCAACAAAATCCAGGCCCTGTTTATAACTTCCTCATATACCATAATAGTGATATAAATTTCCATTGTTATAATTATATGCAGAATATATTAACTTTTAACATTTTGAAAACAAAAAGGTGCACTGATATCATCACACACACGTTATCATTTTGAGAAATATAATTTTAATCTTACTACACTGCTATATATTTTTTTCTTGTTTGTGAATCATTCATTAGTTATATTAAAAAAAAAACGGAAGGAAATCTAGAATACTAAATTTTATTTTATACTTTGGTCTGATTTGTTTTTGATTATAGGATTTTTTCATAAATAAGGCAGTGATAAGTGAACACTCACAAAAGCATGTTTTCATTTCACATAGAGAAATACAATTAAAAATAATTTAATCGGATACAACAGAATTTAAAAATTCACAGCTAAATACCAAAGTTTTTCTTAATCAAAAATAATAAAACTTAATTACTGTTCCATTTTTTATATTATATCATCTTTTAAAAATTAATTGCATTATTGTTTGCTATGTGCGAATAGATTTAAAAGAAAACAGAACAATTAAACAATTCTTAATTAAATTCTTTTCTTCAAAAAATTATAAAAGAAATGCAAAATAAAAGATTTTTATTCTTCGATTAAACAAATTGTACCTTTCAAAGACATCTAGATCCTGATCCAAGAATTTTAATGCAGTTTCTTTGCCTATTCCAGGAACACCTTTTCCATAATCACATCCTACTAATAATGCAAAAGCAATTAACTTGACACGGTCCAGTTTAAGAATGTTCTTCTCAGACTTCAAACTATATACTTTTATATCATGCTTACTGATGTTACTTTTTTCATCCTGCAAACATAACCATGCTTTAACTTCTAAAAACGAATATAAAAAATTGGTTCTCCAAGAAGTACATCAAATTTTCTAAAACCATAAAGATTTTTAAGACAAAATTAATACAAATAACTGTTTTACTATATAAAAGTATATGCAAACATATTTCAATAAAATTTAAAAAAATGATAATTTGAACAAATAAGTGTGTTACAAATACCCAAGCTACGAAAGAGTGGACAAATACTTATAAAAGCCCCACAGAGAAACTTCATAATAGGTTAAAGCTTTATATTAAGAATTCAATATACAGTAATACCCCGACTTACGCAGTTCTTGATTTTTTCGATTGGCAACACGCTATCTTCAGTGTTCCTCTTGCTGTGATACGTATTGGACACGTTTCGCAAGAACTCTATGTGCACGATTGCAATTCTACAATCAATGAAAGTTAAAATTGTTTAGTTATACGCTTTCTAAACCCTAAAAAACGAAGTAAATCTGATCTTGGGATGAAATTTTCAAAAAAACATTGAACGGTATCTGGAAAAAACTGTCCACTTTTTTTCAAAAACGATACAGAAATAATGCAAAAAACTGATCATGTCGCTCATGTGATAGAAGTTGTTAATCTTGCCAGAAAATTAGATTTGGAAGTCAATGGTGATAATGTCTACGAGCTGTTGGATTCACATAGTCAGGAGCTGACAATTGATGAACTCATAGATGCGTGAGCAAAACGTTACTAAAATATCTGACACTTCAGACCCAGTTCCACCAGAAAAGCACATGACAATTGCAAGCTTGACAGAAGGTCTCAGCTCAATTGAAAAGGGCTTAAAAATTTTAGAAAACTAGACTCCAACGAAAAACGGGTTATAGCTACAAAGCACGGAATAAAAAAAATTATTAGTTTGCTACGAAGAAATTCTGCGTGAAAAAAGAAGGCATTGTGAATTGTTAGATTTTATGAAGCCATCGACATCAAAATAACTTTTTTATGCAACTCATTTATTTTTTAATATTTTGTATTAATATGTAAAAAGAACTGCACTTTTTATTAAATATTTTTCTTCTAAACTAGTGGTTTTGTTAGTCCTTGTTCCCAATTAAACAAAATTTATATGTATTCATATTCAAAGTTGTGCCCCGACTTACGCGAATTCAACTTAAGCGATTTTAATCGGACCCACCTATCGCGTAACTTCTGGGTAATACTGTATTACGCAATTAGCAGAATCACCTGGCACTACTAAGGTTGAATTAGTTAACTGTAAATTGAAAAAGTGACCACTATATCAATTTGTAAAATCAATTCCACATACATTGCAAAAGTAATAAAAGTAATTACAGAAGTACATTTTCAGTTTTGGGGATTATGAATGCCCTTTTCAAGCTAGTTTCCAGAAGAATTGCAGTAACTCATATCGTAAAAATGATAAATCTATGGCGAATAGTCTTGTACTGTTTTGCTACCAATATTTTTGATGTGCGGTACTCTTGCACCTGGGATGTGATATTTTCGAATTTCATCAATAAAAAAAGGAAGATATAAAGCAAATACATTTTTTCTTGAAAATTCAATTTAGTGGCACATGCAATAACAAAGAAATTGAAAGTTCTTGGTTTAGCATCTGTGGTTATAAAATTCCTTTTTATGAAAAGAAGTTAAACATACAGCACAAAATCTTTTGAACCAAGGCTGGTAGCTAATCGGATGTGTTGAAAAATTTTGACAGACTTCCTTTGCAAAATGAGTTTTAAAATTTTATGACTGCAGTATAAACAAAAAGCAAAGATAACTGATCACCATTTTTCAAAAACAAATTTTAAATAATTATTTTTAACACTTTAAACAGGTATAATAAGTTGCTTAGAAATAGCTTCATCTCATTAAATAAGCAATTTGCACCTTCTAACACTACAACAAGGTATTTTTAATAATTCCTTTTTAATACAGTCAAACCTTATTAAGACGAACTCGCTTAATACACTGCTGGCCACCGTAAATGCAACACCCTGAAGGAAGCATGCAAATATGAAATTTACAACATGCATTAGCGGAGGTGAGATATGCAAATGATTAGAATTTCAGCGCAGGCGCACATCACGCGCGCCTGTGGCGCCACTTCAAAGCGCTATTTAAGGCTTGGAGATTTCGACGATTTCAAGTACGGCAATTGTGTTTTTCTTGTGGTTTTTTTAAAAAAAAACGATCAATTATGCCTCGTAGAAAACAGCGATCATCTTTTGATCAAGTATCCGAGTTCGACAGAGGAAGGATAGTGGCCTACCGAGATTGCGGATTATCTTTCAGGGAAATCGGTAGTCATGTTGGACGAAACCAAACAACTGTAATGCGGATATGTGATCGTTGGATGCAGGAGGGTACGACGGACCGACGTGTTCGATCGCATCCACCTCAGTGCACCACTTCACGTGATGACAGGCATATTGTGCGTATGGCAGTGACGGATCGCTCAGCCACATCACGAACCATAGCACAGCACATTCAGTCTGTACCGCATCATCCAGTGTCTGCGCGTACCATTCGACGCCGTTTACAGCAGAGTGGTCTGTCCGCAAGACGTCCATTGCTTCGTCTACCCTTGACGCAGAACCACAGACGTTTCCGCCGCCAATGGTGCGATGAAAGAAGGATGTGGACGGCAGAATTGTCTTTACTGACGAGTCACGCTTCTGTCTGCAACACCACGATGGTCGGATTCGAGTCTGGAGACACCGTGGAGAGAGGATGCTGAACAGCTATGTTATGCACCGCCACACTGGTCCTGCACCGGGTATTATGGTATGGGGCGGTATTGGATATCACTCTCGCACTCCTCTAGTACGCATTGCCGGTACTTTAAACAGCCAGCGCTACATCTCCGAGGTGTTGGAGCCAGTTGTCCTTCCTTACCTTCAGGGCTTGCCCACAGCCATATTTCAACAGGAAAATGCGCGACCACACGTGGCACGCATTGTCCAAGGGTTCTTCGTCAATCGCCAGATTGAATTGCTTCCCTGGCCAGCTCGCTCTCCGGATCTTTCGCCGATAGAAAACATGTGGTCCATGGTTGCTCAACGATTGACCCAGAATACATCCCCAGCTGCCACACCAGATCAACTTTGGCAACGTGTGGAAGCTGCTTGGTCTGCTGTACCCCAAGAACACATCCAAAGTCTCTTTGAATCAATGCCGAGGCGTGTGGCAGCGGTGATCTCCAACAATGGCGGCTACTCTGGCTACTGATTTTGGCAGGAACCACACTTCACAGAAGCCTATAAATTTAATCATTTGATACTTGGTCAACATGTTATCTACAAAATAAATTTTGTTGTGATATCTCTTGTCTTTCTTGGTGTTGCAATTTGGGTGGCCAGCAGTGTATGAATTACTGATAATGCGAACTAAATTCCAATCCCCATCAAAATGTATATTCACACAATGTTAACTGATTTGTTTAAGAATTCAGTTTGCACTAATCTCCGGTTAAGACGAACAAATTTGTTAAATTTATGGCAAATGGATTCTTTCAATTGTATTATAAGAAACATTAAGTGACTCCGAAATTATAGAAGATTTATTTGTGGAAGAGAGTGAAGAAGCAAGAATAAATTAAGATTCCGAAGACGAATGAATGAGCTCACCTGGTTTTAAAGCAGCTATAGCTGGCTTAGAAATTGTTCAGTGCTTTTTGTTAGGCAGTGAAAATTCATTTGTTCCATTAAAAAACATTGACCATATCAAAGATTTTCTTTAAGAATGAACGAAAAAAAATGAAACACAAAAATCGATAACAAAACTATTTAAAGGCAAAAACTGTAATTGGGAAATATCTGTGTAATCAGAAATTATCTGTGCAATCAGGAATTATCTGTGTAAATCAAGAATTATTTGTATAATTGAGAATCATCTGTATAACCTTTGTGATAAAGAATACCATTTATCTATGAACCAAGAATTGTACAGTAAGTAATATGAATACATTAATATTTTATTGTTTGTGTTTATTGTATTAAAATAACTCTTTTTTTCTGAATTCGAATAACACGAGCTGTGGTTAATACGACTTTTTTTAATGTCCCGTAAAATTGCTCTTAATAAGGTTTGAATGTGTTTCGGATATATTCCAACATTAATATTCTACCAATATCAGAAAAGTTTCATTTAAAATTTTTTTTCTCAAGTCTACGTGATGTTTCAAATTGAATCCTTGAAGAACATTTTTCAATTCAGAGATTGTTTCTGAATGGAAACCATGTACCTGTTCAGAATGAAATGGTGCAGTCAGTTGCTTATTGCAAACAGTTGTCAATAAAACCAAATAGTTTAGTTTCAAACATCGAACACAAATGAAAGGTTTAATGAGTTTAATCATTTTGAAAGGGTCACCTATGTCAAAATTTTAAATACTTTGAATAATTATAAATTTGATTAGCTACCAGTGTTCTTTTAAAATGGTTTAGTAATGACTATTTTACTTCTTTTCATAAAATGAAAATCTGCAACCACATGTGTTAAACCAAGGATTTTTGTGGAAAGTTCGTTGAAGTATACACATATCATCAAGAGATGTACATCGACCTTCAAATGAAATAGACAGCATGTGGGTGGAGTTGTTGTAGTAAGATCTGATGGGTAAGCCACATGAGCTTATGAATTAACTTGGGTTGATTGGCTATTGAAGTGCAGATTAGTGTTTCATCATGCTGGATAATCACTTAAACAATCAATGACTTGTCCCACATTAGGATTCATGCTTTTTTTGACAACCACGTGACAGATCTTCAAACCAAGCAACCTGAAGAAATAACATGAAGCTCAGTGACAATACTCCATCTATTTTATTTGAAGGTCGATGGAAATGAACACACGTCTAAAGCAACATTGGACACAAATGAATAGTTAGGTTCTAATGAACATGAATAAATTGCGTAAAATTAATTTGTTTTCTTTATATCATCTATCCCAAATCTTCAGAAATTATTCATATTTCACAAAGAAATAAATTCAACCTATAAAGAAGTACTAGAATTTCATTTGTGTAAAGATAATTCTAGGAAAAATAATCAATTTTCCAGCAGTACTAACAAAAAATCTGAGTTTGAATTGCTTTAACCTGCAACATACATAAAATGGAAAGACAGGATGCAGTGAAGTTCAGTCACTAAAATACTGAGTATGCAAAGCATACAAAATTTCATGAAAATATACCTAGCTGTTTGGTCGTAGTGCAGGCACACACATACAAAAAGCAGACACCACCATTTCGAATTAAAATGGTCCAAAATGAATAAATAACTTGAAATAGGAAATAAATATTCTATGTACAAACATCTCATTTTTAGATAATACAAATACACACAAATTTGATTTGCATTAAAATAGACATGGCACTGTTAAAATCAACAGGCTATAGACAAACTAAAATATATTCAGTGCAAATTAAAAAAAAATGTTTATTAGTGACGCACCTTTTGAAAATGGAATTGGAAAATAAATTAGATTGAAACTAAGATACACTGATGTTTTTTAAACTAGTAATTTCATTTTAGTTAGTCCAGTTTCTAAAAAATAACATGTAGATTTTACTATTGAGAAAAATTTACACTAGAAATTATGCGCTAGCAGTTTTTTCTTAAGAATGAGGTAGTTTTACACAGCTTTCATGATAAAACGACGATACCAGTTAAAATTATTTTCCAATATTTTAAGATAATCATTATTTTATACTATACAATGTGAGAAAACATTTTATTTTAATGTTTTGAAAATTTTCATAAAATGCTCATGTTAATTACTACATGAGCATTTTATGAAGATATAGAATTAAAATATCATTAATAAGACAATTCTGATTGCTTTCAAAATGTTTAAACAGATTATTTGAATTAAAATATTTGAATCAATATCTCTTTATATGCATTCATTATTTCACTTACATGCATTATTATTTGTTATATTACTAATAACTCATTATTAGTAATATAACAAACTAGCAGACCTGCCACATAGCATCTGCACTAAACTTAATTGCTTATATTTGTTGATGGCAAAGTGTTGTTATGCTATTCCATCTTATTTCTATCCATTTATGATGAAAATAGCATCCATATTCACAAAAGGATTTCATACCTTTAAAGGAAATAAACTATCCAAAAATGTATAATAGCATTTCATTTAATTTTACTGGTCTCAATTCGTATTTTCAATAAAATGACAAAAAGCACACCTCAGTCATGTTACTACAAATAGATTCTGAACATCTACTTTAATTTTATCCTATTCCCTTGTTCAGGGTGATTCAGCATTTTTTGATGCTCAGCAAACCTTTTCTGCACTGATTTTTATATTCCAGATATCTCTCATTGCTTTTTTGTCATCAGACTCCTAAACAATTTCATTATTAGAGTTGCAAGCTTTTAGTTTTAGCAATATTGTGCTAATTTATAGCTCATATAAAAAATGTTTAAACTAAGCGGCAAAATTAGTAAATAAATCACATAGCGGTTGAATTTAAATTCTTTGTCTATTTGTTGCCATTCAATAATAAACAAATAGATTCCATTTCTGCACCACTATGTTAATGAAATACATATATATAGCTACTGGAGACATGTTGCCAAAAGAGGCATTGAAATAATCAAGACTAATCTTGAATATTATAGAGCAGGGCTGGTCAATCCAAGGCCTAAGGGCTACATGCAACCCAAGTCATGAAAAGTCATGAAAAATATTAAATAAAATATAAATTAAATGTAATAAGAACCAGTGCAGAAATCCCTTACTATGATAGATCTTAAGACTTCTCAAAATACATATATCTAAGTTAGTGTTTTATTTAAAAATTTGACTTTCTTATTTACTACCTTAGAAGTATGAAAATATTAGTTATGAACAGATAGATTTCTTGGCTATTTAATAAAATAATGTTTGCAAGGTACCGCTTTAGACACAAAACAAGAAATATACTGGTCTGAAGGTGTTTCTTTTCTAGGTATGGACTTTTGAGACAGATTGTTCGAAATTTCTCAGGATTTAGTGATATTTTACTTTTTAAAATTAATCATGAAAGTTTATAAGAAAACATCACAATTAATGAAGTGACCTAAAAATTAGAAATTGCAAAGACCAAACACTTTTCATAAATTTCTAAGAGGAGCAAAGGAAATCGAAAGTGATAATTTTATTTTTGCATTTTTAAGACTATTTTATATGCAGCCTTTGGGAAATTTGTACCTTCTTAAAAGTTGTCCGTAGAATGATTAGGTTATTAGGCACGCCTTATTAGAGAATCGTCAGTCATGGCAAATAGCTTTATCTTTTCCTAATACGAAATGTTTTATAAAGCATACCAAAATTCACCAATGATATAGAATTAAAATAAGAGAAAAATATCTTACCCTCTTATTATAATTTCTGAATCCTCGATAAACTGTGTCAGCTCCATATAATAGAGCATCGCCATCTTCAGTAATAACACCATCAACCTTCTGAAATTAATAGTGAATTCAGTAACTAATGAATTAACAGATGGTCCATTTTTTAAGATGTGAATGCAGCAATAACTACATATTAGATATACCAAATATAGATAGAAATGTATTGCTAAAAATATTGGGTCGGTGCGAATGAAATGTCCAAAAAATGACCATCACACTTCAATGGTGATAACTGAAAAATAAAGTACCTGACCTACTCGAAATAATCTCCCTCTGAATTGACACACTGTTGCCACTTGTCTGACAAAGCCATGATCCCGGAACGAAAAAAGTCTTGTGGCTGGGATGCGAAGAAGTCATCAACTGCATGGTGAACCTCAGTATCTTGGGTGAACTGTTTGCCAGACAGAAAGCAATCCAGATGACGAAACAGAAATCTGTAGGTGACGTCAGGGGAATGGGGATAAGGCATCACTTCATAGCCCAACTCATGTAGTGTCAGTATCGTCCGTTATGCAACATGAGGATGGACTTTATCTTGCAAGAAAATGATATGCCTGTTTACCAAAGCCGATTGTTTCACCATCAATTTCTGGTGCATCTGTTGCAATATCATTCTGAAGTGATGGTTTGGCCACTTGGCAGGAAACTGCGATGAATTATTCCAGCTGTAGACCACCATACAAGTAACATAACCTTCCTGAGCTGCAAGGGTGGCATCCAGGAGGCTGTGCTTTGCTCAACCATTGTGCAGATTGTTTTTGATTGTCATAAAGGACCCATTTCTCGTCACAGATAACGATTCACTGCAGTAGAGGTTCTCTTTCATTCCTGGAAAGGAGCGACGTACTTCCAAACGTCTCATCTTGTTGGCAATTGTCAATTCATGAGGCACCCAAGAATCCATCTTTATGACCTTACCCAGTGCAGCCAGATGGTGAACAATTGCAGTGTGGTGGACACCTAGCTTGGCAGCTATTGTACGCCATGTTTTCCGTGGTTCAGCTACACTTACCAAAACATTGTCAGAAACTGCAACTACTTGGTGACCACGTGGTTCGTTTTTCAGGTTCACATCTCCACAAACCATCGCTGAATGGTTCGTTCATTGGCTGTATTTTCCCTAAATGCTGTGTTAATGTTTCGAGCAGCAACTGCAGCAGAATGTCTCAGCTTAAATTCGTAAAGGAAGATGACTCAAATCTAAGTTTTCCATGTTGAATTTGGAAGCACCTTATGGCCAAACAAATTAAATCTGGAACTTGTACTTAATACATGTGATAGCTATTTATAGTAACTCTGTGACGTAAGATGCCGGAAGCTTGTAGGTAATTACTTTTAGCTGTATGGAGGTCATTCCCAAAGCTTTTTCTCATCGGACATTTCATTTGCACCGACCCAATACATTTTAAATTTTAATGGGTGCAGTTTTATTCAGTCCAACAGCAACATTGCATAAGAATTAATATTTATCTATACATAACAGCAAGTTGTCTATGTATGCAATTCTATTGAACAGCCTTTTTCAAACTTTTTGGTCCAAACTGTAAATCTTAGCAGCTACTTTGTACTTAAATGGTATTTGGATAAATTGCATTTTAAATTGAACACTAAAATTTTTCACAACATTGAACTTTTCTGCCTTGAAATCTAACAAAAATATTCTTTACTCATGAATTTTTCAGAGTGGAAATGATGTCTATATATTTTTGAAACATTCATTTCTCTTACAAGTTTTAAAACTAATATTTATAATTCTAATGAATTTAAAAACTCAAGCACATCCCTACAATTATTATTCATTATAACCCCATAGATATAACCCTAACAGTAATTTTGATTTCTTTCACAAAAAATTCTACTTAAACCTGCTTGACTTAGAATTAAGACTTGTAACAAAAATTATAGGTTATAAAATCAATATATATAAAGCAGAGTTGGCATCTGTCTTTCTGTTCTCTATACAAATCTACACCATTTTACCAATCCACAATAAATTTAGTACACTTATACTTTGGAACCCTGCGGGTAACGTAGGCTACATATTAATCAGTCCGTTCTATTTGTCCTAGGTGTGCAGAAGGGGCTAAAAAAGAATTCGAAATCACCATAGGAATAACATTGAGTATAAATCTATTGCTGTATGCAGCTCAGTTGTTTTACCCGTATTGATAGAAAAACAACTTTTCTAATAAAATTATTTTACCAGTATTGCTTGAAAACAATTTTTTCCAAAACAAACTAAATTATAATATTTATTTTGAACTAACTTTTTTATTTCTTCCCATAACAAATAATTTATGAATATTTGATTGATGAAAAAAGAATACTTAAAATATTTAATTTTACATAACTTACATTTTGTAATGGAACATAAAAAGACCAAATGTAAAATTCATTGATCATAAAAGCGTAATTTTGCTACTCTGTATCTGGCAATGCCATAATTAATGCTTAATTTTTAAATTTGATTTAGAATTCTATGGCTGTGTTCATAAACAAATCTCTGAAAAAGTGCAAACCAAAAAATAATCCAAAACATGACCTCCGTTTCACCAGTTCTGAAGTTGCATTTATGAACGATTAGGCTTTTTAGTCTCATTCGCCAAGTAATTGGTAATTTGTTTTGATAAATTCAATCTGAAAATGAGCCTAAACCATGAGTAGAGATGCATTACAACATTCACATCTACCTTTTCGGTCGTCAACTTCTGAACTGACAAAACCTAGCACAATCTCAGTTCGTTCCAAACAATTATTTTTTTGTTTCCAGTGACTTATGAAAATGCTTGTTTTTCACACTAGAAAATCTGAAAGACTCTTGGAATGCTCAGTTCAAATAACTCATACAACCGGTGCGATTTATTCACATTTATGAACGAGCCCTGTTTGTGTATTTGAGCATTTCCAAGTATTACAAATATATGTTCTTTTGTAATAAATCATTGTCTTTACCACTATTCAAAGTCCTTTGCCGAATTGTTCTATTTCAGGAAGTTGAAATTTGACATGTTTGCACATCTTTTTTTTCGAGAAAATACTGCATTTTTTCAATGGTTGGAATTTCATTTCTTTGTGTTTATGTGTTCCAGTATTTTCCATATTGCAGATATATTATTTAGGAGTTAAATTTAAATGAATTATTTCTATTTTCTGCAAAATTTCACTAGACAGGTTAATTTCTTGCAACATATATGTATATTTCAACCAACTTTCTTTGTCTTTGGTTGAATACGTAATGGTTTGTAGAATGCCGTTTTATAAAAATAAAATATACAAAAAAAAACATTTTTAAGGTGTGTAATTTTCTTATTTTAAAATGACAGGTAAATTTTAAAAAATCACTTTAATATAAGATGGTTAAATTTAAACAGGTAATCATATGTTGTTGTTCAAATATATTTCAAAATTTTGACACAAATTTTCATTACTACAAGATGATTAAAATTAATTTCATTTATACATGTTTTTCATGTTTCATGGGTGTTATTGAAAGCTGTACCCCATAGTCAAGTAACTACATCTATATTCTAAATAGGTACATGGTTTCCATTTAGAAACCGAATCTCTGAATTTAAAAAAGTACCATAAGAATTCGATTTAAAACTGAATGTCTGTTGGAGTAAAGGGAATTTTAAATAAGACTTTTGCTATCTTGGAATATCAGTTAGGAATTTTGAAATATGGAAATTTTTGGTCTTAAGTGACAAGGTTGAGGTTGCTTACTCTACAAATTAAAGCTGTTCTCACACAACTTAGATACATGTGAAACATTAATTGAAAGTGATTTACTTTTAAAAACTCTAAAATCGACCTTCTATTTTTTGAAAAATTGTAATCGATTGAGTTTGCTTTGTCTTCACAGATGACATTTATTTTTAAATGAGCACTATTATTCCACATGCCACTGAATGGAATTTTCAAGTAAAAAATGTGTTTGCTTCAAAATAAATTAATCACGAATGTCGTAACAATTTCTTTTACCATCCTCTCATATTGATGATGAAATTTGAAAACATTGTATACCAGGTGCAAGAATGCCACAAGTAAAACATATTCATAGGAAAACTAAGTGCAAGACTGTACGCTGAAAATTCGCCATTTTTACTGAAAATGAACATACTGGGATATTCGTAATCACTCCAAAACTGAATACCGACTTCTGTAGTAGTCACCTTAAAAAACCTTTTGTTGTTTGTCTTACGGCAGATGTGTGATGAATATGAAATGGATTATATGGATGAATATATCATGTATACGTATTTGCATCCAAAGTAAATTGTAGAAGCTATAAAAAAAGTTAAAACGACGTTAAAAAATTATTTTCCATACACTTAAATGATGCTTGCATTCTTTTATGAAAGAGAAGTGATTAGTCTGATCACTCACTTTTCAATCAACATTTAATTAATTCAATCCGAGCAAAGCTGGGTAATTCTGCTGGCAATAGTTAAAAATCATTGCCATTAACAAAACTTTACAGCTAAAAATAAAAACATTACCTTCCCCTATATTACCAGCACCCATTGAATTCATAAAACCCCCACAGCATTCAGATATATCACTAGTGGTACCAAACAAATCTGTACTTAAACTAGGTAAAATCTTTTTCAAATTACTAAAAATAATTCTAAATACTCTTTTGCTAGAAATAAATAGTTGGATTATGAATAACACTCCAATACTCTATTTTCTATGTAACATTATATCTCAAACAGATTCTTTTGATTTCAAAGATCTGTTCACCAGTATTCCACTTAATCTAATAAATGTTCCAAATTCCTGCTCTACACTACTACTATTCCAAATTTAATTCTTTACTTGACATATCTAAACAATATTCTCACTAATCTTGGTGACCTTAATAACTTTATCTTGAATGGTGAACATTAATTCCAACAAATACAGGGAATACTATAGAACACCTCTTTTTCTTGTATTTTAGCTAAACTTTACCCCCATTTTTATAAATGATCACACACACATATCTAAATTTGTAATTCATGCCTCTTTCTTGATGTTTTTTTACTCATGATTCTATATTTACTTTTGATAACTCCCATTACTGTAATCCTTGCATTGCACAAGTAAGGTATCACCAGGAATCAAATCTTGAGAAATCTCCAGTTTTTCAAGGCTAGAGCCACAAGTGCCCCAGATTATTCTGATAGTGACTTCAAACAACATTAATTCAATTACCAAATCCAGTATTTATAAAATACCTCATGAAAATTGGATTTATTATTTTTTTCTTGATTTATATTATAGAATATCTTACATCATGGCATGGAAAATCTCTTTTTCATCTCATGGAACTTGGAGGCTATCAAAGCAGTCAAATTTTTGCTGCT
Organism: Meta bourneti; assembly: GCA_933210815.1. Classification (NCBI taxonomy): domain Eukaryota; kingdom Metazoa; phylum Arthropoda; class Arachnida; order Araneae; family Tetragnathidae; genus Meta; species Meta bourneti. The sequence continues at coordinate 62,551,071 of OW119923.1, read as the reverse complement.
GCCCTGGCAAAATAAGGGTATGGCTCCCTTGGGAGCCACAACACTCTGAAAACCTCAGTTAAAGAAATCTAGCTATTCAAAAGAGATATGAAATGTTGTGCTAAGTATAATTATAATGTGGAGCATTGTAGACTAACTTTGAAATTTAAAATATCGATTTAACAAAACTACTATGATATTTCTGGTTGATAGTAACACGATGGCCATCTGGTAGAAGGGTGGATTTTTTGTGTGAAATGAATTCAAAGTTTATTTTATGAGAAAGTCAATAGGATGGTGGCTTTGATTTGAGGCAAAATGTTTTAATTTCTTGATTTGTGTTCCAAGAGTGTTATTTTATTCTGAGAAATTAATTTCTTTAGAATTGATCAAACAAAATTCTAAGATATTCAAGTTAAACAGTTCAATGCATTACCTCAATATAATCCCTTGTTAGCACAAAGAGGATATTGAAAATAACATATTTTACATTTTAATGCTTCACTTTAATTTTTACAAATGATATTCTTACATGCACAAGTAATACATAAAAAATACAAAGCAACTTTAGATACAGGACTCATACTCAAAATTAAAAGGAATCTAATTGTTTATGTGAATATGTGTACACTGTTTGAAAATTTTTCTTTCATCTTGTAATGATGCTGATTTTATCATTAAACAAAATTAAACTAAAGTAATGAAATTGGTTTCTACCTGTTTCAAATATAAGAATGCACAACACGCTTCACCTTCACCAGAGGCTTTAATGCATGGTATTCCTAAACTTGTCAGTAACTCATGACACTGAAACAGAATTAAAATATACCAAAATAGTTTTAACAATATTTTAACCTATTCAGTTTAATTTAAAGATAACAAAATTCAACAAAAATGAAACTCCAATTTTAAACAATAGAGTCCAGTTTATCATAAGATTGAAGATTCAATAAAATATAGTGAAGTTAAATGGGCATGAAATAAAATTATGCAAAATTCAAACAAATGTGCATCTTTTGGGAAATGTTTTACGTTTAAACTAACTTACGCTCATCTAACTGGCTCTGTAAGGTGAAATTAATCTCTTGCCCAATCGGTAGGCTGGCCATACTTCCTGCCTGAAGACAAAAACAAGACAGGGTTATATGTAATATTCTGGATTCATGAAAAAGTAAGATAAAGTATTTCTGGAGATCATTGTAACTGCAGTTTCATCACTTTGATGTAAGAATACTTAAAGCTTTAAAAAATGACCTAAAATTTTAAGAAATATGAAATTTAAACTAACAACATTGAATAGCAAATCCACCAGGAAACTAGCATTGTAGCAAAACAATGAAAATACATTGGCCACGATTATGGTTATAAGTAATAATTTTTAATTGACTAATATGGAAATTTTTTAGTTTATTTAAAAACGGGACACACAACACAAAACACAATTGACTTTTACATTAAAATGTCAAGATGGCCAGAAAATATGGAGAAAAAACACAACTTGGTCAGTCCCATCCATCTAATACAGAGCTTTGTTACAGAAAAAGTGGAATTTTCCCCCACCAGGGTCTGGAGAGATTGTCCCTTCAGGATAAGATGTATTTCCTTTCTTCCCTTTAAGTCAAATAAAGAAACTTCTACACAGTGGAACTAATGTAGCGTAACTTTAAGTTTATTTTGCCCACGAAATCAATCTTTCACTAGAATATAAATTTTTATAGTAAATCTTTCGAACACCAGAAGATGATAATGCCTTCGAATTGGTGCAAATTTAATTTTGAATTACTTTGGTGGCTCAGGCCCAAGAGTCATTCCCTGGGTGCATCACTTGGGTAAAGCAATATTTGCAGTAGTAATTGATACATATATTTCACATTCTTTACAGAATATTTTAGCAGATTTCTAAGGATTCATTCTGGCTTATACATAAAAATTAACTCAGTGATGCCAGCTTGGAAGAGAGTATGGTTCCAATTTATTTTTTCCTATCTTAAAACCAATTTTAAAATTTGAAGAAACAATTTTCTAGCATAATCAGAATTGAAATAAAAATAATTCCATGAATATATAAGTTTTCCAGGAGTCTCAAGGAAATTTTCCAGGATCTTAGAAATAAAACAATTCATTTCCAGGGGTTTTCAAGGATTTTCAGGTGTACAAACCCAGTTTTTTTCCATTTCTAGACAAACTCCAAAATTAAACAGAGATGGATTTCCATTTCTTTTATGTTATACACTTCAAATGTGTGTGCGTGTCCATTTTTCTCTGAAAGTGATTTTGAGCAAACTTTTATCATGAGAAACGTGCTAACTAAAAATTTAATATACATTTTGGAATGAAATTTGGTGTACTGATATTTGTTTTTGAGGGTTTGAACTAGGATATAAGAGTCTACATTATTTCCTATATCTCATGATTTTACCAAAATTTGCCAATTTTTAAATAAATTAAAATAATTTTTAGTGATTTTTTTGTTTTATAATGTGTTTTTAAGTTGTTTTGCCTCAAAAAGAAAAAATATTATAATTTAAACATTAAAAAAAGAACTCTGCGTAGTCAGATACCTTATGATGCTTCTTTACTTTACTTTATAATAGAAACTAGTACATGAGTAAACATAACACATTTTAATATTGGAACAAAGGAAATTAGTTATATCTAGTTTAAAAACAAGAACTCAGCACATCACAAGAATATAAGAAAGTGGAATTATACAGTAGACTTCTACACTAAGTAATGTTAATAAAACAGTATAAAGCACAGAAAATGAGTGAAAAACATACTTCTTTTAAATACTTTCCAAGTGCTGGTCTTGATAAATTTCCATAATTATTTCTCCCTTTGAATGCAGCTTCTTTTAAGGCAGGCATTTGGCCATCCATCACAAATATAGGATGAATGTCTCTTCGTAAAAATTGACGAACACGGCAGAATAAGTTTCTAAAATATAATTGTGAATGTTTGAGATATCATGTATTTCAATTATCAATATCACACCTGCCAACCTTCAAACAAAAAATCCAGAAGATATTTGCACCATAAAAACCAACATGCACAACTGTCAGAAATGAAAAACGCCTAAAAATTATTAATAAAATAAAAATTAATTAAAAGTGCCAAATTAGCAACAATAGCACCAAATTGGGCATTATGAAAGCAATTCATGACAGAAAAAAGTAGCCTTGCTCTCTTTAGTTCGGTTCCCAAGAGAAGGCTGTCGAGTTGCATGGTTTTGAATGAGTCTAATAGTTAAATTAGGGGAATAGTGTCAATGTAAACAAAGTGCTATCACAACTGGCATCATTAGCATGAATTCTGGCTCTAAGTTTATCCTTCGGTGATGAAAGTGATAGCAATAATGAGTTGGCAGGAAAAGAAACATTAAGAGTGGTCACAGTTAATACTTTTGCATGAATCTTCCAAGCTTTCACACCTATTAAAAAATCGCTTGACCCAAGGTTCGCAGCCTTCTTGATTGTTGGTTGATTTTGGCTATTATGGTGCAAGGGCCATATTTAGCCAAAGTGTGCCAAACACAAGACAGACAACACAATGAGGAAGGAAGAAAAAGCAGAAGGGTAGGTGAGGGTAAAAATGAAAGGGAGGAAAGATCACTCAGTTGGAGTGTCTTCTCGTTGGAGCTGCTTAATACTGTTTATGTTTAGCAGCAGTTCAATCTCAACAAAACCAATTTGGCAATATTTTACACAAATGGTGCCAAATACACACAAAACATTTGCAATTCAATCTTTTCTTGAGTGTTTTAGAGGCACGTATATTTGTAGGTTTTCTTCAAATTTAATACCAAAGGTTTTTACACAACCTAGCAACCACTGATCTGATGTTTTATTTCATTGTTGCCAGTTTGGCACCCAAAGTTCAAAATTGGCATCACTTAAAAATTTTCTCAAGAAAAATTTGGAAAATATTCTTTCCAAACGGAATACCAAGTGTTTTCCTGAAATCTGTTTACTGAAAATCTGTAAAAGTTGGCAGATCATACGTAATATTAAGTTTAATCACACTTGCTATATAATATAATTTATAATATAACTATTATACTAAAAGGAAAGAGTATCATAAAACATTTTTGTAGTTGAAATTATTCTATTACACAATGGAGTTTAAATTTTGTTTCATTTGAGATTTGCACAAAAGTTACTAGAGAGCAAAATAGCTTTCTTACCTTATATGAGGGTTATTTATGGTTTTAAGGCCCTGGGTTGTAAATGCTTGAACAACCCATCCGCTTAAGTCAATAGCAACTCGTTTACCAGACAAATAATTAAGATCTTTCTCTTCACCTAATTCATCTAAAATATTCCAAAGTCCAGTTACACCCATCTTTAAACCTAAATAAGAAATTGTTATATGAAAATACTATCCTGTTACTGAAAATTAATGAAATTGAATAAATCAGAGAAGTATGAGTGAAATTTCGAATGAATCGGTCAGATGGCTGAAAGAAAATATAAAAAGATTAATATGAGCTCTAGTTAGTTCCTTTGCCTACATATGTAAAACTTCCAAAATTAGTAACACCATATAATCTATATGCTAAGAATACAATGTTCTTTTATGATTCTGGAAATGTTTAAAAAATATTGAGATCTTTAAGGAATAATCTACTTTTCAAGTTAAAAAAATTATTATAATCTTGTGATTATAAATAATGCATTAGTAAATGAATAAAAGTGCAAACATATATTCACATAAAAGATGGAGTAGTTTTTTAGTGGTTAAAACACCTCTTCTTACCCAACACTTCAATAAAGAACATAATCAAAGCAATTTTAGTAGCTGAAACTGAGGAAACCAAACCTCCTGATTTAAACATTACTATGCATAAAACAGAACAAAGAAATCACTTTCAATGCAATTAGAGTAAGTGCATGGAGTATAATGCACAATTAATAAAATTTAAAATCGTGTTTCAAAACACACTGAAATTTTAAAAAACTTGGCTAAGCTACTCATTCGGTCAGAAAAATATCAAATAAAAAAGTATAATTTTGAAATGGGAGAAGTTGATTGAATGCAAAAAATGTTTAATTTTTAAAACACAATTTCCATACATATTGTTTTTCGCTTTTTACGAGTATTCTCCTTGTTACGAGTTAGTTTTCTGCCAATATAAACAATCTAACAATAATATTCTTAAACAAAAGAAAATTGAGATATAAAAAGTAAGATAGTAATTATGCAAAACAAATAAATAAGAATTATAATTCAGTTTTTTACCAGCAAAGGGAACAACACAAATTTGTATGAACCTCTGACAAACCGTCCATAAATGGAAATGAAAATGTTTAACAAGTGATTACGAGCTATTAAGATTAAGTGGTTCTTTTAACAAGAACCGAAACCGAAAAGGGTTGGTTGGTTTTTTTCCTTGAGACTTTTAGCTGCAGAATCAGGCCTTTGTCTCCAATCTTCCTAAATGATCTAAATTTAAGAGAAAAGCATGAAGAGATTAAAATTTTTCGATTGATATGAGAAATCTAGTTATGTCTCTAGCTTGTTGTGGTTTATTTATGATGCTTTTTATGAGATTTTTGAAGGTGAAGTTTTGAGATTGGAATTTTATTTTTTCGATGAGTTTTTTTCTAGGGCGTGAATACTTTTTGCAGACGAAGATGATGTGTTGAAATGAGTCGATAACTTTACAGCTGTCACAGAGATTTGTGTCTACCAGTTGGAATCTAAAGAGGAGATCTGGAGTGATTAACATTCGGGATAAAAATCTTGAAAAATAAACATCTTCTTTTCTTGACATCATATATGTTTGGAAGGTTGCCTGAGATTTGGTAGTATTTACTATGATTGAATATTGATCGATCAGAGAGGTCCAACTTGTTTCCTATATATTTTGTCGTATCTTCCTGCGATAACCATTCAAGAAAGATGTCTTCTTCTCTCACTGATTTGGCGAGTTGATCTGCTTTTTCGTTTATTTCAATGTCTCTATGTGCTGGAACCCAGATTAATTTTAAATTTGTAATGAGTTTTGCGGTGTTGATTAGTTTGTTTTTAAGTCGTAGGATTACTTTCAATGATTTGATGGAACAGTTTTGTAGAGCCAGTAAGACAGATTTGCTATCGTGAAGATACAGTTATTAGTGTTAAAGTCAATAAGCTCATCTAATGCTTGGCATAGGGCTAAGGCTTCCGCAGTAAAGATAGAGTTGATGTTGCTGATTCTGTATTTGATTATTAATTTGTTTGATTATCCTGCAATTGCTGTAATATTGCTTGTTTTAGATGCATCTGTTGCTATTAGGTGATAGTTAAAGAGTAGGTGATCAGTCACATTTTTAAAGAGAGCCTGGATGCAATTATTTGGTAGGGATTTTGTTTGGAAATCCAAAATGTCAATACAAATCGAGATGTTAGGTGGGAATGTTTCCACTGGAAAGATGAACGTGATGAGATGATCTGTCTTGAAGTCTTCAAGTAAATCAAAACAAGAGATAATTGACGAACTATTTTGTTCGAGTAAATTAATATTATCTTGAATAATGGAATGCAAGGGGGAGAAGGTTCCCAAAGAAATGTGCTTTATCCAGAATTTATTACTTATTTTTTATTTGGGTTTTAATTTGGATTGTGTCTGATTTTGTGGAGAATAATATTTGGAGTCCAGTTGGGGAGTCCGCATGCAGTTCTCAATGCCATGTTTTGACATATTTCTAAATGATTTATGTTTGTTTTTTTGCATGAGTTTAAGATTGTACTGCTATAATGGAAGAGATTACAAATAGATGTTTTTGCTAGGTGTATTAAGTGGTGTGTGCGAGCACCGTAATTTTTATTTGCTAGGGCTTTAAGGATATTTATGCGTTTATATGCTTTTATTTTTAGTTGTTTGATGAAGTAATTAAGATTACCATATTTGGAGATTGTGATGCCGAGGAACTTTAGTTCATCTGTCCATTCGATCACGTTGCCATCCATAGAAAAGCACCAGTCAAAAGTAGTTCTTTTTTTTGATAGGTTTATAATTGAACATTTATTATGGGATATTTTGAGATTCCAATAGTTGCACCATCTACTGATATTTTCTATTGTGTTTTGTAATTTCTTTTTTATGTAATCTGGATTGTCGTGGGTACAATAAAAAAGGATATTGTCCGCATAGATTATATAGTTAATACCTATTGGTATAGTTTCATGAAAATCTGCCATGAATATTGTGAAAAGAATTGGGGAGAGAACACTACCCTGAGGAACTCCTCTTCTCATTTCAATTGGGTTTTATATAGTGTTTTCCCATTTTACCCTTATTGTCCGATCTTGAAGGAAGTTATGAAGCCATTTGGAGATATTTCCTGAGAGTCCTATATTAAGACATTTCATTATTAGGCCATCTATATAAATTGAGTCATATGCAGATTTTATGTCTAGAGATATTGCAATTAAGAATTTTTTTTGAGAATGAGTGTTTTTTATTGTCGAAAACAGTGTTTGGATTGCAGTTTGACTATCTCTAAAAGGTAAGAAGCCAAGATGAGTAGGTTCAATTTTATTATGTTTGATTAAGAAAGAGGAGATTCTTCGGGATAAAATTCTTTCGAAAATTTTTGCAGGTACTGATGTAAGTGACATTATTCTTTGGTTTCTGTGGTTTATGAATAGGAATTATTAGTGCTGTTTTCCAGCTATTTGGTATTTTGAAGTTAAGCCAGATATCATTAAAAATAGATTTTATTATTGTAGTTGATTCTTGGTTTAATCCTTTGAAAAGTTGTGCTGAGATGCCATCTTCTCCAGGTGTTGAAATGCGAGTATTTTTTATTGCATTATTTAGTTCTGTTGATGTTATTGGTTTGTTTAAATCAAAATTTTCTATATTATAGTCGATAGGAATAGGGTTGTGATTGTCGTTTGTAGCAAAGAATTTGGCGAAGGTATTGCTTTGGTCTTTTGTTGACAAGATTTCTTTGCCGTTGAGTTGTAGAATGATGTTGGATTTCTGATTTTAATTCTTTCTTCGATTTAATATGTTGAAGATATGAAAGAGAAAGTAAGGGTTTTGCTGCATTCTGCAGACCTCATCCCAGTATTTTTTTTTGCTGTCTCGAATAGCTTGTTTGAGTTTTGCAGAGAACTTTTTGTATTTGATCCAATGGTCATCCTTGAGAGAGATTCTAGCCTTTTTTAGATAATGCTTTTTTAAGAAAAGTAATTGATTGCATTTAGTGTTCCACCATGGTGTTGTCATCTTTTCGCAATTTAGTTTCGTGAAACTATTTCTTGATTTGGCCTCTTCTATCAGATTTTGTAGTTGATCATAGTTGTTACAGTTTTCCTTGGTAATGTTAATATTAAGTTGTTCTATGACCCTGTTCCATCTGTAGAAAATTTTTTTAATTGGTGAGTAGGTTTCATTTTCGATGTTTATTATGATAGGGAAGTGATCACTTTCATAATTGTCATCTTCGATATGGAAATTGCAGATAGGAAAAATTTTAGACGAGCAAAAAGACAGATCGATAAGAGTAAAAGTTCCGTTTGGGGCAATGTGGGTTGGTTTATTGTGATTTGATAAGGCAAAGGTTTTTTTCCAATGCCCAATTGAACAAGGTCTGGCCTGCAATGGAGTGTGAATTGCCTCCCCAGACGTCATGTTTCATGTTGAAGTCGCCGAGGAGGAAACTATTATTTTTTGTTATTTGAAATATTGTTTAAAGTTTTATATTCAATTTTGCCATTAGAGGAGTAGAAATTAATGATCATAAAAGGTCTATTTTTTGCATGAATTGGACAGCCAATATTTCATTTTCATTGTTATCAGTTGAATTGTCAATGTCAATTATTTTTGATTGAATGTTCTCAGAGATTGCGATTATTAGGCCTCCTCCAATTTTGTGTGGTCTATCTCTTCTGTAAATTATTTTATGTGGAATATGGAAATTATGATGTGGTTTTAGAAAGGTTTCTTGAATTGCTATTATTTGAGCTGTCTTAAAGATTTCTGTGTCCAGGACCCATTTTTTATTTTGAATCCCCCTTGCATTCCATTGTATAATGTGCATGCTTTTTTTTTTTTAGTTTTTTCTTTTTTTTTTATCTATCCGACCATCCTTGGTGCTAAAGTTCAGGGAATTATCATTGTTAAGAATCATTGAGGGTGTAATTGATTTATTTTTGATTGATTCTATTTTATTTTTGATTCCATTATCCGTTTTCTTTTTTTTCTCCCTTGGTGGGCTTGTATCTGTTTTATCATTGGTTTGAGATTTCGAATTGATAATGTTCATTTCTGCCATTGACATGAACATATCAGACATTTTTTCTAGCATTTGGTCTAATTTATCTGAGAAAGTTTCATAAAGCTTTCTTGTCAGCTGATCAAGGGATTTTTCAATATGGCTTATTTCATGGTTTTGAGATGATGTTGTTATTTTTGTTGAGCATGTGTTTTTTTTGGTGAAAAATTGTCTTCTGGCTTCACTGTAAGTTAATCTGTTTGTTGATTTGTATTGAAGGAAATCTGCTTCTCTCAGCTTGAAAGAGCAGTTGTTATAATCGGCTCTGTGGTTTTGGCCACAGTTTACGCATTTTATTGGTTTTTGACATGGGTCCGTATGTTTTGTTTCTCCACAGGTTACGCATATATTTTCGGCTTTGCAATGGGTAGAGTTGTGGGAGAATTTAAAACAGGTTGTGCATTGTCTTGGTTTGTCTATAAATTGGTTGATTTTTTGATTTGTTAGAAATAATTTAATCGTTTTGGGAATAATTGTTCCCAAGCAAGTTATAAGGATTGGGCATACTCCTTCTTTGGAGCCTTTTTGAAATCTTCTTCCAAAATGCTAATGTCATTCTCAGTAGTGAGTTCTTCTGCAATTTCTTCTAAAGTGGTTGAGGTGTGTATATCAAATATTAAGAATTTTGTAGTCAGACTTTCCCAAATAGCTTGGGGACTACCGGTACTCCTTGTATTTCAGTTATGTTAACAAGGTTACTTGCAACTGTGGAATCGTTGGTAGAAATGAATAATTTTCCGGATCTTGTGAAATTTAAGTCTGTTATTTTTTTATAATTTGAGGTTTTGTAAATAATTTCTTTGATTTTTTTTGGATTGTTTCTTGGGATAGTTTTGGTGTTAGATGGGCTGAGAAAAAGTTTGCAGGAGGTGGCTCCTTTTTGAAATGCATAATTTATTGAGTTTTCAATTTTGTCGTTTGTTTTGAGGAATTTAGGGTTGAACGATATTGCCGGATCTACGTCGGGTTCCTCCATAAGGTTACTCATTTCTTCGGTAACCCTAAATATTGAAGACATCATCTTGCTACATCTGTTAAATGTTGTATTCGGGTCCAGACCCCTTTTTTTTCGAAATTAGATAATGTAAAGTCACTTACCTTCTCTTCAGGAAAGTGAGAAATGAAGAAAAGTTGTATATGAATAATGAACGAGACTTTCGTTGCTTAAAAGAAAAATAAAATGTCGTCCGTACTATGCTGCTAAGTCCGACAGCAAAAATAAAGAATTTCGTGAAGACGTTCTATAAGTTCATTCTTCAAAATTGTAAAAGGATATCTTCTAGCGGTGTAATTCCAATTTCAAATATCTGGTTCGTAAAATGTTTGCACTTCAAGAAAACTCGAGTTTCAGCACCCAACGATTTCCCTGAGCTGCAACCTCCTCCTTTTCATCAAACCGTTACAATCATCGGTATACATTCCAACTGAGCGGGTAGTTTTTCTCACCCATTCTTAAAATTTGAAAAACCACGATCGAGAAATTTTTTGACAATCCCGAAAAGGGGATATCCATAACAATACATAATATACACATAGAATGATAAACAAACATGTGTTGCCATATCTATTTACAAAGATAGCTACAAAATAAAGTAAAAGATACAGAGGCTTCACTGAAGGCACAGAGTAAATCGCTACGCATACAGAGGGATCACTGCCATAGGAAGCAATGATCTGATAAATAACAAGGGAAATTGCATAGACGGGGCACCCTCGATGGGAGTCCAGCACCACGACTAGGGATGGGGGAAAAAGAACGAACTGTTCTTTTTCACCTGTTCTTCAAAAAGAACGGGAACAGCCTGTTCCCACTTTTCACAAAAACCTGTTCTCGGTCCTTTTTGTTAAAAGAGACATTGCAAATTTTTTTTTACTTCGATTTTAAACAGGAGGGAATTTTGCAAAGTTCTCTTTTCTCGAATTTTCTAAGTTCGCATAAATTTTCGTATATTCTAAATTATGATAAGTCCGAAACACAGCTGTTCATCCTACAGTTCGTGACTCACTGTTTCCTGTTGATTCATTCATCCGTTCTCTGTCCATAAACCTACTCCCTGCTCTGAGATTACTTCCTGTTTGAGAGCAGGAATCAAATTTACCGAAGGAATCGATTCCTGCTCTCAAATTGATCCGACCCTGTTCTCCGTTCTCGGAGCTGTTTTACTTCCTGTTCGGAAAATGATTCCTGCTCTCAAATTGTTCTGACCCTGTTCTCCGTTCTCAGAGCTGTTCTCCGTTCTCAAAGCAGTTCTCTGATCTCGGAGCTGTTCTCCGTTCTCAAAGCAGTTCTCGATGAACGGTTCGCGGATCTGATCTCGATGACTGCTCCAGGAACTGTTCTCGACTGAACCAAGCCCCGACGTCTGATGAATTTGCGAGGAGATTAGCGTAATAATAGTGAAATTTTATAATTGTTAGGCAAAATTTTTTTTAAGTATTGCTGATCAAGATTTTGTTGTCCAGTTTTCTCTCTGGTGGTGTCGCCTCTACTCGTTCTTAGGATTTGCAATGTTTTAACTTTATTTTGAAACCAAATTTTACAAAATGGAAAGAAAATTTTCAAATGTGTGGACATATTTCACTGTGAAAAGGAAACTCGGATCGGGTGTGTCATGCTCCTCTATAAGTTGAAAAGGGATATCATTAAGTCAGGTATTACGATTTTAAAGACATCTCGGAAATAAGAATCCCACCATAAAACTAATGTGTTGAAAAGCGAAAGTGATTTTTTGACTAGTATTTTTTATGTTTTAAACGTGTTTAGATAGATCATATAATATTGACCTGTTTTCAAACCAATTTTACTTTCCACGTGGTAATCCCGGTATGCGTTTTTTGTGTTTGTAATCTTTTATAAAGGGCAACTCCCTATTGCATAACGTGATTCAAAATTACCTGGTGTTGTCCTCGGATCTTTCTCTTCGGGATGGATCACGGACCATCGTTTTATTGACTTAAATGACCATTTGGTTGACTTAAAATGACGTTAAAATCTAAAAAAATTATTACTTTCGCTTGCGTATTTGTTTTGTCCTAGGCACCTCATATCTGTTTGGGAAACTACTTGAGATGGTTCAGATGTACATTATTAGTTGCCACTGGGGAGAGAATTTAAGCGTTTCGATTTGCAAGAACGTTTTCCAATTTACGGAAAAATTCTGATTTTCTTTCTCAATTACTGATAGTTTGGCGCAGCTTGAATAGACTTGCCCCTTTCGCCGTAAAAAAAATCAATCAACCGATAACAATACGAAGACTCCGAGTCATTTGTATGTTTTTATATATGCACGCCTATACAAAGTACTAACAAAGATGACGTCAACAAAATTCGGTCATTATCTATTCGCGGAAACTGCTGGCGCCACATAGTCTACGAGGAGGAACAGGGCTTGCACATTCCGAGTAGAGGCATTCGAGAACAAAAGAACAGTTCTTTTAAAAAGAACGGAACATCAAAGACCTGTTCCCCGAAAAGAACAGTATTTCCCATCCCTAACCATGACCCTGGTAACCGATTTCGTTTCGTTTCTATAACAACCGAACTAGGTAATTTATTTATTTATAGTTTTGGTTTTTATTTATTGTTTTGGTGTTTATTTGTTTCGTATGTACATTTTAAGTTATGATACAGTGCTGGGGCTGTTTATTCAAATAATGTCAACAGATTTGTTTGTTTTAATTCTGAAATAGATGGGATCAGGATTGCTGTAGCACCAGCTTCAAATATACGATAAAGCAGAAAGATTTTTTATTTAAGTACATCCCTATCCGTTAGCTGTTTACTTACTTCGGCTGTTTCATTCTCTACGATTTGAATGGCCATTTGTATTTCTAATTAAAAGTTAAGTATTCTTTATATACATATTTTAGCATAAATATTTTAAATTATCAATTTTTAAATGTCTTCTGAAATTAAAAATAACCTTAATTTATGAAAGCCATTTGTGAATTATAAAATTTTACTAATGTGCGAACTTGTTTCTTCAATTTAGTTGATTCTTTTTTAAGTGAATGGGGCTTTTTAAAGATATGAAAATATTCCAAGTCTTTTCAATTTATTATTTAGAAGATTGTTGATTTCTATAGTCAGAAAAATTATTTAAACAAAAAGGAACATTAGAATTTTTTTAATTCACACATTATCAGGTATTTAGTCTGTGATCAGGTACATCATCCAATTTTGCACAAATATTACAATGTGAAAAAGGAACAGAAATGAAATATTCTGTTGGAGAGCACAATTAGTTTAATTTAATTTATTTCTTTAAAATCATTTGCACATACTTTTATGATTAGGCTCAGTGAATGGGCTTGAATCAGAACATCAGTTCTGCTTACGTTTGCACACAGCAAATGAGCTTGAATCAGAACATGAGTTCGGCTACATATCTGAACGATATTTTTCCTTGTTCGGGTTCCTGCAATTGGTTGTTGAAAAAAGGAACAGTGTTGATTTTGGAACGGAGATAAAATATGATTCGCTCTCGGCTCCTAGAATAATTCTCATGTCACTCGCCTTGGATGCACCTAAAAGGACTTCTGTTTTTACATTTGTGCACGGCACATGTGTGCCTTTTAAGTAACTTTATTAAATTAGTTGTTATTGTTGACTTGAGCTTACCTTTCTCCCACCCGCCAACATATTCATATCCGGAACTAATCAGAATAATGAATATCGTTCGCAGTTGAGTATAAAGAAGAAAAAGTAATAAATTACTCTTTTTCCCTGCTAGGCGCTACAGTTCCTCCGCGCCCAGGCGATTTCCTTCTCTTATGTAATCACTAGAACTCTAATAAGGGCAGTATGCAATATGTAGTACAATGAAATTGCCTGCTCATTTTTTGTAGTCTCCAGCTAACTTATACATATATTAATGTTTTAATGTCAATAAATTATTTTATTCGAGCCTTGAGACACCACTGAGTTGCTCAACACAACACAGGCCACTGGGAAGGGTAGTACGGAACATAAATTCCAGCTTGTCTGGCACTTCGATGTAGGAAGAGAGAACACGATACGTTAAGACATCAATGCATCCTGTCGATTTAGTCTGGCAGTTTTTCCATGGTTCTACACTAAATTTTCCCACTGACACAATTACAATATTCAATCACCAAATACTCTGAACTTCAATTTTCAAATGACAAGTAATACACAATGCAGTCAAATTCCTAAGCCTTAACTATTTTCCAACATTCATGCAATATTAAGACATTTTTACTTAAAATAATACACAATGATAACCTCTACTACAAGTTTACTAAATTTCATTCAACTTGACTAGGTAGTTCACAATTGTATAGATACTACATAATTTAAGTTAATTTAACTTTGTGCTAAAGGTAACAAGATCATCCATAGCCCTGGAAATTTATTCGAGCAAATGATAAACTGACAATTTTCAAATCCTCACTACACATTTACTGCAATTCTTAATTCCTAAAGCTTCCGCGAATTTGCATACACACTAGTAATCAGAATTTCTTTAGAATGAATTCCACAGTTAATTATATTTAACTCTGTTCCATAATTTAACCACAATTTAAAAATTTAAACACGTTTTCACTGCAGTTTTTTTTCAACAATTCAAAACACTAATATACTAAACTGCCTCTAAAGAAATGCCAAGCTCACCTTGTCTGATGACTGGCTGCTTTTCCGACAGGTCTCTCTGCTCTGCCTCTATTGAGATGTCAGACGGGTGTTCGTTTTCTTGCACTGGCACACTAGCACTTTTTTTTGTCAACACTGGACAGGATGTCCTTCACTTTGTAGCAGTACTGGGTAGTTCTGCCTATTCTCACAACTCTTCTTGAGTTTGTCTCTGGACCGGATGTCCTCATGTAATAACTCCTGGGTGGGTTTACTACGCAAAAGGTGTGGTTGCCAATTTTTTATTCAATGGCTAACATCGCACCTGCTGCCACCAATAATTTAAGTAGACTGTAACGACTTATCTGGGTAGTGTGGTAGATTCAAATCTACAGAGAACAGTCTAAGCTTAAATAATAAACATTAATTTATTTTGCACAATTTCTGGACTATATTAGAATATTTTTACACGGCACTTTCACGAGTTTCTACGCCTCTGCTAGCTGGATGCGACAGGTTGTCGCAATCTCAGGTACGTACGAAAGTCTCTGAGTGGGAGAAAGGTCTCTCAATTATCTCGGAGTGAGATTCTATGCGTCGGTGACGATTACAAAAGATCGGCACCGGATCTTCACGGGATGACGGGTCGATTCAGGTTCCCTGCCGGACGAGAAGTCAGCACCGGATTCTTCGCAGGTCGTCGGTTCAGCACAATCAGGGAACGGCTCCGCTGGGGTCGTCGGGTCAGCACAAGACGGAAACTGTATCTTTCCGGAACTCCAGTACGTTCCTTTGGTTATTCTCTGGATTGAGAAAGCAACTCCAAGCTATTTATTGGCTAAGGAGTTAGATCACTCGCTGGGTCGAGCCTCTCGGATGAGACCAAGCAAGAACTCGAGATGGGCAGCCTACGCCAGGCTACAAGAACGCGTACTCTCGGGGTGAGAGAACCGTCTTCTAAAAATAGATTATCTCCCTAAGGAGTTTGACCGCTCAAAGGGTCGCTGAGCCAAGCCGCTCGAACGAGAACACCAGCAAGAACTCCAGATTCTCCTCTTTTAGTTTCCCTCGAAACCTCGGGGCACTCCGCCCCCCGGTTTCTGATTTGCTGTGGATCCGGCGACGACTATCTGACTCCGTAAATGGGATTAGCTACTTAGCGCAGGTGGACTTAATCACCTGGGCGTTCCGGAACGAATTCTCACTGTCCGTTTTCGGTGCAAGTCCAGACCGTCTGGTGCCAGAGAGATGGAAACACATTGTCCGTGTTTAAACGACTCTGTCGGCGAATTTGCCTTAGGAGGGTTAATTGAGGAGTCCATCAATGAACCCTCACGAAGTTTAGCTTTGGTTTCAGCAAAAATTTTTTGCTTTAATCAATTATTTTTTATTGTAGAACAATTCTGATTGGTGACAACACTTTAAAAATAGTTAGCGCTTTTACACCATTGAATTTTTCTCTCGTATTACCAGCCCCATCCATACTTTGACCAACAATTCTACTTAGATCAAGACCAAGTAAATTCATGCATTTCATTATTTCTTTAAAAAGAGTTTGGCCTGTGGTTACTCCACTAGTGAAAACCTTAATGAGCCGCTCTTCAGGTTTGACATTTTCCTTTGGGGCACCATGCGGGTCAGTATGCTCAATATAACGAGCCATTAATGTTGAACATTTTTTTTTAGTTGAGTCTAGAATAATAGAATAAATGTTAGTCGTTTTTATACTATCTATGATTTTTGAAGCAACGATGTCACTCATTATGTTAATTATATAATAAACGTTTCTATAATTCAAGAAATTAGACCCCAGCTTTCCTTTTTCAGTTCTAGCTTTATCAATTTTTTCAAGGTATACCCTAGCATCAGGACTATATTACTCAATAGCCTGAAAAGACCTATGAATTTTCCTTTTGCAACGTTCTTTTTACGAGATCTAAGCATTTCTTCACTTAAATATCGACAACAATCGATGACAACAGATAGCACCTCTCGATTGTGATGGGCTAACTGATTTGATTGTTCAGCTAAACGTGAATCAATCCTCTTTTGAAGAGATACATTGGATCCTTGCAATTTGTGCTGTGTAATAAGTAGGTCTTAGATTTTTTATGGAGCACAAATATCCCGGTCCCCCTATGCTCTGTCCATCCTCTATAGCCAGTTGTTCCCCATATTTACTGTTCGCGTGGGAGGGAAAACAGAGTACATACCAAGCAAAATACGGCATCTTTTTGGCTATATATCAGCCATTTTCTAACTTTTGCACATTTATTTGGCAAACTTCATTCTTCCATGATGGGTTGAATTTTCTTCCACCTGTTGAAGGAAAAATGACAAAAGACAAATCTTTATTTTCCAAATATATTGCTTTATTTATTTCCTCAGCTGACAGTTTGATGTTGGCATATGATGCTGGATCTCTTGGGTTTTTCAATCTATCATCAGGAGAATCTTCAATTGTTAAAGTTTCCTCTTGTTGAATGGAAACTGAAGGTCTTTCAGCAGATGAATTGCTACATGATTCTACCTCTCTGTGTCCTAATTCAGTTTCATCAACAACTTCTTCCTGACTTACATTTTCATCAAGGATTTCAAAATCTACGTCTCGGGTCATACTTGATGAAGAGGGTTGTATTTCTAGATCTTCAATGACGTCTTCAGAAATCGAACAGCACTGAACTAAAATTCCTTTCCTTCTCCGAGACAGACTACACAAAACGTACACGGCTAGACGGCTACCTGCATTCAACTGGTGACTTAACTTTATCTTGTCTATGGGACGATGTCTACGTCATGAGCGATCCACATGACGTAACGGCGACGGACAGAAAACCCTCAAGATGACAGATGTTTATGAATGGGCAGGGGTATCAGTGCTGCCAACTAAGCGTTGCTCAATAAAAAATTATGGAATAACTTCCTATAGTGAAATTGTTGTCATAGCAGGAAACAGTAGTCTTTTAAACAAATTCAGAGATAGTCTAATTACTTATGAAAAAAAAATATATATGAATAAAAAGGTTTCTTATTAAATAATTTTTGTCCGAAAAATTTCCACCCTGAAAATTCCAAAAAGAACCGCCCTGAAAAAATCCCCCCCCCCCAAAAAAAATTCTGATGGCATAACTTGCGCCATGATTCCCCCTGTGGGCACCCCTGTGTGAAAGGTTGAATAAATGAAAAGAGATAGACTTAAAGAATCAATATTTATTTAGAACAGCGAAAAAGCACTTCTTGTTCTGCAGTGAACTTGTGAAATCTGTAGATTATTTCGTTATATACTACTTAAAACACAGATAAATAAATCTTTAAAAAAACCGCAAAAAAATTCCGTTAGGAAATTAATACAAGGTCCAGACATCAGATATCTATAGAAAAATAGTCAATAGCATATTGAAATATAGAATTGGAAATTTAAAAATCCTACAACTCTTGAACAATTTAAAATTAAATTTAACAATTTATTGACTGAAAGGGCTATAATTTTAGGTTCTGTTGTATAGTTTACACAGACTTTAAAAAGTTATTGTTTTATATATAAATTATAAAAGTTTGGATTTGTTCTGTTTTTTAAAGGATCAAGTCAAAGTTACGCTGTGTTACTAGAGTGTAAACTAGATATCCAAAATGTTTAGAAATTAGTTACAATGTATATAATCAATACCTGACAAAAATTCATTTGCCCTTCCTAAAATACCCAACAGTTCTTCAGAATAGCAAAAAAATATTACTTTTATCCAAAGGTTAAATTATACGTCCAAATTATTGTAAAAACTAAATCTTCTAAAAAGTAAATAACTGAGTATCGTAAAAATAAAAGAAGCAACTGGTAAACAATCCACGGGCCCAACTTTCGGTTGCTTCTGGATTGCGAAGGTTAAATTATCTGTTTTCATTTACAAGCTGAACACACAATAGACAATACATTGTAAAAAAATTCTAAATTCTTAAAACAAAAATCCCTCGTCATCTACTTTTTCAAATGGTTTTACTAATTCAAAATAACTTTCACACAGACTTGGATACATGAGTTGGGACTATTATATAACTCTAATGTTCTCAACAAGAGTTTGCTTGGGGGTTTCATGGCTCAAGGGCCATATTTGGCTATACTGCGCCAGCCACAAGACATACAATATCAAGTAATAAACACAATGAAAGTTTTACTAACACAGAAGAGAGAAATTCACCCAGGGAGGTATGCACCTGACAGAAATCGAACCGGCCCTACCTACAGCTCGAAGGTTGCTAGTGTAGTGGGCACATCCACTGAGCCGCAACGTCATAAATAGCATGTTTTCGTTCTCAAGCAGTGAAGATATTTTTATGAGCCACTTTGAATAGGACTGATTTACGGTTTCTTCACTTTCTTTCAGGAATTCTTATCAACCTGTACCCCCATAACTTGACTATGTTATAATTTTGCTTAGTGAAAACGAATCCCACGTGAAAAGGTGAAGAAAACTGCTAGAAATAATTACCTTTAAGTCGATAATTACAAAAAAGACTATTATGCGGTTTTCTCTGCTGTGTCCTCGAGACCGAAACTTCAATATTCAGAAACAAGGACCATATAGCCGAATATCCGATATAACGAGTAATTACTGTACCAATTCATTTGTCTTACATAATCGTATTTTTAAGACTTAAGCGCTGTTCTTATATCTGAAATAATCCTATTAAATTCATTTACCTGTTACTTTAAATGACAGTTGCTCACAGATAGAGAAACACATTTCATAAATTGGTTGACAATAATAGATTTCGTACTAAGCTGGATTCTAAAATAAGGGTTCTATGGGCTCTCATAAGCATGGCAGTGATCGCGTGAAATTACCCAACCACTCTACTGCTAGTCATTCTATAAAAGTAGAGGTTAAATCATGGGAATTTTTTTTACGAATCTAAGTATCCTTTTCTGAACAATTCTCGATCAATGTGCTTACTTTTCTCTACATAAAAATTGAGTAACTTGCTATTCCGTATTGCTTATTTCCAAGGCGCTGGAGGAATTGAACAAAATCATTTTAAACCTCTAGAACGTCAAGCCATTTCAGAAGTAATATTTCCAATTTTTTATACTAAAATCTTAAAAACACAGACAAAAAATTTCCTTAGCAGTCAGGCATTTGGTGTTATACCAATTGTACTAAAAGTAGTGTTGAATAAGAAAAGCGTTTCCATAAATTACTTTGTACTTCTTGGCGTATTCTTTGGCGTGAGAGAGATATCAACTGTGCCACTTTGTATTTTTCCCAAAGTGTTCACACAATGATAGGCGCGGCATCGAACAAAAGGAAGGACACTTAAAAGCCAATCGCTGACAGCTCGTAAATCTGCTGATGAATTTCCTCCACTCCCGACGTCTCCTAAACCAGCTGAATCGCCATTCCAAACTCCAAGTAAGAAGCTTCGTTTCAAGCCTAGTCCACCCTCTTCCCCAAAGAGCGTTGTTACCCAAAAAAAGTTTAGCCCGCTAGATAACTCTCATACTAAAGCAATTGAACCAATTATGATTAAATTAACGAAAATGTTTTCGCAAATCATCAAGGGTATTCGCACCCTATATGGAAATGATATTAGTAGACATCTTGCTAAAGACTACATCAAAGTTTTCACTAATACACCTGATCAGCATCATAAAGTCTCGGAATACCTTAAAATAAGCAAAATCGAAGGATACGTTATTACCCCCTATTTTAACCGTCCACTTAAAGTAATTATTAAAGGCCTGCCTTTAAACACGACATTCTCGAAGATTTATAAGCTACAGACCTAACAGTTAGTAAAATCTCCCAACTCAAAAACTTTAGAACCAAACAGCCCTACCCACTTTTTCTTATCGAAATTGTTAACAATGATACTGCCTCCCAGATTTACAATGTTAGAGAGTGCTTGTACATGAAGATAACGGTCGAAAAGTACAGAGGTTCAGATCGACCTATCCAATGTTTCAGTTGCATTGGCTTCGGCCACCACTCAAGAAACTGCCTGATGACCCCCAGATGTCTTAGATGCGGTAAAGATCATCAGACTCTCACTTGCCCAAACCCAAAACCGGAAACTCCAACCTGCATAAATTGCTCCGAAACTGGACACATTGCTTCATGGATGGGATGCAAAATGTTACCATGTAAGAACGCCACTAAACCCAAGACCGCCCCCAAACCCTTCCGCGATAACCCTGTTAATCATAATGTTACTTACGCAAATATCACCGCTGCTAAACCTGCTACCCCCAGCACCAAACGCTCTACTTATCGAAATAATAGAACACCGGATAGCTATTCCCCCAACCATCCACTGGAAAGCTTCTCGGAAGTAATACAATTTCTCAAGGAAATCGCTAAGATAATTAAAATTGTTGGTGGTATCCCCGCCATCATAGATAGGTTGAATTCAGCAAAATCTCCACTGGACAAAGTTCTTGCACTTATGGACATGTGTACTGCAACTTTAATTTAGACTTTTCTAAGGATTATGTTTTCCGCTCTTATTTTTCATATTTTAATTACTCAAGTAAATTCCATACCGTCAAGCCTTATTGTCAATATTGGAGATTAAGGCCATGTGCTCCACAACCTTTCTCAACACAGTTCGTAAATCGTGATCGATGTCAGCAGTCACTTAAGAGGGGACAATTCAAAGCATCCCAAGCAGCTCTACGAAGGAAAGTTCTGTTGGGAGTCATTTGTCCCCGCCGTAGTGTAAAGGTTAAAGGGAACTCTCTTTTTCGGGGTGCCGTTTAAGTCGACACAACTGAAAGATACCTCGCCACCAGGTAGTTAAACAGTTGTTTAAAAGTATTTTAAACTATATTAGAAGAATTACTCTGTGTTGGTAGGGTTGAATTATTTAAACGTTGATTGGAAAGTGTGATCCGTAAAATCACTTTTATCTATCATAGAAAAATGCAAATATAGAAAACAAAATAAGTGAAGGAAAATAATTTTTAAACTCCATTTTTACATTCTTATAGCTTCTACAATTTACTTTGGATGAAATATATATGCTAGCATTATCCATCCATTTATTCTAGTTCACATACATCGCACTATAGTGTTAGACAAAACTAGAAAAGGTGATGTGAGAGAACTATTTCAGAAGTCAATTTTGAGGTTCGAAGTGGGTGTGAATACCCTGTAAGTTAAGTTTTAAAACAACTTTATTTTAGAGTTACCCTCTTTTTAAAGTAAGACATCGTTTTATTTTGTACACATGATTTGTTATTATGAAACTGAATTCTACAAATCACTATGTATTGAATCAATGACTTTTATGGAGTTGAAATATATACATATCACCAAGAAAACAAGCATCAACTGCTGTAAGACAAACTATAAAAGTTTCTAAGGTGACTACTACAGAAGTCGATTTTAAGTTTTGGAGCGATTACGTAAGTTCATTTTCAGTAAAAATAACGAACTTCCGGCTTATAGTCTTGCAGTCAGGTTTCATACGGTTCTCGTATCTATATATTTTTACTTGGCATTCTTGCACTAGGGATGCGAGGCTTTCGAACTTCATCATCATTATGAGAGGATGGCAAATTAAATTGTAAGGCATTCGTGATTAATTTATTTTGAATCAAACACCTTTTCGACGGAAAAGGTCTTATCCCACGGGTATGGTATAGGGGGAAACTATGCGAAAGTTGATGTTACGATTTAATGCATACCACATAAATTTTAATAACTTTAAAACTATAACGCATAATCCAAATAAGCAGTACATGGTTTAAAATAGCAAGGATGAAAGAATGCTACGGACATTAACTGTGAACGAGTGACGTCACACGCCGCTACAAGATGTTCGTCAAGTTAGAGTGGAAAATTACCGGTTCGATGCGAGGAAAAATTAGTATAGCTCAGGAACGCGCACGACGTTGTGTGAGGTGTTCAACAGAGCTCGACAGGTACTATGAAATAAAATACCAATAGTGACAATAGTGAAAGAACTTGAAAAAATATATATTGACAAAGTATTGAACTTGGGTAAATTTCCCCCAAAATTTCAAAATGTTAAAATAACTTCAAAACAAGAAGGTAAATGTCCCTCGTACACGTTTACAAAATGAAGGAAGAATAAATGAGGAATCCAAAAAGGCCCCTATGACAGCAGCAGAACGAATGTGAAGAATGAGGCAGCCTCGATAAGTTGAGGTGAGCACCAGTCGCGCGGAAGCCACAACGCCATACAAGTTCACAGGCAGTGTATGTCGACAGTGAGATAGAACTGATGAAATGCGACGAAATACAAGCAGATGTTTAAGTATCGAGATGTAGTGTTTATAACCCATTGGACCTGGCGACGGAGCACTTTGAAAAGTCGTTCTATGGCAACAAGTTGTGGTTTGTTTGTGGTTTGTGATCGCATATGGTCCCAAAATGATTTCAAACAGCCCAATTCTTCTATGTTTCAATTCTTATAACAAGAATTAACAGATGAAGGCGTTCAACAGTTTATGTTGTGCTCAAACTGCTGTACATAAATAAAGCAAGGAAAGCTACCAATGTTGAGTAACTAATGGCTTCACGTATCCACCGAAGTCAACACATTTGCCACCGTAGAATCCACTCAGCGAATGTCTAATATCTCCACGACTACCGCTTATGCAAATCAGGCTTCATTATAAGGACAACTAGGGTATTGTGGGCCAAGTGTCTCGACGTGTCCTGCGATGTGGATGAAGTGGTCAAGCAACTTCCAAGACACTTACTTGGACGACGACCAGGCGATTAATGTTAACTTGAAGAAAAGCATGATCTACAAGTCGGCATGCTTGAGCGGCTACGTTAAAAAAATCTGTATCGAAAGCTTGGTTACGCTTCTTAGTCAAAGAGCCGTTGTACAAATTCTACAACGTAACAGTGGATTGGTCTATGCTGATAGACGTTTCAAATGGCTCAGTAAGGCGACGGACGACATGGACATAGACATCGACAACTGAACACTGACACATTGACCGACTCAGAGATAGTGCACGCCACAATGCTTTGGAACGAAGAACACTGCTTAGACATCACTCCTGGTCAACGCTCAATTCCCCTGAACATCATCATATACGACGTCTATGCAGAGCAGTTTCCATTCACCTTCTACTGTGTGGGCAGACAGTTAAAAGACAATGTGTCGGTGACTCCGTACATGATGGCAACTAGTGGGACGAGCCGCAGCGATATGAGAGTAGCATTTAAGTTTTACGCATCGTACCATCGTACTACTCGTACCATTGTCCTGTCTTCCACACAATTTTACAAATTAGGCAGCATTGTAAGAAATAAATAAAATAAAAGACATGTAAGTTGGTTGTGCTCATTTCTTTCTTACCAACCCTACAAACACCCGGCCCGACAACACCGCCGGTTTGAGACGTTTTCTTCATCAAACTTCAGCGACACGACCTACATATATTTTTTCTTGAAAATTGCATTCAGCGGAATGTGGAACAATGGATCTTGTTTTAAAAATAAATGTCATCAGTGTAGACAAAACAAACGCAAAGTCGATTACAATTTTTCATAAAACAGAGAGTCAATTTTACAGCGATTTTAAAAAAAGAAAATCTGTGCTTTCAACGAATATTTCACAGGTATCTAAGTTGTTTACGAACTTCAACTTGTAAAGTAAGCAATTTCGACCTTCTGTCACTTAAGTACAAAAATTTCAATTTTTTAAAAGTCCTAGTTCAAATGATTCCTAACTGTAATATTATTCCAAGATAAGCAGTCTTATTTAAAATTTACTTTAGTCCAACAGACATTCAGTTTTAAATCGAATCCTTATGGTACTTTTTCAAATGCGAGATTCGGTTTTTATATGGAAACTACGTACCTATGTAGAATGATAGATGTAGTTACTTGACTATAGAGTACAGCTTTCAATACCTATGAAACATGAAAAACAACTGTAAATTTAATTGATTTTAATCGTGATGTAATGAAAATCTGTTAAAAGTTAGAAATATTTTTGAACTTCAACGTATGGCTAACAGTATTAATTTAGCGTAAATTATCCAATTTTAAAATGATTTTATTTTAACTTCAACGGTAATTTTAAAATAAGAAATTATACACAAAGCTTAAAAAGGTGATTTTGTACAGTTTGTTTATTTTTATGATTCAGAATTCTACAAACCATTACGTATTCAACCAAAGACTTCAGGAAAGTTTGTCAAAATATACATACATACGTATACTGCTAAGAAATTACACATATCTAGTGATATTTTGCAGAAAATAAAAAAAATCATTAACATTTAACTCCAAAATAATAATGCAACATGTAAAATATATACTGAAACATATAAATACAAACAGTTACGAAATTCCTATCATTGAAAAAATGCAGAATTCTGAAAAACAAAGGATTTGAGCAAGCGTGTTGAATTTCGACTTCCTGAAAATGTTCTGAAATAGTGCAATTTCAAAACCTAACACGGACCTTTTCACGAAAATCTTTTAGATTTTACATGGATTCAATATAAATTCCCTGCCCCTCTCGAATAGGCTTTATGCCGCATGGTGAGTCGAGGGCACGAAGACAACAAAAGAATCTTATAGAAATAGCAAAATAAAATTAAATAACGAAAAGTGATAAAGACAAGGGTAAAAAGGGCCATTCATTTAAATTAAAATCCATCTAGCTTTGAAATCTTTTCTGTTTTGTATCTCCTTTAAAAAAACGACCGATTTTGCCTTATTTATTAGTCAAAATTAATGTTAATCCTACTGAATATAACGGAATTAAACATGATTACCAAAACTAAAGCAAAATTGTGAAATTTGTGGTAATATAATAAATAATAAGAGACGAGTCACCAGCTAAGAACCAAATCCCCCATGGGGTGGATATGGGCTCCATATGGGTTTTAGATATCAAATTTTTAAAATTAGTTTTTGGAAAATCATATATTTAGCATGCTAAGTTTTTATTTAGCGATAAAACTAACGAAATAAAATTTTATTTTACTTAGTAATTCCCTTCGTATCTTTTAGAAGAAAATTATATGAATACAAACTAACGATTTTTGTGAACAAATTTTAAACTTCTTACATTAAATATTTTAAAAAGAAAATTACAACTACTATACGAACACATAAATCATTTGAATTTTAAAGGAAGATACGTTTTTATTTATAAATCATCTACCTATCAGAAATATCTAGTTTATCAATGGCTGCTTATTGATCGAAATGCCTCCAAGAAAAGTTGGTAAAAAGTTAGAGCGCTGAAAGTTAAAGCCGTAAAGAGATATAAAAATGACATTAATCTATATATATTTGCGTCTTTTTTTGTCAACCGCTTTCTATTATTTACTTTGGGATCTCGAAGTCATTTTCTACTATTTTCACTTTGTAGATATTCGCTTTGTCGCATGTTTTTGTAGCCTGCGGTGGTTTCATTTTTATGTTCGAGTTATCTACTGAGAACAAAACGATCACGGTTCGGGGAACTAAGTTCTTGCCCCCTCGAGGAAAATGGTTTTATGTCTTCTAAACATTACAAAGAACAACAAAGAAACGAGCATTTTCTGAAAAGACGTTACTTTCTTGAACTTATGTCATTTACTAAAGTTTCTTTTCAAGGATAGCTTAGCCTTCCGTTAAGTTTTAATGATGCACCCTTTTTCATTTTCAAAAAGAGAAAAGTGCTGAGAAGTATTTTAAACCAATTTATTTTCCACTGAAAATTTCTTTTTCATTACTGGTGACGCAAGGAACGACGTAGGATTCCACTTCACATTATTCTATCGTTTTCGTCAGCGTTTGGAATAAAACGTAGGCGCTTAGATATAAATTCTCTAAACAAACTATATCTGAATTGAATTTAGATTTCTTCCTATTACAGGGAAACTGCTAAAATGTTGAGTTATTATAGATTTAAATTGTTATAGAGACGTTAAACATCAAGCCCATATTATCAGAGATCCATCAATGAGCATACCCCTGGTAGGTAGGTAGTTGAATTAACGTCGCATTGGAGCAACACATCAGGCTATTGGTGACGGTCCGGGATCAATCCTAATCGGAAAGACACGGGGACAATACCACCTAATTTTGAACCACGGTCACCTGAGCTGGCACCCACTCTTCAAATTTCCACACCACGCCAACGAGAGGACATTTGAGACCACGACAGATTTAAAGTGCACCAGCCCCCATGTACACGACGGTCTTTGGTTAGATCGAGTTTCGAACTCGCAACCCTCCGAATGCTAATCCGCTACTCTTTCAACCGGCCTCGCGCGTCGACACCGGCCTCGCGCATACACCTGCAATTATGTATAAATTATTACTATCTAATAAATTTGGTATTGAAAGACATGCAGGTAAGAGGGAAAAATATTTAAATAGTTTTCTTCTTGCGCAAAATAAAAAATCACAATTTTATTTTAACCATCCATTTGTTGTAGGTCTTTTTAGCATCTGTGATAGCGGTGCATCAGTGAGGTGCTGGACGTTTTCTTTACTAGTTACAAATGCATTAGCTCTTCATTTTTTCAAAAATACGTAGTGCATTTTAGGACACACTAAATAATAAAATAAATAAATATATTAGATTTCAATTTATAAATAATACATTTTTGAAATTTTCCTTTTCATCTCGCAACATTGAAAACCATTGAAAAAAGTCACAATGTTGTTGTCAGGACCAGTGCTTCTAAAGTTAAACGCGTTTTAATACAATATACACTAACTGATCCTTTATTAGAAAATTATTAATTCGTTATTTCTGAATAATGAATGATCCGTAAATAATGAACAAATTGTTCTGTGCCTAGATTGTGTTTTGCGTTTCTTATGTTTGGTAATGTGAGCATTTTAGTCTTTGCTTCAGGAATCTTAATTTTTACCCAAGTTATCCTACCCAAATAGCACAGCCGCTATTTAAGATGATCGACAAGTACTTACTCTCTCAGATGTCAATGTACGACGCTCAGATATGTCAATGAAATATTACTTTTATCTCACTATCATATTTACGCTGTTTGCAGCGCAAATGAGACGAACAGCTCAATTAGTGAACAGTGGAGGGGATGTGGTAAACATGTGTTTAATATATCGCGCTGTGAATTGAAACTTACCTGGAGTAGGACAGCCGCGAGGAAGACTCTTCTCCGACTAGTGGGGGGACTGAGCCGTCGAAGCAGGACCGGTTCCCCTTGTTTCTACCATCTAACCACATTTTAACATATGGTAGGCTTCCCAGCCCCTCCCACTTTTCCTTCTATAGACTTTCCCTGTTGCGGGGACTTGCTTATGACCCAAACATCTCAAGGATATGGGAGGAAACGATGATTTAGAAGCAAATTACCCCTTGATACTGCTATCTTAATAGTTTGACTTTAAGATGAAAACATAAAAGATGTATTCGCGTGTCTTAGTGGTGTTGTTTTGCGACAATGTGTGCATTTGCAGCGCATGGAATAAAAGATGTGATCAAGACTTAATTGTTGGTATCATATTTCTGTTATCTGGCTAATCGAGACTGCGGATTATCCTTTCGAGAAATTGGTGCTCGTGTTGGACTACATGAGACACTGTGATGCGAATATGGAATCGATGGTTGCATGACCGATGCGAACGATTGCAACAGCCTCGTTGGACCCCGAACGAGGATTGGATGTTTGGATTTTATGCGCAAGGTCCAAAAGCAGACAAGCTGCGCCTAGGACCCCGAACGAGAGAACAGACATCTTGTGAGCATGGCTATTACGGATCCTACTGTAACATCAAAGACCCTAGCTCAAGAATGAGTGTTTGTTGCACACCTTATACGATTTGACGGCCCGTATGATTTGACGTCGTCTGCAACAGCATGGATACTTTTTCATGCGTCCATTGCTACGACTACCTTTGACTCTACACTACAAGCTCCTGCGGCTTCAATGGTGAATAGAATGACGCACATGGAGAAACGAAGGCATGACATCGTCTTTCAGGCGAATTTTGGTTGTGTCTACAGCACCACGACAGTCGCATTCGAATTGGCGGCACGGTGGCGATTGATTGAATGACTCTTGCATTATACGTGGTCATACCGGTCCGTCCCTGGCGTTAGGGTATGGGACGGTATGGGATTCTACTCCCTCACACGTCTAGTGCGTATTACCGATACTGTCGCGAACGATCACCCGAATTGCAATTGTGGTTCACGTGTGGTGGCGCGACAATCGCACTGCTGAGTAGAGTAGAGTCAGATTCGTTGTGTGGTGTTGTGAAAATAGGAAAAAACAACTTACAGAACTAGAAAACCTAAAAATACCCAGAAGATTCTCGAACTTCGATCTTGAAGATGCTAATCTATCTCTACAAGTTTTTTGTAACGTTTTGAAACTGTCCTACGCTACGTGTGTTTTTCTGCGTGCAGAAAAGGATGGAGAAGTGTCATGCCAATTGATCCAAGCTAGATCAAAAGTCGCGCCGATAAAGGTACTTCAATTCCAAGGTTGGAGCTGTTAGCTTGTTCAATTGGAGTACGACTAGCTGATTCAGTAAAGGATTTACATATGGAAAATATAACAATTTTCTGGTCCGACGCAATGGATGTTCTCCATTGGATAAAAAGGGAAGGCCCATGGGCGACATTCGTTGCTAATAGGGTTGAAGAAATAAGAAGACTCTCGTTGAAGGAAGACTGGAAGTACGTTCCAGGTATTCAGAATCCAGCTGATCTACCGTTGAGAAGATGTTCAGTGAGGACTCTCATCAAAGAACGTTGGTGGGAAGGACCAGCTTGGATTAGAAACCCGACAAAAGATTGGCCAAAATTAGAACATTTTCCAAATATGGAAGTAGTTAATTCAGAGAAGAAGAAAACTATCGTAACCGCAGCTGCTATGCAAGGTGAAGAAAAGTATTACCATCGATATCCATCGTATGTTAGACTTGTAAGAATTACTGCTTGGATGACAAGGTTTTTGACGAACCTGAAGAAAGTCAAGAATCAAAGGATATTAGGAGATTTGAAATCTGACGAAATCAAGAAAGCCGAACGCACATTGTTGAAACAGGTACAAATGGACGTATTTTGTAACGAGACTGACAAAAGATTAAACTCTTTGCAAGTAATCAGAGACCCTGAAGGAATTTTAAGACTAAAGACTAAAATTTTTTTAAGAGATGACTACGAAGATTTCCGTTTACCTATTATACTTCCATCCAACCATCCAGTTGTTAAAGCTCTCATTGTTTATAGACATGAACAACTGGGACATTCCGGAGTTCAGATGCTTATGAACAATCTCAGAGAAAATTACTGGATTTTAAAAAGCAGAAAAACTATTAAAGAAGTTATCAAGTCTTGCATTGTTTGTAACAGGTTCAGTGTGAAACCTGTGTTAGTATCAGAAGGACTCTTGCCTCAAGACCGTGTGAGAGATGCTGCTATATTTGAAACCATAGGAGTGGACTTGGCAGGACATCTTATTATTAAGGAAGGAATAAAAGCTTGGATCTTGATATTGACTTGTGCCGTATTCCGAGCTGTGCATTTAGAACTGTTGACATCGATTTCGACTGAAAATTTCCTTCTAGGTTTAAGAAGGTTTATAGCACGCAGAGGTAAACCCTCCGTAATTTATTCAGATAATGGAACCAACTTTAAGGGTGCTTGTCGTCTAATGGAAAAAATTGATTTAGAAAAATTGAAGAACCTGGAAGAATTAAATCCAATTTCGTGGAAATTCATACCTCCTAACGCTCCCTGGTGGAGAGGTTTCTGGGAACGACTAATCGGCCTTATGAAAAGGATCTTAAGAAAAACTCTGGGAAAATCGTCATTGAATCAAGAAGAAATGAATACCGTTCTTTGTGACTGTGAAAGCTTGATTAACTCAAGACCATTGACTTATGTTTCGGATGACGCCGAAGACTTAGTACTTCTGACTCCAGCAATGTTCTTGCAGGACATTAGAGAAGTAGGAGTGCCAGAATTGGATCAAATCGATGAAGATAAGTTGAAGAAGAGATTAGCTTACCGGTACAGAGTTCAAAAAGATCTGAGAAAACGTTTTAGAACGGAATATCTTGGCCAATTAAGAGAAATGCGAAAAGTCCAAAAGGAAATTACCTTAAGTGAGGGAGACATTGTTTTGGTGGGTAAAGACCACATCAAAAGACTGAACTGGAATTTAGGGAGGATTTTGAAGCTCTATCCTGGCAAAGATAGCAAAGTCAGAGTGGCTCTAGTTAAAGCCAAATTTTGCTCTGTTTTGAGACCAGTGCAGAGATTATACCAGTTAGAGTTAAAAGAACAAAACAAATCATATCTATGCCCCACTAATTTTCCTCTACTTTCAGATACTAATGGAGGAGATTCTTTTCCAATTATTTTAGACAACAATGCTAATCGACTCCACAAGGAGACAGACACTTCGCTCCAACCCGGTTCAAGTGATCCAGGAAGTGTAGCTGACTTAGAGACGACACTCAAACCACTCCAGTCACCAACGGATGATCCTGATCATGATGAACCAGATAAACCTCAACAGCCGGAGCCTAGTAGATCCCGTCACGGACGAATTCTGAAGACACGAAAACATTTTGAACTTTGACATTGACTGAAACTTTTTGACATTTATTGAGTTTTTTTTTCTTTTTGATTGTCCAAAAACTCAAAATGGGGAGTGTCGCGAACGATCACCCGAATTGCAATTGTGGTTCACGTGTGGTGGCGCGACAATCGCACTGCTGAGTAGAGTAGAGTCAGATTCGTTATGTGGTGTTGTGCCGTGCTTTTTCTGTTTTGTCATGTCAACCGTCCTGTATGTGGTGTTTTAAGAGAAGAATAAATATATGTTTTTCTCTAAAACATATGAATCGTCTTCATTTCGATTAGAATAAGCATTTTAGGATGAAACCCTCGAGTTCATTCACCGTCCAGGACCTTTTGGAAGAATCGAAACAAGATTGAGGTAAGTGATACCTCTTTCTTCCTCTTTGAAATCGAAACTTGAATTGGAATAAGAATTTTGTTAAGAGAAAATTCTTCAGATACACTCAAAAGCCACCGATACATCTCTGAAGTTTTGGAGTCTGCCGAGCAACTGGAAAATGAAAAAATACAAGTACGTGAAGCGGACAAAGTCAAAAAAGTTGTTTGTCGACGCAACGAAACTGCTGAGGAAACAGGCACCACTTGTTTTGTCTGTAGCAGCAAAAACTGTTATATTGTGTATTGTGAGCATTTTAGTTCTTAGCTTCATATATCTAAATTTTAACTACAGCTTTTGTAGCCATGAGTAAGGAACTTGGCAGCCATTTAAATTTATCTAAGCTGAATTAATCGAGGAAGAAACTTGGAGTACAAAAAGGAATACAAACAACCCGAATTATTCGGACTAGCCAAACCTCCTCAAGTTGGTATTAAATTCAAAAATTTCCAAAATTTAAGCTGTTAGCTGTAAATTAAAACACTTGTTTCATTAACTTATAAAATATATAAAAATATCACACAAATTGATTAAAAATATTTGTTATTTTAAGGAACTAAATTAATTATCCGAAGAGTCACCTTTTAAATATTTTCTTCAGTCTGTTACGAAGTGTCAGTTCTTTAAATGCGATTTATTGTAAAGTTTGCATTTTTTAATGAGTACATTTATAAAGCAACATTTTTAAAATAAAAATAAGTGCAGTTCTTTTAAAAGACGCAGACGTGGCTTTTCTATAGTTTTGACGTAATTTAATTTTTCTACAAATTAATGCACTCTGCAATAAATTCTTTTCGCTTTTTAAACGATGTACTTATTTTTTTGCATTTGTACCAAAGCTTATAATATACCATTCTAATATAAAATACGTTTTTCTTAATTGCAGCTTGTTGAATATTATTTTATTTATGAAATAAGTGCTCTTAAAAACAAAATCCAGTAAAGGAAATTTAAAATTATTTTTCAAATCAAAAATAATTTTCAGATAATGCTTTGAGTGTTTAAAATAATAGCGAAATAAGTAAAAGTCTAGCAATTTTGATCTTTTTTCATCCGATATCAACTTTTTTTTGCGTATAGAGCTTTATAAATTAATATTCAATGAGTCAATTTCTTAAAAAAAGAAATTCGAAACCATCAAGTACAGTTCAATTATTATGATTTATAAGCATTGTCCGCCTCAAGGGCAGAATTTCAAGAGAACGTATACATCAATATTTCCACAATGATTCCCACAATGATTCCTGACGTAAGAGACAGACAAACTTTGTTGCTACTTCACAGGAGGAAAAGGTTCATAATCCTTCAAACAGATCAAATTCACATTACATTTTAGCTTATTTGTTTCACAGACATAAACAACGGCTAAAATAATTTGTCTTTTTAGAAAAAAATGACGTTGTTGCAAGTAAAAGGTCTGTAGTAATCACTTAAACATGTGTTCAACCATTTAAGAGTTTTATAAAATGAAATTCGCAATAAATGATCTGCGATTGCATATAGTCATTTTACATTCAAAACCGTACAATTAGAACTCGTGTCAAAAGTTTTCAGGAGCGATAAAAAATAGTTACCGAATTATAGGCCAGTATGAAATACGAGGTTTAAAAATTCGCCAATAGATGGTGTTCCGTGCAATGTAGTAGGTCCAAATAAGTGGAACTGTATAGTTAAAAAAACTTATCTATTTACAAAATTCTATGTTTATTAACAGATCCCGTGGCTATGAAATAATGATTCCCTTTCGACCGCTTCCATGCGTCCGTACGAAATTTGCACTAAGGCATAAAGACCGACGCACAGGTAGTCAACGAATTCTTAACATGAACAGTTAGTTCTAATGATAACTAGAACACAAATTGTAAAGATATCTTTATAAATGTTGCTATAACTGGCGTCTAAAGAATAAATAAAGAAAATATTAACCACTTAAAGCACGAGTTTTTTTCGGAAAAACTGGTAAAAAATGATCGAGTTTTTTTTTTGACAGAAAATGAATATATAGGTATAGTGTAAGTTATTTTTGTGCAATTTCAGTTGTGGGGGGCATTAGAAATAAAATAATGCGAGATACAAGAGCGCCCGTGTGAGACACGGGCTTGTGCAAATTTGCCGGTAACTTTCGCCCGCGTCAGACACGGGTAAAGTGGTTAAAAAAATTGCAAATGATTCTTAATAATTCGCGAGCCGAGATATCATGTGTGCGCAAACGATAATCATTTGGTATTCTGCAAAAGATAATTATAACAGTTTTGAAACAAGTTTAGTGATCATATTTGTAACCAAAATAATGTTTAAATTTCACAAACCAAAACTATTGGGCTCTTGAGGTTTTGATAGTGAAGCGACGATTTGCAGTTCGAGAATAGGATATATAGAACAATAATTATTTAACGTTATAGAAACTCACTGTAAAAACTGCATATGAATGAAAAAGGATAGTTTTTACTAAAAATAGGATAATCAGTTGTGTAAGACGATTTGTAGTTTCTCATGAGTAGAGACATGCAGTCACTTATTGCCAAGATATATGTAGATATTAAATTTATGGCTAAAACTAATTTTAAATAGCTCCAATGCCGTTTTTTTTTTGATTGTACAGCGTTGTTAACCCTGTTTTGTTAAAAGCTTAACAAACAGAGGCTTATTAATATTTTGAATTTATGTGGTGATAATCTTGTCTCCTTTTCTTATGATTGTAATAATGATATCGTCGGCACCGTGCCAAAGACACAAATCTACATTTTCGGTTTATTCACTTAAAACATTTCCTAGACTGTTATTGTTATTCGATATTTACATTTTCCAGGCACAAATTGTGATTCGTAACCAAAATAATCTAAATTTATAGCTACACTTTCAATATAACAATTTTTTCTATAACATCGACACTTTAAACGCGCTTTTCTCGAAAGAATAATTTTGCTATGCCTTTTGTTAAAAGTAGTATTAATCATCGTTTGCATTTTAGCTATCCACATTTTTGCATAATTTGTTTTCCCAAGAATGGCAACAATGTGCTGTTATCACAGAATTCTATTTACAAAAAGGAAGATTCTAAAAAAGAAAAAAGGGCAGATGTGTAATATATTGCATATAGCATAGTAAATAGCTCATGAGACTGACTGGTGGTCATGTGGTTGAAGAGAAACCTGAGATTGAGTTGTTGAGTATGTCGGTGGGAAGACGTGAAAGGGGATATCAGAGAAAGGTGTGAGGCATGCCATGAGGATCAGTTACGGCACGAAGCAAAATTAACCTTGGAATTCTCGGAGATCCTATTGGTTGGGGTAACCTCAATCGAACAAGGGGTGGAGAGTTTTGAAGGGATGTTGATAAGTAGGTCACACCATTCTATTAGTACTCAAGGAAAAGGGTAGGATAGATTTGTTTTATGGTTTGTGATTTTTTGTGGTGGCATTATCGCAAAAGAGTTCATTTATCAATATTGGCTCTTAATTACATGAAAAATTGATTTGTTTGCAAAGATGGTCGTTAGGGGCTTATGAGAATCTATTTTAACAATATAAATGAATGTTTTGTTTTTGTTTTATGATTGGTAATTGGTATGATTGGTGGCAGTAGTTTGAGAAATAACCATTTTCGGGACGTGCATTACATAATTACTCTTGAAGTTATTACGGTATACTAAATTAAGAATTTGATTTATCCCCGAAGTAGATAATTTAGTAATATTTGGTTGATTTAAGAATTGTGGAACCATTATTTGTTTATTGATTATTGTGTATTTACTTTTCACTGGTTCTCTAATCCCTAGTGTTGGTTGGTGTCGATTATTTCATCTAAGCCTGGTTTGTGAACAAATGCATGGAAATGATGCTAAGGCATCTTTGCCAACTGGGGACACGGACAATTACACACTGACTTCCATTTGGCTCGTTGATGATGTCTGGGATTACAAGGGCACCTGTGTACCTATTACGTTTTGGTTTTACGTTTTTAATTGCAAGACAAATGGTCTGACAATTTCAAATCGGAGAACAAGAATGGGGCAAGAAGAAAACATTTTCTCTCGAGAGAAATAGACGGGGGTATTCTTGGACGGTCATCCAGGTCCTGTGAAGAGGAGTGAACGGAACTTTGGGAAAGGGGATTCAAGTATTGGACACCAAGATGGACGTATTGAGGGTCGTTCCATATTAAGCCTACTAGACGGAATATATCTGCCTATTTGCTGAAAATATAAAAATATGCTTTTATATTATACTCGGAAATGAAAATAAATGTTTTTTTAGTGCACACTGGTAGATGCTTCATCTTTAATAGTGAGAAGGAAGAAGGATGAAAGAATCGTCATATATAGCATTTTTAGTCGGATTAAATAAAGTGAGTTTTTCATAGAGAACGACTGATTATTTTGATTCGGGGAGAGCAAAAAAGGGCGACACTGGAAGCGATTTTTAAAGGTACGTTACTGTAGATTTGATTCACTTTCATTATGGAAAATGAACATAGGCTTTGTAAAGTGGTGTGACGTTCATTTACACAGCTGTGTAACGAGATAACGTCAGACATTGACTCAAAGGAAAAGACGCATTTTCGGAAATAGGCCCAAAGTTCGAAATATCGGAGTTAATATGGATACAATGGTACAAATCACTTGTAGAGAATCGTGGGACGATGGTTAAACATTGTACATATGCAAAACTGTTCAGGCGACGACGTTGACATGCGCAAAAGACCGGCGCACGTCGGAACGAGTATAAAACGGCCTCGAGCGGCATGGCCAGTTTAGACAGAAATTTCGTAATTGTTGTGGTAAGGAGCGTTGTTAGCAATCAATAAGGACGAAAGATGTCACAAAAATGCCAACTGGAAATGTTTGTAAAGGGACGAATTATTGGAATGCTGGAATCCGGTCGATCCCACACCGAAGTGTCACGAATTCTGAATGTGCCTCAGTGTGTGATCTCCAGACTGTGGCAAAGGTTTCAAACCACTGGAGATATTACCCGACGACCAGTAGCTGGTTGGCCAAAGGTAACAACAGCTCGGCAAGACCGATATTTGGCGATAACTGCACGACGTCAGAGGAACCGTTCTGCCAGACAACTGGTTCAGCCCTTACAGCCGCCACAGGAGTCATAATTTCAAGACAAACTGTTTACAGGAGACTCAGACACGTTGGTCTCTATGCCGGACTACCAGCAGTTTGCATCCCCCTGACATCTGCACAGAAACGCGCGCGTTTACAGTGGCGTTTGGAACATCGGCAGTGGAGTCGACAACAATGGGGCTATGTCATGTTCAGTGACGAGTCCAGATTTAGTCTTCAAACTGATTCTCGTCGTACCATGATCTGGAGAGAACGTGGAACGCGTTTTCACGCGGGAAATATCACGGAAAAACATCGCTTTCCTTCAGGGGGAGTCATGGTCTGGGCAGGCACCATGCTGGTCGGCCACACAGACCCCCACATCTTTGACACGGGGTCTGTTACCGATCAAAGATACAGAGACGAAGTCCTTGTCTACAGTTAACCTGTTTGGAGGTGCTGTCAGTCCTAGTTTCATATTCATGGATGATAACACGCCTCCTCATCGTGCAGCCCTGGTCCTTCAAAGTGAAGTTTTCCAAAGCTGCAAACTGTCCTGGTCTGAATCCTATAGAGCAGGGATATGCTCTATAGGATTATGCTCGGCATAATCCTATAATCCTCTATATAGGGATATGCTCGGCAGACATATTGCAGCCCTCCGCCACCCAACAAGCTCCGTTACAGAATTGAAAACTTCTCTCCGTGAGGCTTGGAACTCTTTGAGCACACAACTTTGAGCACACATCCATACCATCGAAAGTATGGAGAATCGTAGTGCAGCATGAGTGGCTACCAGAGGTTCCCATACGCCGAATTAAACTTCAGCACATCACATTGTTTTAGTCATTCTGTTTCACTAAAGTTGACATTCGTATTGTGAACCTTTTTCTTTCAACCCTTTTCTTTGGATAATAAATCACGTTGGAGTGATGTGGAAGCTTGAAGAGTGGGGTGCCAGCTTTGGCATTGCCTCGTCATCTGACCGTGGTTCAAAATTACGTGGTATTGTTCACGGATCTTTCCTTTTGGGATTGATCCCGGACCATCACCGATAGCCCGTTGTGTTGCTCTAGTGTGACGTTAATTAAAATACCTACCTACCTATCTTTGGATAATAAAAGTCATTATTATCCGTGTTTTACATTGTTTTCTTCTTCAATAACCCTATTACATACGCATACCACTTTCCTTCTATTCCGATGTAGATTTTCTGAAATTTGCACATAAACAGAAATTATGCTTGACTTTTGAACATGAGTGTAATTAAAGCAAAGAAGGAAAGCTATACTTGTTTGAAGCTTTGTAATCATTCCAGGGCTTGTAAATCGAAAGTTATATACGTGGTTTGTGGGCGAAAGCGTAGGGCTGTGAAATGCCCCAAAATACCAGCAAACCAATAGAAATATGTTCCAAACACATAAAAAGGGTGGAAACAGAATTGTTTGTCAAATCATAGCTGTTTAGCAGAAGTTCCACTTCAGACTTCAAAGGTAAAGCTAAAGTCAAGTAAGGGAATTCGGTCTGTTCGAGCACTTATTGTGGTTCATAACGTTCTTAAATCTTGAAAAACTGCTAATGAGATCGGATATAAGCAAATAGGAACCAAGGATTCGACTCATTCTTTATTTGGAGGTGCGACACTAAAAAGAACATTAGCGGTGTAAGATAAATGTGAGAATCAAAAATTACTACAAGTGTACCATTCAAGTTCTGGTTCAAACTGTTATACAAGTAAAATTAAGAAAAGGCTATGGGAAAAGTTAAGAGAAATTATATCGATCATGAATTATGGAAAGATAGTACAGATATAGCATTGATGATTGAAGCTAATATTTGTGGAGAGCTCTTTACTGGGAAAAAGCACAAATTCAAGTGAAGATTTAGGATGATGGGAGTAGAATGATTTTCAGGAAGATAACTCAGAAGTCACCTATCCAGTTCTTGTGGGATAAAGGCAAGGATACTATCTGCGAACTAATATGTGAAATGAAACCCAGTATAATCAGAAAGATGTCTTATCTGCGGTTCGAAAGGTTTTATCCTTTTATACTGTTCCTCAAGTTTCTTGTGCAACAAACTTGGAGTCTCAAAACTGGTTGGGACACTACGAGACCAGAGTAAATGCAAAATAAATTTATGGATTGGATTATGGATACCCCAAGGGTTAAAATTGAATGAGAGGAGTGGCCATCTCCAAAATTTCAAGTTGACTAGAAAGAAGTTTCTGAGAGAAAAGGAATTATCGTAAAAAAAGAAGTGGAAAGAACCAAACTAAATCAAAAAGTTCTACAAAAGCTTTATGAATTACATGTGAATTATTTCTTGCAATAATTTTATTTTAGTCTTAAGCTTCCTTGATAGATATCTAATTCATTATATTGTATTGAAAGTTACTGTATTAACTTCTTTATTTTGTATTTCACATTTGTATCATTTTCCGCCACCGAAAATCAAAAAGTGGGAGGATTTTAAAAGTAGCACTAATCAGCATTTGCAATTTAGTTATTATCGCATTTTTGCATAACTTGTTTTTTTAAGAATGGCAATAATGTGATGTTGTCGCAGAGTTCTATTTATAAAAAAGATTTTAAAGAAGAGAAAAAAGGCAGCCGTGTAAAATATTGTACAGAGCATTTATGGAGGCAGATTAAATAATGTGATTTTTTTGTAGCGAACAACGGAATATTTTAATTCAGGGAGTCTTCCAATACCATTAGCTTAATGCCGACACACTATGTTGTTATAGATTCCTTCAAGACATCAATTATTTGATCTAGATATTTCTACACACAAATCTGGAATTAATCATATGTCCCAACACATTTTAAGCTATTCATTTTTATTGCTCTTAAAGGTAAAGATTCTGCTTTACATCATTGTTATAGCTTTGACATTTAAAATGTTGCTTTTATGTATCACTAACACACGTGACACAGAAATCAACATTTGTATATTAGAGTGGCACAAATGATATGAACATATAGTGATTCACTCCCTCTTGATTGAGGAGCGGCGCTGCTAGCAGCTCGTTTGTATGACGTCACATGATATTATATAATGCCGAGCGCATACTTGTTCTTTCTCTCTTTTCTCCTCTCTCGCCAGACACGCCGGCTCACCTTCTAATTTGTTATGTTTGAATAAATTCCATGTTGGTTTATTTCCGAGTATTTCCTTTCATCAGCACTCGCCACACCAAACCACATAAATGGTGACCCTGATGCTGGACTTTGAGGTATGAATTTATTTCGCTTGTTGTAACTTTTGAATGTGGCTTCAAAACTAATACACAGTTGATTTGACCTCCACCATTTTCTTTCTTTTGGCGCCAAGTATTTAGTTTCTTTTCGAACGTTTCCTGACTGGATACTACTGGATCGCACTTTCAGTTTGATCACGAAATCTTTTTATTTTGTGAACGTTTTATTCTGAATCGAAATGGAGGAAACCGCTGCTGTTAAAATTCCCAATTTTATTTCGAATGATCCAGCCTTATGGTTTGTGATGGTTGAGGCTACTTTTAAACTGGCTGTTCCGAAGCCCATCACCGACAACAAAACTAAATATAATTATTGTCTTGCTCATTTACCATCAGAAATAGCTTCAATTGTTCGAGATATCATTTTATCCCCTGATTCAACAGATCCTTATGCACAACTCAAGGAGCAACTAATTTCCAGATCTGGTGAAACGAAATCGCAAGAAATACGTAGATTGTTAGCTGGTGAACAATTAGGAGATCGGAAGCCTACAGAACTTCTTCGTGTTATGCAACGCCGTGCCGAAAGCCATAACATCACCGACGTTCTTTTATTGGAATTATTTTTACAACAATTACCACCTAATGTACAGTCAATCCTTGCTTCAATTGAACCTTTGACGCCACAAAAGGCAGCTGAAGTAGCTGACCGCATTCTCGAAGTTACGCCTGCAGAAGTAAGTGCCGTTTCCGCTATTGGTAATTCTAGTTCCAGTGCTTCAAACACTCACTCTATCTTGATGCAAGAAATTAAAGATCTTCTAAAAGAAGTTGCCAATTTGCGACGTTCAAGGAGTTTTTCACGAAAGCGGAATAATTCCGGTTACCGACATCGAAGCCCTTCTACCAAAGTCCAAGACATCTGTTGGTACCACCGTAAGTTCCAATCGAAAGCAAATAAGTGTTCCAAGCCCTGCTCATTTTCGGAAAACATCAGCGGCCAGGAGTAGCGGCGACATATTCCTCGCCACCAACCTCGCGTCGCCTTTTTGTGATTGATCAACGCACCAATATTAAATACCTTGTGGACACTGGCAGTGACTGTTCTATCATCCCAGCAAATAAACATGAAAAGAAACTTAAACTTTCACAAACTTTTAATGCAGCAAATGGAACACCTATTGAAGTTTATGGTAAAAAATTACTTTCTTTAAATTTAGGCTTACGACGTAATTTTGTTTTTCCATTTTATATTTGTAATGTTACAACTGCTATTCTTGGTGCTGATTTTTTGCATTATTTTAATTTAAAACCAGATATTCGTAATCGTCGTTTGACTGATTCATGCACAAAATTAAATTGTCATTGTATTTTAGATGATTCTACTATTGTTTCTGTTAAAACTGTCCCTGATAACAATGATTTTTGCAAATTATTGGAAGAATTTCCAGATGTTACGAAATCTCCTTGTGCCAATCAACCCTTGAAACATAATGTCATGCACTATATTGAAACTTTTGGTCCCCCGGTTTTTGCTAAGCCTCGTCGACTTGCACCAGATAGGTTAAAAATAGCAAAAACTGAATTCCAATACATGCTTGATTTAGGACACATACGTCCATCTAGCAGTAACTATGCATCACCATTACACATGGTCCCGAAAAAAGATAGTGATGACTGGCGTCCAGTTGGCGATTATCGTGCCTTAAACGCCCAAACAGTCAAGGATAAATACCCAATTCCTAGCATAGTGGATTTCACAAGTGAATTGCATGGCACCAAAATTTTCTCTCATGTTGATTTAGTAAAAGCATTTCATCAAATTCCCATTGCTCCACAAGATAGTAACAAAACTGCTATTTGTACCCCTTTCGGACTCTTTGAGAGTACTAGAATGCAATTTGGGTTATGTAATGCATCCAGTACATTTCAGAGATTTATTGATGAGGTCACTAGAGGTCTGGATGGTGTTTATGCTTTCATTGATGACATTTTAATTGCTAGTAAAACCCATGAAGAGCATATTCTCCACTTACGAGCTCTTTTTGAAAGATTGAATCATTATGGTCTCACAATTAAACCTTCTAAATGTATTTTTGGAGCATCTAGTTTAAACTTTTTAGGTTTCAAAGTTTGTGGTGAAGGACTCGCACCTCTTCCTGATCGTGTTGCAGCAATTCAAAAATTTCCCAAACCACAAACTATAACTCAACTTCGCAGATTTCTGGGCATGTTTAACTTTTATAGGCGATTTATTGCAAAAGCTGCCCACATTTTGGCTCCTTTAATAAAATTTTTGGAAGGACAGAAAAACAAAAAGAAATCCTCTCGTCCGTCTTCCAAAACCGATATATCACTTGTATGGACTGATGAAACCGACAAATCATTTTCTGCCGCAAAACAGGCACTTGCTGAGTCAGCCTTGCTTAAACACCCAGTGCCTGGTGCTAAATTAAGTCTTTGGACTGATGCATCCGATGTTGCTATAGGCAGTTCACTTATGCAATTTGCAAATGAACAATGGGAACCTATAGCATTTTTGTCAATTAAACTTAATAACAGTCAAAAGAATTGGTCCACTTACGACCGTGAATTACTGGCTATTTACACATCCATTAAGAAATTTCGACACATGCTTGAAGGTAGAAATTTTGCTATCTATACCGATCAAAAACCCCTTATATATGCCTTTAAACAAAAGCCCGATAAATGTTCTCCGCGCCAACTTAGACACTTAGATTATATATCCCAGTTCTCCACAGATATACGTCATGTCAATGGCAAACAAAACACAATTGCTGACGCATTATCTAGGATAGAGATTGATGCTGTCTCCAAACCACTTGCTTTGGACTATAAGAAACTTGCTGAAGCTCAACACGATGAAGAATTAGAGCAATTAATTCAGCAAAACACATTAAAGTTGGACAAACATTATTTTCCTCTTGAGGACATTACCTTGTTTTGTGACAAATCAGTTGAAAATCCTCGACCTTTAGTCCCCAAAAATTTCAGACAACTAGTTTTTGAAAACTTGCATTTTCTTTCTCACCCCGGAATATCAGCCACCACTAATATAATTTCTAAACGATTCTTTTGGCCTGGAATGAGGAACGATATTAAAAATAAAGTTCGCACTTGTGACAAATGTCAGCGAGCAAAAGTATTTCATCATACGAAAGCTCCACTTAGCACATTTTCTCAACCAGATGCTCGTTTTTCTCATATCCATCTAGATTACATTGGACCTTTTGCTTCTTCCGATGGCTATAAATACTGTCTTACAATCATAGATAGATATACTCGATGGCCAGAAGTGATTCCTACAGCGGATATGTCCGCAGAGACAACAGCACGAACTATATTACATGCATGGATCTCGCGATTCGGAACACCAGTCACTATCACTACAGACCAAGGACGAAATTTTGAATCAGGACTATTTCGCGAACTAACAAACATGTTAGGCAGTCATAGAATTCATTCCGCATCATACCACCCTCAAAGCAATGGTATGATTGAAAGATTTCACAGGCATCTTAAAGGCGCTATTATTGCTCATGAGAACGTAAAATGGACTGAGGTTTTACCAATTGTATTGTTAGGATTACGCTCAGCCATTAAAAACGACCTAAACGCAACAACCTCTCAATTAGTTTATGGAACAACTTTACGTTTACCATCAGATCTCATTTCGACTGATTCTCTAAAACAACCTGCTACACCAACTTACGTGTCAAATTTAATTTCAATGATGAGAAAACTTAGTCCTATTGCTCCTGCAACACACGGC
Source organism: Meta bourneti (assembly GCA_933210815.1). Lineage (NCBI taxonomy): Eukaryota > Metazoa > Arthropoda > Arachnida > Araneae > Tetragnathidae > Meta > Meta bourneti. The sequence continues at coordinate 62,507,243 of OW119923.1, read as the reverse complement.
AATAGCAAATTTTATGTACATCCATCTTTAAACACATGCACACATGTATTTTTGAGAATTGACAAAATTCGACCACCGCTTACACCTCCTTATTCTGGACCGCATTTCGTTCTCAGTCGTACGGATAAAAATTTCGTTGTTAATTTAAATGGTAAAAACACTACTGTATCTATTGATCGTTTGAAACCCGCATATACATTTTCTGCTGACTTACAGCCATTGAAAGTATCTTCACATTTAGATCAGACAAACAAACCATCCAAGCAACAAACAGTAGTTCAAAAAGCTTCTGCACCTGCCATAAAACCTAGGATTACAAAATCAGGTAGACATGTTCACTTTCCAAAAAGATTAGTTATGCGTATGTAATAGCTATAAGAAAAATCCATGTCACATGTTTAATAATTTTATATCATATATATTGTATTTTCTTTCATTAGATGTATTTTTTTTTCATGTAACATTTTACTGTATTTTTTCTATCATTACTTGTACAAGAATTTTATTTCATAGTCAATTATTGTATCATTGTCATTTACTTTGTCATCACTTTGTAAACATTCCTATGAATATGTATCGTTCCCTTCGTCTCTGGAGGGATACTCTATAGTGATTCACTCCCTCTTGATTGAGGAGCGGCGCTGCTAGCAGCTCGTTTGTATGACGTCACATGATATTATATAATGCCGAGCGCATACTTGTTCTTTCTCTCTTTTCTCCTCTCTCGCCAGACACGCCGGCTCACCTTCTAATTTGTTATGTTTGAATAAATTCCATGTTGGTTTATTTCCGAGTATTTCCTTTCATCAGCACTCGCCACACCAAACCACATAAAACAATACAAAATCACAGCTACGGGATTCATGCGCCAATTTTACCGCTTAGTTTAAATATGCTAGATTTGAGCCATGGAGCTGAATAATATTACTAAAACTACTCGGAAGAGTTCGAAATTCTTCATGCATCCAGTCTGATTGAGCTGCAGAAATTCTTCAGCAGTTTGATTACAGAATGCAATGAAAAAGCTAGAAGGTTAATTACGTGTGAAAAATGGCTTTGAAGTAAAAAAATACCAAATCGCCTTTGAACAAATGAATGGGATGCAATTGGTGTGGACTTTCAGAAACTGATTGTGGTAATACGATTGAGGTTTGCAGTTTTTGCCACGAACTTTATTAGAAACGTGAATTAACATCAGTAGGAAGTACACGTAATGCTACTTTATATTTTAAATTTCATTTGAAGGTATAAATGTGCATGTCGATACTTATATTCATTATAAATCGATTTAAATAAGGTATTAAATATGAGTAAGGGCACGGCCATCAATGGATATAAGCAAATACGAAATTCAAGAGCAGATGGTTTGCTAGTTTCATATAACTTATTTTAAGATAGTGACATTTGACATTTCCTCCATTACCCATTTAACATATGGAAAAGATTATATAGTACCATAATCGCTATAAACTATACCGGCAATCACTATAAGTCTAACAGCGTTACCTGAGGAAAATAATAGAACAGAATCTTTCACCTTTGAAAGAGAAATCAGAGACAAAAAGTAAATGATAGGAAAGATCATCGAAGCGAGTTTTTTCGGTCTGATGTGCTCAGAAATCCAATTGCTGCTTCTAAGTCGGAACGCATTTTTCGTATAACTCATCCCAAGTGAAAAGCTCTCTTAATTAACTGCTTCAAACGTCGGAACTTGGTCGAAACATTCACGCTTTAATTGGTCCACAAGTGAATTCTCCTGTTAACACAATTAAAGGAAATTTCTGCTTGTTTGCTTAGTTAAAAGGACTGGGATTTATTGCTCATGCTGGTCTGGGCTAATAAAAACATCACCAAAATTAACCTTCAGCACATACGCGTCACTCGAATTACGAACTTGGTGAACTCGAAGAATGCGAATAATCCTTTATTCCGAACGAGCTGGGGAACTTTGATAGCTTGTTTAGCAATAGAATATTTTCTTGTCCCAGTGGTGCTTGAGTTTTCTCATTTATGTTTGAATTACAGAGGAACTTTGATGTCTTCCGGGTTTAAACCACGAGAATTATAAATCGAGTCTTAATGTGGGCTGATTGCTTAACGTCAGTTGAAAATAAAAATGCTTTGAATTGAACTTAGTAACGGTCTTAGAAAAATAAGTTCAACATATAAAGTATTAGAATTTAAATTCTGTTGAAACAAGTTTTGAAAAAATAATTTATCGAGTAATATTAGTAAAACTCTCTTAGTTTCAACCGCAATTTCAATTTATATCTCATCTCCTTCAACACAGCCAGGTTAAGGTTGACTTAAGTATTGTGAAGGGTATAGGTGTTAAGCTGTTTTAGCGTAAAACTTGAATTAAAATGCACACTGCAAATAGTAAATAATTTATCCCCCACTAAGTTGTATATATTATAAAACTTTAAAACTAGTATTAAGTTGTTTCTATACAGTTTCTATACAGTGAAGGTGTTTGATACTTGAACAAACACAGACATAAAACGGGACGACTGACACTATGAAGTTCATTCACAAGGTTGTCGAGGGTAATAAAGTTATACAAAAGTTCATGAAAATATAATGCAGCCGTTTGGAACCACTGATTTTGGATTAAAATGGCCCCAAAAGGATAAATACCTTGAAATGCGACGGAAATATTCAATGCATAAATAACTTTATTTTTATGTATATAGATTATATTTATACTTTATATACTACTGTTTATGAAAATTGCAACACCATAAGACACATGTGATTACATAAAAATTTCTGCCACTATTACTAAACGTAAGCGATTAAATTTTCATAACAATAGAACAATCATCGTCTGAATAATCAGTATATAGTGAAACTCAACCACCTGCGATAAAAGCTGCTATTCTTCGTGGCAGCGAATCCAAGAGGCTTTGGATGTGTTCCTTGGGAACTGTTTGTCAGGCTGCTTGTATGTGAGACTGTATACACTGTTTATTGGTAATGGCTTCTGGAGACCGACGATCTAGTTACCGAGTGACCATATTCCAGATATGTTCAATAGGTGATATGTCTGGCGAAAGTGGTGGCTAGGGAAGAAGCGGTATCTACAGAGCGAGGTAGGTGGCTTTAACATTCCTGGCGATATGCAATTAGGCATTGTCCTGCTGGAATATAAGATGAGGATTGCTCTGAAGGAAGGGTATGACCGTCTGTCTCTAGAACTTCCCTGATGTAGCGATTGGTATTGAGTTTACTCTGGGAATGCGTAGCAGCCAGATCACGAATGGTACACAATGGCGTCCCACACCATTACGCTTGTCATTCGGCAATTACGACGCTCTGCAATGCATGTTGGAGCATTGTGAACGAGATGTCTGTCATCCCTTGGTGTCGTCACATTTCGTCGTCCACTGCCGGATGTGTCCAGTTCTCTTCAGTCCACTGCCGGATGTGTCCGGTTCTCTTCAGTCCACTGCTTCTACATTCAGATCTCTGTAGGGGCGTTATATCCCGTACTAGCAGCAGTGTTGTGGTACGAAAACCAGCCTTCACGCAGGTCGATAATTCATCCTCGTTTGAACTCAATCGTTTGTTCGGATTTTGTCTTTTGTCGTCGACAAGATATAGTGATTCATCGAGGAGCTTACAGTTCGCCGTTTTTATACACTACTTGCGTTGCCCTAAACAGGCTATATTTAGACCCCTAACACAATAGTTCAGAGAGCGCTGATGGGCTCCCAGGCAATCACAATAACTCTGCAATTATAATTATTTGCACTTTATACCCTACTCTAAATATACTATAATTTCAAATCATTACCCAATCATTCTTTCACAGTGTTGCAATTTTTTTACATAAACAATATAAAACATATTTTTTTCATCGAACGTGGACATTATCTAATGGATATTGTTTTAAATTTTTTTCGCTGCTAAAATGAGTACTGGTATGTATGCTCTCTTTACTTTTTCCTTTGCTTATAAAATTGTGGACTACCGTCTTATATGATTGTATTCTGATAATACCATATTTCCACTCGACATACGACCGGCAAATTTTCTTCCAGGAATAGTTTTTTAAATCGTTGGTATGTTGATGTTTAATTATTCTATCGATAGAATGCGGATTCACTCTACCAGAACATTCAGTCGATACTGATTCTGTGTTAGAAAAATAATATAATTTCTGCAATAGCGTAGCCAGTTTATTTCCGGGAGAGGTCCCAAATTTAAAAATGCATTTTTATGGCAAATGATGGCCTCGAATTTATTACATTTTAAAAAGGTATCGGGTTTCTTAAGAATCAGCATATTGTTATGTACTCTATGGAAAAAAATCTAAGCATCCCGAAAACAGTGTTCGTTCGGAATGAAGATCACGATATCAAATCTAGAGGATTTTTTTGTAGAATTATACTATAAAGGTAGTTGTAGAATTGTACTATTTTGTAGAATTATACATTAAATTAGTAAGTTGTTATGCCCCTCTGGGGGTGATACATGCCGACAAATGACTCTGCATGCTGCGCAACAAAACTCTTATGCTATCAGGGGGCAAATTATCTCATAATTCTGCAGATTCCTTATATTTCGAGGGAGGTGTAACTGACGACCTTGTATATCCCACACATGCTCAATGGAAGACAGATCTGGGTACCTCTCTGGCCAAAGAAGGGTTTTAACACTATGAAGGCACTCCTGATAGAGGCTAGCCATGAGTAGCCTGGCATTATCATGATAGTAAATAGTCTCATGGACACTTGACATGAAAGAAAAAATAACGGTTGTTGAGTTTTCACTGCTGTCATGTCAAACTACCTCACACAACTACTAGAGTAGAACAGTTGTCGTAAGTGATGTCATCGACACCATTACACTAGGAGTTACAGCTGTGTGCCTTTCGACAGTAAACCGAGAGATTACCGAACATTGCAGGCTGCATCTGGAGTGGTGCCGAGCACACAGCTGGAACTCCTAATGTAATGATATGGAGAGCCATAACTTAAAACAGTCTGTCCTCTCGAGTTGCTATACGGGACAGTTTGACAGCACAGAAATACGTCTAGCAGATCTTACAACATGTTGTTTTGTCTTTCCTGTCATGCTTTGAAGGGACTAGCACGATAACGCCTGGACACTCCGGGATTGCCTCTCCCAGGAATGCCTCTGTGGTGTTAAAACCCTTCCTTGGCCAGAGATTTATATTTTACTTACTGATACCCAATACGGAATAAGTACGGGAACATGTTCTACCATGAAATCATTAGTCATCTACATTTAGCTTTGTAGAAAAGCTTCTTGTATAAGAATATGTATTTTTGAGTATTTTTAGGGTATGTTTCCATTTATGTATTCCAAGGCAGGCATGCCTTAACAACAAACAGGAAGAATCGAACTCGAATCGAATAGACTTTTGATAACCTCATAATAGTGCCCACTGAATTCCACATACAAGTTGACATTGCTTTATCGACAGCTACTATTAATTATCAACAGCTATAACAATTTTGCATTGTCACATGATCAGTATCTTTTACAAGTGTGAAATAATATTTTTATTTCATTAGCGCAAACATTTTTGCGAATAATTTTGAGAATGTTTACTTTTATTTAGTGGAAGTACTATTAAAATAATAAATTCAGCTTTATCTGCGAAATCATTTCCTCTTAAGTCGCCAAATAAATTCCTGCAGAATCAGATATTACCTGAAAACTTTTTTAAAGATGAAATTCAATGAATTAGAAATCGCTTTTAAGACAATTGATTAAATAAAGGCAAGATAAGACAGCAATAAACTAAGGGATAAAGCCAAGTACGAAGTTAATAAAATTATAGTTTTAACAGTTTTAAAATTAAAAGAACAAAATCAGGAGAGAAAAAAAATCTGAAAATTATTTCTTCATTCTTTTTCTGCTATTTATAATTTTATTTTTGGATTTGACATTTGTCAGTTTGCAATTATGATTTAAAATGGTTTATGATATTGTCAATAGATGGCTCTGACAAAACGATCCAATGAAATCCAAACTACAAGTGTCTTGTGCACTACGCATACGGTCAGCTTTTTTACTTCATGCGACTAAAGAATTCAGTAAAAAGCAACTGGAAATTCCTTTTATTTTTGTTAAGGTTTTTCAGGAACAAGATTACACACGTTAAATTACAATTCATTTTATTTTCCGTAGCATTAAACTTATTTTCAGAACTGAGATTTCAAAACTGAGTATCATCTATATCTTTATATAGTGCGACAATCCATTTGAATAATAGCCCATTGTATTGCTCCAGTGCGACGTTAATTAATTACCATTACCAACATTATCATTACCTTTAATAATTTGTGATATTTTAAAAAATAAAGACTTTTAGTATGCTCGTTTCATATTATGATTAACTGTAAAGTAGAATTGTTCATTAAAAATGATTAATTTTAAAAATCCTAACGGCCATTTGTTCGATTTTCAAACAACCAAAAATTAAATAAATAAATGATAAAATAATAATAAATTAGTTAAGTTTTCAATACTGATAATTATTTCAATCCTTCATTACTTATTAGACTTAAACTATTAATAGTTCTTTTGGATCCTTCTCAGGTTGGAACAATAATTAGCACTTTTCACGCTGAATACGATTTTCCTGATAACACTCCTTTCACACTACACATCAAAGCTTTATCATCCTTTGCTCTTCACTTTTATGGCTTTTACTTCATGAAAATGTCTTCCTTTTAAAAATTAGCTATCGCTGATTTCGAAGTTTCTGACTTTTTACTATGAGGAGTTCCTGTCAGAACAAAACAAATTTTAATCTCCAACCATTTGTACTCAACGTAGGACTGATTAAATTAGTTGGAACATAATCTGAACTCTTTTTAGAATGCATTGTGTAGAACAAAATTAAGATTACATTTACAGCAAATGTTGTGTTAAAATCCTATCTGACTTCAGGCTGATCGAAAGTCAGTTGATGAAGCGTTGTTTGAACAGGTACAATACCTTTTGGAGTTGTGGTTTGTTTTCAATTCAGTTTAATTTTTAGCATACATTTGATCACATTTGAAGGACGAAAATTTCTGGAAACAATTCTTGGAAGTAGTCAATCATTATTCACTCCAAAGGGGGATGGGGCGCCATCTTTTTTTCTGGCCCCGAAAACAAGTGCTGATTCAAGTTGTACACTGGTCCGAATTACACTGACATACAATTGCAATAATGATTAAAACAAGGTAACAATTTATCTAATAAATTTTAAATCGTATTTGTTGGCAAAACATGGAGACTATTCCCTTATATGAATCATAAACCCTAAATTCTCCAATCAAATAAAAAATCATACATTAACGTGCGAAAGTCTAAAAGTTCTATTCTTTTTAAAATTGATTAGATATAGTTATTAATTGCAGTAAAGTATTATTAATTTCTTATAGCCCTAGAAGTTTAGAAAAATATTAGAAACTGAAGTCCAAAATTTTGTATACTTTCTCAAAAGATGTGAATTTGGAATCGCAACAATGCTAAAATGTTCATGTATGAAATTCTCCGGGATTATTTTAGTCTGGAATTACTTTTTCTCAGTTCTATCTGACCTTTATTTTTCAATTCCACCCGAAGAAGGCTTGAACGGAATCACCCTTCTCCACATTTTAGGATCGTAACGATCTTGAACGTAGAAGCCGATATCGAGTGGGAAATCAATATGCATGGTAGATGCTAAATTTTCGAGATCAGTTCATGGTCTGCATTACCTGTCTCAAGAGATGCGATCCCCATCTTCAGAAAAATAATTACTGGTAATGGCCTGTTCAGTAGAAAAGGACTTAAACAGCTCTCCAATCATTTAAAAAACTGTCGTTTCTCCATTGTTGCAATTGTACTATTTCACATTGCACTTCAGACTCAAATCACTTTAATCAGTAGCCGCTTAAAATCATTCGCTTCAACTTATATGGTTTAACATTCCAACTGGTTTGGACGAGATATCTCGTCATCAAAATATTGGCAATTTTTTATGATGCTAAAGATCTGGCGAGTCTTCTTCTAATGAAGAGATATCTCGTCCGTCACAAGATCTGGTCAGTTTTGCTATGGACGGGATACCTCGTCGAGACAACCACCAGGAGGGTTAAGGATGGACGGATTCAATAGAAGTGCTTATGAAAGCTAGAAATATTTCCAATATTAAGAACAACGCAAAATACACCTTGAAGCAGTGGCCACAATTAAGAGAAATTATTAGAGCAGCTGCTTCTACTTTTCTTTAGGTTCCTCGAACAGTACATTCATCACAGGTCCATACACTCCAGTCATAAAAATTTCTGTATCTATCTATATCTGAAAATATATCTTTAGCACAAAAAAATACAATTATCTTCTCTCGGTAGTTCCACTCCCATCGAATGCCATCGTCATAAGTGCTCTGACCAATGCAAGTCGGCTCATCCCAGTTATTCTGGTTTTTTGACCCCCTATTTTAAGCATATACAATAAGGCCAGTGACAATATATTGCTCCACTAGCATCACTGCTAAGAGCATTTATTATGAAGCTTGGATTCATTAGGGTGGAGCCGGCAAGAGAGAAGAATTGTAATTTCACGTGCAAGAGAGATCTTTTTACGGCTGGAATGTTTTAACCTATCCCCCTTGAGGAACCCAAAAAATGGAAACATCTACCTCCCTAGATCTTGTTGCATTGTCCTTGGCACACCTCAACAGTGACCAACGACACTACAGCCTAAACGCCAGAGACACCACAAACCGCTGAGTACCACTATCTTAAAAACTTTACTGTGGATTTACCTTTGGCTCCTCGCAAAAATTTAACAAACTTAGACTAAAAATTCATTCTGTGCGGTCTCTGTACTCTGTTCCAAACGGATAAAAGAAGTTTATTGCCCTGAATTGTAAACATGCAAGTGCGTAGTGAGTTATCCGTGCAACTGTGGATCAGATTGTAATAACCATTGTCGAATCTGAATTAAAAGTTTAAACTGTTAAATTGACATGATAATTACCAGTATACATCAAACAAACGCATTCACAGCCTCTATGAAAACATATGCCTGAGTAATGAAAACGCATTCTATCTATGTGACGTACTTAGATTTCTTCAAACTGTATAAACATGATTTATTGTTACTATAAATTCCCTTTAATAATTGTTATAAAGTTTTATAATATAAAAAATAATACCGAACTTAGAATAGACCTGATAACTGACACGAATCGACTGGCCATTCATATTTCATCCTCCAAAAATTGTGTCAGTCAAATATTGCATTTTAATTAATATAAATTTGATTTTTTTATTGATATTTAAACAGAACTAATAGTAAAGATTTATTATCAACCAATCTAAAAATATTTGTCTATAAAATTAATTATATTTTTATTTGGTGATACATTAATAGCAGTCTTACAATTTCCTATTATTAATCTACACTTGTAAATATTCACATTATAATTTTCACATTTTTGAAATTATCCATTTGTTTGGGACACTAGTGCATAATGCCAAAAATGAAAAGACTTCAAAGTATGACAAAACGGATTAATACAGGTGAAAAATGGTCAATAGCTATTTCGGTTGAGAGAAGCATGACAAAACATCCGGACAGCAATAAACAGACGAAAGCGCGAGTTTAAATATGATATTCTGAAATGTGGTGTTAGTGTTGGTAATACTAACTAAAAAAGTGATAAGATTTTTCATTAGTGAAGATGGATTTTTGAATGTCTTGATTTTCAATAAATTATTATGTTTATTAATTTTAAAGATTTGATTGTAATTTTTCTTTTATTTGCCAGTATCGTTATGTGCAACTTCTGTTTCGTGCTTTTATGATGTAATTTTGTTTTATAATTGAACTGTTTTTTTATCTGTCACGTAAGTGGAGTGATCTGCTTGACAGTTTAAATAAATAAATATAATTCTTTCCTGTTCTTATATACTGTTACTACATTAATTCTATTTGAACTAATTTAGGAGAGAAATCGAGCAAATTAGAAGTAACATACCGTCAGATTTATGACTATACCTATAAAAATATGTTCTAAATAGCTTTCGAAAAATGGATTCGTATTAATATCCGTATTAATACGAGCTTGATTAATATCCGTATTAATCAAGCGGACGTATTATACGTGCTTCTTACTTTATCAATAAATTTTGTTCAGTCACGTTTATAATTACGAAGATGACAATGGAAATAATCTGCTGCAATTTAGATAAACAATGCTAATGCTCATTACTATCTTCTAACACTAATAAATCATTTAAAGAGGCTTAGTGATATATATTGGAACTGTGATTGACACAACTCGCTTTGAAATAAGCGTTACGTTTTAACGGTCGAAATACATCTGGTCCAAGTCTGTGTCACACTAATTTAGGAGTTGCCACTGTAAAATTACTTACTTTCACTGATTCTATTAGATTTCTTGTCTTCCGAGTTCATTTTTGTGTTTTCGGTGTACCCTAGGGTCTCACGAATTTTCTCTGACGACAGTTGTGTTTGGGACGACGTTGAAATTGCTAGTTGATTCTGAAAGAAGTTTGGCGAATATACGCCAGTAGTACTCTAATCGCTGCTATTGAGCAATACATTAGAGTTTCGGAAATTCCACAATTAGATGGAAAATGAGTTGCCTTTAACTACCCGATTCCTAAGTTGTGACATTTCAAATTTAGAGATAAGAATCCATTATGTGAGTTCTGTCATTTTGTCGAGTCAAATTGAGGAATTTTCTAATTAAATGCAGCGAAATATACGAACATTCAACTAAAATTTACTAAATACTTTAGGATGCAACATATTCGTTGTGCTTGAATCAGTTTTTCGCATTTTTCTCATTAAGTGGATGGAGATTCCAATGAATATATTTTAAAAACCAGAAAAATCAATGAACAAGTATTTTAATGGGTTTAGAACTTTATAAATTGATATTCGACTCTTTCAAATTATGCATGCATATCTTTTAAGAATATATTAATTGGCACTATTAAATTTCCAATTATAATACCTAGATATAATGCTAACAAAGTTATAATCAGAATTTCAAAATTTAAATTTAACTCATTGACTAACATAATTTACCATTATGGAATGATTTGTATAATGAATATGATTTTATAGAATAATAAACATTAAGCAAGTACAGTAGTGTTAAGTATGTAGTTTAATTTAAGTCACTTCAAATAGTATATAAAGAACATGTAAAGAGGCAGGAATGTAGCACATGTGTATTTATTGAAATAAATTCACCAGTAGATATTTCTTAAATAGTTAAAAATAATCACAATACCTAAGACAATAAATGAAATACATTAGTATAGAAATATGAAACGTGACTTGACATTTTAACTGAAATCAAGAATTATCATTATATTTAAATATATATAAATGATATAGTTTCCATATTTGTAGACTTTGTTAACTACTTCAAACTTGAAATAATTTTGCAGAATATTACTTTTTTATTCGGCTTTAAAACTATATTTTTGATCGGAGGTAGATGTCTTAATTTAATATATTAAAGAATTTAATATACACTAAGGAGTATATTAAAGAATTTAACATAACTACTAATTGATAACAAACAAAATTTTAAAATATTTAAAACTTTTTCTAAATTTGAAATACACAAAAGCTTAGTAGTCAACTTGAAAAATCTTTCTCTAATGAGGTTTTGTAATAAATCCAGTTATTATTTATTCCATTTAATTTCAATTTTAATGAAAACATTTAAATATTCAAAATTCTACTTTTACTAAACACTAAGTATCTGAACTCGATTACCTTTACTAAATACTTGCTCTATTCTACTCAGTAATTTCAATTTACTGTATGGTGATTTTACAAAAATTTAAATATGTTCCAAAACTTTTTGATGAGTGTTTAAGTATAATGAAAAGGCATATTTATTCTGAAAGACGAATATTTAAGTAATAAACTAAATATGTAAAAGGTTAAGAAATATATTTTAGAAATACGTTCAATATACACTTTAGAAGGAAAATATTCCATTTGAATAAAATATCATATCTTTGTGTATGAAAACAGAGTACAAAAAGGCTATCGTCAATCTTCATCGTACATTTTTTTTGATGATCTACTTTGCTAGTATTGTTAGTTATATACTATAAAAGTAAAAACCACGCTGGAGGTATTTTTAACTTTCTAAATGATGTTGTTTTCCTTAAAACCTCTTATTGTTTGATGTATTAAATATACCATTTTATTTCCCTTAATGACCACAAATTTTCCCTTTTTTTTATAAAATTTTATTTTTTTCTTATCCAGATCAAACTATCAAGTTGAATTTTCTAATAAACCACGATTAAATCCCCAGCTTTAACCTATTATTAGAGCATTTTTTGATGATTGAGTTACGTGAATATTAACGAATCATAATATCTTGTTTCTTTGAATTTTATTTGAAACACCAATCTAATTTAAAATTTCATTCTGAAATATCAAGCAAAATTAGTATTCAGTACGTTATAAAATTTATACATACCACTTATATGAATTGGATATCTCGGAATATTACAGGTCCCCAATGTAAACGTTGGATTTTATTTTGATTATGAATTCGCCCTCATGAATGTTCACATTTGTTTGTAAACTAGTGTACGATAATATTTAGTTAATGGTAATAATGGTAATTTTCTTATTGAACACTACAGTTTTATGTTTACTTATTCATGTTTTTATTAGAGGTAGTTTCCTTAGTGAACACTTCAATAGAGAAGGCTTGAAAATTTTTAATGTTAATTTTTTTGCACTTGTATTTTGATAGTGGTATCAGTAACTTTATATCTAATTTTGAGAGTGAGATAGATGTATATGAAGGTGTTTCTTAGAGTTGTCCTTTTTCAGTTTGAGTTGTCACATAACATTGGTAATTAGAGGTTATTAACCAATGTTACTGAAATGTGAACGTACTGTTTACTATACAGTAACTATTTTTAAGTGTACCAGAATGCATGAATAAGAGATTCTCTCTCTCAGATCTTTTAAACGTTCTGCCTTGAAGTACTCGTAATTTTTTAAAAAATAGGAATTAATGTTTTGTAGTGAACACGCGCACAGTCACAGGATGTGAAAGACAAGAATCAAGGGAAGGGGAAAGTGAATCCACCTACAATTTCCCGATTCCCAAGTTGGCCTTTCTGATTAAAGTGAAAAAGATGGAAAAAGGTATACACAGGTAATTCAGATGAGAAACTACGTAAAAAGAATTTCAAAAACCACAATGAGATCGAGGAATACTGAAAGCAAGTTGTATATGAAGTAACTTTCCTACCTTTCCTCCAACAATTTCCCAATCCCAAGTTCGCCCCACTGGATACGTTAAAAAAGGAGTAGAACGATACACATACAAGTGAAAAACTACAGAATTAAAGTTTATCTAATTCATAAGAGATAACTACATTTAGCTTATTAAGAAATATATATATATATAAAGCTAACTCGTAAGAAGCTGAGCTATCTTCAGATGGCCAAACTTTATACATTGAAATTAAAAACCACAATGAGATCTAGGAATACTGAAAGCAAGTTGTATATGAAACAACTGTCCTACTTGGCCAACATTTTCCCTATCCCAAAGTTGACCCCACTAGCTATGATGAAATGGAGAAGAAAGGTACACAGGTGAAAAACTACAGAATAAATGTTTATCTACGTAACTCATAAGAGGTAACTATATATTTAGCTATATGAGAAATAAATATAAAGACAACTCGTAAGAAGCTGAGCAGTTTTCCGCTTTTTCAACTTTATACATAGAAATTCCACCAGGAGATCTAGGAATACTGATAGCAAGTCATACCATTCTTCTTGATGGAATCTGCGAGTCTAATCTCTGAGTTACAAAAGTTTCCGATCCATTATTTCACGGTACGTTGAGAATTTTCAATAAAACTGTCGCGTCCTACACGCCCAGAAATGTATAAGTTTTGTTAAGCTGTTTACTTTCACGGAGCGTTCGTTCACTCAAAGAGAAGAATTCCCTTTGTGGGATACATGCACTCAGCATTCCTCAGTCGTGCAGCACGAATAAAAAACGGCGAAAAGAGTAACTTTTTCTAATAAAATAAAGCAGCAAGAATAAAAACCTGTAGGCAAAGAGTACAATAGATACCGAAATGGAAACTGTGCAAGCGCGCAGGAGGCGGAACGACCAGAAACGATGACAGAGTTTTCCTCCTTTTGTACCTGTGTTGTATAGTGGAGTCCATCTTGTGGAAATTCTTACAAGGTTTTTCGTTATGCTACTCTAAATGCAGACCGGCTGTATGTTGTTGCATTTGTTTTCTCATGCATAAATTCTTTTTGAAGTGTTTTGGGATTCGTGTACAGTGTAGAGAGCAAAAGAGACGGTGGTAAAAAAAGGAGAGTAAAGTAATGAAAATGCGGGTTCATTCTCAACTGATGCCACAGATTGCTGGAAACGTAAGGAAAAACAGCTCTGTTTGAATCTTTTCCCAACTCTACCACTGCTCATTTTTTGGGATGAACACATTCTTTTATGTTTAGAGAAATATGTCATAAATGTTTTTCGTTCCGAAAAGCTACATTAATTGGTATGTAAGAGCTTATGCGTTCTTATACTGAGAGATGAGTTGTTTAAAATTTATAACTTTCTGCATCTTTTCTGTTTCCTTTTCAAGAAACTGCATCTATCAACATAGATAAATTATTAGAAAATTATTAGATATGAAATAGCAACCTTTGTAATACATTTATATAATACGTTTTTATCATAGATTATTATTACTGTTTTAAAATAGTGGAAAGTTTTTATAGTATTATTGTTGTCATACATGGTAGGTTTGTTGGGTTTTATTGAGAAAGGGCATCTAGTCAAACTACGCCAAACACCTAAGGGAAGTTTTACTAACATAGAAGTGAGAAATTCACTCATGGTAAGTTGCAGGAATCGAATCCACGCCGCCTACATCTCACAGGTTACTAGTGCAGTCGGCAAATCTACTGAGCCTACTACATATATGTGAATATAAGTACTTTAAACTTTATACAAATATATTCCATTTGACTGGAAAAGAAGTGGGTTATTGAATATGGTTGGGTGGGTTTTATGGTGCAAGGGCTATATTCGTCCAAACTGCGCCAAAAATAAGACAAACAACGTAAAGTAATGGACACATACACGAGGAAATTTTTACTGACACGAAAGAGAGAAATGAACTCAAGGTAGCTACAGAATATGGAATCGCTGATTGTGAGATGATAACATTTATGCATTTAACAACTATTGACTCAAATACAGTTTAATTAATGTCATGAATTGAATCTAGTGCATTGTATTATTGAAAGAGATATCAATTTACAAAAAGGAGTATAGATGTACCATGTATTGTGAAAATATGTACCAAACAATGATAAAATGCACTTCTCGCTTCATTTTTCTAATTTTCAACTCTTAAAACACAAAAAAGCTGTTGGGTTATTTTTGGTTTGCTATGGCGTATGGTATAGATTAAAAAGAGTTTTCGAAGGACGAAAACGTTTATTTTCACAATAGACGAGGACATTACGATTATATCACACGCACAATTCAGAATTTATCTGAAACGAAAATGCAAGTATAATATGAAGGAGCAGGGGACTTCACGTCCACCCTGCCTCATGAACTAACAGGAAGTCTCCTCCATTCCTCCGCACTCTTTTCTCCACACACCCCAGTGAAGCCCTTCGGTTACAGTTAGGGGTGGTGATCTCACACATGTTGAAGCTCATTGTTCAAAAACATTACAGATTCAACCATCTGCATAAAGTTTCTCGTTTCCAGAGGTTTTTGTTTAGTTTGAAGTGGTGAAAATAGAAAAAGAGTATAAATGTACCATGTATTATATGAGGATTTATACCAAATAATGTCTCTTGAACAATGTCAAAAATGTACTTCTCGCTTCATTTTCCTAATTTTCAACCCTTCTGCCTAATTCTAAACACAGAAAAATTGTTGAATGACACTTATAGCTGCAGATTCTACCTTTGTATAGTTTCTCGTTTCCAGAAGGTTTTTTCGTACGAAGAGGCAAAAGGCAGAAAAAGAACGTTTCGTTGTGCGGCGCTACCCCATTCTGAGAACAGTCTGGAAATAAAATCAGCAGTACCCATTAAGGCATTTCAACTTTGACACAGGAACGTGATGGAATCCCATTATGGTATTCTTATGTGTTTTCAGCGACAGAATTAGTTAAAATTAACGATAGAACGATTGTTAAATATCTTTTCATTTTTCTAATTTGAAACTCTTTTACATAATGTTTAAACACAGAAAAGTCCAATGCATGAAGCTCATTGTTGCAGATTCAATCGCTTGTGTCAAGTCTCTCGTTTCCAGGGGCATTTCGTTTCGTTCGAAGCGGCAAATATAGAAAAAAGAGTTCCGCGTTTCGCTGTGTGTGTAACTGCCCCATTTTGTGAACAGCCCGGAAATAAAACCAACAGTAGCCATTCAGGCATTTTAACTTTGACACAGGAACGTGGTGGAGTCGCATTGCGGTACTTTTTACGTGTTTCCAACGATAGAGGCTTAAGCTAAATAATTCATCTCTCGCGCTTCAGTCCCCGAGGCAAACGTGTGTAAACATTGGTTCTTTATGACCAAAAGTTGAGATGATTTGATGCCGGGGAAACCTGCAGGAACCTGATGAGAAAGAAATATAAATTCTTATCCGATTTCGATAAAGGCAGGAAGGGTTTGTAAGAAATCATGTGAGATATAAATTTCACTCAGCAGGTATGTTTTTATTTGGTTTCTGCAAGATAGGTAAAGATCTTTTGAAAATTGTCTGAAATTTATGATCTCCCGATGGGTATTCGTTTTCCGAATTGCGAGCTGAATTCATTACGTTTCGCTTGGCATTGAACACCTTACAATCTTCACTAAAATGAAAGTAGGTTGTAGAATTACTCTTGAATTTTTCTCAAAATTTAATATGTATTACGAGTATTCTCTTTTAGAATGATAGATTCTTATTTAGAATTATTATTGGACTACATTTCTGACTCACCAATTTGACACATAACTATCAACTTTTTACTTTAAAACATGCGAACTACTAGTTAATTTTATTAATATCCGGTATTGATTTTGTGTAGTGAATGGAGTGATAAGTGGTTTTTTAGAATCTGTAGTCAGTTTACAAATAAAATACACCAAGTCAAAAGTTTTGAGATATGGGTTTTTAACTTTTCTTCGCCAGAATCCGGTGATCTATAACTAGTGAAGTCCACTAAGTAAATTTTTCTTTGCATATAGGTTAGATTTGTTCTTGAGAAACACACTTAGTAAGCAAATAATAGTAAGTAGAACTTTTCCACTTCGTTTTTCAGAACTGTTTATTGACTTAGTGTGTTTTACTTATAAACTGACGATTTACTCTCACTAAATCACACCAGTTATTTAAACAATATACGATAAACGAAGAAACAACTCTAATACTTTTTCATCAAGAACATTTACTAAAAAATTCATTTCCGTACCTGTCTTGTTTGTTACGCATGTTATTAGTATTCCGGTAAATTTACATTTGATTTAATTTTATTTTTAACTTACACAAAAAAATTCAACACTTAAATGTGTATAATAGATATATAATCCTTCAATAAAGGTCTAATTAATTTCTTCGACTAATGAACTTGAAAATAAAAAATATGGATCATAAATAAGATTAAGTTCAAAATAATAATAAAAAACTGTATTTAACGACACTATTAAATTTGAATACGTAATTTTTTAAGATTATAGCTTTCTTTTTGATACATAAATTTTTAGCAAGCTCGTGTGAGACAGTGCAACTTTCTCTACCAAAAGGTACTCTATGGTAGAGTTGGGCTACACTGCTATATATACTACTAGCAGAATTACTCGGCGATGCTCGGGCTGAATTGGTTAAATGCTGATTCTATTTCATAGAAAAATGCAAGCATCATTTAAGTGTACAGAAAATATTTTTTAACATCGTTTTAACTTTTTCATAGCTTCTACAATTTACTTCGGACGCAGATATGTATGCATAATATATCCATCCATGTAATCCATTTCATATTCCTCACACTCTTACTGTAAGACAAACTAGAAGAGCTTTTTCTGAGATGACTTCAGAAGTCGATTTTGAGTTTTGGAGTGATTACAAATGCCAATCAAGTTCATTTTCAGTAAAAATGAGGAACTTTCAGCGTATAGTCTTGCACTCAGTTTTCCAATCAATATTTATTATTTGTGGTACCCTTGCACCATAGATTCGATGTTTTCTAATTACATTATCATTGTGAGAGGATGGCAAATTAAACTGTTACGGCATTCGTGATTAATTTATTCTGAAGCACACAGTTTTTTCTTGAAAAATTCTACTCAGCCGCACGTGGAATAAAGGAGTTTGTTTAAAACAAATGTCATCAGTGTAGACAAAGCAAACTCAATCGATTACACATTTTACGAAATCACTTCTTTCAATGAATGTTTCACAGGTACCTAAGTTGAATAAGAACAGCTTCAACTTCAAGTAAGCAACCTGGACCTTCTGCACTTAAGACAAAAAAAATTCTATTTTCAACATTCCTAGTTTACATACTTCCTTACTATATTATTCCAAGATCGGCAAAGTTGTATTTAAAATTCGCTTTCCTCCAACAGAAAAATTTAGTTTTAAATCGAATCCTTAAGGTACTTTTTTTCAATTGAGAGACTCAGTTTCTATATGGAAACCACGTACCTATTTAAAATGATAGATGCAATTACTTGACTATGGAGTACAGCTTTCTATAATACCCATGAAACATGAAAAACAAATGTAAACTAAATTGATTTTAATCGTCTTGTAATGAAAATGTGTCAAAATATAGAAATATCTTTGAACTTCAACGTATGGCTACCCGTTTTGATTAACATACCTTATTTTAGAATAACTTTATTTTAACTTTACCAGTCATTTTAAAATAAGAAGTTATACACCTTACTTAAAAAGGTTCCCATTTATTTTTATGAAACAGAATTCTACAAACTATAACGTATTTAACCAAAGACTTAAGGAAAGTTTGTCGAAATATACATATACAACCAAGAAATTATCAATGTCTAGTGGTATTTGGCAGAAAATAAGAATAATTCATTACAATTTAACTCCTAAATAATATATATGTAATATGAAAAGTAATGGAACACGTAAATACAAACAGAAACGAAATTCTGGTCATAGAAAAACGTCGAATTCTGAAAAACGAAAGATCTGAGCAAGCGTGTCGAATTTCGACGTCATGAGAATATTCTGAAATAGAGAAATTGGAAAAAGACGTTTGAAAAATATTGATAGACAATAATGAATTATTTTCAAAAAGAACACAAATTTACAAAACTTAGAAATGCTCAAATATGACCGCAACATTTCTGTCTTAACTCAAATACACAAACATATAATTCTAATTGTAATTTATAAAATAAAACATTAATTCTGGCGTTGCCAGATATCGAATTGCAAAATTACTTTTTTTATGAACAATGAGTTTTTTGTTGTGGCTTTTCGTGTTCCATTACAAAATGCAAGTTGTGTAAAATTAAGTACTTTAAATATCCATTTTTCATCATTCAAATATTCCTAAATTATTTATATTGGGGAAAGAGATAAAAAATCAGTTCAAACATAATTAGAATTTTAAATTGTTTAAATATAACATTTGGAAAAAATTGTTTTTCTATCAATACTGGTAAAACAAACCGAGTTGCGTACCGCAATCGTTTTATGCTCAATGTTTTTCCTATGGCAATTTCGAATTGATTTAGCCCCCTCTGCACACCTAGGTTAAAGAGAACGAGGTTAATATGTAGCTTGTGTTACGCGGAGGGTTCCAAAGTATAAGTGTACAAAATATGGTATGAATTGGTCAAACGGTGTAGATTTGTATAGAGAACATACATACAGACAGACGCCAACTCTGCTTTATATGGATAGATTGTGTCGTAATTTAATTTTTGTAGTGGTAGCTAAGTTCGCCACAAATTCATGGAAATAGTTATTATACCTCCACTGTTTCAAAAATGGCGTGTTTCAACTCGTTTATAAATGACCGGAATGAAGAGTTTCAATTAGGTAAGTTTTCAATCCCAAAACTAAAGACAATAAAAGTCAATTTATCGAAAAAAGTATAAATCTCTAAACATCAAAGACAGTAAGCCTAAAAGACCAAATTTCAGTTCCCTAGTGACTCCATATTGAAAAAATTAATCAAGAATATCCTTAATTTAAAAGTTTGATTCAAAAGATCCGAATCAGTAACTTTCATCCAGAGTGGATTTTCCAAAAAACCTTAATAGAAACGCTTTAATTTTCATTCTCCCACATCTCAAGCTGAGAAATAATTAATTTGGAAGGGGAGGTGAAAAAAGCCGAGACCGAAGGCATGGCAATAAACCTCCTTATTGCTACCTCTTTTGTGTGAGATCAAACATTGCGGATTACTAACCAGAATCACGGCGAAAAAACACTTACATACCGCAACCTAATTGACTTTCCTTGTTATTCCGTTGCTAAGAAAAGAAGGGCAACAAAAAATAGCCTTTTTCTTTGCCTTCATGCATGTATGGATCCACTTGAAAGGCTCTGCGCAAAAGTTTCGGATATCTTTTTCTATTTCGCAGGGCATCAAATTACGACCGATGTGGTAGAAAACAAAACCCAAATCGCGCCTGCGCGACTTTTCCCCTTATGTGGCTGAGTTAAAGTGTCTGGATTGTGCCCCCATTCAGGTTTGAATTGTTTAAAAAATGCATCCTTCATAATTTTTTATAGTAAGTTCAAACAAAAAAATTTTCCATTTAAGTTTGACAACCACACCTTGGTTAGTTGAGTTAAGGCGTCTAAATTACATTCTGATTTGAATTGTAAAAATACATACTTCATAATTTTGTATTGGTTAACAGTAAATTCCGACATCAAAACGTTCAGTTTAAGTCTGCCAGACATACTTTGGTTAATTGGGTTTTATGGCTCAAGGACCATATTTGACCAAGCTGCGCCAAACAACCACAAGTAAATGGGCATACACACAAGGGAAGTTTTACTGAGATAGAAGAGAAATACACAGAGGGAGGAATCAAACCTGCATCACCTGCACTTCACAGATTGTTAGCGCAGTGGGCAAATACACTGAGCTACGGTGACCCCCAATCATACCTTGATTGAAATAATTTTGTTCGTTTAATTTGGATATGAGACTCCACTTGAGTTGATTAAAAATTTAAAATTATTTTTGAATTTCTGTGAAACTCGAAATATTTTCTGATGTTATCCACCTAAATTAAATATTAATAACCTAATAGTTCTTTAGGGGCGTATATATTAATTCTCAAAATCATAATCTATAGGCTGTTGAAGGGTGGACTTCTCTTTATTTTGAAATATTACACTTTGTTACACACAAGGGATCGCTATCTCATACCATACAAAATTACTAGGGAACACTTCCCAAACACAGTCAATCGCTTAACCCAGAAGATAATTCCCAAATTGCAAACGATTTTTCCCCGCTGAGTTTTTAAGAATAAACAAAGGAAGAACACGAATCAGAACGCCAAAAATCACGAATGAATGTGCCGCATGGAAAGAGGAGGGGGTTCTAATATTACTATAGTCAGTTTCCAATAGGTAGGGGCCGCGGTGGCCCGGTTGGAAGAGTAACGGACTAGCAACCGAAGGGTTGCGAGTTCGAATCCAGCCAAACACCGTCGTGTACAAAGGGGGCTGGTGCACGTTAAATCTGTCGTGACCTCAAATGTCCTCACGTTGGCGTGGTGTGGAAGTTTGGAGAGTGGGGTGCCAGCTCAGGTGTTGCCTCGTCATCTGACCATGGTTCAAAATTACGTGGTGTTGTCCTCGGATCTTTCCCTTTGGGATTGATCCCGGACCGTCACCAATAGCCCATTGTGTTGCTCCAGTGTGACGTTAATTGAAATACCCCCACCAATACCCAATAGGTAGGTCGGTAGTTAATTAAAGTCCCACTGGAGCAACACAACGGGCTATTTGCGACGGACCGGGATCAATCACGAAGGGAAAGATCAAGGACAATGCCTCGTAATTTTGAACCACGGTCAGATGGCGAGGAGGACATCTGAGTTGGCCCCTTACTCTCTTAAACTTCCATACCATGCCAACGAGAGGATATTGGAAGCCACGACAGATTTAACGTGCACCAGCCTCCGTATACATGGTGGTCTTTGGCTGGGCCGAGTTTCGAACTCGCAACCCTCCGGTTGCTAATCCGCTGCTCTTCCAACTGGGCTACCGAGGGCCCGGTAGTTTGTTGTGGTGTTCGTTTGGAGAATGGGGTGTCCCAGCACAGGTGTTCGACCGTGGTTCAAAACCACTCACCGTGATTCAAAATTACGAGGTATCCTCGTATCTTTCCTTTTGGGATTGATCACGGGCCGTTGCCAATAGCTCATTGTTTTGCTACAGTGCGACGTAATTGCAACTACTATTAATTCCAAAACCTTATCACGAAAGTAAGAAAAAAAGATTTACATTTTACATTTTTACAGAGGTTACACTTATTCTTCTGCTGTTCAACTGCTCTCACGTGATATATATCGGGGTTACCTCAAAATGTAGTTTATCTCCATTTTTGTGAAGTTTGGTGTTTAATTTAATTGACGTTGACCTATCATCTACCATATCATTTCGGAATTTATTCTTTGTAATTTTTTTTGGCAAAGTGTGTTGTGAAATTGTATTTGAAAAATAACACAGCCAATCATAATATGGTATTTAGACGGCTGTTAAAATAAGCCAACTGACGTCACGTTCAGAATCTCAGCAGAAATACTACTGCATTTAGCATATCAGATAATGCCTCTAATATCTTTTCAGAAATAACTCAAATGTTTCCCTCTCACTTGATAAAAGCCTTTATTCTGAATGCATTTGAATAAGGATCGGTTAAACTGAGCAAATAAATGTAAATACTGAATAGAGCATACTACATTAATTAACTTTTCAATCTTTAAACTGAAGATAACTGTGAATCAGGAAATATTCGTAAATATTTGCGCATTTTTGATAATGAAAAATAGGCGGCAGAAAAGTTAACTCTAACCTAAAAAAGCTTGAAAAAGAAATATAAGCTATGGTCTTGCCATAAGTAATTAAAAATTCAAACCCTATTTTGCTAAAAGCGATTAAACTTGCTATTTTGCTGAATTTTTTTTATGAGAAAGCTAGTGGTTGACGTTTTAATTAGTGATGGAAGCTTTATAGATAATCTTTTCCAGTTCCTCTTTTGTTTTTTTTAATTCTGTTATTAATGAAACGTTTATGTTATTGTTAATAAATATTTTAATACATGCATCTTAAAGCTGATATTTGAATAGTTTTACGTTAATTTGAATTTACTATTACAAAAAGTTGAAAATGAAAAGTTCTATGAGTACCTGAGCTTTCTCAAAAGGTAGATTAAAATATTTCACACTAAACACAATTATTATTTGGTGAATCGTATTTTCTCATCATGTTTGGTAATTCAGTCTGAAAGTGTAGACATGGGACTTGTCGAAACACATAAAGCAAAGTGCAGTACATAAACATAATCCATTGTCTTTTTTTCTTTCGTATAATGCATAATTTTAAATTGAGACTTGAGAATTTCGTATAATGCACAAGTTTAAACTCTGAGAAAGAAATTGAAACAGAAGTTACTAGAATTCCTATGTTTTCCTGATCAGTATTATTGCTGCTAATTGCCAATCCACATTTCACATACATTATTTGACATTGATGAAAGTCCATTTAACCTTCTGAGAGGTTAATTCACGTCACACTGGAGCAACACAACGGGCTATTGGAGACGGAATTAATCCTGAAGAGAAAGATACAAGGACAAAAACTCGTACTTTTGAATCATAGTCAGATGTCGAGATAAACACCTGATTCTGTACCACACTCTCCAAACTTCCACACCACGCCAAAGTGAGGGCATTTAAAGTCAAGACAGATTTAAAGTGCACCGGCCGACCCGTACACGACAGTCTTTCGTTGAACCAGGTTTCGAACTTGCTTCGGTTGCTAATCCGTTACTCTTCCAACTGGACTACAACAGCCCTCTTCTGAGTTGGTTACGGATATAAACGTTCTGCAACTTGCAGTCTTCCCCACATAACTTCTAGACGAGTTTTGACTTTCTTTGCCAATTGAAGCTTTAGTAAATTCTTTCATTCAATAGATATGGTTATCTAGTCATTATGTATGTTGTGGGGTAAAACGAGCACTACTTTATTCGGAAATTTCAAGACGCTTAGAGGATTAAACAAGTCCTATTCCTTCAGAGTGGACAAAATATACTTTCGTATTATTGAATTCTTTTACTTTACGTATCAAGTTTACACTAGATAAAACATTTGATTTTCGACAGTTCAACATTACTATTTTATTGAAAAAATTAACATTTATTTCCCCCGAAAAGTAATGATTTGAGGTGATCCTAAAATGAGTTACAGCATTATGAATTTTCTAGATGGGACGCTTTCAACTTTAAACACAAAATTACATTTAAGTTTGGTTGTCTTTTATAACGCAAATTCCACATCCGGTCAAATCGTGCCAAACACAAAACAGATAACATAAGACAATGGGAACACACACAAGGAATGTTTTACTTACATAGAAGAGAGAAATACACACAGGGTAAGTTACAGGAATCGAACATGAATCGCGCACAGCTACCAGATGGTTATATCAGAAGGCAAATCCAATGAGCCACAAACTATGTCAAAGAGGTTTTAAAAAATACCCCTCTGCCCCTTTGCCTCTGGATAAAAATACCCTTTTGCCTCTGGATCGAATCATATTTGATCCAGAGGCAAAAGCTTTCATTCCTAAAAGATGATATATAAGTAATAAAGAAGCATTTTACTAGTTTTAAATTTGAACACAAACAGTAATTATCAATTTATGAGTATAATGCAAATGCACCCTCAGATAATTTCAAAAATGTCTATTGTGCATTGCTTCCGATTGCTATAATAACGATATTAATCAATTACTCACAAAGTCATCAATTATTCACAAGGAATTTCAACCATTAGTTCTAATTTTCTCTGTTTATAATTTATTTTTAAGGTTTGATATACTGTTGCCTATTTTATCTATTAGGTAAGATAATAAATATTAAGTAGGTTTCATCTTTTTTCTAATCAATATCTAAATTGAAGTAACTGATAACGCATTGTGTGCATATAAGATTTTAAATATGCTAAACGTATTTAATATGTTGTTAATATTATGAAAGTTTTATAACTTATTGATGGATTTTAAGAAATGAATTATTCCTTAAAATATATTTAAATTATAATATTTGTTTAAGAGTTGCATTTGCATTTCAAACTGTCCTTTGATTCTCATTTTTTCATAAAAATATATGAATCTCTAAAAAATAATATAATAAAGTAAAATTTATAAGTAGCCATAAAACGTTTCAGGACATTGAAGAACATTTGTATGGAAAAGACTAAATAGAAAGCTTATGAAGCCATTTTATATTTAATGATTAAATTAATATTTTAAATATCTATTTTATACTTAATAAAAGATTTTTTACAAATACTCAGGATAAGGCATGCAATGTGGAACACTCGATTTTAAGATGATCAAAGTAGGGGAATGGGTGCTTTTGAATAATAATAATAATAATAATAATAATAATAATAATAATAATAATAATAAAATAATAATAATAATAATAAAATAATAATAATAATAATAAAATAATAATAATAATAATAATAAAATAATAATAATAATAATAAAATAATAATAATAATAAATACTACTACTACTACTACTAATAATAATAATAAATTACGATACAATTTAGCTAAGATTCATATTGAATAGATAATTTACAAAATTTAATCCATATAGATACTACATTCAGCCAGCTTTGTATCCAAAATCTCAGGAAATATAGGTTTCGTACCAAATAGTGTAGTTACCAATTTTGATTCTTCTTTTTCCCAGTCCAAGCTTAGCCAGTACAGCGGAAAACACACTTCGTCTCATTTTCTTTTTACAAGGCACCTTGAGCTTCCATACATGCAAACAATATTAAAATCAATAAAGTTAAATTACACAATATAATACAATACAATCTACAGTAGAATCTATATTAAAGGCACAGTGTGTGTGTGCCTAGGGAGTTAACAGAAGAAACTACTGTAAGGAGTCTGCAATGTTCCTTGGGTACAACATTACAGTCAAATTCAATTTCTCAGGCTTAGGTCACAAAATACAGATTAGTTCATTTACATTTAATCAAAAACTTTCATTTTTGGTAGAGAATGTTTTAATGCACTCAATATGGAACATGTTTCATGTTGCGTACACATCTGTTTTGACAGAAAATGTTCACTAGTTTAAGAGAATATAAATCTGACTAAAAATAAGTGTTCATTCACAAACAAATCTATTTTGTAATAAATCACGCAATAAAAGCATTTTTGAGATCATTTTACCTAAAATAATTGGCTTTCTAAATGAGCCTCTAAAACATTTTTAACACCTCGAGAATATGCTTCTATTTAAAAAGGATTTTCGATTGAAGCTGTAAACAGAATATGAGTGCTTTCTAAACCACAAACTTGAACTTTACTAGATAAGTTACTTAGAACAACTTACATCTATAAAACATTTTAAAATATTTAAAAAATGAATTAAAATTAAATATTGAACAATTTGACTTGAATTAATTATTAAAAATTCTAATTTCATTCATTTTTGAACATATAATTAAATGTAACATTTTTTGTGCAAATAAATATAAAGAGATAAGGATAATTCATTTCAATCGAACAGTTGTACCAGAACTAATTCATTCTTAGCATAACAATTCTGCACAAATCTGCAGTGACTCAATTGCTTGAAAGTTACAACTTAGCTCATGTTGAACTTTTTAAGAAATCATCAGATTAAACTCAACAACGTTTATTGAAAATTAACATTAAAGAAAGCAATTTAAGTACATACAGAAATATATTTATGACTGATTAACCTGGCTTACAAAACAAGCATAAGAAAAATGAGATCAAAACTAATCGCTAGGGGTATTTTTAAATCGGATTTAACTATATTGTAGCGTCGGCTCAACTTTTGTGTGCCTTGTATAGAAACATATCTTTGAAAAGACTTCATTACTATTTCTTAGAAAAGCCATTTAAAAATTTAAATCACATTTTTCTTGAAAATTTATCACTTCCGATTGCATTACTATCATTTTGAGAATGTATTCCTGTTATATTTCCGTAAATTGACCACTCATTTGTAAAACCCCCTCTATTCTTTAATTTAAAATAAGGGGTACATACCACACATGAACATTCGAGATAATGACCAAGTTGGATCTGAGGCCAAGTGAAACTGAATTTATAAGACGCCGATCGTTGAACACTGTTCTGATTGGACATTGATTCTTATCGTTCTTCCAAGTTCCAATTAAAGAATCCGTTGATTGAGTTCTGATCAATCCCGGAATCGAACTCCACAACAATTCCCATCAACGAAGTCTGTCCAGAAAGTATCCAGCCATGTAATATGAAACAAAATACATTGTATCTAGCATTTTTGTGCATAATTTCCTTCAAAGTGGGCACCTTAGGACCTCACACACTTCTCCCAGAGTATCTTATACTTTTCAAAGCACTCTGCAAAGGCCATTGTTGGAATCACCATCTTTGTGTTCTCTTGAATGGCGTCCAAGGTCTGAAATCTCTTCCCTTTCATAGGAAATTTTAATTTTGGGAAAAGTCAGAAGTCATAGGGACAAATCTGGGCTGTACGGACTGAGCCACCAGGGTGATTCGATGTTTCGCCAAAAACCTTGCTCGAGACGTGGTGAATAGGCGGGTGCTTTGTCGTGATGAATCTTTCAATCAACAATTGCCAACAGATGCGGCCGTTTTCCTCGTACTGTATCTCGAAACCGGTAAAGAACACCAAGGTAGTACTCCTTATTACTTTTTAGGCTTGGAGGAACGTACTCGTAATGGACGACACCTTCACAATAAAAAAAAACATATTCAACATGGTCTTGACTTTGCTGTGACGTTGTTTGAAGGTGGGATGAACAAGGCGTCTCCTATTGGGAAGGCTTCTTAATATCTGAATAGTTTCTGCCAACGAAGTTCCAAGTTCAAAGAAAGATGTGATGCAAGTTCACTGCTCTACTAGCTCAGTCATTACGAATTTGACTATCTCACAGTACATACGTTCACTCATTTGCGTCTAGTACCCAACGGATTAGTCCAATGGATTCGTGACTTTTCACTCATGTGCCTCTCCTTATCTGTCAAGTTAAACCAATGCCACACAAACCGTTCAAGTTATATTAACAAAGGCTGAATACTTTTTGGACAGACCTCATACATGCATGCTTAATAGGGAATTCGCTGTTTGAAAAGGCTCTCTAGTTTTATACAACATGTATTTAAGGAAAAACAAGTTCGTATATAAATACTAGCAGAATTACCCGGCGTTCCTCGGGTTGAATTGGTTAAATGCTGATTGAAAAGTGATCAGGCTAATCACTTCTATTTCATGCAAAAATGCAAGCATGATTTAAGTGTACAGAAAATAATTTTTAACATCGTTTTAACTTTTTCATAGCTTCTACAATTTACTTCGGACGCAAATATATATACATGATATATACATCAATATAATACATTTCATATTCATCGCACTCTTGCTGTAAGACAAACTAGATGAGTCGAATTTGAGTTTTGGAGTGATTAACTAATGCTCCATAAATTCCTTTTCAGTATAAATGACGATCTTCCAGCATATTTTCTTGCACTCAGTTTTCCTATCAATATTTATTATTTGTGGCACTCTTGCCACCATGGATTCGATGTTTTCAAATTTCATCATCATTGTGGGACGATGACAAATTAAATTGTTACGGTATTCGTGATAAATTTAATTTGAAACAAACACATATTTTTCTTGAAAATTCTATTCAGAGGCACTTAGCTTGTTTGAGCTAAGTGCCTCTGAATAGAGGAGCTTGTTTTAAAAATAAATGTCGTGTAAACAAAGCAAACTCAATCAATTACAAATTTTACAAAACAACTGCTTTCAACGAATGTTGCACAGATACTAAGCTGCATACGAACAGCTTCAACTTCAAGTAAGCAACCTCGACTTTCTGTTACTTAAAAGGAAAAAAAATCTATTTTACACAGTCCTAGTTTGAATACTTCCTTGCTATGATATTATTCCAAGATCAGCAAAGTATTATTTAAAATTCTCTTTACTCCAACAGAAATTCAGTTTTAAATTGAATCCTTTTGGTACTTTATTCAATTGAGAGATTCAGTTTCTATATGGAAACCACGTACCTATTTGGAATGATAGATGTAGTTACTTGACTATGGAGTACAGCTTTCTATAGTACCCATAAAACATGAAGAGCAAATGTAAATTAAATTGATTTCAATCGTCTTGTAATGAAAATGTGTCAAAATATAGAAATATTTTTGAAATACAACGCATGGCTACTCGTTTTGATTTAACGTAACATACCTTATTTTAGAATAACTTTATTTTAACTTTACAAGTCATTTTAAAACAAGAAGTTACACGCCTTACTTAAAAAGTTTTCCATTTATTTTTATGAAACAGGATTCTACAAACTATAACGTATTTAACCAGACTCAAGGTAAGTTGGTCGAAATATACATATGCCACCAAGAAATTACCCATGTCTAGTGAAATTTTGCAGAAAATAAAAATAATTCATTACAATTTAACTCCTAAATAATATATCTGTAAAATGGAAAGCACTAGAACACATAAATACAAACAGAACCAAAATTCTGGTAATTGAAAAATGTAGAATTCTGAAAAACCAAAGATATGAGCAAGCGTGTTGAATTTTGATAGCATGAGAATATTCTGAAAGAGGGAAACTCGAAAAAGGTGCTTGAAAAATATTGATAGACAATAATGAATTATTTACGGTACTGATGTATTCGCCTCGTTTAGTGGCGACACTCTTGGCGCGTTTTTTGGAGCACTTTTTATTTCGCCAAGGAAAGAATTCTTAGAAAAAAAATCGTTTTTTTTAAACGGAAAATAACAAGCTTTAGCGAAAAGTAATTAACGGGAAAAATACTGAAAAGTACTACTTTGAAAAAACATGTTTTTTAATCGTAAAATAATTAGCACAAATAATTGGAAATAGAATAATGGACTTGCGCCAAAAAACGCGCCAAGATCGTTGCCACCAAGCGAGACGTATAATACAGCTGTACCGTATTTACAAAAGAACTCAAATTTATGAAACAGAAATATTCAAATATGACCACCTCATTTCGCTGTCTTAAATAAAATATACAAACACGGAATTATAAGTCTAATTTAGAAAATAAAACATTAATTCTGGCCTTGCCAGATACCGAATTGCAAAATTACGTTCTTATGATCAATGAGTTTTCGTTTGTTTCGTTTGGGCTTTTCGTGTTCCATTACAAAATGTAAGCTGTGTAAAATTAAGTATTTTAAATATCTATTTTCCATCAATCAAATATTCATAAATTATTTATATTATGCAAACAAATAAAATATCAGTTCAAACATTATTAGAATTTGAAATTACTTAAATATGTTTTGGAATTTTTTTTCCAGCAATACTGGTAAAGTAATTTTATTGGAAAATTTGATTTTCGATCAATACTAGTACAACAAACCGAGCTGAGTACCTCAATCGTTTTATGCTCAATGTTATTCTTATGGCATTTTCGAATTGTTTTAGGCCCCTTTGCACACCTAGGTTAAAGAGAACGGGGTTAATATGTAGCCTAAATTACCCACAGGGTTCCAAAGTATAAGTGTACCCAAATTTGCTGTGGATTGCTCAAACGGTGTAGATTTGTATAGAGAACAGAAAGACAGACGGACGCCATCTCTGCTGTATATAGCGATAGGATATATATATATATATATATACACCAACTTAGGAAAGAATTCTTTATCTTATTACTGGTGAGTATAATCTTACTTGGGATACATTTCATAAAAAACTCTCAGGAAACTTTCCTCTTTAAAATCTCTAACACGAAAATTTTTCATCTTCAGATATTTTAGTCATTTTTCAGAGTAAATATTCCCGTCTATAACGCATATTTACCAAACCTTATTAAAGAGTCCACTGCTAAACTTTTTCTCTTAATTTATACAATGTTTTAAGGTGTATATATTTTGGAAGGTGTAAGAAATATATATTTTGTTTATAAAATTTAAGAGGCTTTAGCGAAAATCCTTCGATTGTTACAGAAAAACAACACTTAATCATAACGAACACACGAAGAAACTTTCCTCCTTAAAAATTTCCATCGTTACAGAGTTTTTCTTCATGTCTCATCCTCAGAAGTAATCCCATGTATTATCTTATACCCAAAAAGCGTCTACCCGTTTATGTCCCCGCGAAGTGTTGAGTTTTCAGTTAGCAGAACAACGTCGTATCTTTGCGACGTTAACGTGTCTCTGAAAGCAATTGTTTCGAGATGCGACACGATTAGGGGAAATGAGGTTTCTGTTTGGACCCTAAGACGCAAACACCCCTTCTATTGAGGCAAAACTTGGTCTAGTGATCGTAATCTTCGGGAATTGTCACCTGGTCGATCACTAATCAGGTTACATTCTTCGTAAGGTCTGGATGATTACGGCAGAATCTTTGCGATGGATTACGAGAAGGTTCGAATAGATAGGTCTCGATCGGAAAAAGATAAGGGTTCTTGTATACTGTGTGGAGAATAAATATTTGAACACTTTCTTCCCATGTGCTTGATGACTTCGGGATTTTTCCCAAGAACCAAAGGAGAATGGGTCTGTCTGCATTAGGGGAGACGATATGCAAGCCTTGTAATTAAATTGATGAGGGTTTGGCGTTGGTTACAGAAAAAAATTATGTTGAAATTTGTTTTAAAATATGCAGAAGTTTGGAAATCAGGGGTGAAATTAAAATTTTTCGCTAATAGTGCAAGTTTTGGAACTTAAGAATCATTTACAGTTATAAAATTTTATCACAAATTCAGGATTATTCAAGACAGTAGATTGTGTGAAGAATTGGAAAAATTAGAGTTGGAAACTCACTCAAAATGTTTACTTCCCGCATTTCAAGAGTTATTTAACAAATTAGACAAAACAATCATAATTTGTTAGAAATTGGGTGGTATAGAGCACTTGCTTGTTTCGTCAAATCCTATTTTTTTCTGACACGTGATTGTAAGGTGTATCGTGTTTTTTCATGTCATATTTTATTACTACATACCCACTGGACACATGTTTTCAACATTACAGAAACATTTCTGGCTGAAAGTAAAAATTCTAATTCAATTCTATTACAAATTTGCTTTTTCATATTCATGTTAGAAACTAAAAATAACGTGGTTTATTACTTTATATGTTTATGGACCTGTTTGAAATAGATGTCCCATACCGTTTGATGTTCAGTTCAGGACGGAAATAGAGACATATTCCCGTCTTTCACTGTAGCATACACTGGTGTGTTTCTCTCTTCTGTGTCAGTAAAACTTTCCTTGTGTCTGCATGTCCATTACTTGACGTTGTCTATCTTATATTTGGCACAGCGTGTCCAAATATGACCTTTGCGCCATGAAGCTCAACCAACCATCCCGTCTTTCTCGTCAAAGTAAGAGAAATAGATTCGCAAGTAAATCCTATCCATGTCTCCAACTTCATCGCATATCACCTAACCCAAATCTATACACCAGAGGATATAAAAAATATTCCCAAACTTTTTCAGCGCCAACAGCATGTGACGTTAAGGAGCAAACCTCTCAATGACACAAACATATTTTCAGTCTCAGAAATTCCCACAGCAGAAAGGTGAAAGGAACTGAAATTTTTGAACCATAAAAATCATATGCATAAGAAAATAAATATGCAAATAAATGAGAGGGCCCTCCGGTAAAGTGCAGAATACTTTGTGAAGTTAGAACATGAAATATAGTTCCCAGTAAAATGAAATTAAATCAATAAATTAATAAAAAAATGGAAAACATCTTTTTTAAAATCCATACAATAGCCCTTTCGTAAATAGCATTGTGTATTAGTTTTGTATTCCTTTGTTCTTCAATAGCATTTTTTATTTATTAGAGGATGGGAAGTTTCGTAACGTACCATTCATAATTTATGCGCAGCCTTCTCATGTTGCTCTACTTTTTTATTTCCAATGGCAGACGAGAAACAAAACAGTCATTGTCCCATTTGGCCTCTAGTCTTCTTAAAACACTTCGCATCAATTTTTCTTATGTTATGATATTGAATTAGTTTTATAATAAAGGAAATATTTTTCGTTAAAACGAATTTCAAATAAAAGTAAATTTAAAACTCGTGTCAATTTGTTATAAGTATATTTTATTTTGGTATTGAATCCATTCTGGGATATTTGTTTACAACAGGAGATAAAATCAATCTTCCTCCCATGAATAAACCCAAATATTAGTAATCTGAAAATTGAAAAATAAGCAGCTGAATACCTATGTTCATTATACGTTGTAATGATAAAATTAATTTTTATGAAATTGATTTTGTTGAATGGACATGATGACGCGCAAAAAAAGTAATATATATTTGTATTAAAATTGATTTGCAAGATAATCAG
This sequence comes from Meta bourneti, assembly GCA_933210815.1. Classification (NCBI taxonomy): domain Eukaryota; kingdom Metazoa; phylum Arthropoda; class Arachnida; order Araneae; family Tetragnathidae; genus Meta; species Meta bourneti. The sequence continues at coordinate 62,473,562 of OW119923.1, read as the reverse complement.
ATGAATATATCGTCAAAACTGGTTTTTGCCGAGAAGGCATAGTTAGGCCATTTAAATCAACTTTTAAATTTGTCTTTTCCACTAAGAATTCAGAAAAAATACATGAATTCCTAATTCCTTAAATTAGTTTTAAACTTCCATGTTTAACGAAATTGCTTTACTTTTCACATACAAAATAAACCTTTTAGTTGGGAAAGAAAAGAGACAGTTAAAGGAGTTGATTTAGATAAAGAACGGTTAAAGGAACCAAGACAATTCTTTTTCAAAATAAACTTTGCGGACAAGCTAGGAGAGTGTTTGAAAAAACCAAACTCTTTAAGGGCTTCAAAGCAATAAAAACAAGAAAAGTGAAGTCCTCCTATTTCTTACCGAATTTAAACGCTCCCGTTACCCTCCTTCGAAAAAGCTGACGTCTTCAGGATTGTTAGAAGTAAGGGCGACTACTGTGAGTTGTTGCATTTTTTTGAGTTCAGAAATATTTTGCGGATTTTTTACTGAAATTCGCAACTTGTTGAGTTGTGGACGTACTTTTAAATATTCTTTGGTACACCACATTTTTTCACTTTGAAGTTTGAATGCTGACATATTTGCATTTATATAGTAGTAACTGGATTTTTAAATTATATGGACTACGGCATTTTATCTCTTATCTAGGGATGCCACTGGATTTTGTCAACAAGTTTTGAAATATTTGCATAGTAATATTTACATTTTGCCTTTAAAAGCAATTCGTCTGATGAGCTAGTTGCTTTGGCACTAAATGTTCAGTAGTTAGCTGACGAAATATATTTCGAAGTTCCCCAAAATTTTGTTTACCTTAAGCATTATTTTTATAATGTGGTTGACCCCTAAAATAATAGATGATTTAAGAGTAATTTATGAATTAAGGACATTTCCTGTGAAAGTTTTAATTTTGTATGCGCAGTACATATAAGCCAGTCTAAGTTTTGTAGAGAATCATCGTTACTATAGCAAGGGTGCAGTATTAAAGAAGTAGGCAACCTTTAGTTCTTTCTGCATGTTTGTACTCGATTGTATTTAAATAGACACATCAAGTTCACGTGTTCCCTCACTCAATCATATTCTCTGAACTATGGAAGCATTTCAAGCAATCGACCAATCAAACTTGCTTCTTCATTTAATTAAAATTACTGATTCATTCGTCGAGGGTTAAAATATAATCCAAACACAAACCTGAAGTGTAGTGGGAAACGTAATCTCTGCTGCATTTATACAGTGGATGCTACCATGGTAAAGGAGAGGGAAGAGAGGGTGATCTTTAGACACTAATTTGAAAATAATAGAATATAAAATAACACTGTTAATGAATACTTCAGGAATTCTGTACATCAAACAAGGTAGCAGCATAGACTCACGTTATGTTTACAGTTTAACACTCTGAGAGGTTCTCCGGTATGTATCCGTTCTGCAACCTGCAATCGTCTTTGCTCGCAACTTCTAACCAGTTTTGATCTTCTTGACCAATATAATCTTTCCCAGGGTTCTGTCAAACCATCGATAAAGTTATTTAGTCATCATGTGTTTTGTGGACAAAAAGCAATTCTATACTACTCGGAAATTTCGTGACGCTTTGAGGATTAAAAGCACGAACTTTGCTTTATTCCATAAGTGTTTGGGATTATCATAAAAATTTGTTTTTATACTACTACGTGGGGGTGAGGAAACAATAGAATTGAGTGCATTAACATTATAGAAACATTATATCGGTAATATAAAATGGTACTCTGTGGTATCATACGTACATTTTGACGGCTTTGTGAATTTGTGTGTACTATAAATGAACGACAATTGATGCTGTTAGCACCCAAAACCACAACTCCACATGATATGGGACACTCATGTACGGCTTCAGGATCAAACTAATTGCCACGATATCACCAGAATCAATTGTCTATTAGCAACACTTAGACAGAAGCGAGATTTGCCTCAGCACGACACTGTTTCCGTTGTCACGCAAGGTAATTCTGGTGCCAGACTATAGTAATCATTCAAGACGATTGACTGAGACAGTGTTCATAATAGTTTAGGGAACTGAAAACCTGTTGAAACGATCTTTGAATAATTTTTCTTGAAAGACAGTAGCAATTGATGCTGCTACTGCATAAAGTATCATAATGTTATCCATCGTAACCCTGAGATCAATTCGTTCGAATGTTCATCTGGGTGTCTTTACGATGATTCAATTTTTTATAACCCGTCCAACAATTAAATTTGCTGTTGCTATACCTCATTTATTGACTTTCTAATGAAATAGACGAAGCGTGTGATGGAGTCGTTGTCATAAGATCGCAGAAATGGGCTCATATGGAGTGTAATGGTAACAGAAGTGAGTTCAAGTGGGCTTGGGAATTGACTTTGGCCGATTGACTATTGAAGTGCAAACTAGTCCTTTTAATCAAGATCAAGAATAGCATTTACCAATCAATAATAGCATTTACCAATCAATAATAGCATTTACCAATCAATAATTAGTCCTATATTAGGATTCGGGCTTTGTCCCAATACCAAGTGACAGATTGTCAAACCAAGCGATTGGGGGAATAATATGAAACTGTGAGCACATGCTTTCCCTGTTTCATGAGATCACGTTGCGTTTCTGTCACTAGACAAAGCATAGTCTGATTCTGGTAAGTTGAAATGTAAGTCACTTGATTTTGAACGAGACTAAATTAGGTAACAGGTACCAGGTTAAACGTAAATTACCATAGGTGTCTTAGTCTTTAGCTTCCATCATAGGTGTCGTTAGCGTGGAATTTCGGTCTGAGTTTATCATTCGTGCCACAAGCGATTATAAGTTGGCGAAAAAATAATGATTCATGGTGATTACAATACAATCCTTACCAATGAGTTTGTCGTCCTGAACAGAGTTGCACCTTCCTAGGAATGAATTCAATTGAAGTCATTTGAATTCTCACCAGAGCCATACTATGGAGACCAACTGGTTTTAAGTAGGCTCATATATCACCTTATGCCTCCATGGTGTATGCTAAGAAACAGGAGGGGTCAAAAATCAGAATTTGTGATAAGTGGACTTGCTGACATTGGCCAGAAAAATTGTTATTAAATTGGGGTTAAATAGGGGTGGAGATTAGCAGGAGAGGATAATTGTAATTTCACGTGCTAAAGGAGAGATATTTTCTGTTGAAGCATGTTAACATGTTAAGAGCGTGCTCATCGAGGAACTTCGAAGTGCAAGTAGAAAAAGGTCTTCCCTTTAGCATGAGAAATTCCGGAATGAACCTCCATCCCGGTTGAACCTCCAGATTCACAAAAATGCTCTGACCAAAGTCAGCAAGTCCCTGATCCCACTGTCAATTATTCTGTTCTCTTGATCCCTCTTGTTTTCTAGTAGACACCACGGAGGACCAAGGTGACAACATTGCAAGCGCATCTGTTTAATTAAAAGGTTCTAATCAAACTTTCACTTCTTAAACTTTAGTTTGATGTAGAAAACAGGAAACAGGGTTTTGAGATAATGAGACAGCTGAAACAGTTCGCCCAACCCCCTTCAAATATTTCGGCGAGATATCTCATCTATCTAGATCTGGTCAGTTTTGATAATGACGAGGTGCCTCGTCGAGATAAAACTGCACTATTACTCCAAGGGAATGAAGATCTTAGTAGAAAAGAAAATTGTCCTTTCCCCAGAAAAGGTGACACTTTGGAACAGGTTTTTGCACCAGAGGCTGGCCACTACAGAGCAGTTTTCAACCACCAAAGACCAAGATAATCCACCAGGAGGGTTAAAATCGGCTTGTTTTGTTTCATCGCCCCTTTCGATCATGTGATTAAATTAGAACTGAAAAAATTTGTCTTATTCATTTGCAAAGTAACCTGCAATATTTCATTGAGCTGTGAAAAAGAGTTGATATTTCTGTCAAATAGTGCAAGAATATTAATTAAATAACTATCTAATAACCATCTCAGTATACTTCTAGATACGAAAATTATTAAAATGGAAGCGCACGAAATGAGAGTGTCATCAACTATTCTCAAAGACAATGAGAAATAATTTTAACTAAGAACGAAACGGCTTAGGGGAAGTGCAAAGTAATTCATTTTTACAAAGCAATCCAAAAATTTGGAACGAAGCCAAGAATAAGAGTTCATGAGTATACTTAAACTGTAGAAAAGAATAAATCCATGTCTTATTAAAACCGTTTCAAATGAAAATATTTGAAAGAAAGTGCTTAGAAATTTCATAGCAAGTCCTAGAAATTTGTAATTTAATTTTAAAGCGGAAGCATTTTCGTTCAGAGAAACAAAGGAACTCAATATCCTTCTCTTATTTGAAATCCTCCAAAGACAACAAAATATGTCGACTGATATGAATCAATTTTCCAAGCAGAGAGATTCAACATGGAATTATTATTTGAAGCTTTTGAAGAATCATCCGATCAATAAGATTAGAAATAGTTCTCTTTTCTCAGGGGAATAGTTCAAATCCCCTTCTTCACGAATCCATTAAAATATCAGAATATTATATAGAAGAAAGTAATTGAAGATCCAGATTTTTGCAGGTATAACTACGTGATTGGATGGGACGCGTAATGGATTAAAAAAGAAATAAGTTGACAGATTTTTTAAGTAAATAACTTTTATATATGTACTGATATCTGTTAGTAAAGAAATAAGCATGCCCTTAAGAGAATGTTTTAACTTATTTTCGAAGCTTAATTGATCACATTAAACTACCAGGAAAACTTTCAACTCTACAATTTATCTGCAACTCATTTGAGACGTCTGTATTTCAAAAACATATTAATAAACCATTTCGTGAAGCAAATCTCTTCTGGATTAAACTCAGCCCTTAGTTATGTTATGGAAGTATTTGAGTAATTTACTTATAATTGCTCGATAAAACTGCTTGAGTACTGCAGTAATATCTTGAAGTTGGGAGTCTAATATTTCAAACTTTCTAGAGACCAGAAAATAAAACAAAATCCAGACACATATGAAGTTAAAAATGAAATTTATAGCTAATATTATTTTTTTTATTTCTTAAAAGTTATTCCTTACAAGCACGTAGGTAGTTGTATTTTCGAAAATTGAATTACAACGAAAATGGCGGTCTAGCATGAGGCATTTTATGTCAAGCTAAATCCAGGTGGCTATAGTGTTCCCGTAATGATACGCGTTTCCTGTACACATTCTGAACGTGAAGTCAATTAGCTTGTTTTCGATGCGATTTCAGCGCTTTGCCAATAAAAATGTCAAAGAATAAATTCCGAATTCATATAAAATAGTTGATTGATCAACACTGATTAGATTCAAAGTCAATCTTTGACAAAATGGCGATAAACTACAGTTTAAGGTAATCCCAATACATATAAGAGAGCATTTAGACAGCAGAGGTAAAATTTTCGCAGTGTTTGGTTAGTTTGTTCATACAGAAAATTCCTCTCATACTGAACTATGACTAATAGTCTTAGAGACACTAATTGAACAATATCTCTGACTAGTAAAAGATTCATTTTTAAACCTTTTTGGGAGGGAAGTGCTAATCTAAGCCAGAAATCGGAACACAACGATTTGAATAATATAATCCCATATATAGAATCAAATATATAGTTTCGATCGAGAACTAGGTTTGGATTTGATATATTTAGTTGGATTAGTACATTAGACAGTATTTAAAACCATATCACTGAGACCCTCACATAAACCGAGGCTCTTAAAAATACTATTATGATCTCCGAATACGCAGCTATTCGTGCTTAAAGAAATTGAATTTCAAAATGACGTTCTAGTATAGCGCACTGAGACTAATAGATCTTAGACAGACAAATTGAATAATCTCTAACTAATAAAAAATATATTTCCAACACTGTTAGTAGTTTTCTTGGAAGGTGCTAAGCTGAGTCTGAAATCAAAATCCTCTCACTGACTTGAATAATATAATCCCAAGGCATGAAATATTTATTTTCTATATATAACTAGGTTTGGATATGATGTATTTAATTGGATTAGTACTTTAGACTGGACTTAAAACCATGTCATACAAGTTTCCGTGCATTAACTACGAAGAAGATTATTTGAGAGATTGGGTTATTCGTCAGAAGAGAGAGCATCTTCACCTAGATATTTCTCCTAATGAGACAGCTTATCTTTAGAATTTCTGATCCTACCTATGTCTTAGATTCTCCGAATCCTTGGTATTGGATTTTAATCACCTTTAGTAATACTCTAAATTTTCATCCACAGTAGTTACCGAGCAAAAATAATTAATTGTATCACAAAACACATAAATTAGACATTTAGATAACACTTTAAGTGATGTAAATTGCTCTGAAATTAAATAAGATTTCCGTATTTCATTGCAAAATATGTAAATAGATAGTAAACAAAGATGCATGAATTATACATGGATTTTCTTGTATAAATGGAGAAAGAAATTTTAATTGGACTAAAATATCATAATAGAAATACTTTTAACTTAATTACATAAAGAAAATTGCATTTCTTAATTTTATAAGGAAGAACGCAACTTAAAAACATTCTAACGCCCTCAAAAGCAAATAAATCTCCCGAAATGACAAAACGCAACTTTCAGACTTTAATATCAAAGTACTTATCCGTTGAACGTTCTATAATTTAATGATAGGTATTTAAAATAATTATGTTTATGTATTTTTTAATCTTCGTCGTCTCTTAAAAATTCAATTAAGTTAATAAAAAGATCGTAAATGGAACAGAAAATGAAGGAGGAAATGCACTTAAGTGATTAAAATCATATTTTATTAGGACTTATGACTTGTAATATCTTTTATTCGATCCAGACAAATAGAAGTTTTGATAAATCATTGGGTAAAGAGCCACTATTAATATTCTGATGAAATTTAGAGTTGAATAGAGCCTGGAACATTTGAAATCAAGAATTCTTTAAATGAAATAAGAATGTCTCAATGTAAAAAATGAATTTGTTGTAATGTGTTCTAAATGAGAGTTATGTATCAATTTTTATATTTTGAGCAAAGCAATACAATTCTACGATCTATTTACGTCAGATAGTACCTAAACCTAATAAAGAAGCTTATCATTAAACTAAAAATATGCATTTCAAGTATCGATATTTTCCTTGCTTAAATGTTTGCCTTTTAAAATGCTTCACATTTTTCTTCTATTGCTTCCTACTCTTGCATAGCTTTATTATAAATTCAATGAAAATATCTATAAATTTCAAATTTACAAAACAGATTAAGGCATTCAGTGAAAAATATTTCACATTTTTAGGACCAAGTACCCTTAAGTACCCAAGTAGTAACGGAATCCCTTTATGTAGAGATCTTGAAGGATATTTCATGACTTTTAGAAAATTTATTTAAAATCTATTGTAGAAAAATGCTTTGTACTTCTCTATGTATATAACTGTATGAGATTATATTACTGAGAGTGCTAAAATCAGATTCGCATTAATCTCATTACTTATTTTTGCTTATAAAATATTCTTGTAATATTAATTAAAGTTTGTTTCAATGTTAAGATCTGTATACCTACCTACATATGATAATACTACACAGTTTATCGCCCTTTATAGTCCGTACTGTAGCCGATCGATATAAAAATAATGTGTATGTGTATTTGAATACTATAGGTACCTGTGACCAGACAATGTAGACTATTGTGTATATTGGAGTTTTAGTAGACTTTTGGTTTCATTAATTTGTTGCATGAATTGAGATGGTTTCAGATTTTGAGTAGAGTTAAGTTATAAAGTATCTGGTGCTAGGGGTGTAGATTAAAGTATTTAACATACTCTCACAGGTAGTGTTTTTCAAGGCAATTTGGGAAATTAATTATGTTATATGGCTAATAGATGAAATCTTCCGCACGATTTATAGTCGGCTTATAAGTGAAGCCCACTAAGAAAACAAAGGGAAAAAAATTCTATTCTCTAAGCTAAATTCACTAAGTGTGTTTTTTTCATAAGAAATCTGACCTCCATGCAAAGAAAATATGACATCGAACTTCAGTCTAAATATCATCTCACATTCTGGTCTAGAATAGCCAAGCAATTTATATTTTGACTGACATGTACTATACAGTTGATAGTATGAATTTGCAGTCAAGTTATCCTGTTGAGATATCAGAGGACGAAAGGTATCACAAAAACATTGTACTGAGTGTTAGCTTAACACCACTAATCTGTCTCCTGCCAACAATCGTGTCTGAGTGCTAAGATTTCTGCCTGATATCTTAGCATTCATCTTCTCTGAAGAAGTTGATAAAACGAAGGAAGGCAATTATTGTGCGATTGTAGTGGAACCCGATATCAATATTTCTATGAAAACTGATGTCGTTTTGGGGGTCAGTATAGGAGCTATCCCCAAGTACTCTATGCGCAAAAGAGTTCACTGAACTATGGCGAAAAAAACCTTTATGTTTGCCTCACTACTCATTTTGATTGTTGACCATCTATAGCCCGTGAATTGATATTAATCAACCTTTATAGTTAATGTCCACGTTTAGTATCTATGATAAATGGTCTTCATAATTGCCAAATTTGATGTTTTTTATTCGGTCAGTCTTAATAGACTTTCAACTGAATCAGTAAATATTTCAGAAAGTTCACAACTTCAGAATATCCCTTCCCCTCTACAGATGGCTATCACGATGTTTCTAAACATTACAATCGCTTCTTTGTATTTGGCGTAGATTTGCAATGAGTTTGAAAAAGATGATGGTAGCCGGTATGAAAGTAACAGCCAATTCAATCAAATGCATTAATTCAATAGAAGTACAATATAATTCATTTATTCAAAAGAAGTAATACAAAATAAGGGAAATTAAAAAAAGTATTTTTTATCATCAGGAAAGGTCATAAGCAGTTTCATTTTTTCAGTAGACTCGTTACAAATTTAGACTCAACATTTAAAGATTTATAAAGTCACTAATTATTAAAATTTTTAGATTTTGCTAAACACATGAATGATTAGCTGCTGAAAGATAGATAGCAAGGCCAATCAAGAACGCCCCAAAATTGTTGCACTAAATCGCAAACAGGATTTTTGCTTAAACATATGACTATGATATTTTAAAATTTAATACACAACAATATGACACAATAATTCTTCACACTAAAGGATGTAAACTGTTCTAAATTTTAGGGGGTATAAGGGGTTGTTAGCACTATGTTACTGTAGCTCGAAACTATAAGATAAAGTTATAAAGAAAAAGTATAAATTTTACTCCACTGTTAAAATTCAAAATACACATTTATCTTAGACTAATATATAAGGATAATACTTACTGAACTCATCTTTTTATAACCGCAGTGCCATAATGCATAACGAAAAGCAGAAAGTACTATACCCTGCTCAATTATCAGTGTAGTTTCAGTGTAAGTTACTCCACTGTTAAGATTCAAAATACACTACCTTAGTCAACTACCTTATACATAGAGATAAAGTTTACTGGACCCATCCATAATTAGCCTTTTATAACCGCAATGCCCATAAAATGCAAAGCAGAAAGAGGTAAGCACCTATAACTTCTTCAATTATCACAACGTTACACTCTAAAGTTTCATTGTAAAGTTGCTCCGCTGTTAAAATTCATAATACACATTTAGTGTCGACTACCGAATACATAAGGATAAGGTTTACTGAACCCATCTGTTTTATAACTCCAATGCCAATATAACGCAAAGCAGAAAGCGCGAAGCACTTATACCTTCCCCAATTATCACAAAGTTACACTGTAGTGTTTCAGTGCAAAGTTTCCCTACTTCTAAAATTCAAAATACATATTTAATCTCGACTACCGAATATATAAGGATAAGGTTTACAGAACCCATTTTTTTTATAACCGCAATGCTCATATAACCCAACGCAGAAAGCGGGAAGCACTATACCTTCCTCAATTATCACAGCGTTACACTGCGTAAAGTTTCTGAACGATCCCCACTTCGGAGGATGAGCGTTGAACAAATTTGCATTTCCCCAACTCTTCACTCTGTGCGGAGGGGATAACGAGAGAATTTGCGTGTATAACCCCCTGCCGCCTTATGACTTCGAAAAACGTCTTTATTTCTGGGGTCCGCGAGAAGTTTTGTTCATCCCTATCTTCCTCATTCCCATTTACAACGCTTTTCGATCATTTAGGATGATTTGTATGCGAGGGGGCTCGCAAAGGCTCAGAAAGGATAAAGTGCATTTCGGGCGTGAAGGAAAAATGATGCGAACGTTTCCGGTGAATACTCTTCAAGATAGGATTTTCCCCTCTCCACTGCAAGAAGTCATTTTTTTGTAGAAAGGGACCCCAGCGATGTGTATATAAAACGGCTTTGTATTTGCAGTGTTTTTCTATTGTCATTCGCATTTGAATCCTTTTGTTTCAGCTTGAGTTTTTTATTTACGTATTTAATTGTTATTCCTCTACAGAAAAACATCCAATTACAGAGAACAAAAAATATGTGATCCAAAAAGTGCAAAAAAGGACATACTCAAACATATTTATATAACAGATATAACAAAACACTTCATTGAAGCTCATTACTTATTGTATATTGGAATCATTAAATATAAATATCAATCTATGAGAAAGAACTGTACAATTCAAAGAGTATATTTGTAGTAAAATTGTTACTACTTTTTAGAGGTTTAACAAAAAAATAATTTACAATTTCTGGTGATATACCTGTGGACGTTAAAATAAATACAAGAAACCAAAAAGAGAGAATAAATTTTGAATCTCTATGTTCGTTTCGCAAGATGAAATTCGTAGTTAGTGAAGTGAAATTTCTCTAGCAATAAAATGACGAGATTTTTATGCAAGTTTTAAATTTCAGATTGAAATCAAACTGATAATTCACAGAAGAGCATGATGTGCACTTACATGGTAGGACTGTTTTATATTATTTGAAGAGGGGTGATAATCAGAAGCTTGGTTGAGTTGTATTTAGTTCAATGGTTTTAGAGCATTTCAGAAACTGTTACACAATTGTCACACTATTGTCATTCGCATTTGAATCCTTTTGTTTCAGCTTGAGTTTTTTATTTACGTATTTAATTGTTATTCCTCTACAGAAAAATATCCAATTACAGAGAACAAAAAATATGTGATCCAAAAAGTGCAAAAAAGGACATACTCATATTTATATAACAGATATAACAAAACACTTCATTGAAGCACATTACTTATTGTATATTGGAATCATTGAATATAAATATCAATCTATGAGAAAGAACTGTACAATTCAAAGAGTATATTTGTAGTAAAATTGTTACTACTTTTTTTAGAGGTATAACAAAAAAATAATTTACAATTTCTGGTGATATACCTGTGGACGTTAAAATAAATACAAGAAACCAAAAAGAGAGAATAAATTTTAAATCTCTATGTTTGTTTCGTAAGATGAAATTCGTAGTTAGTGAAGTGAAATTTCTCTAGCAATAAAATGACGAGATTTTTATGCAAGTTTTAAATTTCAGATTGAAATCAAACTGATAATTCACAGAAGAGCATGATGTGCACTTACATGGTAGGACTGTTTTATATTATTTGAAGAGGGGTGATAATCAGAAGCTTGGTTGAGTTGTATTTAGTTCAATGGTTTTAGAGTATTTCAGTAACTGTTACACAAAATTTACGAGATCATTGATATTTTTATGTATGGAAGAAACAGTATAACTATAGTAAAAGACCCAAATAGGTTGTTACGAGTGTATGCATAAAAAGAAAGCAAATACATCTGTGTAAAATGCATAAAATATATTTTGGTAAAGTGAAATTCCGCAAACAATAGTAAAAATGACAATTTTTAAAGTTTTAGCTTGAAATCAAAGACATTTTTTTGATAATTCCCAGTATTGAATTATCGAAATGTATGTTATACATTAACATGGTGAAGCTGTGATACGGTACTTAAAATTATGGTAATATAAAGCTTAGTTGAATTTTAGTGATTTCACTACTGCAACACAACGCATACGAGATCATTGATAGGAAGAATCTTATAACCATACAAAAGAGCAAAATAAGTTGTTATTGTGTATATGAAAAAGAAAAAACATATATGTGATATATTTTTTTCCGTGCTATTCATCTTAGTAAAATGAAATCGAACAAAAATAGGGTTTTTTAATTTCAGCTTGAAATCAAAGGAATTTTGTTTTATAATTCACACTGATGCATGACATGTTGTAACATTATGAAACTGAGCTACATTACTTGAAGTTATGGTAATCTGGAGCTTGGTTGTATTGTATATACATACTATCATGCTAGCCAAGGTGGCAGTGTATCCAAGTTTGGTCCTTATGAGTTGACTATTGCTACCTGTTTTGTATGAAAGACTTTTCTGTCAAGCTAAATATAGGTAACTATAGTGTTTTTATGGTGGTACGTGTTTCCTGTACTTATTCGGGACGTAGCGTCTCCAATAGAAATTTTAAAGACTGAATTCAAATCGATATGACAGTTAATTGATCAACGACAATTAGATAAAAATAAAACGTCGATAAGCAGCATTTTAAGTTAATTCTGATATGGTACCATGCGAGGACATTTGGGTAAAAAGAAGTAAAATCACCGTCTTCCGTCTGTATGTTTGCGTACACTGAAAATCTCTCTTAAGTATTTGATACTTAACACTAGATAACAGTTTTTTCACTCAACCAACTGTGGATTAAACGTACCCTCTCTCCTTTCAAGCATTACGAGGCATCAAACATTTCTATATTTAGTATTTTGACAATCCTTAACCCTAAAGACATAATTTGGAGATACTGTATATTGACTAGCTCGGCTATACGAGAAGGATTTTCAGTGTGAAAGACTGAAAATCGTCATACTTCGGAGAGAGCATAATCCTTAAAATACAGTTTATCGCCGGTTTGACGATGTTTGGCGCTTAATCTAATTGGCATTGACAAATCAACTATCATATTTAGAATTCATTCTCAGAAACACTACCGCCACCTATATTTAGCTTGACATAAAATATCTCTCGTTAAATGATTTTAGTGAATTCATCTCATACTTTAATTCATGGCGGATAAAATCATTGATGGCTTTGTACATAGGAACAAAGGTATAACTTTGATAAAAACAAAATAATTTATAAATAGAGTACTTGCAAAATGCTTGTATGTTGGGCAATAAATTATTCAAATCTAGAAATAGAATGTATAAGACGTATTTGGAACAAAATGAAAATATACATCACTGGCGGAAGATTGTAAGTGTATATTAATTATGTATCGAGTTAAAGAAATAGGATAAAATACCAGACCCTATATAAAAAATTTTAAGTATCATGTATGTTACATCTCTGCAGATAAACGCATTATTAGTTAACTTTTATTTTTTCTATTAAAAAATGCTTCTGTTCTACACTGGTGTTCAAAATTAAGAGAATTTTCACTTTTAGGCGATTATCTCTGAACTACTGGATATATTTTAATGAAATTAGTTATGTGCATAGGTTGAAATAATACATAAAAACATACAACAGTTATGGTACACACACATGATTGTGCGTAAGACTAATAAGCGCAGGAAGGTCTAAAACAGAGGTTACAATATATCGACACAAAAAAGGGGTTAGTAGGGGTATGATTCCCTCTTACAGTTATACAGCTCTCACAACGTAAAGTCATACTGGAAATGAGGCAGTTTGTGAGTTCCTGTGGCAGGCCATCCCACTCCTCCAGCAACGCTGTTTTCAGGTCCTGGATGTTTCTGAGAAAGCGAACATAGGTCTCCAAGATCTCATCCCTATACATCACAGCAGTAACAGACCTTCTGTCAAAGACATGAAGGTCTGTGCGCCTATCCAACATGATGCCTACCCAGACCATCAAACCTCAGCTACCGTAGTGGTCTTTTTTTCGGATGTTAGAGGACAGGCAGCGGATCCCTGGTTCTCTCCGAATGTACGAACGTCGAGAATAAGTGGTTAGGCTGACCCGGGACTCATCAGTGAATAGAACGGTCCCCCACTGATTCCTGGTCCAAAGTCGATGTTCTCTGCACCATCCTAAACGGGCTCTCCTGTGCACACAAGTGAGCGGTACGTAAGTAGCATATCTCTTCAAACAGACCTCTCTCATGAAGCCTTCTGTAAACAGTAACCCTTGAAGCTCGGCTTCCTGTGGCCGTATGAAAGTCACGAGAGAGCTAAGAAGCTGTTGCACTCTTGTTACGCCTCACTATAATGGACAAATGTTGATCTTCATTGGCCGTCATGGCTCTTGGACGACCTTGCCCAGGCTTTCTCTCTACGGATGCGGTATCCTTAAAAGATTTGCATAAGTTGGTCACGACGCTGGGTGTTACATTCAAGTCTAGCAATCTGCACTCGATACTGCCCTGCTTCCAGTCTCCTGACGTTTCGCCACCTCATTCCATCATCCAAACGTTGGTGGTTATTCATTTTAACTGTTTGCTTTTGAATTTCACCGAATGTTTCAAAAAACCACCACGAAATTCGCCGAATTGTGCGAGCGAAAGAATCGCGGAAATTGTCACGTGCGCTTAGAAAGTCTGTTCCTCTAAGTGCACCGCCACACGCACATGTACGCTTACGTATTCGACACTAAAGATATGCATATTTGTTTGGAAGCATTAGTTTTACCTTTCGTTCAGTACTTTTCGAGAAATTCGACAAAATTTGCCAATTCTCTTAATTTTGAACACAGTGTACATTCTATGTAAATACTCAACATTACACTGTAATTAAATGTATATGTCCCCTTAGGTTTCAGAAATTAACTGAAAAGAATTGTATTTGTCATTTACAGAATGATATTCATTTATTTGAAACAAGGTACAATTAAAAGATTTTTGATAGTGTAGAAATATGTGTTTGCAACCCTCAAAAGATTAAAAATATTTTATCCTATGATTTCATCCTTTAATAAGAATCTTTCTGATACAAGTATTTCCTTTTCGTGTGAAGCTATAAAATACATTTTAAAATATCCCTAACAGGATTTTAGATTTAAAGAACTTGCAACAATGTTCAAAGTGGCATTATACGTCTTATGTTATAGCCTACTTCAATTCTTTTTTCCAAGCATTCGTTGTTTCTTTGAAAGAATCTTTCTGGGGTTTCGTACATCTCACCATATGTGACAGACAGTTCTGGATTCGAGATTTTAGAGAGCTATCCATTCCTACTCGGACATCTCTGATGTCAGATTCTTCTCAAACGTAATACCATATCCGTTGCCTAAGCTCTTATTCAGTGCTTGATGTTTAAAAGTGAAATTCTCGCTACAAGCGGCAAAAAATGTTCTGTTCCTTACTTAGAAAGTAGAAAGACTATTTATTTTCAAAAAGTATGTTTCTTTCAAATACTAATTTTACGACAGCAACTGTTCGTATTTCTGTCTTTTGTGAACGTGTTTGTTTCTAGAGGATGTGTCTCCCAAGTGGTATCATTAGTACCTAGGATGTCTTCAAAACTTTTTTATTTTTAAGAAATAGAACACATTTATCTAATCTAAAGCACATAAAAGTATTTTAAATTATATATTAATTAGAGTTGATATCATAAGTTGAGTGTAAAATACATCTTCCGTTTTATATTTTACTAATAAGCATACTTTCATTTTAGATTTAAAATCAGCAAACTTTGGATTTTTAATGACGAGTTGATTTTTTATTAGCTTTCTAGAAATAATTAGAGAAAAGTAGGATGCTTTAGAAAAACAGCTTTTCAATATTTTACATTTAAATTTATAGCGATTCTATACATCAGGTACCACCTTCCTTTAAAATTATTACTTTATTTTACAATATAAACATCATCTTTATTTTTGAAAGAGCCAAATGGGATTTATAATAGCAGCATCTTCGTGCAGGTAATTTTGAATTTATTTTTCTATCTTTCGAAAATGATGCTTGTTTTGGGAAAAAGCAGTTCAAGTTGATTGCATGTTTTCTTCTGTTTTGATGAATTAATTTTAATGTTTATTCGAAGAAAGAAAAACTATTTTTAAGACAACAATAAAAAATGCTTATGCTTAAAATTAATGTCTTATACGAGCTTGTCAATTTGTCCGATAGATTAAAAAAGATTAATGATAAGATCTTAATTGGCTTGTGAAAGGAAATTAAAAATTGTGCCAGTATTAATCATAAATTTTTGTTTTTATGTTACCCGAATAAAAGTTCGATTCCCAACAGAATGGTTATTGTTGAAAATTATCTAGTAAATTCCCTCATTTAAAAAGATTAACAAGGGTTTTTAAGTAATACAAACTCTGTAAGCAGCCTCTGGATATTTGTCATTATTATCGATGAGATAAAGTGATCACTGGAGTTTATACGTAGAAAACAAATGAGATCAATTGTAATAAATTTAATCAGTTTAATTGTATCTTGGAATGGATTATTTCATGTATTCACGTATATGCAATTTAAACTATTTAGATTTGAAATAAAAGCAATATGTTTTGGATCATGACATTTGATATTTAGCTAAAAGGAGAAATTTTCATTTTTTTCATTAATTTTTCTTAATGGTTAGAATTTGTTATTAACTTGTAGAGCATATTTCAGAAAATCTTTTTTGTCCAAAGGTTTGTGATGATGTCAAAATATTCTTTAACACATTCAGCAGTTTTATCCTTTGTTAGACGCATATCAAAGCATTACATTTTAGCTTGATGTGCTTTTAAAATTGCCCGCTATTATGTGAACTGTATTAGCTCTGTATCAGGCTGTATATTGAATACGTGAATAACGGCTATGTCATTCGAGAGAGTGTACTTCTTAAGGGCATTTTATTTCAGGATGTACAAAGACTTGGGGTGGGGGCATATATGAGCGATTTAAATGCGATGAATAATTTATGCATCAGATTCGACCTAGAATGCATTAGTTTTCTTGTATCTTCTTGACTTTTCGACGAGCATATGGCGACATTGTGAAATTTTTAGTTTTTTTTCAGCTGAGATACAAGGTTTCTCAACCAACACTGTATTTGATTTCACTTTTAATGTTTTAAATCTACAGATCTTGACGTTGGCTGTTGTTTGGGACCTATTTCGACGGCGTAGTGCTATGCAGTCCTGAGCTGTACTGACTTGAAGTCTCCAAATAATAATTCCCCACTAATAGTCCTCAAAACGCAACCCACTTCTTTTATCCCCGCTTATTTCGGTCCGTAAACTCAAGGTCACTAACAAGTCTTTATTGAATGACTATTGAAGGACACTAGGTTGGTTTGATTCGGGTTGGTTATATAGAAATTATTATACCGAACTCGTTGTCTATTTTTTCGTAACTCTCAGCTTTCCACACTGGCCACCTAGTACTGATGTAAAATGTTTGAAACTTTAGTGAATTAAACGTTTTAGTATTTAATATTTGATTTCATAAAATGAAAAGTAAGTTAGGGGTGTACATAGGTGTATATGATACTAAGGCTAAGGCATTCATAATATTTTGCAGACAAGTGCAAAATCAGGGATCATGATCCATGTTTTCAAAATTAATCGAGGACCAACTCGAGTGATAGTTTGAAAATTAAAAATATAAGGACAGAGAACTCAGATATCCAATATCTTTAATCAAAATTGAAATTTATCTCAAATAACTATCACAGAACGATGTTACATTCTAATTTAGGTGCGGAGTCATTGCTTTTCATCCATCCTCGAAGAAATCCAATGTAAATCTGCTTTACAAATCCATCGACCTTAAAATGAAATAGATGGAGCATGTGCCCGCAGCTTCATGTTATTTCCTCAAGTTGCAAGGTTTGAAGATCTGCCACGTGGCTGTGGGTAAAAATATGAGTCCTAAATTATTGATTGGTTAAAGTGATTACCCACCGTGATCAAAACCACTGGTCGACAGCCAATCGGTTATAAGTCGATTCGTAAGTTCAAGTGATTTACCCTTCAGTGATCTTACGACAGCGTCTCCGCCCACATGCTCCGTCTATTTCATTAGAAGGTCGATGTTCAAATCCTTTCCATGAAATCTTGTTGAGAACTAGCACGAGATATACCAGTTGACGTCATCAATCCGCTTACATCGATCATCTAATGAAATAGACGGAGCATGTTCTCTCAGCTTCGTGTTATTTCTTCCAGTTGCTCGGTTTGAAGACATATCACGTGGTTGTCGGTAAAATTATGTATCCCAAGTTATTGATTGGTTAAAGTAATTATCCACCGTGATCAAAAACACTAGTTAGCGATTCGACAGCCAATTGACTTTGTCAAGTCCACGTGATTTACCCTTCCGAGATCTTAGTACAACGATTCCACTCACATGCTTTGTCTATTTCATTAAAAGGTCGATGTCCGCTTAATTAGCTGGCTCTTTTTTCTCCAAGCCGGTGGTTTCGATTATGGTCATCTTGAATGATATAACACGCAATATTTTTGTCATGGAGTAGCATGGTTGATCGCTTTTAAGGTACAGGCACTTTTCCTGTTAATATTTGGTTAAACTAAAAATCGGGGGGGGGGAGTAGATAAGTTTGATATTTGTGTTATAAATTTATATATTCTTGCCTTTAGTTGGTTTTAATAATAGATGTTTAATAAATTAAAAATTACTTTAATACTTGATATGATATTTTAATAATAGTTTTGAATGATGAGAAAAGTAATTAAAATGTTCTTGATGTTTTTAAGTAATTATTTTAAAGTATTGCTTTTAGTTAATTTCAACACGAGTATTCATCATTTCTTTCTTTTTGATACTCTCAAAGAATCTGGGACAGCTCCGAACTCATTTTTTCCAAGTAACTTCTCAGTATTAATGTTACTCATCACGTATCTGCTTCTTCTAGAAAACTTGTTCTCCTCTATTTAGTTTTATATATCTTTCTTTATGGTGCTGATAAATTTTTAAATTCTTTTCTGCTTCAAATTGGTGTGTGTGTGTGTGTGTGTATCTTCTAAGAACGAGTTCTACATTAGATGAAGTATAGGAAATAATTTTATTAGTGCCCTATCTCTTTTCCGCTATTACTTTTCTATTGATTAGGAAAATACATTCGGACTTTATCTTTTTCGAAGGTAATTTTCTGAGTTATGGTTATTTCTTTTGCTAGGAGTTAATTTCGGTCTTATATTAGCTATCGAATTTTCTTGTTTCATTTAGTTTTAAAGTTTAATTCAGGAGAGAGGCTCGATTATTTTTGTGTACTTTATGGAGGAACACTGGAATGAATTGCCATCTTTTTCAATTTCAGAGTGAGCCTAATGACCTCCATTACTTAAAAAAAAATCTCTTGAGCAGTTGCCACTTTTTCTGCTAAAGCCAGAATAGGCAACATTGTAACTCAGTCCTACTAGAATCGTTTTCTCCTGTCTGACTCAAACAATCCAACACGTGCCTTATTTGTCCTGACGAGGAAGAGACCTGCATCGGAATGGAAGGAAACGTGGTATGCGGGTGTAATAGGTTTATAGAAGAAGAAAACAATGCAAAACAAGGATAAAAATGACTTTTATTATCCAAAGAAAAGGGTTGAAAGAAAAAAGGTTCACAATACGAGTGTCAACTTTAGTGAAACAGAATGATTAAAACAATGTGATTCTGAAGTCTAATACGGTGTGTGGGAGCCTCTGGTATCCAGGCATGTTGCACAATGATTTCCCATACTTTCGATGAGGGTATAGATTAGTTGTGTGCTCAAAGAGTTCCAAGCTTCACGGAGAGCAGTTTTCAATTCCGGAACGGAGATTGATGGCGAAGGGCTGCAATATGTCTCCCGAGCATATCCCACACATGATCTGTAGGATTCAGATCAGGAGAGTTGGCAGGCCACTGTATGCGGTGGATATCTTCCCTTTGAAGGAAGGCTTCGACCAGGGCTGCACGGTGAGGAGGCGTGTTATCATCCATGAATATGAAACCAGGACCGACAGCACGTCGCAACAGGCGAACGGTAGGCTCAAGGACGTCTCTGTATCTTTGACCTGTAACAGGCCCCGTGTCAAAGATGTGGAGGTCTGTGCGGCCGTCCAGTATGATGCCTGCCCAGAGCATGACTCCCATGAAAGAAAACGATGCCTTTCTGTGATGTTTCCCAGGTGAAAACGAGTTCGACGTTCTCTCCAGATCATGATACGACGAGAATCAGTTTGAAGACTAAATCTGGAATCGTTACTGAACATGACATTGCCCCACTGTTGTCGACTCCACAGCCTATGTTCCAAACCCCACTGTAAACCCGCGTGTTTCTGTGCAGACGTCAGGGGGATGCAAACTGCTGATCATCTGGCATAGAGTTCAACGTGTCTGAGTCGCCTGTAAACAGCTTGTCTCAAAACTATAACTTCTGTGGTGGTTGTCAGGGCTGAACCCAGTTGTCTGGCAGAAGGGTTCCTCTGACGTCGCTCAGTTATCGCCAAATATCGGTCTTGCCGAGCGGTTTCTACCCTTGGCCGACCTGGTACTGGTCGTCGGGTAACATTTCCAGTGGTTTGAAACCTCTGCCACAGTTTAGAGATCACACACTTAGGCACATTCAGAATTCAAGACGCTTCGGTTTGGGATCGACCTGACTCCAGCGTTCCAATAATTCGTCCCTTCACAAACATGTCCAGTTGGCATCTTTGTGACATCTTTCGTCCTTATTGATTGCAAACAACGCTCCTTACCACAGCAATTGCGAAATTTCTGTTTAAACTGGCCATGGACTGACTGGACACAGTTGGTCATAGGACTGGACAAAAGAATTACGGAGCACCCGCTGCGCAGCAGCTCATCTCATCGAAAGAGAATCAGAATATCGGTTTTATTAACATGAGAAAAACATAGGGTGGAATGGGGCTGGATATCTTAAAAGATCAGCAGAGCCAATTTAAAGGACGCCATCTATCGGAGCGCGAAGGCACTAGAGAGGAGAGATTCCTCCCCAGTGTCACGTGTCGAAGATGAGAGCTTTACATTGGATGTCAAGTGGGCGGGCGGAAAATCGCGGCGCCGCTGATACTCTTGCATGAAGCAAATTACGATTAAAGAAAGTTTAGGGGAAAACAGAAAAGAGTTTAGGTAGAAGGAAAAATTTTAAATTTAACAGATAGTACTGTGGGATAATTAGGGATCCGGTCGAGTAATTAACCCAAGCTTACTGGTGTCGAAAATCGGTCATAAGTTTGACTTGCAAATGTTAAGTTGATGGGGTGGAATTAATGGAATTGAAGTCTTAGACATCAGTATCCAAACGAAACACTCCACATCGGCGTTTAGGCCTCTGCGGAAAGGTATTAAACTGTTGGTGCAGTATGGCCCTTGGCCTTTTCTACGAGTTTGCAACAGTTGGGTCATAGGGTGGAAGTGACCTGAGTGCCTCGTTTGGAACTTGAGGTAGTTTTTCGAAGAACTTGGTCGAAAGCTACTGCAGGAATTCAGCTATGGGTTTAATTTTGAGGTCCGATTGGATGACTTCATTCCGAACATAATAGGGAACATTCGCAATTGTACGTAATATACGATTTTGGAAAATCTGCATTTTTTTAATGTTATTAGCACAAGTAGATCCCCAGACTTGAGAACTATATGTGACGGTCGGCCGAATGATGGCTTTGTAGAAGAGAATTTTGTTTTCATGAGAGAGGCTACCCTTGCGAGCTAAGAGCTGATATAATTTGACACGGGCAATCGCACCGACGCGAAGAGCGCGTTTAATGGGCTCTGTCCATAGTAGTTTTGAATCGATGACAAGTCCTAAATATTTATACCTGCGAACCCAGTAAACAGGTGTGCCAAGAAGGAAATAGGGGATATTCAAATATTCCGGGTTTCCAAGGTCAAAATTGTAACCATATTTTATTTGGGTGGATCTCCTGGAGAAAAACATGCAGGCGCACTTCGAAGCGTTCATCATCACTCGCCAGAGAGAGAGAGAGAGAGAGAGAGAGCCAGAGCTGTAAGTCCTGTATGTATAATTTCACTCATGACAGGATGTAGTGCTTTGTTATTGGATTGTGTGATGATTGCGATGTCGTCGGCGTAAATAGCCAACTTCGTGTACAAGGTTTGGGGAAAGTCATTTACGAAAAGGTTACGAGTTTCGGTCCCAGTAGGGATCCCTGGGGGACTCCGGATAAGATCGGGCGTTTGGAAGAATAGTAGTTGGGAACCATTCGTACGTTAAACGAACGATTATTGAGATACGAGTGGATGAGATTAACAAAATGGGCCGAAGAACCAAGTTGCATGAATTTGTAAATAAGTCCTGTGTGCCAAACGCGGTCAAAGACTTTTGACACATCTAAGAATAAAACACCTGTGTCTAAACTCGACATGCCACTCGAAGCCGTTTTATACTCGTTCCGATGTGATGCGCCTGTGCTTTGCGCATCTCGACGTCAACTGAACTGTTTTGCATATGCGCAATGTTTTGCTTCGTCTCACGATTCTCCACAAGTGATTTTGAACCATTGTATCCATATTTACTCCAATTTTTTCGCATTTTACGAATTATGCTTAATTTTCGGACATGAGTGCATATTGGCTTCGCTAATTTATAGAAGTCATCGTGAAATCGGAGTTTATACGCCGGATTTATGCATCAAACTGTAAAGTTTAATGGCATTTGAGACAATATAAGTTGTGTGTGATACTTCCTACTTTGTGTTCAATATAGATATTAGTCCTTAATTACTTTAAATATGAGGTACAACTTTTATCTAATATTGAGTTGTATGTAGATTTACAGTTCATTTTCAGTTGCAATGTGTCGCAAAAAGGACACTGACCTGTCTTAGGGATGGTATAATGGTTTAAACTGTAATATTTATTTCATTTTAACCTTTAAGTTTCAAATTTTTGACAAGTTTCTTCACAAATAATTTCAAGTAATACCCACATAAATAAATAATAATTTTAGTAGTTTCCCTTCGGGAGATGGTCCCGGACCGTCGCCATTAGTCCCTCGCCTATTCCCGGCTCCACTGCGACGTTAATTAAAATACCCCTACCTACCATTTCAAAAATATTTTTTAAACGCCCTGGAGTAAAAAGGTTAAGGTGTATGTATACACTAGAAATCACGAAAATTGACCAAATTATCGATCTATTTTTAAATAATTCAAAATATTTTCCAACCCCTTAGCTTTCAAACGATATCAAGATCTTGAAAATATTGGAAATAGTTTTCTAGTTATAAGGGTTTGGGATAGGTACTGTCACCTTAGACAAACACGCTTCCAAAACTTTAAACTCGATTTCTGAAGAACTATGCTTTTTCAATAGGATGCTTCTTTCGAACAGTGATAACTCAACAATGAATTGATCTATTATAATAAATTTTGTGTCATTATAATCTATATAATACAGTGGATGTTTTGACCCTCAGTCAAAGTTATTGTTTAAGAAATTAATTTTTAGTTGATTTTTAAATATTGAAATTCCTGAAAAAAACTTGATTTTTTAGACTTCCTTCGTGAAAAAAATTGTAAAAAATAACCTATTCCCTCTAGCAACTTGATGGAGGGTCAAAACATGAAGAATAATATTAGGAATAATTTCCAACAGGAATTGTCTTTCTGAACACATTAGAATTTGAGATATCACTGTTCAAAAAACATGCTAATTAGCTAAGTATATCTAAATTAGATAATTAATGAGTAGCTTAATGAGAATTTTTCACACTGAAATGAGTTTAAACATAAACCAATGACTTATTGTGAAAAACTGGATTTTTTAAGTCAAAATTAAAAATAAAATGTTCTAGTGTATACATACACCTTAAGTAATTACTATTATTTTTTGTAAAAGAATCAAAATTATTATTTTGCCAAAACGGTAAAAAAAATGTAACATATTTTTGATGTGTCACAGAATTTTAGTTATTAGCTTATGTGTGCATTGGACAAAAAAGGTTGAAAATAAATCGCTGCGTTGTAATTAATACATGTTTTTGAAATACTCGTATTATTGGATTAGATTTGTGATTTGAAGCCTTACTTCATTATTTTTAATTTGAAGGGGATTTGAAGGTTACAAAAATATAATGGTGTACAGTTCTTAGAACTAGAATTGTACTTATCTATGCTTATAGATAAATACTGTTGTTACGAGTCTTGCACTATATATATATATATGAAGGCTAATTAAGGTTACTTTGGAAAATTTTATTGTCTTGGTAACATGTTTTTTATAAAGTGTTGTGTGTAAGTTGTCTAATCTGAATATATCAGGTTTGGAAAAGCAATGCGAGATAGTTTAAATTAACTTTTCATAGATATATTTCCAAGCTAGTTTTCTATTTGAATATTTCAACTTCACTAATAATGGTAAAACTTCTCATGTCTCAAATTGTATGATCAGTACCATTATTTGATTTCAACATTAAGCTGTTTTAGTATTTATTAGCTTGTGGTCTGCGTGATTATTCATTTTTCAGACAGTGCCCCCCAAAAAGGGTCGAATGTGAGGCACTTAAAACCTTGTATATGGAATTCTCTTCTCTTTTTCCTCTAGTACACATTCTATATTCCATTGTCATATTAAAATTTTCCTATCGATTGAAGTTACCCAATTGATTCTTCTGAATTCTCATATGAGGATATACATACATACAGTATAGCTTTTCTGTGAGCTTTGTACATTTATTCACAACCTTTTCGTTTTCAAACTTTTGTTTGCGTCAGATATGATAATTTTCAGCAACTTTGCATTGATGTTCTCGGAGTGTTTGTAATATTCATTTGTTTCTGTCTCGACTTTCAATTTACCTCCCTACCTTTTTAAAACTCAATCAGTATTCTAGTCATTCTGATGGTTCTGTGGTGTTATTTTAATATTTAAATTTTTGGGATCAATATTCTGATGCGTATATATTGTTTTCTGCATTTGTGTCTTTCAAGTAAATGCAAGTTGTTTATTTCAAGTAAACAACAGAGACATTATTTTTTCTGGTATTTTTTATTGTTTTGGTGATCTTTTCTTATTAACTAGCTGAATTACCTGGCGTTAATCGGAACGAATTGCTTAATTAACTTCCGTTTTCGTTAATATATTGTAATTCATATTCATCTGATGTAACAACTACCATACTCTAATAAAGGTACACGATTCTTAAGTACACAATTTTTCATAAAGGAATTTTTCATAATGCAGAAAACAATATATACGCATCAGAATATTGATCCCAAAAATTTAAATAATTCATAAATTTTTCATAATATGCCAAATTTAACATTTTACATTTTTTAGAATTTAAACTTTAATAAGAAAGGAGTGTAAAGTGTACCAATGTTACCCAGAATGTATAGAATAAATGAGAGTATGCGTATAATGTCTTATATACCATTTAGAAATAAAAGCGTTTCTCAACATTATCATACAATGATACACAATTTTTTAAAGAAATTAAACATTTACTTACCTTGATTATAGATATTCGACTAAAAATATAAAATTGAAAACCCAGAGATACATTTTAAAACGTAGATTAACAAAAAAGCTAAAAGTAATTAATGCATCTGTTCTTTCACAACAAAAAGGATTCCTGGAATATAAGCTAACAAATTATAGAAATTTAAAAAAGCAAACGATTTATAATAATTGTTTCAAGTATTAGCTACTATTTGCCATATTAGCTACCAGTCCTATTTTAAAAAGTTTTGTGCTGTATATTTTATTTATGATGCTTTATTCTTAAAATCGTCTGCCCCAAATATTCAGAAAGTTTTTATAATTGGTAAAGAAAATAGTGTTTTGGAAAAATAGTTGATTTTTTTAGCAGTACTGGTAAAACAATCCAACTAATCGTTTTGTTCAATCTACATTCCAGCTTCTCAAAAACTACCAAATTATGGTTGATTTAAGTATATTAATGTTTTAGCATGCAACTTGTTTAAATGTGTAAGCAAAGAAAATTCAAGTATATATATATATATATATAATGTATTCATTAAAATAAAATATAATTATAAAATACTAGACATTATATTAAAATATATGGAATAAAATTTAACTGATACTTCTACAAACACAGACACAAAATCAGACAGAACGGGAAGACGGATAGACTAACTCAACCAAATTCAGTCACTAAATTAATGTAAGTATTCACAGTATGAAAGGTTTCATAAAAATACGTTCAACCGTTTGGACGTAGTACGGGCGCATACATACAGACAGATGGACAGCCAGACACCAAACGCGAAAGAGATGGATTTTGCATAAGAAAGACCCAAAACGGATAGAAAACTTGAAATGGGTGCAAATATTTTAGGTATAAACCACTTCATTATATTTATATAGATTACTTCGCGTAGAATGTGTTTGTGGTTCGCATGATCTTTTTCCAAGTGATTTTTCAAGAAAAAGGGACAGATATTTTGCCCGTGGGATACTCTATTTTCATATGAAACTGAATTTGTCAATTTACTGAAACTTATTCAGATCTTCTGACAGGCATCACGTTTCTTAGCGGAAAAATTGGTTAAGATTAAAACCATGATGTGACAAGTTGAAAAGGAACCAAACGCGATTTAAAACATAGTGAATTGGGAGGGGTCAAGCAGACTGTCGCGATATGGGAAGAATGGACATGATGGCATTGGTCAAAACATTGGGTATGAAGTTGGATTTTATTGGAGTGGACCTACTGACAAAGGACAAAACTAGATATTTCAATTTGTCTGGTGTTCCTGCGAGTTCAAAGCTTTGCCCTTCTCCACCGTCATTAAAATCCAGCTTCATATCCAATGCTCTGAATAATGCTAGCAAATTCTATTGTCAGCATAGTGTGACAAATTGAAAAGCAACTAGTGAATTGAGAAGGGTCAAGCAACTACATTGACGGAATATGAGAAGAATAGGCTTGCTGGCATTGGTCAGAGCATTAGTACGAAGCTGGATTTTATTGGGAATGGAGCTACTTAAAAAAGACCAAAACTGGGAATATCTCGAAGGAACACCAGACATAAAAAATGCTGGGAGTGGATGAGAGGAAAAAAACCGAGCCCCTCGACAAACCAAAGTGAAGGCTAAGAAGTGATTCCTGGTTCCGTAACTTCATCCTCATATCAGCGTGTCCTGCATCAGCGTCACCCCAGCACCCAATTCCAATGACCAGTTGATGAGTACCACTCTCTTGAACATCCCATCTACACATATTTAACCCCTCACCATACCTGTATGTAACCATGATGCAACCTCCACACCAATACACAAATTACGTAAAATGTTCACGAATGTTAGTACTTGTATGATCAGTGTGAAACTAAATTCAGATTCGCATACGGCATCTTGATTCGATTGCACGATGATCCTCTGTATTGAGGAGACAATATATGTACATGGTCTCCTCGACTTTCGACCGAGTTTTATTTTACCGGATTTATATTTTTCAATGCTATTTTCATTCAAACGGGTTATAAAAATTGTATATAATGTGAAAAATACATAATATGTACTCTATTGTATCTTTTTGACCCTACCAATGTAGTTATCTTTCCTTAATTACTATTTTTTGTGGTCGTAAGTGCGGATGGTCACAAGCTGCATAGGTCGTAAGTCGAAGAGAAGGTGTAAATACTTAATTGTACTACTAATCTCTATCAACTACCTGTATTATGCACCCAAAGGTGGCTGCCCACTCTTATGGGGAAATCCTCCGTTGGTTCATCTAGCCACCAGCTTCCCTCTCTAGTGCCGAAGGACAAAGAGGTCAGTGGGCGGGGATCAGAATTTTTTTTTTAAAAACTACCATTTTCTTTCTTAAAAATTTGGTTCATAATAGTGGTTGAGAGACGTGCAGTTTTCTTTTACATATCAACTGATTTAAGTTATATTTAGTGAAGGAGGACTAGATGTAAATAAAGTCATTCGTACAATTGACAAATTTTTATAGAAGTTCAGTTTGTCGCCAGAATACCCGAACTTATTCTCCTATTTAAAGAAAGTAGAAGATTATCATAAAGCAGACATAAGTTTTGATTAAATTCTACAAATATTTTAAGCACGCAATTCATAATTGTAAATATCAGTGAATCGCGGATAATACGAAATGCCTCAGGAGGAATATTCAACTGCGCAATATGATTACACTAATTTGAGAGGTTTTTCTGTAAAGTTAAATACAGAGGGTGCTAGTGTTTTGGTAAACTTATTCTCTTGTGATGTAACGTGACAAGTTACAGAAATATAGTTTCAGTATATCTTTTGTATTAAAGATTTCCAACATTATCAAAACGACTTTAAATAAAATTAAATTTTCATCGTTTTTTTTCTCCTGTAGTCTGATATTTTATGTTTACATTGAAAACATCTTAGAGAGAGTTCAATTTAAGCAATGTGGTTTATTCATTTTTAGTCGATTGAGTTTTAATTGAAAAGCAATGAATCAAAAATAGCGTAAATAATATTTTGATATTGTATGATGAGCATCCAAAGGGAATCGTAGGAACATTAGATTAAGTTATTTTCAATTAATTTTGCTAAAAAATATTTTTCAACTAAATGCAGAAACTACAAAATGCATTTAAAGTAATAGTTGTTTAACCTATTATTGTCACTCTATAACAATACTATCATACACAGAGTTGACATTGGAGTGTTTATTGAAATGTTCATCCTAGAGGACGGTCAATATATGATATTAATAAAATATATTAGTATTTATCTAATGTATTAATTGTCTGACATGGATTAGCATTTGATACGCAATTAACAATAGTATTCTTATGTAGAAGATTGATGTTCTCAGATAACGGTCAAAAATGGTATCCGCTTTGCATAGAGGATGAAAATATAAAACATTTCAAAATATAGAAAAACTAGGAAGTTTCTCAGCCTTAAGAAAATAAATTGCCTCACAAATTTCATACATTCCACGAAATGTTTTACATTTACTGAATAACTATGTTTTTCAAAACTACTGAACGTTTTAAAATGAAAAATTAAAAAATAAAAACTTTTATTGTGTAATTATACTAAGAATTTTGAGTGCAAATCGCTATTAAGTTGCAAAAACATTCATTGCATCCAGTTAAAAACGAAATATCCATTTACCCATGTGTAAATTCCTATTTAACTCATAACTCTGCAAAGCAGGTCTCTATTTATCCCTATTATATATCATATCCCTAGAGATTCAATAACCACAGTGTGTTCAGGCTATTGAGGAGACAACAGTGAATAGGTTCATTATAAACTAATTGCAATATTGCTCATTATCGGCTTATTGCTATTGTGTAACAAATGTGAATTATCATTTTTGATCGAGTTACACATTATTGCGCACTTGGGTTGCTCTAAAAAACATGATCATACATCCATAAGAAAATATAATTTAACAACTTGCGAAGTGGCTTGTCTTCCATTTAGCAACACGCTAAAAGGAAATTTATTTTCCTGAGATGATGAAGTGAGATATTGTAGTTGAAACTGGGATCCCGTTAACTGTGTGTTGATTGAATCATCTTAGATATATTCAAGGTCATTAATTAAACAGCAGAGGATATTGGATAATGTAAAATATGGACTTCATTCATTAAAAGGGAGCACTGATGGGCATCGTCAGCAGAATTGCCTAGATTCTAAGGGTGCAGACCGCTCTTTTAGGGTTTTATAAGGCCACCAGGCTGGATCATATAGATGGACTTAAATTTGATCCCTCGTGAGCTATTTTCAAGAAAAGTTCTAAAATGTTTATTTATTTGTTGGCTTGCATATTTTTAATACTAGATCGACCGGAACTCCTGTTATCCCAAAACGTCAGCCGGTGTCGTTTTGACACCAATAAATAAATTGCAGAATTAGATATAATATCATTAAGACATCCTATATCTTTCATGAGCTAACTTTAAGTTTATTGTAATTTTTATTCTTGTATAATTGTTTATACCCCGAAAAGCAAAATTCGTATTGTTTATATTCCGAAAAGTAAATTTATTGTTGAACTCGTAAAACTGACCCAATTCCGAATTGGAAAGGGGTGTCAATGTATTCAAGGCCGAATAAACGAATGAAGCACTATTGCAAATACTTGCGGTTAGAAATCTGCTTTGTTTTCTACTTCAATGGGCAATGTTTCGCTTAACGAAAGCTATTTGAAAGGGAGACGGTGTTGTAAAGACACCAGTTGACGTTCTATGTAAACTTAAATATAGATTTATAAATAAAATAGAATAGAATTATAAATTGGGTAACAAAAATATTTCTGCCGTGTGCTTATAAAGTAAAATGATAAAAAGTCACAAAAAATGTCAAATTTCGACAAATGATGGTGGTAAAAATAACAGAAGTAGTCAATTCTGTGGAACAACACTTCCACCATTAGTATCAAAATAAAACTAGACTAATATGTATAAAATGTTTTTGAAGCCTTTATATAATTGAGTATTAGTTAGCTAAGGCTTTTATCTTTACTTTGGATATACCTATAGCTGCATTTGACCATACAAGTTTTACTTAACACACATGTATTCATATTCTAATATTGTAATGTCAAGTTTCATTCGTAAAATTTAATAAAAAATTACATAATGCAAATTTAATTTTCCATTATTGATAAATGCACATATCGGTGAATTGTTTAAAACTAAAGAAAAATAGGATAAAAATATACTATAATATTTATATAGAGTTATAAATTGTAAAAATAAAATTTCGGCGAATATTTATTTTGTATCTCATGAGATAATTCTCTTCAAGCTACACTTCTTTATGCTGCACTTTTTGAATAAAATTATACATACATTTTATAAGGTAGGTAGTAGGTAGTTGAGTTTGAGTCGAATGGCGCAACACAACTGGCGACGATCCAGGATCCGAGGACATTTTATAAGAACTTAAATGTTTCCAGTTAGATTTAAGATCTATTAAGTAAATTTGATTAAAAACAGTTTATATTACGGCTTCAGAAAATAGGCTTTTTATTTTGAGCTTTTCATTTATACATTATTGATACTTAAGAAGTTATGTTATCATGCTTACACACTCTCTTATTATTTTAGCAACATGAATCTCCTATTTTAGTGCTGAACAGTGTATTTATTGTTAGCTTCAATTGTGATTTTATCGGGTTAAAAATATTTTCCTCTCTTTCATCTCATTTTTATTATTTAAAAAGTTTATCAAGTATTTTACTTGTCATTACCTTATATAATAATGACAAATAAAATACTTGAAAATTTCAGTTTATGTACCAATCAGTTCGACAGATTTTAAACAAACGAATGAATCACAGAGTTAAAGCTAAGATTAGGGTCCCTAATGTCATAAAATTACGCAATACAGGTATGTTAATAACAGTCACGTAAAAGACTATCACACACACAGAATCATTCAAAAGCCAGTTATTACATTATCTACTAGTTTCGAAAACTGGATAATTTCTTATCGGCGGCGGAGTCCAGACTCCGGAAATCCTATCAAACATCTCCCATCGCCTTAATTTCCCAACC
Source organism: Meta bourneti (assembly GCA_933210815.1). Taxonomy (NCBI): domain Eukaryota; kingdom Metazoa; phylum Arthropoda; class Arachnida; order Araneae; family Tetragnathidae; genus Meta; species Meta bourneti. The sequence goes on along the minus strand of OW119923.1, from coordinate 62,442,198 downwards.
CGTCTCACGCGTCCGACTTGTAAAGGAAATCGGGAAAAGGCTTTTAATGTCGAATCAAGACAATTTACTTCACGTCGAAATTTTGAGCGCAATTCAATAAACAAAGAAATGTTCCGGATTCGATTCGTCGATCATTACTATCCCCTCTCATCTTCTGCCACCTTATGAGGATGGAAAGGAATTCCAGCAATTCAGACTGTACGAAGAGATTTCAATGGGAGATAATATCGTTATTTCTCTCTTCCAGATTGTGAGTGAATAAAAGTAAAGAGGCAAAGGCTTTTCGATTCTTCCACTTTTGAGTGCTTTTATAAGCTTTTAAGCGTCATGTATCACGTTCCAGCTCTTCTGTTTCAGACAAATCTGGGCTGACAGTCGTAATGACGAGCAGATAAATCTGAAACCTGTCGTGATTAATCATTTTCTAGTCAGCTAATGACACTTCTAATAGAGTCCTGTGCTTCAGAAAGTGTGCTGATTGCTGCGGAAGTTTCGGAAGCCTCCACACGAGGTGTAAGATATGAGGAAAATACTGATTGATTTTTCGTAAATTCTGAGAGATTAAAGTCGGATAGTTTTTGGAGTTTAAAATTTAGTCTTAACATTTCGTACGTTTTAAAATTATTTTGAAATACTTTTAGTTTTAAAATTTTTTGTTGGAGTCAAGCTCCTTTTTTTACCATTTTTCTACTTCCAGCAAATGACCTAATACCATGGCATGGTATAAGTTCGGGACTGATTTTTAGATTATGTTTAATGCTTACTTCTATAAGTGGTGGACAAAATAATATGAAAAACCATGAACTGACACAAAATCTTTATTTTTTTAGTAGGGGGTTGATCCACTCTTGGCTTGAACTACAACTTGTTACCAACATGGGACGAACAAATGTACTTCATGCACAATATTCAAGAGAATGCTCATCCATTCTTCGTGTAGTCAGTTTAGAAAGTGTGGCTGGAGGCTAAAACCTAGCAAACACCTTGATTTGTAAAGTACATCACAAATGTCAACTTATGATTGCATAAAGGGATTGAGGACATCAGGCGAGATGCTTCACATCTTTGGGCTCATCAAACATGTTTGGATGCACACAACAGTGTGAAAGTGAGCGTTGTTTTGAAACATAGATCATTCGCCAAGGAACACAGTTCTATGGTATAGGATGGAGATGGGGGAATAGTCCAGAATGCCAAGACTGATTCGATATTATAATGTAGGACTACAAGTTCCCCCAGATCACTCAAAGATATCGCACCCTACATTATCACAAAACCCCCTTAATGCAGTAGGAAGGAGGTAGTCAACATGAAAGGCGTTTACCAGACATAAACACGTCCGGTAATTTGTCAAATGTAAATTTGCCAGATCAGATGACCAGTTCTCAAAGCTGTTGTATCCAGTGTTTGTGCTCTGGGCGCCATAATAGTCACTTCAAGGAATTACGCGATGTCACCAATAGGTTTGGAATAGCGGCTCTGCTACGAATGTTCGCAGTATGCAGGTCCCGTTGGATAGTTTCGGTGGCACGGAGTCCTGTGGATGGGTGTTCATCTTGGAGGTTATCTGGGACACTGTTGTCTTGTATTTCGGGCCACTGTCTTCTTCAACACATGTTTATTTTTGATAGTGAATTTTTAATTTCACCCACTGTTCTGTTTCGAAGATGACGTCTTATCATATTTTGCGTAAACTGTCATAACAGTTGAAGCAATACCTACAAGGTTGACTGTTTCTTTCTCTGAGATTCCAGCTAGCCGCTCCAATGACCATGCCTCTTTGGAGTGAACTTTATGAGAGTCGGACATAACAGCGTTTGACTGCTAGCAGAATGTTCATTTACAACCCGTACGATTACTGCTCATAGACTGATACTTCCCCTTCAAGACCACTAGGTGGCAGGATTCTATGCTAGGTCTCTTGTCTGTACTGTAAGGGCGAATTACGGCCCGTTTTCATATGGGTGTTCAAATTATTTTGTCCACCACATGTAACTTGCATACTTTGCACTTACTTGCTATGCTACATGTTTGTTGAAAGCTTCCGATTTGGTTGTTATTTTAAATGTATTATAAACGAGCTGCTTGAATAAATAATTTTTATAACGAATCCGAAGTTTATATATTCTACTATTTAAAGGAGTAAGAAATATCTTCTACAAGTTTGTAAAGGAAATCGGAAGGATCTTTTAATGTCGAATCAAGGCAATTTAGTTCAAAATTATGAGCACAATTCAATAAACAATACAGAAATGTTCTGATTCGATTCCTCAAACAATTCTATCCCCTCTCATCTACCTTATGAGGATGGAAAGCAGTTCCAACAATTTAGACGAGATTTCAGTAGTGCGAGAAAATTTCGCTATTCCTTCCTTCCAGATTTTACTTGAATAAAAGTAGTAAAAGCTTCAATTCTTCTACATTTCGCTGCTTTTATAAGCTTTTAACCATCATGTATATCGCTTTCAAGCTCTTCTGTTTTAGATAAATCCAGGTTGACAGTCGGAACGACGAGCAGATAAATCTGAAACCTGTCGTGATTAATCACCTTTTAGCCAGCTAATGACACTTCTAATAGAGTCCCGAGCTTCAGGAACTGTGCCGATTGCTGTAGAAATTTTGGAACCTCCACACTCGCTGTTTGATATGAGGAAAATACTGATTGATTTTTTGTAACTTCTGAGAGAGATTAATTACAGCCAGGCGGCCTTTGGAGTCTTTGGAAAGGGAAACAGATTGCAGACTCTGAAATCAGAACATTAAAGCGTGATTTATCATTTTACAGCGATATTCAAGAAGTTACATTTTCGGGCTCTGGAGTTCCATCTTCATCAGGCGGTTTAACATATGCACATTAGTTTCGTTTTAAGTGGTGTGGTAATTTCGCGGAATCGAATATTGGAGGAATGCGGATCAACATCAACATATATAAATTTAAGGTTATGATAACTAAACTTGATACCTAAATTATATACACATCGTGTCCAGAAAAAAATACTACACTTTTCCTTTCAAATTTGAAAAAAGGATCCTAATAAGGTAGGTGTTGACCTCTTCCGTGGGTGACCCATCTGACCGTGGTTCAAAAAGTGTTTGTCCTCTAATCTTTCCGTTCGGGATTGATCCCGGGTCGTCCTCAATAACAGTGTGTTGCTCTAGTTCAACGTAAATTCAACTACCTACCCAAATAATATGTAAAGAAATTAACAATCCAGAGGGCGCCCCGCCACCTATAACAATTTTTGTTCTCCTTTGGCAAGACGGCTTTGATGGGCGATTTCGATTCTGCATAACTATGTTGTATATTTTCTGTTATCCTATGAATATTTTGTAATATGATCGTCAATTAAGTTATTCTGTCTAAAACTACGACCTTTCATTGAACTTCTGTGACTGTTGATTTAAGTCCAAATGTCGAAAACTAAACCCCCAATTTAAGTATTGAATTGTGTCATTGACTTTTAGTTTCAAACGGTAACAGATAATGTATAGCCTAATTTGAGATATTTAAAGTTTGCATAATATGGTATTTGCTTCCGTATTGAAACAACTATCGTGTTTTGTTTCAATGAGAAACATAGAACCTGTTTTGAAAACAAAAAATTATTGAAAAATTCTGTGATTTAAGTTACCATTCGTTTCGGTTTAAGACTTATAAGGCAATAAATTACCTAATAAAAGCTTTAAACAGAGAAATGTATTTACTAAAAAATATGGTACCTAACCTTTTATAAGATCCCACAATCCAAATTTTCCAATTCAATTACTACAAATTTCTTGTAAAATTTTGAAAGCTCCATTCAACACATATTTACGTGAAAACTTTTTCAGAGATATATCACTTCAAATGTGGACCACTTTTATTCTGAGAAATTGATATATGTACATAAGGTGGATCCAAGAAATAGATCATTTTCTGATCAACTCGCTATAGTGCGGAAAACTCTTGCATGGCTCACCTAAAGCTAACGACATTTTTAAAAAACAAATAAGAAATGCCTGAAGAGAGCTAGGTTAGCGATTTATTTCCTTGCTGTACAGTAGGGGTATGTGTTTGCATTCCATTTAATAGAAAAAAAGATTTCAGAATAGCCGATAACTTCTCACAGTATTTGAAATGTCATCGTAATTGCATTGTAATTATAGTGTCTTTTATAATTTTATTTAGTTGTGTCTGAAAATAGTTGCGGTATGTCGTCAATCTAAAATTTGCTCTAAAGTCTCTTGGAATCTCGATTGAAATTTGATCTAAAATATATGTAACATCTGATTGTTTTAAAAACGCCAAATAAACTACAACTGAATCGCTAAGAGACTAAAAGGTTGCCATTAGTATAGCTAAATATAATTTAAAACCTTTTTGAAATCGGATATTTTCTATTCCTGCAAGATGATTGAAATTACATGAATCTCACGAAATTTGCCAGTTTGTTCACTCTTTCTTCAACTCTATACACTTCCAAATGTCTTTACTTCGGGATTAGGTTCATAACAAAACATTTTAGTTTTGTAATCGTATTATGTTAATTAAAAAAATAGTCACATTCTTATGAGGAATCAAAAATAAGAAGGAAAATGAAATGGATTTCTCGTATTCCCGAAAGGAGCATAAGATAGAAAGAATGCGATTACTGCGAAGACAAGGAATCAAAAGAAATTGAAAAGTGAACAGAAAAGACTTGGCACTTTAACGTAATCCCTGAAACAATCACATCTAACAATCAAATCTAACATTACAGCTTTAACATTGTCTTAATAGGTGACAATTAAATCGAAGGCCAAGGCCATTAAACAGTGAGTAATTTGAAGTACTTGAACGAGTAATCTTATCAAGTGTTCTTATCTATAACAGCAAATAAATACCTCCTGTTTTATGGATAAAATAACAAGATTAAAAGGAAAAGACCCTGAAGAAGTTTAAACTGTAATGCAGCTTAAACACGATTTTCAAATCTTCGTCCCGTATTTCGATGATCGGAAAGAATGATGAATTTACAAATGCGCAAAAGTGAATTAAATCATACAAAATTTCATATCGCAATAAATATTTCAATACAAGGAATCAAACTTGTGTGGAACAGAGTATCTTAATTTAGGAAGAAACTTAATGTATTTCGAAAATTTAGCACTTAGAAGCCACAAAGAAAAGTGAATAACGGATTTCGTATTTTTGGGCAATTAAATTTCTTAATTTAAAATTGTTCTAGAATAAATAGTTATTTTAAAAAACTATATTTGGTATTAGATGTCACTACAACGGTTGAGAAATTAAAAATTGTGTAAGTACTTTATTGAACACCTTACCTAGTTACCAATACATATTAATACATTTTAAGATTACGTAGATTTCTGATAACAAACTTACTTAAAACATTTCAAAACATTTTAGACCCAATATGGTTTTGTATATTATATTTAAGGAGTGGGCGGATGAGAAAAAATTTGAAAAGGGTACCACTAGTAAATTTGGAAATAATGTTTCGAATTGCTCTACAGTTTTCCCGATTTCAAATATACCCTTCACAAATGAATTTTCTTTTAATACTAATATTCTACCTTACTCTCTTCAATACCAAAAATAATATTCACAGGAACAATATAGAAAACAAGATTTTATTTTCTATAACTAAATGTAAATGTTTCCTCATACTTATTAACTTAATACATCCTGTAAATACGTTCAATTGAAAAGATCAGCAATTTATATGTAATTTGCATACAACTTTAATTCACTTATTACGTAACAATTTATGGTAATTTTACGGCAAAATTTAGTTTTCTTATTTATATTAAAATTTTACTTTATGCATTTAAAAATAAAGTAGGGAAATAATCAACACAAGAATCAGTAAAAAATCAACTTTTATGCATCTGTTTATGGCTAAATATAATCCATGTAATTGTTTAAATTGATTTGCATCTTCTACTTTTGTTTTATCTATTTTACACCCGTTATTAGCATATTCATACTAATAACATGTATGTAAACTAGATATATATATTTCAAATATTTTAAGGGCATTCACACACATATATTTATCGTATCTCTTTATCTTCATATCATATCATCATATATATTAAAGGCATTCATAAAATTTCGTTAGTTTACTCATTTATAAAATACTAGCAGAATAACCAGGTGTTACTCGGATAGAATTGGTTAACTGATTTCCGTTTTCGTTAATATATAAATTGTAATTCCTATTCATCACATGTAACAACTACCACACTGTAATAAAGGTACACAGTTGTTAAATTTATGGTAACAATTTATGGTAACAATAATTTTACAAATGTGAATAAATAACATATTTAACATTGTACATTTTTGTAGAATTTAAATTTTCAGTAAGGGAGAAAGGTCTCTAGAGTGCCAATGTAACCCAGAATGCATAGAATAATTCAGAGAATGCATTTTAATAATGCCTTGTATGTCATTTAAAAACAAAAGCGTTTCCCAAAATTATCATACAATGATTAAAAATGTTTTCAAACTAATTAAACCACTTACCGTAATTAAAGTTATTTAACGAAAAACATCAAATTGAAAATCCAGAAATACATCTTAAAACAGATTTTAAAAAAGCTTCGAACAAAAAGTAATGAATGTATCTGTTTTCCCCTAAAAAATACATTCTTGGAATGTAAAAACACAAATTTAAAAAAGTAAACGATTAAAAAAATGCCAAAGTTACCTAACGGATTACAGAAATTAAAAAAAAAAACGATTTATAATAGTTATTTCGAATTAATTCAGGCCAAAAATAATTTTTAAATACCCAGGTTGCCATATTAGCTGACAGTCCATTGAAAAGGTCTTGTTCTGCATGTTTTATTTATAATGTTTTACTCTCTTTATCGTCTGTCCCAAATATTCAGATTTTTTTATATTTTGTGAACAAAAAAAGACTAAAAATAAATAAAGAATTAGAATTTAAATTCCTTAAAAATAATTGAATTTTCAGCAATATTGTTAAAACAATCCAAGTGATCTCGATCTCAATATGCATTTCAGCTTCTCCAAAACTACCAAATTGTGGTTGATTTAAGTATAGTTACTCAGATGTTTTAGCATGCAACTGATAGAAATATGTAAACAAATTAAATTTAAATAATGTATTCACTAAATTAAATATGATGTGTAAAATAAAGGACATTGTATACAAATATCTGGAATAAAATGTATGTGATACTTGTATGAACGCATCACACAGACACAAAATAAGACGTAGAACAGGAAGACGGACAGACTAATGCAACCAAGTTCAGTCACTAAATAAATGTAAGTACTCACAGTATGCAAAGTTTCATGAAAATATATTCAACCGTTTGGATATAGTGTGGGCACACATATACATACATATATACAGACAGACAGACACCAAACGCGCAAGAGACTGAATTTGTATCAGAAGGGCCTAAAACGGATAGAAAACTCGTAATGGGTCGAAAATATTTAATGTACAAACACTCCATTCTTATTTATATAGAAGATAAACTTAAATTCAACATTGTTCGTTGAATTATATATAGCGACTTCAATGATTATAAATATATATATTTTGCAGTTATTCTTCGAATGTGATATACATATAACAGTAACAATGGAAACTTTCTTGACATTTAAAAGTAATTTGTATACTATTCGGTAAAACAACCTTTCGTAATTTTAGTCTTATAAACAATTCCACATAGGCATTCATCTTAAAAAGAGAAATAAATGAACGCTAATTGGGATCCCCTGACTTTGTTAACTTATATTAAGACTGAAAATTGGCTAGCCAATTTCCTATGAAAAGAATAATACTGGAATAAAATGCGATTCCTTAATGTTATTCATGTTATTTATTTTCCCTTAGGATATAGTCTACTTGACAAACCGAATATTTTAATGCAACTTGAGAGAAAACTAACATTTTTAAGTGCGAGAAAGCAACTGATGTTACATAAAGTTCAAGAATATATTTTTCTCATCCATAACAATGCATTGCATTTTATAAATACACTACTGTTTCTGAAAATTGAAACATTATGGAAGAATATTATATATTATTTCTGTGATGATTCATAGTGGTGTGATGATTCATAGTGGTTTAAATAAACTATCAAATTTACAGAACAATAAAATAAAAATAATGCCGAAAATCAATATCTTGTGCAACCGCCACGCGCAGCGATGAGAGCCTGTGCACGTCGTGGCATCGAATCATACCGATTCTGAATGTTATGTTGAGGATTGGCATTTCAGATGGCCTCTATCTGATGCCAAAGTTCAGACGTACTCTCTGCCCGACGAGCGGTACGAGCGAGTCGCCGTCCGATGTAATCCCAGACATGCTCAATGGGCGACATATCCGCGGAACATGCAGGTCATGGAAGAAGCGGAACCTGTCGTGCACTGAAGAAGGCTTGTATATTCCGAGCAACACTTATACAATGTCGTGGACGGACATTGTCTTGCTGAAATACAGCTCCGGGAATGCGTTGCAGGAGGGGTAGGACCTCGGTTTCCACAACTTCCCTGATGTAGGGCCCGCTGTTCAGGGTCCCTACAATTTGTAGTAGGTGGGATCACCCATGATATTCAATAGCACTCCAGACCATAACGCCAGGCGTTCGTCCAGTATAACGCTGAATAAGACAGTCCGGGAAAAGGGGTTCACCTCAGTAGCATCTGACGAGTACGCGTCCATCGTTATAGTCCAGATTGTAGCGGGACTAATCTGAGAAGACCACTTGTTGCCAATCGGCACGCCATTGGCTGTGTTGGTGAGCCCATTGTAGCCGGAGGCGTCGGTGGTTCAGCGTCAAGGGAATCCTGTGCATGGGCTACGTGCAAGGATTTGCACGTAGCACAGGGCGCAGCAGACGTCGACGAACCGTGGGGCACGCAATGACACACCTGTAGACGTGCTCCAATGCTGTGCCAACTCACGAGAGGACGCTGTACAGTCCGTCACCGCCATGCGGATGAGGTGTATGTCGTCGCGTGGTGACGTCATATTGCGTGGCCCACTGTCGGGGTTTCGACTTATCCGGTTCTCCATGGTTCATCTCTTCCACACAAGCATCACTGTTGTGGCATTACGCCCCGTGCGAGTAGCGATTTCACGATACGAAAGTCCACCCATACGGAGGCCGATCATGCGGCCCCGTTCGAATTCCGTTAGTTGCTCGTATGGCACTCTGCGTTTTTGGAGAGGCATATTGACTTCTAATCAATCATTTACAGCAGTCAAACGACGATACACACATTTTAACGCACCTTTACAGTGCTTCTTATTCACGGCTCACTTGGAAGTTTAGAGGGTGTTTCTCGCGGCCCACACATGCGTGATCGCTTTGTAATTCTAATCATTTGCATGTCCTAATCTGTTTTGCATTTCCTGTAAATTTCGTTTAATTTGCATGATTCCTTCATGGTGCAATTTTCACAAATAGTAGTGTATTTGTTTTGATGAGAGAAATATGTGTTTAATACTTTCTGTATTCAGTTCATTCTTACAATTCGGATAGTTTATAGATAAATTTAAACCTATATTGAATTTTGAATAATATAGGCTATTCAAAATTTAATATGGGTTTAAATCTATATTGAATTAAGATATGTGGAAAGAGCTCTAATAACCTATACCTTCAGCGTGACCTTAAGTATCTTTAAAACTCTATTACATATTTTCACACTGGCCTCAGTGTGTCTATTAGAAAATAGAAGGGGTAAACAACAACATAACATAATAGGTTTGTGGATATGTTACTTTCACGAAAGTAAGATTGTAGTTTCCTCTCACCCATTCATGCTTGAAGCTCACAACAGATGAAATCAATTAAAAGTATACAAATGTTATTTGTTAAGGATTTGATATCAATTGAAAACACTTTTGTAGGAATACCCGTATCAAGACGATAAAGGTTTTTATGATTGTGTTATGTTATTCAATGATTAATGTCTTCGTGTTTGGGCAATTAGGTGTAAAAATGTAGACATTTAGTGTCTAAAATTAACTCTCAATTGTGTATCGTCACACTGGCTTCAATGTCTACTAGAAAATAGGATTGGTATGAAAATCAGAACATTTGATTGTGGGACGAGTGAACTTGCTGGCATTTGGTCATATCATTTAATATAAAGCTGGGGTGCAATGGGGTGTTGCCGGCAAGAGAAGATAATTGTTATTTCTATAATATATCTCTGTAATTCGCTAGGGTGTCATCGTCCCTGGTGGTACCACCAGGGACGATGACACCCCAGCCGATGCAGTGACCAATGACACCCCAGCCCAAACGCCAGAAACCAAAAGCCAAGCGAGGTACCACTCTCCTTAAACCATTACCATGATTACATTTTCCTCCTCACAAAAATTTACAGACTAAAACTCATTTCGTGTCAGTTTAAATCTCCTCTAAAATTTGTTTATAAAAATCTAATTTCTTTATACATTCTAAATGTATAAATGAATTATATTACTCTGAATTTTAAATATGAAAATGTGTATGAGTATGATTTATCTATACAACTTTGTTCCAGAATTGTTATACCATTCCCTTAATTCACTATTAAAAGGTTAAACTGTTAAATTGCAATGATCGCGTTGCCAGTGCTCCTCTCAACGCACCTACTTTTTTATTACAATAAACTAACACTGTGGCGGTATCGTAACCGTATTACACAGGTAACGGGTAAGTAATTCTTACGCCAGTAAGTATGTCTCATAATCGAGTATACTGGGAGTGTTACTAAGTTTTGGGTTAATGCAAAAGTTCGTACCGTTTTTTTGACAAAAATTGAAGAAAAATTTATTTACTAAAAATTACATTTATTCAATATAGTATGTGCATTCTGTTCGATGACCTTTCTTCATCTCCTCTTCGGTAGTTGTATAATCTCGCTCTCATAGAAGTTCTGAGGTAAAGAACTGATCCAGGTGATGAAACTTTCTGAACCACTTACGGTACTTAGAATCGACAACGGTATCCTCACAGTACAGAACGCATATCTTCTTTTGCGTCTGCGAAGCATACTTGCTTTCTAATAAAACATAATATGTCGAAAATGCTCCTTATTTTTTACCATTTTTAATGCTTAACAAAATTGAAAAAAAAAAAAACAACCAAATAACACAATTTTTCCCCAAATACTCGCTGAAATTTTTTCTTTCAAACATTAAAACTTTACACGTGTGAAGTAGATAACACTTCGGTTTTGTGATGAAATGCCATCTAGAGCAAAAAACGGAACGAACTTTTGCATCAACCCAATACCTTAGATTTATTCCTTAGTTTTTTGTTATATTCTAATTTCTAATCATCAGGCTAACAAGATAGATGCAAGATGCAGAATATACACTCGAGTAATGTTTGGTTCTCGTAGATGTTGTATCAGCCTCTCCGTATCACAATCTTTACATTCGGCATCTCAAGAGACTATATGATACTCAGTATTCACGACTGATTGATACATCCTTCTGTATGTTATTAGCACGAGTTACAAAGCGTCATTAATCAGAGTCGTTCACCGTTTTTCAAGAAATAAAATTTATCCTATGCCAGAAGACGAAAGGTAAGCTATTTATCTTCTTACCGTCTAGTAGAGGCACGAGTTTTCAGCCCATTTGGTAGGAAACGTTTCTTAGTAAGATCATTTCACTTCTTTTAACTTATATATCAGTCTTTTAAATGACCAGCTTTCATAACTACTTAGGAGTCGAAAAATGGGTAGGATGACATGTCTTTTATTCCAATTTTATATAGAAGTGCATGAAAATAGGAGTGATCTTTCATCAGTTTTAAATTTGCTGCAGTCTCTTGGAATCTTCGTTGGAATTTGACTCATGAGCTATTGCTCAACAGATTTTTCAACAGTTTTTGCCTGATGCTCACTCTTCACATTTATAATAATTACCGTGAATATCTCCACTTTAACTTGTTGGTACGTTACAGGTTTCTCATCCTGGGTCATACTACTGCCCTCTTTTGTCAGTTGGTTCATTTGCAGGGATTCAGCAATGTCATGGAATCCACTACCCGAAAACTGGAAAAACTCAAACTTAATATTCAATCCAGATAGGCTAATTAATATCCGACAATTACGAGATGCAATTAGGCTCCTTTTATGTTCACGTGGTACGCTTAGGGAAGTTTCAACTGAGCTTTAGCGGAAGAGGTTTCTCTATCAAATTTATTAACTGTTAATTAAAACACTTATTTAGAGAAAAAATTGTATCGATACATATATTCTATTAAAATATTTTATCAGAATTTTAAAAAGTTCTTTAGTTCAACGAACAAAAAAACTCCAATGGGAACTTTTTAGAAACAATTTATTTGTACGCAAAAGAAAAACAGAGAATTTCATCTCTAGCAAACACGTACATTAATATTCTCCAAAGATAAAAGTTGCAAAACAGTGCGTTAGAAATTCTATTAATATTAATATCTATGTAAAACCACTGAAAAATGTGCAGTCAAAAACGTAAAAACACTGGTAATTTTCATTAGTTTTTTAAGAAGATGGTATTCCAAGGCATTTGGAAATAAAGACTTGCAAGCATTTGAGTATTGTGTTCCCAAGACATTGGATTTGTCGATATAATTCAATTGTGGGACAAAATTGCTCAATAAGAATCTTTGCGATTTCTTATATAGAACGAAACATTTGTTGAAGATTAAGTGCATGAAGCAATAGTTAAGTATATGAAGTGAAGTAATAGTTCAATCTCGTGATAAAATTGCTCAGAATGAATCCTTGGGATTTATTCTTTGTTTCGAAATATTTGCTGGAGATAAGTATATAAAGCAACAGCACAAAATTTAAAATATCTGAAAATTGAACGGGGTATCTCTGCTATTAATAGATACTCGTATTTATAGGGATTTTATATGGTGCCAAACTTTCATGTTCATTTGTAAAGAGTATAAAAACACAGAAATTTACTTTTAGTGTGATATAAGTTTTATTTCTGCAACTACTTTAGTTATTTTGTAATATTGTTTTAAAACGGACCTGGTATTTATGCAAAACGCACAGTTAGATTAGTTTTTTCGCAGAAAGATATTGCCAATTAAGAGAAAAAACAATTATTTTTAAAATTGAAACTAAAATCGTTTGTAGTATACATGTGTGTTACAGCCTATTTTATTTAGAGAAACTAAGAAAATACAACCAAAATGAATGTGAACATTAATTGTGAAAATAATCTAATTTGTTAAAAGATCCCCTTCTACTTGTAGAAAGAGTAGTATTAAAAAGTCTTTTCTTCATTGAATATTCATTATAAAAACATTTTTCAACCCTCCCCCATTTGACCTAATTAAAATATTCCACACAAAATAGGATTTGCGAAATTTCAGTTGAAAGATCATAAGTTGTTGGAAATTCATTAAAAAAGTTTAACCAATTGCAAAGAACCTTAAATAAAAATGTAAAAAGCCTTCCATAATTTCAAGAAAGTTCAAAATTAGTCTTTTATGCAATAACTGCTTAATGATTTTCATATATGAAGCAGAAATGCAAACAGCCTGGAGATATACGGGAAAAGAATGAATACAATTTCGATTAATTCCACATGGCTTAAAAGTTCTCTCTGAAAATCAAGAGGTTTCTAAATTGATCAATGTACGCACATATAGTTATTCAGTGTATTATAAGTAATTATTTTTATCCATGAAACTTTACAAATAAAATAAATAAATTACTATGATGAATTCCTGTTCATTGTGCTTGTATTTAATCAGTTTGCTACTCATACAAGCAGTAAGTTCTGACTTCGGAGTAATATAATTAGTATATGCATTAATAGTTAGAATAACATATTCTAGGACTGGTTGTAGCACAATCGTTACAACATGTGACAAATATGTATTATAAGAATAATCTAACTAAAACTGGGGTTTGCCTTCAAAGTTACCAAGTTATAGGAATATTTTTCATTGAAAAGTCTATTAGAATTGATATGAGGTATATTATTTATTGAAGACTAATCACACTTGTGTTGTCAAGCAATTTTATACCTAATAAAGGTTTCCTAAATGCACATTTTTTCATAATTTTATAATTGTTATGGTCAATTTATGCCTTTATACAAGATTGACTTTATTTAGACTATTTAGATTTGAGTGATCCTCAGAATTCCTAAACTAAAACCTTAACGAATATTATATCATTTGCAGTTATTTTTACGGATAGTTGAAAGTTAAGTAATAAGAAAGAGTCGTAATCTTACCTTAATACTACAAACTATTGGAGTGATTTTAAAAAGAACCTTTTAAGAAGAAAAATATGAGTTTGGTGATTACTTAGATGTGTTTACTTTTGTTATTTTCTTAATATAAAATTATTTATTAAAACTAGTTTTGCTAGTAGCTATTCAAAATGTGTTTTAGTTCAATTATTAGCAACAAATTTCGCTTTCTTATAAGTTTTGTAATAATAACTTGTAAATTCTATAAAAAGGCAGCATAGATAAATACATTACATAACTTGACAAAATTCTCTAAAATCATATATAGTATTTTATTTTCAACAATCAGTTATTCATTGACTATTTAGAATAATCTGATACGTATGATTTCAGATAATTAACCAAATTTTAAATTTTAGAAACACTAAATTGATTTATTCTTTAATATTTATACAACAAAATGATAGAATTGTTTGCACATTTTAAATACATTTAGTTGGAAATACATTTGAGTGGAAATTACTTAATCGGGGGTATTCAGTGTAGATATTTACTGTAGTATTAGAAATTAAATGTTAAATAATAAAACTTGATAACAAATTAAACAAGAATTAAAAAAAAGCAAATAATAACAGAAAAACAAAAACTGTAGAAATGTCTTTACATTTATCTAACGACTTGTGTTTTCTATAAATATCATTTGAACAATCAGATCCTATTATAATAAAGGAATATACTGTGAAAGAGAGAAAAGGTTGAAAATGAGACAAAGAAAAAAAGAGTGGTAGAAATTTTAGTATGCATCCCAACAATACTTTTGTCAAAGTATTCTTTCTTGGTTATTCTCTGTAGCATAATTAATTAATCTTCTTTCCGCAATTTATCACCAAAAGTGTTATCACATCCATTTTTTCTAAGGGAGCTTTTAAATTATTTTATGCGTCATTCATCAGATGTAGTACTTCTTTATTAGTTAATTACGTGTTGAGGGGCCCTTAAATAAATATATTATGCGTATATAAATAATTATATACCATATAATTCCAACATATGCTTTTTAAGAATACACAGTTTCTGATAAAATATTTTCATACAAAGAGATCTTATATTAGTAATAATTTGTCCAAACTATTCTTAAAAGAACTGTTATAATATATTTCGAGGTATGTTATGTCTTTTAGTAGAAAACTTTACCTCTAATTTCATTATCTTTAATAATTTCGTAACATAATGCGCATAGTATTTAGAAAAGGTATAGATTGCGTCACGTTTCAGGTAAATTGTAATATTGTAACTAATTTCAGGAAAATGCATTCCTTCATGAGATATGAGAAAGACATTTTGTAACAGGTTTACTAATCCTGATATCGTTTTAAGCAATTTAGTATGCATTATAAAATTATGCACATTGGTTTATCCGTTTCCAAAAATGTGTTATCTCAGCGGAATATAGTTAGATTCAGCTTTTAAAGGGATAACTGAATCCTAAATTTGATAACATGTATTAAAAAGCAAATGCATCTTTAAGAAATCATTTCGAAAATCGTGCAAAATTTATGTGCATAATGATGTCTACTTCGATTAGATTATTCCAAAATAATTGAAACAGCTTATTTCTTGTTTTATATGTGGAACCTCTAAGCGCTTTAGTATTAGTTTCCAGTTATTAAGATCATGCATGTATTAGAAATTCCAATCAATGTTATTAAACAGCGAAATGTCTCAATTTAAATGTACTATTTATGTAACAATAATAACAAAACCAAATTTTCGACATTTTAAAATACTTGTGTGTTTGTTCTTAATCATTTTAAATATAATAAAATTACTTATTGTTAAAAACATCTTTCTCCCTGCAATCATAGTTGATTATGTAAAAAATTGGAACAACTATGAGAACAAACTCAAAATAAGTATATAACTAAAAGAAGAAATCGTAAGGTGTTAGAAGTAAGAGTTTCTTCAAAAGTTTGAAGTAGTATAAAAACAGTTTTGTGATACTTCGAATAAACTGAATTAAAAGAAATATAATGTTTCTATCAAAATTTCATCAAATTTCTACAAGATTAACTAATCAATTATCCAAACAAGATCCATACAATGGCGTTTTACTTGAAGTGAATACTACGTTTTTTTAAAATAGTATACCCATGCATATGGCATATGTGTTACTTTGTCATTGTTCATATGTATGGATAGAGATGCGTTACTCACATTTTATACCTTATTTAAATCCATTTGCAATAAATATATGCACTGATATGCAATTTCTTACCTCCAAATAATATAAAAATTTAATCAAAAATATAAATTCACTTCAATTGCATCCCATTCACCAAGGTGATTCGGTATATTTTAACATCTAAGCCTGTTTTTGTTCACATTTTTCTTCACTGATTTTTATCTTCCAGATACTATCTCACTGCCTTCTGTAATCAGACTGCTGGAGAGTTTCATCTGTACAATATTATGCAGCTCAAATCAGGCATACTTAAACTAAGAGGCAAAATCCCATAGTTGTTGATTTTACATTGTTTATATCTTTTGTTGCTATTCGTCAATATGTAAATACTTTCAATTTCTGTGTCACGTTAATAAAACATATGTGCATATAATATGTTATATAGATAATTAAATACACATATGTTTTATATAGATCTGTCATGCAATATTCAAGTTTTCGAAAAGTAATTTTAGTAGAGTTGTACAAATACAAAAGTAATAGGAAAAAGCACAGCTACAAATATTGCGAAGCTCCAGCACTAAAAAAATTCTATTAGAAAGGTTAGATTAATAGCTCCTTTCATTCATTTGATAATGGAAAAGAAGAAAGGCTCGAACTTTAAATATCACAGAAATTGACCAGAAATCGTACATTACGAAAACAAAGATTGTCGTTGTCAAGATCGTTACTCCTGCAGTAGAAAAGAAGGAAAATTATTACTACTAATAGAAAACCTTAGTTGTGCAAAATTCTACTTGAAGTGATGTCTGGTTAATTAAATATCGAATCAATTTTTCCGTAACGTACGCTTTTCAAAGAACGAGATCAGTTTTTTAGCCCGCTATCTCGTTAAGTTTTTCTTCTTTTGAAGCTCAATATTTATTATTCGTTTTCTATAGGGAGAGGACAAAGAAATTATACCTTCGTCATCTCAAGTCTGTATTAAATATTGAACGAAAAGAAGTCTGCGCGGAGTTACATTAAAGGATACTGAATGAGAATCGATTTTTATTTCTTTTGCCGATATTTTTTTACCACCTTCTCATTCAGAGTGGAGACGATAATTCTGAAAATTAACTTCACTTATAAACCACAAAAGATGCGATAAAAAGGAAAATTGAAGTAAAATAACATTGATTTCTTTTCACTTCGTGTATTTGTTTCTTCTAACTCTAGAAGCATTCGTAGAATCCAATTTCTGGGAGAGAAGAGATTTTAAAACATGGTCACAGAGGCCCCATAGCATTGCAAAAATTTCCCCCAGAAGAAATGGTAACTGGATATTGATCACACAAAGACATTTTGTTGATAGAAAACTTTCATTATTTTGAAATTTATATGTATTTTAAATGGAAAATTTTGGTTTTCAAATATATTCTATCTGATTGCAGGAAAACGAGTTTTGAAAGCTAGTGTTATGATTAATATGACTTGAAAATGTATTTATAGTTAAGTTTGCAATATTCCATTTACCAAATGAAAACTGTTTACTTCAACATAAAGAATAAATAATATTAACAAACAAAGTAGTTTAGAATAACAGTAAATGTCTATTTTGTCATTAATTTTCAGAAAAGGAACACATATATAGAATAAAAGAAGTTGTAAAAATACAATATGAAATTTGATCGATAATAGGCAGAGCCATAAAAGTAAGTTTTAGAAAAGTGACAGGAGCACTTTCCTATAACTCAGTTTTGTGAACTTGGTGCGTTTTGAAAACTAGTGCTATGCAATCGTCGGTACGACTAATGACTTGAAAAAAGTTAATTAGATTTAAATTTACTATTCTTTTCACAAAATAGAAAAAAGTTTATTCTAACGAAAAGAATAATTAATATTTACAAGACAAATCGAGGAAGACAAATCGATATGCATTCACAGTTAGAACAACTCTGAATGCACAGTTTGTCATTAATTTTCAGAGAAGAGACAGATATAGTGACCGGAAAAGTAAGAAGGCACAATACATTTTGAACGATGATAGCTAGAGCTATAAAAGTGAATTATAATAAATTGACCACGGAAACTTCCGAAGAGATTGATGTCAGAGCCCTTAGTGGAAGTTGGTATTTCTATCTTGGAAAGTATTTTAAAGTCAATTAAAAAGTTCTAATGTTTCGTAAAATTTATTTACATTGATGAGAGATGAAAATATAGGATACATTGAAGCATACATTTGCTTAAGATTTTACCAATGAAACGTTACAAACTGTCACAAAAGCAGGAGTATTGATTGCTTAATATAGTACAGCTCTGGTGAGAAGGCAGGCCTTTAAATTTGTTTTCACAAATTTTAAAGGGTAAAGTGAAAGTTTAATGTAGATTGCTAATTTTTCTTACTAAGCTAAGTTTTATTTACTGCTAGTTTCTTGGATAAAGTTGAGAAAAGTGTAGAAAAATGTTACGCGATCACCTTTTAATATCAATTAAATCAAATCAATTCTTGCATAGATATATAAATAGAATACCATCCCTTAAATCACAGGACTTTAAAATTATAAATTGTTTAGTATAAGGCAATCAGCGGTACGCCCAATTCTGCTTTAAAGTTGGTGGAAAAAATGATAAAAAGGATGATCATCAAGTTAAACTTTTTGACATTTCTTCAGTTTTCTAATGTGTTCTCATTGGATTATCATATCCTCGTGTTGCTAAAAAGGGCACTTTATAAACTCACTAAAAAGCAGTGGAAGAGGAATAAAGTACCACTATTTAAAGAAATGCACTTTTATCTTCAGCGTATCTAAATTTAGATTGAAAGTATAGAGAAGGGTTATCACAGAACTTATTATAAATATGTATTTTATAAAAATAAAGAACTCTAATTATATTGCCAGAAAGTCTTAAAATATGAACACGATTAATCGTGCAACTTCTCCGAGTGAACTAAATGTAGACATTATTAACAAGAATAATAGCAAGGTTTGCTATTATTGCTCTAACTAGACAAGATTTTTTGTATTCAGACTCCTTATAAGTAGAGATAACATTCATTAACTAGAAGCACATCAGACCAAACTAAGGCAGAACATCTTTTTTTAAGAGAGCTACCTCCGAAGAATATAATTTTTATATGTTGGTTGTGATTTTTATAGGTTTTTGGAAAAATATTTAACATAAAAGAAAATACTATATTTTATTGAAATAGTACAATACACGAAAATAATTGAAGCGTTAATTTCTAATGGATCTTGGAATAATAATTTCTTATATATTTTTATAATGCAAAGAATTTACACAATATTAGGATACTTAAGGTAGAAATAATCTTAAGTGATTAAGAAACATACATCTCAACAATACTTTTAATATTGACGTTATGTTTATAATAGCTAATTTCATGGAAGTAAAACAAAACAATTTCATTGTTTCAAAATAACAATGTAGACGCTTACTTCATCTTTCTTCGATTCTGAGGGTAAATGTCATCATGTCACGAATAAAAGGCATGTCACATGATGCACAGGTTTAGACTGCAAACAGCACAGCACCTCAAATTAGCTATATTTGTTAACTTCAGTGAAAAAATTTGCATTCCAATGAATTTGTTGAATTTAAAAGTTACATATAAGTTTAGTTTTACACTATGGTGCTTTTTTGCTACATAATGGCTTATTCGACTGGGACCCCTACGGGTTTAAGTGAATTACGAATCACGAATGTCAAAGCCAAGATCAGAGCCTGTAGTATCAAGGACAGCAGTGTTATCACTCCACTATCAGACTAGCAAACTTACAATTAAGAGAAGCAGTCCTTAATTCCTTATATAAACTTGCCACATTTGTTGAAACATGCAAATCTTCTTAACCTTAAATATAATCAATTTCTACGTGTATCACTTGTAAAGTACAATTTAAAGAATAAATTAATTTCTTCTGTCAATTCCTCACATGCATTGAAACATCCGAACTTTACAGCAATATACAACATTTGTTAAAATGTCACATTCAAATAATTTTGCTATAGAATTTGGAAATTACGATGAAAAGAGTGAGTTAACGATTTCATCAATTAATTTTTGAACTGAATTGACGGCTTCACGTCAATGTTAGTGTTTGTAAGTAATAATTTAATAATTCATTAACGACAAAAACTCTGCCTTTACACGATCAATATTAAGTTTGTAGGAACTATTAGAAAATTATCCATCATTTCTGGGATGTCTCTGACTTAATATTTACCAATAACACAATCGATATTTTTCATTACTCTCTCGTTTGTCGGTAGCTTTATTCTGAACTTGATTCAGTGGTGAAGTTTTTGTTTGCTTCAAATTAATGATGCAACTTTTTTTGTGTCCAAAAATTTTTATGTCGGCTAAACAAGACTGATATTTTTTATGTATTTGTTAAAGTAACTTATAAGTATGGTGTAGGGGTATTTTTTCAGTGAAAATGAGAAATTTTACTTTAAGTTCAGTCTTGTAAAGTGATTTATGAATAAATTCTAAGAATCGCTCTTTTTCTTTCTTTAACACTCCGCTATAAATAATTATTAATGGACTCTTAATAAAGAATTTAGAAATGGTCTTAAAACTTATAGAATACGGTTAACACAAGTGACGATAAGATGCTAAATATATAAATGAAAACATCTTTCAAAATGAATGAATGCTCCTGAAGATAAGGAATTTAATTAAAATGTGAAAAATACGAAATTAATGTGCTTTACAGGCAAATTTTCGAGTTTGGTAGCGTTAATGAAAAACCATTTAACTAGTTTCTATGACACGTGAGAAAAAATAACAGATAAAAAATAGGGCTTATTTTTTACAGTTCAGAATATATGAAATATGTTTTTCTTACTACCTCATTGAATTTAAATTCTTTTATTCCCTTCATTTCTGAATAATCAAGCAATAATTCATTTTTGATATATAACTATCTTTTTTGAACTTTTCAGATTAAAATCCAACCTGATAAAATTAGTACGTTTAAATTGAAAATGCTTTGCGTATGAGTATCTTAAACGGGAATAGTTTTAAATACTAGTTAAGAATATTTCCATTTTATTACCCTAAGTGATGGCAGAAAGATGAAAGGTACAGATATACAGTTTTTGACGTAATATATAGATTTTGATATAAAGATATAGGTTTGACATAGATATAGGTTGTATAAAGATTGTAAAAAAATATAGGTTGTAAAAGATTGAGAAAAAATACAAGTTTTGTCGTAACATCTATTATCATATCAATAGATCTGGGAGAAAAATAGAGGAAAAATAAAAAGAATAGAACTATTAACTTAACCATTATGTGAAAACTTCCTGGGAACCAAAGATAAATAGTATGAAGAAAACAATATTGATTTATAGTTCTAAATTCTTCCTACTAAAGTTGTGTATAATGAAAGTGATTTTGGAAATAGATTTTTTAGTTTCCCTAAGAAAAGGATGGTACATTTTTTTTAAACATTATGTTTATTTACCTAAAACTAATCCTTTTGATATTAAATGTGCAAAATGTGGAATATTTTACATCTATTATAATAATTAAAGTAGATTTACTCAAACAGATAATTGTATCTATACATTATGAATCACTAAAAACATGTTCTGTGTAACTGACTTAATATCTATTAACGTATCAATAGTTTTGGAAAAAGTTTCAGGGAGCATTTAAGATTCGTTATGTGCTATTCTTCACACATATATATGAAGTTCCAAATGAATTAATTTTTCACAGCGAAGTATATTTCAGATTATTTAGAAAATATTAAAAAATCTCATACCTACAACTATTATTGAAGTTATCTATCTTTTTCATACGCTGATTTACATGTATGTATTGTGGGTCGGACAACGCATGAAGAAAGATTGGTGTTTGGTCACCGAAGGGCAAGGAAGCAACTATGCGGACTGATCCGTTTCCTGCTCATGCGTGGCTATGGTTGATTGGTCGTTTTCTGAAGACACAAACGCCAGATCTGTCCGAGCAATGTTTTTCCCGTCGAGTAAATGAAGATACACGAACATACATAAGTAAAGTTCTTAATGATACGGAAGAGAGAAATGCACATAGGATAATTACAGGAATGGAACCTGCACCACTTACGGCTCACAACATATACATAGCCATGAAATGGCATCGGCTGTTTAACATTTTATCTATTATTAATTATTTAGTATCACTGCATGAAAAAAATAAATTCAATAACAGTTATTTAATACTTATCTGCTAAGAGCCTAATTTTTCAGAACGATCAATAGTTTATCCCGATCCCCTTGATATTTTCTTTGACGCTTTTGTACATTTGGATATTTTTATAACTTTAACGTTTGAAAATTGAGTTTTTGATTTTTTCTCTGTGGTTGATTCGATCGTGATTTTTTTCTTTTATTTGTCCGTATTGCTCTATACGACTTTTATTTTGTGCTTTTATGATGTAGTTTTTGTTGTATAATTGTACTGTTTTTTCTCTGTCATGTAACTGGAGTGATCTGTTAGACAATATGAATAAATATTTTCAGTTTATATTATAAACTTTCCTTTCCATAGTTAAATTTTAAATTGTAACTATGAAATACTAATGGAGAAGGAGTAAATCAGTGGACATCCCTTTTGGAAATTGGTTATAATACCAGTGGTGATTTCCTCAATAAACCCTCTTCTGTATTAAATATTATTTTTTACTATTTAAGAAAATACTCAAAAGTGCCCATCAAATCGATCAAGTCCATAAAAAGGACAGATGAGAAAGGCACTTCTAGTAGTTAACTTGTTTTATGTATGTATTAGAGGGTTTTACTGTTTTTTTAACATTGTTTATAAATCTACAAGACTGATAAATTTCTGACTATCAACTTATGATAAACAAATCAATATTTTTATTTTAAAAATCACTGTAAATAAAAATTTTATGGAGAAACTAGATTATTTCTTCGGTAACTGATACTAAATTGAGAGCAATGCAAGTACGGGATATATTGCATAAAACAAACATTGAATTACTTGTGATAAAAATCATAAGTAATTCAATGTTTTATTTCATATGTTTCAAATGTGACATATATTACCGCTTTAGGTCCTATTGTTTACTGAAAAAGGATCTTGAGTTTCATACCGAGAAGAATATGTACTACCTTCTAGAGACAGTAAGACCTTCGATCATTGGTGAACTTGGGTACATCATATAGGTGGGTGTTTCAATGTGACATTTTCTGATTGAGAGTATCTTTTAAGTAATAAATAATATATAAAGGTGATTGAAGGTTAGGATATCAAACTAAACGATATTGAGATTAACTATAAGAAAATAAATTGGAGATGGTTTCTTATATTCGTTGAATAAAATTTATGACGTGGTTAGCTTTCTTAAATAAACATCGATAAGGTATTTGGAATCAACGATCAACTCCAAATGCTTATCTAAGATTCAATTTTAACCCTAGTCAATTTCAGATAAATTGAAACGCCGAAAGACGAAATGGTGAAGCGGAATGTCAGTTATAATATTCCCATTCGATGGTCACATTACCGAGTCCGGTTGCGTGTTTTTGACATTTTCAGATTCATATAAGCAAAAATAGTAATCGATAGTTTCCATCTGAAGTTTCCTCAAGAAATGTAAGAACAAAAGTACAGTTATTGGTTGATACTAAAGCACACCACTTATATTTTGCTTCTAAGCATTCTGTTTTTGTACCATATTAGTTTAATATTTCTGTGGTAAATCGAGATGGATTTTTCAATATTTCTGACAAATTCTAGGTGCATTTGAAAATAAATGCCTCTTTTTTTTCTACGATAGGATCGCAGGCACATTCATGAGTGTAGAATTATTTCACTCAGTGATTAGTGAGGTATAACCTAAATATTGTTAGGTCATATTGCTTAATTTTAGAATTTTCTTACGCAACAATTTTATACATTTTACACGCATGTAAACAATATGTATATCTCGATTAGATAGTTATAATAGGTTTTCACACATTATCACACATGAACATTTAAGTCAGGCTTGACTCCTGATGAATACGACATAAACCAACCAAACAATTTAAATCAGGTTGTTCTGGGGGGATACGCTACTATTTTAGGTGTGCTTAAGCGCTTCTAGTCAATGTGAGGAATGATATAGAGAAGATTTTTACTATTGGTAGGGTTTTTAACTTACTGCTTGGTTTCTCTCTTACATGGTAGGCTGAAGCTTACAGCTCATAGGCTTGGAACTCCCATTTGTTACTTTTAATCTCATACACTTTACGTTTTGAATCACCAAAAACTGATGACTACTTAATTTCTTTTCTCCCTTAATCCTTCTTTCCATAGTTCAGATACCTTTCCTATTGCATTTACCATATCCAACTTGGGTAATTTGTAATGGCTTGAGCAATGTGAACGAGCATGTATAAGCTCCATTGACTATTTATCTGTGATTGTCATTGTATATTATTATAATTATTATAATTTTAATGTTTATACGAATGAGAAACAGCACTTCTGCGAGATGTTTTCATAGATTTGTAGGTCTCCGTCTAGTTAGTCCTCGTATAGTAAACAAATGACCGTAGATAGACAAACGAAACCAACCATAGTTACATTAATTATAGTTAGAAAATTTATGTAGAAGTGTGCAAGCTAGTTTTAAGTAAATAAATTTTTTCAAATTTCGATATAAACACAAGCAATACATTAGATTCAAGGAAGAATAAATATTATAGTATTATAATTTGAATTGAATTGGCAATTTTACTGTTTTTATTGTTATTGTGTTTTATTGTCAATTCCACATCTCAAGGATCTGATAATTCAGTTTGTCTATAGCCATAAGGAGGTAATATGACGCCTAGTTTGTTCATCAAAATACTTTGAGTTACAAAAATAAAATTATATCAAACTGTACGGATTAATGAAATAATTGAAATATTTAACCACAAAACATAATTAAAGTTTCATCTTAGAATCCTCTCCAAGGCTATTATACATTCTACTCGTTCGTTGAATTAGTGTTATTAATTATCAAACAAACAATCCACTAAAATGATCAATATTACATAGATATGAATATCAATATTATATTAATGTTGAACAATAGTTATGGAGCAACTAACAACACAAATGATCAATACTTACTAATGGAAAATAGTTGACGTATCTGTTGTCCAATTATACGTGTCTGAAAAGTTACGCATTACTTTACTTAATGAATACTACGCTCTATAGTGCTTTAGACAGTTTTGAAAACTTAAAAGATAAAAACTTAAAAAACTGATTACTCTTATAAATATTACTTTCAGAGAATGTCATGTCTTTCTTATTTTGATCATATTTCTCCCTTTTGTCGTACGATATACTGTCTTCGATAAAATGATCTCCGTAGACGGTTTTAAAAATTTATGCAAATACACATATCAAGGTCCTACTCATAAAAAAGTGTAATTAATAATGCAAGGAAACTTTTGCACCAAAAGTTTGTATTCACGAACTGAACCATAAATAACTACTTATTTTGTAAAGAAGTATTATTTCTAGTAACTAAAGACGAAAAAGGGAAGAAATAGATGGATGAACATTTAATACAATTAAATGAAACGACCGTTTTTAAGTCTAAAAATTTTATAGTAGGTGAGTTAATCTTTTGCGGATGACATATTTCTTTTGGCTTCATAAACGATTCGCAATTTGAAATAAATTGTTTTTAATTTCATACACAATTTGAAAGGAGTATAAATTAACTGTACGGAACAGCAGCAAAAGTATCAACTACGTCAAGAGATCTGACTACTGTTTCGTCCTTACAGTGAAAAACTATGTATTTTTACAATCTTTTTTGTACTTCAATAAAGGATAAAGAATTTATTTATTAATTCTTATAAGTATTTAACAATAGCCTTTTAAATGTAAGTATCGCATTATTTTAAACAGGTTAGTAAAACGTTATTCTACCTGAACATTTATGAACCGTGTTCTGTTATAAAAAACACGCTTTAAGTGTTAAATTATAATGTTTTTATCTTGTGCTAATGGTCAAAATAATTTGTATGAAAATGATATTTTCAAAGTAGATACAATATTTCTTTTCTACATATATACTGACTTTATATTTGATATTAGATTCAATGGTATTGTTTCACCTCTGTATAAAAACTACTCTTTTAAGCTGATTTTATTAACATTTGTTTTAGAGACAATTAATAAAATGTTTGGAAATATTTTTATAACTTAAATATGTAATTCTATGAAGAACACTGCAAAACAGTTTTTAGTACTGCTTTGTTACATAGAACCTATGCTTTAAGTAATGAATATATCAGGTGTAGAAATAAAAACGAATCAAATAAAGAATTATACATTATAAGAATATTCGAATGAATAATTATTTATCACACAATAAGATTGATGAATACACTTAAAAGTGCCGTATGCTGTGACACAAGTAAAATACAGGGGTTTTATAACAAAAATAAGGGTTATGTTGAGGTTAATGTAGGATTAGCTATTAAACCAATATTCAAACGAATTTTGTGCTTCTTTTCTGAAAAGAAGCAGAAATTCAAGTTCAGTAAAAAGTAGTTTAAAAAATTTCTCGTTAGGGCAAAATTTAACTTCAATATAACTTCAAGAAGCATAATATGTAAGTTATAAATTTCGGTTACTAAAGAGTTACAAATAGTGCTTAGGAAATTTGATAAGTAGTAGTGTTAACATTACCAGATTGTTTGTAACATTAAAATTTATTAAAGATGAAACACGAGGGCTGCGCTGGAGAAATTTCGACGTTGAATATTTATAATATTCTTAGAAATAGTAAAAAGATAAAAATGCCAAAGAAAATTTTTATGTCGTGTAGGTTCCGAGAGATCAAACAAGATTTTAGATAAGCTAAACATATGTTTTGAAATGAAAATGTATTAAAAACTTTAAAACCTGATTCTTAAAGAACACGTGTTTTGCATGTGGCCCTTCATTCAAACTACAATCACTAAAACAGTTCAATTAAACATTTTTGGAAAACTCATATCATGAATTTAA
Source organism: Meta bourneti (assembly GCA_933210815.1). Classification (NCBI taxonomy): domain Eukaryota; kingdom Metazoa; phylum Arthropoda; class Arachnida; order Araneae; family Tetragnathidae; genus Meta; species Meta bourneti. The sequence goes on along the minus strand of OW119923.1, from coordinate 62,414,816 downwards.
TGTTTTAGATCTCAATTAGAATAATTGGGAAATAAATGAAATTATGATAGATTTTTAAAGATGAATGTTTCTAGTAAAATTAGGATTGTGTCTGCTTTCAAAGTTAAAAAATTATAAAATAATAAACTATGCACACACTAAGGCCTTTATTGAGATTCGATAAAATAACAGTACGAATTCAATCACAATTGGCTTTTCTAGATAAAATAGAACTTTTGCAATCACTATTGAAAACATGCAATCATCAAATTAAATCTCAATTAATATTTCAGTATAACTGCATCTTTTCGGGGTGAACTCATTAAGAAAAATATTTTCAAGTGTGAATAAACTAGATTTTTTTAGACTAAAATTAAAACATAGTTCAAGTAATAAGGACCTTTTTGCCAGAACTTTAAGTTCCTTGGAAAAAGGTTAATAATAGGTAACTCCAAGAAAACGACATATCTGTCAAAAATACGATATTTAAGTCTAAATATCATGGTCAGGTAAGTACCCTCACAAATTTGGTTAAATTAGGTCAAATAATTTTTCTTACAGAATTCTAAACTCCTGTATAGTTATAATTCCCCTCTAGATTAAATTATCAGTACAAAACATACACCATTTTTATTCAAAACGTGATGTTATTATGAATAATTTTGAATTAATAACGTATTTACAAAAGAAGAGACTCTTACCGAAGGCGTAAAACACGTGAAAACAAGAGAGATGTGTTTTCTTTTTGGGGCCGTGTATAATTTTACACGAGGCCCATTAATGTGAATGCATTGTAACAAATGAAGATCCCAACGAGAGAACAATATGAAGTGCCAGAAGACATAACGGATATCAAAGCATTATTGTTCATAACCCAATTAATGCACGAAATTAAAAAAAAGTTGTAGACAAGAAAAGAAAGGAAAATATTTTTTGTTGTTTACGACAAAGGCTTTTAATCTCACCCTAATGATGTTTTGTTTTAATGTTTTAAAGCATGTCTGCTTTTAACGGAAATCCAACAATGCACAGAAGAATCCTGTTATGAATGCAGCTATTATTCCGGTGTTTCTAGTCTTCCGCTACTTAAACAATGCAGGAAAAGCAAATGAGAATAGCGTAATATTATCCACGATAAAGCACCGTGCTCTATGTAGATACGCAAAAATAAATGTTCTGGTAGCTTTTCATTAGCATATGAGCGTGTTTTTTCTCTTTTTCTTTAATTATTTAAAATATTTAAAAAGCACATTTGTAGGTTTTTTCGGAAATTGCAGCATAACTCTCCAGCCTGCTGCACAAACTTGTATTTCAAAACTAACTTGCTCGAAATTTTAGAGTATGTAAACAGGCTAATGCGTCTTTTATACAATAATATACCTAATTGAGGGAAAACTGAAAAAATAAATGTATAAAATAAATAACTATTGTGTGAAACAAACCGTGTATACTCACATATGTATACTAAGCATGGTTGGGCTAAGAAATGGTTTATGTGTTTGGCGGGGATAATGAGTTTCTTGAAGCACCTTTGTATTGTTAAACTGGTAAACATAACAATTTAAAGAAAAAAACGCATCAAAGGAGAGCTTACAGACTTAAAATATGCAAATTTATTACTCTTTGTTTGGAGAATTCTTATGCTTATTGAATTATTGTTGAATATTTGTAGAAAAGACTAAAAGAATGGCAGACAATGAAATTCAACTAAAATTCTTAGAAATTGTTTAAAGTTTGTAGAAAGTTTCAATAACGTGTCGTACAATGACTAAAAATACATTGTAACAGATAGTTTTGATATTAACGTTTCTAGCTTTATTATTCCAAGTAGATAATTGTATTTCGACCCTTATAATTTAGTTTCTTGGTAGTAATTTAACGTTTTTAAATGTAGCTCTCTTCCTATTCATGAAATATCTGTTGTCATCGAGTAGACTCGCACCGGATCAATATACTCCTTAGTTAATTACTTTGTGTTTGATTAATATTATTTATTAATAAATAACATTCTTTATATGAACCCTCCAAATGGTTTCGACGAGATACCTCGACCATCTAGATCTGGTCAGTTTTTCAAATGATGAGATACCTGGGCGAGACACCCACAAGGAGGATTAACGGTAATTGAACTCAAATTATGAAAAAGAGAAAGCAAGGGCTCAGTAGTGAAAAGAACAGACTATATTTGAACTTGGAAGTGCAATATGCATGATGGTCAAAAGCAATTGCACGATTATGCACCGTGCGATTCCTTGACAAAAGAAACTGGAAAATATCAATTTTTCGATTGAAAGTGGCATTCCGGAGATGCGCACATGGTACCTACAACTAATACTTTAACACGCACATTCGGATTTGTACTCCGTCTGATGCTTTATTTTCGTAGGTGTGGCTCGATTTATTCTTCGATATTGGTGTCCCCAGGAACGCTAAAAGAGTAATTTGATGTTTTTTCGCTGAAATTTCGAATGACTGGATGTGACGTCATAAAACTATCGACTCAAGTATCTGAAATACCACGTCCAATCGAAAAACGGACAAGACTTTGAGGGTTGGTTTCCGACAAGGAATCGCATGGTTTGATTATAGTGTGGCTGTGCCTTTTAACCAACTCGTTTTATGATGCATCGTTGGCAATTCCTGTAGACTTCTAAATTGAAAATTTTGAGTTTAAATATGGCAAATGATGAAGCTAAAAGGAAAATTACATCAAGTTATTTTCTTGGTAAGTGTACTTTAACAGATGTCTTGAATGGTAAGTTATTTTATATTTATGTTTTGAATATAGCAATTTTCTCTTCTCTGCCAAGATAATTCCACAATTAAATGAAATATCTTAGATTTTAAGATATTTCATCATTTGTTTTACAAATGTATATTTCTTAGAATAACATTGTATGTCTTTTCCATCTGACCCACGAATAAGCATTATCATTTTAAATATCTCAATGTGGCCCGATGCTCAATAAGTTTGATGACCCATGATTTATATAATAATCAGATTAATGCAATAACAGAGAAGCAATGTAGATTTTAACTTTATTCCTATTTCCTGTATTATATTAGATTTCACTATATGAAATATTCATTTCAAATACTGCAATTGGAAGACGTTATTTGAAGTATTTTTTATTCAAAAATCCTAAATATGGGAATATAAAGTAAATTTACGATTTTGATTTATTTTTCTTAATTGCATACAGCTATTGATGTTATCACTCTAACAGAAAGAAGAAATATATGTAACACAAATTCTTCAAAACGTTGGAAGAAAGAAATGCTTTTCTTTCAACCACGGTTTTCCATGAGACAACCATTAGCCTTCTCAATTATATTTATATTAATTTTGATTTCACTAGATACTTCTATCTGCTATAGTTTTTCCCTTTTAGACTTGCGAGGTTTCGTATAAACATTTTCATTTGTTATACAGCATAAGAGGAAACTATATCGTACTTGATAGCAAAAATAGAACAGGGCATTCTTCAAAATATTCCAAGAAAGAAATGCCTTATGCGTCTTTAAAATCGGAAAAATACTGGGGGCATGCATGAAACATCTAGCGTTACAACTGTTTTGTTTTATGATTTCAGAAGTAGAAAAAACACCCAGAAGATAAATATAACGTCGTGTAGACAAAGGATGTCCGTTCCTGACGTGACCGTAAGTGGTGTCAACAGAAAGCGACTGTACTACGCTATAATAGCAGGCCATTAATCAATGAAATTATCCTTCAATATTAATATGAAACTGCACTTTAATAGTTCAAACTGTAAATTATATGATAAATATTTACAATAAACAATCGTTCAAACTTTCTGTCTGTTTTGTCCATTCCACAATCCAACATTGGGTCCGAGAATTCACGTCAAAACTACGGTTTGTGTCAACATATCAACTTTTTTCGAACAAGTGTTTCAGAACACATATTACAACACATAGTTTTACACGAAACATCCGTTGAAGGCTCGCATTAGCCTCCGATTATGTTCCTATTCATTTTTATTTCACTTTCCTTCTTCCATAGTTTTGCCATTTCTGGTCCATTGATGCTTCTCATATAGGTATGTATTACAAACATTCGGCATAAAAGCAAACGAAATCAACTGAAACGTGAATTGTAAGTTGGAAACACAAAATACATTTAAAAACATTTATATCTAGAACTGTCTTTTTACAAACAAGTATTTTAGAACGCTTTACAGCATACGAATTAGACAACCGTTGGAGCTTACATTCGCACCCCAATTAAGGATTTTCAATTTTCTCTGCCTAAGCAAAATAATTAGTATCTTCACAGAAAATTTAGGCAAATAGGGTGTTATATCATTCTCAATATAACCAACCGTACTTGGACTACTGCTAACAGCAACATAAGATTAACGGCAGCAATTAACGATTAGGTAGAGATGCGACTTCGCTCGAATTTCGCTGCGCGACTTAGCTGACAGAGTGACACTCGGGGGCAAATCCAATTTATCGGAACCATGCTTAAGTGAATGGATCAGGGACAATGTGCTAGTGTAGTAAAGACTGCTAATGGATTGCCATTCGTTTGCTGAAATTAAATTAGGAGCTATAGCATAAACAAAATGTCGAAAAAGAAAGACGCATCTGCGTTCATTAATCGATGGAAGATTGATTCAGAACTTGCAGCTTAATTTCAGTGGAATGTTCTGTTAGAAAAACATCGAAAATGGAGTTCCCAAAAGCTTAAATTTGTTTGGGTTTCGAGTGATATATATATAAATGCATGTTCCATAGAATGAGGGACCGACTGAGGATGTTATTTAGTCAGCACGGCTAGGTGGTTGTGACATTTTTAGTGTCATGTTAACAGGAAGAAGAATCGAGGCAGTTCGTGTTTTCTCTAAAGTTTTATTACTAATATAAGGAACAAGAAACATATTTCGAGTAATGGTACAATGTATTCTCTCTAGTTCATATCACAGTATGTTGACACTCCTGGTTGCTATATCAATGAAGTATCTCGTCATTAACAAAACTGACAATATCTTAATGGACGAGATATCTCGTCCTAAGTAAAAACCTGACCAGATATTGCTGTCGTCAGTAAAAAAATCGACAATATCCTGATGATTAAATGTATCGTCATTAACAATATTGGCCAGATTTTTATTGACAACATATCTCGTCGAAATCACTTGGAGGGTTAATGAGTAGAACTGATGATATATGTTTTGCTCATTCATAAAATGAAGTAGAGATACAGATAAAGTATCTTGTTTTGTTTCTAGCTAGACACACTAACTTTTATTCTAGATTTTCGTTAGTAAAATTAACTTTATACATAAAACAGAAGTGGAAAAAGGCTGCCATAAAAGACAATAAAAACAGTAGAACCTTGATGATCCGAGATAATAATGGAGCGAAGTTGGATAATCAGAAACTTGGATGATGTAGTAGTAACATAAAACAGCATATGCGAAATGCAGAAACAATTTACTGCTCTACAAGTTACTGTACTACAAGTTACTGTACTACAAATTGCTACTACTGCTACCCCTAGATTCATAAAACAAGGATTAAGAATAATCTACATTTGGATTTGTGCCACAATATGTATTTATTGCGATAATTTTACAATAAATCTGGACCTTGTTATGTACCTCTTAAATTCTATTGAAAAAAGTCCTTTCTGGTCTTCTGTTTTGCAGCACTTTCTCGCCTTTTTGTACAAAGTGCGCAATCATACTCGAAGATTTATTAAATATAAACTAGGTATTAAAGTCGGCTTGGATAACAAGGGCACAAAGTTAATCATATCTCAAGTAATCAAGGTTCTACTGTATACCTAAATTGTGATAGTATTATAGTTAAATTAAGCATGCAGGGTGTAAAAAGGTATAAAATCTAAATGTACTAATCCTAGAACAAATTCTTATACTTAAAATAAAATAACTATTAAAGCTTTTAGTTTACTATTATTATTAACGGCAAAAGCATTCAGTTGTTTAAATTTATCGAGCCTAAAATATTTACAATCGCATGCTGTATTTCGTGTTTTAGCAATTTCAATGATTATTTTAAACATATAATTTTTAATAATGAAACTAAATGAAGACAAAACTAAATACCTTTACGATTAATTTAGTTTCTGTGCTCAATTACTTGCTTTTCCACTTTTTCAGAATTACAGTTGGGAAATTATGACATCATAAAAATAACTTCTATTATTTACTACACTTGTATTAGGCTAACCACTACTTCAAAATACGGGGCAAACCTAGAATGTCTCTTGAACTCAAATTTATTTTCTTGTGGAACATCTCACATATTCTTTCCACAAACAACGAATTTAGTGCACTTGTTTTTATACATCGAAACTTTGAAGTGAATTTTGTTTATGAAAACCTTTTCATTTTTTAGTTACGTGACATGACTATTCATAAGTTTTTAAAGAAGCAGGCACAAAATAACCGAGGTATTTATTGTTTTGGACTTGCTTTCCTGACATTGTTTCAGAAAAAATGTTATTCTATTATAAGTTCGATTAAAAGCAATCTTTATTTATTTACAAATCCAGGCGTTTGACGATTAAGCCATTATCTTCTTGCTTCCTAATACTTCTGAACTCAATTAAAAACAGTAAGTGCAATACAAGTGAGTGTCTAAGTCAGGGGTGGGCAGCCTTTCCAGGGTACGGGCTACTTCTAATTTTTTCAAGGTGTTGCGGTCCACCCAGTGGCGTAGGTGTGGTGAGCTAAAAAAAAGGTCTACAATATTTATTATAACTTAATAATAAATACACTCTTTTAAAACCGCGTTTAAAGCAAAACGCAAGAAACAAACATAATAATAATAGCCACAAATATAATAATATCAAATGATGCATTTATTATCAAACAATTCAAAATACATTAAAAAATAAATCATTTTAATCTAAAGTTAGTTCTCGTAGTTATAGTTAGTAGAAGACATAGTCTGCATACTGTCTTCCAATCTTGAATATCTCGGTATATAATTACTAACTGCTAATCTTACACTGGATTCTAAGTGGTCGTCTGTGAGATGGGAACGATATGTTGTCTTAATTATATTCATCGCTGAAAATGCAGATTCACACAAGTAGGTAGAGTCAAAGAACGATGTTAATGAAATGTAACTTTTTTTAAATTAGGATACTTTACTTCGTCCATTAGATTCCAAAAGTTATTCTTAGGTTCTGAACTACGTGCTTTTAAAATTATGTCATTTTGAAGGAGGAAAAACTTCGTTTTCCTCAAGAGATAAAGAGAATATATAATTTATATTTTCAGTTATTTCTTCCACATCAACATTGCCAAATGGGTAACACATGAATGTAACAATTGGTTCTAGTCTAGTAAATTCTTGAAAACGTCTCTCAAATTCGGAGTCAAGTTTTATTATTTCATCATAATATTTCTCTTTGTTTAATGTACCTCCGTTTTTAAACAACTCGTCAGAAATATTTTTGAAATTTTTTAGTTCGTTCTTCATCAACTGGGAAAATATTAGCTTTAACTTGTTTTTTAAAGTATTAACAAATCCAATCAATTCTACTATTGTTTGATTTTTCCTTACAATTGTAAGTTCAATTCATTAAGATGGCTTGTTATATCAACAACAAAAATGAATCGCTGGCTTCCAGAAACGCTTTTTTTTTATCATTTCTCCATCTGCGAAAGGCTTCTTATGTTTTGCTAACACATGACTCACACGAAAAGATGCAAATGTTGCAGCCTTAGATATAGTTTTGGGTTTAATAAAATATGATTGTTGTCCGATTAATTGCGATTTAAATTCTTTTAACTTTCGTTAACGCAATTCGTTTTTTAACGGAAAACTGTATCAAAACTTCCATGCATGCTTTTGAAATGCCTTTCAACGTTTCCTTTTTTTTGGAAGTGCCACACTTGCATGACATACATAGCACACACATTTTGCATTCACCATTGTAAAGAAAAACTGTTCTTCCCATTCTGTATTAAAATTGTATGTTTTCCTTTTCTTAACACTTGTTTTCGACATTGTACCCCTCTTTTAAAATATGACAGATTACTATTTTTACTACAAAAACACAAGTAACACAAAATTGTCAAGTTGAATGTTTGAACAACTATGAGCGACTGCTAGACCGTGGAACGTGGACGTATTCAATACAGCGAGCAGCGAACATACGTTAACCGATGAATCTGTAACCGACGTATGTACTTAAGCGTCATCGTGCGCTTTCAATGAAGGTACATGTGTCGTCTACACATTCATCGAATCATTTGCTTAAGTTTACACATTCGCATCGATTGTGAAAAGCCGATTCTCCAGTCTAGCTGGCGTCGGTGTTCCATAAATATGTTTCTTTTAGTATGCGCGTCTTAGGTATTAGTAAAGGCGGTCACCCCAAAATGTCTTGGTGGTCCACCGGTCGATCGCGATCGACTTAATGCCCACCCCTGGTCTAAGTGTTCGATATTCATTGGTCGTTCAGAATTACATAGAGCATTATTACATGAATTCCTAAGTCCAATTCTAAACAAAGGGAATTTGAGGCAATCGTGTCCAAGAAGACGAAACAAAGCAACAGCTGAAACACGAGGAAAACTCGGGATAGGAAACTTAGAATCAGCAAGGCACCCCATGCTTTTTCTCTGTATAATTTTTCCAAACTCCAATTTAATTAAAAGTTTGGCAATATGAAAGGTCATTAATGAGTTTGACTTTTGAAGGACAGAGTATCTTCCTTTAAGCAACATTTATAATATTAATTGAATAAGACATGATTGTAGAATAGAGTTATTGTAGAATGTAATAAGGACCACCACGACTAAGAATATTGAGACAGTTTCCAGAACACCGAATCCTTCAGTGTCGTATCCGGGAAGTTCTAAAGCACGGAAGTTGTTAGACACAAGACGGTATTTTTAGTCCTCAAGAGTATAAACCTCTTAGTAGGACCAAAATCTTGCATTAACTGTGAGATGTCATACGGCAATGTCCATCAGAACCCTGTAGAGCTTACAGTCACCTATATAAAGACAAATTCAATGCATTCGACACTGGATACAAGAGAGAGGAATTTAACCACGTTAGTTTCTACTAAGTTGCATTTCGGAAGTAAGGAGTGCTATTCTATACTGAGATATTAGAAAACCTATGTATCATGAGATGCGTATGTACCAGACTTTTATATTTGTAGAATAACCATCTCATTACAAACCATTGCATCAACCTTTTTCGTTTTTATAAGCTTAATCAAAAATAAAGTTGTGCTTAATAATGCAATCTATTTCTTCATTTATTATCTTTTTAATTTTGGATTATATGTAGCAAAGGAATATATTTTCGGCTTACAAGGGAAACACTAAGTCAAAAATATATTTTTCAAATAACGAAGAAAATTTTCCTTTACAAAGCACTCATTAAGTATGTTTCTTAAGAATGGTAATTAATTAACGTCGCACTGGAGAAATACAGCATGTTTCTCAAAAAGAAATCTAACTTTCATGGAAAGAAATGTCTTTTGTGTACTCTCCTAGTTTAAAGATCACCACATTCTGGTCTAGAAAAGCTAAAAACTCATATCTTGAAAATTTTAACTTAATGCATTTAACTTGTAGGCCGAATAATTTTTTTTGCCATTTGACAATTGGCAAAGTCCAATTTACAAGCAGATTGAGAATACAATTTTTTAAAGTTTAGATTAAAAAAAAGTTAATTTCATTATAAAAAGATAAACCGATAAAGGATGAGCATTAAATTAGTTTCAATTATCTTTGCAATAAATGTATGCAATAGGTAATGTTTTTTTAAATAAAATAGAATAAATATATTAATAGTGTACAATATATATATATATATATATATATATATATATATATATATATATATATATATATATATATATATATATATATATATATATATATATATATATATATATATATATATATATATATATATATATATATATATATATATATATATATATATATATATATATATATATATATATACACTGCTGGCCACCGTAAATGCAACACCCTGAAGGAAGCATGCAAATAATATGAAATTTACAACATGCATTAGCGGAGGTGAGATATGCAAATGATTAGAATTTCAGCGCAGACGCATATCACGCGCGCCTGTGGCGTCACTTCAAAGCGCTATTTAAGGTTTGGAGATTTCGACGATTTCAAGTACGGCAATTGTGTTTTTCTTGTGGTTTTTTTCAAAAAAACGATCAATTATGCCTCGTAGAAAACAGCGATCATCTTTTGATCAAGTATCCGAGTTCGACAGAGGAAGGATAGTGGCCTACCGAGATTGTGGATTATCTTTCAGGGAAATCGGTAGTCGTGTTGGACGAAACCAAACAACTGTAATGCGGATATGTGATCGTTGGATGCAGGAGGGTACGACGGACCGACGTGTTCGATCGCATCCACCTCAGTGCACCACTTCACGTGATGGCAGGCATATTGTGCGTATGGCAGTGACGGATCGCTCAGCCACATCACGAACCATAGCACAGCACATTCAGTCTGTACCGCATCATCCAGTGTCTGCGCGTACCATTCGACGCCGTTTACAGCAGAGTGGTCTGTCCGCAAGACGTCCATTGCTTCGTCTACCCTTGACGCAGAACCACAGACGTTTCCGCCGCCAATGGTGCGATGAAAGAAGGATGTGGACGGCAGAATGGAATGAAATTGTCTTTACTGACGAGTCACGCTTCTGTCTGCAACACCACGATGGTCGGATTCAAGTCTGGAGACACCGTGGAGAGAGGATGCTGAACAGCTGCGTTATGCACCACCACACTGGTCCTGCTCCGGGTATTATGGTATGGGGCGGTATTGGATATCACTCTCGCACTCCTCTAGTACGCATTGCCGGTACTTTAAACAGCCAGCGCTACATCTCCGAGGTGTTGGAGCCAGTTGTCCTTCCTTACCTTCAGGGCTTGCCCACAGCCATATTTCAACAGGATAATGCGCGACCACACGTGGCACGCATTGTCCAAGGGTTCTTCGTCAATCGCCAGATTGAATTGCTTCCCTGGCCAGCTCGCTCTCCGGATCTTTCGCCGATAGAAAACATGTGGTCCATGGTTGCTCAACGATTGACCCAGAATACATCCCCAGCTGCCACACCAGATCAACTTTGGCAACGTGTGGAAGCTGCTTGGTCTGCTGTACCCCAAGAACACATCCAAAGTCTCTTTGAATCAATGCCGAGGCGTGTGGCAGCGGTGATCTCCAACAATGGCGGCTACTCTGGCTACTGATTTTGGCAGGAACCACACTTCACAGAAGTCTATAAATTTAATCATTTGATACTTGGTCAACATGTTAACTACAAAATAAATTTTGTTGTGATATCTCTTGTCTTTCTTGGTGTTGCAATTTGGGTGGTCAGCAGTGTATATATATATATATATAATGCGTGTATAAAATAGTGTAATAATGCGCTTTTAAATAAAATAAAAGTGTTCCATATTTATAATTTTGTTTCATGCTTGCTTCAAGAAAGGAAACATGAAACAAAATTATAAATATGTTGCCCTCTTTATTAATATTTTAGTTTTAAACTCCACTCAAAAAGAATAATTTTTTCTCGCCCAACAGGCTAACAACAAGTTTGTTAAAAGCCATTTATAAAAAATAAGCAATTATTCTTTATTTCTTACATCTAGGTCGTATGTATTTTTCTTCGATTCAGTTTTTAAAAAATATATTACTAGATTTTTCAAAATATGTCCATGGCGATTGCATGTAATTTCAAAAGCAATACAAAGAGTAGTTTTGGGTATTGCATGAAACAATTGCATGAAACAATAGAATAAAATAATATTTAAAAAAGAAAATCCAGTTTTACAATGGAGATTGAACTCAAATCTAAAATAAAAAATTTAGAATCGTAAAAAAAGTAAACCTTTTTATTTTAAAACCAGAGTTTAATCAAACAATTTTCAAAAAATATCCAACAATTCAATAGATAAACAATACCGTTATTATCTAAACTGGTATTTATCCTTGAATCCCTAAAGAAAATTGAGAAAACATTTTTTGATACAAAAATATTATTTACATTATCTTAAAAAGATGCAAAGGTTAATTAATAAATAGAAACATGAATAAATATTTTGAAAAAAAAAGTACATTGGGAAAAATATTCCAACATCAAAAAGAAAATGTGTTCGCATTTCGAAATTAATATTTCAGCGACGGTTTATGGTTGAAACTCTAATAAAAAAACCGGAGCTTTCTGGGAAACAAAAACCTCTAGTTACATTCCAAATCATTTATAGTTGCATGAATAATACGTTCCTAGAAAACATGAAAATAATTATACTAAAAGCTCAAGCGGATGCCTGGCAGCGGTTACTTTAAGATAACAAGGCAGCACTGAAACCTGACAAATGAGAGAATATTTTACAGGCAATTAGTCATCTAAAATCTGATACTCGCTAATGTTCAGAAGCAGAATACTTTTTAACAATCATGAAAAAATATGGAATATTCATGGAACTTCTTGAATTAGATAATAACTCCTGAAATTAATATGGAAAGTAAGAATTACAAACAACTTAAGAGGATTAATAAATTAGGGTGGTTATTTTGGAAGGTTTAATTTAGACTAACTACAATTTCAGACAGAAAAAGGTTTTGATTTGAATAAAAGAACTCTAAGAATCTTCTAAATTCGAGAGCATATATTAGATTGTAAATGGTAATATGATTTGAATAGATGAGTTCATTAATAATTCCATTAAAACATTTGACAAAATGTGATCCGTTATTAAATACCGCATAGAACAATATAGAAAAATAATTTATTCCTTTCATATTGAAGCATATATCATTGCATCATTTTTTATATTTTAATTACTCCAATATAATAATCTAGTATTTTTTATTTTCAACAAATAAGAATTGACCGCATAATACGAAGAATTATTTTATTTGATAATATTCTATTGGATTGCATTAGTAGGGCTTGTTAATTTAAGGGAAGGAACTAAAATTTTGCCAATTACGAAAATTAAAAAAAACCACAAAAAGTACCGTTTAGGAAAAAAGGAGAAATTTTAATTGTTCCATATTAAAATAAAATAATGAACTGCAAATCTAGTTTTAGTGCTTAAACATAATATAATCGTCATGTAAGCAATTTTTTAAACGAGTTTCGCAAAATGTTACTCTGATTGGACATCCACTCACTTATAGCTTCTTATGAGTTCTTTACGTTCATCATGTGCTTCTGTGACGTTCCTCGTGTACTTATGGGAATTCTTTATGTTACTTTTTCTGCTGCCTCTGTGACTTGTTTCAAACGCTGCTCTATGGTCTGAGCATGGCAAGGTCAATATGAAACTTGCATGGGCCCATCAATGAACTTTATTTGAGTAGTAGTCATTTTTCAAGGTTTAGAGGTCCATAATTCCCGTCAGACCAATCAATCAGCTCCAACTGGGCCGAAATTCTGTTGTTAATGTACGGGGCCATCCTTTCTAATTCTGGTGTCCAGTGGGCCATGGTAGCCTAGTAGGTAGAGTCGCAGATTAGCAACAGGAGGATAGCGAGTTCTGAGCTCTATCCAACCAAAGACCGTGGGGGATGGATTTGTGATTGGATTTTGGGCTTATGGCCGTATTTGTCCAACTCGCGTCATACACAAGGCAAAAAACGTCAAGCAAAGAATGTCGTGAAAGGAAAAAAAGAGAGATTGCGGTATAATTCAGCTGGTTTCTCTCTTTGAAATTTTATCTGAAGAGTGATTGTAAAGATATCTTCCATATTTGGCTATCTGCACAATGTAATGTTCTTTGAAGATGGTGGAGAATCTGAATTTTTGCTTCAGTATTTTCGAGGCTGTCAAAAGGATGCAGTCAATTTCACCTTCTTACAAATTGCCTTACATATAAGAGGGTTATTTTACCCTTTAGTGCTCTGTGTAAAATACAAAAAATATTTTAATGTTGAGAACATTTTCATAAAAACTTCATTAGGATTATTATAGAAATAATTTGGCATCAATTAAATCAGTTTACCTAGGTTGGAACCTCAACCAACCTTGAAAAACTAAGATGACTAACTAATGAGATTATGCATTTTGATTTCCTAAGAGACAAATTATACAAAATAAGAAAAATGAGTCCGTTGTTTTCGTATTTCTTGAAACAGTATCTGAATACTATTTACCATCAAGTTTTCAAGTAATTCATACAATTATTTGTTATCTTCTAAGATTTTGCCTTTAAAACATTACTTTGTGTACCTCTTTTGCGTTTCAAGTCCCTCCTTTATCTTTTGAGAAGTTAAAACAATTAATCTAAATAAAATATATATTTTAATTCAAAGCAATTTTTATACAATAAAGACGTCGAGGAAAATGTTTACCAAAATAAGTTTGAAAAAGGTGAAGAAAGGGATTAAAATTTATAAAATACGATTACAAGAAATTAGTATTTTTCATTATTATTTTTATATAAAAATATAAAACGACCAATACATTAAATAGTTATCATGTACTTATTTTATCATTTTCACCCAGCTTTAATAAATGCTTAGTTTTCAAAAATCCCCAAAATGTATTAAAATTTTTTCTCCGAAGTATTTAAAACTTAAAATCAATAAATAGGGATTATTAAGATTCTATTCAAGAAGTATTGATACATTTTGTTTCTACTGATTAAGCAAGTGTCCATGTTGAGTAAATTAGTAAGCAGTTAGGAAGGCAAGGGTTCATGTTAAGTAAACAAGTAAGCAATTAACTAGAGAAGAGTCCATGTTGAGTAAATAAGTAAGCAGTTAGTTAGACAAAGGTTCATGTTGTGGAAATAAACAGTTACACAAGGTTTCATGAATTCAGTGTTTAGGAAAGAGGAATTACGGATGAAAAGATTTAGATTTTATTTGATTTCTAAGCTGAAATGAGGATATTTACTACTAACCAACTTACTCAGTTTCCTCTTAAAGAAGAGTTAAAAACAGTCAATTGTTTTTTGTAGCTTGTATTGTCTGATGATAATATGTAATTTTTACTTTAATATGCTACAGTTTGAGACATGTAATACCAAAAATTGCATAACTTTGTTTATTTACAAAATTATATATCGTGAGTTTCCCAATTTTATATTGTGTGCAGTGTACTTATTAGTGTGATACTAAAAATATTGTACCGATTACATTTCTGGTGGCACTGTGTTCCAATTGTTTTAGACTTACCCTTATAAAAGATGCTTACGTACATTTCCTTTGAAATTATTAATACATGAATTCATTCAGTAAGTTTTTAAAAGTACTTGAATTCTGGATTATACAATTTAAAATATAAGTAAATAAAGTAGAGAAAAGTAATTATTTACATCTACAACAGAAGAGATTTTACAGATGAATTTCAAAGTTAAATTTGTTGATAGTACTCATAATTGATATATTGTAATAAGCTAAAAACTATACTAAAAATTTCGTATTCAGTACATTTAATAATTAGTAGATAACACTAGATTATTGAAAATACATAATGCAAATGTAATATTAGTATTTTGCATTTCACGTTTCATAACAAATAAAAAGAAATGAATAAAAACCAAATATATATTCATTATATCATAACTATTCAAGGAACTATAACCATTTTAAATATTTACCACTATAAAAATTATTACGAAGCAAATTTTTAAATGAAGTTACAAAAATGACATTTTTAAAGTAATGAAAAAATAGCAAAACTTTCATTCAAGTAGTGTACACAAAGTTAATTCCAGGAAATTACGATAAAACTATTTCCTCACTCCAATTACGTTTTAATTTGAAGAAAAGCATAATATTTATGCATGTTTTATTAATATTACGAATTTGTATGTTAGATTCAATGCAAATTTTGTTTTCAAAATATATTTGGAAGTTAAAATCTATAAGTCTTTGAAAATAAATAGGGCTAAGAATTTAAATACGTTCTTGTTAAATTTAAAATTTCTTGAAAAAGAGAGGTTGTTAATTTCAGATTCTAGGAATTCAGAGTATGACTGATCTAGTACCAGCATATATACCTAAAACCAAATTCAAATCTTTTCATGAGTCTTAAATGGATGACTATCCTTTCATGTTCTTAAAGAATAATTTCATATTATCCAACTATCTTGCTCTGATGTGTACAATTAAGTGTAATGGTGTAGTTTTTTGAATGATTCCTGTCCATAAACGGTTTTTATAAAAATGGAGTAGAAATGTAACAGTAGAAAACAGTAACAAAATATAATATAAGACACTTGTCTTAATAATTTGATGTAATAAAAATTTGCTCTTCATTATTCATCAACTCATTCTACATAAATATTGAAATGTATATTTATGGTTGTATTAATCTCTAATTTAATGTTCATTACGCTGTAGCAGGTTTCTTGAAGAAACTTATTCATTACTTTAGTAATGTGTCTATCATTTATTAAGATTGAACTCCTATAAATATTTTCTTCAAATAAATCATACGTTAGTTATGATAAAAAATAATTGAACTAAGATTTTTAAATTGTCTTTTTTCTTATTTCAGTGCATAAAACCAGATTCGTATGCATTTCAATGCATATGAATCTGGGGGTTTTAACCTTTTTTTTTCTATAATACAGCCACAGAATAAATGAATTCCATTAATCCAATGTAACCTAATTTAAAGAATTTATTTGAATCGAAGACCATGATGGTAAAGTGTATAAAGAATATAATACAAGAATGTATAAAACTAAATAGGAAAATATAAATTTTATGAAAGATTCAACATTTATTTACAACTTTAGGTCTTAAATAATTTGTAAATTAAAATTTTTAATATATGTTTTAATATAAATATTACATTAGGTTGCATCTCTCTAATATTTGTAATAAAACATAAAATATATGCATCCCTGAATGTAAATAACTGTATTTTGTAAAATTTGTTACATATAAAATAAACTGCAATTTGATTCTACTTTAATTGTATTATTGCTATAATGTTGCTTTTTACGCAAATACGTAGATAGTTCATTTTAGAAAGACCGAAGTATATATATATAAATAAGATACAACTATGTAAAGACTAAAACGATGTTTTTTCGAAAAAAAATATTATATTTACACATTATTATTAATGACTTTCTTCAATAAATCATTAATATGATTAATACTGAAGATGGTATAAAATGTGGGTAATGCAAAGTTAAAAAAAAGCAGAAAATTCTACACAACAATAAAACGAAGCGTGTGTGTATGTCATTTCTTCGCGATACAAAAAATACTCTTCCGAGAATTCTGGATTTTGCAAGAAAGTACCTTACATACCGAAGATGTGCACCTCGGGCTTCGAATTTTGAATTTTTGAGTTTTAAATATTTAAAGAAGTGAAAAACGTAATAAATGAATGTATATTTGTGTATGCGGAAAAAGCAATTTTTCAACGAACATAAAAGAGATCAAAACCTAGGTAGTGAGACATGGAAATTAATTTTAAAGACGCGTGAAGATAAAATATTACGATAATTACTTCTTTAGCTTTCCTTTTGTAGGAAAAGAATCTTTATTTAACAAGAGAAACACAAGAGAAAAATCCATTGATCGTAAGTTTTATTTTGCAAGAATGTGTGTGGCAATACTAGAATAAATGTTTACTTTTAATTTGACTTAGAACTCTGAGTTTATCGATTTGAGTGATACAGCGATATGCTTTCATATTTGAACATTTCTAGGTATTATGAACACATCACATTCTTTTGTAAATAAAGCGTTATTGTTTTTATAGGTACTTTATTCATGTACTTTTGGTTGTAGTTAGTTGAGTTTACGTCGCATTGGAGCAAGACAAAGGATTATTGGCGACAGTTCGGGATCAATACCGAAGGTAAAGGTTCAAATACAACAACTCATAATTTTGAAACACGATCAAATGACGCATTTATCTTTGGAATTACTTTAATCCTGAACAGACTCGAAACTGAAATCGGATATGTTTGCTCACATCTTTCATTTTTCGGAATTGCACATTTTTTAATTGAAATTTCATATCTATTTCTTAAGATGCTATTGTTGCATTTATGCATTACATTGTTTCATATGTTGTAAATTATTTATGAGTACCGATTATTTATTTTGTACTCAATATCACTAAAAACATGAATTCATGTCTTGATGGTATGTGTGTATTTCGATCACTTGTTTTTCATGTTTTAAATGAAGTTTTTGGATATTACTCAACAGTCAAGTCACTACATATATAATTATACACAAGACAAATGGTTTTGAATTCAGAAAACGAATCTACAAATTGAGAAAGTCCCACAGGGATTCGATTTGAGTCTACATTTCAGTTGGACTAAACAAAATTTTAAGTGAAGTTTTGATAGTTGTGGAAGAATAATAATGCTAAGAAATATCCAAACAAGGACTTTATAATAATTATAAAAACTTGTACTGACAGAAGCCGATGCTATTTGCATTAAATGATTAAACTATTCTTCTATAACTTGCAGTTACCTCTAAAACGCTTGTTGAAAATTGTAATATTCTTACAAAAATGCTAACATACCGACATACTTTTTTTAAAAATTATAATTGATTAAATTTACTTTGCCTGAGGATTTTCCTTATAAGCAAACCTCCGGAATATGGAGATTTTACTTTCGGTTACCCAGTAAGGAGTACCTACATGAAGCACGAATACCACAAAAACACTAGTACCATCTACTTTTAGCTTCACAGTAAAAGCCTCTTAAACGGAAAACGTCAAATTTTAAGACACGTTGTTTTTTAGTTCTAGTGAATAGAATTTTCAAGAAGTGTTATTTGCTTTAAAAAACCTAACCATATCAAATTTATTTGTCATCCTTTCGTCAATGATGGTGAAATTAGAAAGCATCGTAATCGTGACGCAATAGTGCCACAGGTCAAAAAATTATTGATATGAAAATCGAATCTAAGACTATTCGCCATATAGTCGTCATTTTAACCCGAACAATGTCGGGTAATATTCAGATAGTATATAATGAGTTGGCGTAAAGACAATTTTCATGCTTCATCTTGTGCACACTTCACAGCTACAATACCACTCACCTTTGGATACGAATTCGTAAGTTCTAAATTGCAGAAAATTATTTGATTTAGGTGATGTGTAGTAGTAAATATTTTTACTTCAGAATCAGATTAAAGTTAACGAACAATGGTTCATTAAATTATTTAAATGACTTTAATGAACTGTAAAAGCTTTACATGAGCGTCAATTTATTTTCCCTTTTTGGAAAAATTTTCTTCTTCACAAAATGTTGGAAATGCAGTCGAATTAAATTATACATTCATTTTGTTAAAAATCCAGAAGGCTATAATTTACGTATATTTTAAAATTAGAATTATAAATGGTGCGTACAAGAAATGTTGAATGAAATAAATATCAATTTAAATTAAAACTATAAGCGCATTGCATTGAGTATAAACATTCAATTAACATGAAAAATTGCAGCAACTACATGCGTTCCACTAATTTTAAATAAATATTGGAATTTCGAAAGGTCCTTCAATAACCAGGCATATAAATTTAAAATGCTCCCGATATCTTTTCAAATGAAAAGTGGCTATTGTTCAGTGAAGGCTTTCGTCGTAATCGAATAAAACACTTTTCGCTTCACAAAACTTTTCCGGATATTGTGTAAACTCCTATTTGCAAGGCGCCTTTTTTCAATTCATTTAGAAATACTAGGCACCGAAGTGTTTGTCTTAATAACAAGACACACTTTTAAATTGTTTTCAAATGGAGATCTTTCTTTTATTAGTCGACATTATTCGCCTATAAAATTACTCCCTCCGGAAAATGTCGAGTTGTGCATTGAATGCAATTTATAACTTTGAGTGGAATTTAATTCAGTCCCTCATTTGAATTTCACAAGTTATTGCTAGTCCACGTTACAAAGTTAAATATTCAAATACTATTTAATTAGAGGTGCGCACATTAGTGCAAATTTTAACTCGGTGAATTTGGCTCATTCAAGAAATTTCCACTAATTACTTCGAATAAATTATTTTACCACAAGTGATTACAATGCCATTCTTATGAAATCTAACCTTCATTTCATTAACATTTAGTTTTGACAATTCGATACTTGTATCGTTTACTATTCCGCAACTCTTTTTTGTGGCTTCAGTTTGTCATCAAGTTGGTATTTCTGACTTTGCAACAATGAGTAAAACTGATTGGATTGGACCCCGTAGGCGGACACTGTTTCACCTGTGTGGCTTTCAGCTATATAGTCATCCTTACGGGGAATTTCGGGGATTAGGGAGAGCCAAGTAATCTATTATACACATGAAACATTTAAGATAGTACACATAAAAGAATAGAAGGCAAGTGAAGGGCAAAACATGTAAGCACAAAAATACAATATTACGTAAGAAAAGGATTACAAAATTTGTTAAATTTACAGAGAACCAAATAATAGTAACATAAAAGTAATACTGATAATAATAATAATATAATACAAATGATAATTATATAATAAATAATCCATCTATAATAAACGGTAACAATACACAATGAACAAGGATACGTATTTAGAACAAAAAACAATTCAAAGAGCAAAACCACTAAGACAACTAAAAAATACAGATATACTAATTTCGTAAGAAAAGCTACGTTATTTCGAGAACTTTCGACTTCTCAGCTCTCAGATATAATCAATGTTGGAGCTGAGAAATTCCATCATTTTAAGGATTTTGTGGTGGCAGTGTCTATTCATGGCAGTACTTTGGTACTAATGAGAGTAGTTTTGTAGAGAAGGTTTCGCCAAATGCCCCGGACTTGTGAGATCAGTCAAAAAGGTAGTGAATGGGATCACCTTCTCGGCCGCAGATGCACAGCGCACTTGTTTTTAGATGGAAACGTTCTAGATACGTCGGAAATGGACTATGGCCTGCGAAAAATTGTACCAGCTTTGAGTTCTAGTAAATAAGTTCGGTCGAAATCTTCGGAAAGAATTGATAAGTGTGAGTAAAACTGTTACAGAACCCTAAAACCTTATGCATAGGAGCGAGTTCTCATGTTAGTTTCTGGTAGTGCTGTGGTGTTTGTTTCTTACAAAGAGCCAGCAATTACATCAGTAGTTTTTCATGATATTAGTTTGAGTGTAAAATTTGGATAATTGATTGTGGATAAAGTCCAAAAAGGAATATCTAATGATAGAAACTACTCCTTGAGTAAAAAATTCCCAGATATACGTGGTTTATGGGAAACAAATAGTACAGGAAAATGTAGTAAGCTTTATTATTATAAACCCGTGTCATTTATCAAGAATACTGCATTGAATATTTTTAAAATATGGCACTTCGTTATGGTACTAGAAAATATAATAAAATATAAATGAGGCTGCACTTTGGATACTAATAAATATTATACTTATTAGTATCCAATATTATACTTATTAGTATCCAATATTATACTTATTAGTATCCATTATGACTATGTTATGATTAAAGAATTATTTAAAAGGGAGAGAGGATATTACTGAAGGTGTCTTATAAATAAAATACTTAATATTAAAATCCGATTGATGTCGATTTACGGAAATAAATTGCCGTTACAACGATATTCTTGTTTCCCAGGTATAAAATAAAGATCAAAGGATCTCTATAGTAAAATAGACACAAAACAAAGTTGAAGTTGCTCTAACTGAGAGAAATAATATCCAGTTTCCCAATAAAAGTATCTATATAACAGACTAAAGTTCTATTAGAAATATGTAATTCAATTTCTAGTGATAGGAATATTTTTTCAGAAACAAATGAACTTAAACGACAGCAAATTGTATATTCTGTTTTGGGAGGCAGAAAATTTATGAAATATTTGTGCAAATGGATATAATTAAAAAATTT
Source organism: Meta bourneti (assembly GCA_933210815.1). Taxonomy (NCBI): domain Eukaryota; kingdom Metazoa; phylum Arthropoda; class Arachnida; order Araneae; family Tetragnathidae; genus Meta; species Meta bourneti. The sequence goes on along the minus strand of OW119923.1, from coordinate 62,392,962 downwards.
GTCATGTAAAGTTGATATAAAAGTTTGTTTACTATATTTTGAATGCCTCAACATACTATAAAGACTAATAAACTACTCGTATTGCTTTAAAGGTTGGAATTGATCCAGTCAATCAAGGAAATGACTAATTTGTGACCAGGTGAAGCCAAGCTTTTTGGGACTTGAGACAAGTGACAAGTGACCTGGGACAATTTCTATTCTTTGTATTAACATCATTTACCAACTATACACTAAATTGGTAAATGATGTTATTTACCCCAAATTCGAACCAAGCAAATGGTATGTAAATAATTACTATATGCATATATGTACAATGATTGTAATGACACCGTCTTTCTTTACGCTGAATTAAAATTTAAAATTGGAATTGTATGTACCATAAGACATCGTACAACGCATATACACCTCTATTACAAAGCTTAGGAGACAACTATATTGAATGGGCGGATGATATATGATAAATACGAAAATATTTCATTGAAATTATAAACTTCACAGATGAAGACTGCATCTGTATAATTAGTGAGAGTATTTTCTGAGAATACCTTTATATAATTAGTGAAACTGACATTCAGGAAGATTGAAACTGTTTATAGCAAGCTAATGAGCAACTTTCATCAGTATACTTACTTCATTACCCATGTCATAAGCAAGCTGATGAAAGAATGGTTAAGTTGGTTATTTCACCATTAATTTTGTTTATCGACCTACTTGAGTGTGTTAGGCGTCATTAGCCATTTATTATGGCTATGCGCGAGATGGATTTGAAAGCCACTAGAATTACAGAAATTAATATCAAAATTTGACATTAAAAATTTCAATGTTGAAGGGATACTTTTTTTAGTTTCACGTTATCGATATTTGTTACATCATCTTGAGTGTATTAGTTGAATTACAACGTGTTTCTAAGTTGAATTACTCGTTATAGATTAAACGTAACAAAACATTTACTTTTCACATTTTCGTAGAAAAATGTAAATTAAAAGTCTAGAAAATAATTTTTATTACTCCTTGTAATTTAATTACTCCTAATAATAACTCAAGGTCTATGAACTTGATTGAGGAAGGAAAAACGATTATATAACGCTGTATTAAAGTTTGGGTTCCGGGACTTCGGCTCTGCATTTATAATTATCTATAAGTCGATTTTAGTTCATGAAATATAAGTTTTCTTCTTTTATCAACGAAGTCCAAACTCTACTGCATAAATAGTATGAAGTGCTATAAATTTAATTATAGACTCCAACTCTATAAATGAGAGACGAAGTCGTTGGCAGAGTACACAAAATAAAATGCACTTGGTTTAAAATAATAGTGACTGTTTATTAAATAAAAGAAGCAACATCTAGCTAGTACAAACTATTAGCGAGGATTAGGACTACAAATAATATCACCGACCTCTTATATATCATGCTAGTGATTTACATATTACAGGGATTTCTGAATTGCCAGATCCCTAAACAAAATAACAATATCCAATAGGATGCATGTTAACTTAACATTTAAGTATGCATAAAAACAACACTTTCAAAAGACGTAGTTGAAAACTGGAGTATTCCGATTGCAAAGACTGACGTCATAATACTTTAAATACAAGTGCAATCTTAGAAAGGTGTGAGATCCAATAGATTCAAATAGAAATATCTAACATTTAATAATATATTTGCAAATGGACTTTTAGCAAACTGATATAACAGCATCTGCCAACTCTGATATTTTCCAATTCGTTTAGACATCGAAAAGGTTTTCTATCATTTTGAAATATTGGAAAGCATACATTCTGCTTTCTAAACATGAACAATAATATTTCCCGAAGGGGGTTCGTTTATGAATTCAAATCCTCATCCTGTTTTCAATGTCATTGCAAATAAATTTCGCAGAAACTTGAGCTCCATAATGCAATACTACAGAGGCAGCTGTACAAACCTACTTTCCACATTGCTTTTAAAAAATCAGAGATGTATGCTTGAAAATTTCCTTATTTTTCAAAGAAATGCAGTCGAAGTGAGTGATGATAATCCAAAGAATAGGAAAACTGGTTTGATTATGCTAGAAAGATAATACACTCATGTCCAAATTTATCTTTACATACCCAAAAATAATGATATTCCATGAAATATCCAATAGATGTAATCCATTTTTGCAGGGAATGTGTGAAAGACAAACCTAATTAGCATTATCCAATCAAAACTGATCAAACGGTTTCTGATATGCAAATCATGGCGTTACGTCATCCGACGGTGAAGCAAGCGCTTTGAGCAAAATGAATATCTGAGTGAATTTCTGCAATGCAGCGTTTGACTTCAGTGTGTAAGGACTCAAAACGGTTTGATATGGCTCCAAAGTATCATTTGGAAGAATCTGTGAAGTGGCGAATTATTGGCCGCTTAGAAGCAGAGCAGGCAATTATGGAAGCAGCGAGATGTCTGAATATTTAAAGATAGACAATCCCTACGCTATGGAAACAATTTCAGAACTCTGGAACTGTTGTAAAGAGGCCAGGACAAGGTTGTAAACGAATAACAACTGTTTCTCAAGATCGATGTCTGGCAATAACTGGCCGTCGTAACAAGAAGTCTACTGCTCGGCAGTTAAGTTCAGAGGTTGAAGCCGCCACTGGAACTGTTGTATCACGGCAAACTGTTTACAGAAGGCTTAATGAAAGAGGCCTTTATTCCAGAAAGCCAAGGATATGTGTTTCACTGTCTTCACAACAAAAGAGGGATTGCTTTAATTGGTGCAAAGAACATCAGAATTGGAGTGAACACGAATGGACCCATGTTCTCTTTACTGATGAGTCGAGGTTTAGTTTAACATCTGATTCTAAACGTGTTTACATCTGGAGGGAGTCAGGAACGTGAAATCTTCCTTAGAACATTATGGAACGTGACCGTTTTGGTAGTGCAGGTATGATGGTATGGGGAGGAATAATGATCAATGGACGTACGCCCCTACACGTTTTCAACAGAGAATCTGTGACCGGCCAGAGATATTGGGATGAGGTTTTAGAACCTTATGTAAGACTTTTCAGAGGTGCATATGGTTCTGACTTTTTATTTATGGACGATAATGCTTGTCCACATCGAGCAAATCTTGTTGGCGAATTCCTTGAAAGTGAAGTCATTGAGCGAATACCGTGGCCAGCAAAATCTCCTGATCTGAACACGATTGGAAAAGCAGCTGCACGGAGACATCCTTCTCCTAGATATATAAATGCCTTGAAGACCACATTGCTGGAGGAGTGGAACTTAATTCCCCAAACTAAGGTCACCAACATTATTCCCATCATTAAAACACTTTGTGATATGTGTGTACATGTCAGGGGAGATGGCATTCCATATTAAAATCATAAGCCTTATTTTTCTCTGAGTTATTCTTTTTTCTCTGAACTCTCCTTATCACATATTATTGCCATTTTTATTGTTTCATGCTACAGTTTTTTATATGATATGCAGTGCTCTTAAATATTTTCCTTTGTATTTATGTGTCATGATGTTATGTATCATTTCACACAAATTCATAAAATTATAGTTCACAGTTTCTGAGAAATCCGTGATTTTATGCATGTAAAGATAATTTTGGACATGAGTGTAGTTTATGTTTTACAAAACAATAGATAGTTAATGATAAATAGACATAGCATGAAAAATAATGATAGAGATGTACCGAGCACATGATACTAGGAAGAAAAAAAATTACTTAGTTAAAGAATAAGAATTTTCACAAATTAAATTGCTGAAAAAGGAATAGTCTGTAATAATGTAATGACATCAAAATGCATTATCAGATAATGTATAGTACGGAATCGAAATGAACTTAAAATGTCATAGATATTACAAGAGATAATATACAGACTGAAAAACTCCCAACGATAAAAGTTCAATTGAATCTCTCCAAATAATACCTTTATTCAACTAATACTTCTCCAAATTTTAAAGTCTATGTTATTTTATTTCTTATTTAAACATATACTTAAAATGCATATGAATTTATTTTTCTTTTGCATGAATCCCACTCTTTCTTCGCATTATATAAATGTAATTAGACAGTTTCTCGGGAATACTGTTCAAGTGAATATCCTTTTCCATGCTTGTTTAGACGCTCGACATGCTTTGTTTACTAATATAATTGACTTCATTTCCATTTTTGAAATTTACTGATAATGTATTGTGCAGATTTAATACAATAGATGCATGATCCGGATCATCAACGTCAGAACGACTTTAGCAGTGTTCACATGCATCGTAACTGAAAAGTCAAACTTCGAAAATTGCACTTTTATTAGAAACATGAACTAAATCTATTGCAGGCAAACTTATACCCATGTGAGTCTATTAATATCAACAGATGTTTCATCAGATTGCAGTAAAAACGTTGCATTTGTAAAAGTTATATAAATTAGAAGACTGACAAGATATTTTTAGAAAACCTATATTTATACATTAAGTATTTCTGAGTAAATATTTTGTGCAAAACAATTTGTCTCTTTAAAACTCACTTTATCATAAGGCAAACTTTATGTCAACGAAAGTGAAAATTAACATTATTCGACACTTATTCTGTAAAATTATAAAATGGACAAACATATCTGCGAATATTTTTCATCTGACAGCTTTGTTGTTATCAAGCTATAAATATGAATCTGGGTATAAGTTTAAAGTATATCCCTGATTTTGGGGAAGAAAATATGTATCAGTATCCTAAGTTTCTTACTAAGCACATTTAGTTGTTGCTGCAAATGATTTCAAACCCCTGTAGTCTTCTAAATACAAATATTTATGTTATCTTATATTAAGATTTACTATAGGTGGTGTTCCAAAACTTCCTGTGCAAACTTATAGGATGCGAGGAAAACAATATTAATCCTTTCAGCATCATGAGATTTCCGAGTAGAGTAGAATTGTCTTTTTTCCTCATCAAACATTTATATATAAAAAAGCAGAGTTGGCGTCTGTCTGTGTGTACTCTATACAAATCTATATCGTTTGATCAATACACACCGAAGTTAGCACACTTATTCTTCAGAACCCTGAAGGTACGATAGTCTACATATTGACCCCTTTCGATTTTTCCTGGGAGTGCAGAGGGGTTTAAAGACAATTTGAAATCCTCATAGAAGCAAAATTGAGGATAATTAAGATTGTGGTTGAAACTCAGATTGTTTTACTTGTATTGTTGGGAAAGCAATTTTTTTCCAAAAAGTTATTTTTACTGAATTTAAATTTTAATACTGTATGTTGGAACTTAGTTTTTATGAAATATAATTAATTTATTAATATTTGATTGTGATGATGCAAGGATATTTGAAATATTTAACTCTACATAATTTACATTTTGTAATGAAATTAGTCTACTTAAAGTTCTAAGCGTATCAAATTTGGTGTGGATTGGTCAAATGGTTTAGATTGGTATAGAAAACAGGCAGACGCCAACTCTGCTTTGATATACAAATTACCAGCAGAATTATCCGTTGTTGATTGGGTTGAATTGGTTAAATATTGATTGAAAAGTGATCAGACCAATCATTTCTTTCATACAAACTTCAAGCATCATTTAAGTGTACGGAAAAGATATTTTTCAAGGCCACTTTAACTTTTTCATAGCTTCTACGATTTACTTCAGACTCAAATACGTATATATCATAATATATACTTCCATATGGAAGGAAGAGTGCACGTGGATTGTCACTGACAGGTATCACGCCCGTTTCTGTGAAATATTCTGGTTTCGTTCAAAGTCTTATGCAACCACGGAAACGCTTGGTGATTGTACACGCATCTGTCGGGGTATTGTTCAAGGTACAATCTCACAGAGGCTCGATCTCACAGAGGTCAGTTTCGATTAGCCGCTACAAATGCCATGTGCATGCCAACCATTTCGCCATTCGTGGAAGGATATATATTACCTGATAGAAATCAACTTGTAAAATGACAATGGTCCAAACTTTCGCTCTGATGAATAACTCCTATCGAATCTAGGCGACGCTTGCGTATATACATATCTTTGTGCATCTGTTTAATTCCCTGTCTTAAGATTTGTACAGAAAGTTTTAAAACATACAGAATATATTTATATATTTATCCCATATTTATAAATCTAATGCATAATTCATGACATTGACCAATCAAGGTTCTAAACGTCTCTCTGAAATGTCGACCGTTTCTCGCAGATTCAACACGTATCCACAATTCGTCAGTAGTGACTGGGGATGATGGCATAAGGATCAATTTTCGAACAATCCTATCCCACAATTGTTCATAGAGAACAAATAGGGTAACTGATCAGCCAAAGACGGAAGTGGTACTTGTTGGTCACAGATAAAACGTTGGAGAATTCGGGCAACATGTTCACCAGCATTCCCCCTTTCAAGGATACTTTTAGAGACCGTCTGTATAAGGAACAGGACTTCTAATTCCAAACCTCTATGATGTACTATTGACTATTCATGGGACCTGAGATACGTATAAGGCGAGAGCGTGAATGAAATGGAATATCATCCAAATAATTACACTTGGAGTAAGACCAGTATGGCTTTCTTCAAATGAATCCTTCCAGATGTCGTTCTTCACTGTATCTACGAACAAGAAAGAATTCGGCTGTCATGGTCACGAGAATGTATCTAGACACGTCAGAAAACGTGATTTGCTGCAGTACAATATTCCAGTGTCTTCGCTTCTTGAACTATTGAAGTCTTGGACGTCTGTGGTATAGGGTTACAGGATATCGCAGTTCGGACGCCGAGATGCAAGTCCTCGCTGCACCTATTATCTTCGAAAAACAACTGGCAGGCATTACCTGATGTCTCACCATACTCCATAGTCGTGTGCTAATGTTGTGGATGTCTATGTATAATGGTTATCACCATGATAGAAAGTGATTATCTCTTCATTTTGACATAGCTATAGGTGCTCTATATCCCTAAAGGGCATGCGTAGAACCTCCTCCTCTTCAGTGTCTCCAAGTACGCATAATTATACTAGAGTGTGTCACTCAATATGTGCAACAATATAAAGATACACCTTCTTACAACCCAATAATTGTTCCTCTCACAAATTCCATTCTTAATGCTTCCTTTTGAGAAGGGGCATGTTTACGTACTAGTAAAGCAATACAAATAGAATTCAACACAATAATCGCAATCTGCTGTTTGAGAGCTTCAATTGTATCATCAGACACATTTCAGCCTGCATAGCACATTTCAGCCTGCATCCTATTTACATACTCCGCTAAAATTTTAATAATTTGCGTTTTTCAAATAAACTACTCGTCTGGGAAATTTCCGGTTAATCCAACAACTCTTTCTTGTGGTTGCATTTTAAATGAACAGCATTTTAATAATATAAGCATACATTTTTTCAAATTTAGTACGATGAAAATGTAAAATAAGTCTTAAATCAAGATGCTAGATGAGGTCTTACAAATGAGGAGTAGAATATGAATAGGAAAATGATTTTCATATCACCTGAATGAATTCCAAGCAAAATCTTTTGATGCAGGTAATAAAAGAGCAGGTAAACAGAAGAAAGATCAAGCATATTGCAATATTTGACCCTTAGAAATACTAAAATAGCATTGAAATAAGCGTAGATTTGGATGAAGTACTAATTGGAATGGAACAATTATACCTTATTCATCCTTTTAGAACAGGACTCACAAAATGATTTCAAAGCATCAATTTGAATTCAATCCAAAGTATTCATAATACAAACATCAGATGACATGTGGGATATAATTATTCACTCCTCAGAAGAAAAGGAATTTATCATAGAACTTATTCAAAATTTCTTATTCACCTTCATTTAATCCCTGATACAGTTCGCAATAAAGGTTTGAAAAGAACTCGTTAAGTTACATTCATGCTACTTAATTAGATGTCTAGAAATTCACAAAAGCAGTGTTTGTATCTGAGCTTTGATAATTCTCGAGAAAGGAAAAAAGTCTGAAACACCCTGGTGTTTTTTTAAAAAAGTATTGTTAATATTTTTTATCTTCAATTCGTTCTACTGTTTAATTCTCAGATCCTACTTTTTATTAACATTTTTTATGTAATCGAAAAAATAATAAGAGGGATTTCTGCAATCTTAAAGTTTTTTCTATGCGGAATTAAATTCAACAAAGGTTTTCCGCTGATTGGGATTACTAGTAAAGCAAGTCATTCGCCTCGAAGTAAAGAATGAAATGAATTATTTTTTGTGTACAATTAATACTTTTCCTTCTTTCTATTAGAAGAAACATCGCGTATTTTTAAAATTTCAATGCCCTAAAAACAAGAAACACCTTTTATAAGAAAACACCCTTTGAAAATACATTTCTTACTCCAAACACCTACGCTTCTAATACGTTAGAAATTTCTGACTTTATAGCCTGATAGTTTGTCTTGTTACAAAAAAATCAATAATCAAGCAGTAACCGAATCTTATTGATTGGATTAATAGCCTCAATGATGAAACTACAAGTAATTTGAGAACATTTCTATTGATTTAAATATTCAAGTGGTAAGCATTGAACTGGAAGCATCACAAAGTTACACAAAATTCTGAAGAATTTCTGCCTTTTTCAAAAGAACCTTTTTAAAAATATAAATTAACAATTTTCATCTATCTTTAAGTACAAATTTTTTGTGTAATAGTTTATTAAATGAGATATATCATACTTCAATATTCTCTTGCAGGTATGCGAATCTATTGATTTTTACAGAAAAATATTGGATTGGTGCGAATGAAAGGTCCGATGCGAAATAGTTTTGGGAATGACCCCCATACAGCTAAAAGTAATTACCTACAAGCTTCCGGCATCTTGAATCACAGAGCTACTATAAAAAGCTATAACGCGTGTGAAGTACAATTTCCAGATTTAATTTCTTTGGGTGTAAGGTGCTTCTAATTCGACATGGAAAACTGAGATTTGAGAGTCATCTTCCTTTACGAATTTAGACTGAGACATTCTGCTGCAGTTGCTGATCGAAACATTAACACAGCGTTTGGGAGAATACAGCCATCCATATACAGAATGAACCATTCGGCGATGGTTTGCGAAATTTCGAAGTGGAGATATGGACCTAAAAAACGAACCACATGATCACCGAGTAGTTCTAGACCCACCCCTCTCAGCTCGCCAAAATAAGGCTTAGAGCTTTTGCATGGGAGGCGGAGGTAGACGACCACCGTGACCACGAAAGAGGGCAGCGAGTCAACCAGCCCCCCCCGGTGGAAAACACCGCCGACTCCTCACGTGCGGCCCCAAGCATCCAGGGCACCACCATTTATTAAAACTAAAAATAAATTACAAAAATAGGCCAACAGGGCCAACAAAATAGGAACAGGTCACAATTTGCCGGTGGACAATACAATAATTAACATAAAACAAATTTAAAGTAATATCAATATAACAATAAAACAATAGGAAAAAGACGACCGGTGACCAACCTACCGGTTTACAAGGACGATACAAAAATAAGTACATAAAACAACTAAAATAAGATATTATAAAGATCTTAAAAGAATAAAACAATGTATGATGATGCAATAATTTTATGAGTGAGAGATGACAATAAATAGGCGAATTTGATGAAACGAAGGTAAGTGATATATTTAAAACTTTAAAACGGAAATAAAACAATTAAGGGGGGAAAACATACAAAAGGGTCAGACTGTCACAGAGAAGAACTCAATCAGTGGGCGGTGGACGATTTGCCACCTCTCCAGCTGCCAAAACACAATTTTTTATTCTATCCAATGATATTGAATTCTTGAGTACATTAGAGAGCCAAGCGGGTTTATTTGACACCGTTGGCTCTCTTAGATGATACTCGGATGCACCCGTGCAGCTAAAGAGATAGTGGTCAGTATTGCTCAGCAACCCACAGGTGCAGAGGTCAGTGTCACTGAGATGGAATCTCTTGAGATAGCTCATGAACGGACCATGACCCGTAAGGAACCATATTATATAGCGGTTTGTGACGAGGGAGGCAGTACTGATCTCCGGCATGAACTCCTTCAGCCGGAGACCAGACTCCGATAAGACCGAGTAGTTGCAGTTTCTGACGATGTTCTGCTAAGTGTGGTTGAAGCTGAACCACGGAAAACATGTCGTGAGATAACGGCCGAGCTTGGTGTCCGCCACACTACAATTGTTCGCCGTCTGGCTGTACTGAGTAAGGTCAGAAATATGGATTCTTGGATGCCTCATGAATTGACAATTGCCAACAAGATGAGACGTTTGGAAATCTCTACATCGCTCCTTTCCAGGAAAGAAAGAGAACATCTACTGCAGCAAATCGTTACTTGCGACGAGAAATGGTCCTTTATGACAATCGGAAACGATCTGCACAATGGTTGAGCAAAGCACACCCTCCCGGACACCATCCAAAGCCACCCTTACATCCCAGGAAGGTTATGCTTCTTGTATGGTGGTCTACAGCTGGAATAATTCATCGCAGTTTCCTGCCAATTGGCCTTCAGAACGATATTGTGATGAATTACGACAGATGCACCGGAAATTGACGGTGAAACAACTGGCTTTGGTAAACAGGCATGGCGTTCTCCTCTTGCAAGATAATGCCAGTCCTCATGTTGCACAACGGACGATGCTGACACTACGCGAGTTGGGCAATGAAACGATGCCTCATCCCCCTATTCCCCTGACTTGACACCTACTGATTTTCATCTGTTTCGTCACCTGGATCGCTTTCTGTCTGCCAAATGGTTCACCCTAGATACGGTTCACCGTGCAGTTGATGACTTCTTCGCATCCCAGCCACAAGACTTTTCGTTCCGGGATAATGGCCTTGTCAGACAAGTGGCAACAGTGTGCCAATTCAGAGGGAGATTATTTCGAGTAGGTCAGGTACTGTATTTTTCAGTTATCGCCATCGAAGTGTGGTGGTCATTTTCCGGACATTTCATTCGCACCGACCCAATATAAATTGTTTTTTATAAGACATTTTGTATAATATTCAGTTATCACCTGTGTTATCCCTCTGAACGTCAATAGATTTCCGAATAGTGTAGCACTGCTTTTCCCTCACAGCACACATCATAAATAACCACATATATTGGTTGAAAAGATCACAGTAAAGATTTTTCTTGTTTAGGACTGTTAAAACTGGTTAGAAGTCGTGCACAAACGACTACAGGTTGCGAACGAGATATGAACGATTGAACCGCTCAGAGGGTGCAGAATATTCGTTCGGATTAAATAAAACGTAGTCCCAGGAATGTGTGCACAGGTCATATTAAACGTTAATGTAACATTTTTTGCAATAATTGTTACTGGTTTTACAACGAACTCCTATAAAAATAAGCAAATAGAGGAAATATATTTACATAATTACTGCAGGACGATTCAAATAGTGATAGCTGTACAATGGTTTGACAAAGGCACAATACAACATAGCCACATATATTCCGAAACTTTTTGACATGCAATAGACGGTTTGCCTCAAACGGTCGGAGAATTCTATGAATTTGAAGTTGTAAATATCGAATTTAAGATTACATTAGGAGCGGCTATGAGTATGTTTGTCTGAGTTCATGAGAATTGGATTAATAATATAGTAATTATGCTTGGAAATCGTAGTTTAAATTATACATTGGGTCTGTGATTGTAAAGGTACAGTTAATAATTACTACTGAATTACACCTATACCTATAAGAGTTTGCAAGTCAAAGATTATATTTGTTAGTTACATTTAGGTCATCAGTGAAACAATCCGAGGACAAATGAAATGCCGTAGGATGGAATTTGCAAGCGAATTTCAAAAAAAGACCAAAGCAGTGTACAAAAACTGAGCATAAAAGGATTAATTGCTGCGTGTGATTAAATGCTGCTGAAATCGGTGGTAAGAAAATGCAGAGACATTTGTAAGTGTTGAAAGGGAGATAAATTGTACTGTATTTCTTAGATTGGTAGTCGCGCATATATAAATAATTATAATTGGGTGTCATTTAAAGGATGTTCTGCTTATGGTACTTGGTAAGCGTAAATAAATCAAATAGTCAATGTGTGCTCTGGAGACTGGTTGCTTTCATATTGACCTATAAAGTCTAATCATTGCCTCAAATGACATTTAAAATACCTTGCTTAGCTTTGTGGAGTGGAAGGTATGCATATAAACTACCGTACACAGTATGAGGTTGTACATTTGAAATAGTAAAGATACAGAAAGGACGAAATTCGGTGAAAATTAAGAACCTTTAGTTTTTTAAAACCGTTTTCTTGGAGATTTTAGAAAGTTCTTTTAGAAGAGATACCATGAATATAATTGCTATTTATTTGAAGTAGCTTTTGGTCTTGACGAGTTGTAGAGTTGTGTTTAACTTACAACTACGCTCTAGGAACAGGCATGAGCGTTGGTATTGATTAACTTAATTGGTATGAGATTATAATAGTTTCATTTGTATGAGATTTACTAAGTTCAGGTAATAAATTCATGAGTCAACCATCCTGCAGGAATTATTATGTGAATTTCTATGTTAATCTTACGAGAGAAAAATCAATAAATTCCATTTAAAAACGTATTTTTGAGAATTACGATACAAACAAGTAAGACAAATATTTATAATATTAAATTAGAGAAAGTGCAACATACGAGGGCTGTCTAAAAAGTATCCGACCTTTGGCCAGGAAAAATATATTACTTAAGTGACGAAATTGGGACCCTAATCCCCTTCAAAGTAGGCCCCTTGCGCCTTCACACACTTAGCCCACCGATCCTTCCACTGCCGAAAACACTCCTGGAAGGCTTCTTTTGGAATGGTGTTCATCTCCGTTGTCGCGTTCTGCATTATCTCTTCTCTACTCTCAAAACGGGATCCTTTCAACGGCATCTTTAATTTCAGAAACAACCAAAAGTCGCAAGGAGCCATATCTGGAGAGTAGGGAGGTTGGGAGACGACTGGAATTCCGTGTTTCGCCAAGAAAGTCTGGATCAGGTGTGACGAATGAGCCGGAGCATTGTCATGATGCAACTGCCAGTTTTTCGTCGTCCAGAGGTGTGGTCTTTTGCGCCGAACTGCATCTCTGAGTCGGCGTAGAACTTGTTGATAGTACTCTTTTGTCACTGTTTGTCCTTCCGGTGCGTATTCGTGATGCACAATTCCACAGATATCAAAGAACACAGTTAGCATCACCTTGATTTTGCTTCGCACCTGTCGCGCTTTTTTCGGCCTTGGAGACTCGGATGCTTCCATTGCGACGACTGTGCTTTTGTTTCTGGGTCGTACCCGTATACCCATGACTCATCTCCAGTAATCACGGTGTTCAGAAACTGAGGATCAGTGTTGGTAGTGTCCAGAAGGTCCTGTGCAATCTCAAGACGGAGTTCTTTTTGTTGTGCCGACAGCAGCTTGGGCACAAATTTTGCAGCCACTCTGCGCATGTTCAAATCATCATGCAAAATTGCATGTGCGGAATCTTTACTGATCCCAACCTCTTCGGCAATCTCTCGTACGGTCAAACGACGATCTCCTTTTACCAGATTTTCCACCCTCTCAACAACAGCTGCATTCCGAGCGGTTTGAGGCCTCCCAAGACGCTGATCACTCTCCACCGATGTGCGGTCATTTTTGAATCGGTTAAACCACTCCTTCACTTGTGTTACGCCCATAGCATCGTCTCCAAAAACTTGCTGAATTTTACGAATTGTTTCGCTTTGCGAATCGCCAAGCTTTTGACAAAATTTGATGCAGTATCTTTGCTCAACTCGTTCAGTCATCTTGAGAGAAATCAAAAATCCGACGAACACTTATAACAGCACCTTATTCAGCGGCCAGCAGGCAGCGACTGACACACTCGAACACGGAGAAAAAATTCAAGCATGCGCATTAAGTTGTCTTCTTCCACTGTGCACAGTGGCACCGCTCTAGCATCATTACCGTATGCAGGAAAATTCAAGGTCGGATACTTTTTAGACAAACCTCGTATATAATAGATGCAATAAAATTAATGCATTTAAAAACAAGACTAAAAGCTAACGCTCCCAGTGAGCGTTGAATACCAGTAAAACTTCGTACACAATATAATGAAAACAACAACGTAAACCAAAAATGCAAACTTAAAAAATTCTAAAAGTTGATCTTTATTGAATGATGTTTGACGAAATTTGAGCAAAGAGAACGATTTTGATTATAGCCGTTTGGAGTTGGTTCTACATTCACATAGTATTGTTTTCTCGATTTCGAGAAGTTTAAGAAATTAATTCTGTAGAGTTCTTATATTCTTTTCACGATATACATTTATTCTTCATGAATTATTTGCGAGAGGACTTAGGAGCAATGCTAAAATCATGACTATCAACAAAATAATCGTGCATAAGCGTATGTCAATGCAAACTTCAACATCGATTTCCGTTTACTATCCTCAGTACTCGGATTAATGTTAACTACCCAAGTAGTTATTTCTAAACTGTATTGAGGTGTTTATCAAAGAATATTATTATTAATATTTTTTATGTTTCTTCCTCTAGTAAGAAATATACACAATATTTAAATTCACAATTTTTACGATCAACCGAATTAAAGTAATCAAGCTCTGATTTCGTATTTCTGTATATTCGTATAATTAGTCAAATTAATTGTTCATAAGTACTGATTGGGAAGACGATTTCATAATTAATAGTTTCAATTAACCTTTGAGGGCATTAATTAATCACATCAAAGCATTTCCCCATGGTATTCACTTAATAAAATTTCAATCACAGACATAATAACCGAATCTCCATTTCCTTTGGATCTTATACCAACGAAACTGAGACTTTTGTTTTGATATTTTTTCTGCGTTTTATCGACTTTTCTACCTAACCAATGTTTTGCTTTTGAAGAGAAAAGGTAAAAATACGATTATAGATTCCCAATCGATAGATTCTTAGTTACGGTCGATTTTCCTGTTAATCAAGGTCAAATGCTTCGTATTACGGGAAATGAAATTTTACGAAACCGGTTATAGGCAATAATTTAAAAAAACGAGTAATACATAATTACATGAAAATAATCAATAATTATAAGTAAGATGAGTACATTAAAAGTTAAATGATAGTTTGTTTTGTTTAATATTTAAAACCATTCCTTATCTCAAGACTTTTAGCAAATATTCTCTCTTCAAGATACTCTCAATAACAAAAAAATCGACGCACCAAGAAGGAGTTGTCCAATTGTAATGAAATTTCGTATGCAGACATTTTGAACGAATATGCAAATGATTAAAATTTGGTGTCCAATGAATGAATAGTGGGATCTCCAGCGCATCGGAACTGCGCATTCAGCAGGTGTATATAAGGAGCGATTCTCAATCTGTGGTCAAAATTTCTGTTGCATTTCGACTGCGGATATCTTACGTCGACTGTAACAATGCCTCAGAGCATATGTCAGAGTTTGAAAGAGGTCGTGCTATCGGATTGAAGGAGGCTGGCTGGACGAATCGAAGAATCGCTCGACATGTGAGTCGAAGCGATGCGGCGATTAGACGATGCTGGCAAGAGTGGGTCAAGAACGGCAGATGTCAGCGTCAGGACGGCAGCGGTCGACCTAGGGCCACAACAGAACGGGAAGACAGAGCGATTGTCAGAGCAGCTGTCACAGTACCGGATTCGCCGTTAGCAACTATCCAACGAGTGACCCGCACACGTGTCCAACATGACCCTCTGCAGACGACTGAGAGAGCGGAATTTACGCTCGCGCCGGCCGTTACGCCGCTTACCTCTCACGCCTGTACATCGTCAAGTCCGATTACAGTGGTGCCGGGCTCGATCAACTTGGAGCGGCGCTGACTGGGGACGTGTAGTCTTTAGTGACGAGTCCCGTTTCCAACTGTGTCCTGACGACAGCCACAGACGTGTCTGGAGACGTCCAGGGCAGCGTGGGGATCCTGCACGGCACACATGCCCACAACAGGGCGTTATAGTCTGGGGTGCCATCTCCTTTGATAGCCGAACCCCTTTGGTAGTCATTTCTGACACACTTGCAGCACAACGGTACGTAGACGACATTCTACGACCGGTTGTGTTACCGTTCCTTTGCGACACCCCGGACTTAATTTTCAACAAGATAATACCCGGTCGCACACGGCACGTGTTGCTATGAATTATCTTCAAGCTTTCCCAACACTTCCTTGGCCAGCTAGGTTTCCTGATCTCTCTCCCATAGAGCACATTTGGGACCTTATGGGAAGGCGATTGCAACCATCCCTGAATGTTGACCATTTAGCCCGACAGTTGGAGACAATTTGGCAAGGACACCATCCGGGAACTTTTTCAGTCTATGCCACGCCGGGTGACAGATTGCATCGAGGCCAGAGGTGGACCAACACCTTATTGACTTCCTCCCTTTGTAACGGCCAAACTCTGAAATAAATCATTCAATTAATTGTTCTGAAATTTTAATCGTTTGTTTTTCTATGTATATTCTTCACATTGTAACGGCAGCTTGGGAAAATGGACAATCTTTCCGGCTCAAGTGTCGAGAGGGAAAGACCACACACCAAAGCGACCACCCGAAACATCTTTTTAACGACAGCCAGCCAACAGGGGTCGGAAATCGTTGTGGTTTCGAAACAAAAGGCAGGCGCCTTTCTGTCGCTCTCTATGACAGTTCGAGACAAAGAGGACAGAGATAAATCACGATGACCTTTGCCGACAGGATTTTATGGTGCCCTTTCAAGTCCGCCGAAGTCTGTCGTAAAAGTCGAGGGGAGAGGCCAACGTGAGAGAGCCATTCGGGAACGTCCGAAGATGGTGAGAATTTTCAACAGCCAACCAGCACCGATTAAAAGGCGGACCCGAAACGAAAAGGAGGAGTCGATAAGCACCCAATATATATAGAGTTTTTTAGATCTTGAAGAGAGGAGAGAGGAGCAGACAGAAGAGAGAGCTTGGAGAGAACAGCAGAGAGAGAGAGAGGCGGTCAGCAGAGAGACCGTTTTGGAGAGAGACGTGAGCACCCGTTCACTGTCGGTGCATTTATCCCGCCTTGGGATTCTATACTCACCTGAATATTTTATTGAGAAAGGCTCGACCGTAACCGTGAAGGAGAAGCCTCCTAGAGATCCGTGCAACTGCTCATCCTAGTAGTGAAGATTGATCTGATCCTATCTGGAAAGACTGAGATATCCTGCCTTGGGACTCTGTACTCATCTGAGTATTTTTGTTGAGAATAGGCTCACCCGTAGCCGTGCATTAGACTCCCCCGAGCGAAATTGTGAGGCTCGCCAGCAGCCCTAAGCGCCTAGATAGAACTTTGGACCTTCCAATGAACTAACATTAATGAACTCTTCATTCAATTTTCCGACTTTTGTACAAATTGTAAAATAAAATTCATTAATCCAGAAACGGATACTTTCAATGGTAACTAGTCTAGCTACCCGTGAATCAAGACGTTACAACATCCACCAATTTTTATCGCAATCGGACAACTCCTTTTCGGAGCGTCGATTTTTTTGTTATAGAGTGTAAATATCATAAATTAACCTTCCTACATAATTAACGAAGAATTAATAATTTATTCTTTTCCTTACTTATGCTTCAAAAACTGAAAAAACGAAAACTTCTTATCAAATAAATCCAAAGATAACTTTTATTAATTAGTTTAAATGTATTTAAAATGCACATAATAATTCGGCGCAATGTACACATAAGATATGTTAAATGTTAATAATTTTAATACGCAACTCTTTTATGCATTAACTTTTTAATACATAAAGTTTTGAAACTAGTTTTAAAGAATACTATAAGTTATGATGCGCGTGAAAAACAAAAGACGCATTTACTCTATGGTCATATTTAAATTAAATAAACTATCTTTTATGCCTTGTACTTTAAAATGTTTAGATTTTGGTAGAACATTTCTGATATTATCTATAGTTTTATAGAATATGCTACTTATCCTTTTTAATAGAACTTTAGTGTGGTAAATTTTAAAATCCCATTTCTTCATTTTTCTCAATGATTATGAGAGTTATTGATGTATGAACTTAGCTATTTTTTAACATATTAAGTAGATATAATATGTATATTTGTAAATACAGTAGACTCGCGTTATAACGACTCTGAGGAAATTTTCCCTCCAGGAACTTTATATCAAATGCGCTTACCATCGAACATTTACCTTCCAGGTTTTTATGGGGGGATGGATACGACTGTATGGATGTGCTGCTGTATACTACGTCGAATTTTACTTGTTGACACCAGGGTGTTATGCAACATACCCAGATTCTTGAGTCCCAGATTCTTAATGTTTGTGATAAGTATGATTCGTAATAGCCATGCGCACAAAATGTCTGTCAGCTCATTCGGTGATGTAACGAGTCTGTTGCAATCGTTAATGTCCGTTCTGCAACCATCTATTCCATATTCGCATCACAGTGTCTTGATTTCATCCAACACGAGCACTGACTTTTCTGAAGGATAATCCGCAGTCGCGATAAACCACAATTCTTTCTCTGTCAAATTCAGAAACGTGCTTTTTATGACATCCATATTTTTTGACGATGCATAATTAAACATCCTATACACAGGAATAACAGGAAACTGCAATTCCATTACTTAAAACCGGTTATCTGTTCTCCCTTTTTACTCACAGGGGGCGTCACTGATGCATCAGATTTGAACATACACTAGTCATGCTCATCGTGCTAATCATTTGTATATCCTTCCATGGTCTACCTACCTTGCAGATTTCAAGCCTATTGGATATTATTCCTGGTGTATTTTCGTTGGCCAGCATTGCACTACGTATGTTCAAAGTATTTATCTAAACGCGATCTAAACGAAAATTAAATGTATAACATATTCTTCAGAACGACGATTTCTTAAGCCTCCTAATTTTTGGTCCAAACGGCCTTTGACTTTAACACAATATTGACTTTTTTAGAATGCTTTTAATGAACTACTTTAGTCGTAACTACATCGTTACTACTGCAAAATTAGATAATTACGCTCCCTCTCTTGTAACTCGATTAAATCACAGTGTGATAAATTCAGTTGATTAAATTTCGCTAGCTCATCATTGTCACATTACCGCAATTAAAATGTGATATTGTGAAACAACATTTGCTTACAGGGCCGTACTAAGCAATATTCGTTGATGGAAAAAGTACGCAAGGCTTTATTCATTTCTAAAAGGTTATGATAATTAGATAGAATTCTACTTCCATAAAATATAATACGATAAATGGAGATAAACAAAAAGAACGCAACCAGTTTACAGAGTACTGTAATGCCTCGGAAAATTAAAAATCAAATTAGCTTGCTAGACGAGAGGAGGAAGTTTAAAGAAAGGCACGAATACAAGGTTGCCTTTTATGGGTTTTGTAATTGCATACAAGTGAAAACCTAATTTGCAAACATTACTGTTGGAGTTTTAGTTTATACTAGCTGATTCAAGCATAGCATCTGCACCAATATTTCTTAATTATATCAATTGATGGCAAAGTGTCATTACTCCATTTCATATCGTATTTCAATCCATTTATTGCTGCTTTTGAATATGGTGGTTAAACTCAAGAATACAGTACCATTGTCAATTAGCAATTCGAAACCATCGCCATTTAGCGATGTTTTTGGAATATGGTAATTTGTAGTAGGTGTATTCAATAAACCGTTTGGGGATGAAAATGTTTGTCACCAATTCAGCGAGGTGCCGGTATAGTGTTCTTGAGTTTTACTAATATATCTTCCTTATAAATGGATTTGATACATTTAAATGAAATATAGAATCATCCAAATATATGCAACATCATCATTTCGTTTACTTTTAGCTATGTTAAATCTAATTTCCAATGAAATGCATACGAAAAAAGCACAAATCAGTTATGTCATTATAATTAGATTCTGATCCCTTGTTCAACGGCGATACGGCGTTTTTTGACGGTAAACCCATTTCAGCTCATATTTTCTCTCCTGCGATGATTTCTATCTTCCAGATTTCTCATTCCTTTCTATCATCCTATTGCTAAAGAATATCCTTATCCGGGATTGATTCCGGACCATCACCAACAGCCTGTTGTGTTGCTCCAGTGTGACGTTAATTAACTGCCTACCTACCAAACTCAAATGAAGCATATTTAAATCAAGCGTCAAAATTGGAGAATGAGTCATTTGAAACTTTATAGCATGAATTTAAAAAATGTTTTACTCTAACTATAATTTAAGCCATATTGGGGCATTTTAATTAATATCTCTCATTATGTACAAAATTTGAAATAAACATTTGATAGCTTTTGTTCCCAGAGCAATGACAAAAAATTAATCACTTTTAAAATGTACGATAAGGATTTGAAACAATCTTAGAGTGAATTCGTTATACAATAGTTTACGGCAAGTTAGTTAACAATAATAGGAAATAATTATTACTACTAAAGAATTCAGAAATTTCTAGATTACTTAATGAATTAAATACATTTAATTAAAATATCTCATGGGGGTCAAAACTATTCATTTCGTAAACTGAATGTAAATTTACAAATACCCGTTAAAGTAGTATTTGAAAACATTCATTGTTATATTTTCTCTCTTTAATTGACATATTTGTTTTCTGCTTTTTTTGGTAATCTCTGTGGGATGTGAACTATTTTAATTTTCTTGTGAAGAGCATGCTTGATTTTATTCTTACAAGACACTATTCAAGATTATTTTTATATTTTATTATAAAAATAAGAATTTTATCAAAACAGTTCCATTTACAATGTAATACATAAATTCTTATACATTGATTGTCTGTCATCGGATTCGTATTAATACACGAACAACCAACAAAATCAACCACTAATGAGTATGTAAAGTATTTATTTTCTCCAGGATGTATGCAGTGCTACGGTAGCCCAGTTAGAAGAGCAACGAATTAGCAACTGGAGGGTTGCGAGTTTGAATCTCAGTCTAGCCAAAAGACCGTCATGTATATGGGGGTCTGGTGCACGTTGAGTCTGTCGTGGCCTCAAATGACCTCACTTTGGCGTGGTGTGGAAGTTTGGAGAGTGGGGTGCCAACTCGGGTGTTGTTCTCGTCATATGAGCGTGGTTCAAAATTACTAGGCGTTGTCCTTGGATCTTCATTAGGGATTGAACCCGTACCGTCACCAATAGCCCAATGTTTTGCTCCAGTGCGATATTAATTAACTACCTACCTACCAGGATGTATGCATTTGTATAAAATGAAACGTTTGAGAAATCGTTTAAAGCAATGTAGAAGTTATATGAGAATAAATTCAAATATAAATCGCGTAGACAGATTGTGGTAGAATTATAAAGTTGAAGTTTAAAAAATGTATGTATTTTAAGTTTCTGTGAATATTCTTTCAACAAAAGAAAATCGTATTTAACTGATTAGTAAAAAATGTGTTTCTTTTAATTTACAATAGCCATCAAAAGAAAAATAAAAAAACATTTAAGTGCCTTTTTTTCTATGTATTATTACTTTGATAATATGTATAAAAACCATTTCTGTTTCGCATCTGATATTTCTTAAGTTTCATTACAGACTCGATGTTAAATATTATTTTAATTTTATCATGCCTTCATTATTTTGAATTTCCATAATCCATTTTGAACCTTTTCAAAACCAATCATTTATATGTAATAGCGAGGTAAATTTAAGTATTATTATTGTTGAATGTAAGCTTTTTGTTAGAATGTTACCGCATGGTGCAAAATACAGGCATTGTTCTTTAAGTTTAAACAACACAAAGACGAATATGAATCGAATGTGCATACGAATGAATAGGTTAGGAATTGTATTGGGTACTTACCCCTATTTCCCAGATAGACTATATGGAGAGGCAAGAATTGAAATACTGGACGCAAAAGAATACCAACTTCAGATAACAATTTAAAACTGGTTTAATTGTATCCTTTAACAAGACATTTGATTGATTCAGCGATTTAAAGAAGTTTGTAACGTGTGGACGGATGCCAACGTCCGACCCCTTTAGCGTCCCAGTGAGAATTGACACGTAGCGTCTTTCTTCCCGTTGACCCCCCCGGAACGGGGAAAAAAGTTTCGGTTCGCATTCGGGGAGAGGTTTTTTTTGCTTCTTCTGTTTATCTTTCGCTTCCTCCAGTGTGACTCACTCTGGCGTTACTCAACATCCTGCGGGGGGCGGCAAGATGAAATCGGCAACACCACTAGCCGATTGAATGGACGAATGACATCTCCAGATTTTGTCTTGACTGACACAACACGAGTCAGCTGGTCGGTTCCCGGGAACAACTGGGTGACTCTGCCAAGGTTCCAATGGAGAGGAGGTTGCTGGCCATCTTTAAGTAGTACTAGATCTCCAACTTTGATGGACGTGTTTGTGAGTCGCCACTTGGGACGGGGTTGAAGAGCATGCAGATAATCCCGGTTCCAACGTCTCCAGAAGCTGTCTCTCACCTGTAACAATAACTTCCACCTGGAAGAAAGACTCAAAGAGGAATTAGGTTGGTGGTTGAATTCAGGAATTTCCAAGAGTGGGACTCCAATGAGGAAATGGCCAGGAGTCAGAGCCCGAAGATCAGTTGTCTCCGTGGATAGGGGTACCAGAGGTCGAGAGTTGATGCAAGCCTCAATCTGGCATAATAATGTGCTCAGCTCTTCGAAATTCAAGAGAATTCCTTGACATGTTTTGATCAGATGACGCTTGGCCAATTTGATAGAGGCTTCCCAAAGACCTCCGAAATTCGGAGCGTATGGAGGGTTGAAATGCCAAGTAATGCTCTTTTGTGAGCAGAAATTCTGGACAGAAGGTTCCTTTGGCAACTTAAAGAGTGCTTTAAGGTAAGCGGCTGCACCGACAAAGTTTGTCCCATTGTCCGAAAATATGTCTGTCGGATAGCCCCTTCGGGCCACAAATCGTCGCAGAGCGGCTAAGAAGGCTGCGGACGACAAGTTAGACACTAGTTCAAGGTGCACTGCCTTGGTGCACATGCAGACAAACAAGCATAAGTATGATTTGAATGTGCTGGCCTTTCTCTGATGTTGGCATTTTGTATTGATTGGGCCAGCAAAATCGACTCCCACTTTCTCGAAAGGTCGGGATGGTGTTATTCGAGATGCCGGCAAATCACCCATCAATTGGGATGTGGGCTTAGCAGATGATCGGAAGCACCGAATACATTGTCTAAGTTCCTTTCGCACAGTTGATCTGCCATCTGGAATCCAGAACTTCTGGCGAATCAAGGACAAGACTAATTCCGATCCACCATGCAGACTGTTTGCATGAAAATGTCTGATTATTGCGGATGTAATATGATGTCTCTTCGGAATTATCATAGGGTATTTTTGGTCAAAGGCCAACGTTTGGTGTTTACTTAGACGTCCCCCGACACGGAGAATTCCGTCTACATCAAGAAAGACATTTAATGAAATAATTTTGCTAGTTTTGGGTATGGATTTACGCTGCCTCAGCAACTTGATTTCAGATGAGAATTCTGGCTCTTGAATTAATCTGATTATTCGTTTATTTGAATTGTCTAGTTCGAGGGTTTGTAAAGGCCCCGTTGATTTTGTTTGGGATTTTGCATTCTGAGCGAAACGCAAGACCCATGCTATTACGCGTACTAGTTTCGTGTAGGATGAGAATTTGCTGAGGATATCATGAGATTTATCAATTTGCGTGACGAAGCAATTATCCTCGTCAGATGAAACACTGTCCAATACAGGAAGATAGTCATTTGGGGAGACTGGAACATTCATTTCACTGAGCCACTTTGGCCCATTCCACCATTCCGAATAGGCCCTTAATTGTGCTGGAAAAAGTCCACGAGTGGCGCAGTCAGCCGGGTTCTTTTTGCCAGGAATGTGGTGCCACGACTCTGCTGAAGTTAGTGAACGAATTTTTGCCACTCTGTGTTGCACAAATTGGTTACCCTTTTCAGGAGGATTTGAAATCCAACTCAGTGTGATGGTTGAATCAGACCACAGAAATGTTTTGTGGATTGGAAATGTGATTGATTTCACAATAGCATTTATGAGCTCGGATAAGAGAAGCGCTCCACTTAATTCTAAGCGAGGCAAGGTTACAGGGTGCACTGGTGCCACTCTGGTTTTGGCTGCAATTAAACATACGTGAATGCCGTCTGATATCACGCGAAAATACACCACTGCAGCATATGCCTTAGCAGAGGCATCACAAAACCCATGCAGTTCGATCTTAATGGCCTTTGAGATATGGATATTTCTAGGAACTTGTATTTCCTTGAAATGGCTTATTTCTAAGGACATTTTATCCCATTTGTTGGAAATATCTGTAGGAAGTGGCTCATCCCATTTCAACTTCGCTTTCCACAACTCTTGCAGCAGAATCTTAAGAATAATCGTTGTGGGTGAAATGAGACCCAAAGGATCGAAGATACGGGCTATCACGGACAACAATTGCCGTTTAGTAGAGATTTTATCCGCGGTTATACCCCTGACTTGAAGGGTATCGGTTTTAAGATTCCAAAATAGACCCAGTACCTTTTGAGAGGATTCATCTTGGAACGAATGAGAGAAAGAGTTGGCTTTTAACGAATCTGGTAAGTCTGAGAGAACTTCTGCATGATTGGAAGCCCACTTTCTGAGTGAGAATCCACCTGCAGCCATCAACTGATTCATCTCTTTTACGATTGATTTGGCGGAATCTACGGAATCTGCCCCTGCCAACAAGTCATCTACATAAAAATGTTCCCTTGCAATATCAGAAGCAACGGGAAAATTCCTATGTTCATCCCTGCACAGTTGTTGCAAAGTGCGAAGGGCTAAGAAAGGGGCACATGATGTTCCATATGTGACAGTCTTAAGTTTGTAGATGACGAGCGGATCAGATGGATTTTTTCGCCAAAATATTCTTTGGAAAGGCAGATCTTCATTTCCAATTAGTATTTGTCTGTACATTTTTGCGATATCCGCAGTGAAGGCTATCGGGTATGATCGGAAGCGGATTAAATTTGCCAAAATTTCTGTTTGAAGTTTAGGCCCTTTGCATAGTATGTCGTTTAATGATTTTCCATTTGAGGTTTGAGCAGAGGCATCGAATACTACCCGAAGTTTTGTAGTGCTACTCGATTCGTTAACAACCCCATGATGAGGTAAATAATAATTTGGAGTTATTTCGTCTTCCTTTCGTGATAAGGGGGTCATGTGACCTAGACTTTCATATTCCTCCATGAATTGAGAATACTGATTTCTCAACTGAGAATTTTTAGCTAGTTTTTTCTCTAGCAAGTAAAAACGCTGTAGGGCCCTTGTTTGGCTTTCTCCTAGCGTCTCGTTTTCTTTGAAGGGAAGATTAACGCAATATCGTCCAGTAGTATCTCTTTTGACGGATTTAAGAAACAGTTGTTCACACATCTCATCTTCATCTTTTAACACGTGAGGTTTAGGAATGGACTCAAGCTCCCAAAAGTCTTTAAGCGTTTCATTGATATTGTCCATTGTATGACACACCATTGATGCATGGGAAAGCGTTGTATTCTCTACTTTTCCGGAAAGTAGATAACCAATTTTTGTATTTATCGCAACTGGTGCGCCATGAGATCCAGTGACTGATTGTCCATTGATTAGAGTTCCGAAAAGATCTGCGCCCAGTAAAATATCAATAGGCCTGGAGATGTAAAATTGAGGGTCAGCTAAGACTAAACCTCTTAAATGTGGCCAATCTTGCCTTTAGATATAAAAATTGGGAAGAGGGGAAGTAACCTTGTTAACAACTAGAGCCTCTGCCGAAAAGAAATCTGACGAGAAATGAGGCGAAAACTTGAAATTCGTTACATGCAAAGCAGTTTCTGCTAAAACGCCGTTAATACCCACCAACCTGTGAGTTGTGTTGAGCAAAGGTAGATTCAAACGCTCAGCACATTCCCTACTCATTAGTGAAATTTGGCTGGCATTATCAATAAGTGCCCTGCATTGTATTAATTTTCCAGACCTAGATCTTATGTTTATGAGCGCGGTTGACAATAATACGTTACTTGTCATTGTATGCACACCCGATTCACATTGAATGCTGTTCGCAACTGAGACGATTGAATTCCCCGATTCACTACACGGAAGGTTAACAGCATAAACATGCAAAAGTGTATGATGACGTTCCGAACAGTTTTTGCAGTTCAAAGTCAATTTACATGTCTCAAGTGTATGATTTTGTCGCAAACAGTTAGAGCATAAATTATGTGAATTCACTATTTTCCATCTCTCATTTACTGGCTTGTTATTAAAAGTTGGACACTTAAATAATGGGTGCATTTGTTTGCAAATCACGCATGTATTGCCCTTTACAACAACCGCGTTATGTACTATTGGTTTCTTGAACGAATTGAAATCTGCAGGTTTTCTACCTACATTGAATTTAACTTCGTTTCTAGTAGGTTTTGATTCGTTTGAACTGCGAGCTTCTCTTTCAACAAAAACTCTAAATAATTCAAGGTCTGGAATGCTATCGCTTTCAAGAGAAAGTTCCCAGCGTTGTTTGATTGGCTCATCGAGTTTTGTCAACATGAAATTTATTAAGATTAAGTCACTTAACAAACTGGATTCCAAGCCTAATGTTTTCAAATTATGGACGGCTTCATTACAGGTGTCTAATAATTCTAGTAACGTTTTTGAATTACTCACTTTCGTTAACTTAATAGCAAATATTTTATTTATTTGGCTTAATGCTAATTGCCGTTTATTTTCGAATCTCTGACACAAAAGCTCCCAGCAATGACTCAGATTTTCTTCTTGAAATGCAAAACCACGAATTAGTTTTGATGCATTTCCACGTACCGAAGATTGCAAATACTGGAGCTTTTCAATATCTGATAGTTGCTCATTTTTCAAAACAGATGAATAAAATAACTCCTTAAATGATATCCAATTTTCTGAATCACCATAAAAATTAGGGAGATCGAATTTAGGTAATTTTACCAACGAATGTTTTCTTTCTTGTGTTACGCTTTTTACAGTATGAGATTTTTTCTTATCTAATTCTACCAAGAGGTCTAGAATATCATCTTGATACTTCATATATTCCTCAAAGTTATCTTCATTCTCTTTGGGAGAAAAATTTGAAAATATATCTGTCAGTCTTGTATCGTAAGACTGAAGTTTCGTTGTGAGAACTGCGATTCGTGCTGGATCACATAGTTCATCGTCTAAAATTTTCTCCCTTAACCGATTAACTTCCTTAAAGACTTGATCGAAACGCAATTGAACGTTCGACACTTTAGGCATTTTAAATCCTAGAAGGAACGAGAATTGTTTCTTAACGACTAAATTGACTTCTTTTCGATTTAGATTTCAACCATAGGTCGCTCCGGCTCGACGGACCACTTTTATGTTCTTTAAGTTTAAACAACACAAAGACGAATATGAATCGAATGTGCATACGAATGAATAGGTTAGGAATTGTATTGGGTACTTACCCCTATTTCCCAGATAGACTATATGGAGAGGCAAGAATTGAAATACTGGACGCAAAAGAATACCAACTTCAGATAACAATTTAAAACTGGTTTAATTGTATCCTTTAACAAGACATTTGATTGATTCAGCGATTTAAAGAAGTTTGTAACGTGTGGACGGATGCCAACGTCCGACCCCTTTAGCGTCCCAGTGAGAATTGACACGTAGCGTCTTTCTTCCCGTTGACCCCCCCGGAACGGGGAAAAAAGTTTCGGTTCGCATTCGGGGGAGAGGTTTTTTTTGCTTCTTCTGTTTATCTTTCGCTTCCTCCAGTGTGACTCACTCTGGCGTTACTCAACAGGCATTGTACTATATAATGCCCAGGAAATCTATAGCATGCGTGACGTGTTTAAGCAAAGCATAAAAAGTCTATTATTTTAATGTATTATATATACTTTCTCTAGGCATTTTACATAATACCCAGGCATTATACAGAACGACAAGCAATATTTAGGCAAAGTATGGAAAGAGTCATGAAACAACAACGTTATCGCATGCCAACATGCTGTGATTCTTGTGATACTACACCTTGCTCCGCCATAAGATAATAAAGTCTACCCACAAAATTTTATAACATAATTTTTGCCTTGATTAATCTAATTGAGGAGATTTATTGTGCAATATCAATGTTATTAGATTGTGAGTATTAATGGCTTATGAATATTACCACAAACTGATAGATGACTCATGCTGAGGATTTGTCAAAGTTCAGTCTATGTTTCGTTGTAACCCCCAAGACAATTAAAAAACTATGGACGGGTCCCATGATTTGTTTTAAAAAAGAATAAATCATCCACGATATCAATAGTTAAGGCTACTTTACAACCAAATAGGATGTACATAATCAATACTTATGGAAATATACTGTGTATAGAAAATAAGTAACATTCTTGTTGCCCTGATTAAACGCTAGTACTTCACGCTTCATGAGAGTTTTATTCTTCAACATAGTACTTGAAAATGAAATTAATTTCATAGGCTCAGTGAGTAAGGCTGAATTCAGACCGGACGTGCAAGAACAAAGATCAAACGTGTAAGATCCCGTATTTATTCAGACTAGAGGCGCAAGTAATCCTCAACGTCTCGTTTTGTTTCTTGATCGGGTCACTAGAGGGCGCGCTGTTTAATGTTTTTGCTGGAATTGCTTATCAGTTCTTTTATCTACCTACAGTTTGCTCACTATTGTAAACTTTGATTTTTTGTGCGTGAAAGTGCAGGTTTATACTGTTGAGCAAAATGAAAGGCCGAATAGAGTATTTGAACAAGTATCTTTAATGTATACTCCTCCTACTCGAGATGTTTTGTTTACAAGTCATTAAATTCGATTAATAGATGACGGAGCTCATGGTCCTGAAGAGAAGTCTTTTAAATATGTAAATGAAATTTGTAAATCTATGAATTTGAGGAAACAATAGCTCAGAATTTAAAAATCAATTGTGATCATGGTTTATTTCATAGTAAATATCAAATTTAATAAACACTAGAATTCAAAATTATGAAAACCTGGTTTTGAATTGTGTTCATGCTCTCTGACCACTTGTATCAGATTTCACTTGACACATTCTAGTTTGAAAATAAAGCCACTATTCAGTTAAGTTATTCATTACACTGAAGATTTAGGATCTCAGTCTGCACAAGAATTATACCTTCACATGTTTGTTCTCATTCACACCATTCACATGTTTGCACTGGCTAATGGGGTTGGCCTTAAACCCCTCTTATTTCTATTACAGTTGCCTTTGGAAAAAACGTTTTATAATAAGAATATAATGACAAAATTTCTTTGGACCTGTAAAACCTTGTTGCTCTATAGCTGAATTTTTGGAATCCCAATTTTATTCAAGCTAGTTTCAGCAGATGTGCCCAATGTTGGGGCAAAACTACATTAAAGCTGAGATATGTTCCTTGACTTATATGGGGAATTGGAAATTATGACAATTTAACATGGAGGTCTGGGTTTTTCAAGAATTAAAATTGTGGTGACTTATTGGTCGAAATACATTTGTACACTGCTGGCCACCCAAATTGCAACACCAAGAAAGACAAGAGATATCACAACAAAATTTATTTTGTAGATAACATGTTGACCAAGTTTCAAATGATTAAATTTATAGACTTCTGTGAAGTGTGGTTCCTGCCAAAATCAGTAGCCAGAGTAGCCGCCATTGTTGGAGATCACCGCTGCCACACGCCTCGGCATTGATTCAAAGAGACTTTGGATGTGTTCTTGGGGTACAGCAGACCAAGCAGCTTCCACACGTTGCCAAAGTTGATCTGGTGTGGCAGCTGGGGATGTATTCTGGGTCAATCGTTGAGCAACCATGGACCACATGTTTTCTATCGGCGAAAGATCCGGAGAGCGAGCTGGCCAGGGAAGCAATTCAATCTGGCGATTGACGAAGAACCCTTGGACAATGCGTGCCACGTGTGGTCACGCATTATCCTGTTGAAATATGGCTGTGGGCAAGCCCTGAAGGTAAGGAAGGACAACTGGCTCCAACACCTCGGAGATGTAGCGCTGGCTGTTTAAAGTACCGGCAATGCGTACTAGAGGAGTGCGAGAGTGATATCCAATACCGCCCCATACCATAATACCCGGTGCAGGACCAGTGTGGCGGTGCATAACGCAGCTGTTCAGCATCCTCTCTCCACGGTGTCTCCAGACTTGAATCCGACCATCGTGGTGTTGCAGACAGAAGCGTGACTCGTCAGTAAAGACAATTTCATTCCATTCTGCCGTCCACATCCTTCTTTCATCGCATCATTGGCGGCGGAAACGTCTGTGGTTCTGCGTCAAGGGTAGACGAAGCAATGGACGTCTTGCGGACAGACCACTCTGCTGTAAACGGCGTCGAATGGTACGCGCAGACACTGGATGATGCGGTACAGACTGAATGTGCTGTGCTATGGTTCGTGATGTGGCTGAGCGATCCGTCAGTGCCATACGCACAATATGCCTGTCATCACGTGAAGTGGTGCACTGAGGTGGATGCGATCGAACACGTCGGTCCGTCGTACCCTCCTGCATCCAACGATCACATATCCGCATTACAGTTGTTTGGTTTCGTCCAACACGACTACCGATTTCCCTGAAAGATAATCCACAATCTCGGTAGGCCACTATCCTTCCTCTGTCGAACTCGGATACTTGATCAAAAGATGATCGCTGTTTTCTACGAGGCATAATTGATCGTTTTTTTTGAAAAAACCACAAGAAAAACACAATTGCCGTACTTGAAATCGTCGAAATCTCCAAGCCTTAAATAGCGCTTTGAAGTGGCGCCACAGGCGCGCGTGATGTGCGTCTGCACTGAAATTCTAATCATTTGCATATCTCACCTCCGCTAATGCATGTTGTAAATTTCATATTATTTGCATGCTTCCTTCAGGGTGTTGCATTTACGGTGGCCAGCAGTGTATATACAATTGGATATTGGGAATTAATTTAAAAAATGGTGGGCATTGTTTTACGTTTAATTGTGCAAAACAAAAATTGTTTAGAAATAACATTTCTAAACAATTCCCAGCTTTGAAAGAATTTCATTGCCACGTAATATACAATTTTATTGCAAGTAAAACTTACCTGGCTTTTTCATTTGTAAAATTCAGTAAATTCGTATACATAAACACATTTTTATTTGGTTATAAAATTTAAATAACACAAGTTTATTTGTCATCCAGTTTTCTGTTGAGAATATTTAGAAATTGAATTTTAATTGATCCAGTTAATAATTATAATTACGATGAAATTATAATAACAAGATACATTTAAAATATTTCAATTTTTTAAAATATTTACTTTAAAGCAATTAGCAGGGATTTGCAGAACAAACACGTGTTTTTATTTTGAGATTCAAGCTAACTGAAATTAACAAATAGCAAGCTTAGACATTTCTGCTCTGGTACTTTTGAAGTTGATTAAATTTTGTTTATACCATTGAAAAGCAAAAAAGGAATAAAAAATGACAGTATAAAGATTAATTTTGCTTTTAATTTCATAAATATTTTAGAGAAAATACATTTTTCAAGTAAAGTATACATTGGCTGAAGTCTCTTAGAATTTCTGCCATGAAACAGTCAGTGGGATCCATTTGCTTCCTTTTGCAATGCTAATAATTTGGTGTAGAACTTTTTAAAAATAGTTGGATACACATTCCTAGCTGGCACAAATTCACTGAAGCACCTGCAGAAATAACACATTTTAAAGGTTAAGTATTATTTTATCTCAAAGACATACTATATACAAGTTTATTTAGTTGCATCAAGTTGGAAGTTGAATAAAACTTTAAATAGCGTAATTTAGTTTTTAGGATGTGTGTGGAGGAGCTTCATTAACATTTTACAATGATTCTTAAAAATTGCGCCTTAAAATTTGCTGAAAACTATTTTGTTTTCAATGACAAAAAGCATAATATAAGCCATAGTGAAATTGAAATACAATCTAAGAGATATTTTATTAATATTGTACAACTATCTGTTAAAGCACCCAAACAATAGAATTATAGTTCAGTTTTGCCTTTTAAGTAAAAAAACACTTCAACGAGTGAAAAATAATAATATACAAACTAACAAAGAAAAATTAAAAACAATTGCATTTAATTAACTGAACAATAAAATTTGAAATCCTAAATTTTAAGAAGTGTCACTCAAGATAATATTTTCTAAAGTATAGCTCTCAATAAACGCAGTTGCACTTACGAATAGACATAAATATAATTATTACTAAACACTATTTAAGGCCACTAGCGAATTGTACTATGCAATGTAATGCTCGAAGCTATCTGACCAGTAGTCAGATTTTCGGTCACAGGGGATTACAAAAGGAAGCTGATAAGAGGTTTATATTGAGCATATTGTCTCGAAGCAATTATTTTCCCTTTCTAATCTACGTATTTAATGTAGAAACTATGTGTTCTACTCGCACAAGATATTCCGCTTGTGAGCATGCCCGATCTCTATGCATTCACTACCTATAGCACATTACTAAGTAACTGAATTCACTGACCACATCTGAAACAATGAGTATACTGCTGAACATAGGAAAGTAAAACTTGTTTTAGTGTGTTTTTTACCATAGCATTAGCCTTCTATTTAATGTCAGTGATTCAGCAATGCTCTAATGAGTAAAATAAAATTAAATGTCAGTCATTAAAAAATTAAGTATCTTATAACACTTTTACTATGTTATTAACACTAGTATTATGTAAATTGACAGTATTCCTAACAATTTTATTTTATCTAACCATGATACTGTTAAAAGTCGAATGCTTTAAGATGAAACTTGGAAAAATCAGCCAAAATTCCATCTTGATCTGAATTCTGACTGAGTTTTCCCTAACAGCTCTATCTCTTCAAGTTCAATCTAGAAGTTGGATGGGAATTGGAAAAAATTTTAAGATGACAGTTTTTAACATTTTATGGTAATTTTTCAAGGATGTAGTCTGCAATAACAGAAACGACACCAATCCATACCCACTTAATAATATTAACAGTAATCTTGTTTTATGATTTTCAATAATAATGTTTCTGGTATATATGTTGCTACATTTTGTTTATTGTTATTAGATTTTTGATATCTGGAATCTTTGTGGGAAAGAAATTTCCAATATTGTTAGCAGGTAACTACAGTTTTATTGGAAAAAACAGAGTGAGCAGAATTCAGGTTTTAAGAAGGGAAAGAAGGTTTTGGTCTTAAATGGTCTTGGCCCATAATGGTATTCCATTGTTCCATGTTATAGCACGTAATTGTTTCCTTTTTAAGAAATGGGTTAATAATTAGTTTTTTATTTTCTTAGAACAATCTTTTCTTTATCGGTAGTCTGAATTTTATTGGAAACTCATTTCATGATCATTGAAAAATAAATATTTATAAACATACATTCAGGGTGCATACCATTCGGAATTTTTTTTGTCGTGTGATTTTTAATCTTTTTGTACTAAATACCCATTTGGAGTAGGCCGCACATTATTTTAAAGACAAGTGAAATAGAATAATTCGTTATTAAAAATTTCCCCCTGATATTGAATAACACATGCAAAAAAGTAACCAACTCACGTATTTTTACGTACTACCCAAATAGATAATATTTTCAGACATTTTGTTTTGATTTAAGCAGAAAAGTTTTAGGGATTGCCTGAGGAAACTTCTTAGTTACTGAAGCAGCGCAGCTTGTCTCCTTTCATATTTCACCATTCCTATTCCTTCGCCTTTTTGTGTTCGTTCGCCAGTGACATTTTACAATATTTTTTAATTTCATATATTTTATTGTCATAAAGTTTCAAACACGTTTTCTGAAGTTAAGGAAACAACTTCAAGTTTGGGTGAATGCGAAAAGAATGACTCGTTACTATTATATTTTACTAAAAACTGTTTCACACAATTGTTGTATTCGTAATTTATAATTGTTTTCTTTTGAAATGATTTTTGAAATTGCTTAAGAATATCTTTCCAGATAGCTGCTGATATTTTTAATGTAAAATCTTCCAATTACAGTGGAAACAGTCCGGTATTTGACAGAAACGTTTCATAGAATAAACATACCTATGAAAGGGATTTTTATCGGAAATGGTTTCTTTTTGCGCTTTTATAGTTACCTTTTATATTATAATAAATATGAAAATAAACCTCTATCATCCTATTTTCAGATTTCAAACACCGCATTAGAAGAATGTATGATTTCCAAATACCCCATTAGAAAAAGAGAAACAAGTTTAATGTTCCTTAATACAACTTTTGATTACTTAATAATATTTTTATTTTACCTCTTGCTTTGTATATTAAAACCAATATGTAGCGAGTTTTTATCTCCAGAATGTTTTAAAAGTAAATAAAAATGAAAAGTAATATCACTTTCTATAAATGGTAATTGGATGATCTTTTTAATAAAATAATGTGAACATAATCTAATCCCAGATTATGTTCACATTATTTTGATTAAAGATCTGTAAAACTTCAATCTTGATCGAAAACCCCACCCCCGATTTGATTTAGAAATTTTGAAACAGTTGTATTTTGTTATTTTCTGAAGAAAAGTAAACAAATTTTATTACGATATAGAGATAGCTTAAATTTTATTGTAAAGCCTATATATTGCTGAAAAATATTTGAAAATACCTAAATATTAGTCCGGTTTAAAATTTAAAAAATATAAACCTGACCAATTTTAAAATTACATTTAATGATCATTATTATTTCTAGAAACGTATGTTTTTTATTGCTTGCAAGAAGTACTAAAAAATGTCATGCATGAAGTGTATGAAAAGCGTTAATAATATTGAATGGATTATAAATAGTTAAGACTAGATAATCGACAGGAAACGGTAAAGGTATTGGTATTTTCAATTAACGTCACACTGGAGCAACACAACGGGCGAAACGGTAAAGTAATGTTCAATAATTTGTTATAAAGTTATCCTATTTCAGTGTACTTTAAAAAGAATTGTGAGATGCACTTAAGGAGTGCCTAGGTCTAGTTATTTAATACATAAACTGTTTTTACGATTTGATTTAACTAATAAAAAATTATGTATTGCGAAGTTCGGAACTTATTCTTCTCCCAAGTTCATACCAGCTACTTCACTTTTCATATTAATTTTGCAACTACATTTAATCAAGGAAAGTAAATTATACTTGTAAACCTATGTAAAATAAAAGAGAAAAAATTACTTTTAATTTCAGTATCAAGTTTTAACAAATTTGAGTATTTGTATTCTAATCACTAAGGGTATGAAAAAGTTTACCCTTCATTTTTTTATGTACAAGAAAAACTAAATTTTTGTTGTAATTGTAAAGGATTTACAGAATTGCAAAATATTTTGCTTTTAAACATATGGTAATTAATCTAAAATTGGAATTGGCTTGATAATAAGAGATTTTACTGTCATCTTTTTAAATCTACAACAAAAATACTATCGCAGTCAAGAGAGTTAACTTGACCCATGAATATACTGTAGAAGCTATGAAAAAGTTAAAACGTATTTTCCGTACAACTTAAATGATTGCATTTTTCTGTGAAGGAAAAGTAATTATTCTAATTCACTTTTCAAGCAACATTTAACCATTTCAACCCGAGCAACGCCGGGTAATTCAGCTAGTATTGTTATATTTAAATACATATGCATGGAATCCAATTTTATGAAAATAATGATATGGATCTTAGAAATATGCACAATACCATAAGTTCCCTGATTCTTCCTAATATCTTCCTAGGTTTAATCGGATTATTTTTGTAATGCTTCCTAAACTGCTCCCAATGCTTACCATATGGATCCTCGGACTTCCTATGACGTTTCCATGGGTAGCTCTAGGAACTTTCCGGGTAGTATAGAGGAGCATTCTAAGTGGACATTAGATTTCCGTTGGAAGCCTCACGGATTTTCCTGATTCTTCCTAATGTTTTCCTAAATTTAACACGTCCTAAACTACTCACCAAAATTCTCAATTTTCCTAAAACCTTCACATATAGATCAGCAAACTTCCGACGAAAAGTTCAAGGAGCTCCCGGGTAGTTAGTACACAAGAATGTTCTATGCGGACATCTTATTTCCGTAGGTAGTTCCATGGAGGTCCGAAGTAGGAATTAGGCCAGTAAGTTCCTTATTCTTCCAAAACTCTTCCCTAGATTTAACCGATTAACTTTTCCTGGTGGTTCCTAAACTGTCCTTAATCTCTTTCCGATTCTTCCTAAAACCTTCCTAGATAGAACTTTGAACGGTGCTTCTAAGTCCTTAAAGCGGAAAGACAAAGAAGCTCAGCGGGTAGTACTTCTGAAAGGACATACGGAGTCCCTGGGAATTCCTAAACAGCTATATTTTAAAACGTGGAAGTCCTGGGGACTTCCTAGGGGCCGATGCATACTATATAGAACTTTGACTTCCCATTTATGGTACTCTAAAGATTTCCTAGATATGATATACAACGCCTAATTTCGCACATAGACGGTCACAGACGTACTCAATTTATGTTAATAAATTGAGTATGTCTGTTAATATCCTTCAAAATCCAGAGCAGTATTACACAATCAATACCACTCTATATCACATGACTATTCAATACCACACTATATCACATGACTATTTAATACCATTCTATATCACATGACCATTCAATACCCCTTTGTAGAATATTATTCACATTGTATTTGACGATATTACCACATTTTGGTCAAATGCTCCAATTTTATAAACCACCACTTAAATATTTTAACCATCAAGTGGTTTCGACAAGGTATCTTGTCCATCAAGATATGACTAATTCTTCTAATCACGAGATATATCGTCATCAATAATGCCGATTAAATTCCGAATGAAGATATTGCCGTTTTGGATGACGAGATTAAGAACAGGTCAGTTTTTCTACTGACGAGATATCTCGTCCATCAAGATCTGGTTAAGGGGTTTCTAAGATAGCTCGTCCATCAAATCTGTAATAGGGATGCTGTAATAGGATAGTATTGGTTGGTTTGGTTTGTCTCTCTACGGTCATTTTTTACTACAGGTACGTTGGGTTGGGTGTTATGGCACAAGGGACATGTTTGGCCTAACTACACTAAACATAACAACTTTAAGTAACGGACACACACAGGGAAAGTTTTACTGACACAGATGAGAAAAATATACCCAACGTAAACCTGCGCCACCAACAAATCGTAGTTTACTAGCGCAGTGGGCTTTCACTGCTGTTAATTAGACCTGAACGTATTGCTTAAAATAAAAATGCAGGCAACACTAAAAAAATCGATGATATTGTCATTGGGATAAGGATTGGGAACACTCATTAAATTAGATCTAAAATAAACCTTGTTTAAAATGAACGTGTATCTTCTTATTTTCAGGTGACTTGAAATGATTACAATTACCAACATAGAAATATTGTTCTTGATTACTTACCCAAATTTTAAACTAAATGCATCAAACGCAAGACATACTCAAATGCAGAGCGTAAGAACATTAAAAGGAAAATGCTAAGTCAATTACGATCATTGTATTACACTGTGTTTAGTCACATTATTAACGAAAGGAAACACTCGCGACACTACACGCGAACTGCAATGCATTAAAGGAACTATTCCTGAAAAAAGGCATTCTGAATTTAATTAATAGAAAATAGTTTTATAATCGATTAGGCCCGTAAACTTTTAATTAAAATGCTTCTCAAAAGCACCTCTATTTCCCTTAAGGGTTTTTTATAGCACATAATTTTTTCCCCAGGCTAATTCCTCCCTGAAACACGCAATTGCCTATTGGAATAATTGGCATCTGCGTATAGAAAATACCTCTCTCCCCTCAACCCATTCCGTGCCTTTTAAACCAATGTTTGCCCATAAATTTCCGTGATGTCGAAATGAAGGGCCTTAACCCTAACGTGACTGAGAGTTGGGAAAGGCTCAAGATAACTTTTCGTATTAGAAAGGAGCAGAGCAGTTAATTACAACTCGGGCGAGCAGGCGAAAAATTTACGATGGTCGTTTAGTACTTTACATAATGAGGAAATTTTCTTACTGTAATCTGATTACATTCGTGCCCATAACGGAAGGCTAGCGGTTTAGGACTTCAAACGTGACTGAATATGCGATAATGAAAGTGCTGTGATTTATAATTACTCTTGACGAGGAACGGTCTGGTGCTTTTTCTCCTCCAGAATACTCACATGGGGAAAATAAGAAACGTATAGAACAATACAAATATATTTAATAGCAAATAAAAGTAGAAAACAATCATTTAAAATGTTCTATTATATAGCAGTGGGTTTGGCTAGCAAGTTAGCTCTCTTTTCAATCTCCAAATACAATTTTTCAAGCTGATTGGTGTTACGACACATCGTTGTACCATATGCTTTATAATTACTCTTAGTGAGGAACGGTCTGGTGCTTTTCACTTCCATATGGAGAAAATTAGAAACGAAGGGAACGATACAAAATATATGTTATAGCATACAAAAATAAAAATATACATTTTACTTTTTCTATTTTCATAGCTTTGACTTTGCTAGTAAGTTTGCTCTCTGTTCAATCTCCTAACACAATTTTTTAATCTGATCAGTGTTAAGACACATTGTTGTACCAAATGCTTTATAATTACTCTTGATGAGGAACGGATTGTTGCTTTTCCTCCTCCAGAACTTTCATCTGCAGAAATCAAAAAACGGAGGAAACAATGGAAAAAAATAAATTGCTTTTAAAAATAACATGAAAGCATTTGAATTTTTTATTTTATGTCAACAGGTTTAGTAAGCAGCTAGCTCTCTGTGTTCAATCCTATACAACATCATTAAACTAGATTGATGTTACAACAGCTAGTATCATCTATACATATAAAGCAGAGTTGGCGTCTGTCTGTATGTTCTCTATACAAATCTACACCATTTAACCAATCCACACCAAATTTGGTACGCTTATCCTTTGGAACCATGCGAGTAATGCCTAGGTGTGCAGAGAGGCTAAATCAATTCGAAATTGCCATAGGAAAAACATTGAGCATAAAACGATTGCGGAACGCAACTCAGTTTGTTTTACCAGTATTGATCGAAAATCAAATTTTCTAATAAAATTGTTTTACCAGCATTGCTCAAAAAACATTTTTTTTCCGAAACGTTATATTTAAACAATTTAAAATCCGAATTATGTTTGAACTGATTTTTTATTTCTTTCCACAATATAAATAATTTAGGAATATATGAATGATGAAAAATGGATATTTAAAATACTTAATTTTACACAACTTGCATTTTGTAATCGAACACGAAAAGCCAAAACAAAAACTCATTGATGATAAAAGCGTAATTTTGCAATTCGGTATCTGGCAACGCCAGAATTAATGTTTTATTTTATAAATTAGATTTAGAATTCCGTGTTTGTGTATTTGAGTTACGACAAAAATGTTGCGGTCATATTTAAGCATTTCTTTTTTTTTAAATTTGTGTTCTTTTTGTAAATAATTCATTATTGTCTATCAATATTTTTAAAGCGTCTTTTTAGAATTTCTCTATTTCAGAATATTCTCATGACGTCGAAATTCGACACGCTTGCTCAGATCTTTAAATTTTTCAATGACCAGAATGTCGTTTCTGTTTGTATTTATGTGTTCCATTGATTTCCATATTACAGTTATATTATTTAGGAGTCAAATTGTAATGAATTATTTTTATTTTCTGCCAAATACTACTAGCCATGGGTAATTTCTTGGTTGTATATGTATATTTCGACGAACTTTCCTTAAGTCTTTGGTTAAATACGTTACAGTTTTTAGAATTGTTTCATAAAAATAAATGGAAACCTTTAAAGTAAGGTGTATATCTTCTTAATTTTAAATGAATGCTAAAATTAAAATAAAGTTATTCTAAAATAAGACATATTACGTTAAATCAAAGCGGGTAGCCGTACGTTGTAGTTCAAAGATATCTCTAAATTTTGACATATTTTCATTACAAGACGATTAAAATCAATTTAATTTACATTTGTTTTTCATGTTTCATGGGTACTATTGAAAGCTGTACTCCATAGTCAAGTAACTACATCTATCATTCTAAATAGGTACGTGGTTTCCATATAGAAACTGCGTCTCTTAATTGAAAAAAGTACCTTAAGGATTCGATTTAAAGCTAAATATTTCTGTTGGAGGGAAGCAAATTTTAAATACGACTTTGCTGATCTTGGAATAATATCACAGTAAGGAAGTATGTAAACTAGGAATGCTGAAAAATAGAAATTTTTGTCTTAAGTGGCATAAGGTCGAGGTTGCTTACTTGACGTGGAAACTGTGTACTACTTAGATACCCGTGAAACACTAATTGAAAGCAGTGATTTTGTAAAAAGTGTAATCGATTTTTTTGTGAGTTTGCTTTGTCTACACTGATGACATTTGTTTTAAACAGGCTCCGTTATTCTACGTGCGGCAGAATAGAATTTTCAAGAAAAAAATTTGTGCTTCAAAATAAATTAACCACGAATGACGTAACAGTTTAATTTGCCATCCTCTCACAATGATAATGTAATTCGAAAACATCGAATCCATGGTTCAATGGTACCACAAATAATAAATATTGATTGGAAAACTGAGTGCAAGACTATAGCTGAAAGTTCCTCATTTTTACTGAAAATGAACTCGACTGGCATTCGTAATCACTCCAAAACTCAAAATCGACTTCTGAAGTCATCTGAGTAAAAGCTTTTCTAGTTTGTCTTACAGCATTTGTGTGAGGAATATGAAATGGATTATACGGATGGATATATTATGTATACATACCTGCGTCCAAAGTAAATTGTAAAAGCTATGAAAAAGTTTAAACAATGTTAAAAATATTTTCTGTATACTTAAATGATGCTTGCATTTTTCTATGAAATAGAATCAACATTTAACCAATTCAACCCGAGCATCGCCGGGTAATTCTGCTAGTTTACTTTATAATTCTTATTATTGTATCATATAGCTTTGCGAGGAAAGATCTGGCACATTTTCTCATTCAAAAACTTCACATAAGAAAACGAGGATATTGAAATGGGTCAATATATTACAGCCTATTTTTGTGAAAGTAAAAATTTTTTTTGAAAGAAAAATGTTAATTCATTATAGAAACGGATTTTATTATTTTGTTTATTGCTTATTTCTTTGGCTGTAAATTAGCTGTGCTCAATACCCTAATACGATGCTTTAAAACTAGATTGGTACATATTATGAAACCTTGAATCCTGTTCCTTATAAAGTACTCTAGGAAATGAACAGTTTTTGATACTTTTTCTCCTGCAGAGCCTACATATGCAGCAAATAAGAAACGGACAAAACGATAGAAAATACATATTATATAATAAACAGAAGCAAAAACTACTATTTTTAAAATGAAAAATTTTAATTTTTCTTTTCTTTTATAGCAGGGGATTTACGACTGTTTTTTATATCCTTAGATCTTGGGTTTCTAGCTCTGTTCCAATATCCTAATACAATGATTTTAAAATAGAGTGGTGTTACTTCAGCTTATTGGGGTATCATGATGCTATTTGAGGAAGTCTTCTGGTTTCAATCTCTTTGCACAGATATTGTGTTAAATTTCAACCTCCAGCTTCCTTTGCTTACGAAATGTGGGCTTCCATTTTCCTCTATACTAAGTAGCTTCTTCACTTTGAACCCGATTCCTGATTCCCAAATAATTTAATAAGGTGACCGGTTTAGTGATTTTCACACCGTCTTTTATTAGGTTTTGTTAATGTTACATTTTTGTCATAAATAAAATAATAGTTATATATTGCTATTCAAAATCCTGTTAACTTAAATAGATGCTGAATATTTTAAAACCAGATATGTGCAAAGTAAAAAAAAATTTGTTCCCTATAGTTCACTGTGTTTAAAAAACAAAACGTACTCAAATTCTTTAGATATTTTACTTATCCATACACATATTAAAAGCAAGCAAAATATGTGAAAAAATTTTGGTACACAGTTTAGTACTAAATTCTTTTCAAAGTGGGGCGCTCTTGTATCTCGCGTTATTTTATTTTTACTAGAACGGACCCTCTGAGGTCCGTTCTAGTAAAAATAGATAGGCTAGATTATAATTAGCTTATTTACCATATATGGCACCACTATGCAGCATTTTTCTTGTGTAAACCACGTGGTGCATTTTGATGATTAGCTATAAGTTTGTTAGGAATTCTTTGTTATAAAGCAGTTGTTTGGTGTGGAAAAGGTAATATATCCATTTTTATTACGTTAAATATGATAAAAGTAAACAGTTAACCGTAAATTGATTTTTACTAAGTGTTTTTGTAACTTGTTTAGAAAAAGTTATCTGATAATGAGCGACTCTGACGATTTTGAATATGCCAATTTATCAAAAAGTTTCAGCGATGAAAGTGATGATCTCTTGAGTGATGGAAGTGAATCTG
This sequence comes from Meta bourneti, assembly GCA_933210815.1. Taxonomy (NCBI): domain Eukaryota; kingdom Metazoa; phylum Arthropoda; class Arachnida; order Araneae; family Tetragnathidae; genus Meta; species Meta bourneti. Next base: position 62,350,698 of record OW119923.1, on the reverse strand, counting down.
AAGATAATGATGACGAGAGTTTGGCTTTTTTTATGTATTTCAACATCCAGGATCGTCACCGAACCAATGGTCACCGATTACCATGGAAGAATTATTTATATTTTTAGCCATAACTATACTACAAGGTATAATTAGAAAACCTGAGGTGAGGATGTATTGGTCAAAAGTTGAAATTTTTCAATCACCTATTTTTTTATTATTATTAATAATATTTTATTATTATTAATATTTTGAAATTCAAAATAAACATGTAATCAAATCGGTTACCACTTTGTTTGTATAATAATTTTTTTATAACTTTTACCCCACCCCCTAGTCACCCCCCACAACTGAAATTGCAAAAAATAACTTACACTATACCTATATATTCATTTTCTGTCAAAAAAAAACTCGATCATTTTTTTACCAGTTTTTCCGAAAAAAACTCGTGCTTTAAGTGGTTAAGAAAGTAAGCTATAAGGGTATTCAATTATAGTTTACTTCTGTTAGTCGTTAGGAATAATGTCTGTTAATCTTTCAACAAATTGATCAACAAAGAAAAATGAAACACGCACTAAGAAACCATTGAAACTTGCAAATTTGTTACAGGTAATTTCAGTCTTCCCACGAAATTCTATTTTTCTAAATTTTGAGGAGAGAAATTCGCAATTAATCCAAACCTATGGTATCATTTAAAATATAACGACATATAATAAACAAATCCTTTGCAGATATATTAAGTGTAAGTAAACGACTACCAAGATCTATTCATATTGCTTTAATATCCTTCTTAGTTTCAATATCAAGCTAAGAACAATATTTTTTGAGTGCGTGTCTGCACATGACAAGATATACTTTATTCAATTTTACCTCCCAGCGGTGTTCCTTCAAATATATTCTTTCAAGTACATTTTTTTCAGCCGATTTCAGTTTTCTTTCGGGAAAACTATTATAGGATGAGACATATTTATGACAACCAAATTATCTATAAATTATCTAAATTGTAAAGTCGTTTCTTTTTGATAGATTTATGAATATGTGTTGATAGGTAGAAAAAATAGTATATATTCTGATTACCCATTTAAAATAATTATGAATAAAAGATCTCTGTCCACAAATTTTCATTAGAGAAACAAGTTTTTTAATTCAGAATTGATATAATCTAACGAATGTTGCACATGTACAGTCAAAACATAAGATTTTACCCACTATAAAAGTATTAAAAATTTACAAAATGAAAGAACATTTTAATTTAACAATTTTGTTAAGCAATGAATATTTACGAAATGTTGTTATTGAACACATTACAATACTGAATAACGTAGACAAATTGGAAAAATATTTTAAACTTCCTCTGACGCGTAGTACATTACTACTATAATTCATTTATATAGAAATACTACTTCCACACTGTGAAGGTGCATGTTTTGAAATTGTTGCATATTTCGATGTAATACGATAGTTTATGCACTAGTTTTTATTATCCTTTCATAAAAGGATTGGAGTAACTAGAATTTAAAACTTTTCTCAGAGTTGTAGAAAATTCATATTTGGTTCAAAGAATGTAACCCATGCATAAAAGTCACCCGATTTCATATCAGTAATAAAGAAAAGAAAACCAATGATTGTAAACCTTGTACAATTTCACATTTAGTTCACAATGAATAAGTGGAGATATGGAAGTTTTCTCATGAAACTCAATGCTTCATCCAATCTTAAGTGAAAGGAAAAAATACATTTTAGAAACATATTAAACCTCTGAAGATCGTGCAAACACCACCACCTCATAAAATTCCACCATGAAACCTGAAGATTTTTCTGTATGACTTCTAATCAGTTTTAGTCTTGTTGACCAATGGAATCCCAGGTGCATTTCTTTTATTAAGATGCATTTCTTTTATCAAGGTGCTATGTAATTCAAGTACCACGTGATTCGATAGTTGAGTCAATGTTTTATTGTGCTAATGATAATTCCGATCACTTCGAGTATCGCGCCATTCGAGGCTCCTCTACTGGATTTGATGACTGCTTGAAAAATATTTTAATTCAAAACATAAAATCATTACCATTAGTAGGAAATTTGAATCTTAAAGAGATTTTTTGCGGAAGTTTTTATTAAATTTTGGTAAAAAATAAGTAAGCATGAATAGCTCAAATAAATCCACTAAATATATTTTACTTATATCCAAAACGAAAAAAAATGAAAACGAACACAGGTTTTTCTGTTATCACGAATGATTAAAAACTCCTACCATTAAATTGCAAAAAGTACTGCTGAGTTCTTGCGATTTAGGTTCTTTTTAAAAAAGCGTTATTATATGACAGAAAAATGATGCAAGCAGAAATCAGGTAATACCCTTTTAAGTTCAAAATGCACAAAAGGCTTTATTTTAAAAAAGAACTTTCTGTGATTTATTATCTTCAAAATAATTCTTTTTTTTCAGGTAATTCTAATGTAGTGTACAAATTTATAATGGAGATGAGGATTTAAGTATTGATTGAGAGAGGGAATTTAAAGGATGAAAATAAAGCTTCTGTATTAAAAAACTTAAACTTGAGCTTAAGAAAAACAGGATTTTTGTTTCGTCTTTAATTGAGACAAAATATGAAAAAATTAAGAAGCGACGAATATATTTTTGGAATAAAAACGAGGCATTTAGATTGCAATTTTCGTAATCAACATTAAAAACCAAAGACTTATTCAAGCTTAAATAAACTTCATGTGATTTATTTTATAGCTTACACGAAAATCAAATTTTGCATGCATGCAATAAAAGGTTTTTTAAATGAGACTGTGCGATAAGCACAAAAATCTAAAAATGCTACGAATTAAAGAAATAATTATATTATAATCATATATAGCGTAGTTTCACCGGTTCCTGTAAGAAATGTTCAAAGAAAATTAAAATATTCATACGCTTAGAAATATCATTGTATCAGGGGGCCTTGGGAGCCCAGTTGGAAGAGTAACGGATTAGCAATCGGAGGGTTGCGAGTTCGAATCTAACCAAAGACCATCATGTACAAGGAGGTTGGTGCACATGAAATCTGTCGTGGCCTCAAATTTCCTCACGTTGGCGTGGTGTGGAAGTTTGGAGAGTAGGGTGTGACCTCATCATCTGACCGTGGCTCAAAATTACGTGGTGTTGTCCTCGGATTTTTTCCCTTTGAATTTGATACTGGACCATTTCCAATAGCCATTTTAGTTGCTCCAGTGCGACGTTAATTAAAAAACCTACCTACCATTATATCAGGAAAACCAAACAGTACGAAAACCGGTAAATTCAAGACCACTTACTTTGGAGCATATAAATAACAGGTACGATAAATTTTCGCTGTGTATATTTCCAAAAAATATTGTAAAATATGGCACGTTTACTTCTTTATGATATTAATTTTTATAATTTTTAAAGCATAATCTTTAATTACATCATCTTTCATGTGCTGATATTAATATATGCATCGGTGAAACAGAGAAGTTTGTATTTAAGTTTTTCTGTTTAAATTTTTAACGTTGGTGTACGCAATTTTAATATTCTTCGAAAACCAATTCCACAAAATAAAACATTGCTCAACAAAATTAAATTTTTAGCTTCTATATGTTTCTGATTAATAAATGTTCAATAAGAGCTGATTTCAATACATTTTCACTAGCTCATTTTAATGCATTTATAATTATTTAGAATCCAGAAGTCTACTACAAGATACTCTTAACCCGGCGAATCGATTTTACGAGATATCCCGTCCAAGATCTGATCAAATTTGCTAATAATGAAATATCTCGCAGAGGCAAAATTACCCTGTTACTCTATGGGGAATAAAGATTCAAGTAGAAAAAACAAAATGTTTTTTACTTAGAACTGGTGACAGTTTGGATCAGGTGCTTGCATCAGAGCCTGTCACTACAGGATGGTTTTAGACCCGAAGATAAACCACCAAAAGGGTTCATATGTCCACCATCTGTAGTAATGAGCATTTGTAATCGAGACAATTCTCTTGAGTACAACATAGAATATTTGAAATCAGGTCTTTGTAACATTGTTTTTTACACGTATTATTATTTTTAAACTAATATCTTGTCATTTCCTTCCGCACTTCGTTATTCATTAACATTTCAGTTTAGTCCATCTCTCTTGAGAAGGCAATTGGATCACGAGTCTTTGAAAAGTCTATTAGTTGTTGAATTAGGAGACAGGTAGAAATGGTGACAGATCCCTTCTTCAATTGGCGTCTTTAGCACTGATTCTGTTAACAAATTTATCGCATGATTACAAAGTTGGCGAGGGATAAATAATCAATTGCGATCGTCGCACATGTTCTTTGGTTTCTGCATATGGTAAACTCTATTCGAGACGACCTTTCACACCTATTCAGAAATCAACTGACCCAAGGTCAGGCTAATTCTCGTGGGAGTCGAACTATAGTGGGTTCTCGAACAAATATAGCTTTTCGTTTACCCCATATTTTATTGTTCCTGTACACGTGTTGTTCAAACCGCACATTTTCCTATACTACATAGAAAAACTACACGCGTTGTGTCACACTTTCCTAAAACATTATAATTACAAGCTAAAAAATTGCGTAAGGATTATGCTACAAAATTCAGATTAACAACTTTGAGAGATTAAAGGCAACGTTAAAAGGGATCATAACTCATGAGGGAGATTTTGAGTGTAAGCAAACAAACCAGATGGAAGACGGAGATTTTACTCCCGGTCACACAAAATGCTATCGCATGATACCATAGCGGTGCTAGTGCCATTGTGGAATATGAGGAAAAATATGATACAACAGATGATGAAAATCGGCGGATATTCTGGCATAATTTTGCCTTTCAGTCTCCACCAGAGGATATCGGGGGTACTTTAAAATGTAGTTTAATGTCGTTTTAGCGATGGTTGACTTTTAATCGAATTTTCGTTGACCAATCAACTATGGATACCAATTAGAAATTCATTCTGTAGAATTTTTGTCGGCAACGTGCTGAACACTTATTCAAAAAACAAGCCAAATGATATCACGTCGGGAATACGTACGGGGAAAGCACTACCACAAACAATACGTTCCAGGTAAAAAACGCTACCGAAATCTACTACAAGATGCTTTTTTTAAATAGTTTTTTTAAGTATCGACATTTCCAATGAGTCAAACATATTTGATTGAGCAAAGAAGAAAAGTTATCGTCATGTTGTATCCTTTATATCTAATGCTCGGTCAATTAATTGATTAATCGTTTCCATCGTGGCAATACAAGTTCGGATTTGTAAACCATTTTGCGTTACCCTGGTCAACCATGAGGGTCTACCTTATACCTCACATTTTTATCGTGCATTCTAGGTACAACCCGTTTAAGTTATACATTCATTTAGGACGGAAAAACATCCATGCTTTACCCCGGTCTCGAACCAGGAAATTTTCGATCCAGAAGCCAGCATCTAGACAGATCGGTAGGCGTTGTGTGCGCGTATCCGTGAACAATACAAAATAACAATTATCGCATTATAATATTTTTGATGCGGAAGCACATTATCTACTTCCATTATAGTACACTTTTGACCTGAGACATAGCATAAAACATTGTTAAAGTACCTCTAAAGATGAACAGGATTCCCAGAAATAACGGCACAGGGAAATTTTATTCAATCATTACCATCCAGGAAAGTAATAGTTTCCACAATCTTTGTTATAGAGATTTTCCTTGGGAATCTCTGATCACCTAACACTTCCAGGCACAAGTTCTCAAAACAAACATTTAGTATCACCATTAATAAAAGAACCGTGACTAATGCTTCCCAATACCAAAATTACCCGCAACTAATTCCCCAATTAGTTTTAATGTGGAAGCACATTACGTTCTTCCACCATAGTACACTTTTGATCTGAGATATAGAATTAGGCATGGTTGAAATATCTCGTGAAAAGATGAACATGTTTCGTAAAAATAACGGTACAGAGAAAACTTTTATTCGATCACTACCATCCAAGATAAGTGATAGGTTCCCCTCCTTTATTATAAAGATTTGGAGCTCAGACCACACAAATTCTTAAAAAATCAAACACTTAGTATCACTATTAGTGAAAGAAAAGTGACTAATGCTTCTCAATTCAAAAATTACCCACTACTAATTTCCTAAACTTTTGACAAATGCAAACACAGTTTTACGACGTGACAACAAATTCCACGAGGGATCCTATCTTTTAAATAAGATTTAGCGACAATCCATCACTAGTACGAAATTTTGAAAGAGACTGAGAGGAAAGAGAAGAAAAAATATCTTCCACCCCCCATCGAGGCGGGTCAACTGAGTCCATCCAGTTCAGTTTCGACGACCATTTGTCACTTGAGCTGCATTTCATCCATCACTAGTCTGAGGAGACGTTTTCTTCTATAACCCTTGAAAAATTCCTAGAGTTTCTGTATCCTCCAGCTGGCGCTTCTGGATTCTGGTGCGGGGTAAAGTTCATGATTGTGGTGTAAATTAAACTCTTAAAAGAAAGAGCGTCGTGTTGAGATTTATGGTTCGCTTGGCATAGACTGCAAATCATCGTGTCAAGAGAGGAAGACATTCTTTCCATCGGAAATCAAAGCTCTAGGTCTTCGATATAAAAAGCAGGCACCCGAGGAGATGATAGAGTGCTAAGCTATCCGTTTCTGCGATTCGAAGTGATGAACTTCGCACTCCATAAAACAGAGAAGATCGGCGTTTATAAAGTTGGGAAGTGGTCAGCTTCAATAACTTCAGAACGGAATTGAATTGTTCACCCTATAACCTTTAAAGTAATCTACTCATCTCATCGATATCACAGATATCTACTCATATATATATATATATATATATATATATATATATATATATATATATATATATATATATATATATATATATATATATATATATATATATATATATATATATATATATATATATATATATATATATATATATATATATATATATATATATATATATATATATATATATATATATATATATATATATATATATATATATATATATATAGACTACTTTAAACAGAATAAAAGTAGACTTGAAGCTATATATCGTCCGGCTTACAATTATAATATAAACTTTTAATGATTTTAAAAGCAAAAATTTTAGGATATGAGATTTTTATCTTTCTATGCCAGAATATGGTGAGTTTTAGACCGAAGTCCACAGACACAAACATACACACTCAAACACATCACACACACATGATATTTTTTGAAGCTTATACCATTGATTAAGTTGCCAGAATGTATTTGAAGAGAAAAGTACTACATATACTACAGGAGAAGTATATGTACCATATGTACAGCAGGTGTATATGTGGTACATATACTACAGGATGAGTATATTTAGTATATAAAAAATGTATAAAGTATTATAAGTATAGTGAGTATATAAAGGAATATATTTCTTACTATCACTGAAGTGTGAGACAAGATGGTGGAAAAAGTTCATTGAAACTATATGTTCTAACAATTTAGGTGATTATCGTTTGGTTTAGATTAAAAATCATCGCATCAAGAGGGGAGGAGTATTTCTTTCAGAAATCTAAGGTCTAAATTTTGATATAAAAAGCAAGCACCTGAGATGATAGAATACTAAGCTATTCGTTTGTATGATTTGCACTCCATTAAGCAGAGAAGATAGGGGTACATAAGGTATCGAGATCTTCAGGTTCAATAACTTCGAAACTATGGGACAGAGTTGTTTCTCTTAGAGTCAATGACGTGTACATAGAAAACTACTTATTTTCGAACATAATAGGTGTTTACACTTTGTATTTTCAATACATTCTTCTCGATTTATAAAGATGTTGTTCTTTTGGATTATTTTAGTGGCATATAAATGCAATGTTATTTGCATGGATTTTAGAATAGTTTAATGGTATTTCTTTTAAGCGTAAACATTCATTTATATGAATAACGTATTCTTCATGCATTATAGTCTGTTACTGATGGTTTTTAAATGATTATTGATACATCAGATGAAAACAGCAAAATTAGAATTTAGTCAGGTTTAATTATACTATGTACTCAACTTAATTAAAAATATCTGTTACCTTTTGTTTTACTTGAATAGTAAAGAAAAACTGTAGTTTTGAATTCCTTTGAAATCATTAAAAAAACACAAAATGGTTATACAAGATATGATATAGGAAACTAAAATTAAGAATTGCAGCAGTCTAATTTCCTTTAACTTAGATCGAGGTAATTGCAACTACCGCTTTCCGGCCATTGTTTCGTACCAAAATGCAAATGGAAATGTGTGTGTGTTTTATGAGAGTAAAAGTAAAGTTCACCAGAGAATATAAATGCAACTACTGATCTGCTCATTTTTGTTCTGATTCCGTAGAATCTATTCAGTGATTTTTTAGAAATAAAAAAGAATGCGGGTAGAGGAGGTTAAATTTACGTCGCACTAAAACAATACAACAGGCTATTGGTGATGGTCCAGGATCAATCCCCAAGGGAAAGATCCGAGGACGGCACCTCGTAATTTTGAACCACTGTCTGATGACGAGGCCACCACCTGAGCTGCCATGCCACTCACTAAATCTCATCACCACGGAAATAAATAAAATTAGGTAGGTAGTTGAATTTACGTTGCACTGATGCGACGCAACCGGTTATTGACGACGGTCCGGGACCAATCTCGAAGGGAAAAATCCAGCTGATTTATTTATTTGTATTTCGTTGATTTTTAATACAGCGTGCAAAAAATACTTCCCTACGTTTTGATTCATTCATACTGGATTGACAGGAGGACAGACACTTTTTCTTTTACAACTTTCACCGAAGTGATTTGTAAACATACTCACAATCAGCGAATTCGGACATAGGTTCTTTTTCTTCCAAGGTTCATGAATATAGAACTAATGTGATGTCAGTGTTCAGCCTATCTATGAGGTATATGCATTATGATTAGACTATTTAAAATTCCTAAGAAACTACTGATGTACGCAAAATTTATTTCTAAGCTTAGATATTCTTGCATTCCAACATTTCATAACACAATATAAATGCATCTTCGTGTAGGAAATTGAATAGGCAAAGTAATATACGCTAGAAGTGTCTTATATCGACAGTATACGTTCATCTAATCTACAAGAGAAGTTGCACCCATAAAATTCAGAAGAGCTACGTTTTTACATGGTAATACGCTAAGCGCTGCATGTGTTTCGTAAAATGTATTAGCTAGAAAAACAAATTCCTCCACACTCAAGTCTAAGAAAAAATTCTTAAATTACACAAGCGAGGCTTTATGTACTTGTTATCAACCCGTTTCAGAGACCGTAGAGTAGTACGTCCCATTTCCCCTTTTTACTTTAAATTCTCAAACTTTGAAAGGAGTGACAAAGGAATGATGGATGAGAAAAGTGTCCCCCGAGTATTTTTCGACCTAATTTTATAGCCTCAAGACCGTATTCTTATTATTATCTTTACTTTTTATAAATCAGTTAGGGCTGCGCTCTCTTTGCATAAGCGTTAGAGCTCCGGAATCTAAAATGAGTTCTGCTCTTCTAAATGCTTAAAAAATTGTTCTCAAAACATAAATAATTTTTTCAGAAAGACGAGGTTGTTCTTGGATGTATATACTAGACGTGTTCAGGAATTTTTATGAAGATTTATTTATTTCCAGCAGGGATGAAAGTGGCGATTCGCCGTTTACGGTATGCGTCATGTTTTTCGCTGATAAGAAATGAGTTCAATATTCTTTACGCTATGAAATCGCTTCACTTCCGTTATTTTTTAAAAAAATTTTCAATTTTCAATGCCAAATGAAAAAGTTATTTTGGTTCTTATAGCAATTTAAACTCAATACCATCAGAACATGTATACGTTGAGGTATTTAAAATTTACGACGATGCCTTTTAAGATGGAATATATTGGGATTTTGCTTATGTGTGAATAATTCATTATTCACCAACGAATAGTTTGGTAAATATTTTAGAGTTGCTTAACAGTTTGTTTTATTAATAAATTGAAAAGCAATAAAAATTTACTAATGTTATTTCTCTTTATAACTTACATAACAATAAAATGTTGGAATCACTAATTATTCGGATGGTTAAAAAATGGTCAAAAAAATCATTCACTACAATACCACAATTTTGCCATAAATTGATTTAAATTTACTTCCTCACGATTCTAAGAAAATCTATATAAATTATATTCAAAACTATAGTGCTTTAATTAGTACATTTGTTAGAAAACTGAGGCACAAATGCAAGTGTTTTAATCTAAAGGGAAGAATATCTTCAAAGAGGATGCTTTTATTAAAAACTATCCTAAATATTTTAATGTTATGTAAATAATTGCATTAAATGCATTTTAGAAAACAATTGCACCAACTTCAGTTTTATTATTTTGTCTTGTTGAACATAACTACTTGCTAGTAAGCTACAGAGATTTTAAGTTCTGATATTAGATTAACTAGCAAATATGTATTAATATATATATATTCGTTATGCTCACCTCTATAAATTATAAGCTTAATAAATTGTTTTCAAAACGACTTTCATAACACAATGAGTAATGAGTTCCATCAAATGAAATTTATGTAATATTTATTTTTTGAACTGTCTTGACAGTTGCAATGAAACTTAAATTTAAATAGCACTTGGATATTGAGCCCGTACACTTGTCTCTAAAATGAAACCTCAAACAAACGAATTTATTTTAGTTTTTTTAGGGTTTTTGCATATGAGAATGTGAACATGCTTATTATATTAGTTTTTCAGGGGTTTAATAAAAGGGAGAGAAGGAAATGGAAATGCTTTAAGTAGATACACAAAGTAATTTAATAATATTTTCAACTTTCAAGTTATTTTATATTTTTACACAATTTCTCGGAATTGTTGAATTCGACTCCCAAGCAAAGTACATACATGAATTTTTATTCTGTACTTACTTTTTGGCTTATACGATATGAATTGACGCACTACCTTTTGTAATTTTATGTTTTACAATCTTATATTACTTTTCAAATTGATTTTAATTATTTACATTGAAAAGTATTTCTATAAACTTCTGAAGATCTGAGAAGTGAGGGAAGTTTAAGTTTAATTTAAAATATCGAAAAATATGACATATTCATTACTGTGGAAGCTGGTGGTGAATATCTCTGAGATAAAATTACTCTTCTATAACTGTACGAGTTTTAAATAATTTTTTATACTAAGTAAATAATTGGATTTATTGATTGAAGTGTCTAATCAAGTTGAGGATACAGTTAAAACTGACCTCAGGGCGTTACTGTAAATACTTAACATTTACGTTTAACTATATTTTTATTACGATTATTTATCAGGTCAATAATATTTTTATTACGATTATTTATCAGGTTAATAATATTTTTATTACGATTATTTATCAGGTTAACAATACTTGTGTTATGATTATTTATTAGTTACTCGGTTTTACTAACTTGTGGATCAGTAATTATTTTCAGCTATAAACATAAACTAAAACTATAGATTTTGTTAAATATGATTATGTACGTCAACTTATCAGGTTACATGAGTTGCAAAATACGAAATCTTTATTACCCAACAATATATGGCTTTGTTCACTATACGCTTCCCAAAGTTAATTTGAGAACACATTTCATTGGATCTGAACCTACACTACCTCATATTTCAGCTAAGTAATCTGCACACGAATCTATAAAAGAATATAATGGTAATGGTGATATTTGAGAGGAAATTATCTTTTAAATTATATTTACCTATTTTTGTATTATATTACTTTTAGGGGATTACGAAAGACTTAAAGAAGATGCATAATTATCATAAAAATCTTCAGATACAATTTAATCGTTAATATATATATTGTTATTTAAAAGATAGATACATGTAGTGAAATTCGTCCAGAAAATCGAAACTAACAATTTTGGGTATTGCTTCTCATACTGTTAACATTCAAATTTAGTCAATGTAGTCAGTTCCAAAATTTATAAACCCTCCTGGTGGTTTATTTTCGCATCGAAATTTGCCCCATATCGACCAACTTTTGGTGCATAAACCTGTTTCAAACTGTTATCAGTTCTGGGCAAGATAATTTGTTTTTCTTACTTGGATCTTGATTCTCTTTGGAGTACTAGGGCAGTTTTGTCTCGATGAGGTACCTCGTCATTATCAAAACTGACCAGATCTAGATGGATGAAATATCTCGTGCTTAGCATAATTGACCAGACCTTGGACGAAATATATCGTCGGAGTAAGTGTGGGTTAAGTGAAATTGGTTGCGGAAATATTTAAATCACTGGAACCACTGTTCATCATGATAACTGCACGAGAGGAAAGAAAAAGGCTTTTCATAAAGATATTTCCACTGGATACTCTGTAAGGTAAAAGGGATGGTAAAGTTGCAATTATTTTAGCAACAGTGAATGTTATTATTCTATTCATTTTCAAGATCATGGCTCGGTAGTGAAATATTAGATGCTTTGTGGTATTCTTTCTTGTGCCTTGTCATTAATTATTGTCGGACTCATGATGCGAGATTTATACAAGCGTTTTATTATGACCAAAATCTTGTTATGATTATAAAATACAAGAAAATAGGCACACAGATTCGTTACTTAAGCCTATTTTATTGACCCACATATCATGCTACAGGAATAAAAGAATTTACTGGTAAAACGAATTGAAAGAAATGCAATTATTTAATTAAATTTAAAATTATATTATTGAAGCAAATTAATTTTTTGGAGATTTTTCGTAAGATGCCATTTATTAAACAGTTTTAAAAACAGCCCTTTTAAGATATATTCCTTGCTTCATTCGAAATAAAGATTTTATGAAGTATCCAGCATAACCAGAGAGACAGAGAGAAATATCTAAATTAGGAACTAATATGGTTATGATGCCATTCCAATGTCTCGATGAGCACTTCGTAGATCTTTGTAAAAGCACTTCTGCTTGTTCATTCTTTCGTAGAGTTCAGTAAACATCTGTAGAGAAAGGGGCAAAGTAATTTCCTCACTGTTGCTACATCATTTCTCTAAACTAACATGTTTCTTACGATGAGTTTATAATTTTTAAATGTCTTCTTAAAAATAGTCATTAATATCAGAAATTATGAAAACATGCTTAATTTTTAGACATGAATAATAAAAACTAACAAATAGAATATTCTAGTAGAGGTATAGGTGCTTAATCCCCAGCCCTTTTTGAGTTCAAATGGTCTTTTCACTTGAGTCTTGATTATGAAATTTGATGAAAAGAAATTTATCATGAGCAAAACTATACAACATTTTTTGAAAGCCTTGAATATGCATCACAGAATTTGTTTTTTCGTGACTATATCCAGGACAGTTCTTCATAAGTTAACACGGGGATTCTAAAAAATTTATATAGCTGTTATCCATTGGCTTTTCAAATCTCTGAAGGGTGCATACGCGTATATCTTTTCTGTAAACTGCAGTCTTCCCAGTACGACTTCTATCCAGTTTTGCCTATGTTGACCAATAGAGTTTTTCCTAGGATGTTTTAAATCAGTCGATGTCGTTATTTAGCCATGATGTGTGTTGTGGGGTAAAAGCAATACTGCACAACTCGGAAATCATGAATAATAGAGGGTTAAAAACAACTTTTAGCTAACAAAATCAACCAACCCGCAATGGAATTACAAATATTTATTTGAAACGAAAAAATATCAGCTGTCTACTGGCATAAACAACGATTGATTGCATGTGACGAGTGAGCAAACAAGTCAAATCGAACATCTTTTCAGCCTACAAAACTGGCCCTTTTTGCATATCAGTTAATTCTCGTTTTTACAATAGTACTGAAGATTAATTGTAATAAAGGAGCTTTTATAAAGAATAGACGCTGTATTAGAAGAACATTAGATTTATAAACAAAACAAATTTAAATTTTGATGGACCAGAATCAACTGAGGGACTTCAGGCAACGTTCTAATAAGCCCGACTTTTCAAATTTGAAAATTTTCAGGGAAGCAATGTTCAAGATAAAAAAATTATAATGGTTAATCCAACATTCAAGATTCCTTGTTATATTAAACTTTCAAATGTTGAGTACATTGAAGCATTCATAAAATTTGTTGGTCCTCTTGAATGTTGTGTTTTTAATTTCTTTCACTACCGAACATTATTTCTGAGGCTTATCCCTACGTTGCAAGAATCCCTTTAATTTAAGGATTTTATTAATGAGATAAAAGGTAACTGTGGTTTTAAATTACGAGTGTTGATTTCAAAACTTCTCCAGAGGACCCTTTAGCAACGCTCAGCGTGAAATCAATTTCCAGCTCAAATGATTCGAGACAGGAGATCAGGGGTATCCGATGTATCTGGGTCAAAGGATTCCAAACTCTATTTGGCAACACATGCGTCCAACCGTCGCTCAAATGAATGAATGAATGATTTATTCTGCATATAGTCGAAATTGTAGATGGCTGATTACTCTTCATCAATCATATCTTTGTCAGTTAGTCCATGAACGGCAGAGTGAAGGATGATGGGAAGATGGCGGATTAGGTTGGATTAAGGAAGGCGTCCCATGATAGATGGACGGACTGCGGGAGGTCATCGAATCTGCGTTGCAGACGAAGAGGAGATTCTGATAGCAGCCTATAGAAGACTATTTATAAAATCAAGCTGTGTTAATCTAAGGTCCATTAAAATGTCATAATTTAAATCATTTGCTCGTCACTGTTGCAACTCTGTATTTTGTATCTCGGGTAACATTTTTAATCTGCCATTCCTAATCTCCAAATTGTCGAAATTGATAGGTTAAAGCACAGCTTTGTATATGTGCTAGCTCTCAACAGTTTGAGGTAAAGTACTGGATATTTATATTGTATAAATAAAACCTTAATAGATCCAATGATATACGGATGCACATTGCTAAGCAATGTCTCACATGATTGAGATATATTTTCCAGAACTTGCTACTATTTGGACCGCCTTTGAAATAATAGTTTGAAACGTTTTATTATTTGTGTATTGTTGCATATTTTCTTTTGGAATTTAGTTTGCAGTTAACAAGATAGACAACTTTGTTTACTGTTTAAATAATAGTTTGAAAACGTTTTGTATTTACGCATACTGTTCTATAGAAATTTAGTATGCAGCTAACAAGATAGTCATTTTATGCTGCAAATAATTTTAGAAAATATCAAAAATTTTAATTTCACCTTTCTAAATCTTGCTTTAAAACTGCAAGTGTAGCTATTTAATAGTGAAAGGGGGCTAAAATTTCCTTCACATTCGGTTAAATTATTTCAAATGTAATCTGAATTATAAATATGTACTTTGTTGATCTGTCCAAAACTTAAAAAAATTATTAAAGATTTTGGTATTGTGATATCTAGACAATTATTAGTTTAAAACTGAGAGTTTGAAAAGAACAATTAAAAAAATCTCTGCATTATGTTATTGTTTTTCCATAACTGAACCATTGCATTTTGAGTTTTGCACCTTTGTGCAAGCCTATAGATTATTACACGCATAGCATAGCATTTAAGTTTTAAAATTATTTAAGATTCATGTTAAGTAATGAAATAGAAAATTCAAATATTTATGTTTGCATAAGAAAAGTATTAAATTAATACAAGGTTGAAAGGGGCTATGTAATCCATCTGCTAAAATTTCGAACTAAACGTTACACGAAATAAAACTGTTATTGTCGATATTTATGTATATACACATTGTTTATATGCCACAAGAAGTTGAAGGTTAGCACAAGTTGAAGGTTGAACAAGGCTATTCAAAAGTTCTTATGAACATTTAGTAACCAATGAGTAAAAATATTCATGCACTCGAATATCATAGCGGCCATAAGATTGGGATGTGTAACCAGACAAAGCAAGAAGGGTCAAGAAATTCAGAATGATTATTAAGGTTCAAGTGGACTTTGGTCAGAACATTACAAATTACACTGAGAATTGACTCGAGGAGGAGCAAACAAAGGACGAAACTAAAAATGACTACTCTTGGGAATAAGAGGGAAGATTCTGGAGGATTCTGTTGGTTGTGTGATAGCGTGTATTTTGGGGGCCACTAAGAGAGAAGAGACCACCACATATCGGAATCCTAGCAGGAGCTCACCAATTCTGATCAACCCCCGAGACTCAACTCGTCTTTTAATGCTCCACGAAATTTACTACTGACCCTCACCTTAAGCCCTCTGGAATGGACGCATTCTCTACATTTGACAATATACAGCTGAATGCACACAATTAAATAACATGATATCCAACAGACAAGTAAATTTATAAGGAATGTTGATGGATGCGGTTTGAACTCAACTAATTAAGGATTGTAATAAATATATACCCACTTCAACCGCGAATGACTCCGGACAACATAGTGGTAATGCACATAAATATATTTCGTAATGAAAACAATTAAAAACAAAACATTCAAGAGGATCAAAAGAATTTCTGACTTTTTGAATGAGCTAAGTATTTGAAAGTTTAAACATGACCTCTTGAACAATGGATAAACCATAATTTTGGAATATTTTAAAACTTGAAAATTGCTCTCCTAAAAAATTTGAAAAGTGGCTTATTATTACGTTACCCGAATCCTTTCAATTAAAATTGCGATCTGTTAGTCAGGTTGCTTAACACTTTTATAGGACACGACGTGGTATTATTGGCCACTCTACTGTGTTTGAGGGGGTCATACACTTGTATTTCTACCTTTGACTTGGGATCCTGCAGTGATAATCTGTACATGCGACCTCACGAATGCATTTGAGACTAACATCTAGACAACTGTGAGATCTACTCCCTGCTGAGAACCTATCTTGTGTGTGGTAAACGGCAACTGTCCCGACTGCATAATTTTGACGGATGAGTCTCAAATGCTTACTATCACTCTCCTTCCATGTTTACTCTGGTGATCAAATTCAGTGAGTCAACTAATTTATTACAGAAGGGTCCGAAATAATATTTGCTGTGTACCAAACTAAACTTTAAGACACTTGAAGTTCGATATTGCATCATGCTGTGTTAAGCTGTGTTATGCTGTGTGAATTTATTTATAAATCAAACATATATGAGTGTTCCTTACTGTCTGTATAATGATTATTTCATATTATTTACTTTTAAACGATTTCTAATTTTCATAAAAGGCTATCGAACATATGTAGAATGACTATAGTAACAAAAGGACATATGAATTTTGTATATTTATATGATAATTTTATGGACAGGAGGCAGATAGTTTAAATTCAATTTTAATGGTTAAAGTAATGTATGAGAAATTACATTTTCGGAAATTCGGAAAGCTATACTTAGAAAATGAAGTAAAAAATATCGAGATGCAAGACTAGTTTAAATCCAAAATTATAAACTTAAATCTATATTTAGAGCAGCTGAGTTCAGGTATTGAACTTTACAAAACGACAACTTACAAATCTTAAAACCAGAATCAACAACCTTTAGCGAGTAAAAATCCGCCTCGGTAATTAATGATGGTTTAGTCAGTAAAAATTAGATTAAATAACACTATCAGATAAAAGTGCCTGTAGTCAGATTACAATTGAACGATCAGTTTAGAACTGAGTTCGACCAATTAAAATTCATAAATGCTCATTCGAATGCCATTGACAAAGGAAAACAAATACCTTAAATCAACCAATTCACATTTTGAAGGAAAAAAAAACAAAGGACATGGCATTGTGGAAAACAAGACGAAAAATGTTTTGAATAAAATCAAAATGAATTGTAACAAGAAAGCTTAAACACAGTGGCATAAAATCGACTTAATTTGCACGCAATAATCTTGAAAGCCGAAATCAGGAAAGAGTTTTATTGGTAATAGGGTAATTCAATATGTTAACATTAACGTGTTCTTAAGTTCTTTCTAATTTGGTAGAGATTGTGGTTCCAGCTCAGTGATCTCATCATCGAAACCGTGATTCAAAATTACGAGGTGTCTTCGGATCTTTCACTTTGGGATTGATCCTGGTTGGTTGGTTTTGGGGTTTTATGGCGCAAGGGCCATATTTGGCCATGCTGCACCAGACACAGAACATACAGCATCAAGTAATAGACACACACACTAAAAGTTTTACAGACAAAGAAGAGAGAAATACACCCAGGAAGGAATGCACTTGGCAGGAATCGAACCTGCGCCGCCTACAACTCGAAGGTTGCTAGCACAGTGGGCATATCCACTGAGACACGACGGCCCCGGGATTGATTCTGGACTGGTCGTCAATCGTTGTATTACTCCAGTGAGACGTTAATTAAAGTACCTACCTACAATCTATTTGGTTCAAGTAACGATTGTATCACAAGATAGTACCTAGCAAGGTCATCGTTGATATGGGCTCATAGGTGTTATTGATCTCTTGGACTATTTTTGAAAGAGTATTTGAGACAAAAAGAGAAAAATGTAACTTCTGCATTAAATTATGCAAACATAAATTAATGGACGAAATAACTGGTATCCAAATCAAATAGAAATGGATGGTCATATACAGCATAAAAAGTTGCAAATGCTTTTAGTACCAAAAAGTATATATAAAAGGTTATCTCTTATGAGGATTCCTTTCAGAATTATCCCTTTTTTCGGTCATGGAAAATAACGCAAAATTAAATAGCTGGAAACAAAGGCTTAAATTAAACAACACGTAATTAGTAATGTAAAAAACTGAAAGCGTGAAAATATTTAGTTAGAGTTGTTTGAGCAAAAAGGTGCTCTTAATTCAGTTGACGGAAAAAAGGAAATTCGGGCATTAGAATTAGTAACACTGAATACAGAGGGGAATTGAAGCGTGAAGAAAAATTATATTTTGTCCAAACAACGCTTTTAAAAATGAATAAAAATTCACTTCTCTCTGCTTTTGATAGGATTGGGAAGCAAAATACGTGTCATAGCAATTAACACACTAAGAAATCGATAATTATGGAAATTTGAAACTAGGAAAAATCAAACTAAGTAACAGAATATTATAAAAACCTAAAAAGGAATTGAAGAATCCAGGCCTCACTAAAAGTCAGTACAGCTACCAACAGATTTTAACACGGTACATATGATAGATTTTTATTCAAGAACTTACAGAAAAAGTAAAAAATAGGGAGTTTTCATAACTTAATACGAATATATCAGAAAATATTTTAAGAATGTGATTGCTATTAATAGATTTGATCCAAAATTAGCGAACATATGACATGCTAGCTCATGGCATTATTTGTTATGAATAATGATTCAAAATCCCATCTCGTAAGCTTTTGATGGGTTTATACTTATATATCCGTTCTGAAACTTACCGCTTTCCCTAAATGACATCTAAACAGTTTTGAACTTCTTGGCCAATAGAATATTTCCTGGATTATTTCAATCAACATATTTGGTTATTTAGTCATTAGTTATTGCTGTGGAGTAACAAAAGTATTAGAAAATTTCCTGATGCCAAGAGAGTTAAATGAGTCTTAAAAAATGTAAGTAAATTAATTATAAAGTTGACCCAGATATGTCTTCTAAACATATGTATCAAAGTGGTGCATTTATTTCAAGTTTGAGTAAATTATTTTAGATGTATTTGGCAATTAATTTTACTTGTAAGAATTAATGTAAAATATCTATCAAATACCGCGCGTTCCCAGGACCATATAACTATTGATGTTCATACAATTTTCTTTGTATTGGGAAAATGAAAAATGCTAGAAAAGATGCAAGAGTGTTGATGAGACAGAAATATCAGTCAAGACATAGTAAGTCAGGTTAAAATAATAGTGTTAAATCTATAAAAAGTAAAAAGCATGGTGCTTTCTTTGTATGCTGTTTACAAACCCCTAAACACTTTAAAAATTTTTTGGAGATTATTACAAGAGCACAATCTTATACTGCACAGCAGATATATAAAAATTAATCATAAAAACAAATGTATTTAACGAAAGAATGCGATGATACTTTCTATAGTTTGAAAGAAATACTTTTATAGACAGATTTATTAACAACCAGATATGCCAAAACCATTTATGTGAAATAAAAATGTATCTGGAGTAGGTATATGTGGAATTTTACTGCAATAGGGGAAAAAAGTTACTCATGGCCAATACAATTATTAATTGAGACTATTGATTGAATTTCTGATTTATTTTCCTGAAAAGCAAACTCCATTCCTTAAAACCTGAACCGATATCATTAACTGATTCAGTGATGCATTGCATACATTGTTTTCAGCTTTCTTGTATAAAAGGAATCTATATTATATGAAATAGAGATTGCAGCAAATATTGAAAATAGATATGTCTAATGAACTTTTGTGATTTCTCATATAAAATGCCTGATCGATAAAAGGAGAGACATAAATAAGAAAAGATGTAATTACTAATTTCCTTGTTTAATTGTTAACACAAGTATGTATCTAATCGTTTTTCATTGGATGATCACTCACAAATTTGATATTTAAATCAAATTTTGAAACAGTTCAGAAATTAAAATCCCTAGTGGTCTACAGTAGGGATTTTAATTTCTGAACTCAATTTTTAATTTCTGAATTTCAAATTTGTGAGTGATCATTCAATGAAAAACGATTAGATACATACTTGTGTTCACAATTAAACAAGGAAATTAGTAATTACATCTTTTCTTATTTATGTCTCTCCTTTTATCGATCAGGCATTTTATATGAAAAATCACAAAAGTTCATTAGACATATCTATTTTCAATATTTGCTGCAATCTCTAGAGATATTTTAGAGGGCCATTATAAAAGGAATAGAATTTCCATGGGTATTTAAGTGGTGCGTTACAATTTTTTAAGCATAGCTAGGAAACGTTGCAACAATTTTATCATGGAGTTCTACTACGAAGGCTATATATGCATATGTAACTGAGTAAAACGCTTGATGACACTGGTGGGTGTGGAGCTCGGGTGGAAGTAGCACACTAGGGTAAAATAAATAGCAAAGTAGAAACATAACAATAGTAATAGCAAAAGTGTACTACAGATCCTTGAAAGCGAAAACCATCAAGACATCGCTTAAGCAATTTCATCAACGAGCGATTGGAAGATATGAAGGCGAGAAACATATTTGGTGATTGCAAGCATATCTTTGTGTCCTGTTGGTAGTGAATAGTCTATGCTAATTAATATTTAGTACCTTCAATTATATAACTTTTGAGTCAATAGTTGTTACATGCTGCTTCTACTTGTATAAATATCTAATACTTAACTATTCTAGATGACAATACGATCTCTCAACCAAAGATGGAATGTGCTCAAACCTTTTTTTAAGAGTTTTGAGGCATGAGATGATGAATTAGCAGTTAATAACCCTAGAGTCAAAACTTGGTGAAACAGCCTTCTTGATTAGTGCATTCCGCGTACGGGAACTCTTTGAAGGGGTCCAGTACCCGGTCGTTCATGCTAATAGCAGTTACACCATCTGGATCTACCGCTCGGAGGAGCCAAAGCATGATATCTCGTTAGAGTATTGACTACAGGACGTATAGTATCATACTGAATGCGTCGAAACTGATTCAGGAGATCGAGCTTTGCACAAGATGACCTGTAGTATGCGTTTCATTAACTGCTGCTCACAGGAGGGAATTATTACGTCGGTCTCGTTGCACAGTGAACCCGGAGCATGGGTCGACAGTTCTCTGCATCCATGCATTACGCATTGCCTTGCAAATCATGATTCGATTCTCGACCAGTTGGCATGGCGAGAGCCTGTAATTTGTAGGTAGAGGCTGTACAGTATAGAACAGATAAACTGACCTGCAAGTCCTATTGGGGTCTACTTCGGTATTTATGTGCATGTTCGCAGGTACAATTGGACATTATGTTCTTTTAACCCTCCAAGTGGTTTTGACGAGATATCGTGTCCATCAAGATCTATACAATTTTGCTAATAGCTCGTCATCAATATATTTTGATAATGACGAGATCAAAATCTTGTCAGTTTTCTTCTAATGACTCGATATCTGGTCCATCAAGTCAGTTTTGCTAATGACGAGATACCTCGTCGAGACAGTCACCAGGACGGTTAGTGTAAGACAATTCGCGAATGTATAGTCACTCTCATGAAAAATATTTAGAATCCAATCGACTATCTAATGAAATAGTAGGAGAATGTGCAGGCAGCTTCATGCTATTTCTTCCTATTTCTCTGTTGTTCCCGTGGTATTGCAGAAATTCAAATGCTACTAATACAGGATTAATTTGATGAGTGTGATGAAAACATAGTTTGAGCTTCCATATCATCTCAAGTTGATTCCTAAGCCCATGTGAATTATATTTCTGATATGTTATGATAACGACTTCTTCCACTTGCTTTGTTTAATACATTAGTAGACCTACGTAGAAATATAAGGTGAGATTGTTACTGATATGAAGATTAGGACTGCTTCACCCGTAAGTTACTACCGATTAAAACAGAGGTGTTGTGATCATGGAATACCCAGCAAGTTTTCGGGACTTGAATGAGATTGAGGATCTATGTGACTATACTAGACCCTTTCTAACACAGCAGAATATCCTTGCACAGCAATACAACAGATTACGACCAAAACTTGTTGACTCATAAGTTTATTATCCAAGATATTGTGAGACTATTGAATTATGGGGAATGATCTGATCACACATCCTATTAACTCTACGTCCTTTTATTATATATAGGTAAAGGAGGTACAGATGACGTACTGTGTAAGATGACGCAGTAGTTATTACTCGGATGCTGAATGAGTACTCGTTGAAATTCTCTTTTTTTCTTAGTATTTAGTAGAGCTTCAGAAGTGGTTTAGTGGGGAAAGTTGAAAGTTGTGCCGTGTTCACTGTGTTATTAAAACACAGCTTTTACCATCGTCTGAAGAACTGTAAGTTGAAAACTTCTTGTAGCTTTAAATCATGTATATGACTTTTGTTACCTTTAGAATTTTAATTTCCATTGTTTGTTGCTGTTGAGGAATAGTTAGATACATTTAGAAGTAAACTGTATGATATTGACCACATTGCCATTTTTGTTACCAAATGGATGAGTGCCTTATCTTTCTCTGACATTTGATATAGATAACGCACCTATTGTCAGGGTAAGATGATGCACTGTTGTTTGTTTGATTTTGAGTGGAAAGACATGAGAGTATTTCTATTGTCATTTAAAAACAACAATCATTTTGGTAACATACGAGGTTTTTGTTTATTATTTTTTTTACTTATACCAATTTCCAACTTCATTAAATCGATTTGATACCATCAGTTTATTCTCGGAAATGTTCCGAGATACCTAGACCTACTTGTTCCGAAGAAGCACCAAAGCAAACTGTTTCTCGTATACGTTCTGGAAAAGAATCAGTATTCGTGCAGCATGGTGCATTTATAGTGTACTAGAAACAACACAAAGATAGAAATATGGATATTTTTTCAAGGGTTCATTAGGACCAAGTGGCAAGACAATTCTGTGCCCTCTTTTTTCTTTGTCTCACAAATTGGCTTAAATGGCGGTTGATATGATTGTTTAATCAATCTCACCCACCTTTTTTATTTGTTATCAAAGTATTCAAGGAGAGAATAATGGAAAATGACTTGCTGATTGTGTGAAAAGATCTGCAGAAATAGGATTTGGACTAGAAGAGAAGACATTAGGAAGCTTACATTAAGTTTTCATCAAAAATCTTGTGTATTAAACCCCCATTCATCCCAGATCTATAATTAAAGAAAATTACAATTATGGAAGTTTAAGACGAATCAAGAACCCACAAAAATTCATATAAAAAGAACTCCAATAGATGCCCTTAATATCGGAAAGATATAGTTCTACTAAAAAATATGTGAATATATTGAATGTGCAAATTGAAAATTATGGATCCATGAAAGTTGCTCATTGTATGGAACAAATTGTAACGAGTGTGAGAAAAAAGTGCAAGAAAAAGACATTAAAGGACTGATTGGTATTGATTTTATTCAAAACAATTTTTACTTTGCATTTTATTTAAATTTATATTTTTTATTCGTGTTATGAGTTATCAAAAGTGCTCTATCTCACCTTCAATTTAACGTATAGATAGCACAGTGACATGTCTTTTTCAAAAACTTTTTTGAGCTGTTATTTTAATTTTTATCAAACATATATGGTAATAAAATAATGTACTTTTCAATTAAAACGAAAATTTTTCGAATATTTTGTTTCTTGAATTCACAGGAGCCAATTTTCTTGAAAGTGCGTCATCACTCCCTCACTTACCTTCAATTAACACCCTTCGTTCCATGTTACGTTTTACCTTTGTTTTTGTCTGCGTTTCTGGTGGTTATGCAATCTATTTTTAAAGAGCTACAATTCGAATGAACAAGAGAGTTTGTTCATTCGATTATGGATTATACTATGTGGTGTTGTCCATGTTTTTCCGAAGGCAATTTATATTGAAAATAGCTGTAGGCGATTCGTTATATCCATAGCTTAGTTTCACGGAACACGTAAATGCAAACAAGCAAAACGTATTCATGTAATCTCAAACATAAAGTTTAGTGACTAATAAATACGACAAATCACTATTGTAGTAAACAGCAGAAGAGCTGGAATTGAAATTATTAAATCTAAATCAATGATGAAGATTTCAAAGAGGAGTGATGTGTGCGTGTATATATATATACACGCACACACACACACATACACACACACATATATATATATATATATATATATATATATATATATATATATATATATATATATATATATATATATATATATATATATATATATATATATATATATATATATATATATATATATATATATATATATATATATATATGTGTGTGTGTGTGTATATATATGTATATACACGCACACATCACTCCTCTTTGAAATCTTCATCATTGATTTAGATTTAATAATTTCAATTCCAGCTCTTCTGCTGTGTTGTTATCAGTGTTGTTATCTTTACACACACACACACACACACACACACACACACACACACACACACACACACACACACACACACACACACACACACACACACACACACACACACACACATATATGTGTGTGTGTGTGTAAAGATAACAACACTGCAATGATCTCATTGGCAGAAAATTTGAAATTATGCACTTTTCATTCATTTCGATATCAACATGATACTACGACATAACAACATAACATTACTTACAAAATGATGTTTTCCAAGTAATAAACAAGAATGGATCATGTGACTCTAAAGTTGAATTTTTAAAAACTCAATTTATTCAAGTTGTTTTCTGCAGAAATGCCCAATATTTTGGGCAAACACACTTTAAAGAAATAGGTTCGTTTATTTATTTTATGTATTGTAAAATATGCCAATTTAACTTGAGAGTTTGGATATTCTAAGAATTCAAATTGTAGTAACAGGGTATTGGTTGTAAATACATTTATAATATACAATTGGATATTGGGATGATGGGTATTGGTTTTACGTTTCTTTGTGCAAAACAAAAATGGTATAAAAATGCTTCAAAACATAAGTCAAACATATATAATTTCCCAACTTTAAAATAATTTCATAGCCATGTAATATGCAATTTTATTGCAAATAAAACACGCCTGAATTTTTTATTTCTAATTATTCAGTACATTTCAAAATATGAGTATTCAAACAAATTTTTATTTGGTTAGGAAGTTTAAGCAACACGAGTTTATTTGTCATAATTTTTCTCTTACATTGAGAATACGTAGAAATTTTATTTTATTTGATCCAGTTAATGATAATTACCATGACATAAAACACATTTAAAAGATTTCAGATTTGCTTTATATTTATTTGTAGCAATTAGCAGTTATTTACACAACAAACACAGGCTTTTATTTTAAGATTCAAGCTAATTGAAATTAATAAGTATCCATCTTAGGCATTATATGTAGTGGTCTGTTTGAAGTTGGTCCGTTGAAATTCTGGTTCAACCATTAGAAAAACATAAAAAGGAATAAAAAATTACAGTATAAAGATTTATTTTGCTTTGAATTTCATTAAAATTTTAGAGCAAATAAATTTTTGAATAAAGTATATATTGGCAGAAGTCTCCCTTAGATTTTCTGCCAAAAAGAGTCAATGGAATCCATATGCTTCCTTCTGCTAATAAGCTGGTGTATAACTACTCTTTCCTAGCTGGCACAAATTCACTGAAGCATCTGCAATAATAATAAAATTTAAAGAAATTTGTTCTCAAAGACATACTACCTACAAGTTTATTTAGTTGCTTCAAATTCATGGAATAAAACTTAAAATATCATAATTTAGTTTTTATGAGGTTCGTATAAGTATTTTATTAGCATTTTACATTGATTCTTAAAGTTTGCTCCCCAAAATTAGCAAATACCTATTTTGTTTTTCAGTGAAAATGCCTAACTTAATTCAGAGTATAATTTAAAAAATGTTCTAAGAAAAATAAAATGTTTATCAAAATGCACGATAAATTGTATAACTGTAAGTCGCACCCAAGTCGCACTCAAACAATATTATTATATTTCAGAAGTTTATCCTTGTAAGTAACAAAACACTTAATCAAAATACGAACAATATAAAAACTGAAAACGAACAATTAAAAAGCTGAATTCATGTGATCAAAATTAAAATGTACAGAACTAAATTTTGAGAAGTGGAACTCAAGATAATATTTTATAAATTATCTGCTTTCAGAAATTAGTTGCACACACGAATAGACGTAAATCAACATTATTAAGTACTATTTAAACCCAATAGTGAATTATAATAGGCACTGTAATATGCATTGTAATATGAATTGTAATATGTAATGCTATCTGACCAGTTGTCAGATTTTGGTACGACACAAAGGGGATTGCAAAAGGAAGCTGATCAGAGCATATTGCCTCGAAGCAATTATTTTCCCTTTCTACTCAACGTATTTAATGTAGAAACAATGTATTCTACTTGCACAATGTATTCTGCTTGTAAGCATGCCCTCATCCCTATGGATTCGACTAGTTTTGCCATGGTTATTAGGTAACTGAACGCACGGACCACAACTGAAACTATGAGTATGCTGCTCAACATAGGAAAGTAAAACATGTTGTATTGTGTTTTTCTGTTGTATTGACTTTTTAAGTAGTTTTGTAAGTGATTCAACAATGCTCTTATGAGTAAAATAGAAAATTGTGTGAGTACTTTTTCAAGTAGTAATCACCAGAAAAAAATGGACTATCAACATAGGAGGCTTAATATCATCGGACATAAAATATTATTAAGTATGTTCTGCAAAAAGGTATTTATGCAGAGGTGGGAATTTACCAGTAATATGTGCATGTTAATGCCAAAATCGTAGTATAAGCCGAATCTGTGTATTGAAATTATTACTTCTGTGAAAGCAGGGTTAGTTTTACTCTGTTAACTAAAAGTGTAATGCTTACTGAAACCTCTTACAAATAATTGTAAGATGATTTACAGTGAACATTGCACTAACTTTGAATTAAATCTTGTTACAAAAATATCTTACAAATATCTTTGGGAGAAGGTGGTAGTGGTTCACAACACATTATTAAAATATAAAATGTATATAAGTCAATATATGGCATTCGAAACTGCATATAGAACTTGTTAGTAGGAAACATTGCATTATTACTATTAGACGATGTTAACATTCATAAATACATAGATTGAACAGACAGAACAGTAAAAATTTTAATGTGCATTACAACGACGACAACAAATTTTATATTAAATCTCAATCAATTAGACTGAATATACTTTGACCAAAATTTTCATTTATAGGCATTCAAGAGTAATACTGGTAATACCAATTCACTGGTAATCGAGGCTATTTAAAGAGCCTCGTTTATGAATGTAATGTTCCTAAATTTCTATGAAACTATGTGTTCCATAAATGACATAAGAGTTTCTACCGTTAGCGCTTCGAGTGACATACTGAATACTAAATCTATACATCCTATGGAATACCGTTTAACGTATTACACGTAAAGAATAATATAATATTTTAGAGAGGAGCAAAATACTAATATATCAGTTATAAGTATTAGTAAAAGTTTCTTTCTGGCATAATTATTTGAAATGCATATTCCTTTTACTCTATACGTGGGGATCGACTAATCTTCTTCGAAACTTTTACGCAATCAAAACTTTTACAATGCCCCATGGAAGATTAAGGTATGAAGATTTCATCTGGTAAAAATTTTAAGAGTTTGGCAAAACTTCGTTTAAGTCTCAGCTTATTAAAGGAAGTATAATCTCAAAGGACCTAAACTAGAATATTTACAAGCAACTTTATCCTTTGCGGCACAAAAATTTACTTCCAGATGCATTACTTAAGCACCGAAGAAAATGTTATAATGAAAAGAACCAATTTCAACGTAATTATTCTTTTTATAGGCTGAATAATGGTTCTATTTATGGGAATTAAATTATGACACTTCTGGAAAACATGATCAGCCTTTATCCATGAGAGATTCCAGAGTAACAAAGCTAATTTTAAATTACTGGTTCAGTGTCGAGAAGTTTCTAATGATAAATAATCTAACGCTATATTTTACTCAGCACCTAGTTTAAGAGATTAATCTGTATACAATGCTTGTCATTGTCTCTTTAATTCAGCTAGCTTTTCCGCTTGACAAGTTATAACCAACGTCTCACCTCACAGAATACTTTGCGGCGTTCTTTATGTAGATCAAGTTGATAAATATTATTTAAAAGGATTCTTCAAGCGGTATTAGGGCGCTTGGTGTAGATACATACGTTCAAAATTAGATCCAGTCCTTGAATTAATTTGTTAGAATTATGAGGATGAAACTGGGATTCGTTTATATTTATTCAATTTCTGTACCGAAATATTTTGAAAGTATTTAAACTCGGTTGTTTTGAAGAAAATATGTATTCTTGTTGATATTTTGGATTTCAAATTAATTTATGCTTTAAATAATAAAATTTTCGAAATGAAATATATATTCATTTCCCTAGTTTGGTGTAACATTCATTCTTAACATGTTGGTAAGTGTATTGTGTATTGTGTTGGTAAGTGCATAAATTTGCAGTAAGTGTATTGTGTCATCTAATGTTTCTGTAGTTTCCTTAAGGAATAGTTGTCAACTTACTGTAAATGTGTGGCTTATCAGTTTCTTTTCATTTATTTCATACATAAAACTGACGATTATAAAAACAATTGCACCAAATATTTAGACAGAATTATGATAGTTCGGAAAGTAGTCGTAATTACTGTCTATTCCCGCATAACTTGATTCTTTTCATCACCTTAATCGATCAACAAGTAGTTCATTAAAAAGCAATTATAACGCGTAAGATCATTTATAAATGTCTTTTTATTCTTGAATCTTGAATAAACAGTCATAATATTAACTGGAAATAGGTTTTAATGCTCGACGTAATTGATTCTGCTGTTTTAAAATTTTGCAAACTGAATTGTGTTCGCCTGCAAAATATAAATAGAAAAAAGTTCCTTTAGCAACGTATATTGACTTGGGGCAATAAATGTGATGAAAATGTAAAAAATAAGGTTTTTAACAAATAAATCCAAACTTTTCCAAAGTGCTTTCTTCAATTGACTGTCTTTTTAAGTAACTGTCACCACCACTCTTAGAATAATTCTTTATGCTCAATGCTTAAAATCTTCCTTGGTAGAATCGGAATATAGTTGTAGCGCTGAAAATCGTTGGTTCGGCAATTTGGTATCATTACTTTCGAAAGTCATTTATCAATGGAGTTTTCCACCCATTCGAGCATTTTATTGTTGCTTTCGGAAAGACGAGAATGTCTGCATATACGTTAGTGGCGAGGCTATTATACGCTAGATGTATGAGACTCCTGCATTTCCATTCACATTAATAAAAATATGGCTGTCTGTAACATACTCTTTACTGCAAAGTGGTAACAAATGTATTCCAGTTTATCTACATATATTTTGCTGAGGTTCCATTATCTGTAAAATTTAGTAGAGGAACTATATTTAGTTCATATTTAGATCAATGGAAAAGTTTCATCTTTTGAAAAATTGACTGATAAAACATTGTAGTGGAAAATTGAACTAATTTATGTGTAAAATTTTTAAAAAAGTCTAGCTAATAGAAGTAAATAACTTTCAAGAATGGCAAAGAATGCTGAAAAAACTGGTATTTTAAATTGTAATTATTTGTTGGAGACAGTGTTGGTACAGTTTGAAATCTTGAATGATGGTGAATGCTAGTACAATAGTTAACGGATCAGTAAGACATAATTAGCTTTTAAGGAACCTTATTGTAGAGAAAACAACATTTAAATATAAATAGTTCTTCGACAAATTTTAGTGGCTCCCCGCACAAAAATTTAATACCTGCTGTGGCCATATGGAATAAAAAGGACCTTTTCACTTCTAAATAAAAAGTGTAAGTGGTAATAGTTTCGTACCCATTGTCTACTTTTAAAACTGATTTCGGAATGTCACATATAGCCAAAGATATTGACATATTTTCCACTTAAAATTATTTAATCTAATAGCTAAAAATCATAAAGGCATAACCACCACTAAACTTCACAAAGTAAGTGTTAAAAACAATTCTAACATGTAAGATACTCTATTAATGTTTTTAAAATTCTGGAATAAACATTTCTAATATTGACTACCTTCTAACAGTTCTAAAATTATTATGCTATAATGGTAATGGCAGTTTTACAAAATGTAAGATTTTTCTTATTAAGTTAGATCCTCAACTAGGAGTTGTTTCACAGGTAAAATATATTTTAATTTTCTGATGTTAAGGAATTTTTGAATATTGTTATATTACTTCCACTACCCCTCACATTTATAATAAGGATCTATGCCTATTCGTTGAAGAATCCTGGAAAACTTGGATTGGTCAAGATGGATAAACGAGTTAGAAGCCATGGAGGATAACTGCAGGTTTCATTGTGAAAGAAGACGTCCTAAATGAACACAAATGGTTTATAAAATAGCGTCAAAAGTATTATTAAATCAGTTTTGGGATATATCAGTTGAGATAACTATTTTCATTACTTTTTATGATTTGCTTCGAGAGATATTGAATTTAAAGGAGTAAATTGAACAAATAGAATGTGTATGGATTTATCAAGGTAATTGGACTGACTTCAACATGACTAATGCTTTACGAGACTATTGATGGTATGTACTTGTAAACATCATTTGACGGATATATCTATAGCTTCCAGGCTCTTATGAAATATTGACACTATACAGTGGATCTGTTTCAAATCGAAACGTTAATCATAAAGGGAACTTTGGAAACAATAAGATGAAAGGGTGTTGGAGTAAGTGCTTAGTTTATTTCTTAGTTGTTTCTATTACAATTATATAATACACCCATACATTTTAAGTGCACCATGTTTTATAAAATTACCAAATTTAAGTTATAACAAATTAATACTGACTTTGAGTGTGTTCAACATAGATTATAGCTGTATTTAGTTTTGAGTTAGATTAATTTCGTTACTATGTGTAACGAGCAGTTACTATAGTATTAATTTTGTCATACTGTGCAAAGATATTAAAGCTAAAAGTCCCGAAAGATTTCAATTATTTGTTTGATAACAATTAACCCTCTGAGATGCATGCATTATTCCACCATGCAACTTGCTGTTTTTCCTGCATGATTTCTAACCAGTTTTCGATTTCTTGACTAATAGAGTTTTCCCCAGGATTCTTTCAAATAATAGATGTGGCTATTCAGGCCTTATGTATGCTATAGAGTAATAGCAATAATATATTACTCAGAGATCTCATGAGGAGAGAAAGGACTGGATGCTTTATAAAAAAACCAGAAAAATATTTTTCTTAAATTCTTGAAAAACAAAACAAGAATTTGCCGCATCAACCATCCTGATGGGTGATCTCGTCATTAGCAAAACTTACCAGATCTCGATGGAGATTTCTCATCATTAGAAAAAAAATGACTAAATCTCGATGGAGATTTCTGGTCATTAGAAAAAAGTGGCTAGATATCTCTTGATCACGTCCTCATAAAAATAGATAAAATCTTGACGACGGTAGATCTTGTCATTAGCAAAATTCATCTGATCTTGATGAACGAGATATCTCATCGAAACCACTTGGAGGATTAACTAGATTAATACTTTGATACAATATGATTTTTTTATTCAATGGTTAATTAGTGATATTGGGAATAGTTAAAAAAGTGGCCATAAACAGAACTACTGTGTTCAATTTATTTCATATTTGAATTTAGAAATTTTCTCAATTCATTCTATATTAGATTTAGACCTTTTCTCAAGAGCGATCTCGGAAAATTACTCCTGCCTACAGCACGTTCCTTAGAGACTATTCCAGCGCTTCTGGATTTCGGGGCTGATAGAAATGTTCAGACTGCTCTTTCCAGACTAGTCAGTGATAATATTAGATCACTTTATTCCGTCCAAAGCAATAAAGTATCCCTAACGTGGCTGAAATGTAACTTCGAGCAGGCTTCCCTTAGCCCACTCATTCCCTGCATCAGATTGGGCAAAGAGGATCTTGAAAGCACTAATATGGTTTCGTATTTCTTGAAGGTGAATTGATTTATGAGCTTCGTCTAACTCCTGCCAATTGAGGAAAAATAAGAAATAGCAACAACCTAGAAAGAATCTTAATTTGATAAATGGGGTAAAAACAAGTTTTCAGATCTAATCCTTCGGAAGACAGAATATCTCAGTTAGCATTTACTTTTTATTTCAATGAAACACAAATATCTGATGAATCAAAATCGGAGCAAAGTGTATTCACAACATGCATTTGAATACACTTTTACACGTGTTATAATAAATCAATCATAATTTATTCATTACAATTTTAGGTATCAGGACTGTTATATTTACAGAAGAAAGTGCTGTGCATCCGACAGTTGGTAAGAAAACGGAACGAAAAAAAACCTGTTTTTATTTCACAACTTAATCAACTTATTAACAAATTTCATAACTGATTTCAAAAATAATCGTGACGTATTACAAAATAATTTTCAAAACTACTTAGATTTAAAAAAGAAAACAAATTAAGAATGTATCTGTCAGATTGGTAGGTTTTTTGGGGTTTATGGCACAAGGGGCCATACTTGACCAATCTGCTCCAAACACAAGACCGACAACATCAAATAAAAATGTCAAGAAAGGAAAAAAAGAGGGATTAGAAATAGAATAAATGTATTCCCAATCACTCATAGCAGAAAACCATGTTAATCTTGTCTTACGGTGAAATAACTATACTTCGTACTGCGAAAAGAGTTTCGTAATTTAAGTATATATATAGACGGAGGTTCAAGCATATAATCTAGAAGTAACCTAGTACTTCTTGCTTAAGCGCTGAAAAAGGTATCTGGGAAATATTGCGGGTAATGTAGGGTCAAAAAT
The DNA here is from genome assembly GCA_933210815.1 of Meta bourneti. Classification (NCBI taxonomy): domain Eukaryota; kingdom Metazoa; phylum Arthropoda; class Arachnida; order Araneae; family Tetragnathidae; genus Meta; species Meta bourneti. Next base: position 62,317,412 of record OW119923.1, on the reverse strand, counting down.
ATTAGTCTTTCAACAGTCCGAAAGGCTTTTTCTGTCAAGCTAAATGTAAGTGCTGATAGGGTTTTTTCGGTGTACTTCAGATGTCACTTCACTGGACTTGTTTTTAGAATATTATTTCAGTATGTCGCCAATAAAAATTCAAAAGAATGAGTTTTGAATTGACAGATGATTTTTGACCTGATCAACGCCAATTAGATTAACAAACGTGTCCAAACCTGCGATGAACTACATTTTATGGTAAGGCGAAATGTATCATGCAAGGGAATTTGAGTAACAGGAAGTAAAACCTCCGTTCTCCATCTGGTTTGTTTGTTTACACTGAAAATCCCTCTTATAGTAGGTAAACTAAACGACCCCATTTGGTTTATTCTTTTAGTTATTTAGATTTAGAAAACTAATAGGTATGAAAACTAATCTTAATCTTCCAAGTGGTTTTGACGACATGCCTCATCCATCAAGATCTAACCAATTTTTCTAATGACGAAATATATTGTCATTAGGATATTGCCAATTTTCATGATGACAAGATCAAGATCCTGATCAGTTTTTCTAATGACGTAATATCTCGTCTATCAAGATCAGGTCAGTTTTGCTAATTACGAGATACCTCATCAAGAGAACTACCTAGTGGGTTAAGAGACTTATAATAGAGATTAAAATCAGCAAAATAATACCCTTTTACTTTCATCAGCACACATCAATATAGTTTCTGGAATTGAAATTGTACTATCTTAGACTTAGCATCAAAGTAAAACAAAATACAACGAAAGGAAATTTATCTGTTTCTTGTGTAGTTCGGAAAACACGAGCCACGTCCAACATCATTTGAATACTTCCAAAAAAAGAAATGTTTCGTGCATCCTCTAATTTCCTACAACAAACCAGTGACATTTAGCTTTCAAGACGTCCATACATTCAGTAGATTTGAATACAAAGGGGTTTCGAAAATTGCTCGATCATTTGGAGAAGTAATTTTTATTTCGCTTTACGGATACCATTTATTTATCAGCTTTTACTTCTCACAAGCTCATAACCTCCACTTTCTTTACATGTCCTAACGTACTTCCTGTCTTTTGCGTAATGACGAACCGATTTCAGAAACAGTAATTGCTTTTCCGATCGTTTTTAGCCGTTGCTTATTCCGTGTAAACGTTGGATAGGGAAAAACTTTTAAAGTAAATAATTGGACTTGTTACTGTCGAAGGTTCCTTTTTTTTCTTTGGGAAAAGAATTTATGTAATTGCTAGGAAAGCGAATTGCGACTTTCAATAATATTTCTCATGTGAAATGGCACGAAGCCATTAGTTAGCTTTTATAGAAACCTTAACGCATGCGGACAAAGATACTTAAAAATGAGCAATGGGATCACATTAGGGTAAATTACAGTTTTCAATCTTCGAACCTCGTACCATTCATGAACATTTATATGAGATATTTTCTTTTATGTTCTAGGAAATCTATGAATACATTTTATTTTTGCATCTATACTTTAAATATTAACTTGCATTTCTCATAAAATAGTATTTCTTTAATAAATTTAATGCTAGCGAAACGTTTGAAGTTTATTTGAGAGATAAAGTAATAATGCTAATTTATAATAAGCTTTGGAAAAGGCTTAGTTAATTCAATATATTTGATTAATTTCGCTTAAACCCCATGATATTTTTAATTCTAGTCATTTTTAATTACAATATCGATTGGTATTATTGACTGATACTGAAATTTCTCTTTTGTTTACACTGCCCACTGAAACTTTTTCTTCTTATAGTCAATAGCATATTTTTGTATTATTGATGAAGAAAAAGGAAGATAGTACACAAAACATGTCTACAAAGTTTAATTTACAGAATGATACAAACTAAAGGAGCATTAACATTTTGAAAAAAAAATATTTTAAAGGAAATTTGGTTTCGTACGTGAGGAAAAAAGTTTCATGAGAGGAATTTTCAGTCTAAGAAAACTAATCTAACGAAAGATGTAGATTTTACTTCCGGTTATTCAAATGCTCTTGCTTAATGATATGCTATTATAACTAGCATAATAGCAGCATATCGGGGTTCCTTTAAAAGTATTTTATAGCCTATTTAAAGCTTAATATAATTGGGGTTGAGCAATTAACTATTATACATCACTTCGGAATTCATTCTTAAGAATTTATGTTGGCGTCGGATTAAAATAATTTGAAAAGCAAGCCAAATGACGTCACATCTGCAATACATACAGGTAGGTAGGTATTTTTATTAACGTCACACTGGAGCAACACAACGTGCTATTGGTGATGGTCCGGGATCAATACCAAAGGAAAAGATCCGAGGACAACACCACGTAATTTTGAACCACGGTCAGATGATCAATACATACAGGAAGCACGTTCTGACACAAAAAATATTACAGTCACATTTAGCCTTGACAAAAAATCAATCCTTTAATTTAAGTTTGTGGAAAACTTATTAATATACCAAAATGTACTAAAACTCATAGAAAGACTTCCTTATTTAAAAATTTGTGTTTGATTATTTTTCCAGGTCTGTTGTACAGCCAAGAAAATAATAGTTTGATCCTTATTTTAAACGATTGGTACAATGCTATGTTCAAAAGTATCTAATGCTTGTAACGATAAAAACAATTAGATTACACACAATAACTCAACTATTGTTTGTTAATCATACTGTTACATCTAACGTTAAATATAAGACACTTATAAACGTAATCTATATAAATAAGAATGGAGTGTTTGTTTGTACATTGAATATTTTCAACCCATTTCAAGTTTTCTTTCCATTTTCTACCCTTCTGATGCAAAATCCGTCTTTCCTTGTTCGTTTGGCGTCTGTCTGTATATGTGTGCCCGTGCTACGTCCAAACGGTTGAAGATATTTTCATTAAACTTTGCACACCATGAGTTCTTACACTCATTTAGTGACTGAACTTGGTTGCGTAAGTCTGGCTGTCCGTCTTCCCGTTCTATGTTTAATTTGGTGTCTGTGTTTTTGTACAAGTATCACATAAGATTTGTTCGCCATATTTTAATTTAATGTTTATATTTGATATATAACATTATGATTTAGTGAATGGTTTATTTGAAATGTCTTTGCTAATATATAGAGGCAAGTTTCGCGTTAAAACATTTGAGTAACTATACTTAAATCAACCATAATTTGGTAGTTTGGGAGTAGCTGGGAAGTATATTGAGCATTGCAATTACTTGGATTGTTTTATGAGTTGATGAAGTATCAATTATTTTCCAAAACTGCTTTTACGGAATTTAAATTCTAATAGTTTATTAATTTGAGCCTTATTTTTCTTACTATTACGAAATATAAAAACATTCTGATTATTTTTGACAGACGATAAAGAGAATAAAACTATACAGAACAAAACGTTTTAAAGTAAGACCGGTAGCTAATATGGCAACCTTGGTATTTTTTTAATCGTTTGCTTTTTTAAATTTGTGTTTTTACATTCCAATAATCTATTTTTTAGGGAAAAACAGATACATTCATTGCTTTTCATTCGAAGCCCTTTTAAAATCTGTTTTAATATGTATTTCTGGATTTTGAATTTGATGTTTTTTGTTCAATAACTGTAATGAAGGTAAATAATGGTTTAATTAGTTTTAAAAACATTTTTAATAATTGTATGATAATTTTGGGAAACGCTTTTTTTCAAATGACATACAACACATTTATATGCATACTCTGAAATATTCTGGGTTACATTGGCATTCTAGAGATTTTTCCTTACTAAAAATTTAAATTCTACAAAAATGTAAAATGTTAAATATGACATTTATTTACATTTGTGAAATTGGGTATTTAATAATTGCGTATCTTTATTAGAATGTGGTAGTTGTTACATGGGATGAATAGGAATTACAATTTATTAACGAAAACGGAAATTAGTTAACTAATTGAGCCGGAGTAACACCGGGTTATTCTGCTAGTATATAATAAATATCAATTCACATGAACCAAACTTAGGGATACTAACTATTTGACTAATATTCCATAATACATTTATTCTCAGTAGATGATGGTAAAAACTATTTTTTTCATTTGAAGTTTAGATTTGTTTATTTGATTTTGAGAACTGGATAAATATTATTCTATAAAATTTTTATGTACATTTTTAGCATTGTATTGAACCCACTGATAATATTTTTCGCTCAATTGGGGTTACACTTTTAAAAGCGTCCCGCGTTTCAGACGTTCCTTTTATTCGTTCTTCTCTCGATACTTTTCATCGATTTTGCCCTATTATCCCCTCCCAATAGCCGTCTACCACTGAAGAAAATCCATGAAATCAATCGGGTCTATGGAACCGTGTGAACATTATCGTATTTGTTCCGGTTGTTGTTTCTTCAATCACTTCACAATCTGTTCGTTTCATGCTTGAACTCAGTTTAAAATGAGGAAGCACTCACACCCAAAACGTTTGACATCTATTGAACATTTTCTAATTTTACAGCCCACTTGCTGCCGGAGTCATGTATCAAATAAAGATAAAGATCCTCTAATTGCTGAGTTTTAGTTTGTGAATTCTTCACCTCAATATTCGATTTCTGTCCCTTCGGCAGACGAGATCAAAATGTGATGCGTTCAGACGGTATATCTCTGAGATAACAGTCTTTTTTTACCTCAATAAAACACTAAAAATCTCTCAAGTATTCAAATAGATATAACTGTACTCATCACACACATAGAGACTGATTTTTACATTACTCAAATTCTAATGCCTTTCTAATATTGAGCTTATTTTCTTTTGAGAAATACAGTATAAATATCTTATACTTATATATCTAGATTAAAATATCTTAGATTAAAAGAGAATAATGTATTTAATTTTGTACTAGAGCTTGGTAGAAATTAGCTATTTTATGTACAAGATTTATAAACACGTGGTTTTATTTCTGGACGGTATGTGTACATTTCGATCAACTTTCCTTATAAGTCTTTGGTTTAATACATGTGGTTGTAGAATTCCATTTTATGAAAAGAAGTTAAACACACGGGAAAAAACCTGCTGAACCAATACTGTTAGATATTTGAATTTATTCAAAGTATTTAAATTGTGTCATTTCTTTTAAAAAATTGTTTCCTTTAAACATAATTAAATTCATTAAACCTTGTATTTGTTTCTGAAGTTTCAAATAAAATTGCTTGATACATTGAAAATTGCACTCAAAATAGACACGTAACACAATCAATCACATTCTAAGCAGAATCCTGGTATCCATTCAAATCTAAATCCATTAACTAAAAAAGTGCCTAAAGAATAAATTTGAAATTGTTATGTAAATTAGAATAAAACAAATCTTAAATAGAACTTTGCCAATATTGAAAGAATATTGTTTGAATTTTTTTAAAATAGAATATTTGAAATAGTAAAAATTCCTTATCATAGTGACAAGGTCAAGGAGCCTTTTTTAGGAATTCAAGTTGTATTTAATCAACTTACCTGATAAAAGTTTGTTTAAAACAGTTTTCTCTTTTAAATAGATTTTCTTTAAAAAAATAGACGTACCATTTTTTGAAAAATGGTAATCGGTTAGCTATGCTCTGTACTGAAGACATTCAATTTTAAAACAAGTCATTTTGATGTTGCACGTGCCACTAAATGGAATTTTCAAGAAAAAATGTATTTACTTAAAAATTAGTTATGAATATCTTATATATATATATCAAATTAATTTCTTATCATTTCCTTAAAGATGATTAAGTTAAAAAATACCTGGTGCAAGAGTGCAATTTTACAGGAAACGAATTTAAGAAGGGGTATTCATAATTATCTCCAAACCAAAATTTGTATTAGTCACCTTTGTTTCACCTTTTTTAATTTTGTCGTAAAACAGAGATGCGATGTATATGAAATGGATTATTTGATATGGATGCATACGATTTGGGTTCAAAGTTGAAATTATAAAAATGTGGAAAGGGGTGTTAAAATTTATCTACCAGATACTGAAATGATGTTGGAATATTTCTGCAGATGAGAAAGTGATTACTTTGTCACTTTTCAATTTACAGTTAACCGAGTCAACCCTAGTAAGGTCGGGTAATTCTGCAATTCTTCATTAAAATTCTAGACGGAACTAGGTATTTGACACAAGGAAAGAAAATTTATTTTAAAACAAATCAACTTGAAATAATCGTATTAAGTCAAACAAGGCTATTAAGAACAATTAAAAAGAAATTATAAAAACTTGTGTGAGTAAGGGAGTGTATTTCTGAGATGACACAGAGTTTAATTATAAAGATTCCTTTAAGTGAATTTTGCACGAGCATACTGTGAGTTATAAATAGTGCAGTTTCGATTCCTGTAACTTATCTTCTGTGTATTCCTCTTTTATGTGTCAATAAACTTTTGTCGTGTGTCTGTGTACATTATTTGATATTGTCTTGTGTTTGGCGCAACTTGGTCAAATATGCCTATAAAACCCCAACCAACACTAAGAGAACAAGTCATTCTCTTTAATTGGGCAAACATCTCCTGAAGAAAGTCACGTAGATGGAATTTCAACCTATCACCTATGGTTATGTAGCAATTAGTGCTTAAAACTGAGGTATCTGACAGACACCTTGCGTATTGAAGGGTTAATGTTCATATTTATATTGATAAAATAATGAATCACATCAGTTATATACATGTTAAATCGGTTTCAACTCGATGTTTAGGGAGATACTCCTTAAACATCTTCCATTAAATAATATTCATACTAAGATATCTATATAGAGCATATCCTTTATTTTATGCTCGACCATAGACTTCATCGGATTTTGGCATTGCAAGTAACGAGTAGTTGTTTATTTGTGAGAGAGCACCCAATCATAAGCCGCCGTTACTCCTATCAGGGACTATCACCTACATTGAATTCAGTCAATTTGAAAATAAGCTCCCCAATTTCTTAGAACAGAATTTCAATATTCAAAACTCTTCCATATAATATGTAGAATTATTAATTTAGGCTAGTAGTCATTTTCGGTTGCATGAAAGGAAATGTTTACAGAAATTCAATAGAAACAATGAAACACCGGTGCTCTGATAAAAGCTTCCTATCTCACTCCATTTCGTTCTTTAGTGAAAAAATATCAAATCTTCTTAACAATGAAAGGGATTTTCAGCGTAAACAAACTCGACGGAAGACGGATATTTTAGTTCCAGTTTCATGCATGCTTTCGCATGATACATTTAGGGGTTACCTGGAAACTTATTTTATCGTCATTTTGGTAGCGTTTAGAGTTTAACCTAATTGGTATTGACCAATAAACTATAATATCGATATAAGAAGTCTGTTCTTTGAAATTTTTCCTGTCGAAGCGCTGAAATTATATTCGAAAAACAAGCCATCTGAAGTCACGTTCAGAATATGTACAGGAAATACGTACTACCACCACCTACATTTGTTTAGAAGAAAATGTCTCTCATAAATGACATTCTAAGAGTTAAAAATATCCAAGTTCACCAAATTTGGATTCGAGCAAATTTGAAAATAGCTCCCCAATTTCTACGAACAAAATTGCAATATTCAAAACTCTCTACGATATAATAACATACAGCTTTATTACGTTAGACTCAGTCATTTTCGGCAGCATGAAAGGAAGTCGTTGCAGAAAAATAAAAGGAAACAATGAAACACCATTGCTCTGGTGAAGGCTTCTTGTTTTCTCTTCCCAAACGCATTCAGCGGCATTCTCATCAGACCTGAAAGACCGGCGCTCGAAATAATTGTCTCGACTTCTTTCATATAATTACGCATCCCGTCTATGAAACGCGGAGCAAGAACCTGCATTTTATCACAGAACATGAAATCAATTTGCATGAAGATTCTAAATTGTTGCCTTCCCAAATTCCGGAAGAAAAGCTGCCTGCCCACTTCAGCCCCCATGAATAATGCATGGAACGAATTCTCATTTTAGGTACCCCCAGGTTATCGCATTACGAGAAGCAAAAAGAAGAAACAAACAGGAAAATGCGTGAAGTTTTTCAATTTTGTCTTATGGAAAGTGAATCCGTAAACTGCTTATGACTGCCTCCCAGGGAAATAAGACGTTTCGCAATGATCTAACTGCTATGCTATTTCTGTAACAACCCCGTAACGATCGGAAGAGAAAATCTTGTAAGAATGATTATTTACGAGAAAAGAACACACGGAGAAGTACGAGGGGGGACGACGAGCGATAAGAAAGTACGATGGCGTTATTTAAGTTGAGCATTATTTAAGTTTGTGTTTTCTGGGTAGTGTCAACTGCCGAAAGAGTGGCAGAACAATCTCCGTGAATTTGTCTTTATTTGCTTGGGATGTTTCCTTTTAAATTACTCTTTATTAAGGATTGGTAAATTATGTATGAGCTGAGACTCATTAGTCGTCAGAAACAGCTGATAAGCATTTTTCTTCGAGTAAAAGACCGAGTTGGGAATAGGATTTTGCTCATTGGAGTATTCCACATTAAGGAAAAATTACGCTAGTGATAAGCAGCATTGTTCAGCATTTGGAAATCCCTACATAGTAAGAATATTTTTCCCACTAAAGATAGTTCTAACTTCTATTAACTGCAATTTATGGACACATGGGTTCGTGCAGAGGTGATTGTTGGGCTCAGTTAAAGTATCGATAGAGAGAGATCAAAATATTTCTGTTGCTCAGTTCTTATAGAATTATTTTAATAGATAATTTTAACTTATTTTTCTAAGGAACTTTAAATATGGAGCAGAAGTTTTAATATTTTCAAGTATTGATATCGACTGGGTATGAAAGTTAAAAGCACTTTTTATGTCAAATATTACACGACTATTCTGCGAGTTATAAGTGGCATAATTACGATTCGTGTATGTTGCGTGCTTTCCTAAGAGATGTCGAGCAGAAAATCAGACAACTACGGAGGAGGTGTCATCGAGCCTGTATGTTTATGTTCAAAGGACTGCTTAGCCACCCTCCTGTTTTTTTGTTTACCTCTTACTACCAAAACGACTGACTGACTGCAGAGCGCCAATCTCGTAGGTTCGCTCTCTACTGCTATTTGTTGTTAATAAATGTGCTGTTTGTTACTCCTGAGTTCTATTCTGTTAACTCATCAAGCACAGAACGGAATTTATTGATGTGTCCAAATAGTGTATTTATCTCTTACGTGTCAGTAAAAATTTCAGTGTGTATATCTATTTAAGCTGTCTGTCTTGTGTTTGGCGCAGTTTGGCCGACTATGGCTTTTGTACTATTAACACAACCAAGTACACGACTATTTTTTGCAATCACAATCAAACCTCCTGCTTTCGAAATGCTACACCTAATTTTGCCTCAAAATCATTTCACACACACAGATTGATATAAAAATTAATTCGGTTACAAGTTTCAAGTCATTTGGTCCAGTCGTTTCTTGATTATCTGCAGAATATTTCTATTGCTAACATAGTATCTCCTATTATTCAAATTGTAATGCTTTTAGAAAAATTTTAGTATACGATATGAATTACAAATAACATACTTGAAAATATTATAAATAGAAACCTTGGTAGAAATAAATTTAGATATTTTTATATGACTATGCTAAATTCCATCTGTTTCTTTCCCATCGTCATTTCTTTTTGCAACTAAGGATATGGCTCATGGAATTCAATATAAAGATAAAAGTACTAGGATGAAAGAGACGAAGTTTTGCATAGTTTTATAAAAACGCACTTATGAATAGAACTTTACAAATAAAAAAATATTATTTCCAAACTACATGTATTACTTAACTACTCTACAGGGACAATTCAAAGATGATTTATATTTTCAAATAGTTTCTCAACCCTTTTATAAGCTATTGCATGATAATAAATTACATATCTAGCAAGAATAATATTGTGCATTTTACATTATAAAGCTATTATTTACAGAATTTGTTTTTGCAATTTTTTGGTGGAACGATAGTTTTCAAAGAAAACTAAATTTCGAACTAATTTTTTTATCGTATCTACGACTGTTAAATTAAAAATATACATACATTTTGTTTACTATTGAACTAAGCTAGAGTAAGCTTGTTGCTAATATTTTTCTGTAAACAAGGGAATACCTTAACATTTAAAAATGATTGGCGGGTCAAATACTAACAAGCATTAACCCCTTGTAAGTGACTTAATAAATTTCATTCATCTGTCCAATTTTTTCATTTTTCAGCTCGTTATTAACACATGCAATATTTTTGTTTTCTCATAGTATTGCATTTTTGTGAAATTTTGAAACAGATGCCACATAAAAATTATTTTAATTTAAAAATGTTTAAATAATTTTAATTACAAATTCTTTTTAATTTAAAAAATTTGTCTTCATTTGGTATCTTTAGACATAGTTTTCTTAGAGAATAATCCTGAACAATATTAAGATCTTCAGTAATGATGTGCTTGATGTAAGGATATGTAAAATCTGCATAATCTATTTTAACTTCACAGATACAAAAGTGGAATCTCTAACAAGAGTAGTGAAGTTACAAAATATGTTAAATAAATTTATTCTGTCAAGTGTAGCATTGTACTTACAGCTTTTTGTTATAGCTATACCTTTATTAGGAAATAGGTGCAGCATCTGATATAAAATTGTAGAGTTAACTGTAATAACTTTATATACAAATATATATACGAGATATGTCCGGAAAGTATCCAGCCATGCAATATGAAACAAAATACATGGCATCTGGGACTTTAGGTGCTTACCATTCTTCAAAGTAGGCACCTTGGGACACACTCACTTCTTTCAGCGTCTCTTCCACATTTCTAAGCACTCTGCAAATTCCATCGTCATCAGATGCCTCATCGTAGTGTCCTGAATCGAATCTATGCTCTGATATATATTTTCTTGAGAGATGATTTTAATTTTTTGAGAAGCCAGAAGTAGCAGAGCCTCAAATCCAGGCTGTAGAGGAGGGGGTCTGAGAGACTTGTGTGATGGTATTTTACTAAACAATCTCCCACGAGTCTTGATGAATAGGTCTGCCACACGTTTCATGTTAAGATCCTACTTCAAAATCTCGAGCACAGTATCTTATGTAATCTCCTGATCATTTTCTAATTCTCACACTGTAAGTCGCCAATTTACATGCTGAATATTTCCTTATATTCTGCATGATAAAGGCTTATATAATTTGAATAGTTCTAAACTTATTCCTGTCATTTTTGAAGGGGCTATACCGCATTTTGATTCGCTTCATACTAAGTGCCACGAGCTCGAAAACCTTCTTAATCTGAATAGGTCCCATGGACGAATTTTCAAGTTTAGCGCTAAATTTGATGCAAATTCGCTGCTCTACTAGCTCGGTCATTGTAAAATCGACGGTTTTCCAGAACAAACGCTCATTCAAGCGCGTGTGCACCAACCTGATTATTCTTAAGTATTCTAGACTTTTCAAGCACGTTCATCAAGGTCATCTCTCCTTGCCAGCTACCAAGTATGCCAGTACCAAATAAACACATATATATGAGACTGACAAGGAGTGGGATACACACATCCCCCGACACACGTACACACACATATATATATACCTCTTGGTGCACAAAAGTTAAGAATATTCGCACAGAAATAAGAATACAAGCCTTAAAAAATCAGTGGTTGATTCTTGAGTTGGAAAAATTCAAAATCCTCATCATTCGTCACAGCGAGTTTCAGGTGTGAAATAATCTTCGAAAGTGGTTTCAATCTCATCACTAATTCCCAGCCAAGGTTCACGGAAGCAGCGTAATGGACATTAAGTGGTGTGTGATTTTTATTCGATTTGGTTATGCTTCCAACAAAAGAATAAGAATTACGGTTTACGCCTCAGTAAATACCGTGGTATTACAGCGTCGTAAAGACCGGGGAAAAGTATAATCCGAACAATGTGTTTGCGAAAGAAATGAGATTTCCGATGAAAGAAAAAAGTGCTCTTTGGCGTAGGTGGCAGAAAGTGTTCAATTCTTGGGATCGTTAATATCCTTCTTTTAGAGGTTGCTATCGGCATTTTTCGGTCAAGAAGGTGGGCTAAGGAGAAGCAAAATAATTGATGAACTAACAGAAAAAATCGTGTATCCAAATTCAGTTTTCAATAACAGCATATAGTATATGATAGTGTCTTGAAGGCAAATTATTGTGTAGTTATATTAAAAGTCGGGAATGCCCAAAGAAATTCAGAATTTTTATATTTGAATTAGAATTTTTAATTCGAATCTTAAATTAGGCAGAAGAATTAAGAACGTTAATCAATCACACGTGCTTAACAAATTTATGAACACATAGCAGATTTAAAATGTTTCGATGCATTAATACTGTCATATTGCCGTCGCTGTCTTTACTTCAAAACTGTCTAACTGGAATAGGACATACCTCGTGGCATCTACGAGAAAATGGAAGGGATTAAACAATCAGAATAATTGAATGTGGGATGAGTGGACTTGCTGGCATAGTCAGATCATTGATTATAAACCTGGATTTTAATGGTGTGGAGCCGGCACGAGGGCGAATTAAAATTTCTAGGGCTAACAGGGAGATATATTTTGACGGTTGAAGCTTATGTCCTGTGATGCACGAGCTCATCGATGAACCAAGAAATGAAAACAGCACCTACAGAGACACGTAGCATCGTTCCTGGGTGTCACAACCATGATCAATGACACCCGAGCCCAAAAGCCAGAAACTAGAGCCGCTGAGTACCACTCTCCGAAAAACTTCCATTAATTCACCTTTGACACTTCACTACACATGTCCATCTCTATGACACTTCTACTGTGAAATTAATATGTAACATAGATCGTTTTGGGGCTGAAAACGCTTCGCTGATCACTGTTCAGGGTTTTAATTGAACATAAACAATTACTCAAGAGATCCTACTTAATGTTATTGATTAATATAACAATGTGTATGTAATTTTGCAATGAATAATAAAAATTCACCACCATTTTTCACACCGCCTGTTCCCCTTAACGGTAGATATGATATAGAAGATAGAGCATACTTTTAAAAATTTCACTATCCCTTGGTGTTAAAGGGAAAGCTGTTGACTTGAAATATATTCCCAAAAAAGTCTTAGCAGCATTTCTAGTAAACAATTTCGATTCTTTGTTTTTCTAACCATATATTACTTCTAATACTTTCTTTTATTATATATCTTAATTCTTTACAGAATATTTTACTCTCCAATTTAGAAAGATAACCGCGAAATGTTAAAATAAACCTGCCATTTTTGGTAATTGAAAAGCATTGAAATATTCAGAGTAAATAATTAAACTACCAGTGTAGACAAATTCGATCACAACATTGCTCAACTATCTATCCAATGACACACAAGTATACAACAAATTCACAATTTGAAATAGAAGTATGGACAACACAGAAAACCATGTGCAGCATATTTACATAGTAAAAGGTGTCGAAAATAATTCCATTCGACTTATCCTCTAGGTAGTTCTAAAATATTCAAATAACATAGTTCAACTAATGTTTACCTAATATGAAGAACAAATTATCAGGAAGAGTATTTTTGTGGATGCATAGAGAGGTTGCTGGGTGTAAATTTACCGCTGGGCAAGAATCTGTGAACCTTGTTCTGTGAAAAAAATTTAAAAACTTAAAGGTTGTTTTCCATCTTAAGGTAGTCGAAATCTATTAACTGAAAGAAAATATTTACGTGACGACATAGATGAAATTGTTTTTAATAGCTCCTATTTTCACATTTCTGACATTTGGTTGAGTAAAGGGATCTATCTTTATCATTTTAATTTCACAAAAAACTAAGCTGATTTAAGCGTTTTTGTTGGGGGAAATTACATGCATAGTTCGGGATTTTTACGCAAAATGGCATTCTTCAGGTTCTTTGATAATTTCAAGGCAATATTTTAACATTATTTTAGAGTCCATATTTTGCAAATTTTGATGTTTTTCCGGAAAAGGTCATCTTTGGAAAAGTTTCACTAAAACCTCATATTCCACCTTCATCCTTTAAACTCTTCCTTTAATATTTCAGAATACTGAATTTGGTGACGCAATGTAATTAAAAAGTGATGTGTGTTTTCTGTCGAAAAGAAAGTTCGGTTAAGTAGTGGTTCAGTAAGTGAAAAGGAACTTTTTAATGGTAAAAATTTGCTGGCTGACCAATAGAAATATTCTAGTATTTTCAAAATAGGAACAGGCTTTTTTTGTGCTTAAATAATCCAAATCCTATCCCTAGTTATGTGTTCTATAATATAAATAAAATCTCTAAAGTAGGGGTTTAGATGTAATATTTTAAAGTAGATGATAACGAATATTATCCACTGGTTTGTAAATCTCCTCGTGGTTACCTCGACGAGGTATCTTGTCATTAACAAACCTGACCAGATCTTGATGGACGAAATACCTCTTTATTAGAAGAAAACTGACCAGATCTTGATTTCTTCATCATAAAAAATCGGCAATATCTTGATGTAAAAGATACTTCATCATTAGGAAAATTGGTCAGTCCTTGTTGGACGAGGTATCTTGCCCAAACCACTTCGAGGTTTAAATCATTTTAATACACTAGATTTTTTTTCACACCACTTATTTTCCACCTTTAAATTTAAAAATATTTCATACATATTTTAATTGTAATCTTCCCTCTAATTTAAGTATTTGTTTCGACATAATATGTGTTAGGTTTTATAAATGTAACTAGAAACACAACAACTACTTATCTTGATAATAAATACTGGTATTATCTGCATTCATTATTTTCACATTTCAGAAAAAAATAAGTGTTTAAAATTAAATTTCTATTGACCGACTAAATTAAAGCAGATACTCAAACAATTTTATGTTAGCTAAGTTATTATTCATGGAGATATGAACTGTCTCAAACACAAGAGTAACTGTGCAATATCAGTACAAAGAAATAAGTGTCTATAGAGAAAATTCGCAAATAACGAAATACCATAAAAAGAAATACGAATTGGAAATATGCTCTAGCTAATTAATTTTACAGAGAGAAAATTTTATAAAATAATTTATTCGAGTTAGAATAAATGTTTTCAAATTTATTCCGATATTTTCAATTTAAAAGAGAAAAATCGTGCACTGCTTGTACAAAAATGAGCTAAATTTGAGATATACGTCAGCGACGTATTAAAATTATTTGTAGGTTATTCTTTGACATTTCAGAAAAATGTTTTCCGAATTGAAATAGTAATACATTGTACAAAAAGAAGAATGCCTTGATACAATCAACATATTTTAAGGTTGCATTGGGATCAAATTTTAGAAATTGCTTGTAGGAGGAAACATTATGTAGAAATATATTCAGAGTATGAAAAATATAAGCTAAACATTGTCTCATAAGGTTTATATATTTTTATTGTTAAGTTGTATACTTCAGGCTCATTGAATTATCTGGATGCATTGTATAAGATGTAAGGGGAATTGCTAATTGAAATTAAGATGTTAAAATAGCAGATTCGAATTGATTTTTTGGAATCCTTGTCTAGATTATTTTGTATATATGTAACATGAATATGGTATTTATTTCTGTAATGATAAATATCCAAGTTCGTCTAAAATTTAAATATATAATCAAATTACATTTGCATAAAATACATGAATTGCATGGATTTAATGTTTATGTTAATAATGAAAATGAATTGCTTTTATTAATATTTTATCAATTGGTACTCAACGTTACTTAGAATGCTCATATTCGTGTAATAATACATTATATTTGAATATGATGCTGTTACAAAGATATGACGTCTCAATACATGCATACGCATCACACTTACTTTGCTTTCCTTCTTTTTAAGTATAAACTTATTGTGTACTTCAGTTGAAAACTTTTTTTCAGGAATCATATCTCTTTCAGACGTAAACCTATACACGCTAATACCTAACCTGCATATAAATGTTTGTGCTTAGAAATTAATTTTACTTCTTTTCTTTGTTGTAAATTAAATGCTTTGCAATCCTCCTTTTTTCTTCATTTTTGTTAAATAAATTTTTCGTGCATTTGATGGGGCATATTTGATTTTTCTCTCTTCCTTTGGCATTTATCAGATCACAATATTCTGAAATTTGAAGGCGAGGTTTTGAAAAGTTTCTTCCATGAAACTACTTACTGCTTATAAAACATTTACCGACATCTTTTGATAATTGCTAATATGATGAATATAAAAGTACTGGATCGTAGTAAACATGTGAAAATTTTCACCAATGAAGCACTTTTAGGCTTCGCACATACTGCAGAAATAAGAATACATTTTATTCTTGAGTATTTTTCGCTCGGTATCGTCTGTAAGGAACTGGTGGCTGAAAATGTCATTCACTATGAAAATTGTTCTACGATAATATGATTAAAGTGATGAATTTTATAATATTCTGTCTTTTGGACGAAAGTAGTTTCAATCAGGAAATATGCAACAAGCGGGAATGGAAGTTGATGCGCAGCTACAAAACTCAGTCAGATTTTAGTCACATAATTTTCAGACTCAGTCAGATTTTAGTCACATAATTTTCAGACTCAGTTAGAGAGTTTTACTATTTTTAATTTGAATGTTTTAAAACTATAAAATTTTATTTACCGAAACATGATTAAAGAATTGTTCCGTAGTACTATTAACTCAACAAAATTATTTTCTTTTGTTAGGTTTAAGAATTTAGGAAATGAGTAGTACTTGAATAATTAAAATATGGGGAAGAGGTATTTTGCAAAGGAAATTTTGAAAATATTCTAATAGGAATACAACTATGTAATATATTTTAGCCGTTATAAGATTTCACAGCAACGATGAGTTTAAGTAAGCATCTAGTTCTGTTTACTTCAAAATTAGTATTAATTAGCTAAAAATACAAGAGTACACCGTATTTACTTTTCCCTTTTGAGCATTTTAGTTCTCTATATTTTACAAAGTAGAAATCAAAGTGTCAACTATTTCTTAATGATGAAGCATCATACAAAACCAAACAGTCACTTCAAGATAATAACAGAAGTAAAAATTATGACAAAATGATTGTTCAACCATACTCAATCCAAGCTCAAAATATGCCATTAGTTAAAGTATTACTTTCTCTCTAAATGATGGATTTGTTGCTACTCACGTAGTATTTCAATATGCACTACTTTAGCATCATAAAAAGTAATCATTCATCAAATTTTTAACCCTTCTAGTGTCATGAAATTTTCGGGAATGTTCCTACACTCTTGTCCCAAAATACACATAATGACTGAATAACTACATCGATTGGTTGAAAGAATTCTTGAAGAGATTCTATTCGTTGAAAGCATCCTAGAAGAGATTTTATTGGTTGAAAGAATCCTAGACGAAATTCTATTAGTTGAAAGCATCCTATTAGAGAATTTATTGGTTGAAATAATCCTAGAAGATCTTCTATTGGTCAAAATGCCTAAAAATGGATAGATGTCATGAAGGGAAAACTAGAGGTTGCATGGTTGAATAATGATGTCATGACCCTAAGTGGGTTAACTAATCATAATTCAGTACTGTCATACTGCCATTTAAAGACTCTCGACCAGGTGATGCTGATGGGGGCAAGGCACTGAAAACGATTGACTGAGGTCTGAGTGGACTGGATGACATTGATCAAACAAAATAATACGCTGGGGGTTGTCTCGGGGAGGAACTTTAAAAGCAAAGAGGAAAAATATGAATATCTTTCTTGGGGAGAGAAGAATATTCTGGAGGTTTCTGGTGTTTAGTGTGCGATTGGAATCTCAACGTGATTTCACGACAAGATATTATCAAACTTACACAATGACAGAGAAACAGCCTGATAATGCCAGTGACACATCTGAAACATCTGGGAATGTGAGTAATTGCAAAATATTGCGAAATTAGGTTTAATTTTAATAATAAACTCTAAGAAATTGTATGTAGATATAAATGTAATTCACCAAGCAATTAATCAATATTTCTAACAAGTATAGATATATTAAAATATGTTCTTAACAATATGTTAAATATTATTGAATTTAAATTTATTAGTCGAAATCTAGATCATTTAGTGATTTCAAAGTATACATAATCATTCTATGCTTCTAAAAGACTAATCACTAAATCTAGATCATTTAGTGATTTCAAAGTATACATAATCATTCTATGCTTCTAAAAGGTAAGTCAACTATGAAACATCTTATCTACTTATTTCTTATAGGAATCGCATGAAGTCAATGAAAACAAAATTAAGCAGATATGTTAACATCATCATAAAAGAAACGTTATTAACCGGTAAAATATCATTTTACCGGTTAATAACGTTTCATTACCTGTAAATAGAAGAACTACTCAAAATGATCTCAATCCCATCCAGATGGTTTTGAGACTAACCTCACTTCCACAATAAAAAATTGAAATACCTTGTAATGTTGTTTGATCCATCACTCATCTTGATTAGTGCTTAGTTCTAAATCGTATTCATTTGAAACATACTTCAGGACAGTTCATTTCTTTCAGAAATAATTATATTTTAAGTAACAAATGAAAGTAAGAACTTTAATCCATAGTCTGCACTTGAATTACGTAATACTCTTAGCTCAATTTTTTGTATAAGGTTTTCTGACATGAAAAGAAATTGCTATTCTTCAGCTAGCAACAAAAGATTAAAGTTTACGGAGAAACACTATTCACAGTACAAGCTTGCGTGTGTTCCACAACTCTCACAGAACAATAGAAACAGATATCATTATTTCCGTGTTTGTACTCCATTTGCTACCCTTGTTGAAATATTAATCTCCATCCTCAACCTCCTCTACAGTTGCACTGTAGTTTTCATATCACGCAACTTAGAACTGTATACGTGAGTTAACATAGTTTTCAGCAAATATGCCCTGCTTCGTGTGACCTCCACCAGAAAATATCTTCGAATCGCGATCTATTTTTTATGTTTCTAGGACTATGTCACTACAAAATCTGTGCTGGTAAGATAAATGAGTTTCAGCAAATACGTTTACCCGGCCCACAGACTAAATAAGGTCCTCCGGATAGGTTTACTCGGCCTGCAGACCAGTTACGGTCATCTGGACAGGTTTAACCACTTCGAAGACAATGTACGGCCCTCTCGACATGTTTCACAGTCCTGGAGACAATGCACGGCTTTCAGGACAAGTTAAAACGGCCCACAGACCGGATATGGTCTTTCGGAAATATTCTAAGGGCCTGCAGACTAGATACAGCCCTCCGAAAATGTATAACCTGCCCACTGAACAGATATGGACAGGTTTAACCGGTCCATAAACTAAGAACGGCACTCGTGACAAGTTTAATTAGCCTACAGAAAAGATACTGCCCACCGCACAGGTTTAACTGACCTGCAGATTAAATACTGCCATCCGGAAATATTTCTTACTATTTTCTTGAATTTTATAAGGATGTATTTAAAATTACAATTTAAAATTTTACCATATAAAAACTCCGTAAAGAGCCCAATAAAATAATTAAACATTCACTAAAAATTTTACTAAAAATATTTAAAATGCAACATATGCCACTAATGCCGTGGGAAAAAATATAAATTTAATGTTTGGGAGGCAGAATTAGTGTACCCACATCAATGATTTAATTCATTTAATGGGAAGGAGTATCCATATTCTAAGGGTAGAATATTTTTGCTGTTGTTGATTCATTGTATTTATTCTCCTAAAAAATTATGCCTATTCATATAAAAATGTATTTTTTTATGTAACAAAGTAGAGTATTTTCATTTTTTCGTAAATAGCTACGTTAAAATTTCGGCAAGGGATTTTGTTTAATTTATTTATAAACTCTTTAAATAGGAATTAGGCTTATATAAAAGCAATGCTGTAAATCTGTACTCATGAAAATTGTTACCTAAAATATGTCAAATGTAGAGAAGAAATTCAAACAGTTACTTTTTGAAAACATCTGCTTCACTTAAATTTTCCCAAACATCTTGTGCTTTTATAGACAAGTTTGTAAGAAAAAGTGATGATGATTTTACTAAATGATTACATTCTCACCATGACATGACGTGATCTAATGAAAAATAGAAGAAATTAAATTAATGTGCATATAAGAAATCGGGATGAGTCAAACAACCACAATGATTGACTAAGGAATGAATGAATTTGCTGGAATTGGTAAGACCCTAATCAAGTAAGGCCCTAGTCAATTATAGAGGTGATCTTTCCTAATTTCTTATAGGCACAGTGTCGTAAATCCTTGGATTTTGTATTAGATCAAGTGCTGTCATGACGTAAATACTATTTTATTTTAGATCACGTGAGGTCACGATGTGTAATATTTTATTTTGGATTACTTGACTTGGTGACATGTATTGACACAAAACATAAGTGTTTTTAATCCTGTAAGAGGTGTTCCCATGCATACATCCATTCTGCAATCTGTATTCCCTGCATGACCTATAACTAGTTTTTACGATCTTTATCAATAGAATCTCTGGGTAATTTTAACTAATAGATGTGATTATTTCCTCATTATATGTGTTGTTGGGTAAAGGCAATACTCTACTACTTGGAAATCTCTCGAAGCTCAAAGAATTTAAATAATTACCAAGTGCAAACATTTATCTTAAAAGGAAAGGTTCAGTTCAATAAAATCGATTGAAACATTTGTGGTATTAACTTTTTTATATTACACATTTTAGTTAAGTATATGGTTTTAGACGCAGAAAATTAATTTTTTAAATAACTTATAACGAAAACAGAGTTTGTCAAATTATGACTACTACTTATGTAATGAATTTTATGTCTATGCGTTCGAATATTGGCATCTACTAAAGGACACACACATTAATATTTTATTCAAGAATGTTCCATAATATTTTCTACATGTAGACTTTAAAATTTAATATTTACTCCATTTTGCATCATAAACTATTTTTTTGGTAATATTAAATTAATTTAGGTTTAAATATTACAGAAAAAGCAAAATTCTTTAAAGTAGTTTTCCTTTCTGTGGAAACGCTGAAAACATTTCCAAAAATGTAGAATCAGTTATGTCGGTAATTATTTTTAGAATAAATCTCTTTATAGCGTAAAATCGAAAATATAAAATTAGCATTTTTGAATTGGATAAAATTAAATTAATGTTTTTCAAAACTCATTTGTTCCAGTCCCAGTGACTTAAAATGTTTCTTCTAAAATAATGCAGCCTGATAATACGATTACGTTGTTCTGAGAAATTAGCATTATAGTTAAATTAAATTAAATTTATATATAATTGAAATTCAAATTTTAATGAATCTAATTCATTTAGAGGTTGGTTTTAAAGGAAATTATAATCATATTTCTAAATATGTTGAACACGTTCACAAACAGCTTCCACTTTTACATCAATAGACAACATATTTGTGTCAGTTGGCAGAGCTTGGTTCTCCACTAAATGAAGACAAATGATTCGAAACGAAAATAGAAATTTTATGGATGTAAGGAAGCAGTGCATTCTCGTAGGAAGTAGTGCATCTAATACATTTTTGATAGCATTTGCTCCAGTGAAATTGGAACAATCCATTACAGAAAAGTTGCATTTATCTTTAAAACTTTCCAACTGTTGAAAATTCCCATCGACGTTTCTTCTGTTTGTCCAGTTGCATCACTCTTGTTCTTCAACAGAAAAAAATATTTCGTGAAAACAAATGACAAACGAAAATAAATGACGTTATTCGTAGTATCGTTTCCGATTTGCAATACGAAAGAATCGATTATCTCTTGTTTGTTCTTGGCATTTGCAGCGATTTACTTTTGAGATTGTTATTTATTTTCCCTCAATCGAAATCATGATAATTTTTATTTGGAGTTTTATTTAAGGTAAGTGAAATTACAAATTGTGGAAAGGAATAAGCGTTATTTTAAACATTGGTTGAAGGTTTCTAAATAGCTTTGTCGAATTGAAGATGTATGACTTAATGATAATAAATTTTTCTTTTTCTTACATTTCTTAACAGTCTGAGGGGTTCACATGCTTTTTACATTATGAAACCAGCATTCTTCCATGCCGACTTCTAACCAGTTTTGACTTTCGTAGCCAAAAGAATCCGTCCTCTGATTCTTTCAAAAAGTTTCTTACAAATTTTCAGCAGAACTCAAATCATCTATGAGAAAAAAATGCTTAATATCTCCTCTAAAGTGTGTCAATAGGATAAAAGTATTACGTCTCATCTAATGACACTTTTCTTACACTCTAAATTACAATTTAAAGTGTACTCTGTTTTCATAGTTGAAGTAAGTTAAGATTTATCAGAAGATAAGACATGACAAAAGCTCCCCGCAAGTGTCAAGAGAAACGAGACTACTGAAGATGTGACTTGAAGCACCTTTGACCCTTTTTCTTTGACACCTGTCTAAAACTCTGAAAAGCCGAAAAGGTACAAAGTGGAAGAAAGAAATCGTTATATAAAGAATGATGGAATATGGATACTGAGCAAATATAAATTTTCTCCTTAAAAATGAACGAACACTGAATATAGTTCATTCTCACATATAAGGACATATACCTAAAAACAACTGTTAAATGAGCAATAAAATTTATTACAGCAATATTTACTAATGGATCCTACTGGATAAATACAAAAAGCATTAAACAAATATTCATACGATCATATAGCTTAAATAGGTACTTTCACACAATTTCAAATCACTCAGAAATGTATAAATAGAGTATCTACGCAGAAGAAGCGCTTTATTTAGCAAGATTGATTTGTACTTGAAATGGTATTAGCAAATAGTTGCATCTATTATACTTTATATTTATGCATTTTTCTGATTCATATTTCTTCGTCCTTTAAAATACAAATATATTGTCAACACTAACGTTTACACAGAAGATGTTGTTTAAGAGTGATGGAATAAATAATTCGCATAGAAATACTTATTTTATTTTATTTTCAATTCAAATGTTATACTAAGCAAAGGTTTGTTTTAAACAGATTTTTTCATTTTACAATGAATTGTAAACGAATTACAAGAAAATCGCATATTTAATATTGCTTGACATGCATCATAACGTGTCACATATAGTAAAATGCATCTATATCTATGTTTACACATACATTTGTATTCTATTTTGGTGAAGGAATGACTAACTTTTCAGAAATCTTATCTTTCATGCTATCAAACAATAATTGAAACTAATTTAAAGCTTGTGATTCATTAAAATCTATCATTGCAGTGCAAAATATACTCTTCTTTTTGTGTAAAACATGTGAATTTTAATTAATTTTGTATTTTACTCAAAACGATGTCCACTTCTGATGATTTATCGTTTCCTTGGATAAAATCATGTATGCATGATTTCGGTCAGTGACAATAAACCCCCACACAGATACATCGAATATAAAAATGTAGAAATAAGCAATAAAAAGAAAATAAATACAAATATAAAATAGCTCCAACGTTATCAGAGATCTACACACCCATATACACACCACAGTTCTACATATATACTTCTCTACATGCAGACATACATAATTCTGAGGTCGTCAAAATAACCATATTTTGCAAGTGCTGTTTGCTAGAAAAATTTTCATATGCGACTAGAAAATGGTATGCATTTATTTTTATACTGCATCTCTATGCAATGCAATTTCATGTAAGTTGGATTCTGCATTTTTAGTATGCTGTTAACAGAATTAACACAATTTCGCAGTTTATAAGAGGGCGAAGGTAAATATTTTCAATGTTTGTTCCTCGGTGCATGCCATTTTCAAGCTAGAGAAACTATCTAATTCTCCAAGGTAGGTAGGTAGTTGAATTACCATCGCACTGGAGCAACACAACAGACTATTGGCAACTACCCGGGATCAATCCCGGAGATAAAGATTCAAGGACAAGAAATCCTAATTTTAAATCATGGCCAGATGACGATTCAATTCTCAGGAAAAAGAAACTAAATATCTCGTTATAAATACCTAGATAATTGGTGTACATGGTTAAAATGCGACGAAGGTATATCTTAATGCACAGATGAAAAATGAAGTAATCACATACAGGACAAAGTACTGTAAATTTGCAATGAAATTCGATTTCAGTATTTTTTTATTATCACTTGTAACAAATAAAATATGCTCGTTTATAAAGATAACGGCTTCCAAAAGAGAATAGTATGTAATGGACTAAATGGAAAGTAAAATATTATATCATGAAAAATAGGATTTCGAATGAAAATGCGAATCACAGGGAAATATGAGTACCTTAGAAAAAATATGTGCCAACAATCAGCATAAACAGTAATTTTACAAATTTTTAACGTACAGTTTCAATTACAGTTAATAACTAGATACCCAAAAGTAATACTTACTAGTGTGGATAGATTTTTACCAACTTTCAAAATCACCTGTGGTGGTAAAAGTTGTGGATTGGTGTCAAACGTTTGTCAAAATGAGTTTTTGAAACTATATTTCTTACTTTGAACTAATATTAAACTATATATTTATGTCACACCCGCCAGGCTCTTGAAATTTCACTAAAAGTATTAAGTATAATTTTTTTAGTATCAGAAGTTTTAGTCGCTTGTACTGGAAGTAAATACATAAAAAGTTCCTTTATAAAAAAAAATCTGATATACGTATGTATAAGGAGCTTATATATTAGGAGCTTAAAAAATCAAAGAAGCTTAAATACTAACTTAAGCTCCTTTGATTTTTGGACTTTGAATTTTGTATAATTTGCTATTTACAAAGCAAAGCCTTCGCTTATTTTGCCAAAAGTTTAGCAGAATAGCCCAGAATTCAGCAGGAAAAGGTAACTCTATTCAAATTCCACCCAACCTCCCAATTATTTTATAATTAATTTTATATATTTTTTAAATTTAATAAATGTATGAGGGGTATTCTTTTTGACATTGTTTGATAAGTTATGCTTAGTTAAAAAGCAGGATCTGATCTTTCTTTTAAACTATAATTCTTATTGAAGAAACGTAGAAAGAATGAAAGAATAAATTTATTGTTAAAAGCTAATGAACGTCATGTACAGCAGAAATGTTAAACAATGGTTCGATAAAAGTAAGTTTAATAAAATGCTAGACGCGTTTTCTTATTTGTGCATTTCTATAAACACAAGATAGGGAAGAACGTTTCCAGTTTGAATTTTCAGAGCAAATTTCAGATCAAAGCAATCTAGATGAAAGAGAATGCGTTATCAGGCTGAACGGAATTAAAATTAAGTGGAAACGACTTTTCCCTTATTCAATTTTACACATCATTTCAATTTCGGGGAACGCGAAATGCAACCATCTACTTTTACGCGCTTGTTTTTGACTTCGGTGCTTTTCATTTGAGAATCTCCATGCGAAATCGATTTTCAGACTGGATTTGAAGGCGCATATAGAAAAAACGACGACTTCTGCTGTTTACTTTCCGTTTGAAATTGTATTGGTAACTTATTTTTTGACTAAGAATCTCAATCGAATCTTACGAGGAATGCGAAATAAGTAAGTTGTAACACAACGTTTCCTTTTACTTTAATCTAAATTTTGATAGAGGAATGTTCAAAAAGGGAGATCCAATATAAAAAAAATCATGTTTTACATGAAAGGGATATTTTCAATTTTATTCAATCGACCCTGCTTTGAGCTTAAAACAAAGCTTGACGGAGATGTATAGGATTTCTTTCATTGTATAAGAAAACAAATGCATCCTTTATTTAGGAATTGAACTTATCATGACATCACTTTTTATTCCATGTTCTGAAATTGAGGAACTTTGTGTAATGTTAGTTATTTTTTAACCCTCTGAGCGTCATGAATAGCGTAGTATTGTTTTTATCTATACCACATTTTATGAATAGACAGCTACATTATTGGTTGAAAGAATCCTAGGAAATATTCTATTTGTCAAGAAGGTCAAAACTGGTAAGAAGCCATGTAGGGAAGACTGCAGATTTCAGAACGGGTATATGCGAGCAAACCCTAAGGAGATTAAATGAAAAATGTACAGTAGAACCTGGATTATCCAAGAAAATACACTATCTACTAATAAGTATTTGGACACCTGTGATAGAAAAGAAAAACAAAATTTATTCATATTCAATAGTTGGTAGAGCCTCCACGAAAGGTAATTACAGCCTCAACCCTCCGGGGCATGCTTTCCACAAGTCCTTGTATGACGGCTAGTGGTATTTTCTTCCACTCGGCTTGAAGACATGTAAGTTCCTTCACTGATTTTGGACGGTTGTTGCGCCCTTTAATTCGGCGATCCAACTCGTCCCAGAGGTTCTCGATAGGGTTCAGGTCTGGCCTCTGGGCAGGTCAGTCCATACTGTTAACCCCATTGTCACCATACCAATCCATGGTGGACCTCGCAAATAACAGATGGTGTTGTCATCCTGGAAGTAACAACCCGTAAAACTGCCACAACGTAGGAAGCACAATTGGGACCAAGGGTCCCAGTCCATACCAGGAGAAACACCCCAGACCATAATTCCACTTCCGCCGAACTTTACTGAGGGCACAATGCATTCTGGCAGAAGGCGTTCTCCAGGCAGACGCCAGACCCAGACCCTGCCATCGAACGGTAGATGGTGAACCTTGATTCATCGCTCCAGAGAACCCGTTTCCACTGATCTACGGTCCACTTTCCATGTGCTTTGCACCACATTAACCGAGAAGCGTGGTTGGACTTTGTGATCAAAGGCTTATGGGCGGCAGCACGCCATGAAAACCAAGCAGATGTGCTTCCTTACGGATGGTATTCATCGAATCAACACTCCCGGATGCCTGTTGAAACTCCTGGAGTATGTGAGCCATCAGTTGGGTGCGGTTCTTCCGAATTTCTCTGGATAGCACGCGTCGGTCTTTATCTCCAGTTTCGTGGGTCTGCCGACTCGGGACACATTCCGACAATCACCGCTCAACTTCTACTTCTGAATCACATAGGCCACTGTCATTTTGGGTAATTCAGCTCGCTAGATATGTCCCTTAAGGATCGGCCATTTCTGTGATACCCGACGATTACACCTTTCTCGAAATAAGATAACTCTGCACTACGTGGCATTTTGCATGCGACAAGTGCCAATGTTGTTTCCTACACGATATTTAACGGCGGAGGGCGTGACGTATATCAGGACCGCATATATCGTCATTTGCATGGGTGTCCAAATACTTATTGGTAGATAGTTTACAGACTGATGCCCCCTAGGAGAACCAGAACTTAGAATAATATGGAAGTAGTGATACAAAATATAGCCTAATGGAAATACAAAAAAAATTACTGTACTGCGTTTTAGTATTAATGCGCCTGTATGATTCATAGAGCATGGATTACAAGGACATCACATTGTGACAAACAGCATTCTGTCCTCCAATCCAGACCAGGTAAAGACTAATTGCGCACGCTCGTGCTCGAAGCTTTATCTGAAGCTTAAAAACTCGGTATCAAATTCACTAATAACACTCAATAACACTGACACTCGGTTAATCTGAGTTCGAATCATCAAGGCTGTGCTTGATACATAGGATATTGATTTTTTTGACTTCAATTTACATGGAAGGGTCGTCAATGTATATACCACCTAAAATTGATCACGCAATTTTTTTTGCTGTTATGTCTAAGGGGAATAATCATCAATAAGCATATGTCAAAACTACAAGAGCTAAACTTTTATATTTTATAAATTTTGTGATTCAGGCGAAATAGGAACTACTATTCGAGAGTTAAAAATGTTGACAATGATTGCCATGACATTCCTAGGTTTTGTATTAATCAAGTTATTTGATGCATTGTTAATAATGGGAAGTCATAAAAATGTATAAATGGCTTGTAGCTTTTATTTATCTCACTTGGCATAAATAAAAAGATTACACCAAGCCCGTGAGACATGAGTCCCTCAAGAACCATCTCAGAATGGTTGGCAAAAATATAATTCGACAAAACTATGGTTCTGCAAATGAGATATTTTGTAAAAAGATTTTATAAGGCTCACATATCATCAAATGTTCAAGAAAAAGATCTGAAACTCATTCTTTCTATTTATCAATAACGCCTTCCATTTTTCACAATTAAGTTATCCACACTAAATAATTTAATGCAGTGTAATGGTTCAGTTTTTTCACCCTTAATTTCCTCAGAGACCAGACTGTCCTTGTGATTAATGTCAGCTTAGCGTAAAAGACGCAATACGCTACTCTGTACTACTTTTCAGCAATCGATTGTTGCCATGGCACATTAAAATGTTCTCATCGCAATTGTACTCGCCCCATGCAGAACGCTCTTTCGCACACAACACCCTTGTTACGCACAACTTCAAAAAGAAGCAAAAATTCCAGCTACTAGCAGTTATAAACGCAATTCCTCACACACATCGTGCTATCAGGCAGTCGGCAGACTTAAGTGCAGGAAGTGCTTTCTTGTGTTTCCAATTACTCAAGGGTTCGGAGTGTCTCTTATAACAAAGCTACAAGTATGAGGATACAAAGAGCAAGAGACGGATATATTGGACGTCGCGCGATTAATGAAGAACATCGCGATACATTTATTTACGACCCCCGACACTGCAGTTAATGGTTCCGAATTCCGAGCGTCGCTTTAGCTCAGATTTGGGAAAAATGGGTTGGATTATGTCGAAAGTGGTCTATGTAAAATGTAGCGCTGTATTCATAAATCATAGTTGCGAAAGTGTGTATATCGAGTTCCCTCTCAACTAAAAAGCAAACCTTCATTAAAATTGTAGAGATAGTACGTCTTTCTTATCCGTCCAGTTAATTTTATCTATATATCAGATACTGGTATATACGTCCCACATCTATATAATTATGCCCTTGAGCTAAACACTCGTAAAAGTTCCGTTATGTCAATATCTCTCTCTGTATATATACATATACATAACTAGTTTCGAACTATCAACCCTGAGGTTGTTAATCCTCTACTCTCCCAACAGAGTTACCGTGGCCCTGATGACTAAGAATATTTTAATTCTTGTCTATATATAAAAATAAGATTAATTAATTTTATAAAGATTATTTTATAGTTAGAAATTGTGGAATGTAGTTATCGTATGTTTAAATAAAACTATAATGTATGTTGCTCATTTGTACAAAGTTGTAGAGCGCATGAACAAACAACAAACCTGATCTCATTTAAGACCTTCGCGTAAAACCTTAATTCAACCTTAAATAATTTTAGAACGAAATATAGTATCTATAACGTTTTACCATAAAACATGGTTTGCTTTCAAATCTATTGTTTTTCGAACAATACATATTGGAATTTTATGCAATGTGTGTAGATAGAATCGTCAAAAATCTCAAGAATAAAGAAATGTTTTGCATTACATACTGCTTATCTTATTACACTGCTTTTTAACAACTATATATCTTTTTAGTACTTTGGCAGTTTATACATTTCTCTCTTAGCAATAAATTGAATTCTTTATTTCGAAACTTTTTAACACAAAATAGAGTCCGAAAAAAAAAGCTTTCACCGCCTAATAGAAATTAAACTTCAAAAAATAATCCTTTCCTTTTCTGGTTAAATAAAATATTTTTTCGACAGTAAAAATTTCAACACTTCTCTTTTAAAGCAGTTATGCATCCATTACCTTATCTCTATAACTAAGAATACCCAGTTCTGTTAGTTTTTTATGCAACATCTAAATGTCACAAATTTTATAGTCGTAATTGAAGCTTTTAATATTTCTGTTTTTGAAAGTAGTATATATGTATGCATGCCATTTATAAGTATGAAATATTTATCTTCTGTTCCTTAATGTAAATGTAAGTATGAAAATTTCAGTTAAAATTTTAATAAAACAAATATATTTAAATTTAAAATCATGACGAAGAAATTTAGTTCTTAAAAATCTAAAATAAATAGCGCTGGCTGTTTAAAGTACCGGCAATGCGTACTAGAGGAGTGCGAGAGTGATATCCAATACCGCCCCATACCATAATACCCGGTGCAGGACCAGTGTGGCGGTGCATAACGCAGCTGTTCAGCATCCTCTCTCCACGGTGTCTCCAGACTCGAATCCGATCATCGTGGTGTTGCAGACAGAAGCGTGACTCGTCAGTAAAGACAATTTCATTCCATTCTGCCGTCCACATCCTTCTTTCATCGCACCATTGGCGGCGGAAACGTCTGTGGTTCTGCGTCAAGGGTAGACGAAGCAATGGACGTCTTGCGGACAGACCACTCTGCTGTAAACGGCGTCGAATGGTACGCGCAGACACTGGATGATGCGGTACAGACTGAATGTGCTGTGCTATGGTTCGTGATGTGGCTGAGCGATCCGTCACTGCCATACGCACAATATGCCTGTCATCACGTGAAGTGGTGCACTGAGGTGGATGCGATCGAACACGTCGGTCCGTCGTACCCTCCTGCATCCAACGATCACATATCCGCATTACAGTTGTTTGGTTTCGTCCAACACGACTACCGATTTCCCTGAAAGATAATCCACAATCTCGGTAGGCCACTATCCTTCCTCTGTCGAACTCGGATACTTGATCAAAAGATAATCGCTATTTTCTACGAGGCATAATTGATCGTTTTTTTTTGAAAAAACCACAAGAAAAACACAATTGCCGTACTTGAAATCGTCGAAATCTCCAAGCCTTAAATAGCACTTTGAAGTGGCGCCACAGGCGCGCGTGATGTGCGCCTGCGCTGAAATTCTAATCATTTGCATATCTCACCTCCGCTAATGCATGTTGTAAATTTCATATTATTTGCATGCTTCCTTCAGGGTGTTGCATTTACGGTGGCCAGCAGTGTATTTATTAGACAGAAGGCTGCAATTTTAAATTCGTTTTGAAAACAAATGCTTGATTATTGGGTTACGCAGTTAATGCGAAGCAAGTAGACAAATTTAGAATGCAATATTTCACGAAATTAAATTAAAAAATACGGACATTAATATTTTAAAATTTGAATATATTTTCAAATCCAAACAACACTTTTTTTACTCTAAATACATATACCAACGTTAATTGCATTTAACTGTAAGAACCTGATTATAAAGTAGATGAAAATAATTTTTGATGTTGCAATTTTGGAAGCAGAACGTTTTTAAAAATATTTCCCAAGAAATAAGTGAAGAAAATGTGCATATCTTAATTAGTATTCACAACATAAAAATAATTATCAATTCATTTATTCCAATATTTTAAGAATCGAAGTAATTTTTATGAGCAAGAACCAAGGAAACCTGTTCTTCTAAGAAGAAATCTAACAGACATTGTTATATTTTAACATTTATAAAATATATTAAATTCCATTGGACCATTTAATAATCCTCTTATTTGAAATTAAAATTATTCAACTATTGCAATATATTCATATATTACAAACCCAGGGTATTATAGTAGCAAACTCCCACCATTATTACGTAAATAAAAATATTTTTATTTATTTAAGGTAAATAATGCATAATTCATAAGTCTTTACTTTGTGGTTGAATTCAAATAAAAACTCACACTAAGGAGTCCCATATTTTTATTTTAATTGATAATTATATCCCGTTTGGAGCATAATTAAGAGCTTCTATTTTTTAAAAATAACAAAACCTTTATTATTTTAGTAAATTCTACTAGACTACTACTAGTATTCTACTATTAAACAGTTTACTACCGTTTAAACTTTTTATAGCTTCTGTAATTTACTTTGGAATCAAATTTTCGTACATTTCACGAATTCATACAATACGTTTCACATGCATCACATCTCTATTGTAATGCAAATCTACAAAAGGTGATTACTAAAGTAACATCTACAGCAGTCGATTTTTATTTTTGGAGTGATTATGAATGCCTCTAAGTTCATTACCAGTAAAAATGACGAACTTACGTCGAACACTCTTGCACTCACTTTTCCTATCAATATTCTTTACCTATGGTACTCTTCCACCAAGGATGCCATATTTCCGATTTTCACCATCATTATGAGAAGATGACAAATTTTATTGACACGATATTAATACTTAACCTTTAAACTACAACAGTCGTACCGTATTCAGGTAGCGGAATAAAAGCACCGTAGTGTAAAGGTTAATATGAAGATTGATTGTTATATGACCATGGTTCAAAATTAAGAGGTGTTGTCCTCGTCTCTCCCTTCGGGAATTATTCCCAAAATTCCGTTGCTCCAGTGCGAAATAAATTCCAGTACTTATACGGAATGTTGATTTCACAGCACTCTTAAAAGAAATTAATAAATGTCTCACAGGTATCTAAGCAGTATAATAGCTTCAACTAGTACAGTAAGCAAACTCGACTTCTGTCACTTAAATTTTTTCAACTTTTCAAGTCAGCTCGATTATTTTCTAACCGAGATTTTCCACGATCGAAAAAGTTTAATTTCAAACTCATTTACTCCAACTGACATGCAATTTTCTCGTGGCTCTTTTTTTGAATTCTGAGATTGGGTTTCTAAATGAAACCACTTACACCTATTTAGAATGATATATGTAGTTACTTGACTATTGACTATAGCTTTCAATAAAATCCAATAATATAATTTGGAACATAAAATACAAACGTAATTTTAACTGATTTTAATCTTGTAATAGAAATTGTAATAGAAACCTATGTAAAAATGTTTGAAAAATCCCTCCATTTCATCGTATGGCTATCCGTTTTATTTTGGCATCACCTGTCTTATTTTAAAATGACTAATTAAATGTTACCAGTCCTTTTAAAATAAGAAGTTACACACATTATTTCAAAAGTTTTGACTTGTATACTTTTATTTTTATGAAATAGAATTATACAAACCGTTGTTATGTTTTGAGCCAAAGATTTGTAAGGAAGGATGGTTGAAATATATATGTGGCACTAAAACTCTACTATATATTTAGTGATATTTTGCACAAAATAAATAATCCATTGCAATCCAACCCCTAAATAATTTATATAAAAACATGTAAAATAATAGAACTTATAAATACAGCAAATACAGCAGTAGTAGAACAAATATAAATTAACTTCCAATAATTGAAAGAATGTAGAATTCTGAAAACGAACGATGTGAGCAAACGTGTATTTCGAATTCTAGAATAAACTCAGGAATGAAACAATTCGAAAAAGACTTTTGAACAATATCCGTCTTATTTATAACTGTTTAAACTGTTTAACTGCAATAACTGTTTATCTACTAAAAGAACATATTCACAATACTTGGAACTGATCAAATATAAACAACATTTAGCTCTCTTAGTCAGATGCATAAACTCAGAATTTTAAGTTGAATCAAAAAAGTGAAGCATTGACTTTGACGTTACCAGATACCGAGTAGCAAAATTACACTTTGTTATCAGTGGATTTTTCGCTAGCGCTTTTCCCATTAAACTTGTTTCCTCGTTATAAGTTAAACGCAAAATGAAATATTTTAAAAACTTGATATGTCGTGAAACAAATATTCATTAATTATGTTTTTATTTTGAAACGAAATAAAAAATAAGTTCAAGCATACGTATTATGATTTAAATTCCTAAAAAAAATATTTTTGGAAAAAAATTGCTTTTCTAGCAATTCTGGTGAAACAATCTGAGTTTCGTACATCAATCCTAAAAAACTCAATGTTATTTATATGGGGATTCGGAATGGTTTGTAGACCTATCTACACACCCAACAGAAATCAAACAGGGGTGTTAAACCTCCTGGTAGTTGAGCCGATGAGGTATCTCGTCTCATTAATAAAACTGACCAGATCTTGATGGACGAGAAATCTTGACATTGGCAGAAAACTGACCAGATCTTGATTGACGAGATATCTTGATATTGGTAGAAAACTGACCAGAACTTGATTTCGTCATCATTAAAAAATTGGCAATACCTTGATGACGAGATATCTCGCCATCGGAAAAATTGGTCAGATCTTGATGGACGAAATACCTTATCGCAACCACTTGAAGGCTTAATATATGTTGACGACTACATTTCCAGCAGGATTCTAAAGAATTAGTGTACTAAATTTTTTTTGGGGGGTGGGGGAACAGATCGATCAAACCGGGTAGATTTGTATGGAGTACAGACAGACACCAACTCTGCTTTATATAGAGACGTAATTCTTAACACTGATTTCATGATTTAAATGGGAAAAGAAATCTAACAATGATTAAATGTTTAAATGTACATTTTGGGGCAATTTTCAAATTATTTTTCAAATATTGTCTAATTAAAAACGAAACGTGAAGCAAAATCAAGCTGTAGTTTTTAAAAAAACATAATAAGAGCATTGAAATAACGTTGTACTTTCCTCGTGGGACCAAACATTTATTTAAAATAGACAATATTCTTTTATTTAAACAATAATTAAACTATCAAATAAATTGAATTTAAAAATAATCTTAAGTACACACTGCTCTTTGTATAAATAACACATCCAAATTAAGGTCCTTTGAAAACTGCAATATCCTTTTATGTTACGATACAAATTTTGCACATGAATTAAAAGAAGCTGAAATTTCTAATGTTTGAAAACAAATTAAGGGTGTTTCTGGTAATTTTATTTTAGAATAAAAATAGTCAAATAACTATTTATTTTATAGTTATCAAAAATAACAAGTATCTGTTCATTATTTTTAGTAAAATCAATTAACAAAGAAATTTTTAAAATTTCTCTTTGGATTATAAATTATACATAAGTACATGTATTAATGAATAAAACTGAAGTTTTTCTAGCACATTTTTCACTTAGATATGGTTTGCAATTTAAATTAATATTATGCTGAAAACGTTTTAATTCATCCTACCTATCACAAGTATATAAATAATTCATATCTGAAGTTGATTAAACATTTTTTAGTTTTATATTTTTATCGAATAAATATAAAGAGCAGCGCCTTTACAAATTATCTGATCACTGTCTATTACATTTACTGTAGTTTTAAGTACTACTGGGAATATGCAGTATCATTCTAACAGCTGAAAATACAAGTATGGTATATGTAAAAACTATTTTTAAATAGATGAGTAAAACAATATTTATATTAAGTCCGTTGAAAATTCATGAATAAATTCCGCTTCAAGGGCTATATACTTGATTATATTTAAAATATGAAAGCGATAATATTTGATGCATTAAGCTAGACTGAAAAATCAAAATCAGAATTTGATAGAAAAACCATCATTTTGCCTTGATGTATGTTGTAACTTTCGAAACTGAGGTAGCACTAGCTTGGAAAGTCAAAACGTCTCTATTTTTTCCCGGATAGACAGTTGTGT
Organism: Meta bourneti; assembly: GCA_933210815.1. NCBI lineage: Eukaryota > Metazoa > Arthropoda > Arachnida > Araneae > Tetragnathidae > Meta > Meta bourneti. The sequence goes on along the minus strand of OW119923.1, from coordinate 62,282,318 downwards.
TGTTCCAGTGCGACGTTAATTAACTACCAACCTACCTATACTTTTTTGCCAACTCTTGTATGAAAGAAAATTTTTGATGTGGTTTAATGCGTATCGTTCGACAGAAACACAGGAAAATCCACTCAAAAATTGTAAAGTTCAAAATTTCTTTTAAATTTTGCTTATTTGACAATAGTTCCAGCAAACCCCCAGTGATGCGTCAGTTTTAAAAGTTATAGTGTACATAAACAATGCTATTGTAATATTTTTAATAGCAATTCTGTCTAATCTTTCAATATTAAAGTAAGGACCTGAAAATATTATCATTTTTATATTGTAAATATTTGGTATAAAGGCTTAAAATTAAATTATATTTGTGAATTTTCAAAGGAGCTTTATCACGTCAGCAGAAATTTAGTTGGCTGATCGAATAAAATGTTCTATGACAGAACATGGATAAAAGGGTTTAATGTAGGCCGTTTCAAAATATACTGTACAAAATTTGATAGGGTACACTATATTAGACCGTATTCATATAGTTATGTATGTCCGTAAGGCGCCACCTGATTAAGATAGAGGGTAAGTTAAGGTGGAATAAAAGATGAAGTATATTAACATTTTTACAACCCCAATTTCACAGTTTGGCAGTAGTTGTACACTTACAGTTTCACAGTAGTTGCTTAAGTTGCACCAACAGTAATGCATGTTTACAGTGTCGATGCAAGAAGTACCGTACAAACTGGTCAGCTGCCGAGCAGCGCCCTCTAGCAAATCCAGGTGGCTTTTGCAGAAATAACCTATGTAAATACTGTTTAGTTTTATTTTCCATACCACTACTTAAAGTTTGCACAGGAAGTTTTGAAACATGGCCAACTGAAAGCCTGTTATATTTTGGTTGAAAAACTTCCCATCAGATACCAACATACCATCGTCTTACTTTCAAAATTTCGTAAGTCTTGAAATCAAGATTTTATAGGAACAATGGAAAACTAGATATCAAACTATAGACCAGTTAGGAGATACGAGGTTTAAAAATTCGCTGATAGAGGACTTTATAAATGATTTACACTTAGGGAGCTTTTGAAAGAAATTTAGTAAGCATCTTTGTAACCAAATAATGTTAAAACCTCAGAAACCAAAATTTGGACTTGCGAGGTTTTAATAGTAATACGAGGATATATTTAAAATTCTTCGGAAAAAAATTCTTTAACGTAGCTGTTTCATATTTTATGAGAGGCAAAATCTTTCAGTTTACCAATAAAACGCATATAATGCAGGAAAATAAATGCCCAGTCGATTCCCCAAGACAAGTTCAATAAAAACTCTTGTCAGACAAGCATCATTACGATTTTTGCAGCGGAACACGCAGAAACAGGAAGAAAATTCCCCTTAGCCTGGTAATCTCGATGAAAATCCGAATGGAAATGGTAAGATCGTTTCGATTAGAGATGGAGAAACACCCCTCTCGGAATCGTTTGCTTTTGTGTTGTGGGATAATCTTTTTCCTCGGGCTCAATCGAAGCGATTTTGCCAAGAAAATTGTCGTAATCCGGCCTCAGACTTTCTGCGCTCTCTTCAAATGACTGAGGAAAGAGTGGTCCGGCTTGAAACGTGACCTGGACCCTTAATGGCCAATCGAGAAGCCGAATGAAAAGCGATTTAAAAGAGGACAGCCTCTTTTCTAATGAATCTATTAACGTTATTTTCGCAGCTGGAGCTTTTCGTTTGAGTTGGAGTGCCATTTCATTTCCGTTTTACGTCTCTTTGCTCTTTCACTTTCTGAAGGAAATATATATGCCTTCTCTTGAGAACTCCCATGAGATTAGTTTCCTTTCTTTGGTAAAAGTTAGATACTTTTAATTTCTTTAGATATATACGCGCGCGTGTGTACAGTATTTTAGGATGGGCCGAAAAAAATCGAAATTCTCCGGAACAAATTCTAATAGTGGAAAACATTTAATAGTCCAACTCAGATGAAGGTAACAACTTAGGTTTACGAATTTAAAATATATCTCAATGAAGGGAGCCGTACTTGGTGGTTGAACACGAATTCTAGCGTTTTGGTACTAGTATAATACTAGTCACACAAGAGACCCTCTGAAATCGCTTCAACTAAGTGTTTTGACGTGAATCCGTATTTAAAATCGAACAGTACTGGGGGCATGTATGAAAAGTCGAGTCTTACAACTATTTTGTCTTATGATTTCAGAACTAGAAGAAACATCCAAAAGACAAATATAACTTTGTGTTGGGAAAGGAGGTCCGTACGTGAATTGACCATCGGTCCGAATACACAGACGCACTGAGCACCGGGAGGGTGTCCGCAATATTTCGAAATACTACGGTGCTGGGCGAACTTTGGGCCAGTGTAACTTTGGATTACTTGGAGTGAGGACTGGGTAAGGGATGTCATTCGAAAGCTACCAAATAACGCTACAATCAAAGACCTATAAGCATTGAAATTATGCTTCAATATTACTATCAAACTGCATTTTCCTCGTTTAAACTGTAAATTAATTGTTGAATATTCACAATAAACAATCGTTTATACTTCCTATTGTCTGCTCCATTCATTCCACAATCCAACATCATGCCCGAGTATTCACGTCAAAAATACGGTTCGTGTCTACGACATAACCTACAATTTTTTTTCACATGAGATGTGTTAAACTAGCCCAAAACAATGATTTTCAATCGTAGAATACGTAGAGCATATTTTAAGTTCAATGTTGGACAAACTTTAAAACCAGTTTCTCTTAGAGATGACCTAGCAGGACTAATGAAGTATGCAGGCTACTCAATTTTCTTTGAGGTACGAACTATTTTGTGTGGAATGTGCAAAGTAAGTTTATCGGAAAATGAAGGAATGATAATGCAGCGTCTGCAATAAAATGGAAAAGATGGCAAATTGATCCCTCTTACTTGCACGAGAGCTGCTTTCTAATTACATGGCTATGCATCTTTATGAATGAATTATGCTGATCATTACACGGGCTCTGTGGGAAAAGGCCACCATAATTCTGAGACTCCCTGTTGTGAAATTCAAACGCATCAATATCAACTTTCCCCGAATTCCTTCAGATTTGAGTACTGTCTTTATCAGATTTGCCCCACCATTGGGAACAGCCGTTGATGCAACGATATGACAAATTATGGCCAAAAAACTCGTTACATGCGAGGTAATTCAAAACAGCAAATAAGGTATTGTTACAGTATGTAGAAATCAAGAAATACAAGAAATTTGTAAATATTTTAACGTGCAGGCTTAGAGCTTAAGTTGTGATTTGGTTCAGTTTTAAGACCCATGCTGTCTCCATTCACAATCCAGGTATCCATGCAATGCTGGTTTAGAATACTAGTGGTTGGTAATGCTCCTAAGTAGGTTACTACCTGTCTATTTAAGGGATATCGTTGACACTGATCAGAAAAAATTCTTTTGAGAAGCACCCAATGAACATCCTCCTCATAATGACGTGATTGACGAGAAAATTATAATCTGAAAATTTAGATTGGACACTACCATCCAGAGAAATGGTAGCAGTCGGTTAAATCGAATATTTCAGGCAAGAGGGAAATCGATTATGACCGTTAGAGTTAGACCTTTTCAAGGGTCCTGATGAAATAATAAATTCACAATGCTTGCAATCTTCCTGAGCTTATTCATTGGATGAAAATTGCACTCACTGATCCTCCGATTTTCTGCATTGCGACATATGCGATCTTTAACGAAAACTGACTACTTATTAAAGCCCTCCTCCATACTTTCCCTGATACATTAAAATGGTTAAAGATTGCATCGAGGCTACAGAATCTATGAGAAGTTAACCGGATGGGTACATACAGTTAAATCGTTTTTTTACAAGTCATGCTCAAAGTTGACTCCAAATTGGACTACAAACCTCTCATACGCTAAGCACTTTCCATAGATAGATGAGAGAAAATGGGTGGGGATCGAAAGTTTAACCAATCCACAGCGGTGAGACCTAGGTAGTTTTGAAACATTCAAGAACAAGTTTGACTATTGTATTTTAAGTAGTAGATATCTTGCTGTAAGCCAGATATAAACTTTTACAGACACACTAGTTCTGCAAGGTAGTCCTAAAGCTGGGGCATCTGGTAATTTATACGGAAATTGGGATAAGTTTGATATTAATCTTGACACGAAATGAACGTTCTGAAAATTTTTACAACTTTCCAAGATTAAAAACCATTATTATAGGTCTGTTCGCAGCCCATGGGAAAACCATTATCTGGAATGATTTCCCGTGATGTCTTGCCGTGCTACCAAAGCATCGGAATTCAAAAACTTTAACAGCCTTTTTACTAAGATGTTTTTTAATTTCAAAAGTTTTATCAGATATTTTCATCTGAGGTGGATTACTAAGCACACACTTTTACACTATTAGAATTTGTTCACGTGGAATCTGATTTTTTTCAGCCCACCTTTGTGTCTGTTCATAAAGAAATCTTGTACCAGAGGATTTACGAGTCTCTCTCAATCAGGCTTTTCGAGTTTGTGCTGTTCCATAAAGTTCTAGAATTATAATTTAATACAATGTAACTTGTCTTTGTGATATTCATGAGCCGGGCTCTTCTAAAACGTATCGACCCTCATGGGGTGCTTTCTTCAAATAATCTCGGGCATCACAACCCCTTGGTACTCTAAAGATCTTTTGTCCCTTTTTCGTTTTCCATTCACCTGTCCTTTTTTGCAGTTTTTTCACCTTCGTTGGGGTTTTACCCTCACCTTTCATGTATTTTCTTATTTTTTCCCTCATTCTTCTTTGATTTTGCTCATCCTGTGTGTTCCTGTCCTGTGCTTGGCGCTTCTTGACCATGCTTGGCCCTTGAGCCATTAAAATCCAATCAACCGACCAAACTCCCTCGTTGTGATTTTTATTGAATTTTGCTGTCTTGGGTTTGGTGCAGCTTATTCGTTTTTGGATCTTACGTCATAAAACCTAAATGAACAAACCACCCAAGAACGTAGTCTCGATATATGCCATAAAATACAGCCTACTTGAATACTTCAAAAAAATATCTTTCTAAATTTTACAAATTCACCAACCGGACGAGAATTCAACAGAGTTTATCATCAAACAAGGAATTTGAGGAAGACAGTTCGTCGTAAAACATTATTTTTACATTATAGGGGTGAATGCTAATATCATCATAACGATGTTTTGACCCATACGCCAAACCAGTGGCCAAACGGTGAAGGCATCACTCTTAAGAAACTGGTAGACCGAGGAGCTTGGTTACAAGTTTGAATCTCACATGAATCAAAATCGGGTTGCGATGGTACTGCATCTCCCGTGGTGCCTGGGGAGATGATGCACATGTTCTTACAAATTAGTGCTTAAAAGGTCATATCATCCATAAGCTGGTATTGGACCAAAAATGCTTTCACCATATATGTGCGACACAATGACCATAATTCACTAAATAAAGAGATGAATTTAAAATAAGAAGAATTTAATTTGCGCTAAATACTCATTATTTAAAAATATACGTGACAGAGCTTAGGACGTCTTATACCCGAATAATTGAAGTTAGTGCATATTTTAGCGGCCGTCTGCCTCGCCGTCTTTTCCATTCACTCATCAGTTCTATTCTGTCTCTTTTTTCCGATTTGGAGTAAGTTTCATTATTAGTCGGTGAGTCTCAGGTGTCTCGCGCTGGCAGGCACCCTTTCGTTTCGTTATCAACTGAGTTCACTGGGCGACAAGGGATTTCTGATACTCCACATACATGGCAACTTGGGTAACAGATTTTCTTAAACATTTCATTAGAAATACTCGAAAGTTAACTTATTCACCATACCTTTGCAATTTTTTATTCCTTAAAATTAAAGGCGCCGTTGGGGCTCAGTGAGTTTGTCCACCGCGCTAGCAACCTGCGAAACGTAGGCGGCGGATTTGGGGTTCCTGTCGGGTTCGACTCCACCCTGGGTATATTTCTCTCTTCTGTGTCAATAACACTTTCCTTGTCTGTGTGTGTTCATTACTTAATGTTATCTGTCTTGTATTCGGCGCAGCATGGCCAAACATGGCCATGCTGCGCCGAAACTAAAGTAAACATATTTTTCTCTTCTCTTATTTCTATAAAAAATGAAAAAATAAGGTATGAAAACTATATAAGAGTTTCTGTATCAAGCTATTTATTTTAACTATTGTACTCATCCTAAAAATGTACCTTTTTCATCTTTTTAAACCTTATTACTATAACTATTGTCTCAAACAATTCTCTAGTTCATACACAATCTATTCATTATTCTATTAAACTATTATCATTCATTATCTGATAAAAGAAGGCAGTTTCCTACTTTTCAATAGCTTAACATTTGTTCAAAATTCAATACAAGTGCTACATAACAATTTAAATTTCCTTATTATCTGTTATGAAGCATTAATAACTTTTCAAATGCATCCGTGCATTAAGATATTGCAAATGTCTGGCAAGTAATTATAGTATCAAAGTAACTGCCAGAAAATTAATATCCATGCTGTAAGTCGAATATACATGAATGTAAATTGAGATATAATTTATCACCAGGAAAAATTCTCTGTATTAATTTGCAATTCAATGTGAATTCGAAAGACCATATGTGTATTCAGTCTGAAAAGAGTGTGTAACATCCATCTTCCTATAATTAGCTATCTAAATAGATTATGATAAAACGATTATTCCGGCAATAAGCAAGAAGAGAGCCTACGAAACGATTAACCACAAGTGTGAATAACAAACGATTTTAATCAGGACATAGCAGATAATGAGGACTGGTAACAAGATTAGCAAGGTTTAATTCTGAGACTCAGATGTTGCAAGGACTTTGCAGGGAGGAATTGAAAAAGCAAAATTTCATTCCCTAAATGGATCGTGTCTTGTAAAAGTTGCGGTAATCAAACAGAATTCTAGGAGACGGATTGATTATCGGCTCTGTTGAAACGGATTTTTATCCCAAGTTGGGAAAGAACCAAAGTTGACGCAATACGTTTTTCTTAGTGAACAGTCAGATTAAGAAAGTGTTTGCAATCAGATTGTTATTGACACTGGTGATGTGATTAAGAGAAAAGTTTCTTTATTTTCGTTGTTTGGAAAGTATTGTGGAAAAGTTGGAAAACTTGGTTCTCTTTGGTATTGTTTGATTTGAAAACTTTCCTAAAAGAGTGACAAATGATGAATGATACCAGCTTTATGCCCATTGAATGAAACGTTGGTATAAATTTCAACTAAACAATAGCATTTAGCAAAACGAGAATCAAAACTACGAGATTCCCTTTTTATTTCAATAACACGTTGAAACGTTAGCTCCAATGAAACGTTAATTAAAATACATAAATATCTACCTTTATTTCAACTCTGCCCTAGTTTGTTGTACTTTATCCTCGATTTTTTTAAAAACTTTGTCACCCAGTTTGTCTGTCTTATTGGGCAATCCTCCCCACTCAGCAGTTTTCGTTTATTTGTCTATCTGAATTTTTAAAATGTATTTATCATCTTTTTTAAAATTTTTATCAAATAATTTTTAGCTTTACATAAGAATATAAGGATAGGGATCTACATTTTATTGAACACTGAAATCTTTTTCAAATTTTACATAGAATTGATTTTAAAAATCCATTTAAAGTTCTTATTTGTCATATATTTTCAATTGTATAGTTCCTAATCTATTTTAAGGTTTTTGATAATCATCTACCAATTTTTGAGTTGAAAAGATTTCCTTCTTTAATTTACATGTTTGATTTTAATGTGATAATTTTATTTTATTATCATGTTGTTTATATCCATGGTGTGTAGACTAAAGTTTATTGTCACATTTGCAGTCTGTTTGGATTTTGAACTGTTTTGTATTTAATCTTCGTTTGGAGCAGCTTGTCCGTCAAACAACCTATTCAAATACATCTAGGACTTGTAATAAATATTTTATTTTTTTAGCATTATGGGTGATTTAATAGTTAGCTACAAATTATTCAGCAAATTTTAACATAATTATGATAAATTTCACAATACGTAGTTAATAAGGGATAACGACAATAAATACTTCATTCAGTTCACATTTGAATTTATCTGCAGCATTTTAAAAAAATTCTTGATGCAGTAGAAGTTTGCAGTAGAAGTATAGTGAATCAAAGGCAATACCTTCCTGGGTCATGAATCGAATCCAATCTCCCCTTTCAATTTTCTGCAGTAATTTTTATCTAATTTCAATAAATATCAGTTTAACCCTCTCAAAGATTCACGCTCAAAATTCCACCTAGCGATCTACATTCTTCCTTGTATGAATTTTAACCAATTTTGAAATTCATAACCAATAGAATCTTTCCAAAGGATTATATTCTAAGGAAACGGCCAATCGAATATTTCTAAAAGATTATATTCTAAGGAAAGGAGCCTTTCTAAAGGTTGAAAGAATCCACGGATTCTTTAGAAAGAAGTGGTTATTTAGTCATTAGGTGTGTTGTTGGGTAAAAGCAACACTACATGTAAATCTCTCTTCTGTTAGAGGGTTAAACACCAAAAGAAAGTCTGTCAGTGGTTTTCAGAACACAAAAATTTAAACTCCAGAAACCTAAATTAGTAATACCGTAACCAAATTAAAAATTTAAAAATTTACTGAACCAAACAGAAGCACTCGATTTTGCACACTTGACCGAAAAGGAAATTTTTCACTCACCGTGAGACACCCCCGTCGTTTTACTGTCTCACCCTTCCACAGACACATTGTTATCTGGAAGGTGTGGGAGAACAAACAATGAAAACCTGTCAAAGCCCATCAGCGGAATGACGGAGTACATTTATCTCTCGAGGACAGGTATTGAAAATAAATAGCCCTGGAGTTTTCGCCTGGATATAATCTATTGCACATGCGTTTCAATAGTTGTAGTGCAGAGAATTTTAAGTTCGGTTATGAGGGCTTAGAATATTTAAAGTATATTTACGTAGTTAGATGTAGTTTTGTTACTGTTTATATAATATGACTGAAACTTTGACATTTTATAAATTAAATATTCATATTCCATTATCGGTTTTAATGTACTCACAAACACAATATATGTTGATTTTGAATCTCATCTGATGATTCCTCTCTGTTTCAAATGACTTTGAGAGATTGATGATTTTAGTGATCAAAACAATTAAATTTCTGTGTTTAATTTTGATGATTTGTCAATCATAAGGTAGGCTAAAATATATCATACATTTGACTTGTTTTATCCATTTTTTCTGAGCAATTCACTTGCTGATTAGGATATAGATTTCCGAGGGTGCGTCTACTGTTCCTGAGAAAACCTCAACAAAAAATATTAAAGAATAGTTATGAATAAGTTGAATTCTTTATAAAAGCGAATTAACCTAATTAGCATTGAGAAGATGCTTCTTGAATGTATCCATAAATGCAATGCTCTGTAGTGCATCTTAAATTTATGGTTATGACGGTGTGTGGAAGGAAGTCTTTAAAACGTTAATAATATTAATAAGAACAGACTTAATATAATAGTCACACCTCAAATTATGCAAAATATTACACATTAGTTTCCAGATAGTGATACAAGATTAAATTCCCTTGCGGTTTTAATGAATTCACATACACATATTCTGAATCCTCCTTCCTCCTTTGAGGGCCGCGGTGGCCCGGTTGGAAGAGTAACGGACTTGCAACCGAAGGGTTGCGAGTTCGAATCCAGCCAAACACCGTCGTGTACAAAGGGGGCTGGGGCACGTTAAATCTGTCGTGGCCTCAAATGTCCTCACGTTGGCGTGGTGTGGAAGTTTGGAGAGTGGGGTGCCAGCTCAGGTGTTGCCTCGTCATCTGACCGTGGTTCAAAATTACGTGATGTTGTCCTCGGATCTTTCCCTTTGGGATTGATCCCGGACCGTCACCAATAGCCCGTTGTGTTGCTCCAGTGTGACGTTAATTGAAATACCCCCCCCCCCCTTCCTCCTTTGAGTACGGAGCTTCTCAAGATTTTAGAGTGTTCAACTGTTTCTTGGACACTTCCTGAAAGATTAAAGGCTATGAATTAGCCTAACTTTATGCCAATCAAATAACTTTAAAAACTTCTCTTAGGTTCAGCTTTTCAAAATGAAATAATTTATTTTCAACTACTTTCCTAAACTGCAATTAATCTAAGAGAAAGGTGAGTTAACCTACCTTCCAGATCTCTAGCAAACGAGTCATGGGGTACTGTTTAAAGTACCGATGATTGCGAATTATGAATGGAATGGCTACACTAGTGCACGTCCTTTGTAATCTTGATAAAATGTTCAATTACATCATATATTTTCTTTGTTATGGCTCCCTTTCAGTGGGTGGGTGGTCTGTGGAAATATGCATTCGTGAAAGTTGAATTTTAAAGGATATGAATGAGTAATTCTCTCTATAAAAAAGAAAGTGATCATTAAAGCAATTATTTATTTAAAGCATTAAAGCAAAAATCAGCGCAATTTAATAAAGGAAAGATATTTAATGTTTGTAAAGCTAAAATCCTCCATAAATTCTGCGATACTAAAAGATTTAAATTGGTGATAGGGAGAACTTGAAAATTTTTGGAAGAAATAATCAGATGCATAGTTAAAATATAACGAAATCTAAAATTTTTATATCTCATGCTTACATGTTGAATCATTTCCATATAACATCTAGATTTATGAGTAGTAATTACTTTGTGAAAAATAACTTGGTCTTAAGTTTCTTAAACGCTTCCCAAACTATCAGGATAAAATGTTCATGTTGAAAACAACCAAAATAAGACTGTGGTATGAGTGGACTTGCTAGCATTGGTTAGCTATTTATTACGAAGCTGGAGTTCAATGGAGTTGGATATGGCAATAGAGGAAACGCGTCGCTTTAATTTCTAAAAGGTAGATAGTTTTTCTTTCTGCTGTAACGTATGGATCTGTATGAACGTGTTCTTTTAGGAATCCAAAAAGTAGAATCAGCTACCTCCTGAGACTCCGTAGCATCTTGTCTGGCAACCCTCAGCAGTGACCAACGACACCCTAGCCCAAAAGTCAGAGACCAGTATCCGGTGAAAGTATAACTCTCCAAAAAACTTTGACATGAATTTACATTTAGACCCTCACAATAATTAAACTAACTGAAACACTAAAAACTCATTCTGTGTGGCAAATGAACTCTGCTTTAAACCTCCTGGTAGTTGTCTCCATGAGGTATCCCGTTATTAGCAAAACTGACCAGATCTTTATGGGCGACGTATCTCGTTATTAGAATAAAACTGATGATGATAACTGATCTCGATGAGGTATCCCGTTATTAGCAAAACTGACCAGATCTTTATGGGCGACGTATCTCGTTATTAGAATAAAACTGATGATGATAACTGATCTCGATGAGGTATCCCGTTATTAGCAAAACTGACCAGATCTTTATGGACGACGTATCTCGTTATTAGAAGAAAACTGATCTGATCTCGTCATCATAAAAAATAACAATGTATTCATCTTTCTTAATTCAATTGCATTTTTGATTACGAGATATCTCATCATCAGCAATATTGGTCAGATCTTGATAGATGATTTATTAAGTCGAAACACTTGGAGAGTTAAACGGGTAAATGAACTTAATTACTATTGAATTATAATTATGCAAGTGTGTGATGACTTATTCATCTAACTATGCACAAAGATTGCAATAACCCTGTTTTGACTATAAATTAAAAGTTTAAACCATTAAATTGAGATAGTTGTTACATGTACACATAACACAACCATATTAATTTCTATAGATCCAACAAAAGCAATTCATAAAAATATTCTTATTTGTTTATTGTGTGGGTTATGTGCTCTTAAAGTGTACTGTAGTCAAAAGCATTCTTGCGTAAGGACAGTTACATGTTACTTAAAGCACATTCCACAATAGTGCTTTACTCTAAGATACAATTATTTAGTCCAAATGAAGGCATTTTCTAAAATTTAATTCACGACGGGGATAAAAACTATTGTCAACGTTTGAATTTAAATAATTTGTGCAAGAGTGGCAAGCTATAATCCTTTGTATTGCGGACAGAGAGAATATATAATCCCTTAGTGGTAAAATAGCACTAATAACGTGCAATTATGCTCCAATATTCGCAAAGGTATTAGATTAATTACAGTTTGAATCGAAATGGAAATTGCCTGCGCTTCTCATTGTTCTGATTGCACAACTGAATTGGGTCGTACTACTGTTCAGCTCTGTAACAGGTGGTTAATCATAGAGTCCGACAATGCGAATATACCTTACAATAATATTGATAATATTGGAATCAAATAAGCTACTAAGGGACATGGGTAGAGAGGAATTCCACAGATGAAAAGGCATGTGGCAAAATTCAGACAAAATGTCGTTTGTAGTTAAAGTGTTTTGTCGATGTTAAATTATTAAAATTACCGTCACAAATATGTGTTGCCAGGCATTACAAGATTGTTTTACTTGGAAGGATAATTATTGTAATTCAACTATTAGTATATTCAAACAGTCTACGGAATAACGCAATTTAAATTAGTTTGAAACTGAACTAAAGGCTATCTTTATTTAAAATTTGATACATAAGTACTATACTGTATACTGATACTATTTACTGTAGTTATAGGTATTAATGCGAGAATGAGTAAAATTGCAGATGCATGTTCATTTTGCATATTTTTAATACCGGATTTAGTAATATTTATTACTTTTTAATTCTTATACAGCGCACAAAAATACCTTTCAATGTTTTGAGTTTACATAATGTATTAACAGCAGGACATTGACACTTTTTTTCTATACTAAATTTCATTACCTTGATGTGATTTGTGAATGCAACTCAAAATAATCGAATTGGGACATTGGACTTTTATCTACAAAATACAGAAGTATACAAGTGGATAACTTTCTGTAAAACTATAGAGGGCAATAGGGAATACGAGCTTAAACCTATACCATCGATGTGTATGAAGTACCACCTGAATTTACTAGAGGGCACTGTTCAGTATCGTGGTAGAAACTGTATGTGTAAAACTACTGTTACACTTCAAAATTTGGGTCAGTAAAAAAGTACCGGATGTGTGCTAGAGTATCCTCTATCACACATATAAAGGTGCAGAAATGGCAAGGAACATACATCCTGCCTTTCATTTCTGAATCCTTTAGCACGGGTGGTTTTTGCGGACATACATCCCATTCAGGATCCTGTTTATTTGTTGCCTTGCCTTTGAAGTTTGTACAGGAAGTTTTGAAACACCCTAAAGTATTTACACGCATGCAAATTTTTTAAGAGTTCTTACAGCATTCGTTGTAACAATCAAAATTGGATTAATGCTGGGCACTTAAGATATGTGTGATATAGTACCTAATTTTTTAGAAGGAATTTGAAATTATGTTTGCAGTATTTTCTCCAATTCATACAATGAATATTCATCTTTAATGTATAATAGTTTTGATTAATTTGTAAATAATGTAAAATTTGTAAAACAGTTCTACTTAGTTATATTGGTTTAGTAGTGGCTTATTCATTTTTTATCAACACAAGCTAAACCGAGAACCCTAAAGTAATTGTAAAAATGTTTCATTTAAAGATACACGTAAGAAAGGTATGTGATACATGTATAATAATTAATTCTAGAATCTAGTAGTAAGGTGTATAATATAATTCTACAATTTCTAGAATCTTACCTTGTAAAACATTTATTTCGGTTCCAGATCTATAAAATATGTTCTACATGAAAAGAAGTTATAAAATAGTTACAATTTTCTATACTTTATAATACCCCATTGTGTTGCTCCACTGCGACACAAATTCAACGACAAACCAATCTATCCTTTCCTTTATACAGAGTGGAAAAAAATTGCACAACCTTTTCATACGTAGCATATTTTGTTACCGAGCTGTCATAAATAGAAATTTTGTATAACAGATAATATTTACCTACGGTAAGCAATGTAAATAATAATGTAGTACGAAGTTATTCATTGAACGAGCAAAGGAACGAATTTATTTAATAGGCTATTTTATCTATCACTACTAGATGTACATGTCCATTTGACTCCTGGCGGACACAACACCAACCAACTAAATAAAATGGACATATTTAATGTCACTTGATGCATAACTACTAGATAGGCATTAATGAGTCATGAGTTAATGATTTGCTGCATAATATTTTAAGATAATAATTATATATAACAAATCATATTTTAAGATTTTGAAAATATGATTCAAATGAAACAATTAGATGATTGTTCAACCCTTTTAAGTAACTTTATTTCACCGCGAAATCACAATTTAAAAATTCCTAGGCTAATTATATAGCTGTCTTTTTGTGTAAGGTGCTCTATAATACTACCATCTGTCGATCAATAGCGTGAGATTTGTTCAAATACATTCAACTGCTGATAGAATAGAAATTTTAACCTGTACTTTGCTAAGTAGACCAAGATATTCTGTGCCTGAAAGGGTTAATCAGAAAACAAATAGCTATTTATTGAATATCCCTTTCCCTTGACAATGGCTACAAATCTGGAATGGCCGCAAGACTAGATCGATTCCTGAATACATAATTAATCTAATGATGCTACAAAACAGGTTTAGATGGATTTTTTGTATCACCAGACAACTTTGTCAATGGATTTCCTAACCATATTTTATGTGAGAATCTCCTCAGAAAATTATTCAAGGATAGTATTCATATTGTCTTCCTGAACTTACCTTATATTTGTTCAGTAGGGAAGGAGAATCACACGTATCTAAAGTAAAGTTATTATTTTAAAATAACTATTTTCGGAAAAATTTTCAAATTGATATAAAATAAATCTTGAAAATATAATCTTTCCACCTAAAACATAAAAATAAGGAATGTTGAACACGAGACGTTTTATGTAGAAGAAAAGTAAAAAATCGATTTGCGGGGCATTACCCGACGTGTGGGTAATTGCATGAATGACATAAGGTAATGATGATCAAGAGAGAATTGCCATAAAAACTAAACAGTGCGTTTTTTATAACAAAACAAATTCAATAACACTGCATCGCTACAAAGTATGCCACTATGCACACATTATATAAAATTATGCACACATTATACAAAATTATGCACACAATTAATTGTTTCATACAATTATGTAGAATGCGTGCCATTTCTCCATCAGAAGTCTCGCTTGTTCAATCAATATCCCAATATCCCGTTCTTAAACGTCACTTTAATTACTTACAATTACACCTGAATGGAAAGTAATCGATCTTGTTCGCATACATGACGATTAAAACTAGAGATATTTATTAAATTTAAGTTCTAATCTTAATAAATTTGACACATAAAAGTAATAAGAAATTAGCAAGTTATAATTAAATTCGTTATCTTGAAATGTTTTTTATAGAAATGTATTCGACATTTGTGTGTTTATTCTCGAAAATTAGTTTCCTCCACTACGCCATACCGGCATACTGAAGTTTTCATTTAAAGAATGGAGATGAGTGGACCACTACGGGCATCGATCTTTTAATGAAATAAATGAAGCATGTGCTCAAAGCTTCGTATTATTTCTTCTGATTGATTAATATGAATATCTCCGCGTGAAAGTCATGTTGTGTTCGAAGAAAACAAAACGAAACTAATGTAGAACTAATTGACGAGATTAATGAAAAACACGTGTTTGCGTTGATAGCCAATCGGCCCAAGTGACCCTACACATCTGAGATCATACGACACCGATTCCTTTCACATGCTCCGTCTATTTCATTAAAATCATTAGCCGAATTAGATGGCAACTGTCATGCTCCCACTATCTCCTACTATTAGTTTGTCCCCACTTGTTATCCCCTCTTATTAAGAGATGATCTAATACAACTCTATACAGCTCTAATGAAGTATGTTTTCTTGTGCCTTCGTGCAGCCAATAACTTATCTTTGAGCTACAATCCAATTTCACATCTTTCCTGTAATTGTCGGTTGAACAGTTCTTTCCCATAAATGAATCATCTTCTGACCCCTTTTTTATTGAACAAAGGAAAAATCATAGTGCTCCACAAAAGTACAACACGAGGCAAATTTAAGTTTATTAATCAAGCAGTGGAGTATAAAATTGAACTAAAATTACAAGATTTGATGAACTTAACAAATGAAAAGAAAAGCAGATTATATCCAACAAAAACATTGAGATCCCCTGGACAGAAAGAAGTGTAGAGACCAAAAACTGTTATATCGCACACAAGCTGCAAAAATTGAATCATGTGAATTCAAAAATTGAATTTATGTGTAGAAGGATTACAAGCAAGCTTTTGCGTGTTACAAACTATAGATTCCAGTTGAGTATAATAGCAACACCAGTAGAAAGCTGTTATAGCAGTTTGGTAGGATGTACTGCTTTCCAAAATTAAGCACGTGGTGCAAATTCTGAGCTTAGAAATACGTGGTTGAATTTCATGGATTGAAACTCACCGTGGTTGTAGAAGCGACTATGCACACACACATCATATGATGGGCCCAATAAGAATTTACTCTCCAGAAATATGAATATTTGGCATTGGAGGAAGACGCCGCCTTTCTGAAGACTTTCAGTAGAAGAGTTTAAATGTTGATAGAAATTTTTTGAAAGACCATTCTGGCTATTTGTGGAGTGGATAAGGTCAATTATGGCTCAAAGATGACTAGAGGATTCTCAACGCTGGTGCGGGGTGGGGCGACTTAAAGTAGGACAGTCTATTAAAGACGTCGCTGTTTTCTTTGGTGTTCACCACTATGTGATTTCTAGGCTATAGAAACAATTTAAAACGAGTGGGTCAGTTGTCCTGAGACCTGTTCCCGGTCTCTAAGGGCTACCACACCCTATGATGCTAAGTATATGGGTTTATTGACTAACCGCAATCGAAGAGCAACCGAGTCAACTCTAAGAATAATGATTACTACAACAATGGAAATGTCAATTTCAGTCATTGCTGTATAGAGAAGGCTACATATCAAAGGACTGTATGCCCGGGTACCACGAGTCTGTCCCTTTAAGCGTCAAAAGAAGAGCACGGTTGAATTGGAGTCGTGAGCATGCGAATTCGAAAGCAGCGGAATGATCCAACATACTGTTCAAGGATGAATCAAGACTGGCCCAGGATTCCTATAATAGGCGTGTGAGGATCTGGAGAGAACACGGAACAAGCCCATAATATACCGTTAAACACCACGCCTTTAGTGCTGCCAATGTAATGGTGTGGATTGGATTTTCTTTGATATATAGCGCCGACCTGCACATCTTCACAGGAGGCTCTGCGACGACTGAAAGGTATCGGGATCGTCATTGACCCTATTGCGAGAGTACTATGTAGCAGTTGGTCCGGAATGTCTTGTTATGGACGATAACGCACGTCCACATAGAGCAAACCTGGTGGATGAGTACCTTGAGATTGAAGGCATCGCGTCATATTCGTCCGACCTCATCGAAAATTTTTGGGATGCCCGTGGACGTGTTGTCTCTGCCCATGTACACCCTCCAATTAATCTCAAAGAGCAAGAAACTTCTCTTTTAGAGCAATGGCAGTTATTACCCTCTGGTGCGCTTGACCACGTAATTGAAGGTATGGTACGTCACTGAGGAGCTTTTATGAAGGTCAGGGGTGGTCTCACCCCATATTAAGATACGTTTTGTTTGTTTTTACGGCTTACATCACTACTTTTGAAAGCACGAAATGTGTTGTATATATATATATATATATATATATATATATCCGGGAGGAGCCTAACCCAGTCCACAATATGGTGTTTTCTGGGTGTGGGTGGCAGTTCACCAAAAGTAGCCCCCACACCCCTCCAAACACAAGCAGAAAGGCAAAATTAGAAAATCAAAACCGGGACATCCAAGGACACACACCAAATACAAGTACAATACAAAACTGTAGAAGATAATACAAACTTACCTACATTAAACCTCAGCTCGACAACAACCCGCCGCAACCTACATGAGGACCGCCAGCAAATGCCATTCATAGCGCCCAAAAATCATATTATACATCGCAATTGAGAATTCGGAACTGGAATTCCGATTACGACTCGGAATTCCGAATCGGTTTATCGGAATCGGAAAGATAGTGCTAAAATCCAGTCTTTTAATAAATTAACAGTCCTATTAAATTAGTACATCCAATAGAATTGATAGTCAACAGGAAAGTCTCCAAAATAAGCCATTATGGTTAATCATCAGTTAAATAATATTAGTATATTTAAATCTTTCAAAAATAATCTTATAAAAAGAGTGAGGGTATTTATTAAAAAGATGAGTTGTTAATGAGATTATTACATTGTAGAAGAAAGATTTAGAGTTAAATATTTTATTGAAACGTACCAGTTGACAAGCAATTGTATTATACGAGTAGTATATTCTTTTAGAAATATTTGAATTCCAATATATTAATTTAAAAACCCGAAATTCAAAATCATCTCTCTTATAAATATTAATATAACTTTTATTATTTCAAGTGGATGTATTCAAGTCTAGAAAGACGGCTTTATTATTATCTGAATTAGTTTTTAATAAATATTATTCATCTGGGTATATGGATTTCCATAGGTTAGCAAAATTGCTATCATTAAAAACAATTAAATCATCAATATATCTAAAGGCAGAATTAATTTGCAGACAAATTTTTTTTCATAATAATGTAGAAATAAATTAGTAAGAATGGTTGAAAATTGGAACCCTGGGGAATATATACCCTTAACTTGAATAAATAAATGCTCACTATTAAAAATAAATTAATTAATTAAAAAGTGCTATTAATATTTATAAGATAGATGATTTTGAATTTCCGGTTTCTAAATTAATATATTGGAATTCAAATATTTCTAAAAGAATATATTATAATACAATTGCTAGTCAACTGATACGTTTCAATAAAATTTGAAACTCTAAATCTAATTATCTTTTGCAATGTAATAATCTCATTAACACACTTCTTAATAATAAATACCCTTTATTATTAAGAAATAATTTTTATCAAATTATTATTGAAAGATTTAAAAATACTAATCTTATTTAACTGATGATTAACCATAATGTCTTATTTTGGAGACATTCCTGTTGACTGCCAATTCTATTTGATATACTAATTATAGTAGGACTTAATTTATTAAAAGACTGGATTTGAACACTATCTTTTCGGTTTCCGGTTCCAACAAACCGTTCGGAATTCCGAGTCGTAATCGGAATTCCAGTTCCGAATTGTCAACTGTGATGTATAATATGACTTTTAGGCGCTATGAATGGCATTTGCTGGCGGTCCTTATGTAGGTTGCGGCGGGTTGTTGTCGAGCTGAGGTTTATTAATGTGGGTAAGTTTGTATTCACTTCTACAGTTTTGTATTGTACTTGTCTTTGGATGTCCCCGGTTTTGATTTTCTAATTTTGCCTTTCTGCTTATGGTGTTTGGAGGGGTGTGTGGGCTAATTTTGGTGAACTGCCGCCTACACGCAGAAAACACCATATTGTGTTGACTGGATCAGGTTCCTCCCTGATGACGCCCTGATGATTATCCTTTTAGTAATACTTTTCAATAAATTACATCCAGTGACATTTTTCTGTATAACCAATAGTTTTTCAAATTGAATTTGAATGCGTTGAAAGATATTTTAATTATATCTTTCCTGTTTTTTGGAAGAATCTTCATGAAGTAGCAATCAAGCAATAGCATTTTGTAGATTTAATGGAATATATATATATATATATATATATATATATATATACAGCAAATATATATATATATATATTTGCTGTAATGTTTTAAACATGAATGTACAACCAAATTGCTTACCTTCATGCGAAAGTTTGACTCAATTAATGTACAACTGCTTTAGTGATGTCTAATTTACTGTCTCGGGCTCCACTTTTGGAAGGCAGTATAGATGCATGCATTTACTGTCTTTCTACACATAAAATTAAAATTCATTTTTTTAGTTGTAGCCCTAGTGCGACATGATACCAGTTTGCGGTTAAAATATGCTATAATTCGCATATATTTCAAAATTTCTGGAAATTTGAAGGTGGAGCAATATTTTTGACGTAAAAATACGTCTTTAAATATTCAGTCAGGTATAGGGGATCTCTGCGGAAACTTTAGCAACCAAAGAAATTCCAAGATTTGTCGTCCTTGTATCTCGTAAACAATAAATGATAATTTAATTATTTAAATTTCGTCGATAGAGGGTCTATGGTTCGTATCTAAAATGATGGGTAATGTGTGCAGGGGCGAGTTGAGAAGGGTAGCACTTGAGAGTGAACACTGAAAGCGACAACACTAAGCAGCGTTTGAGTTGCGTACAGTTAGATTACGAAGATAAGACGTTGAAATTAATGTCTACTTATAGAAAATAACAGGATCTACAATAGTATTTAGCAGTAACAGCCGATGAAATTAAATTTGTAAAGTTATAACCGATAAGCGCATTGAGTTCAAGAAAATTTTCATAATGTCCAAATAATTTCAAAAGAAATATGACCAGAAATGCATGAAACGTTTATCATCGGAAAGAAAAATTGAAAAGGAATCAGAAAAGCACAAATTGACTAATGCCGAACGATGCAGATTGTAAAATAAGAGCGAGTAAGTACTTCCGCTTGAACCGAAGGATATTTTTTTGGATTGTGATAACTTTTAAAGATTCTATCAAGACAATCTATCTGATCTGCCAGTGATTTCAAAGTCAGTGTTACTTAAAATAGATCGCTTATAGACTATATGTAACGTGATTACAACTTGAATTTTTGACATTTCTACATAGCCTACTACTCTGGGAAATACTTGCATAGATTTGACTTTTGTAAGAAACATCTATGTAAATACTACACCATATGTATCTTATTTCCTCAGTCATCGACCTTTGATCAATAAAATTATACTTCACTTATAGTCATTAAGATTATTCATTTACATCTTAACTTCCTCCAATAACATAGCTTCATGCGTTAAACCATTGCGGTTGTGTCTCCGTACACAAACCCACTCAATTTTTTCATTACTGTATATTACATTGAAATCAGTTCTTTGGAAACAAGTTCAAGTTCTAGAAAATTATAAATTGTAATGGATTTAATTTTTGTTTTCATTTTGTGAAAAATTTGTAAATTCGAAGCATAGTTGTAAATTTCGTGCTTGTGAATTAATCTGCGAATAAGTAGGAAATAGAACAAAATAAAACATTTCTGAGTAGTTAACCTTTAAAACATAATTTGCTATAGCTATTTCATTGGTATGTGCTGATATTATATTTTCTATTCAGTGCAGACTGAATGAAAGTAAGGTACTTGATGTGGAATGAGACAAAATATGCATGCATTGGCCTTTCAATTTTCAAACATCCCAAAAAAGAAATAGCTCCTTTTCAATTATTCTACGCGTAGGTAGATCTTTATAATTATACATCCAGACCAATTTTGATTAGCTACATTTGATTTTCTCAATGTAGCTAATAAATTTGTTTGTGATAAATTTGTATACAGGCTGTAGGAATATAATATTATTAATGAATAAATGTGATAGGAACATTTTGGTTATTACATCCGCATGATCTAAGTATTCCAAGATGCTTAAATTCTTTTTAACAAAATATTCTTATTTTTTATAAGAGTATTGGAAAATTGGAACAATATTGCAATACTCAGTCTTCCCTTCATGACTTCTAACCAGATTTGACCTTCTTTACCAATATAATCTTAGCCAATAGTATTCTTTTAATCCATGGATGTGGTTATTGAGTCCTTATATGTGTTGTGTGGTAAACGCAATATTACACTACTCGGAAATCTTGTCTCTCAGAAGGTTAATAACAATTAATAGAGATTATTCCATTTTCCTAAACGATTGATAATATAATAAAACTTGGAAGTACTATTTATGTAACATCATCGAAAACAGGAATATTTGCCCACTGGGCATTACTTAATACGTGAATCACCCTCTAGCACTAATTGTTAAGTGACTTTATAGCATTACATGCAGCTGTCATTGTAGTAAGGTGTCACCAAAGATCGATTGTTGGAGGTACTCTCAACATCCATAAGTGCTCCGCAACTGTGATTGAAATTGCGGACGCCAAA
Source organism: Meta bourneti (assembly GCA_933210815.1). Classification (NCBI taxonomy): domain Eukaryota; kingdom Metazoa; phylum Arthropoda; class Arachnida; order Araneae; family Tetragnathidae; genus Meta; species Meta bourneti. The sequence continues at coordinate 62,260,285 of OW119923.1, read as the reverse complement.
TGTTTGACATCGGCCCTGCATTACATTGTACAGATTCCCCGGAGCTATTCCTCGGAACTATCAGTAAATATTAGCTATTTGCTGAAAGTACTTAATGGCCTACTCAATAATGACTTGATAGTTGATGTATGGGACTAGACGTGTTCGAGTGTCTGGAGCGATGAAGAATCAGATTCTTATCCGGAACTCTACAGACGATAGAAAGTTTGTAAAGGAGTTTTGTAAATACTTTATTGAAAAGTATTGCTGAAGGGATGATTGCTGATGCAGCTTGATTTTTACGGAATAGTCTGCAAAGTACATAAATCGTTGGCTTACAAGTAAAGCTCACTAAGTCACAATTTTCAAGATATGAGTTTTCTTAGCTTTTCCAGATCAAAATTTGGTGATATTTTTAGACTGTGAAGTCCACGTAATTATTTTTCTCTGCATGAAAGCTGGATTTCTTCTTGAGAAGCATACTTAATGAGTAAATCTGAAGGAATATAATTTTGTCCCCTTCGTTTTATCAGAACTATATTTTTTGATTTAATGTGTTTTACTTGTAAGCTGATGATGTCCACTTTTCACATCCAGTGAAACTATTCTTAAACTTTTTCAAGAGTAATTTTAAGAAATATGTAGTAAAACTTTGGCTAACCGTGGTTTTAAATTACGAGGTGTAGTCCACAGTTATTTCCCTTCGGGATTGATCCTGATTGTAACCAATAGCTCGTTTGTTGCTCCGCTGCGACGTAAATTCAACTATCTACCTACCTACCATACGCTTTTTGCAATTCATCATGTGAGCATGCATTAAAAGATTTAGTTTTCAGTCTTTAGTGTTGAAGAGTTCTTCCAGAGTAATTATGAATTGCATTGTAATCGATCAAACTCAAATATATATATATATATATATATATATATATATATATATATATATATTTGAGTTGATCGATTATAACAAATATAGCAATAGCATTTTATAGATTTAATGGAATATATATATATATATATATATTCCATTGCTTGATTTGCTATAAAATGCTATTGCTTGATTGCTACTTCATGAAGATTTTTCCAAAAACCAGGAAAGTTATAATTAAAATATCTTTCAACGCATTGAAATTCAATTTGGAAAACTATTGATTATACAGAAAAATGTCACTGGGAAGTAATTTATTGAAAAGTATTACTAAAAAGGATGATAGAGCTAATGCAGCTTTCTTTTAATGGAATAATTTGCTAAGTAAATATTAGCATTTATCTGTCTGTGAAATTATTTCTTAAGTCTTTTTAACATATTTAATTTTAAGAAATATGTCGGGTATTAGTAATGATTGTATTTATATAAATCCATAAAACTTTTTGAATTAAGTACATGGGAACAGTTTTTATAAGATTTAACCTTCATTCTTTAGAGTTCCTGAGTTTTCCAGTGCGATTGTGCTTTCCATTATAATCTATCCAGTGTGATAGATTATAATGAAAATTGCTTGATTGCTATTTCATGAATATTTATTTGTTAAACAGAGAAGTTTAAAACATGTTTTTATACTTTCCACCTAAGAAACTATCAATTATAAAAGAAACCACAAATATAGAAAAATAAGTTTTCCTTAAACAATGATATTTTATCTGATACAATGTGAAAAGGGCCACACTTTTAGGTTTCGAAATAATTCTATTTGAATGATTATAATAGGAAGTAGAGAAAAATAATCAAATACTGTACACATATTCCAATCTCCTCAGCATATCTGAAAGTTGGTGTTAACTCTAGAGGGTGTCACACGCATATATCCGTTCGGCAACCTCCATTTTCCCTTGCATAACTTCTAACCTGTTTTGACCTTCTTGACAAATATAATTTTTCCTAGGACAACCACTAGATGTGTTTATTTAGTCATATGTTTGTCGCGGGAAAAAGCAATACTACAAATCTCGTGACTGAGAGGGTTATTCTGTAGTTATTTTTTATGTCAAGTCGTATAACAGAATCCAACTGTTGGGAATTACCTGTAAGGTTTCCATCAAACAGAGTGACTGCTTTTGATACTCCTTAATTCCCCAGTGAATGTAGGTGTTAATGAAAAATTATTCGAATTCGTACAGTAACCGCTTTTCAAAAGGTGAAACATATCACCCCAAAAAATTTAATTTCCTTTTTAAAATACTCCGAAAGAACACTGAAAACCTGTTACATTCTTTCTAACAAAATTATGTTTTTAATTTTAAGATGAATCTTTAAGCACTTGGCTAACACATATTTACGAATTAAAAAGTGTTTACACTAATTTAATGTTTACCTAATTCTGACACAAGTTTTTATGCATCGTACGTAAAAGTACGAGTGTAAATGAATAATTGTGTTTGTTTATTAAAAAATATTGCCCTTCCTAAAGACTTTTTAATAAATTTATTTACTTCATTAAATGCACTGAAAAAATGTTTGTTCATGCGAAATGTTTTTAAACCTGTTAATATGTCTATTCATGTATATTGTAAGATTTAAAAGCGCTATGATTTTTGAAAGAAGTTTAATTTTGGTTTTGCAACTCGGAAAGGCTATTGGTTGTCTAAGCAGTGCTTTTCTATCGAAATTTAAATGCTGCGGGCTTTGCTGCAAGAAGAAATAAAGCTATGATTGCTTGTGAAAATTGAAGGATGCGTTGCAGTGAGAAGTACGAATTCAAACATTTAGCTAGTTGACACATTCTAATAACTATCAAATTAATAGTTTTACATCATCGTTACCAGTTTTAGTCTGTTATTTAACATGTTGCATCAATTTGTTCATGAAATTTCAAAACATTTGAAACATCGAATAAATGAAACATAGTACTTAAGGAAACCATCGATTTGACTTGTCCTTGAAACATTTAAAACAACATACAGACCATAGCACAATGATAAGATTTTTCACATACATACACCCGATAAAAAGAGTTCGGGAGGTGAATTATGCACATGGTTACATAATATTATATTAATTTTTGCGAAACACCTACGAAAATGAGATTTGATTTTACTGTTTTCCATAATAAAATAATGAAACAATTCAAATTGCCTTTCAGATAGCAAATATGAACCTTTTAATTATACAGACGTGTTTCCTAGAAGTTTCATTACAGGTCTTCAAATTGTTCTTTGTGTTGTACGGTTGAGTTACGATGCAATGTAACAAATTAGATGTATGAAATAAATTGTAAAATGTAGGACTGAAAATGAGATGATACTCAATTGTTACTGGAAGAACGCAATAGCAGAGAAAATATCTAAAACGATATTCAGCAAATTCCACAGGTAGATTTGAATGTTTAAATATCAACACAGTCTGTTATTTGTATATTGATTAAATTACGATTGGAATAGCTATCCTTCGAGAAGACCATGTCTTATCCGGTCCATTGTCGTTCATGATTGCATTTGTATCATTCCAGAGATAACTCACGTAGCAAATATAACGGTATCGTGTTCAACGAATAGTGGGGCTAGTGCCTGAGCACTAATGACCGTCGATAGGGTTTGGAGGCTATGAAACTACCAGGTGGATCATGTTCTCATTCGTGAGACAGCACGCCAGCATTTAGCCAAACTTTAAGGTTCCATCAGCATGATCAGTTGACCATCTCTTGAACACATAAAGAGAGCAGTGATGTTGCCACGATATTCGTATAAGTGCAGAGGCCTGTTTTGTTACCTTAGCTTCAGGACAAAATTTACAGTTTTAAGTGTGATAACGTACGGTTGAATATATCTCGAGTTAAAATAATCAACACTACCTATTGCTCCAGGGCTTTCTTTAGTCAGTAGAATTCCCCAAATCTATCTCCAATGAGGAACCTATAGAACATTATTGGCCCTACAATAAATTATCTATACGACTTTTCGAAAGGAAGACACATATTTCAATTTAGTCTCTTCCCAAATTATGACAAATCACTCACGACTTGAATGACTGATAAATCAGTTCCGTAAAAATATCACAAACTAACGACCTAATGTGCATCGCATAAAAAAGAAACGTAAGTTGCATTTAAATGTGTAAAAAATCTCGAACCTACTCAAAACAAAGCTAGTTTTAAATCTTTTGAAGCATTTTAAGAAATTCATTAGTCACTGCTGTGTGTGAACACAAAGAACTATTTATTTTTGTAGTACACAAAACCAAACCTAAAATTCACGCATCTCCAATTTATCTTAATAAATTCACATTTTGTTTATCTTTTAAGGCGCATTAAATATTTCATATTACGAGTCTCTGTATACGATGCAATTAACAAAGTCTTTCGAAAGAATTTACATTACTAAGAGCAATTCATTACCAGGAATTCATTAAAGGGATTAACGGGAAATTTTGAAAACCGCGATACATGAAAAAAACATGAATATCAAACTTTTTCAACCATAGAATTCTACAAAGAGCACGTAATGGCTCTGTAATTGTCCTATTTATATAGAATAAATTTATTCAGGGAGCAGTGCACTTGACTTTTGAAGAGTTCTTCATATTTCAGTAATCATTCCTTCGGAAACACCTCAGTTTTTGGAGAAAATATTTTTCCGTTGCAGCATCATTAGAATCTTGTTTTATTCTGATTTTCTAAACCATACTTTTTGTTCAATACTTAAATGGAATGAAACTCTCATGACATTGTGAGATCTGAGATGTGTATTATGCAATTTTCTTTTTATAAGCCAGTGTATTAGTAAACTTGGATTATATATGAATTATTTTATCGATTTATCAAGTAAATAAATATTGTTTCAGACTTAAAGTATCATATGTTCATTTAAAACTCTTTTTTAATAAGTATTGAACATTAAATCCTTTAAAAAAAATCCTGGATGAATGAATGCTTAGGTATGCAAAATTTTAATGTAAGAAAAATAATTTAACTATTTTGTTGAACTGCCATACCCAACAGTATACCATAAATGTACAGACGAGCGTAGGTGATCGATTCTATTTTTTGACATAATTTACGAACAAGGTACATAAGCTTCACATTCATGCAGATTTATGTCTTATTTTCTGAATTATGTATATATATTAATAGAAAATGGGCAGTTTTAAATCCAGATCCTACTTTTGACATTAAAAACACAAAAAGACTACTCATACTGTTATTCGTCACAACAATGCTAAAGACAAATACCCCATTGAGAAATAATATTTATGGTCCCACCTAATTTTGTCAGGATTTGTCTATAGATGTTACATAAAATTAGTACATTTTCAGACTACGAAGCAGAAAAATAAAATTGTTTTCCAGAAACTAATTATCATATCAATGATGCAGTTCATCATTCATATGAATTGACAGAGTTACAATTAAGTGGCTGTTGCTTATGTTGAATATGGATATAGAGTCATGTGGGAAGAATTGCGAACAATCGTTCAATATGAACAAAAACAAGCTGAAAATTATGATCCGGAATTTTTGCATTCCTAACTACTTGCCGGGGTACTATGGAAAAATGACGCTACGGGGTCTTTCTTGCTGGAAGTAGCAGCAATTTGATTCGTAGCAGGTGTGTTGACCTTTTCGTCCACCGTTCGCCAAAATTCTTAACTTTATAGTACTCATATAACGTATTAAGGCAATGATTACCATTAACCATCCAAGTGGTTTCGACGAGATATCACGTCCAGTTTTAGTGCCACAAAAGAGAAAAGAACACCCAATGAGGGATTTGAACCTAACAGAAATCAAACCTGAGCCGCCTATAACCATTAGGGGAACCCGCTGAGCCACGTTGACCCCTATAACTTTATAGAACAGCTCATGTGTAATATACAAAAAATGCGTACCCAACTGCACATAAATTCATACTATTGATTATTTTACAGCCGTACAACAGAAGTCTAAAAATAAGTATTTGCTCAATTTATTTCGGACAAACCATTGGAAACCAAAATCAAAAGATGTCAATGAATGTCAAAGGATTGTTTCTTAAATTTGAAGCGTATGCTACAAGAGGTAAGGTAAATGAAGGCATGCGTCGTTACAACAAACCATAGATGAGATAGTCGGAGAGCTACAGTATTAGAGGTAATCATCCTAACAGCACATGTCTTTCGCTCATTAAGATTACGTTATACAGGAATCTTTAGACACATTTATATGGGTCTACTCGGTTGAAACAGGTTGGTTAGGTTAATCAAACTAACCAGGTTTATGTACTGAAATGAACAATGGTAAAGCTCCTTTAAATTAAAGTGACCAACTAGGTTGAGAATGGAGCACGTTGGAGCTGCCAATATTAATACAGTCTGGTTGATTCACTTAGTGGGAATATGTTAATGTGAACCGAACAAGTTCATAAGTCGCAGCCTAGCTTTTACTGTATATAAATTTGTCTCGTCTATAGCGCCCGTGTTTATTGTGCCACAAACAGAAAATTTATGAGTACTTTTAAATGATATATTGTCTCATTAATATTTTACAAGCTGTTTACAATAAATTTATTTGCGTTATAAGGAATTACACTGAAATAATGTCACATTTATCTGTCAAAAATAATTAAAAATGAACACACTAACACAATAAATAATACGACAAAATTCAAGAATTTAGCGATCGTTCTCATTTTCTGCTTGACTTAATTTGTATATTTATAATATATAGCCACAAGGATGAAATGATTGAAATTACAGCTCCGTTCGACTTGTGAATGAAGAAATTTGACTTGCACTGCGAAGAAATCAGTATTTTGTGTCACCACCATGGGCGGCAGTAACTGCTGCTACAAGTTTCGGCATTCAAAGAAAGTGGCTTTTGTTGTGTTTGGGGTACGTCAGTCGTCAGTCCATGCTGCTTCCAAATATTGCCAAAGATCACCGGGAGTAACCGTGCGTGGTCTGTGGTGTGCCCTTCGTTGGGCGATCATCGACCAGGCTTGTTCGATGATCGACAGATCTGATGAACGGAAGAGGGAAGGTTGGCATGGAAGAAATGAAACCTGGTGGATATTAAGAAATTGCACGTTGCGTGTCATATGCGGTCGCACATTGTCTTATTGAAAACCAGTCACAGGCAAACTCTGAAGATAACAGATTGCAAAACCTCAGAAATGTAGCTGTGACTGTTGAGTGCACCGACAATGTGTACCAAGAGGTTGTGGGAGTAGAATCCAATTGGGGCATCCATTTAGTAACGTTAGATGACGCACCGTTATGGCGAAGCACAATGCAAATGTCATGCAGTCTGTCGCAGCAGTTCATCCAGACTCGGACGCGACTATCGTGGTGCAGTAGACAGAGTTGAGATTCTTCTAAAAAGTCTATGTCATGCCACTAGTTTGTCCACGTCTGGCGTTCTATGTACCATTGTAGCGTCAGACGTTTGTGGTGTTCAGTAAAAGTAGTTGCATCAATGAACGCATTGACTACTCTTGCAGATTTTTACTACTGATTTTGTTACCTTGCTAATGATTTTGTAATACACCTATTACACATTAGAGTGCAAATGTGTATATAGTCAACAAATGTGCATGTGTTTATAAGTTCATAGTGACAAAATGAGTTTGTAATTCCAAATAAATCTGATGGAACGTAAATTAAGTTTATAGCTTTAAGCAAACAAGGATACAAATAGCATTTCAAGAAATTTTTTAGAGGATATTGAGATTCGGAAGCAGGTAGGGTACTATGACTTATTTTGTAATACACCTAATATCCTAAATGCATAATTGCTTTGCAAATTAATGGTGAAGAAATGAGCTTATAACTCTAAAGCTAGTAGAAAGTAAAGATTATAAGTCTTAGAAGATGTACAGCTATAAAATAAACAAATTGACAAATCGCATTTTCAAGACATTTTTGATAGGATAGGAAACATTATAGGAGACAGATTGGGGATACCATATGACTGATTTTATAATACAACTACCACTCATTATAGTTCAAATTCGTGATTCCTTTACAAGTTTATGGTGAAGAAATGAACTTACAACTGAAAATAAATGTGACGGAACGTAAGTTAAGGCTGGAAATTGAGGGAACTGTCACGAAGGAAAATAATCTAACACAAAGAAGGAGGAGGTATAAAAATAGCATTGAGCGGGAAGCGTATAAAATGAAATATAAGCAGGGAGCGTAATATTGTTCTAAAATAGATATCCACGATAAATAACCCTTTCACAAAAAAGTATTTTGGAAGAAGAAAATATTTGTCTTTGTGATAAATAGATGTTCCCTATCTCGTGCTTATTATACTACTATTTTTATCATAGTGCTCAATGTTTCACTTCGATACATAACTTCAATTTTTAAAGCAACTTAGAAATATTAAAAAAAATAATCTAGACATATTTATTAGTCCCTTTGGGTTTATATAATTCATTTACCATATTATATTTTATATTTAGAAAACATAGTCCAGCGAAATTATTATGGAAACAAATAATGTGTCCCTCATACTTCCAGAGGGAGCTCTATGTATCTTAAAGGAATGATAAGTTATTTTCATTTGAAATTATTTTTATGGGGTATGGTTATGTTTGTAAATATCTTCAGCATAATCTAGAACAAATTAATGTTGAACAATTAATATTATTCAACCTTAATTATAAAAATGGTTGGGGTCTTTGAATCCATGAAAGATGTACTTCTTATTGTAAAGCTGCATTACTTACAAAGTATTGGAATTCATGGATCCGCGGAATAATATCTCGCTCCGTAATCTGTTTTACGAAAAAATTACGATTTATTTCTTTACTTCTATGAATCAGTTAAATTCAAATATAAATACGCTTGTTTTTAAATTATCTTTTCACTTGTTCTACATATATTTCAGACAGAGGATTTCACTATATTAAAGCTCAGACAAGGAACGCTAAAGATGACAAGGCCTTAATGACCATTCATCTAAGAAGTAGGTAGTTAATTAACATCACACTGGAGCAATACAATGAGCCATGGACGACGGTTCGGAATCAATCCCTAAGTGAAAGATCCAAGAACAACACTTCGTCATTTTGAACCACAATCAGATGACGAGGCAATACGTGAGGTGGCACCTCACTCTCCAAACTTCCACACCACTTCAACGTGAGAGCATTTGAGGCCATGACAAATTTAACGTGTACCAGCCCCCGTGTACATGGCGGTCTTTGGCTGAACCGAGTTTCGAACTCGCAACCCTCCGGTTGCTAATCCGTTACTCTTCTAACCGGGCTACCGCGGCTCCCCTTGAAAAGGTTGAAATATATACTAATCTAGAGTATGAACAAAAGGAAATGCTTAGATATTCATTAGCTTTCATTTTTGCAGTCAGGAACTTACTTTTTGTAATCTGAATAATACCAAAGTGCAAAATAATTTGTGATACTTATAATTATTTTAATAATTATTGAGTATCACAAATATTAGGGGAGTGAGAGAAAGAAAGATTCAGTAGCAAAGTGTAATGTTCAAAATGCTATGTCATCTTAGTGTGCAAAATGAATAGTATTTATTTCAATAAAAAACATGAACGAAACAAAAGTATTCGTTTTAATCATTTATTTTTGTTTATAGAGATTAAGTAAATTGTTTTAATAAACTCTCAATCCACAAGAAATATACTTTGTTTAAAGTCGGTAAAATAAGTAGACACAAGATCGATAGGTATTAAAGCAGTGTTATATTGAAAAAAATCACCTGTAACACAAACTGGGCTTAATTAAAAAAACAAATAAATGACTTCCGAAAGGTTAGATGAAATAAACAAAGAAACAACAGAACAAAGATAATAACTTAGATTAAAATACATATAAAATTCAAACATTTCGCTTAAAAAATAATTATCGGAAGTAGTTTATTAGGACACTTCTAAGAAGACTTGTAAAATAAAAAAAAAGCAATAGAAGTCAATTTCGAATAAATTCCTATTTAAATACGCTTATCAAAACGCTTTTAAAACGTTTATAAGAAATGCTCATTTAAATAAAAACATACAAAGTTTATAAGAGCTTTAAGCGATTTCTTTTATTCTTTCTTAAAAGACATCTGACGATTAAGTTTAACTCAAAATATTACTAGGCTAATAAATTTTTATACAATTCCTAACTTAAAAACATTAAGTGTGCGAAACAAAAAAATGTCCCCAGATTAAGTAAAACGTTTTTAAAATTTATGTATTGAAGTTTGTGTTAAAAGCATCAGGTGAACGAAAAATTTATAGGAAAAATTATGATAAAAATTTAAAAAATGCGAAACTGCCCCCTACCATACTTAATCCTCCTGGTGATTGTCTGGACATAGTATCTCGTCCTTAGCGAAACTGACCAGATGTTGATGGACGAGATATCTCATTATTAGAAGAAAATTCACCATATTCACCTTGATTTCGTCATCATCGAAAAATCGGCAATAACTTGATGAGATATCTCGTCATTAGGAAAAGTGATCAGATGTTGATGGACGTGATATCGCGCCGAAATCACTTAGATGATTAAGGAACAGGCATATTATAAATTTTACATCAATTTAAATTTTGCATAATTTTCTAAATGAGCATCGAATATTATTTGCTACTAGTTATATAGTTAATAGCAATCCATGAAATACGCACTAATGTTTCATTAGACCAACAAAATGTTGTATGCACATAATTTTAATATTTTTTCGCTTCTAAAGCTTCCTTTTACAAATTCTTGTATACTCTTATATCTTATTACCTTTGCTTCGAAATTCATGAAAATCTGTGTAAGAATTTAAAAATTAACTTAGGGGTAATAATAGAAAAATCAACGATTTCTATAATTCTTAAGACGAGTACAGCAATTATAAGCTAATTTGAAATGAAATTTGTTGTTCTGCAAATTAAAAATTTATTAACAAAAAAGAAACTATCCGAACTATCCTGATTCAGTTTTTTATTTTATTTTTGTTTGTATTTTTTTGTATTTGTTGTGAAACTGATTATATATTTCTTACTACGTTCATAGTTGCTAAATTTAAATTTAATGAATGATTAGACTTCGAACACTAACTCGTTTACTAATTTTATGAATTTTATCTTAAATATGACGTAAGTGGTGTCTTAAAATAATAGAGCCAGAATGAAATTGAAAGAATACCGTAATAGAGTGATTCCCCCAAATCAGACAGTTATATATAACAATAAACTAATTTAATTCATTAAGAGAAATGCGTAAAATTATAAAGGTTTATTATTTGTTTTATTTAAAACAAACTACACCTCGATAATTTTTTGACAGGCATGTATACAGAATGATAAATCACCTTTTGGTACAGAAATTGTTAAACTTATACACATATTTTACTATCCAATAAAGCTTTCTGATTATTTGATTTTCAACATGAGTTTGGACATAGCGCTTACAAGTATCTTAGTGTCCTATAACTTCTTATGAATTTACTATATATTTGAGACTGCCTATAAACTAATGATGCTCTGATTCTTTATATATTTCCCAGAATATTTACACCAGGGTTGGTCCAGCATAGAAGTCAGAAATCGAAAAACGACTACCAAGCAAATGTAATATAATGTTTGCAAGCCTTTTCCTGTATGAAATTATTATTTTAAAATCTTCAAAATGTCTAGAGAAGGAAGTGGTAAAGTGAGAGCCCTGGTAACTTGTAGCAGTCATATGTGCAGTTTGAAAGGCCACTGTAGACTTCCCGATATTAGTACAAACAATGACAATATCTACTCATTGCTGACTATTTCATTCTTCCGAAAATCAAGCCAATATTTCGAACAGTTTGATCTATCAAAATGTACTTTTCTCGTCATTTCATGTAACTTTTTTTCAGTCGTACGTCACAGCCTCTTAATTGTATGCCATCTTAACTTTTATAATTAATGCCATTCATCTTCATAAAGGGTGATTGTTCGTTTATGAATGTGCTCTTAAAAATATCAGAACTTTTAATGCTCTTTTAAGTAAATTAGTTGTATTCTTTTCCTAAAATGGTACTTTATATTTACGACTAAGTGTCGTTTTTTCTTGACCAAACTGTTCATGTATACTAATCAATACTATTCTACATAACACTATAAATGAAAATGTATTTATTGACTTCACTATGAAACAAAATATGAAGGTACAATTGAACCTCTTTCTCTAAGAGTTTGTGAGAAACGCAATTTGTATCTCAAGGAAAATAACTTGCGAAAGTATTTTAATTGCAGGAGTCCATGTAAAAAGAATTCCAGGATAGTAATTTCAATCCAAACTTAACCAAACTCGTGTTGAAGATGTTAGGGAGAGCTCAATAATTATTAGAAGATTGTTCTGACAATATATTCTTAAGGACATCGTGAACAACTATGCACTGTATTGATATTCACTTACAAACAAATAAATCCAATCAACGAGCAACGTCACGGAAGCATATTTGGTGGTGGATATCAACAAATCGGCACCAATACACTCATGATGCCCTGTGGCTGATTCTTTAGCATGCTTGATTAAATATCAGTGAGCAACGACCTAATCATAACCATTTAAATCCTGTGGTCATTCATCCTAATCGTTAATAATTATTCTGACTCAGACCTGTGTGCTATGTGAAATATTTCCAAGGCCATATCCCAATTTATCGCCTGAGTATCTTCATTACGACCCCATGGAGTATCTTCGATAGTTATTTAATTTCTTCCTGCTTATGTGTTGTTTCTTCCTTCATCGATTCTCTGCAAATGTCTGGATTTATGATTACTTCAAAACCTCCTCAAATTCTATATCATTTCTTTACATCCCCTGCTATCCAGTCATTATATTACCAGGGCAGAGCTCACTGAAACCTTTAAAAGAAAGTTGATTTGTTATTTCCTGTTTTGTTTCATGGGACTTCCTTTTAAGCCTACTTAATCCCTAAGAAATAGGGATGGTAAAATGTTCGGATTAGTTCTTCGTTATTTTCCGTGTTGATGGACGAGGAAATAAACGCACAAATCATGACAATTACCCTTATAATAGGAATCCACAAGAAAAGCATTCCATGTGATTGCCTCAACCCAATCTCAACCAGCCTCTCATTGGACAGGCATGTGGAAGCTCAATCACCATTCTAGGTATCTTCTAGCAACTTATGCATTTCTTGAAGACCTCAAAAATCATGAACTGCATTGAAATTCCTGAATCAAACAAATAAATCCAATAAATGAGCAACGTCACCGAAGCATACTTGATGGTGGGAATTATCTAATCTAGTACCAGCACACTCATGCTACCCAATGGCCGATTCTTTAACATGCTTGACTAAGTAGCACTGAGCAACGACGACGTCATAATCATTTCAATCCTGTGTTCATTAATCCTAATCGTTAATAATTATTCTGACTCGGACCCGAGTGCTGTGCCTGTGGAATATTTCCAAGGCCATCTCCCAATTTATCGCCTGAGTATCTTCATTACGGACCTCACGGAGCCTCTACGATGAGTTATTAAGTCTCTGCCTGCTTATGTGGGTTTCTTCCTTCATCGATTCTTCTGCAACAGTCTGGATTTATGGTCATTTCAAAAACACCCCAAATTCAAGAGCATCTCCTTTCACCCACGGTTATCCAGGCACTACATCACCAGGACTGAGCCCACTGGAGCCTTTAAAAGAAAGGTTGATTTGTTATTTCCTGTTTTGTTTCATGGGACTTCCTTTTAAGCCTATTTAATCCCTTGGAAATGGGGATGGTAAAATGTTTGGATTAGTTCTTCATTATTTTCCGTGATGATGGACGAGAAAGTAAAACCGTGGCATTCAGTTTCATTTGAAAACAAAACTCGGGGTTACGATTTCTGTTTCGTGTTCTATTCCATCGTGGCGTTAAAAAATTATGGGTATTTGAATAATGATCATGCTTTATGGACTGGTAATTTAACAATGGTTGGATGCAATTTATTTGATTGGCGTACTTTGGTTATGTAATGCAGTGCTGCTCTGTAGGATTACATCTGGGATGAGAGTAATATCATACGTTTCTGAATATGCTTTTACTTATGATTACTTTTTCTAAAATCGTTGCATCAAAATGAAATGAAAAGTTGTTAGCCGAAATAACTTTTCGATACATCTAATATATGTCTTAAGTTAACCACTAGTAGGGACCGGAAGGTCGTAAGTCGTAATGGCTCCCCACACTTTTACAATAGGCGATATAGGTGTACCAATCTATAATGAATTGAGAATGGTAGTACTGATTGGGCCACACGCGAATTCTGTACTATGTCTCCACTCTGCGCAGTAGACGATATCCAGAGTATTCTCGATTTACTGTCGAGGAGTCCACTGATGTAAACCCTAGCCCAATGTTGTTGCGAGTCATCCTCTAGTAGTGCTACGAAGTAGCTCGACAGCAAAGCGATATATATCCAACAGATCCTACAACCCGTTGTTTTGCATTTCTTGTCACGTCCTAGGGCTATTTACCATCACGATAACGTCAGATTACAAACCTTTCCCTGGAACACCTCCGTGGTGGTGAATCCATTCCTTGGCCATTGAGATCCCCAGATCTGTCTCCCATAGAGCATTCCTGGGATCTTCTAGGCCGTCAAATGCACCACCTCCAGAAAATAAGGGATTTGAAGCAGCAGTTGAATGCGTGGCAAAATTTGCAACTAGATACCAAAAAGTTTTTTTATGATCCTTCTAATGCTATTTTGTAATAAAGTGTTCTGTAGATTTGGTATTGTGATTATTTCGTTATACCTATCATGTACATCACACATCTTTTTCTTTCGTTCAAACACTGGCTTTGGGGTGTTTCGGTTTTTTTTGGCACGAAGTGCATCTTTTCCTACGAAATATTTGATATTTAATAATTAACACAGTTTTTGTTTTGTTATCAAGAAGAAAATAAAACTGACTGCATATCTATGTTTACTTCATATTTGTCTTTTTGTAAATATATAACATTTTTGTTCTTATTACTTGTTTTGTTGTTATTTTGTTGTTATTATTGTTGTTATTTTGTTCTTATTATTAAAAATGCTCCAGAAAAAGATAAGATAGACTGAATTATAAAGAAGATATTATTAAAAAGTCCTAACTAAACTCTAATAAAATAGGAAAACAAGTTGTTGCTTGCTTAAGTATCTTAATCAAATATATTTGAGGCATTTTTAAAGCACATATATAAATGTCAATGAGTCTGGTGGAAAAAATCATCAGCAGACATACAAATTACATTGATTAAAGCCACTTACATTATAATGCCTCATTGGAGACTACCACATTAAGCAAAATAAATATTTAGGTAAGCAATGAGTAAAAAAAAGCTTAAAGGATAAAGACAGCATGAGATTGGATTCCTTTAAGGAACTTTTCTCAATTGGTTTAAAATTCAAATCAAAAATGAAGGAGGCAGGAGACTTAACAACTTAAAAATGATCTTTTATACTAAAACTTTTTAAAAATCCTCTTCTTTTGTATTTTAGCAAATTAAACTAATTACAGTTTTTCCAGAAGAGTAAATATACTGTTTAAAGATATTTACTTCTGTAATCTGAACAAATATTCTTTAGTCAAACCAATCACTTGGTACATTTATAACTATTGGAATTTTTGCGGAAATCAATATGTTTATCTCTACAAATGCCAGACGCTACAGTTATATATATTCCACGAGCTCTTCCATCATTCTGAACACAACAAAACCTCTAAGTGTATATGCGTCTAAATGCTAAGACGTCATAATCACATGAATTACAGATTGGAAAATCTACAACTTTAATTAAAAAAATGTGAGCTCAGAAGCAATCGGGCTCATTCAACAATCAGAAAAAGCAACAGCTGTCATTGAGCACAGCACAGCCCTTATACCAGGATGAAAGCAAGAACTTTGTTTCAAGGTTCTTAAGATATAATAAATGAAAAGATACTGAACTAGAGTCTTTGGTAGAGATAAATATCAGAAATAGGTATTAATTCTTAACCCTCTGATGGGTTCACTCACATTCTTTCTCCAACCTGAAGTTTTATCTGCATGACATCTGACAAGTTTCTATACTCTTAACCAATAGAATCTTTTCTAGGATTCTTTCAACCAATGAATGCGGTTATGTAGTCATTATGTGTGCTGTGGGGGGAATAATACCACACTACACGAAAATTTCATGATGCTAAGATGTTTAAAATATGTCATTTCTTCTCTCTTTCGAAATCATTTTTAAATGCCCTTAAACGAAATCTATTTAAGAAATAAATGAAATTGAAACCCAAATCAAAATTTTTATTTCCTGAAAAATACTTAGAGTGTAAGCAATGCTACATCAACAACTCATTCCTGTATCTATTTGCAGGGCGAAATGAAAAAAATGAACCCAAAAATCTCTTGGGATTATGCTTTACTTCCTTTCGAATAAAAACACCTAAAGAACATTTTTTTAAGAATATCTTTTACGTTTTGAACTTCCACTCCGGCTCTCCATTGCGAACTTTTGATGATTATCGGCAACGCTAAGGTTCCGGGAAACCACATCGGAAAAAAATCTGACCGTGAAACGCAGCAAAAAAGTAACTGAGAACCGAGAATAAAAGAGACAGTAATAACGTACGAAAAATACAAAAAATACGCACAGTAAAAGCAATAACATTCCGAAGAAAAACAGGACCTTAGCCCTTTTATGGTTCGCGGGAAAATCCATTTCGGGAACATTTTCCTCTCGCCTTTCTCCGGTTTTCGGCGACTCTTTCCCGCGCGTCTCATCCCGTGATCCAATAACAGCTTTTCTTTTGATGCGATCTCGGTTCTAAATTTTTTTTTTGCTCCGGTATTCGGGCATGGACAGTAAATCGGCTCCCTTACTACCCAGGACACGTTTTTCGGTTACCCGTTTCGATAGCCGTACAAAATGCAGTCACACGCAACGACTACAGAGATAAAAACTGGAACTAAAAATTCGGTAATAAATTATTAAACTGTGAGCTTCACAGCCTTGGGTTTGTTACTCTGTTCACGTGGAAGGAACCAGTGTTGTGTTTCGTGCACCACTTTTTCAGAGAGGCTCTGAGTTTTTAATGCTCTTTTCATTTCGATGTAATTTGTTAAAGAAGTTTCCTCGATTATATTTAAGTGGTTTTAGGTTCTGTTTGAGAGTCCATTTTTTTCTAAACTGACTGAGAAAGGATGATTGAATTTTCTTGTAGGCACTACAGAATCTTACGGAATATATTCTTCGGGTAGAACATTTTTGCAAAGGTTTTCACTGATTTCTCTTTGAATTATTATCAACATAAATAATATATGACGGGAGTGTTTAGATTCTTCTTGACGATGTTAACCCATGCTAAGGAAGCTTTTATATTCAATTTACCAAGACAAAATATCATATATATATATATATATATATATATATATATATATGATATATATATTTGATAATATATATATTATACATATATATATATATGTAACTCATAATGCTACGTATTACGTATTTCTTTATTTTTTAAACTTTACATCTAGTAAATCTATTTTCGTAATAAGGTAAAATGAATACATGTATTGATTTATTTTGCTATTTATACTACTTAGAATTTTATTACACTACATATCTTTAATTTCATTTCCTCATTTCCATTTACAATCATATTCATGAGTACACGTTATTTTATATCATAGTTTATTTAAATTTTAGAAAGATAACCCTGAGTGAAGTGGTTTCACTTTTTCTGTCTCGAACTTGTTAACCTTATTATATTTTATATATTAAGCAACCTTATAATCTTATTATATTTATTATATTAAGCAAACATGCAATACAGTATTTCTTAGAAATTATTTTTGAAACGAAATTTCTGAAGGTTTTGTTTCGTATTTTTTAAGATGTTTCTAACATGTTTTCAATTTTATTTTTAGAAAGCATCATTTGTACTTGATTTAAAGTGCATGCTTTCTGAACTCCCATTTCAATTTACACTAATGAAGATTAAGTACCCCCATTAAAATTCAATGAATACTAAAGCTAACAGTGATATTTGCTATCCTGTTGGGCAATACAAAATATTTTAACTAGACGAAATTCATAATCACAACCAGAATTCAACTACATGTTCGAATTAAATTAATTCAATTTAAATTGAAAGTGAATAAAATTATTTTCTATTCTCTTTCATAAGAAAATATAAATATCAAGGAAATACCGGGAAAATATTATATTAACTCATTTTTAATATTCTCAAAATGTCTACAATTCACCATGGGGAGAAATATGTATATATGATATTTTCATCTATAAAATTCAACAAACTGATTATATTGAATTTATTTAGCATGCCCTAAGAGATGGAAGCCGACAAATTAATTTGATCTGATAAAGGGGGTAAACATATATTTTTGGTCAAAAAATTTTAAATATTGACATGTGAAAGGAAATAGTCTTGAATTAACGTTTTGAACTTTATGGTAACGTTTTGAAGATATGAAAATATTTTTATAGAAGCAAACTCTGTTACAACGAAAATATTTAGATATTTTTTCCTTAAAACGTAATTCAAGTATTTTCTAACTCTAAATTTCTATTGATACTACAGCAGTTTTACATGAAAAATCTTCTTTTATTCCAACTATGGTCTACGATTTAAAATGGAATCCTTAGAGCACTTTCAGTGATATTCAGTTCCTGGGCAAAATAGCTAATTATTTATTTTACACGTTAAAAGATAGAAATCAATATTTCAGTTTCATGTCCGAATTATTACATGAAATTCATTTTGGAACTCATTTCAAAGAAATCATTTGCTTGTTTGCATATTATTTCTCTTCCTCCTGAAAATTAGGTATTTTAAATAATTAAATTAATTATGCATTCACATAATTAGTTATAATTATATTCAATGGAAGTCAGACGAAAACAATACTGCTAAAATGTCTCATGGTTGCCCGGAAAATTGTTTAGCCAAAATGCAGTCAAAACAATTTCTCTCCTTAAATTAAAAGCATTAATTCGAATCTATGGAAATTCGTTTGGAGTTTCCTAATTTTTGTATCGCCTTTTACATTGCTTTTCGAAGAAACATTCATTATAAATATTTCAGAAGTTCTGAATCGTCAAAAGTGAGCATTTAAAACCTATGAATCTGTCTTGCTCTCTTAGTAGTAATTTCCATTTTGCATATTATACAACACAAGTTCATTCAAGTATAGTTAGGGGTATTGTTCCTTAAGATTAGATCCTAAATCAGTTGTAACTAGAATGTGTAAAGGAATTGTGAATACGGATAATTACTAATTCCGAATAATAGAATCGTTGCAATTGAGTATTTATCCCAATTTCCCCGTTTGGTTCGAATGGCGAAGGCTGATTTGTGGAGACAGAAAATGAACACTGGAGAACACTTAACGGTTTTAATCAAACATTGAGGTGCTTTGTGGTAATACACCAGTAGATATCATCTTCTACAAGTAAGTACAATAAAGATAACAATGTTAGCGGAGGATTGAGAAAAGCCCAACATATCGGTTACTTATTCAAATGATACTCTTTTCAATGTTCCAGCAAGAATGACATTTCCTTGAGCCCCCTAGGGGTGGGAAAAAGTTTCAGTTTGTTTTCGCTAAGTTTTGTTCTGCTTGTTCTTATCGAACGCTTATTCGCAATTTTGATTTTTGATCTCGTTCTAAAGTAGTTATTTAAACGTCGAACTAGAACATAAATGCAGACAAAGTAACGTTAAATAACTTATTCGCTGAGATACAAAATTTTTCATAGAACGCATTAAATTTTATTAAGATTTATTGAATTTGCTCAATGTGCTACTTACACAAACATACACTCGCAGACTTGCAAGTGAAGACAGACGGATACTGAGTTGCTCATTCAACTAATTACTGTGAATATTTAAAGCATAGAAACTTTTTTGAAAATATTTCCAGTTCCATGCCATTTCCAACTGTGTAAGATATACACGAAATACGTAAACCATTGGTTTTGAATTAAAATGGCACAGAGTGGAGTAATGAAATAATTATATTAGTAGGAAGATTACAATTTAGCTACTAACAATATATTTCAAGTTCTATGAAGAACTGTACCATTTTATTTTATTGCTTCTAGGGAAATTAATCATTTGAAGAATTCTTGAAAGTAGCAGATGACTGTAGTAGATGCAAAAATTACACAATATGGAATAATATCTATCCATTTTTAGTGTTTTCCAACATTTGTTTTAAAATAATTAAATTAAGTGTTTTATCAGTGTTAAAAGCAGAATCGAGTCCTGTTGATAAAAAATATTATTTTCAGTGAAACTATAATGGATGCAGAACAGAAGTTTTAATAAATGAAAGAATATAACGAACATAAGAAGAACATTACTTTACCAGCTACCTTGGAAGTTCTCAAAGGATCTAATCACATTAGTAGAGGACTGAAAAGGGAGTAATAATAAATGCAATTATTTGAAGTTTCTATTTTCTAGCGCCGAAGCAACAAACAAATGTTCAAACCCGATGCACCTTTAAAATATTTTACCTTTTTTTCCGGAAAAATATTGATAATTAGATTTACAGGATTTCTTTGTTTCTTTAATCTCCGCTCTGTTCGAAGCCCTCTTAGAGGAAAGATTTCTCGTGACTCTAATGAATGCTTACGGAGTATCTACTTTTTTCGCAAACTATTTAGCAAATTTCCGGTGAACTTTTTAAGTGCTGGAAGCAAATACATTAAATTACTTCTCTTTCCCCATTCGGCGTATTTCTCGCATTAAAATTTTAAACTTTAGACTTAAAAAGGCTGGGTCTTAAAGTAAAAATTCATTAAATGCTAATTAATGTTTTTTCGTGAATTTTAGTTTTATGGTAAACAAACTGAGCAAGTAGGGTCAATTAAATACTTTTATTTAAAAAATATTTGCCGTTCAACATAAATGTGTATATAAACTACGAACTAAAACTTGGGTCTCTTTTCTACGCATTTATAATTCGAATAATATTATTCCTCCTATTCTTCCATAACCAGATTGACTATTTTAATTAAGAAATTTTGTTGCAGATGTGTGTTCTGTTGTATCCTATTTCTAAAGATAATATCATGAATTAAAAAATGTATTCATTAACAAAGATTGGGACTTAATTTATTAATTTACTATAAGCTAAATAATTTTAACAAATTTTAAATGAAATAAATGTTTACTATTTCTTATACTATCGATACGTTAACCTCGAACATTAGCTCCTAGGCGTAAAAATGAACGGAATTTTATCAATTGTTAATTTTAAGGCAATTTATGAACATATAGGAGTGAATACAATTGCAATGGTTACAAATTGAAGAGTAAAAATGAATATAATTGTCATGAAAGGGAATTAAATTCTTAGCTTACTTATTCCAAATAAAAAATCCAGTGCGACGTTAATTAAATAACTACCTACCAAATAAAAAAATAAATTCCAAACCTAATTGTTAATACTACTTATTGTTTAATCAAATTGAAACAATAAATACATCTATGTTTTTCTCAAAATATTTTTTGCCCCGTGATTCTGTATGTACGTAACAAAACTCGTATCTTATTAAAATACCATTCTTGTTATCACCCGCATTTAACAATTGGGTCATTCAATAAATATGAGCAAATTGGCTGTGGCTGACATATCACCGATTTTAATGAAATTACTTTTTAAATAGGTCATATGTAATAATGAGCAACTGCAAATTATTAGGTAGCAGAAATATATATTTTGTTAGTTAATGACATTTAAAGTTTTTGGTCACACAAAATTTAGATTTTTAGCACTACAATGTTACTATTGTTTGCAATCCTATATTTCAATAAGATTTTTACTCAAATTTAAAAATTTTCAAAATTACATTCTTCAGAAAAAGGTCTCGTAGAAGTCAGAATATAATTTAATAGACGTCATTGCTGAATTTGAGAGATCGACGAAAATAGAAATTTTGCCAATTTGCTACAAATTTCAAATTGCCCTGGCATCTCTAGAAATCGAAAAACAATATTGAAAATTATTCTTAATGAACAACTGCTTTTAATAACAATAGTGTGGCGCAGTTTAGTGATTGTATTTCTATTCCTTCGTACAGAAAAACCATTTAAAATATACAATTTTAGAAAAATGTGATTTTCATTTTTTTTTAAATACAGATTAAACTGTGAAGGAAATCTCCGAAAACATCAAATATTTTCAACATTATGGACCAAGATGTCTAATGTATGTCCTGAAGGTTTTAATATTGTATTTTGCTTATTTTTGCCAGGAATATTTTTAACTAAATGTAAATCTGACTTTTTATCATAGATGAGGCTTTTTAATGGTAATTTGATGTTCTGATTTTATAATTTACATCTTAAGTTAAAATTAATTTGGTATTTCATTGCTCATTTGGGATTTCGTGGTTTTAAGTTCACTGTTGTCATTTGAAACGCGTATATGCATAGAATGGGAAGAGAATGCTATGATTGAATATCGCCAGTTGTAGCGATAGTTTTGGAATATGGTAATCCGTCTTAGTCCTAGTAGGAATTTAGTGACAAAATTCTCAGTCTTCAATTTTGCTATGGGCAATATCTGTTTTGGGGTTACTTATTTTGTTACTGTTGCTTTAGGACTCAAAATAAAATTCTGAACTTTTTCAAGTAATACACATATTAAACTATATTCCTCTAAAATATAGTTTTCGTCAGAGCTTCCCTTCATTTGATTTTGAATTCCTACTTCAAGTGGAAAATCGTCAATTTATAATTTTCCTTTGCTATTTTGAAGATGAAGAAAATAAAAGCTGACTCCCAAACTTCAGCAATATTTCCATCATACTTAGCACTGCAACTGGCATGAAGTTCAACAATGCCTTTAAATTCCTTTAGTCCATAGAAAAATTTATCAAAATTGACAATTTTAAATTTTTTGCTACTAATTTGTAGCTTAAGTATGTTGTTTAAAATTGTTATTTCCAAACAAATGGAAAGAAAAGTTTTCATAAATTACAATAATATGAAATATCTTTGCCTTCCTTTTCTACGTTTCGAGAAACAGATTTTTATGCATGCAGCATTAACAGCAGTGATTTCACAACTGATCTTCAAAGTTACAGGTCTTTACAATGCCTGAAATTTCCAAAATATTTCATTTTGAGCCAAAGTATATTCGGAATATCGTTATTTATGCATAAAATAAACCCCTGTCCCAAATTTCATTAAAATCCGTCACCATACGGTCACAGGTTTTCTGATGTTTGCTCATTTCACATGGAATGATCCAATTGTGTGTTACTGTTGAGGTATAATGTTAGTTAAATTCACGTTAACAATCACAGAAAAACAATTGATGAATGGACAGTTGTGGAATAGAGACATGCACAATCTCACTGATTCCAAAAACGACAGGGGATATAAGAGTCCAAAAGTATTCTACCACATCCATGAGTACAAATTAATCATTGCTTGAACATCTGGTTCAACATTTTGGAGTGAGGTAGTTACTGACTGTTATAGTAATGGAAAATATTTACAATGTGATAAATTAGGTGATATTTTGGCATTTGAGGACTTGAAAGTCCTACGGATATAAGGGTGTAATTATTTGTGAGCTGATTTGCACAAATAAAATTTAAAGTATCTTATATAAGAGATTTCCAACGTTTTACCTTGTATTTTGAGATAGATAATTATTATAATTTTTGGGATACCCTCTCTTTTGTTGTACATTCGAAATAGATTCGATTTGAATAGCCTTGGAAATCCCTATTCAGTTCTGCATCAGACGAGTACAGTGGAGGATCCTACAAGTCTTTCAGTATTGCTAGACTTGATATTAATGCTTGGCGGGTGAGTAGGTAGTTGAATTAACTTTGCAGTGGAGCAACACAGCGAACTATAATGCTTGGATCATTCAAGTTTGAAATCAGATCTAATGGTTGGCAACGCGAAACGGATAACAGTTTAGCAGTTTATTTCTACCTTTGGATATTATTGTTGACAAGGTTTGCTCCCATAAGTAAGAAATCTAATTAGCCCTCGTGTAGCTATAAATGACTGTAGGTATGTTGTAGATAGATATGTTGATTTCTTCGCTAGATTCCTACTTCTATACAAATTCAAGCCCAAGACAGTCACTAATGATATTATAGGCAACTTTTAACTTTGGTACAGAATCAATGCAGAATTAAAAATATATTTAACAATATTAATTATTTCATTTTTACAAATTCTCGAGGAACTGGTCTTTCTGACAACAACCCAAAGGGCGACATCACACCATGGAAGGGAATCCCAGATTCAGATATTCATGATAAAGTTTAAAAATGATTAATACTGATAACAAGAAAACTCATCCTATTTCAGTGAAACAGAACGTCCAAACTTATCAGAACCAAAATAAACAAACGGAAGAACTGGAGTTCTCCATTATTTCACTCGAGGATGAATACCGGAAATCAAGCCATTTTCACGTGTTTGGAATTGAACTTATGAGATATCAGATTTATGGATTTCCATAAGTTGTATTGTATGTGTTCTTGTAATCGGAATTTTAATAACGGCTTAGTTTGAACTATTCAACTCACATTACCAAGAGCAAGGATACATGATACATTTCCCACCTATTGGTGGTTTGAATAGAATCCTTGATGAACTAAAATACATTGGAACTTGTTATACAAATAAAATAAACTCGGAAATCAAGCTGAGGAATCTTGCAATGTCATGGCTTAAGTGTGGAATGAAAGGAAAACTATGGGACTGGATTCCAATTTTGGTTGTTCTTTGCTTCTTGTCTTTTATCTTTATTAGACATTTTTGGAGGTCTTAGACTTTGACCACCAGTTTGGCAAATATTTGTTTCTTTTACTCTACTATTTCATGTTGTGATGTTCAAGACCAAGGGATAGCGCTAAAAGAACTGAAAACTAATTGAAGTTGCAAACAAAACGTGAGCACAGTTTAATGTTACGGAACGCAACATACAAGATGCAATTGACATCAAACCAGGCTCACATTTTGTTTTTATAAACTTAAGTACTACTAGAAAATTAAGTACATTAAAAGTTCTACTAGAGCTATCTCCTGCTATTGAACATTACAACATCGCAGAAGTTAGGATAAACAAAAGACAGCTATGAGAGACATTTTCTGTTAAGCGAAATTCAGGTGGTGGTAATGTTTCTGCCGCGATTCATGTTTTCTGTACGTGAAGTGGCTTGACAGGTTTTTCAAATACGGTTTTAGCACTTCACCAATAAAAATTTCAAATAAATTCCGCATTGGTATTGTGATAGCTGATTGGTAAACAATTATATTAAACACTATACATTGCCAAAAACACGATAAACTGCATTTTAAGGTACCTCCAATATGCATTATATGAAAACATTTAGACAAGCAAAATCTTCACAGACTGGTTTGTTTACACCGAAAAACCCTCTCTTGGAAACATTTTTGTTTACTGTGCTACAGAATCATATTTGAGCTTAAATTATAAAGAGTTTCAGCAGCTTGCAAATAAAGTTTTGATTGCAATGCATGAAGATAACGATTTTCTCTTATTATTTCTTTTAATAATTATTCAAAGAGAATGAAAGCAATAAATAAAAAGATCCCAAGTAAGCAAAAACCACCATCTAGGAGATTAATTTATTACACTATCAGTCCACTCAGAGTCATGTAATCTTAGTTACTTCATGTAACGGCTGGTATCTAAGAGATTTATGGCTGCGGCGTTAGGGTGTCGGGACAAAAAATAAGCATAATTGCTCAAGATAGAAAAGGAATATTAATGAATAAATATACTAATGTATCATACACTTTTGCTCGGAAATGTAAGTGATCTTCAATATATACATTGTTCAATCATTATCGTTAGCAGGGTAATTATTTTTCAACTCCTGTATTTGTTGTTTCAAGGTAATTATGGGAGAAGTTTTATTCATTCATGGAAAATATTTTTAGTTTCTGTTCTTAATTTTACTTCTATGAGCATTTGTTGAAAATATTTTTTTTTTTATGAAAAATGGGATAAAATCGATGTTTGTTCTATTTTTCAACAACGCTATTTTATATTTTGGTAATGAAATATAGAATTGAATTCGATTAAAACTAAAGGATATAAATAATATATTTCAGTGTATGCAGCCTTGAACATCATAATAAGGGTACCTTCAAGTAAATATTCAAGTAAAGTTCTGTATAAAGATCTATATTGAGTGAAATGTTCTCGTTGTAGAATAATATTAAATAAATGTAAAAATATTAACAAATTATTTCAAATGTAACTCAAATGCTTTCAATACCACAACAGAATCTAATCAGAAACAAAAATTCAAATTCAAAAATCAATGGTTTTTTTTCTATAACTTGTTTTGAAGAAGTAATTCGAGATATTATAAATCTTATTTATCAAATGAAAAACACCACTGTTATTTTCGTAGTCGAGTGAGAGATAAGAGAAATTTTTTCCCTTAGTTGGTGTAACAAGATTATAAGCACTTGTGGAATCGTGAAACATCACTTAAGTTAGTGGTAATTTGTAGTATGCTGCAACTATGCCGTTCTGATTCCATAGAGGTAGTTTTCCGTTGCAATAATAGGTAACTAAATACAATTATTGACCTGAAATTTTAGCTGTTAATGTAGGGTATTTAAATAAAAAGTAGTCTTACAAAGTCTTACAAATTCAAATGAAAACTAATGTAACAGTGATTTTTAATATTCATCAGTCAGATTTAATAGAAAGATACAGAAGTTAAGTAACTATAACTTTGAAGATCATTCCAAAATATAAAATATTGTTGACGTACAAGTGGAACATGCTACGTCATAATTTTCAAGATACGTGTTTATTAGATTTTCTAGACCAGAATGTGGTGATATTAGACTGGTGAAATCCATTAAGACCTTTTTTCTTGGCATAAAGGTTAGATTTCTTTTTGAAAAACACGCTTCGGATAGTAGAATTTTCCCCTACATTTTCTCAGAACTGTTTCTTGACTTAGTGTATTCCATTTTTAAGCCAACAACACGTTTTTACCGAACTTTAATAGAAAATATTTAAACTTCTTTAGAACATCTCAAGATTTGAAAATATAATTTTTATGGTGTTTCTGCCCTCTGAATAATATGAAATTCAATTCTCACTTTCAACACACTCTTTAAAGAATAAATATTCTTTAAAGATCATATTCAAGGCAGAAACGGAGATTACATCTTGTACAAATACATATTCTATCCTAATTATTCCTAGATTTAAAAAAATTAAAACCAAGCTAACATGAACAACTCAGTTCCACTAAATCATTTAAATATATCTTAGAGGAAAACAAGTAATGAAATTCTATACAGAATGATGTTTAACATTTCCATTTACGAACTCTGAACTTACAGACGTTTAGATAAATGGTACAACTTTATTAAAACAATCAGAATTAGGATTTCTGACAGCGGGAACAACTGTGTACATATTGTTTCGAAAACTAAAAAGTCTAGACTAGTTTTGTTCCAGAACTCATTCGTATCAGTGTTACGTTCTATTGCATCTGAAGCACTTATCTCATTTTACTTGTTTAATTTAGATGACATGTTAAAACGCTGAACGTAGTGCTGGGATTTCATGAGCTATAATTAAATTTTTATGGTGAATACAAAATTGGGAAATGTTTCACCACTCATTACTTGTCTTAACTGTTGCTGATCGGCAAAGATAAGTTTTCCAATTATGAAAACTGCTTTCAATGTTTTAATGTAAACAGGTTCCGTTTTATCTTTCAGGAAAGTAATGTGTTTACTGCTAAACAAAAATACATTTATGTCTGTGTGTAAACAGTTTAGTCTGCTTTTATGAGTACAGCACGATTATATTATACTCTTTTACAAGCTTAATTTTACCCCTTGGGGTTAAAGCAAAAAATAATTTCTCTTAAATATTTGATGTGCAACATGAAGTATTGTGAAGCAAAACAATAAAGCGTAAATATCTTGACTGAATGCGTATTATAGTAGAACGTATGGAAAATTTTGAAAAAGAATGTTGTCTATATAAATAAAAATGGATGTGTGTGTATGTATGTATGTTCTTTATACAAATCTACAACATTTTACCAAACCACACCAAATTTGATGCACTTATACTTTGGAACCCTGCGGATAACGTAGGCTACATATTGATCCCGTTCTCTTTAACCTAGGTGTGCAGAGGTGGCTAGAAACAATTTAAAATTGCCATAAAAATAATATAGAGCATAAAACGATTGGGGTAAACAGCTCAGTTTGTTTTACCAGTATTGGTCAAAAATAAAACTGTTTTACCAGTATTGCTCGAAAAACAATTTTTTCCAAAACATTATTTTTAAACAACGTAAAATTCTAATTATGTTTGAACTGATTTTTTTGTTTATTTCCATAATATAAATAATTTATCAATATCTGATTGATGAAAAATGGATAGTAAAAATGCATAATTTTACACAACTTACATTTTGTAATGGAACACGAAAAGCCCAAGCAGAAAACTCATTGAGCATAAAAGCGTAATTTTGCAATTCGTTATCTGGCAAAGCCAGAATTGTTATATTTTCTGAATTAGATTTAAAATTACGTGTTTGTGTATTTGAGTTATAACAACGAAATATTGCGGTCCTATTTGAGTATTTCTAGGTTTTGTAAATTTGTTCATTTTGCAAATAATTCATTGTCTAAAAAAATTCGACACGTTTGCTCATATCTTTCGTTTTTCAGAATTCTACATTTTTCAATGACCAGAGTTTCGTTTATGTTTGTATTTATGTGATCTAGTACTTTTTCCATTTTATAGATACATTATTCAGGAGTTAAATTTTAATTATTTTTATTTTCTGCAAAATATCACTAGACAAAGGTAATTTCTTGGTGGTATATGTATATTTCGATCAACTTTCCTTTAGTCTTTGATTAAATACGTAATGGCTTATAGAATTTTGTTTCATAAAAATAAATAAAATGCACATAATAGAACCTTTTCATATCAGATATGCAACTTCTTATTTTAAAATAACCTGTATAAAGTTAAAATAAAATCATTGTAAAATAAGATAGGGTTGCGTTTAATCAAAACGGGAAGCCATACTTGTAGTTAAAAGACATTTCTAAATTTTGTCAGATTTTCATTATGAGACGATTAAAATATATTAAATTTGCGTTTGTTTTTCATGTTTCCTGGGTGTTATTGAAAGCTGTACTCCTTAGTCAAGTAACTGCATCTATCATTCTTAATATGTATGTGGTTTCCATATAGAAACTGGATCTCTCAACTGAAAATGTACTATAAGGATTCGATAAAAAATGAATTTCTGATGGAGCAAAGCAAATTATAAGACTGCTGATCTTGGAATAATATCACAGTAAGGAAGTATTTACACTAGGACTGTTGAAA
This sequence comes from Meta bourneti, assembly GCA_933210815.1. NCBI lineage: Eukaryota > Metazoa > Arthropoda > Arachnida > Araneae > Tetragnathidae > Meta > Meta bourneti. The sequence continues at coordinate 62,230,988 of OW119923.1, read as the reverse complement.
TTTTTTTTTATCTTAGTGACAGAAGGTCGAGGTTGTTTACTTGAAGTTCAAACTGTTCGTATGTAACTTAGCTACCTGCGAAACATTCGTTGAAAGCAGTGATTTTGTAAAAATTGTAATAAATTGAGATTGCTTTGTCTACACTGATGACATTTACTTTAAAAACAAGCTCCATTATTCCACGTACTGCTGAATAGGATTTTCAAAAACAAATGAGTTGCTTTAAAATAAATACGAATACCGTAGCAATTTAATTTCCCATCCTCTCACAATGGTGATGAAATTCGAAAACACCAATACATGGTGCAAGAGTGCCACAAATAATAAATATTGATAGAAAAACTTAGTGCAAGACTATACGCTTCAAGTTCGTAATTTTTACTGAAAACGAACTTAAGGGGCATTCGTAATCACTCGCAAACTCAAAATCGACTTCTGTGGTAGTAATCTTAGAAAAACCTTTTGTAGTTTGTTTTACGGCAAGAGTGCGATGAACTTGAAATGGATTATATGGATGGATACATCATGCATGCATCCGAAGTAAATTACAGAAACTGAAAAGGTTAAAACGATGTTAAAAAAATACACATAAATGATGTTTGCATTTTTCTATGAGATAGAAGTGATTAGTCTGATCACTTTTCAATCAACATTCAACAAATTCAAACTGAGCAACGCCGGGTAATTGTGCTAGTAAATATATAATTATGATAGTTATTTAAGTATAATAAAGATATATCTGTAAATACATCCCTTGATACTTCTTTTATACGTAGTATTGTGACCAGCCTTTCATTCCTCGTTTAAAACATTGATTAAATAATTAGTTTCCAAGTTAACTAATTATTTATCCAATATGAACACATTCTTGTATCATAAGACCAAACACTTCCAATGCAAGCCACACATTGATCCAACACCAGTCCTGGGACACTAAATTGGCTGAAACGTGTATGTGTATTGACATATTTGCTAAATAGAAACGGAGTACGTATGCGCATGTCGTATGTTTTGTCGCATACTGCTCCAGTGCGGCTGGTCAAAATTTTAATGAACTTGCAACTTTCCTACGCTTTGCTTGTGGCTTAGTTCATACTTTCCCCTTTCGTTTGACTTTAGATATCCCCTACAGCTTTTACTTTTCATTTCTAGGTCCAATATGTGCAATTTATTTTTATAATAATCAACCCTTTATGCCTCAATAAGTAAATCTTTAAATAATTAATTCAATAATTAATTTAATAATTAATTAAATAATAATCTTCAAAATACTTATATAAATAAACAAATCTCTTTAAGTACTACTTAACCACTTCAGCCATGACGGCTTCTTTTCAATATTACATATGCTAATATAACAGATTAATTCTTGAAAAATACATGACGAGGGATTTTCAGTGTGAACAAACAAACGACGGACAGCGAAGATTTTTCTTCCGTTACCATAATGCTCTCCCGTAATGCAAATCGTGGTTAACCTAAATGTAGTTTATCGCCGCGTTTGTATTTGACCAATAAACTATCATGCAAATAACTGTATACATACTGCAAAGTGATCCAAATTAAACAGGTGGTATTCCGATTTCTCTGTAGGAAAAAGTACTGAGCGAATTGCAACCAAATTTTTACACAGACTTTACTGAGTATGCTGTTTTGATTTCTGAAGAAAAAATAGTTCATATTTGGCTGCTAGGGGTAAATTTGGTGCTGCGGTACAGGTAATTTGTATATTGCCGAACTCATCTAACATCATCCACCTACATAAGGAGACAAACAGCATTTTTCACTAATCGATGACCCTAATTTAGTGTCATGAAGGTACTTTACCGGATCGCGCGTTACCTGTTAAACTACCATCTATCAATGAAACTGTAATGCTTCTGCGGCACTTAAGGAATTTAGGTAGTTAAAAGGCTTATATAGATATCTACTGACGATTTCTAATCTTCGGAATACGATCTTGCGTTTTGAACAGACAGGAACTTTTTTGTCTAACCAGGGCGAGTTCGCAAGTCAACTAGACTACAGAGGGCAGAAGTTTCAAGTTCTGTGGTGAAGCAGGAAATAGCAAATGTACACGGTAGCAGCAATGAATCATGTATTATCATGGGAATTGGGCGACAGTATATGACAGTGTGGAGAGTTCTGCGAAATGCCTTGCAGTTTTAACCTAATAAGATATCCCACACTCAAAAATGGCATTCTGGTAATTATGATACACGGAAAACATTTGCTTTGATATTCATCGCTCGGATGACGGTGGATGGTGCATGCCTTGGCAAGTACTGTGGAGTTATGAGACTCATTTCCATTTGAATGGTGCTAGAAAACTAATAACTGTTGTATTTGGTCTGACACGTTCACCAACAACTTCCATTGGATGCACCAAAAGTAACGGTTTGGGGTGACTCAACGACATCCTTCATCAATGATCCTTACTTCTCAGACGAAAACACGAGTTCTGTTAATGGCTCCAGATATGCAGATATGCTCCGGAACTTTAAAATTCCACCACTTCAACATTGGATTTGTCTTTACACAACACTCTTCATGTGCCTACTCTCTCTCTTTATTTGTACAATGTTTATACTAAGGCAAAACATTTTGGTGAACAGGGTTATTAGCAGATACCTTCGAATGCCGTGGTCACCTTGGTCACTAGATTAGAACCCCTGCGATTTTTGACTGTGGAGCTAATTAAAGAGTCTCGCTTATCAAGGTTCCGAACTTAGGTGTCTCAAAAGACAGAATTTCGCAACATGTGGCAAAAATCAATGAGAATCACTTATGTTCTACTGTGGAGTATGTTGTGCAACGAATCCAATTTAAAGGGTAAGGTGACGGAGGACACGTAGAACCGTATCTCTGATGTTAGTGTTATTCCATATGTAATTGAAATCTGCTTATTGAATGTTTTTTTTGCGATATTTGTTATTAATTTAATTTCCACATGTGATTGCAATATATATATATATATATATATATATATATATATATATATATATTTGTGGAATCGGAGTGTCTACAAGCTTCCCAGTCAGATGGTGCTGATGATCGACTTAACCACACGTGCAGGTGTTGGCTGAGACGGAAAGAGCGGCGCGCGTAGGTGTCCGCTGAAATCCGGTGACTGGTAGAAACTATTTTCCTGACTCAGCGAGAGTGAGTTAGAATTGTGAACTAGTAACTGAAGGCTTCCACGCGCAGGTGGAGCGAGCACAGTTTCTTACACAATTAATGCAAGTGGCAGCGTGTAGGCTGTTCCATCAATTTGAGATTTGAGATAACGGTTGCTGTACATAGTTTTTAGGAAGAGAAATAAAATGTGTTAGTCCTAATCTCCGTATCATTTCGTAACACCCTAGACACCGCCCCACATATATATATATATATATATATATATATATATATATATATATATATATATATATATATATATATATATATATATATATATATATATATATATATATATATATATTGCACGTTTTCTCTTTTTTACTATACTTGTTAGTTGGGTCGGCAATATGCAAATTACCAAGACCCCAGCGCCAAATTTCACCCCTAGGGCCGAAATTTGAACTACTTTTTTCCTTCAAAAATCAAAACAGCGTAATCAGGAAAGTATGTGTATAAAATTTGATTGAGATTCACCCGGTAGGTTTTCCTATAGATTGATCTAAGCAAATCTTGTAGTTATATATATATATATACCTAGTAAGACTAGCCTTAAGAAGGATCATTGCTTTAAAGATCTATAAATCTGATTGCCACGCACATTGAGTGATGGACTGTGAGTATACAATGGGTTTTATGAGTATAAAACTCTCTGTAAAATGATTTTAAAGAATTCCTTGCTACTTCTTTACTTCTGCTTGAATAGGTTCATGAAAGTAATTAATTGGAATAAATATCATAATAAATTTTTCTCTTTGATCAGTTTGTATTGTTATTTAAAAAAAGTGATCCTCACTTTAACTAAATGCTATTTATGGAAACAGCATGAAGTTTATGGTGTCGAGCAATTGCCAGGATATTAAGACAATTGTATAAGGACTTGTACACTTCAAAAACTATCTTTCGAATTCTTCCCATATCATTAAGTTAGTGATATTTGAATGTGCCAATTTCAAAATGCTGATCTCTTACGTAAATACTAATTGCATATCTAGTAATTAAAGTCATGCAAGAAAGTTTAGAGAATATTAACAACGCAGCAAGTTTAATGTAATATGACAGGTTTTCCTATCAAGCTAAATATAGGTGGCTGTAGTGCTTCAACGGCGGAAAGAGTTTTCTATACGTATTCCGAACGTGACGTCACTTGGCTGTGTCTTGAAAACGATTTTAGCACTTCACCAATAAATATTTCAAAGTAAGAATTTTAAACGAAAACTGAGGAACATTTTTTTTCAACATTTTGAAGTAAAAATAAATCCCTCTTCTCGAGTAGAATATACACTGACGCTAAAAGCATTTTAGAACAATTTCTATTTACTCTAGTAGTTCACTTAACCTTAAGTAAGAGTCTATTTTCAAGGCCTTTTAACTTCGATCATGACCTGATCCCCTTGAGTATTTTAAAATCAGGGAGAAACTTTGAAACCCTTTATAGAATTTATTGATGCGAATAAAAAAAGATATAAAAGAATGCGAATTTCCGTATCCAGATAGTCTAGCTCCTACAACAACCAATACAATGTTGAGGAAGGATTCTCCAACTGTGCCTGGAACATCTCTGAGAAAAACGTTTTACGAGTGTTGAATTGTATTATCAACCTATTCTCTGCTAAAGTTCTGGTATAAAGTTTAAATTTTCTGATTTTATTCATCGCTTTTTTACAAAGATGCTTTGCTTATCATGTTTTTAATTTTAAAAAGGGAATATGAAAGGCATTTTAGAACTGAACTTGACGGTTTACCTAAAAACACTTTAAGCTCAAGTAATAGGTATATGTGAATACCAAAGTACCTGCGTTTCATTTTTAAGTATATTATTTGATGCAAACTTCGAAAAGTATTTTTTACAAAATGTGCTAGACAATTTATGTCATTTGACGAAGCCCTTTCTATACTGGATGGGTTATCTGTTGAGAGTGCTTGTGTATCAAACCTTTAGACAATTCGGAATATGAAACACTGAAATAGGATCTCTACTGAAAAGGATATCTTATTTTTGTAATGTTTCTACAGAGAAGAGATGGATTTACCTTACTGATAATCCTTAAAGAATCCCTCTTCCCAAGAGAGACTGCAAGAAGTATTACCTGTTTCCAAACTTTGACTGGACATGACCAACTTCAGTACCCTTTGCAATGCATTGAACTGTTCGGCACTTCAACCTGTCCATTTTGTGGACATATAAATGTATGTGTGATAGCGATAACCTTTTGTTTTGCCTTGGTGATGTTTATTCTACATCTCTGTTTTTGAAGTGTTTTCAGTTATACTGGACTGTAAGTCTTTGAAAGAGCAGCAGTGGGCATACATGGGCATACTTGAAAGAGCAGCAATGGGCATAGGGTAAAAAATATAAACTCGTTTTTCAAGCAGTAAGATGAACAAGAAATTACTATCTTTTCTGATTAAAATTAACTAGCAATTTAATCGTATGAAACATAGGTTCTAGAACAAATATTGTATATATCCTACGAAAATCAAACTGCAGGTGGGAAGACTAAATAAAGTTTTATTTGTTGTACCTAATAATGAATATTTTTAGGGTACTTATTTCTGTGCCCATGATTCTAACTGTAGCATAGTGGGGTGCCAGCTCAGGTGTTGACCTCGTCATCTGACCTTGGTTCAAAATTACTAGGTGTTGTTTTCGGGATTGATCCCAGATTGCCGTCAATAATCTGTTGTGTTGCTACAGTGCGACGTAAATTCAGCTGTATACCTCATGAATTTGAATACATTGTAATGAATAAACTCAAATGAATTTGAATATATGGTAGAAAAACAATTTGAAAACAGCGTAAGAAAACTCTTTATTTAGCTGTAAAGGGAAAAATTAAAGTCTATTGAACTGAAAACTGAATCATCCAACAGAAACTACTCATTATTAATACTAATAATTGCTAGATTTGAAAACCCCTGTTGAATAGGGTAATTGTTCTTTTTTAATATTTCAGTAATGGATGTATCTTCATCCTTTGCTTCTATGGTTTCAGTCTAAATAAAAATAATTGTTTAGATAACGGATTTTCTGTGTTTACATAACGTTTTTAAGTATGCTTCGAATCAATATCTAAACACAGAAAAGAATCTGTGTCTTTATCTTACTTTCCAAACAAATTTCTGTCTCTTCTCATAATATTAAAATTTTTTCTCAAACATTCCAACTATTTTGTGTAAACTTTCACGGTTCCACATTTAAAGCGACAAAATTAAACTACTAGATCTCAATTAAAGTCTAAACGAACTGATCACGTGACAAACGCATTTAGAACATAAACGTGACACTTCATTACGTAGAACATGCATCCACAATGCACTTGAACACATTTCTCCACTATAAGTACAAAGCATTATTCCAGTCTAAAATTGATGATCAAAACACGATATTAGACAAAGAAGCATTGACTATTCACAAACCAGTCCTCATCCTATATGCTATCGTGGAAAAAGGACATTGCCCCAAAGACAGCCTTCTGAACCTATTTCCCACCAAACCTCTGTATTTCACGGAGGCCGAAAATCATTTGCAAGTCTGATGTGACTGCAAAATTACTGCCTGCTTGTTTGGGATGTGGAGCATTACCATATCATATCTTTGACTCTCAGGAGGTGCAAGGAGGCTTCTCTCTGTCGGCAGGTCCTGGTTAAACATGCCTCATCTATATACATTTATACATGTAAGTTGTTACCTTTATTAATAAATTGGGAGGAGAGACTGAGAAGGACATTCCACTCCATGAGGTGCTGAATTACGTAACTAGAGGTGCAATTTTAAAGCAATAGATAATGTAATTCCTAGCTGGCATTGCCAAAATTTGCAGGTTTAGAACCAAGTAAGGGTTATGAATTATACAAAAAATAAATAGGTAAAATGACTTTCACAATTAAGTCATTCTTGCAAAATTTATGATACACGTTACTTATGTATTCACATTTATCAAACGTCCATAATTTTAATTCCTTAAATACAATCGTACAGAATGAAATTGTACCCATTTTATGAAATGTTTACACATTAAGGAATTTCATCTATATTTATCAACGAACTGAAACACATTTTAATAAAATAATTTTATGGATTTAGTTATCCGTAATATTATGATTATAGTCAATTTATCTGTAAATAACGATGATTATCTTTTGTATCTTCAGTTCTTAGGTAGCTTAGGAAAAGTAAACGTTTTAATGATAAATCAAAGTGAAATAATATAATATAACTCATTAATAAATTACAAACAAAAATGAATCTGCCCCATAAACATTCACTGCTTATAAAGTATAATTTGAGACATATCTGACTTGTTCTTGGAGATTATAAATGGAGTACTCAGGCAACATAGCGATAATTCACAAAAATATATGTTCCGTAATGAAAAACTTAAAAACCAAGTATTCATGAGAATAAAAATAATTTTTGATTGTTTGAATAAGTGTTGACAAACTTAAATACTTGACAGTTTAAGGTAAAATGATCTCTTGAATTGTTTATAAAAATTTATAATTTTGGAAAATTCGTAAGTCTGAAAATTGCTCTCCTGAAACATTTGAAGTGTGACTTATTATGCTGCCAAAAGCCCTTCAAATAGATATAATTTATTTTAATGTGCAGCAGTTGCATAAATGAAAACATATTTACCAATGAATTGAACGGAGTAACTTATGGACGGTTATTTGGTAATAAATACAGTAGAATCTTAATTGTCCGAGGTAATAGTGAAAGAGGCTTCCTTGGATAACCAGAAGCTCAGATAATACGAACGTAATTTAGTTAATTACGCCTGTATAATAAGTAAGTAGGAAATTCTGTATAATAAGATAAGTACGAAGTACACTCATGTCCAAATTTATCTTTACATGCATTAAAATAATGAAATTCCAGGAAATATCCAATCGATGTAATCCATTTTTGCAGTGAATGTGTGAAAGACAAGCCTAATTAGCATTATTGAATCAAAAGTGATCAAACGGTTTCTGATATGCAAATCAAGGCGTTACGTCTTCCGACGGTGAATCAAGCGCTTTGCGCAAAGTGAATATCTGAGTGAATTTCTGCAATACAGAGTTCGATTTCAGTGTGTAAGGACCCAAAACGGTTTGCTATGGCTCCGAAGTATCATTTGGAAGAATCTGTGAAGTGGCGAATTATCGGCCATTTAGAAGTAGGGCAGACAATCATGGAAGCAGTGAGATGTGTGGATATTTCAAGACACACAGTCTCTACGCTATGGAAACAATTTCAGAACACTGGAACTGTTGTAAGGAGGCCTGAACAAAGTCGTAAACGAATAACAACTGCTTCTCAAGATTGATATCTAGCAATAACTGCCCGTCCTAACCGGAAGTCTACTGCCCGGCAGTTAAGTTCAGATGTTGCAGCCGCCACTGAAAATGTTGTATCACGGCAAACTGTATACAGAAGGCTTAATGAAAAAGGCCTTTATGCCAGAAAGCCAAGGGTATGTATTTCACTGTCTTCACAACAAAAGAGGGATTGCTTTAACTGGTGCAAAGAACATCAGAACTGGAGTGAACGCCAATGGACCCATGTTCTCTTTACTGATGAGTCGACGTTTCGTTTAACAACTGATTCTAAACGTGTTTACATCTGGAGGGAGTCAGGAACGCGAAATATTCCTTCGAACATTATGGAACGTGACCCTTTCGTTAGTGCAGGTATGATGGTATGGGGAGGAATAATGATCGATGGACGTACGCCCCTACACGTTTTCAACAGAGAATCTGTGACCGGCCAGAGATATCGGGATGAGGTCTTAGAACCTTATGTAAGACTTTTCAGAGGTGCATATGGATCTGCCTTTTTATTTATGGACGATAATGCTCGTCCACATCGAGCAAACCTCGTTGACGAATTCCTTGAAAGTGAAGCCATTGAGCGAATACCATGGCCAGCAAAATCTCCTGATCTGAACCCGATAGAGAACTTATGGGACTACATTGGAAAAGCAGTTGCACGGAGACATCCTCGTCCTAGAGATATAAATGCCCTGAAGACCACATTGCTGGAGGAGTTGAAACTTAATTCCCCAAACTGTGGTTAACAACATCATTACCAGCATTAAAACATGTTGTGATATGTGTGTACACGTCAGGGGAGATCACATTCCATATTACATTCATAAGCCTTAATTTTTTTTCTGAACTCTCCTTGTCATATTATTTCCATTTATATTGTTTCATGCTACAGTTTTATATCATATGCAGTGCCCTTAAATTTTTTCCTTTGTATTTATGTGTTATGATGTTATGTATCATTTTACACAAATTCATAAAATTATAGTTCACAGTTTCTGAGAAATCCGTGATTTTATGCATGTAAAGATAATTTTGGACAATAGTGTAATTTAGTAAATTTCGTGCATATTGGATGTAACGGGATTCAGATATTACGGACCTAAAAATTAGTGTACTATATGCTGCTATAACTGGTACTGAAATATTCATAAAGAGTAATCTATACTGGGATTTTTGCTATAATATGATATTTTTACAGTAAATCCATTCGTGAGTTACATACATTTTAAACACTCTTGAAAAAGAACTTATCGGCTTTTCATTTCACGGCACTTTTGTACACGTTAACTGTATAATTCCATCTTCCTCATCCATGCATTTAAACTATATTTTAATTTTTCATGTTAATGATGATATGTTTTTAATATAATTACTTTTTTCATACTTTTCAAGTGTTTATTTTATTTCTGTATTGTTTACTTAAATGTTTCTATCGTGCTTTTAATATTGGTATGGTTGTTAATCTGATATTTTAAAATGTATTTTTATTTTAATTTGTCTTGAGCTTGGCGAAGCTTATTCATTTTCGGATATTGCACCGGGCGTAACGTCAACCAACCATCAAACTGCACCAACCTAGGATAGTATGCACACTCGTCTCGAAGTTTTACTTAACCCTCTTGAAGCAAAGTTGTTGGAACAAATTTTAACCCTCTGGATACAAAATAGTTGGAAAATTGTATTTTGAAGTCCTCGAGGGATTTACAAACATATATCCATTTTGGAACCTGCAGTTTTCCATGCATGACATCTAACCAGTTTTGAATTTCTTGAGCAATAAAATCATTTCTAGGATTCATTGAACTAATTGATGTGAATATTTACTCATTATGTGGGCCATGGAGGAAATGCAACACTACATTATTAAGAAATCTTGTGACAGAGAGAGGGTTAAAGCTTAAAAAAAATTCAGTATCAAATTCGGCTCTATACCTCAGACACTGTCAATCAGAGCACGGATAATCTGCAGTTCTTCTGTATTTATCCCTGAATTGGGCATATTAATTGATGTATGTTATTTGATAATAAAATAAACTTGTCTTCATTTCATAGGTAGCCTAGTTTAATTGAAAGATTCATCACACTGAAACAAAATGATTTTCTATCAATCGATAAATTGCAAACATAAACGAAATTTCACCCAAATTTAACACCCACTGTTTATAAAGTAAAATTCGAGATACATCTGTTCCCCGAATCTTTCATTACACCTTTAAACTGTATCCCGAGCTTCGATCGCGAATTTAAGTGCCTGGGCGATGCATATCAGGCGAAAGGTGAAGAATAGGAAATGATTTAGCAAGTTGGAGAGGAACCGGAAACAAGAGAAAGTCTGAAGCACGGGAGAAACGGCAGCTCATAAATATTCCGCTGCAGGAAATTTGAAATTTATGTTTCATAAACGGTTCCAGTCTTTGGATATTTTTTTCTTTTTCCTCAAGAAAATGTTCGGATATTGCGCTTGATGTAATAAGATAGATTGAGACTCACGCACTTAAAAACTTAATACTCACTGGGAATAAAAATTTGGGAATTTTGTTCCGTGGAGTGAAAGACTTCCTGACTCTAAAGGTTCTTCAAAGACCTTTAAACTTTTCGCCTGGTGAATCTGGTTTGTAAAAAGAGAGGGAAACTTAATTTTAAGAACTTTGTGGATCAAAAGTACATTTTTGTTGGTTCCTGCAGATCTGAGTCTGTGGTGTTGAATCATTGGGCCACGATCTAAAATTGATTGGGCCATAGGAATTATTGAATTGTTTTCGACTTTTTAAGAATCTTTGAAAGGAAAGTTATTTGCACGTGTTTTGAGGAAAGATTTATCATTTAGAGAAAGGTGGTTTTGAGTACGATATAAATAACTATCTTTGATATGCAAAGGTCGACACCACAAGTAAAGCTTTGGGTTTTTTTAATCAATGAATCTGATACAAACGAGTTGAAACGAAGTTTTGAGTTGTACCGAATCAGTTTTGGTTCACTTTAATAATGTATGGTCATTATGTTTAAGTTGTAGCAGTTAATTAAATTTAAAAGTGTTTCTATCTCTTTATGTTGCTGAAATCTTGGATTTCAGGATAGCAAAGAAAAATATGTAATATAAATTATCACGAATGATTTTGTAAATGCTCAATCAATACATAATTGTCTAAAACCTCATTTCTTCTAATTAGCCTTAATGTAGCAAATAATCCCCGTAGAACCCGAAACCAATCTATTAATTTCAGAAGTATTTGAGTGTCAATAGAATGTCGCTAACACAAATGAACAGATTTATACTTACGAAGAATCATAAAAGGAATAAATTTATTTGTGCAGATAAAAAAACTATAAACACGAATGTCTCTAGTTTAATAATATAAGTTATGACAAAAATAAAGTTGCAATAATATGAGGTAATGCGAAATTCCAAAGGTAGGGCGGAGGCTCATGTTATTCCACATAGAGTGTAGAAGATACATTGAAAATACTTCGATAAACCGAACAAAAACAGCAGATTACAACAAAGCTGCATAGACGGTCTTCTAGCCGTATGAATTCGAAGGTTTGCCTTATGAATTCACCCAGACATACAATCTGAATAAATATCTCACAGGGTTCAGAATCTTGTCAGGATTGATGAAGCTTGCCAGGTCTTGTCTTTTATTGTGAGAAAAATAATTTACCGGAACAGGAGAAAGGATGCGAGTAAACATATTTTAATCTGATTTTTCTCTTTTTGATTAAATGGAGATGGGAAACTCTTTTTCTGGTGTTTCGGATGCCGAAAGCAAACTTTGGTAAAAGTAATAATTGATTTATTATGAATAATTTCAACTTTTCTTAGATTAGTGTTGAAACTAATACTCATTCATTATGATAGATAGAATTTATGAGCGATTTAATTGTCAATTGAACTTAAAAACTAAACAAAATTTTTTTAACAGTGTGATAACTTTAATAATGTTATTACTGAAATGTTTTTGACTTCATTACGTATATATTACACATAGTTATACTCTCAAAATCTCGAAATTCCAATTTTTTATAATTTTGAGGTATTAATATTATTTGTTACAGATATGCTTGCTAGTTCCAAAAGTTCTTAAGTCACTTATAAAGCCCTTTTTGGTAATTTTTTGAGTTTTACGTCATAACTGGTCTACAATTTGTCATCTAGTTTTTCATCGTTCTTGAAAATATTCATTGTCAAGACTAACAAATAGACGATATACTGAATTTAGTTAATTGTAATTAATGGTTTGAGAAAGCATTTCATATAAATATATACAGCAGACTATCATTCCTAAAGTACAATATGAGTTATGGCTATCTTAAGCAAATTCGCGTATTTAAAATCAAAAACGGAATAAACATCTAATACTCTAAACAATTTACCCATAAAGAATTAGTTTTCAATTAATCAAGATATAAAATCTATTAAATGCAATATCAGGCTATAAAGTGTAACTATACACTGAAGCTCGTCGGGAAAGAGGTTGCTAATGAATGTTACTTTGTGTTCAAACGATATGTATGCTTTGCTACTTTTCAGATAAATTGTTTCGAGCTAATATCAGATAATTTGTTTCGTTTCCTTTACCTACATACTTCAATAGTACAACTCGTTTTGGTAACATTTAAAAAAAAATTACGTTGTTCCATTGAACATTAAAGCAACTAAGTCCTTTATTGTGTACTTAAAAGAATGGAACACCGACATGACCAAGAAGATATTTCCTAATACCTTAATTTAACAAAAGACTCCTTTAATCCCTTGTGTGCTCCGGTAAATAAATTTTTTTGAAGAGCACAAAGCATTTCATCTTTGAAATGGATTATTTACTTACTCGCGCTTTTATCCTTTATGAATAATTTGCTTTCAAAGTCTTGTTTTGGGCAAATACGGAAAGGCTTTGCCGATTCAAATAATGTTAAGTTAAAATTACATAGATAGCGCCTTAATTGAAAACTGCCCATCAATAACAGCTAATATGAGAGTTAAAAGGAGTTTTGAATTGTAATTACTTTCGTTAAACTGAAATTCAGAGTTGTGAATGTCTTGCATAAACATATCAATCATCATGGATTACTCAAAGTCCGAACGCAATTTAAGGGAATCTAAAGTTGTTAAGTTTTAATATGCAATAATTCTGTAAACACACAAAAAATAAGTTTAAATATTTTGCTTGAAATTAAATTATTTATGGAATTGAAATATGCATTAATTATTAGGCAGAAAATAAATATGCTTGAAAATGATAATCTAGTTCCAAAGTCTTGTAATGTCTAAGTTGATGCTTTTAAATATGATTAAAAAATCGCTAGATCATTTATCTATTTAAATTGGTGCCCGCTGTAGCCCAGTTTGTAAAGTCGCAGATTTGCAATTAGAGGGTTGCGAGTTCGAAACTCGATCCAACCAAACACCGTCGTGTTTGCGGGGAATGGTACACGGCAAATATATGATGATCTCAAATGTCCTCTCATTGGCGTGGTGCAGAAATTTGGAGAGTGGGGTGACAGCTCAGGCGTTGACCGCGCCATCTGACAGGGATTCAAAATTAAGAGGTGTTGTCCTTACATCTTTCCCTTCCTGATTGATCCCTGGCCGTCACCAATTGCCCGTTGTGTTGCTCCAGTATGATGTAAATTCACCTACCATTTAAATTGATATGAAATGTTACAATATCATATATTTGGAAGTTTATGATATTAAAAATAGTCTATAATGTCAGTATAATTTTTATAGATCAGGTTTGAGGAATTTAGTTTTACTTTGTATTTGGTTTTGAAATCTTAAGGTATTTGCGTCACATATATAAGGCAAGTTCATAATTCAGTTAGATAACTAAAAACAAATTGCATCAGAAACTAGGATTAAATATGTTTCCTGTGCGTTAGTCGTGATGTTAATATAGTGTAGGAGTATGACAGATTGTTTTTCATGTGCCTCTCGCTTATTAGTATAGAAATAGAAATATTTATGATGTATCTTGTACTTAGAACAATTATGCTTATCAAACTGAAATTGATTCATGCTTTTGTATACAGTATTTTAGTTTACTGTTGTGTGTTATAAATTCATGCAAGTCTGACTATTTGGTACTTAGTCAACAGTCCGGAAAACAGACTTTTAAATGTATATAAGTTGTATTAGAATTTTTCAAGTAAACACTTTTTCAGATTGGTATGAAAGAGATCAGTTGAAGCTCAAGTTCGAGGATATCAAAGCAGAAAATATCTTGGTACTTCGAGGTAATATCTATTTCAATACTTCCGAGAGTCACGAAATGAGCTCAAAAACGTTTTTGATATAGTAGATTTCTCTCACTGTTCTTTTCGGTTATATTGTCTGCACGGTAGGTACTACAGTGGATATTTAACGGAAAATACTACATAGAAAAAGCATTTTTCTCCCTTTTCGATAGTGAAATGGTTCTTCAAAGAAAGGGAAAGCATTATGCATAGCAATCGATTGCTTTTCTTTCTCTTAAATATTTAAAAAAAGAACTTACGAAACGTTCTGATGTAACATAGATTTGTGATTTTTTAAATTTTTATCTCAGCAACGCATTTTCAATACTCAAGCATTATTTAAATGGAATATTCTTTGCAATATGACGTGCATTTTTACATAATTTTGAACTTTAGTTCATGTTTTATCACTGGAATTCCAATGGAATATTTGTTAGATGAGACAAAACTGTTCGATGAAAATTTTACTACAATTTTTTGTTTGAAAGTCATAATGAAAGAGATAATTACGTTATAAGGTTGATTGAAAATTTTTTGGGCCATTTCGCAGGACCATGCATTCAGATCAAAACTTTGTTGGTCTTCACAGTGATGTATGCATTTTCCCATTGGCATGTCCATATATAAATTATTCATAATATGTTCCACGATTTCTACTGTTATTATTTTATTTTTATAACTGTTTACTAGTACGTTTATATATCTGTTATGAATTAAATAAACAATAGAGGTACCACAATGAATTGATAGTTGAATCATTATATATCTCATAAGTATATTTTTCATACATTCATCAATTGTGAACATCACGATTTTTATTATGTTAATTTAGTATTTATTAATAAATTTTAATATTAATACAATAATTAATAAATAAAATTAGCATAAAGGGTTGTTTTTTATGGCCCTAAGGTCATATCTGGCTAAACTGTGTCAAACTATGTTTTACGTCAAATAAATGGACTGAATGACACACATACTGAAAGTTTTACCGATGCGAAAGAGAAATACATCCAGGCTACGTATATACGTATTTCCAATTGGAATACTTTTACTCAATACTTATTTTTACCTATTGAGTACATATTGTGAGAAAAATGCATGCGATATAGATAAACCATCATCAATGAACGAAACACTCAAAACAATACAAGATAGACTTGATTACATATATTTGTAATAGATTCAATTTTATTACAAACTGGAACGGGGTCGACAAATTATTTCAGGCTATTAATAGATATAGTAGTATTTTTGTTTGACTTGTCGATCTACGGTCTTTCTGTTCTAAACAAGAGCTATTTATACAATTTTAATGCTTTAAAAAATTATGTATTGTAATTATACGAAGTGTATACAGATAAAATACAGCTCCTATCCCTTGTATCAGAACTCATACTGTACTTTGTATAAAGCAGTGTAACCAATACTCATCATTCAATAAATTAACATTTTAGGACATCAATTCAAAAATTGATTCGATTGTTCTAACCCCAAAATTAACTTCATTTAAATGATATCATCTAAAGCTATTCATTAAATGAAATACAGATACTTTGAAATTGATATACTTCCCGATAGCTTTAAAAAGTGAGATGCCACACACCAATGTTCCAGTAATCACATATAGGTTACCATTGCACTGAGAACGAAATACACACAACTTTTTATGCCTTAATGAGTAAAACACGTGAGCCATATGAAAGATGCATTTTTATACGCGCATAGTTAAAAAAGAATCTATAAACGCATCAGATAATTGTAAGAGAAGATGTATGCGAAATAAATGGAAACATAAACTATGGAGTATTCATCAATATAAAATAACTCTTGCTTTATGGTTTGTTGCAAACCTGCTCTGTCTTTTATTTTCGAAGGCTGTTATTAATGGCCGCGGCTAAATCACTTCCCAAAGGAGATACCCATTCATTCCCAGATGGTTCTGAAAATCTGAAACTATGAATGATGATCTTTGCGATAGCTTGCAAAAGCATTTTATTTTCATGACAAATTCGTTATTTGAAAACCATTCATAACCTTTTTTCCCATTCGTTTTTTATTGGTCCTAATTATGTGGTGATGTCGTCCTATAATTTAACTGGAAATACTTCGTGTTTTGCATCAGAAATAAGATAAAAAATGCTTTGGCAAATGATATGAAGAATTCATCTTTCTTTTCTTTATTCATATTCAGAGAAGTGCTTTATAAATGTTATTTGAAGTATCAGTTTTTTTATAAACGTTTTTGCTCATCATGATAAACGTTTAATTTGAGAAATAAAATAAGAAAACAGTACAATATAATCATTCAATGCTCAGAAAACATGAGTAAATAATCAATATTTTTTATTATTAAAGTCGCTATTGAATTCATTTTACTCAAAAGTATTAAAGTTAATATATTTCAATACTGAAGCAAACATTTCATAGTGAATACATCCTTGCTTATAATTCCACTTTAGTAAACCTCCCTTCAATCTTATTTTCGAAAATGAAAAAAGGATTAAAAATTTAAATGAAATAATTTAATCTACTTACCGTTTGATAAAAAGAATGTACATAGATATTTTGAACTACACTCTAACTCCAAACAAAATTCTTAAAAATATTACCTTCATGTTACGTTGAGACCACATATGAGTTCGGGATTAATGGTTTCTTGCTGCGTGAGTTCAGTCGTAGAAATCCACTTTAAAATTGTTTACCCACATTCAAAAAATTCTTCTATGGAACTGTGAAATTCCTATATCAAGAATACCTTGTCTCTTTTAACTTTGCGTAACGATAAGTTATTTGTGGTTTAGGGCAATTTCACTTTCACATGTATCACGCTCGAAAAATCCCTATAGACACGTAACTTTAAGGTTATTTTCGCGGCAGTAGTTTCACCTCTCTCTTTTCAACTTCTCTTACGATTGAAAAGGATGTAAATAAATATAATGAATTCCAAAAAAATTACAACATAAAATTGTGTTCATTGTTGTCTTGCCATAGTTTGCGGATTAGTGGATGTGCATTAAAATTGTTTGCTTTTATTTTTCAGAATATTAACATGATTTTTTAGTATTTTTATACGCTTATGCCTATATTGTTATGTATGTGCACCATTATGAATGTAATTTTTATACAATAATCTTATTATCACTTCTTACATATCAGATCTATTTAGTGACAAAACTTACTTTTAAACTTACTTTTTTACTTAAGAAAAACATACTTTTGAGTATATCCTTTTGTGATTTCGTTGAATTCATTTGATAAAATGCTTCAAAGTATCATTTAATTGTGCTTTTTTCACATATTGTAAAAATACTGCACACGATTTGCAATTGATGATAGGACATGTTTCACATAGCAATAATGTAGATTAATAATAATACTACCTATAAGGGCGTATTATGGCTTAAATTTTTTACACTTACACGTGTTAACCATTTTAATTTCACACACAGAGACTGTATTAAAAAATAAAATGCAACGCATTCTTATCTAAAATTCTGTTATTTCACTTACCCTAGTGAATTAAAATTACATCTTTATCAACTTATCCACTACACAACTTCAAGAGGGTTTAAATTTAATTTACGTTATAATTATAAATTTTATTAAATGAAATTCATCCTTGAAAGTTCAAGCACCATAGGTCGGTTATGCAGTGCCCCCAAATCTTCAATTCTATTAATTTTTTCTGTAGTGTATGTTTAATGTATATACCATTTTAGTAAAAGGGAGGTGTAAAAAATAACAATTGAAATGTGTCTTTTTTTTTAATCTCAGTCACCCTAATAAAGTAATTTAATTTGACAGGGGTGTATTAAAAATGCATTATTAGAATTTAAAAGCACATTATTTTGAAAATAATGAATTCTTAAATCATTATCCCTAGCATATTACGCAGTTCAGTAAGATTTTCTGAAAATAACTAATTGTTAATTTGTTAATTATATACGATCAAAATTTTTCTTGATTTGATTAAGAGCGGATCGATAGCGGTTCATTGAACCTTTAAGGGTACGGTGATTAAGTCTGAGCATTAATTGGTTGCTTGGGATTGACTTCGATATAAAGGCATTTGAACAAAATCAAACAATATTATACATTGCAACATTAAACAATATTAACAGTAATGCTAAACGATATTACTTTCCGCTTCGTAGAGGACAGAGATGTCCCTTAGGATTATTGAATTCACGTGCTAGTTTCGAATTGTAATGTTTAAATAGTTCATTATATGTCGAAAAAATCATAAGACCTCGATGAGTTCCTTTTTACGAGGGCTTCTAGAGGATAGAGCTGCCCTACGCAGAAACATGAATAGCTATCATAACGTGAAGTAATATTGTTTTCGTTAATTCGTAATCCCTGCTGTAGCTTAGGGTACTGAACGATAAACTAGCCAGAATCCGTTCTGACCAAGACACCAATTGTGGAAATATACTGCAAGTTTTAACTTATTGCCTAATTCAATGGATAGACTGGTTCAAAACCCTGTGACTTCAATACCAACCTGTTAGAGTTGGATTACATATTGATGTCAGAAACGTATAAGCTTAGTTTATAAAGATATCTGGGTAGAGTAATCAAAGATAAATATATTTCCAAGTGAACAAGAGAGTGCCAAATGAGCAGTTCTCATGCTATTATATGTTGTCGAATGACATTGCATTGATATTGGAGGATGAATTCATTTATTTATGTTGGTTACAACGAATATGGTACATAGGCGTGATGAAACAGAAATGGATGGATTATCAGACTACGATGCATTTCCAATTCGTTCAGACCAATAATCCCTGGTAGGCGGATGATCCAGCTCACAAGCCAGGAGTCTGTGATAGGTTGGTATATTGTTATTGTCGTATTTCCTTAGATTTAGAATGATGTCAATTGGAGAGTATTCGTTCCTTCTTCTATATGCTACAGATTTCCAGCTCACGGAGCCCTTCTATCTGTTTAGTCTAAAAATAATCTCCCCTCTTGGATACACAACTTGAACATCTGAGTTAAGCAGTGCATGGTTAACAGTTACAAATTGCTGATCACATTGGCATGGAATTAGGCCTTCATTGCAACAGCATAGTCTTGGAGACTCCTAAATATTTGCCAACCTATACACTCAAGATCACATTCATCATGGGACAGGTGTGAGCCTGTTACACCATGGTGAAATCAAAGGTGACCTAGAATTGTAAATATGTTACAATTTTAATCGCTCAAATAAACGGGCAAATTCTCAAGGAAGCCAACTAAACTTTTAAATTTTCGTTTTGATAGGGGTGAGATCTCTTTTGGAGGACTATCTGTATGTATGACAAATTTATTTGCAGCCTTATTTTAACCGTTTGTTTTTTGCCGCATGCAGTATCGTTTGTTAATATTTTGCATATTAGATGACTTGCATCTGTGTTTTACTATTTTAGTCTATCAGTGATACCTTTCAACAGGTTGTTACTATCTCAGATGTACTGCAGAGTGTTAGCATTGAACTCCGATGGGATTTGATTGTGCTTGGACTTTCTGTAAGACTTGACGAGTCTAGATATTTCTCTAAGATTTCTGTAATCAGTAAACCATTTTAGTCTACAAAATTATCACTCTTGAGAAGTTAACCCCCATAATTATACCATTCTTAAAAAACGCTCAACATAAGTATGCGAGAAAATCCCAGGATTTCTGTAAATACCGATCTTGCTAGTTTGGTTATCTCGATGCCAGTCTTACTCAATCTCTATATTCTACTTATGCAACATAAGGTACTTATCTAAACCTGAATTTCAGTCACATTCAAGACAGTTTCTTAGTTATGTCACAATTCCATTTCAGGTAGCTTCCATTCTTGTTATGAAGGATTGCCTCTAATGCATGTCTTCTTAAGTACATATTTTGATAGTTCTAAGAGGAAAATTTTTCCATTCCATCAAATATTTATCGCACTGTCATTAAATTTAAATGAGTTGTGTTAAGATATCTATAGTTCAGATGGATACTTTCTTACCGGAAAGTATAAAATATTACATTTGTATTCCTTGCATGCTCTAAAAGTATACCATTCGTTGTAAAATTAAAAGTTTGTGCCAAATGTTTCTCAATAACAGTTGTCATAGAACGTAACATTCAATGAAATACAAATTCAGCTGTTTTTAAAAATTTTGTTGGATTATTTTTGAAATTCCGTTGTGGTCATGCTACTTCTCAATTTCATTAAGGATTTTACAAAAGAATAGATAGAATATGTACATAAACTCAATTTTACATACTCCCACATTAATCTTTGATACAAACAAACAAGTTAAGCATTTATATGCCTGAGTGCTTTAATTTATCGTAAAAAATGGGTTTATTCTTTATTTCAGTACATTATTTTACCAATATAAACCTATTTGCATTTCTCTCTTAAAAAAATCAGAGCCCTACTATAATTGTCACCAGCGTTAAATTCGCCTTTAAAACTCGGTTCTCAAAAACACAGCGCTACCACACACATGAATTGCCGACTAATCTCAATCCGTAATTTCGATAGCAATTTCTCATCGATGCTAACGGGGGAAATTAGGTATGCAAATCATCCAAGATCATAAGCTTGGTCTAGTTAAAAATGTACTCGGTACCATGCCATTACTCTTAAGCTCGCTCCCCGTACAACATTTACCTTCCATCTATTCATAATAACTTTCAGCCGAAGCGAAGCACCTTGCTTCATATCTGCAATCTTTGATTACGCGCAGTGGAAATGATTAATGTGCTATGGATATTTGATAACATGTTTCTAATTAATGGTCAATCTTTGCATTTCCTAGTCGGTAAAGTCATCATTTCTTCCACATCGGGCAAAGAACGGGATGGTAAATACTTTTGTGAAATGGTAATCAGAGATAGGATGGTGATAAGTTATATCTCATAAGGAGGTACACTGTTTAGTGTATGAGTGTAATAATATAAAATGGACATTAAGCACCATATTTCAGTGTTTGTAATATATTTTGTAGTAATAAGCAAGCACGTTCTCCTATTAGATTACATTTTTGTTCATAGGTTATTAAAAACAACTGAATCTGTCATAGTTTAGCAACGGAGATATTTCTGAGAAAGAAAATTTCGTGACATCCTCTTGTAAGATGATTAAGATTTATGGGATTGGACACAGCTTGGAAAGCTTACACCATTGCGTAGTGCTTACAAATAATTAAGTAACATAGTAACGCATTACACATAAATAACATATTCATTTAGTTGAATGAATGTTATTTAATTGAATCTTAATTAATCATCGGAAAGATATGAAACAATTCTACCACATTCTATTATTGACTCAAATAATTAAGTAACATAGTAACGCATTACACATAAATAACATATTTATTTAGTTGAATGAATGTTATTTAATTGAATCTTAATTAATCATCGGAAAGATATGTAACAATTCTACTATATTCTATTATTGACCCAGATACTTAACCCTCTGAGCTTCACGGGATTTCAGAGTATTGTAGTATTGCTTTTATCCCACAATAAACATAATGACTAAATTACCACATGGATTGGTAGAGATAATTCTTAGATTCTATTGGCTAAGAATGTCAAAACTGACTAGAAGTGATGCATAGAAGACTACATATTGTTGAACGGATATATGAGCATATATATCTCAGAGGGTTTATTGAAATTTCCTCAAAACATTAAGAAATCATAAATATAGAAAATTGTTGATATACCATCCGTTCATATTTCGAATTTTTACCTAGTTTCTATAACTAAAGGACTTGCAGATAACTACTTTCATAGTAGTATTAAGGGTTTCATTTGAATTTCACATAGTTAAAATTTTCCATTAATGAAGAAATGAATTAAATCTATTTAGTTTTCTAGAAATGATAAATTGTGATTCAAGAATTGCTTCCATGTAACATATCCAGGGTGAGTCTAAATTGTTTTTACAAAATAAGAGGGATGATAGTACCCATCCAGACGAGCAATAATTACCATGGAACATAGGGTCGCATTCCACTCTGAGAGGCAGAAAAGAGTAAAATTAGAATTTCAACACGAACTTACAACAATGTTGGGAAAGCAGATGAACGATACCAAAAGTTGCACAATCTGATTTATTGATCAGAGAAAAACTCACAGCAAGTGCTCAAAGTGGCGGCCACGCGTGTCGTTGCATAGTTCACATCGGCGAAGGAATGACTGGCGAAGATTCCTGGTGTGTTAATTTTGTCTGCGGCAACACCGATTCTCACTACGAGATCTTCAGCCGAGTACACTAAAGATTTCATGTACCCCAAGACCAGGCCATCGTGCTTAGGAGATATGCTACGTAGGTAGGTACAAAACGACGTCAGAGGCGATGACTTGTTCATGCTCGACGCGTTTCGAATTTACTCTTTCTGCCTCCCAAAGTGGAATGCGACCCTATGTTCCATGGTAATTATTGCTCGTCTGGATGGGTACTATCACCCCTCTTATTTTTTAAAAACAATTTAGACTCACCCTGTATATTTTATTAAAACTTACAATGCTTATCCTTTTTCCTACAAGTAATGTTCTATGAATTACATCAAGGGAATTATAGCAATGATGGACTAAGATTGTGTCAAAAACATCGATCCATGTAACTACTCCATCACTACAAAACTGTTGTATTGTTGTTACTGGTCCCCTTACTCAAAGTGAAACCTTGACCAAATCCAAAAGACCATGTTTTTCAAGTCATCCACGAGCTGTCCCACAGAGACACCAATACAATCCAAAATATGGGAAAGTGTTGCTGAGGTTGCGGAGCAAGTACAAGAGAGAGTCTTGCCTGAGCAGTTTGGTGAACCTTTAAAACCATCGACAGCCCACGACACTTTAGGGGATACCAAGAATGTGAGGGAAAAACCGACCACGTTTGTGTTTTTAATTTGTAACTAAGAGTAAAATTTCCGCGGTGGTGAGATCACTATTTGCTGAGCTGATCTATTCGTAACCCTCCTCTGTCATCAAATCATTTATCTTATTACCAAATAAACCACCATCAGGTGGTACCCACTGGAAGCAAATATAGCCCATGTGTGACAAATTCCCACACGAGTAGAATAATATTTCAACTAGTTCTATACAACACATAAGCACATAACTGTTTGAAATAAACACATGGATAGTTGCCGACACCGCTCAATATCAGTATATGAGAAATGTAAATAAGAAAGATGAATAAGGTTATGTCTAAGTGCAACTCAAACCTGAAATAGCTGTACTTTTCAGATGTATGTGCCATGGTTTCTCATATATAATGAAGACAATTTTAGACCTTTTTATTGAAAACAAAAAGGCGGCGGAATGCAACAAAAGTTAACTGTTTCACTATTCTTGGTTACATAAAAATCAATATTTCCCTGTTCTTTTGATATTCATTATCAATTGTACTTGTATAATAAATTATTATGACTTATTTGAATTAACTGAGCCTTAATACGTTTTTAAATATGCATTGCAGACAAGGTAAGACAGTGAAAATTCTCTTCGTGGTCTGTGAGGAAGATCACATCACAAACAAGAGGTTTTCAATTGGAGAACTATTCAGTGTTTTCAATAAAAATAACACAAAAGGTAACACAGATCCTTACATATATAGGTGTGAGTATACATGACCATCAAACTATGTATAAGCTAGCATATTTTTTACTTTGTCTTAAAGTCCTTTCCCGTAATCTAGTATGAAAACTAAATATTACATCATAGGTACCATGTATAGAAATAAAAAAATTATTCAACTATATGAAATCTTAGTCATGAAATCACAGAATAATTTTATTATAGATAATTCATTTTTATAGATAAAATGAGTTATCTTTTCATTTCCAATTTAAGGTTTACTTTAACATCTATACATGCATTCAAGCATGTATCTGTAAATTCAATTTATTTAGAAAAAGTTAAGTATTACCATTTTTGTTTTAAAATCTCTAAAACAGATATAAGTAATTGCGTAAACATTTTCTTTATTTACATCCAGTTTGTTTGCAGACATTTTAATATTTATTTTGGAAATTAAAAGATGTATTTTTAATTACTTTTTTTACGGATCTTTAGTTTTGCCCATAGAAACGCCTTTGGTACGTCAATTTATCAGTATTTATTTAAACAATTGCTCAGTTTTCTTTGTTAATCAGATTTCATTTTAATTATTCTTATATCCTTAAAAACAACTTTGAGCACCACGGTTTATAGAAAAGGTAGTTGTTTAGAAATACTTTTAATTTAAATAGTGCTCTCCTAATAAGGTAGTATTTATTTCAAGTGTCAGATTTAAAATCATTTAAGAAATTTGAATAATGATTGCATATAGTTTTGAAGAAACGTATAAAATCCGTAATCCTTGTATGTACAAATCCTCTAATATCTTGTCAATAATTAAGAAATCGAAATGAAAAATCAGGTACTTTAATTGAAATTTTAAGACGTAGGCAAATATTTTATAAACAGATATGGGGTGTAAAAATTACATATATATAATTTAACAAAAGAATCACGAGTCATTAAATGTTACTTAGAACGTTATTACTTATTAAAATATAGTTTATACATTACTATAATTAATATGAATAATTCTATCAGTACTAAGAATTTAAGCTGATATAACTTTAAAATACAAGATTTTTTATATATAAAGGAAAGCGCTGGTACTCTAAATTTCTGCAGTGTGTTAACATTTCATTTTACTCGTATATATGCATTTTCAGACTCAACCAATGCGTGCATAGTGACGTGCATAGGTGGCGTTGCTCTGTATTTTGCATAGGCTCATCTATAACAGTTTTTCTGTCACTTCAGTGTATATTAGTAAAATATCAGTGATTTAAAATACTTTAATTTTTTATTTTTAAATTTGAAGTAGTAAATGTATCGCGTAGAATTATTTAATGACATAGATATCATAACTCTAATTAAATTAATTATTATAGTTTGGATATTTTCACGTACTGCCATTTCAAGAATGTATCGTGATTACAAGAATTTTGGCAAAACTTATAACAGCAGCGACATGAATTAAGCGTTACTGAAATATTTTAAATAAGCTTGCTTTAAAGTAAACGGAAAACGTCATATTCGGTGTTTAGAGAAAAAAATCTAAAAAATACCGTTGAAGGCATGATGTTTTGATAATTAATGTAACAAATATAATTTATTTGTACACTTTAAACATCTAGTTAAAGGTAGCAACGACTGTCTTAATCATTATTAGATTAGAAAAACATTACATTTCAATAATTGGGAAAATGATTATTTTTAAATTATATGTAACGCTATTTTAATATAATAATTAGTTTAATTAATTATGAAATCTATGTTATTAAATAACTCTACGCAATACATTTACCACTTATGATTTAAAAATAAAAAAGTTAAAAATGTATTTTAAGTCAGATATTTTACAAATAAGTATACACTGAAGTGCCAGAAAAACTGATACAGACGAACCTATGCAAAATACAGAGTAACACCACCTATGCACGTCATTGGTTGCGTCTGAAAGTGCATATATAAAATGATAGACATATGTGGAAGCATCTATATCTGCCGCAGTGAGAATGGCAATTACTATGATTTTCTCAACGTGCTTTAATAGTTGGAACTCGTTAGATAGGTCATAGGATTTCGAAGGTAGAAGAGAAGTTTAGATATTCACGTACTACCATTTGAAGAGTGTACCGTAACTACAAGAATTCTGGCAAAACTTATAACAGCAGTGACATGGATGTGACTTGCGTCAGCTGCAAGAATCGTTTCACGCAATAGGCGTTCAATGCTGCCTCAAATGACATTGGAATTAAATGCTGGGACCTCGAAAAACATCAGTGTGAGGACTGTAGAACTTTCCCTCAATATGCGAGCTTTAGGAACCGACTCCCAACTCAAGTACTCTTGATGCATTCTCTACAGCTATGCACTTCAGCTCAGGGATACCTCTACTGGACACTTGATGACATAAAAACGAGTAACCTGGATTGACGGGACACTTTTCCAACTATTTCGGGCAGATGGAAGGATCAGTGTGAGGAGAATATCTAAAGAAATCATGAATCTCTCATGTCAACAGGGAATTGTACAGGCATGTGGTGACTCCGTAATGGTATAGATGTTTAACAGAATTTCAAAAGGATACCTGGTACGTCTACAAATGCCTCTGGCAGGTGAACGCAATGTGGGCATCCTTTCTGAAGAGAAATCCGTTCATGTCCTGGGTTCATTCTGAAGCATTTTACCTCTTCTAAGAGGACAATGGTGCTGCCACACAAGTCTAGACATGCCAAATTTTGGTTACAGGAACACTTATCTGAATTTGAAGTATTACAATTGCCATCAAGCACTAGATCTCAACATTATCAAACACATCTGGGAAGCCAAGCAACTTGCTATGGAACACATAAACCCTACACCTTAGGGATACAATAGAATTGTGGACAGCTCTGTAGGAAGTATGGTGTTCAGTGGAAACATAATATTTTCGTAATCTCGTTGAGTCCGTGCCCGGTCGTATTTCTAAAGTTCTACGCTCCCGTGGGAGGTCTACTCGTGGGACGCTATGAAACCTCGTGTACCAGTTTTCTGGCACTTCAGTGTACATAGTTACATAATACATATTTAGAATCCTATTGCGTAAAAATGTTTAAAAAAATAATATTTAATAAATTTATAATGGTTAATATCAGTGCTTTATTAATTTTCATTTTTCGATTAAAATAATAGTATTCATGATTTGCCATATTTGTTTATCATGATTATTTCTTGCCCTCTTAAAATATTTTTGTGTATTTTCGAAGTGTATATTTGTATCCAATATATGACTTGCATATAATGTGTGCATCAATATTCGTATGATGGTGATGCTAAACAACTACCTTCACATTTCTCTGCATGAAAGAGTTTTATGTCTGGTATAAACAATGACAAATGAGAAAAGAAAATATTTATTTAGTCTCTTGTACATTGTTATGTAATTGGATTACGATGGGAGACAATATAATGATCACAGAAAAATCAGAGCCGGCTTATTGTTTTTTCCTTAGGGACAAAATATTGTTCGAGATAATTCCTACTAACAACTGTTTGTCTTCCCCGTCATAATGTTACTGCTGGAGTATCTTACGTATTTTAACTTGATGATTTATTCTCAGTGCTACTAATTATCATTAATAAATTGCAATTTCCTTGAAGATTCAGAAAGCTAAAATCGTATTATGAAGTTTTGTACTGATTAGAAAATCAAATCATATAGAATAAATGTAAAATGAATCATTAAATCAAAATAGAAAATCGTTGATTCTTGAAAGAAAAGCTCAAATGTAATAAAATTAAGTTAATTATTTATTTCGTATATCCGAGGAATCATAGTATCAAATATTTATCAAGCGTACCTTATTAGCGATTTTACTAATTCGGAAATTATTCATTCAAAGCATTAATGGGATTGCTTAAATTCAATCTTTAGATATAATAAGTAATTGGAATCAGTGCACATCATATTTATCATGGAATTAGATAACATTTATATTTTAGCATTCTCGTTCTCATTTCCATTGGATTATTCCTTCAGAACTTTTTATTGTATATGCTTGAGATTTCACACAAACGCATGAATTGTAAACATTGAAATTGCGTTCAATTCTTAAATTTATGCATTGGAGCAATTAATGTGCTCATATGTTTACGAATTAATTGACCTCTTTTCACACACACCCTTCAACTTTACTATCAAACTATCTCTAATACTTAAAAAATACCAAATACCTCATGTAAATAGTTATTAGTGTTACATATCAAGTACATACTTTTATCAAGGTATCATTACTAAATGTAAGTATTATTTTGAACTTGAAATAAGATATTGATTAAATCTTTTAAGACTAATTTGGTCTTTGAATCATTGTTTTAAATTATTAATAACGATAAATTTTATTTCCAAGAGATCAAAACTAAAAAGCTGTTACATTATTTTTGTATATGAACATGATACTCTGAGAATAATAAGCAAAAGGTATGCGATGAAAGATATGCATCGATGAATTTAATAAACTTACTTTAATTTAAGATTTTTATACACATATGCATATTAAAAAATGTGTAGGTGTATTTTATCCTTTACGTTACGGCCATGCATCTTTGTTTCGTTAAAACTTGGATATAATGAAGGTGGTTGTGTTGAAACATTACTCCTATATTATTCTGTCATAACAGCATTAAAAGGTAAGGCAAAATTAATTCCAGCGCAATATATTTTTAAGCGAAAAACAATTTAAACAGGATTTAAAAAGGCAAATCATAATTATATGATCATACGAATCAATGACTGCAAGACAAAAATTATTGTAGTTTTTGTAGTTTTAACATAAATTGGGTCGGTTCGAATGAAATGTCCGATGAGAAATAGCGTTGGGAATGACCCCCATACAGCTAAAAGAAATTATCTACAAGCTTCCGACATCTTACGTCACAGTGCTACTATAAGTAGTTATCACGAATGTAAAGCAAAAGTTCCAGATTTAACTTGTTTGGGCGTAAGGTGCTTCCTAATTCGACATGGAAACTCAGATTTAAGAGTCATCCTTCTTTACAAATTTAAACTGAGACATTCTGCTGCAGTTTCCACTCGAAACATAAACACAACATTCGGGGAGAATACAGTCGTTTGCAAAGTTTCGAAGTGGAGATATGGACCTGAAAAACAAACCAAGTGGCCACCGAAAAGTTTCAGTTTCTGACAAAGTTCTGCTAAGTGTGGTTGAAGCTGAACCGCGGAAAACATGTCGTGAGATAGCGGCCGAACTAGGTGTCCGCCACACTAAATTGTTCGCCTGGCTGCATGGGTGAGGTCAAAAAGATGGATTCTTGGGTGCCTCATGAATTGACAATTGCCAACAAGATGAGACGTTTGGAAATCTGCATCGCTCCTTTCCAGGAATGAAAGAGAACATCTATTGCAGCGAATCGTTACCTGCGACGAGATATGGGTCCTTTATGACAATCGGAAACGATCTGCACAATGGTTGAGCAAAGCACAGTCTGCTGGACACCATCCTAAGCCATCCTTACATCCCAGAAAGGTTATGCTTCTTGTATGGCGGTCTACAGCTGAAATAATTCATCGCAGTTTCCTGCCAATTGGCCAAACCATCACTTCAGAACGATATTGTGATGAATTACGACAGATGCACCGGAAATTGATGGTGAAACAACCGGCTTTGGTAAACAGGCATGGCGTTCTCCTCTTGCAAGATAACGCCCGTCCACATGTCACACAACGGACGATGCTGACACTACGTGAGTTGGGTTATGAAGCAATGCCTCATCTCTCTATTCCCCTGACTTGTCACCTACAGATTTTCATCTGTTTCGTCACCTGGATCGCTTTCTGTCTGGAAAACGGTTCACCGAAGACACGGAGGTTCACCGTGCGGTTGATGACTTCTTCGCAACCCAGCCACAAGACTTTTTTCGTTTCGGGATCATGGCCTTGTCAGACAAGTGGCAACAGTGTGTCAATTCAGAGGGAGATTATTTCGAGTAGGTCAGGTACTTTATTTTTCAGTTATCGCCATCGAAGTGTGATGGTCATTTTCCGGATATTTCATTCACACCGACCCAATATTTTCCTTTTTCCTTTTAAAGCACATAATTTGAAGATTAAAAATCAATAAATTCACGAAATGAGAGAAACAATTTACTCAAATTATCGCGCTGCACCTGTCTCTATGTGAGCAAAATATAGTCTCTTAAATTTTTAAAGACAAGAACTATTTCTTATCAAGTAGAATTCGTCCACCAGTCTCAAGTCAGCCTGGTATCATAGTTCTTAGCGCTCTGGCTTTCATATCAATAGGTTGCGGATTCGAATCCCAATCATGACATGGATGTTTGTTGCAGTTCGTTCGGAATCCGCTTTAAAGTCTTGGGCCTCGAACAAGAAACAATAACCGTAGAGTGACAAATGAAGAACCTATAAACTTTTATAGATTGATATTTTTTATTACTGCACCTTGTTGGTATTAAAGTTTAACAATTATCCTTTATTAATCCATTTTTTGTTTTGTTGTGCCAGTGTGACGTTAACACCTACCTACCAATCCATTTTCTTTGCGAGTTGTCGGTGGCGCAGGTTCAATTCCTGTAGCTTACCGTGGTTTTGTTTCACTCTTTTTTGTCAGTAACACTTTCTATATGTATGCGTTGTCCTTTGTTTGCTTTGTGTTTGGCGCAGAGTGGCCAGATATTACCTATGACACTTGCACACCATAAACCTACCAACCATCAATACACTTCCCATGGGAATAACGTGGGTCACTGTATCCCGGTTCGAAGAGTGCAGGATTAGCAATAGGAGGGTTGGGGGTTCGAAACTCGTCCCAACAAAAGACCGTCGGTGTAAGTGAGGACTTCTGTTCGTAAAATCTCGTGGAACTTTTGAGACAAGATACCAGCTTAGGTATTGACCTCGTCATCTGATCATGGTTAAAAATTATGTGATGTCCTTGGTTATTTTCCTTTGGGATTGATCCCGGATTGTCACCAACAGCCCGTTGTGTTGCTCCAGTGTGACGTTAATTCAATTACCAACAAACCAACCTTGCGCGTGCATGTCCAATGTTTGACTTTGTCTTGTGTTATGCACATCGTGGCGAGATATGATCTATGGCCCCTTGAGCACCATAAATACCCAACCAAACATCAATACCCCTTCCATGGGAATTAGCCAATTGTTACAAGGGAAAGGGAAATTTGCAATTGATTAATATTGCTCGGTTTGTAAATTTTCACTTTCGTCGCTAATTAAGTTGACACTTTAGCAAACAGAAGATGATAAGGATACACATTAAATAAATATCCCTACTTTCCAAATGATGCTAAAATATTGAAAGAGTATCAAACTTTTCCCTATAATAACGACATAGATTTAGAGCTGGAATTGTGAAATAGCAGAATCCCTCAATTTAAAGCCCTCTTACCAACATCAGGCTATATCAATGAAAATTGCAGAATACTTCACAGAATGAGTGGGGCGATGATTAAAATATTCCCTATTCCACAAGAGACATTCCACGTGTCTTGTTCCATTGACACGAATTGATTGATGGGATAAATATTCTATAAATCATAAACGTCAAAAGGATTATCGCGGATTTCTAATTCCCTAACCACGTGTCCAGGAACTGGAGGATCAATTACTTAAGGCCCGCGTTGTTAAGTATATGAGTATCGATCAGAGAGCCCGCGATTTATTTAACCGTCTTGAACAGAGCCTTCAGATAAAATATCTAATAGTCCAGAAGACGGCGGGATTGTGATTTTAATTAGGGTTGATGCATTACTCCAGGGGAAGGATGGCGAAGTTTCGTCTGATGGACCACTTCATAATTTTTCATTTTCTGTTTGTGGAAATTTAGAGGCAAATGAAGTGACGTGGATAGACGTTTTATTAAACGAGTTAGTGACAGAGTGCGCAGTTCTGTTGTGAATAATGCGCCGAGGTAGCCCATTTGGAAGAGTAATGGATTAGAACCTGGAGAGTTGCGAATTCGAAACTCGGTCCAGCCAAAGACCGTTGTGTACACGGGGGCTAGTTCACGTTCAATCTGTCGTAGTCTCGCATTGGCGTGGTATGGAAGTTCGGAGAGTGGGGTGCCAGCTCAGGTGTTGTTCTAGTCATCTGACAGTCGCCAAAATCACGAGGCCCATTGTGTTGCTTCAGTGTGACGTTAAATTAAATAGTACCTACCTGTTATGAATAATTTTTAACCCTTTGTATTAGGGCGATGTATCTGTGAAATATCAGTAGCTTTTTATTTCAATGAAACATTCACAAATCGCGGATGAAAAGCACAAATAAAATTTACTCTCTACACACAGTAATTAATAATATTTTAACAATTTAATCATAATTCACTCGTG
The DNA here is from genome assembly GCA_933210815.1 of Meta bourneti. Lineage (NCBI taxonomy): Eukaryota > Metazoa > Arthropoda > Arachnida > Araneae > Tetragnathidae > Meta > Meta bourneti. Next base: position 62,198,333 of record OW119923.1, on the reverse strand, counting down.
ATAATTTTAGATATGATTTAAAAATTCTCCGAAAATGCAGTATGAGCCTGGTAGGGGACCAGAAAATGGAGCAATGAGAAAAACACGCTTTAAAATCAAAATAGTTAAAAAGCCATTACAATAAATTAAAAACGAAACGTTGGAAAACTATTATTGCACAACCTAAGAAATGAAGAACTCTTCCGTGACGTGGCTTATACGTCAGATAACAGTGCAAAAACTTAATCTAGCTTTTCTGTCAATTTGCGGGCTGTGGTAGCTCAGTTGGTATAGTCCCGGATTAGCAACCGGAGGGGTGCGAATTTGAAATTAGATCCAATCACAGACCGTCGTGTTCTTGAGGCTGGATCATCTTAAATCTGTAGTGGCATCAAACGTCTTCAAGTTGACGTGGTTGGAAGTTTGGAGATGGGAATGTCACCTCGGGTTATCTGACCTTGGTACAAAATTACGATGCGTTGTTCTCAAATCTTTCTCTGCGTTATTGATCCCGGACTGTCGCAAAAGCCCGTCGTGTTTCTTCAGAGGGATGTAAATTCAAATACCTACCTTAGAAATAACGAACACCAATGAGAGTCCCTTCCAATTTCTGTAAATCGGAGTCTTTACTTGTTAGCACAGAAAAATATAATTGCATTTGGGGATCTAGCGTACATCAGTCCAACAGAAGAAGTGTAAGGATAAGATACAACTATAGAAATATATGCGTTATAGGGTCAAGGCAATAACATGGAATAAGCTCAACACGATAGAAGAAGGTTTGGGGTTTGGCTTGTCGCTTAATGGTTAATTTTGATCCCATGAGGGCGAATCGAAAAGACGAAATTCTTACACACAAAAACAGACGTTAAACAGGACGGCGGACAGGCAAACCGACGTAGAAAAGAAGGATCTTTCCCAAGTTCTGTCCGGTAAATCCCGAAATATCTATCATATATCACAATAATTCTAATCGTCCAATCAAAGAACATACACTTCTCTGATTACTGACAAATTCAACAATTTATCCCGGAACCATTTCAGACGAAAATAGTAAGCACGTTGCAAACACTTTTCGAGCAATATTCAGAGGGAATATCGTCCTTACAAGTGACAAGTACTCAATCAAAATTTTTATTTTATCTCTCTCTCTCTGTATATATATATATATATATATATATATATATATATATATATATATATATATATATAATATATATATATGTATTCTTATTATAAGGCAACCCCTATGAATATATACATGGGGTATTTAAATATTGGTAAGATATTGTTTAATCCTACACGGGAGAAAAGATTATTCAATTCACACACAAAGTTATGTTCCTATTGTATCTGACATTCATCCAGATTTAATCTTACATCTAATATGTACTATATGTTGAATTCAATTTAAATTGTGTGTTGGTATCTGTGCCTATTTGATGTTACAAAGTAAGGGAGATAATACATGATATGAAACAAAGTATGAGAGGTGGAAGGATATTAAATTTAGGAAAGGATTATCTTAAGAAATAAAAATTTTGAATTCCCTCAAGTCCGCTCACAAACTCCACGCCTGCATATATTCAATCCTTAAATCATTATCATCATCCAATCCAAATTACATGTGCATATGCGTTTGTTATACTTGGAAAGTAAAAGGGATGTATAGGTTGATAATGTAAAAGACTAGATGAAGAGAGGATTAAGGGAAACGGAATTTTAGCAATACTATCGAGTTCAACAACACATATGCGTTATAAATGATTTAAATGCATGCTTTTCTAATGGTTATTTTTCCGATATTAATTGTATTTATAGTTTAAATAAAATTAAATGAGTTGGCATTCGATACATAATTGTAAGTGTGGCATGATGGATTGTTATGAATGCGTCTATTAAAATACCTAGAAATGTTTCGCAATTATGAGAAGCATTTTATGTCTAGCCAAATGCCAGGTGTGGTATTGTTTTTGTGGCGGAATGCTTTTCTTGTACGTGACGTTACTTGGCTTGTTTTCCAAACACCATTTCAGCACGTCGAATATACAAATTTTAAATAATGAATTTCGAATTAGTATGACTTTTGATTGATAAACGCTAATTAGAATAATGTCAAAACGACGATAAACTAAACTTTAAGGTAACCCAATATGAATCACGTGGCAGCATTTGGGTAGAGGAAATAAAATCTTTCATTTCATCAGGTTCTTTGTTTACACTGAAAATCCCCCTCAAATGAAATTTGTGTCCTTTAATGGCGAATGTACATATTTTGCATGTGCCCTACATTATTATGAGTATTAAATTTGCTATATCTGTCAGTAAAGTTTTTAATGCTTTATGTAATAATGTATGATTAGTTATAGTACTTAACTTTAATTTCTCTTACAGTGATTTTGAAGGAAACAGTTCAGAAAATTCACCTACTACAGAGACAAAACAGGATGGTTTTCAAATAGGAACTGAAATAAGTTCTTTTTATTAGCTGAAGCAAAATTCGTAATTTATCATTCAATTTAATTTTGTTCCTATGTTTAAAAATATTTTAATTATACAGAAAGTAGGGAAATCATATTTGGAAGAACAATACAATGTCCACGTTGTTTATTGCATGTGCATGTTTTTATTTTGTATAGAAGCTTAGTACAATATACATTTTTGGATCTAGACAATATGCTTCTTAAAAATAATCGGAGCAAAAATATCGAATTACGAAACATTCGTTTTACCTATATTAAATATATGATTATATGGAGTTGCAAACAAATATTAAAACTAACTGAACAACCTTTGTTTTCAACTTGTTTTGTGTTTAAATGTTTTCGTTTATATACAAAAAAGCTTAAGCAGTTGTGTGCATCAACCTTAGAGAAAAACGTTGAATGTAATTTAAAAGCAATATCAATTTATTTTAAATCAGGATATATGTTGAACAAATAAGAATTTTTTAAATACATTGAAAAGTTTTTGCGAAGGTTCGGAAAATATTTTCTTTCAACTGAAAATGGATTTATTGGAGACAAAGATTCGTATATGTTTAAAGTGATATAGTTGAAATGTTTTTCAAGACTAAATTGCTTGTTTATTTAAAGAAGAAATGTAAACTTGAATTAAGAGGAAGTAAACACTGTCCAGAAAAACAGAATTTTGAAACGTTTCACATAGATATAAACATATTTTGTATTTTGGAAAGAACTTTTGAATTGTCAAAAAATATGTTTTCCTTCAGATGTAAAAAAGCTCCTTCAATTTTCTTCTAGGAGTTCCTTCCTCTAGGCAAAACTATCCTTAAGACATCAAATGACATCCAACTACCAACGAGAAAAGCAAAATAGAATATCCAGAAAACAATGGACTAGTGTGTGTCTTGAAGAGGTGCCTGCCAAATCACTGCCTGATGCGGTGATAACCTTTCACCTTATAACTGGACATAATTGTCTTTCCGCTAATCTGCATAAAATTGGAAGTGTCACTAAACCTTCCTGCCCGTTTGTAATCAGCCTGAACCTATGGACAGATCCCACTTGCTTTGCTGCAAAGCAGTTCATTCTCTCTCTGGAATTACCAATACTGGAGAGATAACTTTTAGGACAATAACATATTTCTTTCTCTGCTTTTCCTCTATTATTTTGCGAAGATTCATCTTTGTTGTATTGTAGTAGTTTCTGTGCCGCATTTCTTCTGTTTGTGTCTTGCCTGGCTATTGTAAATAAAACACTTTCTCCAAGGCTAATCATTAATTACAAAAAATTTAACTAAACAACATGATTTTCGAAAATAAATTGCACATCCATCAAACATAAATAAAGACGTCATTAAAAAACACCACGTGAACTTACCCCCAAAATGTTTTTATGTGATGTATGTTCAACCATTTTATTACTGAACTGAAAATATCTGCTAAATTACTATTTTGTAGGAACAGCAAGCTACAATTAGCTACCTGTGTAAAACCGTATTTACAGGAATATGAAGTAATAATCCATGTTGTATTTAGTTCAATTTGAGAGATTTAATTTCTCTAGGACATATATATATATATATATATATATATATATATATATATATATATATATATATATATATATAAATTTTTGTAAATACATTTAAGATTAAATTATTATATCATTAAAACGAGTTTTATGTAGTTAACTTGAATAATTGGGATGGGATGGGATATTCAATTAACGTCACACTGGAGCAACACAACGGGCTATTGGTGACGGTCCGGGATCAATCCCAAGGGGAAAGATCCGAGGACAACACCACGTAATTTTGAACCACGGTCAGATGACGAGGCAACACCTGAGCTGGCACCCCACTCTCCAAACTTCCACACCACGCCAACGTGAGGACATTTGAGGCCACGACAGATTTAACGTGCACCAGCCCCCTTTGTACACGACGGTGTTTTGGCTGGATTCGAACTCGCAACCCTTCGGTTGCAAGTCCGTTACTCTTCCAACCGGGCCACCGCGGCCCTGAATAATTGGGGTACCTATCTTATCATCTTAGTCTGTTACTCTTGGACCACTGAACAGAAAAGGAAAACGAACATCTATAAACACTATGCATAGACAAGGATTCGAATCTACAGCAAATTCAACTGATATAAATTTACATATATTTTAATTAAACTGACTATATTATATCATATAAGAGCTTATGTTGCACGCATGTTTTTCATGGTGCAGTACAGATCACACTAAGCTGTTCCATTAATATATTTTTTCTTAGAGTAAATGGACATAAATACGCAAGAAAAGCTTTTATTGACACAGAAGGGAGAAATACACCAAAGATAGTTACAGGAATTGAACCTGCACCGCCTACAACTCGCAAGTAGGTAGGTATTTAATATACGGCCCACTGGTGCAACACAACGGGCTATTGGGGCGGTCTGGGATCAGGGATAAATCCGAGGACAACACCACGTAATTTTGAACCACGGTCAGAAGACGAGGTAACACCTGAGCTTGCACCCCACTCTCCAAACTATGCCAACGTGAGGACATTTGAGGCCACGAGAGATGGAACCTGCACCAGCCCCCACGTACCCGGCGGTCTTTGGTTGGATGGAGCTTTGAACTAACAATCCTACTGTTGCAAATCCTTGAGTCTACCAACTGGATTACTACGGCCCTGTTGGAGAGTTTGGTATATTTATCATTGTGATATAGATTCATCCGTACACACACAAGCGTCGGAAATCAAAATAAATTGTTTATTGAATCCTGTTTAAATTTTGAAGTACATATTTTTTGCATTTAATTATCATTGCATATTTATCGAAATTTTAAATAGGAAAGATATTAGTTTCATGATCTAAAGCATTAATGTTTTCGGAGATTCAAAATTAATTTGTTATTTTATTCCCTTATGACAGAAGAGCGGTACTTTGAACCGTCTTTTTTGTGGATTAAGATTGAAAAGATAAAAATATCGAATGATATGTACTGAAATGCACTTTAGTAATTATTTGATAAGTTTGTTGCAATACTATTTTTAACTCGAAATTATGAAACTTGCAAAGAAAATTTATGATAGGAGGTTTAATACAGGAAAAGAAAACGTACTTTGCGAATACATTTTAGTAATTGGTTTCGAGATCGTGAATAAAATGCACTCCACAGAATAAATTTCCTCGGTAAATTGACGTTCTTTCAAAAATAAACTTTCTGTAATCGACTGAAAGGTAATGATAGTATTTTTAATAAATCGAAAAGTTTCCTTTTTGATATGCTCAAGAGGAATGGAAATATATCACTAGTAATTGATGCACATGCGAATTAAAGTTAAACATAAAATGAACATTTTATAGAAAGACCACGACATTAAAATAATTCTTCTGGACCTTGCTGATTTGTATAAGTTTTAATAAATAAATTTTTTCTCAGTCTAATGTGTTTTACTTTTTTATTTGGGTGGACTTTAAAACTATTGAATTAATGTACTAATTCACAAGATTTACTATTATTCACAAGATAAGGGTGTTTTTATGCACGTGCACCATTTTGTTTTGGAATAACTTTGAAATAAAACTTATTTTCATAATTTTTTGCATGCTGTGCTCTCAATTAATGTCATTATTTATGGAATAGGATATCTACCAAATGACCGTCTCTGGCCACCATGCAAATATGGGCTCATTCACCCACATTTTCCGTTACGTTTGACTAATTTCTGAGGTGATCTGTTATTTACTTCATGAATATTTTACTTAAGTTATTTATTGAATAGTTGTCGGGTTATTAATGTAGACTCGTTCTTTTAAGTAGCCCTTTGGATTGGTTGCATTGTGTTTTATGGCGCAAGGGCCATATTTGTTCAGGGCGAGCCAAACATAAGACAGACAACATCAAGTAACGGGCAAACACACGTAGTGAAAGTTGCCTAAGTTCCTAAACGCTCCGATGATATATTTCGAAACATACTATTATCCAAATATTTTGTACAAATTAGCTGCGACTTTTTGCAACCTTCGCTGTGTTATTTGCATTTTCTGAAGCATCTGTTTCTCCTTGCATGAGTATCATTCACGTTTCCAATTCATTCTACATTATATTAAAATAATGGTAAATATTTCATACCTATTAAAACATATATATTGTACGAGTTGCAAGCGTATTTTAAAACAAGGTACAATTATTCTTCACAACATTTAAATTGAACATTATGATGATTTTGTACGGTTTCATTACCACATTATAAAAATGCTGACTAAATATTAATCTATATAAAAAATGGAGTGTTTGTGCATTGAAAACTTTCGATCTGTTTCGAGTTATTTATCCGGTTTGGGCCTGTCTGATCCAAAATTGGTGTCTTGGCCGTTTGGTGTCTGTCTGTATGTGTGTGCCCGTACTCCGTCCAAACGGCTAGTTGTATTTCTTGAAAATTTGAATAATGTGAGTACTTACATTTATTTAGTGACTGAACTTCGTTGCGTCGGTCTGCCTGTCCGTAGTCCTGTTTTACGTCTGGTTTGTGTGTATTTGCATAAGTATCATGTAACATTTCTTAAATTTCTTTCAATAAAGGTTAAATATTTTATAAATAATACTTTAATTTAGGAATACATTATTTGAATTTTCTTTGCTTACATACACCTGAAGTGCCAAAAGTCATGGGATACATTTCTAATATCATTTGGGGCCTTCTTTAGGTCGGCGAAGTGCAACAACTTGACGTGGCATGAACTAAACTAGTCGACAGAAGTCGCAAGGAGAGATGTTCAGCCATGCTATAATTCTATAGCTGCACATAATTGCGTGATTGTGGGATTTGTGCACGAATGGCTCTTTCGATCATATTCCAGGTATGCTCCATGGGGTTCATGTTCACAAAAGGGGCCCGGTGACAACGAAGCATTATTATACAGTAACATCCCATCGTTATTGGGGTAAGTGAAGTCCATAAAGGGTTGCTAATAATCACCAAACAGCTGAATATAGGGATTTTCTGTCAAATGACCGGTTCAATTTGACCAGAGGACCCAATTCAGGTCAGGTAAAAACTCCCAGATCATTATGAAACCACCACCACCAGCTTAATGCCTTGCTGAAAAGTTAGGTCCATAGCCTCAAGGTGTTTGCGCCACACCTGAACTCGCCTATCAGCTCGTACCAATTGGAAACGTGACTCCTTGGACCACGCTACCTTCATTCAGTCATCTAGGGACCAAAATGCATGTGTTTGGGAGCCCATGTGCAGGGCTGAAGCCGATGATGTGCTCTGAATAAAGGCGCTCGAGTTGGTCTTCTGTCATATCCCATCAAAAGCTTCGCTGCGAGGACCTCACAGACACTTCTCTAGTGCGTGCCTAATTGAATGTGGCAGACAGTTCCTGCAGTTTTGTTAGCACGGACGCCAAAAACTTCTGCTCAGACGTTGCTGGTCTCGATTATTTAGCAGACGTGACCGGCCACTGTTCTGTTCCTTGTGGAAGGTAATGCTTTTTATGAGGTACTCTCCATGCATTGATACTGTGGAGCGAGGAAGCTTAAGTCTCAATAACTTCCAAAATGCTATGCGGCCATGCATCGAGTTCCAACTATCATTCCACGTTCAAACTTGGTTAACTTTCGTCGGGTAGCCATTATCACGTTATTGAACGTTTTACAAGACATTCAAGAGTCCAACGACAGCACTTATAACCGTCTGACTCTTGATACCTTTTTAACATGATGCGAGCGCCATTTGTAAATTGACATATTGCTATCCCATGATTTTTGGCACATAAGTGCATTTAGACAACTTTAATGCTAAAACATCTGAGTACCTATACTTAAATCGATCTTAATTTAGTGGTTTTGGAGAAACTAGAATATATACTGAGCATCGCGATTACTTGGTTTGTTTTACCAGTACTGTTGAAACAGCAATTATTTTTCCAAAAGTTATTTTTATGGAATTTAAATTATAATACTTCCTTTATTTTGAGCCTTAATTTTTGTAATAAAATAAAAAAATTCTGAACATTTTGGACAGACGATATTTTGCAATGAACGGAAACGAAACGGAAATTCGTGTTCGTTGCCCACGTGCAGCGATATTTTTTTTCACTTGGAATTGAATTCGTATCTTTAAATTTTATCCAATTTTTAGTTGAGCGTTGCGGTAACTAAGCAAATTTACGAGATAAAAAAATCACAAATTAATATTTATAGATCCAACTTTTTTTCCAATCAACTTTACTTTAGTTTTATTTCATTGTTTTATGTTGTAAATTTATTAAATACATATTTTTTAATAAATTGCAATTTGTTTTCATAAAAGTAACACGACCACAGATTTTTTTTATTTAAAGCGGCGAGTAAGTCAGAATAAAACAAATTTTAAGTGAAACTTTGCAGTTATTGAAATAATGTTAATGTTCAAAAAATCCGAAATAGGACTTTTGAATTATTAAAAGTTCTTTGTCATAGTGTCAGAATATCGAAGTGGCTTATTTTAAGAGTTGAAACTATATTTTAGCTACTTGTAAGTTTGTTGGGAACAATAATTTTCTTTAAAAGAAACGCTGTCAAATCGATCTGCTATTTGTTTAAAAATGGTAATAGTTTACCTTTTCATTTGTCTGTACTGAAGACATTCAATTTTGAAACAAGTTCTTTTATTATTAATTACACTTGTCAAAAAAATGGAATTTTCAAGAAAAATGTATCCGCTAAAAAAAACTTAGTTATGAAAAATGTGTCATCATTACCTTAAAGATGGTAAAATTGGAAAATGTCGCATGCCTGGTAAAAGAGTACAAGTCAAAAAATATTGATAGGTAAACTATGAGTGTGAGAGTATTCGCCTTGGATTCGTCTTTTTACAAATAGAGTTGAGAATTTTACAGAAAAAGAACTTAAGAAAGCGCACTCCTAACCCTCTCAAAATAGTCTTTTGTGGTAGTTACCTTAGTGCCACCTTTCGTCAAATTGTAGCTTCGGTATACAGCATGCGTTCGATGTATGTGAAATGTATTACCTGTATGGATATGTATGTACAGAATTTGTGTCTAAAGTAAGTTATAGAAATTATATAAAAATGTCGAAAATGAGTTAAATAATTATTTTACTCATACTTAAATGATTTGGCATTTTTCTACGAAAGAGAAAAGTGATTCTTCTGGTCACTTTTTCAATCCATAATTAACCAATTCAAACCGAGTGTGAGGTTTGATAATTCTGCTAGTGAACTATAAAATTAAAAGTAGTCCAAGAATACTACTCAGAGGCAGATGATTAAAGTGTTGATTATCAATATTTGACAGTTATATGTTCGAGGAAATTAGTTTAGAACAAAGAAACCAAGTATACCAAGACAATGCAACATTTATATATATATATATATATATATATATATATATATATATATATATATATATATATATATATATATATATATATATATATATATATATATATATATATATATATATATATATATATATATATATATATATATATATATATATATATATATATATATATATGCAAAGTAACAACAATGCATGTAATTTTGCATGTTGTTTTGCATGTAATTTTGGCTAGTGCCACAAGTGATGAATCTAAAAGCTATGGGGTTTTTGTGAAATTTAGGGGTGATAGTAATGTAGGGGAAGAGTATATTGTAGTTCTTAAGCTTAAGAATTTGTTGAATGCAATGATTTTTTTAACAATAATATTATGAGTAGCATGTGGTTTTTTGTAGGTGATGGAATTTTTAAGTTCAGAATCTAGTAGGTTAAGATAAAGTTTTTTTGCAGAAGAAACCGAAATTGCTGTTGGCTTTGTCAATTGGAGCAATAATAAAAAGAGAATGTAGGTTTTTAATTGGCGGAGCAACATTCGGTAAGGTAATACTTTGGCTGTTCTTTTGATTCCTAACCTTGGTAACAGGTATTATTTTTAGGATTTTTTTTCTCTCTGGTAGTACTTTGAGTTTTCGGGGGGTAACTTGTGTTGATCTCTCCGGCCTGGCCTCACATAAGTACAGAAAAAACTCAAAGCATCACATTTTCAAGTGAAAACCTGGCTTTGCTCCCCTTGAAAAAGTAAGCAGGCTCACTTAACATTTACATATTTTATTTCATCTTGTTGCTCGAGGAAATCTATTCTTAGGGTAGTTTTAACTATACCCCTCGTATATATATATATATATATATATATATATATATATATATATACACGAGGTATATTCCAAAAGTAAGGGCCATTTGGTTATTAAATAAAAAATGCTTTCTAAATCACCTTGGTTTTCGTGAGTTTTCTTTTATTGAACCTTTGTTTACTTTTCTACATAATCGCCGTTCAATTCCAAGCACTTGGTGTATCTGGGTACGAGTTTTTTTATTCCCTCTGCGTAAAAGGCCGCCGCCTGGGAGTTGTACCATTTCTTCACCGCCGTTTTCAGACTTTCGCTATTGTCGAATTGTTGTCCATCAAGCCAATTTTTCAAGTGCAGGAACAAGTAATAGTCACTGGATGCAAGGTCAGGGCTGTAGGGAGGGTGGTCGAAAAGTTTCCAGCCGTATTCTTGAATACTTTCAATAGTGCGGGCAGCCGTTTGAGGCCTCGCGTTGTCATGAAGAAGGACGATTCTGGAAGACAGCATCCTACCCCTGCGGTTTTGAATGAAATGTTTAAGCTTCGCGAAGGTTTCACAGTGCACAGCTGCTGTGATTGTTGTACCGGGTTCCATGAAATCCATGGGAAGAACGCCTTTTTGATCCCAAAAGACAGCCGCCATTATTTTTGGATTTGAGAACGTTCGCTTAAACTTCTTTGGTTTGGGGAACCCGAATGAAGCCACTGCAATGATTGTTGTTTTGATTCTTTATTGTCATAATGAACCCACATTTCATCGCCAGTCACCATATGTGAAAAGAATCGATCTCCTCCTCGTCGATAACGGTCCAAAAAGACTTGTCCAGATGCCATTCGCTTGTTTTTGTGTTCGTCGGTCAGCATTTTCAGCACCCATCTGGCACAAACTTTGTGATAACCAAACTTTTCCGTGAGAACTCTGAACACGGTAGTTCGAGAAACGTTGGTAAATTCTTCAGCAAGACTGCTGATCGTGAAGCGTCAGGCAGGACTTCTTCATCCACTTGTTGGACGAGATCATCCGTCTGAACACTGGGTCTTCAACTTCACCGTGCACGTTTGTACGGCCCCTTTTGAATTCTCGTCACCACTCTCACACTTTTCCCTCACTCATAACACCAGGTCCATAGATCTCACTCAATTCACGGAGAACCTGAGCTGCATTAACACCTTTTGCGTGTAGAAAACGAATAACCGGATGCACTTCACAACTGGCGGGATCGTTTGTTTTCGACGCCATTGTTACGATGCGCCAAATATAAACTAACGACGACTGACAGTCGACAGACCGATCGGTTGGTGCCTGATGAACTAATAGAGGGCGCTGGGAGAGTGAAATTCCAATTAGTGCTGCCAACGGCTTTTTATTAGCGAACGGCTCTAACTTTTGGAATAACCCTCGCGTATATATATCATCATGATAGATAGGAAGTTAGCTCAAGATTTTCCTAATAATTTTAATAACAATTCAAGTACCTGTGTCATTTGTGAACAGAGGTTTCTAAACAAGCCATACAATAAAGCAACTTTTGAACCAAGAGAATGCCCATATACCATTTATAAAATATACATTGAAATGTCCTTACAATTAAAGTTTTATATTGGGGTGGACAAATGAAGCGACTATAATCACCAGAAAAAGGAAATAGGAAAAAAAAACGAAATTTAAGGAAAACTTTGAACTATGATTTGATATTATCAGGATAACGATAACAACGAAATGCTCACAACAAACCCAGAACTTTTTAGTATGCCCCTATAATGCTATAAGTGGCACTAATTAATGAAATGTTGATAAACGACTGTCTTTTATCTTAAAAATAATTTGTAGCAATTTAGCGATCCATAGAATCAAATTTGGAATTAATGCCTTAGAAAAAGCTATTTCAGCTATTTCGTTACACCCCAGGCATAACAGTTCATAAAAGTATACCTCCACAACTCTCCATAATATTCTTATATAAGGAAGAGAAATAATATAGAATGTGCTGCTTCCCCTGTTGGTTCATTCTCAGAAGAGGCACAGGATAGAAAAAATAAAGATTATTGGCATTTTTTAATTGATCATAGCAAGAAGTTCTCTCATTTGGAAACAAATGAAGATATATTTAATTTGATTTTGATATGTCATCATTGAATCTATAAATCAATCACATGAAGTCAGTACTAAAAACTAAATCTCATTTCCCCATGAATAAAAAAGTTATTGAAATAGCATGTGTATCTTGAATAGATTATAAACAAGTACTAATTTTTAGGATATTCTATTATTACTATGTATATAAAGACAAACTATGTATATATGTATGTATAAAAATTGTTCTGAAATATTGAAAAACGCCGAAGATGTGTATTTCCCCCCGCAAATACCGCTTTCCGTAACACTGGGCTAAAGGTCAATCGACATCACCTGATTTGGACATTATTAGGGGCGAATTGCGTTCTTTAGATTTCGCATGGTTGCACGTGATGTATGTTACTTCATAGTGTAGAAGCCATCAGTTTAGTAAACATTTTGTTGAACTATTTACAACAGAAAGAAATGTTGCAACATCGCACGTTATCGTTCACAATTGACGGCAACTACATTTTCATTTGCATCATCTAAAAAAAATTTAGAATAATGCTTCCACTTCAAATTCCACAACAAACAGGGACTCTACGAGGATAAATACCCTGCTTGAGAATTAAATTTTATTTTCTGATCACTTATAATGACTGTTTTGTTTATATACTGATTCACTGAAGTTGAAATGAATAGTGAAGAAATTGAATGAATCACGCTTTCGAAAGAACCCGTATTTGCAACGCAATCGGAGGTGGACATTTGACCGATGCCATGTTCATTACACGTCATCAATTGAGAAAATTAATTACATTATAAAATAATTAGAAAAATATCTTTTCAAGTTTGTTTAAAAGTTATTTCGAAACAAAATGGTGTCCTCATATTAGAAATAGTCTGACTTATCCTTTAAGAGTCTTCGCACACATAAAATGTCCATCCCTCTTAGGTAGTGATCTGAAATATTCAAGTTCAAAGTGATGTTACATAATACATTTAATTAATTATTTATCAGGGATGCACAATATACCTTTAAATATTCAGTATCTTTTGAATATTTAATAGATAAACTCATATGTAAATGTTTGATATACACCGAGCCGTCTCTAGAAGTGACGCACTCAAAGAAAGTAAAATTTACTGGACAGAATAAGTTATTTAAGTATATTGTAATTTTGAATTAAGGCATTTATAGAATTAGTTCATATCTATTAAAAATGTATGCCTAATTTCATCATTTAATTTCCATGTTGTGTTCAGCTTTAATAGAATCACGTGTTTATGTGTAAAATCCTCAATTTGAATTCTGCCTCCTTTCTCGAGAAGTTCAATGTTATGAAAAATAATGATATTTTCTCTCACCATATATGGCGCATTTCTTTTCAAACACGCAAAACAAAGTATTAAATTTTTAGCGAGTGAAGAATTTAGATGTTTTAGTAATAAATGGGCACTTTAAAAATCTAAAGCACGGTTTTAGCAATAACTGAAAGACCTTAAATAATTTAAGTGGTGTAATAATTTAAGTTTCCAGTAACGCAGAATGCATAGAAGCCCAAAACTCCTGCATCCCCTAGTAAAAGTAGTTAAAATTCGGTGGCAAAACAATTAAAATCGCTAAAACCTGCACCAAAAACGACATTAGATAAAACCTGAAGCAAAACCGATATTCGATAAAACCTCAAACTATATGGTAGACGTCTATTTCTTTTTTAATGTATTTGGTTTCACCGCAAAGAGCCAGCCAAGGATTTAAGATGTCTGATCCTCTCAGTCTCAAATAGTTTCTTACTGTGGTTGGCTTATTGTGTTTGTCATGCACTATGGATATCTCCTACAAAACTCTTCCTTATTCCGTTCGATTCCCAGTTTCGGTCATTTGCAGGTTGATTCACCCCAATAACATCCAGCTTCATAACCAATGCCAGCAAGTTCACTCATCCCATATTCAATCACTTTTGGCTGCTTAACTCCTCCTAATTTCGTATATTCACAATTATGTAAGTCGTTCCATTTGGTATTGGTTGTTGCCTTCATGCGTCGTCTTTCACCTTTTAACTTGTCGCGTTTTGGTGACAATAATAAACGCAATGGAACCTTGCGCATGATCTATTACTCTCTTCTTTTTCCCCACTATTATAAAAGACTGTCTAGAGTTCTAAGATAGTGTTGGGATCACCAGTACCGAGTTTCCATGATTGGGCACAATTGCATCTTTGGGGCTCCATTTTAACTCCTTTTGATGTTCACTCTAGATGGGTAGTGAAACAGAAGGTAGATCCACCTTATAAAATACATTTTTATCATGTATGAACTGCATTCCTATCATGTGATAAGTCTTCATTCAATCTATTGTTTTAGCATAGTACTCTATATAGGGATATTGAAAAGCGATATTTTATATTAAGCCCTTAAATAATATTATTTTTACTTAATTTTCAAATATTATAATACGATTTTGTGGGGAGAACTTTTAATCCGAGAGACTTTAGTATAATATGAAATACTTAAGTCAATATTGCTTGCATTATAACTGCTGAATTCATCTTTATTGTTTTCTGTATCTCTAACTCCATCGCAAAACTGACGTAAGACGGTTAACCAAACCAATTCGGTACAATTACAACTAGATTCAATACTACTGTAACTGAATTCAACATAACTGTTCACTTGATAATTAGTATCCACACAATGATGGAGTATCCCCAATCACAATCTACTATGCGTTACAGCTTTTATTATTACTATTGCAAAAAAATCTTTACTTCTACAACATTTAAAGCAAATATCACCGACTTATAGCATAAACTCATTAACTGTTTTAAGACAGTAAACACTTACATTTGTGACAAGAAATACGCTGTGTTATTGTAATTCGTTTCAAAGATATATAATTTAAGATATACTCCGAATTTTCACTTGTGCTTTCGGTGACTGATTCCTAAGGATGCGACTTCTGTTCCACGGATATTGTAAAAGAACGAAAAAAATTGAGATAGAATAACTTGAACTTTTGATAAAACGGAATTAACATTCAAATGTAACACATGCAGTTTAAAAAAATGGAAAGGTAACTTACATGTAGTTTGCGCTTTACAACAAATGTTTTTTAAAAATATCCGTAAATCAAATTTGCTGTAAGGTATCCATGATACTCGGTATTGCTGGTAGTAAGAAGAATGCAAAACGTTAGTAATAGGAGTGAGAAATAGAAACACACAAAAAGTAGGGACAGCAAAAGTTATAAAAAGCCTTATACATTTCATCATTTATAGATCATGATTAAGCATTCAGTTCCCTTAATAAAAGCATTCTAAAACGCACATATTTAAAGATTGCATTCCAAAATCACATTATCAACTTTAAAAGTATTAGAAATTTTTTTTTTATGAAGTAGTCAAATGTAAAACCAGAAATCTGCCAATGAAGCTCACCATATTTCTCACTTCTGGCACTTCTTGATGATGCTTAATACATTAGCAAGCATCCCTTCTCGGCATTTTGTATTATCAGCTTCACTGGGAGGAAACAGCGTCATAGCTTTCAAGTCCATCAAGAATAATCCTATAGATAAATGAAAAACTTGTACGAACTATATTTAAAAAAAGAATAAAATAGAGTAGAACAAAATGTTCGATTCCCAGATTTGACAAAAGTTGATTCAATAGTACTTTCAATAGTTTCATTATCATCTTCAAATGTAGAGCAATCATTTCAAGTTTCATTTAGGTAAAATATTTTAAAACAGAAGAAAAAGAGTAAATGATAAGAAACTCGCACTCACCAACTTGATACACATACTTGCATTTGTGTCCAATATTAGAAACTTATGAATGCACTGTGACCAAATATTTCAGCCTTTTAAAATCAACTAATCATTTTACCATAATTACTGTTCCGAATAATTTCTAATTTATTCAATATTGTATGAATTGAGAACACGGCAATTCAATTTAATTTTGACTGGAATAGTAAGAAATGAAATCGATTTATGTACAAGAAAAAGTGATGTTGCTGAAAAACTAAAAGCATAATTGAAATAAATTTGTTATATTTTCAGTTTCATGATACCCTAAACTTATTGGATGGTATATAATAGAACTACACCAATTGCGTAATTGGAAAATTTTCATTTGGTGGAATTCTCACCAATGAGGGGAATTGGGCTGTGTACCTTTTGAGTGGAATTCCCGGAGGGTTCGGAAATTATTGCCCGAAGAGATTCTTCAAGATTTGTAAGAGCTCAATTTTTTCTTCGCCACTTTATGAAAGAATTAAATAAATCGTTTAGTGCATATTTAAGGTTATAAAAGTATTTTTACAAACTTCTCTCCTCTCTCTTTTGGATTCATTTTTAAGGATGAATTTATTCCTTTTAAATTAATTTTGTTTAATGTAATTAATCGAAGAGAAAGAAATGTTTCACCTACCTTCCATGTCTCCTCCAGACGAATAACGGAGGCATTATCTTGTGGAGCAATGATTGAAAAGTCCTAATGGAGATTATTTAGCTTGTGTGGCTCTTTTGATGTCTTGATAAAATGTTCTATCACTGCGGCCCTTTAATTAACCGTTTTAGCCATGAGGATTTCATGCGTTGTCCAGTTGGTGGCCTGGAAAAAATGAATTCGAAAAGATGAATTTTAAGGATAAATAATTACTTGTCTTTTACTATGAAAAAAAGAGTGCTTCTAAAAGCGAACTTTAATTAAATTGAGGAAGTCTAATACATACATAGCTGAAATCATTCATAAATACTGGGAAACTGAAAGACCTGAATTGATAATAATGATGATTATCGAATTCCTGTGGATAGTAATACATTTTACTTAAGGTTTAGTGCGGGGCCACGGCAGCCCAGTTGGTAGAGCAACTGATTAGCAACCGGAGGATTGCGAATTCAAAACTTGGCCAAGACAAAGATAGTCGGGTGCACGGGGGCTGGTGCATGCTAAATCTGTCGTGGCCTCCAATCTCCTCATGTTGGCGTGGTGTGGAATTTTCATTTGGGGTGGAGGGTGTGATTCCTGCTCAAGTGTTATTCTTTTCATCTGACCGTGGTCCAAAATTACGTGACGTTGTTCTTGGATTTTTACCTTCAGGAGTGATCCCGAACCGCCGCCATTAGTCCGTTGCCGTTACTCTTGAGCGACATTAATTAATACCTACCTATCTAAGTTTTAGTTTAATTGAGATATGACAAACAAAATTCTCACATAGTATGCCTTATGCATTCTCATGTAGCACCTAAATTTATACTAGTAATGAGCAATTAAAAAAATTACCTTGATTTTAATATTTTTGAATAATTCCAAATCCATCAATGTCAAATGATCCTGTAAAGAAACATTCGTAATTCAATAATAAATATCTTCATTAAATATCCTTAATTAAATAATGTGTGCATGAGAAAAATATAGTATATTTATTATACTTACAGCATACAGTTTAGAAGCAATTTTTATTCTATCCATCATATACAATGTGCGGCTACGTGATTCAAATCTATAATATTAATGAAATGTGCTTTCAAACCGTTTGCATTAAGAAATGAACAGGAACTATATTATTGTATACAATGCCTTATAAATGCATAGCCATTTAAATAAACCACTTAAATCTACAGAATTATAGAATACAATTAACTTATATAAAACATAAAACGGAACACTTGACAAAGGTTACATTTTTAAATTCACAAGAAACTTTATTTTAATAATTTCAGTTCATTCTTTTACTTATAATATTTACAAAAATATTGATCACGTCTCAAATGTGACACAAACGTTTCAAAAAGTATCAAATACGTTTCATTATGCTAATATAAATCTAGTAGAATAAAAATAACAACATGCTAAAGTAAGAAATTTGGTATAAAGTAGTAAATTAGATAACCCGCGGCAGCCGTTTCCAAAGACGAGAACCCACAGCTCCACTTCAGAATTTCAATCCAAAGGATATAAAATAGTAATTTGAAGTCTGGGTGGAATCGATTCCTCGAGAAACTAAGTAGTGTCTCGAAGAGAGTTTCAATAATAAACTTGAATTGATGAAATTAGAAGCACTTTGCAAAACACAGGCACAAAAGCAGATATCGAATAACGAAAAACCGCATAGAAATCATAAGAGTTTCAGCACAATTCATTGTTATGTGACTCCAAATAATGCATAATATTGTTTAAAGCTTTAGTGTATTTCAATTGCAACACTGTTAATAAAACTTCACTGTCTAAATTTCTTTAGATATTTCATGAAGTTAAGAAAACCGATTATAGTATTTTAATGTTATAACTTCTTAATTCAGATTTATAAATGATGTAATGATTTTAGTCTATAAAGTCTATAAATACTTTATTATTTTGTGTGTTAAAAACATGATTCTGATTGTATTATAAAACATCTTATTTTCTCGTAATTAATCGATGTTAGGTAATTTTAATACAGAAGTTATACTAAATATGAGGACTTAATGCGAAAAACAAGCTCGTTTAGAGCTCCAAACAATATTCTCAATTCTTCATTTACGATTCTGATTATTTGAAACTGGCTTGTGGAATAATTAATTGTATTTTTTCTGAAGTGTAGAATAGGTTTACTCCTACTTCTACAATATTAGCTCTTTACAGTATTAAAATAATTTACAAAATACCGTTTTCAAAATCGTTGAACACTTCAAATTTCAAATTATATACTAATTTATTTTCCTACATTTAAAGAGTTGTAAGAAAACTACAAAGCTATATATATATAGTCATGCTTGTAAGACTGCTGGGTATAGAAACATACATGAGTAAGAATCTCTTAGAGGGTTAAAAGGTGGCTGATTTCGTTTTAAATTGCATTTTGAGAATTCAATAGTAGAGAATGGTAGTGTAGTGCTCTTTGCTTAATCGCAATACCTACTGTTACATTTTTTTCGATAATTATTTTTTCCAGAGTTACTTATATCAAAGTACCTTGCAAGAATTAAGGATACGAATACACTACCGATATTGTTTATTGAAAAAAAGTATTTCTTTCACGTACAGTGGTATTTGTAGATTAACAAAACTCGATATATTACTGAAATTATTACTAACTTTAATTAATTCGTAGCTACTACACTGTAGTGATATGAAAAATGTTTTTTAGCATAAAAATAAATATATGATCAAACATTCTTTTAGTTAAATCTACTTATATTCCTTAAAATATAATTAGCATAAAAAAATTCTGCGTACATCCACTGGAGACAATATTATGGAAAAGTGATACGTTTAACTGGTTTTTTTTGTTCATGTCTGTTTTTATTTCTTTTACTTAATGCGGTTTTTCATTTGATATCATTGAGTTATTGAATTCATACATCTATTTATAAATGGAAAGACATTTTTGAAGATAACTAATAATTAGAAAAGCATAAAATGATATCTTCATGGCAAATACTAGTTTCGATTTTGGTTTAGATAAATCATGACTGTTTTAGGTTATAGTATTTTTATATGAATTGCATCTGAAAGTTTAGTCTAGGACTATAAGTTTAATGTGTGGATAGAATAAAATTCGAAAGTATGTAATCAGAATAAAAAAATGTTAGAGAAATAAGGAATGAAAAGAGTCAAATATGTTTGTATCACGTAACATTCCCGACTTTAATGCAAATGTGAAAGTCTGAATTTTCTTAAGGCTGTGATAGCCAACCAAATATACTTCTCAAACTTTCTTATGCAACACCATGTCTTATCTTCCAATATATGAAGAAAACACTATCACCTCAAATCATCTTCGCTTAACATCTTAGAATATTGCACACTTGTGGAATCGGATCATCTTTAGATTATGAGCACGAAACAACATTTTTCCTTATTATTATTGTTTTATTGTTATGCTTTTATTTCTTACTTTTTCAACCTATGTTCTTGGGATCTCACGGATCGTAATTTCTGTGTTTCTGACAATTTGTTTTCCACTGCATTTATTCTCTGAAGTAAATTTGGATGAAAGATTGCAGATCGAGGGCAATTTCTATCTCCTCTTGTTTCCGTTCCATGCTTTTGTGTTTTGGTAATAAAAAACACGATATTTATAAAAATAATGTAAAAAAGTAATACATTATATTAATAACATCGATGAGGAGTTTTGTTCATTGCTATGAGTAGTCTCAGCTCTGCTTCTGGAGCGTTGTTTAAGGTATATAAAAATAATCTAAAAGCAAGAATAAATATACACACACATACATACATATATATATGTTACCGTGAAAGACCGAAATTGGAGAATGTCGACATTCACCGGTGAATGTAAGGGTATTTAGTGAATGAATAAGGGTATTTAGCAAATATTTCGGACATACACCAAGCGACTATGTGAATGTTGACATTCGCCGGTGAAAGTCGACATTCTCCAGATTTCGGTCTTTCACTGTTATATATATATATATATATATATATATATATATATATATATATATATATATATATATATATATATATTCCTATTACAAGGGCCGTGTCTTGTCTGTGGGCCTGATAGAAATATTTGTAGAGTCCTATCTGGTCTGCTGGCCTGCTAAAAATATTTGGAGTGGCATATGTGGTCTGCGGGCAGAGTAAACCTGTCCTGAGAGCGGTATCTGGACTGCTGGCCTGATGAAAAGGATTTCTGGACTCCGTGCTTAAAATAAACCTATTCGCTGCAACTCATACATCTTAAGCATACTGTTCTTTATGTTCTTTACGTATGTAAACAGAATAAAAACCAACATCATTCTAGCTTTTCATCATTGCTCACATATTCTTCAACGGTGTATGCATTTAATCAATTCGTATTGAAAAATAAATCTGGAATTATTTTGTCAGAGTTTGACGTCGTTTCGACCTATTATGAATGCAATCATATCTGAGATATCTTTAAAAGAATAAAAACTATTCTGAGATATGGTGGTATAGAAAATATTCAGTTCAGGTTCAATTGCTTTATGATTACATAACATAAAACAGCATGTACTGAAGTATAGAGACGAAAAGTACGGAACACAGTCGAAACCCTGATCGAAAAAGTCTGTCTCACTTTCAAAGAAAAACAGGGGATTCAAACCACTTTGTTACTAAAAGCTCCATTGCTAAATTCAGCTACTGATAATATAAGGTTTCTGCCACGAATAGAATAGATTTAGGACGAATTCATTTTACTCTATGGGGTGTGGAACTACCCCATGCGAGTACTGGTGGCTTAATAAAATAGCTAACGAATAATTAAGGTTGAAAAATTAAGTCGGTAATGTAAAAATCACTTGACAGGCATTTAATAAAGATGTATTTGTATTGTACTTCTATACTAAAAGTCAAGCAAATATACATTGATGGACATCAGAAATGCACCACCATCAAAGAACCATCTGTGGCAACATTTAAAAAAGATCTCTAGAATTTGTATTCTTATCTTTACAACTGTTCGCGTTAAGAATTCTTCGACTAACTGTATGCCGTGCAAATTTTTTCCGTACGCATGTCAAACCATTTGATTTTTATTCATTTATCTCTCTCGGTATTAACTGTTACATTTGAATACATTATGTTATCTTGTTCCTGAAATACTTATTGCGCAGTTGATAACACGCTGAAATAACATCGAATAATTGATTGCTGGTAGCCAGAATTTGCGTTTTGGTTCTTCTCGAAGCCAGAACGGGAACCACCAAAAGTGGTGTCCCGGAACATCCAATAGATTTTAAATTTGCACGATGCGTAGATCATGGAAGGATATGCAAATGATTAGCACTATAGCGTAGCACATATAGCGTAAATGCAAATCTGCACCAGTAACGCACACTATGAGCAGAAGAAAATGGAAAACAGAGAGCCAAGTATTGAAAGTATTCTAAGTATTGAAAGTACAGGGCTGTTTGGACATTTTTTGAACGATTTTAATGGACTGAAGCTCAATTTTTTACATGAAATTTTTGTGTTTTTAATGTTCCATTTGATAGCCCCTATTGTTAACTATCTTTCTACACCTTAATTTCCATGATAATAATGACTTTTGTAGTATCGACAATGGTATTTTATCCAATTCTTGTTCCACAGTTTTCCAGTCCTTGAATGGTTTTCCGTCGACGTTTCGATAATGCTCTTTTTAAAAATCCAAAAGCATAAAAGTCCATGGGTGAAACATCTGTAGATTTAGCAGGAATATCAGTAAAGGGTATTGACTTGATACCAGTTTCTTGTTCCATTTTTTCCAAGAATTTAATAGTCGATTTAGATGTGTGGCTGATTGCTTTACCCTGATGCAGTTCATCTGATTGTTGGCACTGTGGGTAAAGATATGGTATTTCTTTTTTGAATATTGGGGATAAATTATGGTCATGATAATATGTGGGAGTTAATTTTTACATTTTTCCCCTCTTTTTACTTTTAATTTTCCATTGTATGCAAAACCGGCAACAATCATAAATCTCTTAGAGAAAGTTCTCACGTTCACTTTGCTATAGTCCTTTGACTTGGTGGATGCTCTTTTAAAATTAAAGATCTTAATTTACAAATATTCTCAGAAATTTTTTCTTTTTTGGATACTTTTTTGGAAGTATTTTTCCACTTTTACGTTTTTTCCTTTTTCATTAATAATATTACTTATCGTACCTTTAGATATCGAAAAACCATGACTTTTACAGCGTTTTTGAATAATTGAATTAGCATAATTCTCTTCGGAAAGAGAGGAAACATAGCATCTCATCCATTGCTTATTTAATACTGCCATTTTGAAAGTAAACAAAACTCTGAGTTAGCAGACGATAAGTTATACTTCAACTATTTAACTGATGTGAAAATAAAATTCTTTCGTAGCATACAATTTTTTTACATCTCATCAAAATCGTTCAAAAAATTTCCGAACAGCCTCTGTATTTGAAATGTCAAGCCAAGAATTTTAAGTATTGAAATTTTATTTTCTCGCTATTCCTGTGTATGGGTAGGTGGATAGGTATTTAGTTAACGTAGTTCTGGAGCAACACAACTGGCTACTGGTGACGATCTGGGATCAAATCCGACGGGAAAGATCCGAGGACAACACTATGCAATTTTGAACCACGGTCAGATGACGAGGTCACACCTGCGCTGGCATTTCACTCTACAAATTTCCACACCACTGCAACGTGAGGACATTTGAGGCCATGACATATTTAATATCCATTAATCCCTTTGTATATGACTCTTTGGTTGAATTCTAGCTCGAAATCATCCGGTTGCTAGTCCATTATTCTTCCAACCCGGCTACCGGGGTTCCCTGTGTATAAGAAGCTTAATTATTCCTCGTCGAAAAATACTGCAGTCATACGAGCACGCTTCTGAATTTGACAGATGAATAATGATGGTTTATTGAAACTGACGTTTAGCCTTCTGATAAATAGGTGCTTATGTTAGACAAAATAAAACCACTGTGATGCGAATATAGAATCGATGGGTGCAGCACAGATGAACTGATCGACGCGAACGATAGCAGAAGTCTCATCGCACCACCGAACGAGAGGGCAGATATCTAGACATCTGGTGAGCATGGCTATAACGAATTGTTGCGCCACATCAAGTACCCTAAGTCAAGAATGCGGGTGTTTGCACAACCTGGTCAGAACGAAAGATTCTACGACATCTGCAGCAGCGAAGAATGTTTCCAAGGCAAGGTTTCCATTGATTCGAAAAGTTGTCTCTGAAGTTTTGGAGCCTGTTGTCTTCCTTTATCTTCAGGTCTTGCCTAAGGCTAGTTTTCAACAGGACAATGTGTGACCGCAGGTGCCATGCAACGAGCAAGAATTCCACACTGTCCACCAAGTTTCACTTCTACTATGGCACGCCCGTTCACCCAATTACTGGCACATCACAGATCACCCACAGATAAGTCTATTGAACTTTGGCAACGTGTGAAGACAGCATGGACTAACATACCCCAAACACACATCCAAAGCCTCTTTCTTTAAATACCGATACATGTAGCAGCAGTTATTGTCATCCATGGTGGTCACAAAAAATACTGATTTCGTCGTGCTCTGCTAGTCGGACGGAGCTATAATTTTAATCATTTCACCCTTGTACCTTTCGTTATTTACATAATAACTATGGCTTCGATATCGCTGTCTTTGATGGCATTATATTTTCGATGACCAGCAGTGCGGTATCTGTGATGAAAATATTTTTTCTTCTACACTACATCTCGATTTGTTGATTTTTTATTGTAACTAAGAGTTCACTCCCCAGAAGGATAAACAAAATTTCTTCTTCACAAGTTTTTTTATTCGAATTTTTAAGTGTACAAAATGTCTCAAGCGAGAGAATGAACGATTAAAATTATTCGCAAACACATCAATTCCTATAAACACTTTTATACATTTTATATAGTTTAAATTAGACCAATTATGTTTAAGTTTTATTGAATGTTGATTTTTTTAATGCCTTACTACCGAACTGACGGTTATTTGTGAGGAAGTATTCAGTGGATAAGCACCTTTGCTCCAAAACAGTGAAAATCACCAACATCAATGCGCTTACAAAGTGATATTTTAAAGAAACTCAGGAGTACTGAATAGTTTTTTTTATTTTGGCAATAATCTAGTTATCAAGTACAAATTTTGATAGCCGGTTTTTCCTGACACAGACGAAAGACAATTATTCTCTCAACGCATTTCCTTCAAATTTTGACTTGATCAGTTTTCCTTGTAAACCCACTTGGAGTGAGATGTTTTTTCAAATTTTCTTTGGTATAATCTATTTGTAAAATTGCTAGATATACTTCTCTATGTCGAATCTGGAATATTTTGTTGTAAAAATCATAATTGTGGTCACCAAGCATTAAAAAGTACATCAATAAAGTGCAATTATGTAAATCAACTTTGCGCTTTTTTATGTTTATATTATATTTAACCTCACTGAGTGGTATACATGTTTTGAACTGCATACAATGACTAAAATAAGTATTGTCTATCCCGCAGTATTTGCTTATGGCTGAGTTTTCAATTTCACAAAATCATGTTAACTCCGGACTCAAATGATAATAATAATTTCATGCTTATAAGAATTAAATTATACAAGCTATCAGAATGATACCATGGTCAGAGTATTTGAGTGAAACATCAACTGCATATACAACAAAAACGAACATGCAACGATTGTTTAGGTATTCCTTTCATCAAAGGAATACCTAAACAATCCAATATCAAAAATTCTCACCCTGTACCTTCGTATATTCATTTTCCATTAGATAAGAGAAACAATAGTTTCGCTTCTTGACTGGACT
The DNA here is from genome assembly GCA_933210815.1 of Meta bourneti. Classification (NCBI taxonomy): domain Eukaryota; kingdom Metazoa; phylum Arthropoda; class Arachnida; order Araneae; family Tetragnathidae; genus Meta; species Meta bourneti. Next base: position 62,172,425 of record OW119923.1, on the reverse strand, counting down.
ATGTTTTGAGGTTCTTGAAATTATCCAGGTCGGATGATCTCCAGATGTTCATAATCCCATACTCCTACGTGTTCGTATTTTCCATTAGTTAAGATCGAGGTTACTTTAGATTTCACGTCTTAGAAGAGGTCGGAGGCTTTTGGAAGAGAAAGTGCAATCTTGATTTTTTTTTTGCTTTTGAATATTATCTTTAACACCAACATACCTTTTTTCATTAAACTTCCAAGGGAAAGGTAACACCCGGTGAGCATTCTCGATATCCATTAAGAATTCATGTAAATGCTTCGACCTCTGCCTTAGCTTGATCCTCATTTTATGTACTGCATCCGTAGCGTGACCGAAAACTTTTTTAATCAAATTTCGACTCGAGAATTGACTTTTTAAGTATGTGCGGAACACGTTTTGTTCTTTTTCCGAAGGGATTGAACTCACAAAAACTGTTTAAAATTGATTTTGCTTTGTTTCGCCAAGTTGTGTCTTGAATATTTAAATTTTTGAACAAGTCCGTTTTTGTCTTGGGATTTTAGTCTTCGAAATACAAAGATATTTAAGGTAAATCAATAATTAGTAACTTCTAAATTTTCAATTTTGAAATAAATCAGTGCTAACTTTTTGAGCGTCATGCACGCGATATTCCACTATGTAACATGAAGTTTTCTTGCATAGCTTATTACCCGTTTTTAGACTAATGAACCAATAGAACCTAGGATTATACCAAACAATGAATGTGGCTATTTATTCATGAAGCGTGTTGGGTGAGAACAATAGAACACATATCAGAAATCTTGTTTTACTCAGTGGGCTAGAGCCCTTCTAAATAGGGAATCAGTCGGTAGGGTAACGTAACATTGATAATTGGAGATGCTGAGATAGAATCGAAAGGAAACAAAAATCTAATTGGATTAGCTTTAGACAAATTTATGAGTCAACGTTAGTTTTTCAGACAATAAGATACAAATAATTTTAGCTCCAAGTTAAACCTCCAGGGGTTTTATCTTCACGTCAAACGCTGGCCTGTAATTGCTAGTCTCTCGTGGAAAACCTGTTCCAAATTGTCACCAGTTTTGGGTAAACGACAATTCGTTTTAACTACTCGAATTTTTATTTCCTTGAAGAATGGGACAGTTTTGTCTTGACGAGCTATCTAGTTATTATCGGAAGTAGCCATATCTTGATGAACGAGATATCTAATCGATATCACTTGGAGGGTTAAAAGAAATCTAAAAGGCACAGTTGTGCCCAATTCTAGAAACTGTGTAGTTGATCCTATCCCTATCCTAGAGCTTGAAACTGTTTTTTTACAAAGGCACGAAAATTAGAGAGAACATAGAGAAAATGATAGATCAGAGTAAGGACCTATTAACACATTATCTAGACTTGATGCTAGCCTCATTACCAAGCTTATGGTAACGAAGAGTCTGCTCTGAAAGTACCCATAGCTCATGACAAAAGTTATTAACCAATCACAATAATAAATCGTTTAAAGCTGGAAAGAGGGGGCATCAAAAGTCCCAGGTTGACATTTCGTGGTTCAAATCAAGCAAGTTAAAACAGAAACTGACGGCTTACTCAGATTAACGTAAAAATATTTTCAATTTTTGCTTAATTTTATTTCTGTGCCACCAAATTTTCGGGTAGGTAGGTATTTAATTAACGTCGCACTGGAGCAAAACAGCAAGCTCTTCGTGACGGTCCGGGATCAATCCCTAATGGAAAGATACAAGGACAGCGCCTAGTAATTTTGAACAGCGGTCATATGACGAGAACAACACTTGAGATGGCACCTCACTCTCCAAACTTCCACACCACGCCAATGGGAGGACATTTGAGGTCCCGACAGATTTAACATGCACCAGCCCCCTTTGTACACGACGGTCTTTGGTTGGATTCGAGCTCGCAACCCTCGCTAGTCTGTTACTCTTCCAACCGAGCTACCGCTCCAAATTTCGGGAATGCCAGGCTTCTGCTCTTCTATCTACACTTTGCCAATGCAATCATACAATGTTTAATGAGGCGGAGTAGGTGATTATTATTATTTCTCCACTGAAGACTATCTGAATGACTAAAGATATTTTGTAAACCAAAAGCAATTGGTTACGTGTCGTGCACACTGATCAGCGATACTCGAAACATCTCAGTATTGCACTAACTCAGGTGAAGTTTTTGGTGGCTCTGGGTGATGATCCAGGTTCTTAGATTCATCCACCAGGTCGCGTTTCTCAGGTTACCGCATATGTTACCCACCTAAGAAAACAATAGGTTTGGAGGTGACGTGTGTTATAAATCAAGGACCATCGTCTGCGATTGGGTGAGCAGTGCAACTCTGTGTGTGAGGGAGACAGGAGCAGTAGGAATGTATGGATCCACCAGGTCACTTGACCCCGAGTCACTTTTTCTGGTCATCCATCTAAGAAAACAATAGGTTGGCGAGGTGATGTGACTTGTAAATCACGGACGGTCGACCATCGTGCGAGATTTGGTGAGCAGCGCTATCCCGTGTGACAGGAGCAGTAGAAATGCATTCATCCACAATGTCGAGTGACTCGGGTCGTGTTACTCAGGTCGCGCAGTATGTCACCCACCTGATTTATTTAACGGATCCAAATTTATAACTCTACACAGGTAAACTTAGCACTACAGGTGCTAGATTCAAATTGATTGGTGTTATTATTTTTATTGTTAAATTATTTTAAAAATATCTCAATACTTTACAGAATAATTTAATTAAATAGGGTAACCACGTAATATGAAATAGCACGCGTTTGGAACACCAGGATATCTCGAAAGGTAATAACCAAAATCCCATTGACGGGTGCGTCTTTGTTTAGCTAAAAATAAAATTTTTATGGAAACTACGTTACGGATGATTGCTTTGAAATTGAAATTATCAATACTCGCATCCTATTATTTTTTACTGAAATTTTAGTTTAAATGTAAGCATTTAAATTATTGAAGTAGGTAAGTAGTTGGATTTACGTCACACTGGAGTTACACAATGGGATATTGGCAATGGACCGGGATCAGTCTCGAAAGGAAAGATCCGAGGACAACATCTCGTAATTTAGAACCACGGTCAGATGACGAGGTCAATATCTGAGTTGGCACTCCGCTATGCAAACTCCCACACCATGCCAACGTGAGGACAGTTGAGGTTATAGGTTGTTAATCCATCCAACTGAGCTACCATTGCCCGAACTCATCAATAAATAATCAAGAAACATTTCCAAGGTTTGATTATGTCTATAATCTATTTATAAATCGTATTTAAGTTTTTGAATGAAAATAAACTACGCCTTTGATTATTAAACTACTCTTTTAAAAATATGTTAAAAATACTGATAATCTGAGTTTCCTTCCTTTAAATTCGTATACTTCTCGAATAAAATCTCATTTACATTTTTTAAGCTGCTCAAACAAAATTATTATACCCTTTCAACTGTCCTCGGGCAACGGAAATACTCATTTTAAATTCAGAATAAAATCTTTTGGTCGGAATTATTGAAATTGGAACCGACAAATTAACAGACTCATCACTTTCATGATTGGAATTACGGAAAAAGAGGCACGGAATGGAAAAAGAGAAGCTGAGTTAGAGAAAAAATCTACTAGTTTTCGCATTAGAGTACAGAATGGAAAAATTGGTCTGTGAGCTCTCTAATTAGAGAGAAGTAAAAGTAAAAGATTTGAAATCATTGAGAGAAATACGTGGGATGTGGTTTTTATTTTCTGGACCTAAATCAGCTTTCCATCCAAATACCCCAATAATTACATCAGTTTTCAGTATATTCCAATTACTGGGAAGTATAAAATGGAATATCAATATTTTCTGTAAAATTGATTTTGATTATAATAAGTAGCAGTATTTTACGCCTTAAAGATACGCTCCAATTTTGGACTTATGGTTTCTACATTTTTTACTTTGAGGGATTTTGTAACAATATTTGTTTCCAATTTCTGGAATTTTTTTTTATATCATTCCAATGTATATTAATACATTTTCGAAAAAGTAAAAGTTTAATATATATTCTTTCAAGTTATTCTCATATTAAATACCCTAATGAAATGAACATTTCTGAAACAGTGAATTTTATTTTGAAAGACTTGGTACACTGCAATAAACAAATGGTGTGGTTTAAATAAGGGGACACATCCGTAATCGTTTATGGCATGAATTCCTCTTCGTATTATTAGATGAAAGGTATGATATAAATTAATAGTCTTTTATTTAACGAAAGCCGAGGATAGAAGTAAAATACACATGACATAGTATTTACATAGATGTTTCTTACAAAGTTTCTATACAAGTGTTGATCAGAGATGTGGGCAATGTAGAAATGTACTTCAAGTTGAAATCACTTTGCATATAGTCTATAAGCGATTTGCTTTAAGTAGGATCGATATTGCAATCGACGGTAAGCATAATACTGGTATGTGGAATCATATTGCGCATAACTTTCCTGATAGAATATTACAAAGTTATTACATTCCATTATCCGCCGGTTTACGCAGAGGTCCTCTTTGAAGTACCTTTTTCGCCGGCGTTGACCTGCTCGGATTTCTTACGCTCTCTATACAATCTGCATCGTTCGGCATTAGTCAATTTGAGGGTTTCTGATTCCTTTTGAATTTTCCTTTCCAATGATATTCGTTTCTTATATTTCTGTTCATATTTCCTTTGAAATTTCTTAGACATTATGAAACTTTTCTTCAACTCAACAGTAACCGACTGATAAGTTCACAAATACAATTTAATGATTACTTTTGCAAAAGAGTATTACTATTGCAAAAGAGAGAGAAATTATAATATATATATATATATTATAATTTCTTAATATAAATATTAATATATATATTATAATTTTTGGTTTACGAGATACAAACATGACAAATCTTGCCAATTTGTGGTTGCTAGTGTTTTTTTAAAAACCTCTATACCGGATCAAATTTAAAGATGTATTCATTTCAAAAAGAATAGTTTCAATTCTTTAATGGTATAGTTAATGTACACTGAAGAGCCAAAACATTATAACCACCTACTCAATAACGCGTTGCGCCTCCTTTGGCCTGCAAAACAGCTGCAACTCGCCTGGGCATAGATGCCACAAGTTCTTGGTACATGACTGGAGACAGGTTGTACCAAATGTCTAAGCAGCGGTCACGCAAAGTCGAGATATTCGGACATGGTGGTGTTTGAGCTCTGAGCTGCCGCTCCATGACATCCCAAATGTGCTCTATCGGATTAATATCCGGCGAGTTAAGTGGCCAGGACATTAAGTGGAATTCATCAGTATGCTCCTCGAACCACTCCAACACAATCCGAGCCTTGTGACATGGGGCGTTGTCCTGCTGGAAGATTCCATTTCCAGTTGGGAAGACAGACGCCATGTAAGGGTGCAACTGATCCGCAATGATGTCCAGATAGTTCGCAGTGTTCGTGGTCTGTTCTACCACAACTACGGGTCCCAGAGTCGCCCATGAGAACGTCCCCCAAAGCATAATACCGCCACCACCAGCCTGTGTATGACCTGCTGTACAAGAGGGGAGCAACTGTTCGCCTGGCAGACGGCGTACCCTGACGCGACCATCGACGTGATGAATGAGAAATCGGGATTCATCTGACCAGGCAACTCTCTTCCACTCATCCATGGTCCAGTCTCGATGTTCCCGGGCCCACTGTAGGCGTAGTTGACGATGACGCTTGGTCAACAGAGGCATACGAGTGTCCCACTCGTCTGCTCCACAGTCCCATATACAACAGTGTGCGCTGAACTGTGTGTTCCGAAACACTTGCGCTTGGACCTGCATTGTATTGGGCTGTCAGCTGAGCCACTGTCTCGCGCCGATTTTGCTTTACCAAGCGGGACAGTCTCCGACGTCCTTTTTCTTTGATGACGCGTGGACGACCAACACCTTGGCGTCTACTGCTGGTGTCACCGTCATTTATCCACTTTGCATGAATACTAACAACGGCAGATCGTGAACACCCTACCAGTCGTGCAGTTTCGGTGATACTCGTTCCGAGTCTTCGGGCCATTACGATCTGCCCTCTATCAAATTCGCTTAGATCAGCAGCCTTTCCCATCACTCGCAAAAGTAAGTGCAAGAATGATTACTTACCTTCTCCAGCAGCAGTTAAATACCATTCTCACTGAATAACGTGCCCTCCACGTCATCCATACGAATTCATTGAAAAATGTGGGGATGGTCATAATGTTTTTGCTCGTCAGTGTAGTTTACAATCTTTACTTGTGAAACACTATACGCTTGTAAATTAAATTATACTCAAATGATAAGGTATGTAAAGACTTTTTAACTAAATAGTACGCTTATATCTATAATTTTTTCAGTTCAAGGTTTCACAGATGATTTTTAATCTTGGTACTTTACAATCTTCTGAATCAACAGATCATTAACTCATAATTATAATTTACCATTATATATCTAGTAGTGATGCATAAATGACGTATTAAATATTTTATATAGTTAAATATTGCCAATTGTGCACATTTTCCCCATTCGACTACTGGATAGCGGAATGTGCTACAATGGTTTTTCTACTACTGTATTAGATAAGCTACTAAGCGAATTAAGAGCTAGAAACAGTCCTAAAGTAAATGGACAGCCATACTGATGCGTTACCCAGAATATGGATAAGAGTACTCCCAACAAAAATCTGAAGATCTGAGATGAGCAAACATTTTTCGTAATACCAGAGGCCTCAGCGTTACACAAATAGAAAGATCATTTGCTGAATAAAAAACCACTACAATCTATATTCTTTGTATTTTATATTCAATTTTCTTTCTTGTTTTTATTATGTGCCTTATATTCTTATTCTCTTACTAATTATAATATTATGCTTTTAAAGCACTTTTTCTCAAAATTTTATAGTTAATAATACTTAGATATTTCATATTTTAATATTTACATATATATGTATAAGACACCCTCTTCGATATAGCCTTTTTTAAAAGTTCCTCAACAAGGAAAATATGATGCGAAATTGAACTTGAATTGATTTAACAGTCAACTGTGTTTAACAATCTTCGAAGCTAAATACTTAAATTAAAATATAAATGACATTAAAATGTTATTATACTAAAATTATAAATGTCCCCATTCTGCCACCAAAAGTTATTTTAAGGTAATTTTTGATTTAAAAAGGAAAATGGCAGAACATCGTAAAACTTTTGATCCGTATGACATTCCTGTACTCATTCAATTGTGTTACTCTAAAACAACTTAAACCTCAGAAAACATTTTTTTCTTGGAATTCCGAAGAATAATTTACTTTATATTTTATGTTCATTCCGTAAAGGAGTCTAAAGGGGTATAAAACACTCAACTGATACGAAAGACAAATGGTTTTATTCAAAACAAAGGAATCCCATCAATACCCTTGTCTGCGTCATGTACGGTAGACAAAGCCGTATGTAAGCCTTCTCATCTCCTTACGCCAACAATTTTCCAGCGTTCTGTCATGAGCACCACGTCAAAATTTTCTTGGAGAGGAACACGTAGTGGAACTCGATCAATCATTCCTTGCCCTTCCGTCCGTGTCCGTATCTATTCCTTCTGTGGACGTCCGTTTCCCGTTCCTGTTACAGCCGCCTTGTGGAAAGGAAACACTGGCCGATGAAAGTCAGCTTTCCTACGAAATTTGACGCTGTTAATTACGAGTCTTGAGCGTGAACTGTCTCGGATGTGTGATAGGCTTAGAGTTCAATTTATTTACTTAATTTGACTGGTATCCGTGTGAGCTTTGAGCTTTGTTGGGATGAATTGTTATTCGTCGGCATATTGTGGCTTAGTGAAATGGGTTTGTTCCTTATTTAGTCTTCCGTTAAATCGTAAATTTCTCGAGTTTGACGTTGGTGCTGTTTGTTTGACTATGAAATAGGTTCCCTAAGTCAGAATATGGAAATCAATGCTATCAAATAATAAATGTGTGTTATCGATTTTAAAAACCCATAAATTTTTAATGGTTTCTATACAAAATTGAAAACAGAAAAGACGCGACACTAATGAGTATTATCTATTAACTATGAGTATTATCTATTAATTTATGAGTATTATCTATTAACATAAAAGATGTAGAGTATAAAACATAGAGTTATCATTTGCAGATGTAGCCGTATTTAAGATGGTTGTAAGAAACTTCAACTTCATTTAGGTTACTTGTAGTCTTTGTGCCTTAAAAATTGCTTTCTCCCATTTGTTTCAAAATGTTTCTCTTCGACCTTCATTCTAACAAGAAATTATATGTATAGAATGTATATTTTATAAATAATGAGCCATTAGTAAGAAAAGTAATTTTATTGATTTAGGTATAAAGTATTCGGATTTTTCCTCAAACTATTACATAAAATCTATTATAAAATCTTCCTTTTGCAAACTGTCGGATCATGAGAAAAAGGAGAATTTTGTAATGCCTAACACTATAATTTTGTTATTTAAAGTTTATATGAGAGCTAGATTGGAATATAGATCTATAATTTTAAATTTGTGTTACGATTGGTTTATTCAATATAAATATTGAAAGAATAGAGAATACATTTTTTCAGATATATTTATTTTAAGAATTATAAATATTCAGGCGTACATTATTCTGAATTGTGAAATCACTTTGGTTTCACTACTTTAAAGCTCTCCACAGAGGACATTGCTTTAACTTACATTCCTTTCTTACAATTTCCTACTTTGCAAAATTAATTTACCCTTTTTACATTTCTTGTATTGATTTTAACATTTCCAGTTACATAACCAGAAACTATAAATTACTTTTTGTTAAACCTTTAAAAAAGAATGCATGCAATCAAATTGCATAATTCTTTCTTGAGTGTTGAGGCATTTTTAATGATTTCAATTAAATCAGTAATCTGCTTCGTTGAAGTGTTTTGTTTTATCTCTTATCTAAATAAATTTATAAATATTTTTTGCATGTTTTGGATCATATATATTTTGTTCTCGTTATTGGATATTTTTCTGTTGAGAAACAACAATTAAATACATAAAATACAGGTGCTTTCAAAGTTAATGAACATTTGAATTAATCCTTGTTCCGTTACAGTTTATTCGGAGGGCTATCTGGTACGATACTTTCCTTTGTGTAGAAAATAATCACAATCTTTTACAATAATTTGCAATACTTATCCTCAGAAACTGAAGGATTTCATCTTAAAGAGGCAATGGGCTTCCAAAACAAACTTTTGCAGTTATAATCAGATTATTTATAAAATTTTCTAACACTATTTTTTTAGTAAATGGCATATTTTATTAAAAATTTTAATTCGCATAAATTTTAATTCGTATAACTCCAAAATGATGTAACTGAAAAATTATTTTTGCTATCCACAGAATTTGTTATCAACCGATTTTTGATGCTAAAACAAAATAATCAATTTTTCGATTGAATTTGGTGATTTTGAAAGTCTACTGTCCATTTAAGGCAATCGGTAAAAATCAGTGACGCAACCTGTTTAATGAATGCTAATTGAAAATCGTACATCAAAATTGTGCCACAGAAATGTTAGTAGACTTATTGAAAATTTGCACTTCAAGGGTGAAACCCGAGTACAGTTCGGATGTTTCAGGCTGCAGACAGACCCGCAATTTGAATTATTTTATATTGAAATATTGAGGAGTGAGATGTCCGGGTCTGAAGCCTGCCTTGCGGGGATTTTTCAAGGTAACATTCATACTGCATTTTCGAGCTGTGTTCGAGCATGCAGCTTGGAGAGTTAAAACTTTTTATCATGTATCTTAACATTGAAGGACCGTGATTCAAAATTGCGAGCTGTTGTAATTCTATCTTTCCCTTCGGGATTGATCCCAGACCGTCGCCGATTGCCTGTTCCTCCAGTGCGACGTTAATTAACTACCTACCTGAACATTGAAGATTTCCTCTCGCACATTCTTTTCTGTAATTATTTTTGTTGTAATAAATTTTAGATTGGGTTGATTTCATTTTCTGTTTAGTCTTTCATTTCAGATGTTTATTCTAATTCTTACATCTTTACATGCTTCAGAGAAACATTTCCCGTCCCCTTGTGTTTAGAATTCTTTGCATATGCACTTCAAAATACATTGATATCAGTTTTGTGAAATAGTATTGGTTTTGTTTTTGAAAGAAAAAGAGCTCCAAAAAAATGTACGAAATATCAATAGAAATGAAAAAAGAAAAATTAATTGCATATAATCTCGCTAGACGGCTCACTATTATTGGGAACTAATATAAATAAAATCAGGAAAATTAAAAGTACATATTATTTAGAAGAATGGGTCTGATGCGTTACCATTTTCTCTTTATAAGGCTTTATTCTCATAAGCAGCATCCTTAAATTTCCATATTCAGCTATTTGCTGTCGGTTCTTTCTTTATAGTTAAAATAATTAATCATAATGCATCACTGTACTGAGTTTGTTTTTATGATTAAGTGATCAATAGAGTAATCTATTTTCAAGTGATAATAGTAATCTATTTTTCAAGTGATAATAGTAATCTATTTTTCAAGTGATAATAGTAATCTATTATCGCTTGAAAAATATTACTATTACTTGATCTATAATTATTTAATGAATTAAATCATTTTAAGTGACAGTTTTTTTCTTATCTTCTCATTTCTCATTCTTGCTCCTCAATGCCCTCTATTTCTCCAGGAACCAGAATTGCCCCCACGATTCCTTCAGGACTCACAGGAGGACAGTAGTGCCCACTATGAAAATTATGTTCTGTAATTTCTCAATATCTCTCAATTTAAAATTTTGATATTTGATGTGCAGAATAATTATGCACCTGAACTTCCTACCAAAAAGGATTTAATGTTAATTTGGAGTACTATCAAGCGAAGCACAGCAATGGCTCAGGTAGCAATATATGATTCATCTCAATGCTAACATAGTTCATTGATTCTTCAGCTTCTCTCAAGACAAGCATTCAGTCTTGTAAAAGTTTTATTTCTTTAAAATATACATCCTTCCCTATATATTGCACTTACACTATTCAAAATAATTTACCAATATTTTGCTAATCAATCAGCAACTTAAAAATGAGACCTTAATTTGATTTCAATATAAAAGTTAAATCAGTGTATTATTCAGTATAGCTGAAAATGGGAAAACAAAACTACTTAAAATGTGTTCTATATTCTGCATGATTAGTAAGGAAGAAATTATACAATAAAATATTTGGTAAAAATGCATTGTAGGGGAAGTTCTGATGATACGTGATAGCTTGTCACCAGTTCAAATGGTAGGTAGGTATTTAATAAACTTTGGACTGGAGCAACAAAACTGGCTATTGGCGACGGTAGGGGATCAAACAAGACGATGATCCGAGGACAACACCACGTAATCTTGAACCACGCTCAGATGACGAGGTCACACCTGAGCTGTCACCCCACTCTCCAAACTTCCACACCACGCCAACGTGAGGACAGTTGAGACCACGACAGATTTAACGTGCGCCAGTCCCCTTTGTACACGACTGTCTCTGGTTGGATTCAAACTCGCAACTCGCAACGCTGAACTATTACTCTTATAACCGTGCTACTGCGGCTTCAGTTCAAATGGAGCCACTTCTGAAGGTATAATCAAGAAAGAATCTGGATTACCAGTATTGAGCCAAATCAGTGGCTGATTTGTACGTCCTCTGCAAAGCATCATCTCCTAATTTTGTTAGAACAGAATTGACACACCCTTTAAGGAAAGCAGCCGTTATAATTCAACTTCTTATTTGTATTGATGACAGACGAAGTTATGACAAAGTGACAACGTTACTGACGAAGTTAGTAGTAACTTTCAAATGCAAGAATGAAAATACTTGTACATTTTCTAGAATCAAGTACCACATGAATTCATGATTAAGAACCTCCATCAACAAGTGTGGTTTTCCACGATCAGCAAACAAGGAAACAATTTTCAAATTTTCTGAATCTAAGATAGGAATAGATTAAATTCATTTCAATGGAAAGATAAATGAATTCACGAGGGCAAAGAAATTATGTTAAATAGCTCATTCTTCTTACTATTCTGTTTCACTAAAAGGATATTTTAAGAAGAAATCGGAAAAGCAAACACTCGCTTAACAAACTAATTTAGTGATGGAATAACATTAGATTTTGATGAGTATGATTACTCTAAATCAAATTTGTAGTCTCTTATAAAGACTTTAAATTAATTACTGATAGCCTTCTTTCTAGGCAAACGTAAAGATTGTTTTTCTTTAAGATTTCAGTAGTTGCTTTAATTTAGCAGGTAAACTTCAAAGAGAGTGAAGAAATGATTGCTTGAAAAATATAATTAGTTTAGTAACTTCTAAGATTTCTCCGAGGAGTTAAATACGCTGAACGTTAAATTAAACTGTCAGAATAAAATTTATATCCTATCTCTATCCCATATATGATAGACAAATTAAGAGTACATTTAGTTGCACTTTTATACTTTTATTTGTAAGTTTACTTATATTTATGCTATTGATTAATTTGTGATTCGGAGTATAATCTTTAAATATATGAATAGATAATGCATATAACAAGTTCAAGAAGTAATATTTTTCGTTTGTAGTTAGAATAAATCAAAATAACTATCAGGTGTTTAAAATAATTGTAATTTCTCTGCGGTATTCAAGCGAGCTGTGATACCTTGGATTCTGTCTTATTTCTATCAAAAGAAGTACACTGGATCATGAGCGATTTATTTAATGAGGAAAAAAGAAACATTTTTGCATGATTGCATTTACAGTACACACCACACAGGCTTTAAGTCAGTGATTCTGAACAAAAGTCCAATATTAGATCAGGAATTATATACGAGTTTCTTGTAGTTTCTCTCTTGCCGCACCAACACAAGTCAGAAGATGACTTGAGGATGCTTATTCAGTGTTACAAGTTAGGAAAGTTGAAAATGTCTCATGGCCTTCAATGAAGGATTGAGATCGGATGTGCCGGTTTACAAGTCTAGAAAGGGCAGACTGATATTTTCTAGATGGTTTCTATGATACCAGAAATGAGTCTGTCAGGGTTTTCTAAATTTATTATTTGAACTCTTCTTTATGGTAAATAAATATAGATCGCCTAGCTGGAAAGGTGTGTGCAAAGTCTCGTTCATGGGTGTTTTTCAAGAGTTTCAACATTTCCATTATATTTGAGTTGTGTTTATAATGTTGTAGATAATGTTTAATTATATATCATGATCTGGCTATTTCTATTTTTAATACTAGATAAAAACCTTTAGTTTAACAAAGATATTGTCATTTTCAGCTTAATGTGTAGGAAAATACAAAATATGCATACATTTAGAAATTAAATGTCTTACATGATTCCATTGGAAATATTAAGAATTAAAATACTTTTTAACTGATGTTTTATCTTCTGGATGTTGATTATTATTTCTGGTGCCGCTTTTGGGGTATTGAGAGTATACAATAGTTTTAGAATATTGAAAAAGTACTTTCCAAAATATGAGAAACGAGTCCATATTATGTGAAGGATGCTCCCTTGCTGCCAGTTGTGTTACACTGGACATTACAATTGGCATTTGTAAACTGCTTATTACAATTAAGTCCCAATAATCACCACTGAATACGCAAGAAAGTTAAAGTTAGGAAATTTCCTAATGGAGGGAGCTCTTATTACAGCATTGACGTTATGTAGAGAGTAACCACAAAGACCTTCTCATTGCCGGTCCTTAATCTTCCAATGTTAACGCCTACTGGTGGGATAGGCTAATTGTCATCCATCAGTGGTGACAGCAGAATCCTTCAGTTGTCCACAGAGGTAAAGATTCGATCATTTCTGAACAAGAGTAGGAGGTGACAAGACAATGTTATAGGTGGGAAAAATTGGAGATAGCAAGGTTCCACTTAACCGAGATGGGTCATCAAGAGTTGTTGATTACCCTCTACAGTTGAAGGAACCGGCAGTCATAAGTAGTGAATAAGCGATATCAGACAAGATGCCACATCATTTATAGACGGAATATGTTGACCGACCCAGAAAACACAAATAATATTCTCGTTGATGCAGTTTGTCTGGTATATGATTTACATGGTTTTGAAAGAGTCTACTCATGAAGTTGGGTGACAGGTAACGTAAATAATGCACATCCACAATTGGTGTTCTTTACCTAGAATTAAAGCTTTAAGTTAATTTTCCCTGTCGGAAGTGATTTCAGTAATTAGGAGTGACGAAAAACCAATCACCTATGACTCTAATCATGAATGTTTCTGCTTATTACAACCCTTCCCCTGGTGAGCTTAGTGTCTTAGTGGACGCACTAAAGGTTGTCTGCTTTCTTGTGGCATTACAAGGTTCAGAATATAGACTACTTTCTTCTATTTCACCAGATACTTTCACATGGCTAATTAGTCAAGGGAATAATAAGGAAAAGTCTTTAAAATGCATCACATATTCTTGTTTTCCTGTAGAGGTTTTAATAGCCCGTTGTGTTCCTCCAGTGTGACGTTAATTAAAAATATCATACCATACCATATCATGTGTAGAGGTTTTCGTAAGCTATAGTGCTTTTTTAGATCGGTATCAAAATTATTTTGCACGTTTTTTATAAAACTAAAAATGATTTATAAAGTCTTAAAATTAATATAAGAATTTTAATCACATGCAACAAACATAAATTAAGTTAGTGTAATACCTTATTTTACACATGATAAAGCGATGTTAATTCTGCAATAAATATTTGTTTTAACATAAAGATGATTAAATTACGTAATTAAACGAATGAAGAGATTAAGTTATTCAAATCAAAGTATAGACTTTACATTTCTGTGGTTAGTTCTTAAAAGAAAAAAACTTGATTTAATCAAAATATGTAAAAACACATTTTTCGAATGATGTCGTACAAAGCCTCTGGTGAGTACTTTTGCCTGCAATCTGAATCAAAATGTTATCAATATTTTTGTTTTATGAATAAGTAATGTTCACATATACTTTCTGTTATATTGAAGAAAACAAAATTAACTTATTGAAGTAAGTGAATTGTTTAGTCCTCCTTCATCAGGTACTTATGGATGCCTTGTACCTACATATTAAGGAAAATAATTTTCTTGAATTAAATATTTATTTTCTTTTTTTAAATAGGGCAAATATTAATGTTTATATTTTGCAATATTTTTCGATAAAGTTTTAATGGATTGGAGAATCAATATCAGTTCTAATTTTTTTGTAAAACTTTTATAGAGGTAAGAGGAAGATAAATAGTGCCAGTTTTAGGCATACATGATCAAGTCCAACATAATATCTGTTGAAATGCCGAGTCAAAATTACTGAAATATAACATTCATTTTATTTCCCTACTGCAAAGATATAAAGCAAACAAATATTTTTGGATTTGCTTCGAATATAGGGGAATATTATGATCGTGGGTTCCTTTTCATCATCTATTCCGTAAGTCCTATTTTCAAAGTGGTTTCAGCTACATTAGTGTGTCAAATATATGAGAATGCTTATAAAGTTGTTAGTGTTTCAGTTCTGAGAAAAATTGTGATAAAACTGGAGTACCAATTAAAATTCTGATAACTCTCAATTAAATAAAACTGTGGCTATGAGTGTCTAAATTTCTTAATTGTTAAACTGACAAACCTTATGACTTTTCGATAATTTGTATGTTTCAATGATTATGAAAAAATATTAAACATAAACGAATAAAATACATCATGAGATACAAACTTTGTATTACAAAAGAAATAGTTATGGAATAAAATAAATTTGAAGATAAATAAATTTGTACTTATATTCATAACATTTATATCTATTAGAATACAATTTTTATACAAAACTCCTAAAACTTGAATTAAAATAAGCTTTGTGTGAATAATTAATATTATTACAGTAAGGCAGAAAAAATACCGTTCTCATTGAATAATTGTGTTCCTAATTATCATTATAATGTTCTAGCATTAAAGAAATCATTGGCTTTACATTTTTTTATGTTTTCATGTTATTGTGTCCTGCAACAAAAATGTGATTAAGTAAATGTTCAAACACAGTTAATTGCTATCATATTAATATAAAAACACTTAATTTCGTTGACTTTTTGTGTTACGTTATTTAGGTTTAGTTTACAGTAATTCATAATTGGTCATTATTTTTTTTACAACTGGATCGTCAATAAAAAATTCTGAGTACCAAAGATGAGAATAGTAGAATGAGGTAGAAATACAAGTATGAGTCAACCTGATAATTGCATTCAATCGCATACTGAAAAATAATATAATTTCTGAAAAACTCTAAAATGTAACATTTTTCTTATGTGTATAAGTCTTGAAAAAATGATATTCCCTTTCTGAAACAAAAATAATAAAAACAGGAGCAAGTCATATTAATCGAAAATGATATTTTGACAGGAAACTAAAAATAGATAAAAGTTAATCTGTGTATCATGTAGGTTTTATAAAAATGCTTCACAGATAAAATATTCTAATATTATAACAATAATGAAGATGAAATATACGGTTCCAGTTTTTCTTAAAATATTTTAAGACTGCTGAAGTCCAGTAATGTTTTAAGAACTCTCATAAAGTTTACCACTTTTTATTATTTCGTATCCTACCTTTTGAATTTGGTTTGTGGAATTGTATAACATCAGTCAGTCAATTCATAGAAACACTCACTAAGTAAAAAGAAAACAAACGTTTCCTATGTTTCCTATTGCAAATCTTCAATGAAAATGATACTCACAATGTAACATAAAATATGATCATGAGAGAATTGTATAGCATTACTGTGATAGATAGTACTCGATACTTCAACTTCGTTCACAAGTCGTGTGATATGAATACCAAAACTAGAAATCAATAGTTTTCTTCTGTGGCTGTTTCTTCAACTTGTGTACCATGTAATGGCTCAAGCTATATTCGAGTACTTGTTATTATGTATATATCACAAGTCTATAGTTTGTTCACTTTTATGTTTTTTCGGTTTGACATCCAAATCACGTTTTTGTTTAAATTTCGGTAAATGGTTACTTCATAAGGTAGCGATTATTGTATTAGTTAATGTAACTACCTAGATGTGCGTAAAATATAATTTTTTAGAACATCGCTGTGATAGTTTTGCTTAGGGAAAGAGTTTATTATGGCCTATTAATCAAGTGTCATTACATGAAGTTCAAGTGTAGTGTCGTCAAAAATACTTCGATGCTTTTTAAAATATTTCTTAAAGATGAAATATAATAGGCAGCTTACCATAGTTTTCCACTAAATAAATAATATCGATAAGGTTAGAAACAATTTCTGGAAAAGTATTTTCTTTCTATACTAAAAATATTGAAGTGTGCAAGAAGGATTTAGAATCGAAAAAGTTTAGACGCTGAAAAGGCATTTATCTAATGTCAACATCTGAAATTCCGTCGTGCACCAGAATCCTTCAATTTTAGAGTGTTTGGAATTTGAGTAAATATTTTTGACTTTGTAGATATCTCATGGGATGGGGAATATGTTGGAAAAATCGTAACGAATTTTCAGTCATACACTCGCAGTGAACTGCTATACAAAAATATCAACATTATTGTTACATGCATAAAAGTGTATATTTTAATTCTGCACTTTTTGTAATATTTCATGAAAATATCTGAATTTTTAATGAGATATTTGAACCAACTGTACAAGAAACATTTTCCAAGAACATTTATCTTTTAATTCATTTTGAAGATTATACTTGTTTTAATATTTTTTAATCTGATTCCTTATTACTTTTCGATAAATCAAGTTATAAATAGGCAATGAAATTTTTATTTAAGATTACAAATAAAATACATTTTAATGTCACAAAATTGTATTACAAATTCTGCATGGTGTTTCAATATCAACGAAGTCTACCGCTGTAAGATCGAAAATATATGTTACAGTTTAAAATATTTCTCTGAAATTGATATACTCGAAGAAGCTTGACAATAAATATCGATGAACTTAATATTTAATACGTTCAAGAAGCTAACTGCAATTTTTGGGGCAGTATGGAGAGAATTCAATCAAGTCGATATTGTAGGAAACCAATAGAAATAACATATCGGAAAACCACTTATGATGCTTTAACCAACAATAAGATATAGCTGTAGAAAAGAACAGACATGTAGTACTACTATACAGTAATTGACGCTAATTGTTAACACAAGTATTCATTGGGATCTCTGCAATAGTGGGAAATTATAAGGGAGAGCATATAACACACGGTTTCTATGGTTATAAGTGTACATTTCATCTACTAATTTCTGGTTTAAAATTAATCTAGTATATTTCTCGGTATTTGAGATCTGGATACCTGAATATCATTCAAAGTTGCGGATACTTCCAGGCTCATAAAGCTGGGGTTCAGTATCATGTTGACAATACCCCTAGCTTCTAATTCGGATACTACCGGAGTCTGGTATTGCAGCATTTTGCTGCAATAACCTCAATTCTTGCTCTCCTGAGATTCACAAAGTCAACCGCTAATGCTGTAGCAGATAAGTAAATGGAGACAGTTATGTCAGAGATGCGTAAGATTGGGAGCAGTTTATTTGACTTTCAGTTATCTAGTCCTCTTATATAGTATTCAACAAATTGTGGTTGATGAGATTAGTTTTGGACTCTTCTATGGAACTTTTTGATACAAATTAACGTCTGTAGACAAAATATATGATGAAGACTTTTGGTGAATGTGTTCTTTATCATGTCATTAATCGCGAATGAAGGGGGTGTAAGAGTTTGGTGGTAGGAGACAGGTTATTCTGATAAACGAGATTGAATCAAACAAATAAGATTTTTTCTGAAGTTGTTTATTTGCTTACTTACCAAAACATATAGTTATATTTGTATATATGATGTACAATAGGGTGGCCGAAAGTATCGAATTTTGACAGAAATTCGAATAGTGAAAAAGTTTCCGTCTACCTCAAATGAACAAACATATCTGTAATTTCTTTCGAAATTAGGAAAATATCTTAGCGAAAGGAGACTGACAGTTGAAGCTTTCGAATTCTGAAGGACCCTCTGAAATTGTTCTAGTTAAGATTTTTTCAAATGGGCAATATTAATGTAACCAAAAATAATGGTATTCAATCGTCGAAATTTGTAAAACATTTAAGGAAGTTCAATTCGTTTGAAACATTGTAGCCAGTTGGAGAGTTCCGGATTAGCAAGCTGAGGGTTGCGAGTTCAAAACTAGGTCCTACCACAGACAGCTGTGTACCTGGGGATAGTACACGTTAAATCTGTCGTGACCTCAAATGTCTCCTCACGTGGAGAGTGGGATGCCAACTCAGGTTTTGACCTAGTCATCTGAACATGGTTCAAAATTGCAATTTGGTGACCTAGGATGTTTCCTTTCGCAATTGATCCCGGACATTCATCAATAGACCGTTTTATTTGCGCAGTGCGACGTAAATTCAACTCCCTACCTCCAACTACCTCTTCGTGTGAAACATTAAAACAAACAAGGAAAGCAACCTAGTAGTACGAAATGTATTGCATAAAATTGAGGGAGTTTTGTAATATCTGATATATTTATAAACTGTTATTACATTTAATATTTCTTTGCAATTACATGGAAGGTATTCGAAGAAACCTCAAACTATTATAGAAAGGGTTTCTACAAGGAATTATTTAAGAGGAACTCTTCAAAGCCATGGCTCTCTGGTGTACCAAGTATTTCGTACTTCCCAAGGAAAAAGTAAAGTTTGAATTCTAACGACTAACTGGACATGATTGTCTCTTGATAAATACCTCCATTTTATGAACATTATCCCTTACCCTGTCTATAAGCTTCGTGGGCTCGGGAAGAAATGGATAAGGTCCACTTTCTCCATTGTCCGGTATTCGTGCATATACACAACTAACTACTAGGAAGCAATAAACTTCATGGGCCAATAGACTTTTTCCATCGTGTGGTCATGTTTAATGTTTTGTGTTATTTCTTTCAGTTTATTTTGTATTTTGACAATCTGTCTTTGTAATCCACAATTCAACAAAAAACTTTGAAAGATAACTTATATTGCTTGACCGATTCATATATAGCTTTTCAATGTTTTCTGAGACCTTTGAAACTTTTATTAGTAACGTCTATAAGTAGTTCCTCTCGAACTCATTATAAGTCTTACATTCACTTAAACACTTTATTGTATGAACTCTAAATTAAAAAGTATTTGACGAAATCATTGATTGATTATATTGCAGCTTCTGTATTTAAAGAGATAAGTATTTGGATGTATTGTTTTTCCATTTTTAATTTTAAGTTGTTTAGGACTTTTCATGATCTTAAAACATTTATTTTTGATACACTTATTATAGCACTAAGGAGTTATTTGTGAACCACTTAACATTGTTCTATTGCAACAGGGTTGCTTGTGTTGGATTCACGTTACACTCATGCATACACCACACATTCTAGGCATAACCCGCTTATAGAGAGGTAGGTCACAAATTCATTCCATATGGACAAACATCCATACCTTCCCCCGAATTTGAACAAAGAACCTTTTGATCTAGAAATCAGTACCCTCACCACTAGACAGATTGATCGGTATTGTAACTCAACATAAAAATTGTAATGTTTTTGTTAAATAAAGATTTCAAAGTATTTCTTGATAGATTTATGTGTTATCACATAATTCTGAGCACGTACAAGAAAGAATGTCCCGAATCTAATGTGAAATCTCACGCACCATTCCATTTGTGCCTCAGACATCTTTTTGGTTAAAACTTACTTTGTGTAAACGAGCAAAAAAATACACTATCAATTACCACCAACTTGACTAAGTTTTATATGGGGTGATAGATATTTTCTTCAAGTTTCTCGGAAATCCAAAAGACAGGTGACGAATTAGGGGTTTCAAAAGAGGAAGTTGAACAAACTCCGAGTTTATTTCTCTCATTATTTTGAAAGAAAGCACATAATCATGGGAAAATATAAAGTTAAAGCTTTCCAAATGCAGATTATGAACCTTATTCATTATTAAACTACAAGGTCGTATTTTTGAACCACTTTGCTTTACTCTGATACAACAGGATTGGGTTTATACTACACTTCATATACATACCACACATTCTGGGCATGACCAACTTATAAGGAGGCCACACATTCATTCCAGATGGACAAATATCCATGACTTCCCCGGATTTGAACCAGAAACCTTTCGATCCAGATACCAGTACTCTGGCCAATAGACGGATTAGTGGGTATTGTAACGCAACGTAAAACGTGTACTTATTTTTGTTCAATAAAGTTTTCTCCAAAGTTTTTCTCGGATAGATTTATGTCTTGTTACATAATTCTGTGCTCGTACAAGAATGTAATGTGGAATTTCACAAAATTGTAATATTTTTTGTTCAATAAAGTTTTCTCTTCCAAGTATTTCCAAGTATTTCCAAGTAGGAAGGATAGATTTATATTATACATAATTCTGTGAACCTACAAGAAAGAATATCCAAAATATAATGTGAAATCTCACCCACCATTGCATTTGTTCCTCAGACAATTTTTTTGATTAAGTGCTTACTTTGTGTGAACAAACAAAAAATACACTATCAATTACCACCAACTTGACTAAGTTTTGTAAGGAGTGATAGATATTTTCTTCAAGTTTCCCGGAAATCCAAAAGACAGTCGAGGAATTAGGGGTTTCAAAAGTGGGCGTTGAATAACTCGCGAGTTTATTTCCCTCATTTTTTCAAAAGAAAGCACATAATCGTGAGCAAATATAATGCAAATTAAAGCGTTCTGAATGCAGATGATGTATGTATAGAACGCAAACATGGCATACCCAACCGTTTCGCTTTTGTGAAAACTGACACGCAATTTGTTTCGCGAAGATAAAGACAACATAATTTGCATTTCTTTGCGTGGATACATACGGATCTTCTCTTTTAGGGAAAACTATGCTTTTCTAGTGTACGTAATAAAGTGACACTAATTATATATTTCCAGAAAACAATGTTTGAAGTGTCTTAGTTATGCTTATTCATCTAAACACTGTTCCTGCGAAAATGATTTAGGTATTTGCACATTCCGTTATGATTATTGAGTTCATTCGTAGCCCCTTTGTGTTCGTTAAATACACTTACTTGGGCATTTGTTACGAATATTACATTGATCAGAGGTGATAAGGCAATTTACTTGTAGTTCACAATTATTATGGTTGAGAGATTATTATGAATATTTGAATATGCATTCAAATGTGTTAATTTAGGAGTTTTTGAGCAAAGCAATTTCATTATTGAGTTTATAACTTCTTTGAATGTTTTAATACAATTACACGGACATTTTGTTTCACGGTATCCATAGATCAAGGATGGATGATTAATTACTTTATGTAACAATTATTTCAGTTGAGAGATTATTACGAATATTTGATGCTGTATTAGGAATAATTTATCTTAGACTCATTACATTTTACTTGTTTCAATTGGCAGTTATTTTTGCAGTGAATCTACAATATGGTTACGTATTTGAATAACACCATTTCTGTCTCTATTACATTGATTTAAACCTAACAATGAGAGGGTTTTTATTTGTATTATACTAGTTAAATAGGTAGACGTAGACTAATTAAATTTTAATGAGGAATTAATTTCTGTGAATGGTGAGAACATTTTGTTTCTGTCTTAAATCCCCACAAGCACTCTTACAGCGATATATTATAAATGTAGTGAGGTAGAAATAACTAATCTGAGGGATACAGAGCAATTTCTAATGGTTACGAAGGCTTATATATGCTGATTGAAACGCGTGAGGCTGTGCAAGTTTTCAGTTGGCAGTTCTGTCATGTGGTTTCGAACGAGTATATACTTTGAATTATGTGATAGGTTGGAACGTAAACAAAGTACTTTCACAACTGGTGATCCGATAAATAAAATTAAATAATTATGCTTTACAGTTTATTGTTGTCACGTTTTACAGTTCATATTTGAATGTCTTTGGCATGTATGAAAAAATCCTTCTAAAATTTATTCATTCGGAATATGAACTTACCACGCGATAGCACATTACACGAATTTACGAATTTCGAGATGGCTGACGTGCATCTCAAGCATGGGGCTCGATTGGAAATGGAAGAGATGTTCAAAGATTTCAAACTCTTTCAGTAAATACACTGAAATGACAGATAAACAGATACAAAAACCCGAGTCTATTCAAAATTCATAAAAAATCCATCTACGAAAAGAGTGAGAATTCAATGCTGGGCTCTCAAGAAACATCAGTTTGAGGATTATGCAACCTTCCCCATAATAATAGGTCTCAGGAACCCACAACCAACTCGAGTACTCTTGATGAATACTGGCTGCACAGCTATGCTCTTAACCTGGGCACAGGACCAACGTCCCTGGACACTTGATGATTGGAAACGAGAAGTCTGGTCTGACGAGTCACGTTTACAACTGTTTCGGGCAGATGGAAGGATCTGTATAGAAAATCCTATTTTGCCATGGGTCTCTCATGTCAACAGGGGATTGTACAGACTGATGGTAACTACATAATGGTTCGTGGCTTATTTAGTTGGCTATCAATGTCTGACAGATGAACGCTATGCATGCATTCTTTCGGAAGAATTACATTCGATCATGTCCTGCATTAATTCTTATGGGTTTGACCTCTTCCAACAAGACAATGAACAGCGCCACGTAAGTCTAGACACGCCAAATTATGGTTAGAGAAACACTCATTTGAGTTTAGCGTATTGTACCATTCCTACCTGTCACCAAATCTCAACGTTATCTAACACATCTGGGCTGCCATGTAATGAGCTGTGGAACCCAACAACCCGGAATACAACTGAATTGTGAGCTCTGTAGGAAGTTTGGTTTTCAATAACTACAGAATACTTCTACAATTTCGTGGAGTTCATGGCCGGTCGTATTTAAGCAGTTCTACACTTCCGTGGGTGACCTACCATGTATTAGACCGGTGTACGTT
This sequence comes from Meta bourneti, assembly GCA_933210815.1. Lineage (NCBI taxonomy): Eukaryota > Metazoa > Arthropoda > Arachnida > Araneae > Tetragnathidae > Meta > Meta bourneti. The sequence goes on along the minus strand of OW119923.1, from coordinate 62,148,523 downwards.
TCTCTGGCACTTGAGCGTATAGCAAAGTATATGCTTGCAGAATCCAGAATGGTTGTGAAGCAATGCACGGAATGGTTGCACAGCAATAAAAGATAATACAACCACTCCAGGAAATTGAGATAAAATGGAATCTATTAAGTTTATAAGAGGAGAGAAATGTAATTATAATGCAAAAATTCTTATACATTCACAACTTTTAGAAAATGTTGATATAATAGAAATTCTTCTAGAGAAGTCACTAAATTGTTCTTAAATGTAACATCTAATACATCAAAAGCTAAACTGTTATTCCTCTTCTAAAATGTGTGTTTTAAATTCTATGAGAATATTTTCTGTTAACCTAAATTCAGGTGATGACAGTGTTTTCGCTGCGATACGTGATTCTTGTACGTATTTCGAACACGACTTCACTTGACTTGTTTTTCGAATACGATCTCAGCACGTCGCCAATACAAATTGCAAAGAATCAATTTCGAATTTATATTGTATTAATTGATTGGTCACGAACTATATTAAATTAGAGTTTTCCAAAACGACGAAAAGCTGCATTTTAAAGTAACCCCGATATACATCATGCGAGAACATTTGGGTAGTGAAAGTAAAATCTTTACATTCCATTTGGTTTGTTTACACTGAAAACCCCTCTTATAAAATATGCGAAATTAATGACCTTAACAAGAATAAAATTGAATTCGAGAAGTAAAGTATTATTTATAATTAAATGTACAGGACTTCTAAAACAATAAATAATAATTTGATCGAAGAAACTTTTTAATGTGTGAGTTTTGTGTTTCTCTCACCGATAAATATCACTTTCACTGTTTTACAGTCCCAGTCACCATTAGCATCCAGTAGAGTTCCTTTTATTTGGTAAGGGTAGAATATAAAACATCCACGATACTTACGATAGAGAAGAAATACCCGAATGTGAGAAGCGTCGTATTTTCCAACACAACCCGGGTGTTTCTCGCATTTCCTGTGTCAATACCAGCCACAAAACCTGATAGATATCGACATTTTCTCTCGCAGCTGCAACGTTTATCCGACTCGTTGTTCTGAATAGCAGATAATGTGAGCTGCAGTTGTCAAAAATATTGATTTTGAATAACTCAAACAGTTGTGATATATTGACGCATAATGCATTTTTAGTATGTGACGATCATGCGAAAGAGTAGCGACGCTAATACTCTATTGAATATATGGTACAAAGGGAGGCATTTACTTTATTAAAGTTAAAAAGAAACATAGATTTTGTTGCATCACTATTCTTGTGTAAATCTTTCTCTTCATACTTACTTACAAGTGTTCTTTAAATGTTCTCGATAGTGTTTTACAATAAAAAAATTACTAGAATATCGACATTTTAGCTTCACATTTTCCCTTGTCTGAGACTTGCAATTGCAATGTTTTTCACGGAATACATCTCCCCATGTCTTTAAATAGCTCAATTCCAAATTTGGTTCCATTCCGTTTATTCGATTTAACTATAGATGCCTCCAAAGAGAGAAATTTATTTCATGGCCACCATGTACATGTTCAAAATTAAGGACAATGCCATCAGATATTGATTCAGTGCCAAGTACTTCCACCTGTAAACTTCAAATGACAAATGAATAACCCACATGCTATGTAGAATCATATACGAAGGTCCACATGCCTCGTGGTGCTATAGGAGCTAATGAAATGAAAGAAACCTTTCACACATTGTAGGTCTGTTATTGATAAAAACATTTTTTGCTCTTTTAAAAACAACTAATAGGGAATATGCTAGTCTCTGGCCCTAATGCAGGCCTCCAATGTGAAAATATGCTTTCCACAGTACTTTTCAAGTATTCCTTAGCAAAAGAGTCTCGTTCGAGAACTAGAACACGCATTTGTTCTTGTACTGTCCTTGGATACATACTTTGGAATGCTATGGTCCATAGCATCTCTATTGGATAGAGATAAGGTGACCTTTCTTGATACGAATTCAGTATTATCATTAATTTTTGAACATATTTCCATTTGAGAGGATTCAAACATTTAATTTCAATCTTAGATTGTTTCCCAAGATGTTTCATATTTACAACTTCCTTAACTGATTCATTTGGCAAAATGCAGTATTTATAAATTAAACAATGGATATGGCATGGAAAATATGATACCATGTAACAATTGGCATGGAAAATATGATACCATGTAACAATTGGCATGGAAAATTTGATACCATGTATCAATTGGTATGTAATAAATATACTGTCCCTCTCAAATGTAGAGGTCGTTTCCAATGGGTTCGCTCGCTGTGATAGCAACATGAAAGCTGTAGGAGCCTCAAGTCTGATTCCTCCATTGTTTATCACTTCTGTGTCAGGCTTTCCATGTGTCCCCCTTTACTTGACGTTGATTGGCCAAATTTGACCACTGCATCATAGCACTCAACGGACAGTATCAATATACATCATATATAGTAGCATATAGACTCATAAAAATATTTACATGATATTTATTTACTTATTTGACGTGAATACTCCCTCAAAATCTTAACAGTACTGGGGGCATGCATGAAAAGTCTAGCGTTAGAGCTGTTTTGTCTTATGATTTCAGAACTAGAAAAATCCGGTAGATATAGCGTCATGTAAACAAAGCTGGTCCGTACCTGATATGACCTTCGGACCAAATTCACGAGTGCACAGAGCGGGGGGAGGGTGTTGAAATTCTATGGTACTGGGAGTGTTTGGGGCTATTGTAACTTTGGATTTCGCGGAGTGAAGATTGCGTAAGTGGTCAATTGGTAATAATTGAGTACAATTTAAATAGAATACAATTTTATATGATTTCAGAACTAGAAGAAACACCCAGAAGATAAATATAGCGTCGTGTAGACAAAGGATGTCCGTACCTGACCTGACCTTTGAACCGAGAGTGCAGGCACACTGAGAGCGGGAAGAGGGTCCACAATTTGTTGAAATTCAACGGGAGAGCTTTGGATCAGTGTAAATTTGGATTGTGTCGAGTGAGGACTGAGTAAGTGGTGTCACTAGAAAGCTACTAAACACACTACAGCTAATACTGGAAGCAAAAACTAACGTCAAATTGCACTTCAATCATTCAAAGTGTAAATTATATGCTGAATATTTACAATAAAATGTGATCCATGTAACAATGTGTTTGTTTCAGTCTTTCCACAATCGAACATCAGGCCCGAATATTTATGTCAAAACTACGGTTTGTGTCCCCAACACAACCTACAAATTTATTTTTCAAGATTTTTATTGAAAATATGGATTCCTTTGAAAATATACATTTTAGAAGATATATTTACAAAGCAATTGTGTAAGCTCGAATGAATTAATTCGAGGTCTGAAATGCCGTCTCTCATATATACAACAAATTCACGCAACTATTTTGTTTCTTCGTCTTTCAGATCAATGAAATTAATAATGCTTATCTAATTTTAAAAAATGGTAGTTAAAATTTTAAAGCATTTTCTGTCATGTGGATTAAGCAACTTCCTAACATGTCCAAGCTTTCACAAAACAATTAACTGGAAATGTATTCTAAAAGCAAACAAAGCTATTTAGTCTTCCTCTGCAGAAATCAAAAACAGACTTCGGCATTATACGACTGCAAACTTCAGTTTGATTCTAAAACGGGGTCACACATTCTTTGTCCCCAATAATTCTTAAGAGAGAACCGAAGGGAAATTCCAAAACTTGCACACAGAGAACCCATCTCCTCAGAATCCACTAAATTTCCACTTACAATCCAGTTTAAAGCCTCTTTTTTGTTGCAAAATTCCGTTCCTCCTTGTTCGAAAATTCGACACCATTTTCGTTTCGGCCGGTTGCTTTCTTAAGCCAGTAAGCAAATTTTGTGTTTTCCCCTTGGAGGGCCGTTCCTTTTGTTTTGGTATTCTTCGGAGATTTATAGAATGCAACCAGAATACGAAGTTTGTTTTATTAGTTTAAAGCATTCGGGCCCTTTGTTTCCGCATTCTAGGGTACTTTCCTGGGTCATCATGTTTTGCATCGTAACGGGATGTTCGCTGCCTTCTTGCGTCTTTTCAAGATTTAGAGTGTGTTCTAGAAGATTTTATTTTAAACAACTTGGACACTAGGGGCAAACAGAAAGGAATAAACGCTTTAGTATATTGAGTGCTTGCATGCATAGGCCTTCTTTGCTCCATTCTTCATTAAATTAATTTTAGAGGATATCTATTGGCTATATGTTTGGAATGAAATAAATTTAATGTTAAGGTCGTTTGCACAGCAAAACGTGGATAGCTCAAAGTTGAAGATACCATCAAAAACATTTAAATTATTCAATAATTTGAATTTAAAGGAGTTTTATGGATTCCACGATTTATGAAAACTAATATCGAGTAACTAACTTGGATATTATAGGGTGTTAAGTAAAATGAACAATGCATTATTAAAAAATGCTATATATTATCCAATAACTCGAATTAAAAAAGTTGGAATTATGCAAGTTTTACTGTAGTGTATATATTGATTACAAGTGAAGCACTGACTAAACAATTATAGATATTAGTTTTGTAGTTTTTTAGAGCAGAATAGGGTGTTATTTAGACTGGTGAAGTCTACGAACTCAATTATTTTTTACATGAAAGTTTGATTTTTCTTGAGAAACACATCAAGGAATCAATAAACGTATGTTAATTATAATCGTATTAATACGTAGCTAAATGCATAAACATTATAAAAGTTCTTTTCTCTGAATAATTGATCGATTGAATATATACAAAGCGCATAAACAATTTTTAAAATCATAGAATTACAATTTTCGTATTGATTGAAAATTATAATTTCCCCCTTCATTTTTCTCAGAACTATGCTTTTGACTTAGTGCGTTTCACTAGAAGCCGACAATAAGTCACATTAAAACAAAACAATCCCAGGCATGGAAAATCCAAAACATGGACTAAGGGGTGAGACGTTTAATTACTACGTAAATTGAAGTCAGAAGAGAAACAAAGAAACACATGTGCGAAATAGCAAGCAGAGCAAGGGAAATGCACAATCAGTAAGTTCAGGAAATCTGCTTACAGACTTCTGAGAGAGAAATACAATTAATAATTAGCTTGTATCAGATAGTTAGGTAGTTGACTTAACGTAACACTGGATAAGCACAACGAACTCAGGTGACGGGCTGCCATGTAACTCAATAACTCAATCGAGAAATGAATAGTTAATATAAATAGAATGGTTTAAAGAGAAGGGTTTCAGGTTTAATGAATATTCTAATCCTTTGAAATGTCGATAGTTAAATTATTCAATATTAATTTGGCCATTTTAATAGATCTTAACAATAGGAAAAGCAATATAAGTAGATTTTTTCAGATATACGAAACAATGAATGGAAATGTTTTAAAGTTTTATGAGTTTCTTAAATAATGCTCGATTTGTATGGTACTTGAAAATAAAACACCCTGCTAATTTGTTTTGTAAACAAAAGTATCAAAGTTATTTTTATTTTATGAGTTTATAAGTCTACTTTTCTTATGATGGGACATAAATGAACAAAATTTCACACCCAGCAGAAACGATATTAGTCCAAATATGAGGTACTATTGTCATGCCGATATAATACGGTATGCTTATAATAAGAAAGTTTATCCTTTATCTTATTTATCTTCCTATAATTCAAGTGCTTAATTACACTTTCTTTAATTTCTATCTTTTATAGACCCAATCTTAAATTAATTATAAAATTTTATATTAAGAAGGATGTGAAGATAAGATGATTTTAGTTGGGTACTCAGTAATTGATACGTCCATACCGTTCTGCAATAAGCTATATTTTAACTGTTAATTTGCTTATCCTAATTTTAATATGCTTTTCAAAAGCTTTAATACTTAAAACATGCACTTTGAGCACATGTCTTAAGCATCCCGTATTTAACAAACTGTGTGTACATTGACACCAAATATTTATCATTATCAAACCATAATCATTAATGGTTTCGGTTTGGTTTGTCACTCTACTGACATATTTTTGCTATACGAGGGCTAATTACTCAATTACATATGCGTAGCAATGTTATGTTACATTAATCACGTATCTTGTAATCGTGTAGCTTGTAACGCACCAATCTAATTTAGATTAATTATATTAGATCAGTTAAAATTTATGGACGACAAGAGATAAAATTATCCGAATATGAAACAAAGTTATAATGTTATTTTATCGTCAACTTTACAATGCCGTGTCTTATATGTATATGTCTTCTTTCAAGCCAAGAAACCCGCACATCGATAATTTTTAAAATAAATATTCTATTAAAACAACATTATCAGCATTCTGTTACTTCAGAAATATTATATAAAACTATTTAAATGATAGTTTAAAGTAACAAGTTTTACGATACCTTATTCTTCCACATTTTTATTATTTATACATTCGTAAAAATCAAGGAGATTTATCATTTTAAGGAAGTGATTCAGCTACTTCATTATTCCGAATCCAATAAATCACTATACAACCTTGCGTGATCAAGACACGGGTATGCATAAAATATCTTTTCATCAATCAATTAGATGGGACAAAATTTTGAACACAATGCAACTGCACTACTTATTTTCAAGAATTATATTTCATTCATCATTTTTATTATATTTTTTCTGAATAAAGGAAACCTACGACTTAGCCATCTTAAATTTTTTTTGAAATCAGGATACTTGCGAGAACTTTTCTATTAAATTATTCAATGTTGAGTTTTTACACCATTGCGCCAAATGGGAAATACTTATAAAATTTATTTCCGTGTAATACATAGGAGAAAGCTATGATACTGCTTGGTAAAATTTTTCTGATGAAAGTAACTTTATCCGTAACTTCTAGCATAAAGGTATCGGATATGAATTCACCTATCCAATGTCGAAGTAAAACGTTGCACTGCAATTTTATACGTTACAAGTAGACTCACCTAATCATACTCTCGTTGAATTTATTAGTTTTAGATTCAAAAAGTGACCAGAATAATTGCTTTTCTGACTCGTAGAAAAATGCCAACATAATTCTAGTTTCAGTAAAATAATTTATTAACTGTTTTTCGACATGTTTATAATTTCAACAATTTACTTCCGACGCATATAGTATACGTGTATATCCATCCATATAATACATGCCACATATATCGCTTCCCTATTGTATGACAAATCTACGGAAGGTGAAACTTAGTTGACTACTCCTACAAAAGTCGATTTTAAGTTTGAGGTATTATGTGAATGCTCTTTTTAAGTTCGTTTCGTGTAAAATTGCCGTAACTAAATTCGTAAAGATGACAAATCTATGGCGAATACTCAAGAATTCATAGTTTTCCTATCAATACTTTTTGAATTTTGGCATTCTTGCACCAGACATACGAAATTTTCGAATTCATCCATCTTTAAGGGGACACGGTACCGTTTGAACAATTTTTTTTGTTTTCATATGTGTAGCAAAATATTTCAGTATACTATATTGAAATGCACATAAAATGAATATTTCAGGTGAAAACATTTAATTTTACAAGAGCAATAATTCAGAAATTTAAGTTTTTTTGAAAAAATCAATGTTTTAAAATCCCTACTACTTTTTTAAATATCATTTTTAATTTTTTTTTACACTTTTCTATTCATTGCAGTATTTTACACAATTCTGTGCATGAATTTCCATGTATTCTGATTATTCATTTTTCTAGAATTTTTTTCCTAAAAAATATTGTGAAAAACTAAAAAACAAGATAATTTTAGTTTGTCAATTAAAAAAACACGTTTCATCCAAATTCTTATCCCATGCACAGAATTGTCAAATATACTATTGTGAACAACTACAAAAAGTTTCAAACCTGTAAATTAAATTTTAAAAAAGCCTTAGCAATTTGAGTACTTCATAGTCATCAAAAACAGAAAGCTGAGAAAAAGCCATTTAGAGTTTTAATTTTTGGTTTCGGTTATTTACACCTAAGAGAAAAAAAAAACTTAAATAACTCCTAAAATAATGTTGCTAGAGCTATGAAATTTTGCACACATATTCAGAAGGGTTGTAATTTTAAAATAAAGCAATAAATTTTTTTTCGATATTTTGGTCATTTTAAGGATACCGTGTCCCCTTAAAGAAAAGGTGACTAATTAATTTGGTCAGATATTCATGAATAATTTTTTGAAGTGAATGTATTTTTTCTTGAAAATTCCATTTAGTAACGCGTGGGTAGCGAAAGAATTTGTTTTAAAACTGAATCAAATAATCTATTTCACATACAATCTATCCCTGTTGTGCGATAAAATTACAAAACGAGATGCTAAAGTTACTATTACAATACTTCATTTTGAGTTGGGAGATAATTATGAATGCTCATTGTTAAGTTCGTTTTCTGCAAAATTGCTGCAACTCAAATAGTTGAAATGGCGAATAGTTTGAAATCGGTAAAGTTCTATTAAAATCAGTTGTGGGGTTGTTGAGTGAGAGCAATATGAATTGCAATTTATTAAAAAATAAATATTTATTCGAATATTAATTTGCAATTCTTTTTTATTTCGTTACTTCGCATAGTTGTCACAATTTGCAAATAAAAATTGAATAAGATTTAAAAATGCTACTTTAGTTCCAAACGAAATAATCAGAAAATAATATTGCTGCACGTGGTCAGCGAACATGAGTTTTCGTTTCGTTGAGCAGGCGCTACAATTTAAAGCATTTTTTCAAATTTAGAAATTCAGTTTTAAATGAAAACCACGTACTTGCTCAGAATGAGAATGATGGTCTTTTGTCTACTGAGCGCAGCTCTCAATGCAATTTTAAAGTTATATAAAGTTAAGGTTGATTTTAAATATGGGTATTGATCATATTTCATTTTAAAACTTGCCTAAAAGTGTTAGCAAAAAAAATTTGAATAATGTACTTACTAAGCTGCAGTATGTTTCATAAAATATAAAAAAACAGAGGAAAATACATAAAATTTATTAGATGTGATGAATGCAAAAACATATAAACCCAATACAGACATAACACGGAAAGTCAGATAGACTGACGCTCTTAAGTTCAGTCACTAAGTTTCTGGGAGTACTCAAAGTATAGAAAATTTCATGAAAATATGTCCTGCCGTTTGGAGATATTGAGGGCATGCACATACAGACACCAAACGCAATAACCACTGATTCTGCATTATAATGACACAAAACGGATAAATAACTTAAAATGGGGTAAAAATATTCTGTTCACGAACACTTTATTTTTATTTATATAGGTTACGAGAAAATTAAGGAACCATAGGGTTCATAAATATATTGAATTGTGAATGCATCATGTTAAGCATTTAAATAGCGAGTGCATGATAAATCTTAACGAATTAATAAAAGCATGAATCGACTAAGTTAAAAAAAATTCCTTCTGATAAAAATATTTGACGTAGAAAAATGACTTCGTATTTCATACTAGGAACTAAAAGAGTAAAATGCCTACTGTTTGCACATGGATCTGGTTACTTTTGCTATAAATGAGGCAATAAACCACGCAATGAAAGGCAAGATTGGTGCAATGAAAAATAGCCATGATGAAAGTAAACAAATGAAACAGTTTCTTAGCCTTATCTACAAAACAATGTAATGCCAATTTCAAATATAAAAACCAATTTATAATTGAAATGAAAAGTGTAATATACTTAGAAGTAAGGCTAAACAAAAAGCTAAGTTTTATGAATCATGTTGAAAATGTTACTAAAAGAGCTATGTCAAGATTAAGTTTGTAGATACTCAAATGAGAACCTTTTTCTAAAAGCAATGTTATAAAATTGGTAGTGAAAATTGCGACAAATAACGACTAATAAAGATTAGAAAAGATCATCAATGGCAATTTTGGCAGAGCAGGACCACCATCATCAGCCCACCATAATTTGACTTACATTCTGTCTTAATGATGGTGGATGCCCTGTTTCACCGAAATGGCGATCGGCGATCTTTTCTGTTTTCAATCTTTGTTAGTCGTTATGAAGGTTTGCAACTTTCCTAAGATTAAAATAGTTAAAGCCACTTCTGATATTATCTAGGGATCATTTCAATAGTTACTGGTTCAACATCTATAACATTCGGGGCCGCGGTTGTCCAGTTGGTAGAGTAACAGATTAACAATCGTAGGGTTGCGAGTTCGAGACTCGGTCCAGCCATAGACCGCACGTGGGGGATGGTGCACGTTAAATCTATCTTGGCCCCAAACGTCCTCACGTTGACGTGGTGTGGAAGTTTGGAGAACGGAGTGCCAGATTAGGTGTTGACCTTGTCTTTTGACCGTAGTTCAGAATTACGAGGTGTTGTCCTCGTACCTTTCGCTTTGGGATTGATCCCGGACTGTTTACCAATAGCCTGTTGGTTTGCTCCAGTGCAACGTTAATTAACTACCTACCTACCTATAACTTACATTGGAAAAGTTTTAAATTGAGGTGCAGAGCTATCCACTGCTTTTAAAATACACGTAAGGCATTGGATAAAGTCTAGATTAAAGCACTTAGAATCATCACCAGTTCCAAAATATACACCCATATCAGAGATAAAAATTCAAGCTGATATTAAATCTCTAGATATGCAAGACAGGAGAAAAACAATTGCAATGGCGGAGAAGTGCCTACGGTTACCAATGAGGCATTGGAAAAACTATATTCCTGCAAAAACAAGACTGCCCCTCAGGTAACGTTTTTAGCTAGAGCAGAACTCATAAATAAGTGTGTTTCGGACTGCTCGAGAAAACTCCTACCACGAAGAACCGTCAACATTCTTTCTGAACCTCACAACCCAAAACAATTTGGTAATAGAACTTAATAATAAAACATCTGAAACAATTATTGAAGTCTTAAAAGGCTTCTCCATCGAAAAAACAATGAACTATCCTAGAACATAGTGGATCCATAACTACACGGATGGATCAGCAAATCTTTAAAAAATATTGTACGTCATGGATATAGATATTGTATATTTGAAAAAGCTTATCTTAAAAAAGGATACGAATTTTGATGATGAAATAAAAGCCATACAATTTGCTAAAATCTTAAATACAGTGAATCCACATAAAAGCCCAGATTTTTTTCTCATTGACCTAGTCGTCTAGTAATCCTTTAATCAGTCGCCAAATATTAAAGCTTAAATGCTTCGAAACAAAGCAGGCGAAAAAAAGGACAGGGCAAAGCATAGAGTATCTACTACAATATCCATAAGTGTTGAAAGAGAGGATGTATTAATAACCCATGCACAGTTCTAACACCAAGTCAGTGTGTAAATAAAAAGGCAAAAAGGAGTTTTTTTCTATTGTGAATGGAGTAATGAATTAATGTCATAAATTGCCTGCGATGAGTCACAGTGCTTCTAGTGACTCTGATTTCTGTCTTGATCTCCATTTTGATAATCATTAGCATCGCAGGTTTTTATTTAGTTTCATAAGTAAGAACTCGAACCAAGGCAAATTATTTCATTAAAATCTCCATTACTTAATCCTCTCCAAGTGGTTTGGATGAGATATCTCGTCCATCATTATCTGTCCAATTTTGCTAATTACGAATTATAATAATATAAGTATAACGTAACTTTGATTCAAAAACCACAGCTACAAAGAAAACACAAAAGCTATTTTTCCATTAAAATGAATTAATGAATAATAGAAATATCATGCAGCCCTTTATGATGCTTTTTCGGGCCCTGTTTCCTCTATCAATGCATAATTCAAAAACCACTTATCTTATCAAGTTTTTCATGATATCGTAATTAGGAATATCAGTAAATTTACACATTCAATATCACATGCATAGCGTGATTCACAATCCGAACCCCGTGACACAAAAGCTCTAGCACGTGGAAATCAAAATAACTTCAACAAATCTCCTTCTGGGGACACCACGTTTGAAGGTTCCGGTTCTGACTCCCGGAAGAACTCTAACTTAAATGCTGGCTTGCAGCAATCAATTATTCGATGTTATTTCAGCATATTATCATCTGTGCAATAAGCATCCCAGTAACAAGAAAACTTAATTTATTCAAACGTAACAATTAATACTGATAAATGAATAAAAATCAAATGTTTTGACATGCGTACGGAGAAAATTTGAGGGGCGTAATGCTAGTAGAAGAATTCTTAACGCGAACAGTTGTAACGATAAGAACACAAATTCTAGAGATCCTTTTAAATGTTGCCATAATTTCATCAGTCACCGAAGGTTAGGGTCCTAAGACAACGATAACAAAACGGAGGTAGGGTGCAGAACATAATGTACTTACTGTAACGTAAGAGACGAAAGAAAGAGAATGTTAACTACATTTAGTGGAACGGCAAAAGAAACGTTGAAGAAAATGCGTATGACATTTATATTCCAGATGGGAAAACCGTTTATCTTCCCCTAATAATGGCATACGAGCCATCCTAATGCTTTTTATGACCCTATGTTGCGTTTTATATCACTGCATAATTTCAAAACCACTTGTATTATAACCCGAAACATGTGTCACAAAACCCTTGCTCCTTTAAATCAAAAGTACTTCATTTAATCTAATGGAATACAAATTTATTATTCCGTGCCAACAGTATGCAACCCATTTTAATGCTCCTCATGACTATGCTTCTTCTATCCAACCATATTTGGAGAATCACAATCACAAATATAATTGAGCTTTCTCACAGTATCATAAACATACCATTTATTCCGCGCGTTTCACAACCTAAAACTTGTGTAACGTAGCCCCAGCATCTTGAAGACAAAAGTAGTTATATTAATCCAAATAGAATACAAACGTAATCTACAGTAACATCGTCATTTGGCCCATCATGTTTCCCATGACTGATTTTCGTCTCAAACCACAAATATTATAATAGAGTTTCTTCACAGTTCATGTATTAAGAAATTAACGTTATCGCACTAAAATCCATGCCACATGTCCCGCGCGTTTCACACCCTAAAACTCATATCACGAAGCCCAAGCACCTTGAAATATACATTACTTCTATTAATCTAAATGGAATACAAATTTAATCTACAGTGACATCATGAGACCCTTCGTAATGTTTCTCACGACTGACTTTAATCTAGAACCACAAATATAATTGCGTCACAGTACTCACAGTGTGATACATTAAGAAAATTAACATTATCCCCTTAATATCCACACCACTTATCTCGAACATTTCACAACCTAAAACTCGTGTCACGAAGTCCAAGAACCTTGAAATCAAAAATACTTCTATTTATCCAAATGGAATACAAACTTAATGTACCATAACAATGTCATGGAACCCATGGCAATGTTTCTCACGAGTCTTATTTTCGTCTCAAACCACAAATATAATATACAGTATGAAACATTCAGAAATTAACATTATCCCTCTAAAATCCACACCACATATCCCGGGCGTTTAACAACATAAAACTCGTGTCACGAAGCCCAAGCACCTTAAAATCAAAAGTTCTATAAATCCGAAAGGAATACAAATTTAATCTACAGTAACATCATGGGACCCTTCGTAATACTTCCCACGACTCTGATTTTTGTCTGGGACCTCACATATAATCGAGTTTCTTCACAGTATCATACAGTAAGAAAATTAACATTATGCCACTAAAATCCACACCACTTATCCCGAACGTTTCACAACCTAAAACTCGTGTCACGAAGCCCAAGCACCTTGAAATCAAAAGTACTTCTATTAATCCTTTAATCAGTCGCCGAAGATTAACGCTTAGAGGCCTAAAACAAAGGAGACGAAAGGGAGGGATGTGACGATGAACAGGGAGAATTAAGAGAGGGAGAGCGAGTTTTGCGCATCCCCCCTTCCCGATCACATGACCACGGAGGCAGTCTTTGCACAGTTGGCGCTCTTGCATCTTCCACAGTCGGAAAGGGTAACTGGAGCACATCGGTACCGTCTCCGCATCTTGCGCTTCTCTTGTGATTATAGAGTCTGCTTGCATTAGAGTTTCGGTTGAATCTTTTCCTGGATTTTAATATAAGGCCCGCTCAAAAAGGACTGTCGACCCATGCTGTAGTATTGTTGTGTTGCGTCCGGATTCAGGGGAGTTTTGATTTGTAATGTGGAAGCGCTATATGATGTTCTGTGGAACGAGCAGGCTGAAGAGCACGTAAATCGTGTCGTGGGAAAGTAGCATTTGAATTGCGGGAGTTTGCGTAAGATTTAAGAAAAGAAAAGAGAACAAGAAATGGAACTACTTTCGTCTCGTCATTAAGATGAACGATCGGCTTCAAGTTTTTTTGTTCGTGCTGAGCACTCTTTTGGAAGGTATGTTTTAGGTTTTTGTTTCTTCCTGTTTATGCATTAAGGTTTTTTGTTTTCTTTTGTATTTATGGAGCAACACAGATGATGGATTTAAATGTATTAAGTATTGAACAACATTCAACAATGTTTGATCCATATTTTGGATTTGCAAAAATTGAAACTATTAATTTTTATAAGTTTGGAATGACATGAAAACAATTGCATGTGAGGTTCCCCAGTATCTAATTCCTACTTATCTGCTATTTTTCTTTCATTTTTACGTTAGCGGTGTTCTTTTTTTGTTTGTTAATTAATTCGTTTGTTTACCGTATTCATGTCTGAAAAATAATTGTAAATCCAAGTTTTGAGATCTTATTTCTTTATGTAAGCATATATTTTAAGAAATTTATAGTTTACTAATGTTTTAGTAGTATTCATTCAGTGTTCTTTTTTAACTACTGTTGAAAAAAGGTAAAATTTTAAAAACTTACATTTTCTGATATAAGATAAAGCAGTATAAGAGTCAAAGTTATTTTTATGGAATTATGCATTACAACGACTGTACTTAGCTGCCATTCATTGTGTCAGTAGTATTTTGTGCTGACTTTTAAAAAATGACGACTATTTGCAGTTATTTGGAATCTAATACTAATATTTTTCTTAGTATATATTAACAACTATTTTCTTCAATTAAAATACGAATTCAACTTTCACTGTTGCCCCTTACACACTCCTAAGTGCACTTGAGCAACATCTGTAGTAAGCACTTGATCAACATGAAAAGTAGGGTATGTTCTTCAAAATACAGTACTTGGCTTTCGAAAAATCGTGTGTTCTCATATAAAAAAAAGTGTTAATATGTAATAAATGTTTTACTAAAGTGACATTACTCCATTGACAAAATATTTGTGACAAAATTTTATGCATAAACCTTACATTTATTTCTTATAAATCTACAAATTTTAAGTTGGTATGAATAAAAAGCCAAATTTTTATTTACAAGAAAATATATCTAATTAATAAAATATTTTGAATGTTATTTGAGAATGTTTTGGAAACAATAATTTAAAGCATTATTTAATTCTTCAGATAATTTATCATACCTTTAATTTTTCTTTATATACATTAATCATGTACTTTTATCTCATATTTAAATGTTGTAATGCTCCAGTGTGACTTTAATTAAAATACCATACCTCATATTTAAATATTCAAAAAACATTATGTTAAGAGAAGCGTATTTTAAAATAGTTATTACGAAAGTATTAATTCAAATTAATTGGGGTTTGTATCTATATTGCTGAAAATGAAGCCGAAACAATTTTGCATTTTGTTCAGAAGTCTTCTTTTGAATTACATAATTGAAGATATAAGTAATCAGTAAATATTTTACTTAGAGATTTACCCAAAATCTTAAAAATTTATACGTCCGTATATAACTTCAGAATTTAAGCGCTGTCTTATAAAAACAAGTACATACAAAATGAAAAATATAATACAATTCAAGTGTAATGCTATCACATTTCTAGGATGAACTACCCCCGATAATACATACTTATTACCTGCATCTCAAGTTTTATCATTCGGTAAATTCTGTCGGAAATACCTTTTTTTGAGAAAGGATTTAAAATAATTTGCATTTTCAATCGATGAAATAAAACTGAATTAAAGTAAGCATATATGAACGAGTTTGAAATATATTTACCAGCATATATATTGAAGCTTTAAAATAGATTTTCCTCCCAAAGCATTTCGATTGGTAGTGTAGTTTTAAATTTGCCTTTGTCATGTCTCAACGGTCATATTTTGCTACACGAGAGGCCGGGACTAAGGCTGAATGAAGATTTCGAATTGCTACAAAAATCCATGGTATGGCAAGGACACCAACTCTGAGCTAAAGAAACGAGGGCCATAGCCCTAACCACTCGGCTTCCAGAAGTAGTTTGAGAAATGTATCGAGATTGTTTAAACCTTTTTATCTCCGAAAACATTCCACTTGGCCTTTGCTCCATTAATAAAAGTCCAACCAACCAAATATATTCCTCAATTTTACCAGTGCGTGTGAATGAATTTGTAACTAGAATATCGAGAGCCTACAATTGAAAAATCAAAATTTTCAAGATATTTTGAAAATTTTCCTAGACCAGAATGTGGTGATATTTAGACTAGTGAAGTGTGTGTCCACTAAATCGCTTTTCTTGGTACGAAGGCTATATTTCTTCTTGAGAAACACACTTAGGGCGTAATTCTGTCAGTAGATTATGTCTCCCTTCGCTTCTCAAAGCTATGGTGTTTGACTAAGTGTATTTTACTTGTAAGCCGGCAATATATTATATGGATGAATAGTTTGTAATTGCTCACAGTCAGTGATACCGTGTTCTAAATGGCATTGTATTGAAAGTTACATCTGAATTAAGAAATTAAAATGTTGTACCTCTGAGATAAACACATTAACTCTCTGTGGTATTCACACCATAGACGTGAAATATAAGTAGACTGAGCATTGTTATTAAGAGGAGCTTCAAAACGTATGACCTACATGTGTCAACTAGTAGTCACGTGACTGCTGTAGGTTGGTTGGTTTTGTGGGTTTTATTCCGCAAGGGCTATGTTTGGCCATGCTGACTGCTGTAAATTAACTTGGTTGGCCGATTTGGCATCTTATAGTCTCGTTTGGCTATATCCGATCTAATGATCTGGTAGATGTGTGAATGCGCATTTATAGAGTGGCGATAAAAATGGTGAAATCGCCAAACTCTACTATGTCGCGAGGACCATTCAGATGTTGAATCAATGTATGGGCGTTCTCTTCCGTCCAATGGACCAATCAGATGATGAATGTTTCTTTTTATCCGAAGACGAAATAGTCTATGGATCACGTTACTACTTGTTTTGGTCCCATGATTCTGGGCATATAAAAAGGTTATTTGCACACTGCTTTTATATTTCCTCTATGGCTCACACACATATACCGTAATAACCTTCCCTCTATCCATTTAACCATTTTTAACCTTCTTAGCTAACGAACCTTTTCTAGGATTCTCTCTCTCTCTCTCTCTCTTTCAATTAATTCTTCTATCATTATTTAGTCTTTATGTGTACTGTGGACAAAGTAATGGTACACTACTCAGAAAACTCGTGACGCTCAGAGGCTTAAGCAAAGTTACGTATTGTAAATACTTTAGCAAAACTCTATTGTAGCTGGAATAAAGGTGGCAATAATGGTAAAAATATCTGTTAAAGAATTGTTATCATTGCTAACTGCACTTGACGCCTATCTTAGTTAACGATCACTTCTGGAGCAACATAATGGGAAAGATTCGAGGATAACACCTCATAATTTTGAATCATGGTCAGATCTGAGCTGACATACCACTCTCCAAACTTCTGCACCATGCCAACGTGAGAACATTGAAGGCCACGTCAGATTTAAGGTGCACCAGCCCCCACCTACACGACAGTCTTTGGTTGGATCGAGTTTCAAACTCCCAGTACTCATGTTGCTAATCCACTACACATACTTTTAAAGATACGATTTATTCACAGTTCTTATTTATGTGAAGACACAATGAAATGTTCTCTCTCTAGTCTTTTGTAACAAAATTTGGAACTAGTTTTCAACCAAACCAACAATATATTCCACAGGGCTTGTACATAAACTTTGAATAAGATTTTCTTCTGTTTCCTCGTATATTTGTTTTTAATTATTTGGTTCGTCCTCTTTCAATGTGTCACCTCATATGTATGTACCTTCACTTTCACCGTTACCGTTTACCGTCACGTCGAAAGCAACGGCCTCCATACCTGGGAAGCAGGTTGATGTTTTTGAACAAAGTACAGTTCTCTTTTTTAACCAGATATAATTTGTTGTCATGTTGATATTTATAGAGAACAACAATCAATCATTGTGTACCCTCCGAGTATACTTTTCCCCTCTCCATCAGAATATGATGGTTGCATAACTCTTTAGGATTGCAGTCTGACCATTATCTTAGGTAGTGGACCTAGTGTTTCTACTTCTAGTTTTTCTTAAACTTGGTTCCAAAGTAAATATCACTTTTCGTGTAGAAGTAGATATTGTTACACTTAAAATCACTTCCATCAGATGTGAAACATGGCTGTTGTAATCAAAGACGCATCTAGTATTTTTAGTATTTCTTAACCCTCTCATGAAGTTTACGCAACAAAGTTATCTTATTCTCAAGCTCATTTTTGTTTCAGTATATATTTATTCTCCCCGATGAGCCTTCAGCATTTTGTTAGCATGTGCGTATAACAAATTGAATTTCCAAGATTTCATGTTACTCATCCGACCCTATAACACTAAAAACTGCTTACAATATCACTTTTTATACCTACAAGTAATCCTTCTTTTTTCTAGCATTTCCATAGCGTCTCTTTTGTAAATTTCGTCTTTTTAGATATATCTCTGAAAAGACGAAACATTTCCATCGGAAATTACCATTGCTATAAAGTATTTAAGTGTACAATGTTTTCAACTTTTGAGATGGGCTTAAATAAACTTAGTATTTGCGGAGCATGCTCAAAGTGAAGAAGAATTTATTGGAAGAAAATAATTAAAACGTTCATAAACAATTATAATCTTTAAATTTTATTAGTCCATATTTAAATAAAGCTTTCAGTTTTATAAATTTACTTTAATTGACAGGTTTGTCTGACAGTTTAAGACCAAAGAAATATCTTGCACACTATATTGGATAAAAAAATAATATATT
The DNA here is from genome assembly GCA_933210815.1 of Meta bourneti. Classification (NCBI taxonomy): domain Eukaryota; kingdom Metazoa; phylum Arthropoda; class Arachnida; order Araneae; family Tetragnathidae; genus Meta; species Meta bourneti. The sequence continues at coordinate 62,129,564 of OW119923.1, read as the reverse complement.
TTTTTTGAATTTGTGATATCTCAACTTTATTTAAAAAAAGTATTTGTGTTCCTTAAATATATACCTTCATAAAATAAAAATCCTATTTCTTTATAAACCAAAATAGTCACTAACCAATCGCCTTAGATTGTTTCGGCTTCACTTTTTTCAATAGACATGAAACCGCAGTTAATTTGAAGTAATCGACCTTCTTTGCAGAGTATTAAGCACAAAATACTAATCTATGCTCCATTTAATCTCAGAGTAAGACCAGACAAGTACTGTAATATAGCACTACTAGCTGCTTCATTTGCATTTACACAATTAAATAAATCTCAGAACCGTTCCGAGACTTTCCTTAACGTAGTTAATGGAAATGGCGTTAAGAAAGATGTAGCAAGATACATTTGCGTATACTCATTCTTCATATGGCTGTGCAAATCTCTTCGAGTTAATTTAATTTTGAGTTCCCCAGCCCGCTGGAACCATAAAAACTGACATTTCCCTTATAAATAAGAAGATACCTTCTAGAAGACAAGATACTAAATAAGTGACTTAATAAAAGCTATATGGTCTTATAATTTTGTCATACAGATATGTAGGTGAAAAGAATTTGAAACTTTATCGGCTACTATTTTTAAAAGTTTATTTTCAAAATACCACCTTTAATTTCATATTTTCTCACTGTACGAAAAATATAAAATAAAAATCATAACATAAGCAATAGTAATAAAAGTAGTCATACAGGAATGCGAAAAGATATACAGAAAATTTATCAGGACTGTATACAGGTTCAACCCTCTGGCGGTTTTACATGAATAATTCCACCTTGGAACCGGCAGTCTACCCTACACGACTTCTAACCAATCTTGACCTCAATGACCAACATAATCTTTCGAAAGGATTCTCTTCTAAGGAAATGAGCAATAGAATAATTCCAAAGGTTTCTATTCTAAGGAAAAAACAATAGAATCTTTCTGAATGATATTATTCTGAGGAAAAGGCAAATAGAATCGTTCCAAACTATTGTATGTCAAGAAAAAGGGCGATAGAATCTTCCTTTGGAGTCATACAGAATAGGCCTATAGAATCTCTCTGAAGCTAGAAAGAATCTGTGGATTCTTAAAACTAATAGATACAGTAATTTAATAATTAAGTGTGTTGTGAGTTAAAAGCAATACTACACTACTCGAAAATTCGTGACGCTCAGAGGGTTGAGTAGAAAAATCAATTGTGTATTTCCCGTTAAATTAAAAGCATTGTTAAAGTATGATTAAATTCCATAATTTAATGAAAATAATCACATAATTCGAGAACTAAGTCGTGTTAAAAGTCTAAACAAAGCTAGCTCAAACTATATACGCTAGGGTCTAGAGAGGAAAATCTACCATACTTCGTCGTTTTAACTATGTATCTCATGAAATATATAAAATAATATCTGATATTGGTTAAAGTTTAGATTCTGACATGGACTATTTTTAACAGTTATGTAAAACATGAAATATACTTATATCTAAATATAGTTGAAGCAATATTATTTCGGTAGACCTGTTCCATTGGAAGTGAAATTTGAGTGCCTTGTAGATATATCCATACGGTCTGCTCCCTATTATTTATAGCTACAAAATTTAGGCACCCTATTTAAATGGCAATTATGAATATTTTTACTAAATAAAAGTAGAATTAAGTGTTAAATAAATTCAATTTGGATCGGGAGCCTTCAATCGGACCTAAACAATTATTTTTTTCACTCTCTTTTGCCGAAAAGTTGCTACAATGTTATTACTACGTTAAAATACTAATAATAATAAATTTAAAAGTTAAATACTACGGAAATATTTGAATATTACTAATTATCAACATTTGTAAGATATTTTAATCTTAAATTGAAGCAAATGGTGTGTATATAACCTATTATAAATCAATATAATGATTCATTCTGCATACATTTCTACACTCTTATATATTTTATTATATTTTTTCCTTCCATATACATTTTCAACCTATATAATACATTTCCCGTATATTTTGAAATCCCGTTTCTATCTATTTGATTTTTTTCTAATTATAAATTTACTTTGTACCATACTTAAAAGTCCATTTATTTTGAAACAAAATTTATTTTTTTCGTCAAAACTTCCATTCGATAGACACGTACATCAAATCGTAGAAATTGATCTTTAAAAATTGTACATCTAATGGCATCGAAGAGTTTCGAAATATAACTGCGTATTTCAGAACTTAGAATCTATTTTTAACTTAAAAGGATTTTCGGAAAATGTTTCACTGATAACTATGTTTGTTGGAAGAAAAGAATTTTTCGGTTGTTCGAGTTGCCACCTTCATGCAATTACTACAATAAAAACTCTCAAGATAGCTTAAAGCCCATATTTCTTTCCTTTGTCATAAGTATTGATACATTTATCATCTTTGAAGATAAAACGTTGACACATCAAAAATTATGATCCGAAGTAAAATCCAAAGTACAAATTTTTTTATCATTTTTATATTGAACATTAAATGTGAAATGCTAATAAAATAATGGAGATTCCGGGGTTAACGTGAAAATATTTTCAGTTGCAATTGTATTTTGCAATTATTTTTTATTAGTATCCCTATGTATTTACAAGTCGAGGCCTCAAATGTCCTCACGTTGGCATGGTGTGGAAGTTTGGAATTTGGGGTGCCATCTCAGGTGTTGCCTATTCATCTGACCGCGGTTCCAAATTACGTGGTATCCTAGAATCTTTCCCTTTGGAATCGATCCCAGACCGTCACAAATATCCCGTTGTGTTGCGCGACGTTAATTAAAATACCTACTTACTTATGTATTTGCAAAGACAAAACACCTTAATTGAATTGTCTTTACAATTCGACAAACATCTAATTATTCAATTTATAAACCTAAATTACGTAGGTAGGAATTTATGTTGTATAAATTATTTTATCAGAACATGCATATAAAGTGATAAAGACAACTTGATCACACATCTTATTTTCTCCTTACAAAACATTTAAAAGCATGAATTATAAAATATAACTAAATAATAAATTTTGACAATCAAAATTAGTTTTATAACTACACTACACACACCAGAATTCTCATATCTCCAGATTCTTCTTAATAAAAGTGGGTGAATGTACTATCTAAACATTTAGTTATAATCGTATTAGCTTCACTTATGATAAATTTGTTTTATGTATTTACTTTCAACACAATTCAACAGTAACGACGTCAAGCTCTTTGATGTATAATTATAAACAGAGGGAAATTTCGCCGTTTCATAACTTATAAATCGATTTAGATAATTTGTAATTTTACAATTAATAGTTCCCAATGGAGTTCATTAGAGATTCACAAATTAATGTAACATAGCCTAATCCATCAACTAATTAGTTTAATTAAAAACTGACGGCCCGAAAACGTTCATTATTTAATATTCTAATTTAAATATTTGACGCTCATATCGTGCCAACTAATTTATCTATTACATTTATATAAATGACAATTAATTTAATTTCTAAATGAAAGTGTATAATTAAAATAATATTTCAGAGACTTTATTAGTTAGATAGAAATTGTCCATTATACAGTATGGTCTTGAAGTTTATCAAACTTGATCTATATATTGTTTTTAAAATATCTATAGGTAAGAACCTAACTTTGTTTCATAATTTGAAGGAACGTTTTAAGAAAATGAAATGAGTTTATCCAAATGGTTCCTTCGCTTTAAATGTTGTTTTCTTACTTTATTTTTGTCTCCATACCAATGGTTGGGAACTATCGGTACATGTGCCAAACGTGCAACACCAACGCCCTTTTTCGGGCACGAGAAACCCAGAACCTACCTTTAAAAAATTAAATAATTATGCAGATTCTTCGTTGCGGTATTACGAATACATGAAAACTTTTAAATTTTCTTTTATTGTGTTTTATTCAACTAAAACGATTATGAGATTGGGCAATGTAATGTATTGGGACACCTTGAAAAAAATGATGGTTGATTAAGTTGATATAAAACCACGAAAACATTTTTCAGAATTATTGCTTGCTCCTTTACTGACGCATCCACGTCTGTAATTTTTTGTGTAGCTTACACTTAAAACTAATAAGTATATATTAGGTAGTATGACCTTTTAAGTAAAACTCATGTCACTTGCTTTCATACAATCTCATGACTTTTAAAAATCACTCTTACGATTATCTGATTTTATCCGCTCTAATGCGATTATTTTTCATTGATTTTAAAGCTGATATCTCGTAAATATCAGATAGCGCCAATGACTTACTTTTAAATCGATGTAATGGATACATTAAATACGAATTGATTCATAGAATATTCATGCAAATGTGCAAAGTAGCATCAAAAGCAGATGGTGTCAACATATCCTGATGAAAATAACGATTTCTTTTAAATTCAGTTCACAATAATCATTATGACTTTGATTTCCTAAAGCAAAATGTAAGAAACGGGTTCGAGAATAGCTATAGAAAGCTGGTTGAAAACATAAAATGGCTGATTCAATTAGCAAAACTCTAGTATACGTGCAATAAGGTATTCCCAATTTTACATTCAATTTGTTTTTAAGTAAAATAGTATAGTCATTGTAAACAAGACAATTTTTTTCATATGAAGCATTAAAAAATAAATAGCCACCACCCACGTATAACAAAGTGAAACGTAGTAGCGAACTTTACTATGTTCTTTGATTTTATGACTCTAAAGAGACTTTTTATTATTTCAAAAGCTTCTCCTAGGACTTACGAGACAACAAATATGGTTCACACGCCTATATCCATTTGACACCCCTCAGTTTTCATTGCATGACCAAGTTTTGATTTTCTTGGTACCAATAAAAATCTTTCCTAGGATTCTCTCAACCGATAGATCTGGTTATTTAGTCATTATATGTGTGCTGCTGTGTGAAAAAAGCACTGATACACGTGTCAAAAATTTCTTTACGCTCAGAGGGTTAAATATTTTGTGTAACAGATATTAAGTTGATTTTTGTTGAAAAGTGATTCATTCTCAAATTTTAAAAACAGCTCACTTTCTTCAAATGTTTTGCATTTTGTAATTTGGTCTTCGTTTTCAGATTATGATATAAAGGTATTCTATATTTAAACATGGAGTACATTTGAACAGAGAGTATATGTGAACAAAGAGTACATTGATTATGGTTTAGAGGTTACTCTTTAAGCCAATACAAATGTGATCGCATTTTCAGATTGCCTTAATGCATGATCTTAGTTAAGCGATTTATTACATGGGTTACTAGGAAGCCGAATGAATATAGAGGTTATCCGATACCAATAGATAGTGAGATACTATGATTCATGTTACTCATAATGACTGACGAAAGACTTCCCGGCAGTTGTAATTTATTGTTCCTGTGGGGTGCTTCTCCGAGCAAGAGCTGAATGCTGAGTCCTAGTGATATACTGAATGCACCATAGATTGCATGAACAAAACTCTGCTCTGTGTAATTTTGTAGGTCTTTGCAGAATTGCTGGAAGCCTTGGTTAAGTATTGTTCTGGAGAAACACAGTAGTGATATATTTTAAGTTAACAATACATAAAGAGTGTATATGTTCAAATATAATTTGATTCGCCTTTCATGTGTGTGAATTAATCTAGTAAAGCTATTTGAAATTATAATTAGGTGTTCTTTCCCCTAAATATTTCATTAACATCTCAGAGACATTCAAGAAACTAGATTTTGGGGGATTTTTCCAAGTAATCCAGGTTGATAATACAAATTAATTTCATGATTTCGGATCTTCTAGATCAGATTTCAGGGCGTCTTCAATACAAATGAAATGCAATGTTCATAAAATAAGAATTGGATTAAATAGAAACAATGGACTGTGAATTCACGTCCTAGTCAAATGTCATCTAAAAGCCGATGCAGGAATATAAATTTGTTCCAGCGTCTCTTTTCCCACTGAGCACTCAAGGTCCAAAATCACAAGATGGACCCTGCGCAAATAAGCATGAGTAACTGCATAACTAATTCTAGCCTTTTCTGCAAATGTGTCTACAAGGCGAGGGACCTTCATAAAATAGACACGGTCATTAGCCTCCTGTAGGAAACAAAAGAGGTGCCTATTCGCTCCATTACTTTTCCAGGTGTCACATTAACTGAGTCTAAAATCAGTTCTGATCTTCCTTAGACTCCCTGAGAGTGATGTCCAAGGCAAGGGAACTGAACCCCTTGACGATTGGGTCAATTTGTCTGTATAATTCATGTGCAAATCTAAAGAAATATAATAGTTATATCGAAATCAAGTTTGATCCAGAAATAACATGTTTTCATCGTAAACTTGATATTTGGGTAAAATAAATATAGTGTATATTCACATTATATCCCAAGTATTCATAGAAAGAATTTCCAAAGCCCTCTCAATAAGTATTATCGTTCAACAGAAGTATAGTATAATAAGTTATAAAATATAAACCAAAAATTTCATTGCATTCAGTCTTTCAGCAAATCTTTAAGCATAGTAATTTAAATTTTATGGACTATCTTCATATACGCTAGGAGATATGCAACCTATTTGGATGAATATGCACCATTATTTATTCTAGTCGGATTAGCTAAAGTACTTCATGCGAAATTTGGAATTTGTTAATAATGGGGTGAGATATCAATTATGTAGAATGTCGAGCACAAATGAATATTTCATTGCCCAGCATTATTTCAACCCGTACACTTTTATCTAGGTTCTTCAATACATAAGCCAAAGTTAAGCTCATGATAAAACTTTAATGACAGCACAAACCATATATTTTGCTTAATGTGCAAGTCTGTTTTAGTTTGAACCTTGAAGTAATATATTTGGGTCGATGGTTTTATCTAACTATTAAAAGGAATTCTAAAAAAAACCATCGAAACATTATTTTCACATAACAAACAACTAGATCATTCAAATATATTTAAAGTACAAGTTTTCAATTTGTTAAAAGGGAATTTATTTTCGATTAAAGAATGAGATACATGATGCTATAATATTTTCTTCACTTGAGCGTCTGCTCTATTTAAATATTTAAATTCATTTTATTTTGCAACTGTAAAGGACATGAATAATGATACGTTAAAGAAGCAATGCTTCTCCACTAAACACTAAAATACCATCGCTCTTGAATTATGATTTGGAATTTATCATATTTCCTCTGAATTCTTGAAGTTCGCAGCTTTTCCTATGATATTTGATAAAATATCAAAAGCAGTTTCTGTGATAATTAACACTTCTAGCTTAGGTGGTGTGATAATGAGATTATGAAAAAAATTGAAAGAAATTGCATACAATTTCTGAAATAGACTTCAATCGAAATAGCAATGCTTATTCAGTTTGTGATATTTACAATGAATGCATTCAATGATTGGCACCATAAGGCATTACCAATAGAAACGTTGTCAATAGGAGATGTCAATAAGCGTTGTTATGAGGATAGAATGCCTTAGAACAAAAGGATTCACTGTTTATAATAGAGATAATTTCCATACTGTTGAGCCATCTAATGAGTAAACCAATGATCTTGCGCCACGAATCATGCACGTGTAGTTTTTAAAAGAAGATCAGTATCAAAAAGAAATGTTAGTTCAATTGCGATAAGCGATGCGGGCGTCTTATCTGGCACATCGCATCTTAACAAATTGCAGTTATTGTATAGTCGATAAGAAACTCCAAGGCCTGTATTTCTGCTACACACAGATCAGACATAATAACAAAATAAATATACATTACTTCATTTTAATATTACTATTTTACTACTCGCATGCTATGGTTTCAATTTTAGGGACAAAGAAAGCTCTAAATATCCCGAGTTTCGAGAAATCTGATGAAACCTAGTAAAAAACACAAATCTACCTTTTCAAAGAGAAAGAAAAGTAACTGATTGAGGCAATGGTAGAACTGTATAAATATAGTGATGACACAGCAACATTTGAAAAGTGCTAGTTGGCAACCACTAACTTATGATGTGGATGCATGAACGTAATTGATTGCATCCTATTTCTTATTGGAAGCATTAAAGAAAACATGTATTTAAGATTCCTGGGACTATGTTTGTAGGTATCTGAAGGTATTATTTTTAAATTTATGTATATACAGAATTTGTTTTGTGTACTAAATAGTAGTTTGAATAGCCCTATGCTCAAAATGTTAAATTTCTATGGATCTTGTAAAAATTCTTTCTTATCTTAATAATCTCAACGAACAAAATGTAAAACATTTTTAAATCTTTAACTACCTTAAGAACCATTTAAAGAAAAAAATTAATAACCCATAGTTCTAGGAAGTGTATCCAAATTATCTGCCTGTAAGTAATGGAATTAGATGTAATATTAGTATGGTTATATTTGAATTAGTTCCCATTCTTTTACTACAAACTCATTCATATACTCATGTTTACTTTTTCAAAGGGAATTTCTTCAACTTGAACGGAAAAACGGATATTGACTTGAATAATTACACAACTAGACATTTATCACTTTAGGACTATTCGATAATAATTTCCTAAACGTAGAACTTGCGCGTTTTTCATCGAATCATTTATCTCAAAAAGTAGGCCAAAAGTACTTTACTTCTTCACAGAAGAAATGAACCATGTAAAAACTGTCAACGTAAAATGCCAAAAAACAATTAAGTAGATTCAGTAGTTTTGAAAAAAAACGACGTCTTTAATTTCTGAAATGATTCTTATGAGTTAAGATTCTTTCAGTCAATGTCCGAATGTAATGTTACGAAATAGGTTCTATGTTTGCTGAAGATTATTAGAGATTTTGCAACTACAACCCTATCTGAAGAAATTATTAAGTAATTCACCATTAGACGATTTTCTGATAATCAGATAATGATATTAATGGTTTTGGGCTCTTTTCTTTTAGTATAGCGGGGTAGATAGGTACTTAATTAGCGTCGCACTGGAGTAACACAACGCTCTATTGGCGACGGTCCGGGTTCAATCCCGAAGGGAAAGATCAAGGACAACGCCTCATAATTTTGAACCTCGGTCAGATGACGAGAACAACACATGAGCTGGCTTTCCACTCTCCAAACATACACACCACGCCAACGTGAGGACATTTTAGGTCACAACAGATTGAACGTGCACCAGCCCCCGTGTACACGATGGCCTTTGGGTGGATTCGAGCTCGCAACCCTCCGGGCGCTAATCCTTTGCTCTTCCAACTGAACTACAGCGACCTTTTATTGTAGTATAGCATGAGATAGACACAAATGCATTTGTAGATACCACCCTCAGAAATCTTTTCTCAGTATAGTTTAACTCTAAATATGGTTTAATGAATAATCAGTATAGTTTAACTCTAAATATGGTTTAATGAATAATCAGTATAGTTTAACTCTAAATATGGTTTAATGAAAAATCAGTATAGTTTTAGAATCGCAGTATTACGCTAAAGTTAGCGTTCTCTGCATTCAACTCTTCGGGGAGATAGCTGTCTAGAGTCGGACATATTTAATTCAGATTTAATGGCCTAACTGACTGAATATATATCTTGAATTATTATTACTTAGTAAAGATTCATAAATATCTTCATAAACTTTGTTCTCACAGGATTTATAATCGTAGGTTGGTAGGGGATGATTTCAAGGCGGTCATTAAAATATTGTTTTGTTCCTTGAAAATTCTTCAGCAATCTAAAAAGTACAACTTTGAATTCCCCAGTAACTTTCGGGTCCAACAATGGATCTCTCAATCAGAATATCAGTGAGCAAATCCATTCCTAAAGTGATGCCTATTAAAGAAGTATTATTAATTCCTAATGAAAACGAAAGGTAATGAAGAAAATGGAAGATACAAAATTATTGTACTGACAAATGCATTTGTTGAAAAACAATTGCTAATAAAACAAACAGAACATATACATATTTTAAATTAAAAGTTCCTACAGGCATATCATTATTATCAGTGATGTTTCGTACATCATATGCTCTGCACCATTGAAAAAACTATTTCCAGAAACTATGGAGGAAACAGATTTAATTTGAATTATGCATTTAAATCAAAAGCGAATAATTGAATTTCGTGTTAATGCAATAAATAATTCATATGCAAAATTGCTAATAAGAAAACAATTATTTACTCAGTACTAAATCATGAGTTGTTCATTCATAATCTTGAAAGTATTTCTCAATAAATGTGTTTCTTTTATTTGATTTTCATATGTTTGAAATTTTTTAATCTCCTGGATTTCGAAGGTATATTATAATTTCGGAATATGATGATCTTCTGAAGTCGATTCCCAAACGTAGTTTGGGGCCGTCGTGGCTCAGTGGCTATGCCCACTGCGTTAGCAAACTTCAAGTTGTAGGCGGCGCAGGTTGAATTCCTTGTCAGATGCAATCCTCCCTCTATGTATTTATTTCTGTCTGAAACTTTCATTGTGTGTGTTTGTCTATTACTTGATATTGTATGTCTTCTGTATGGCGCAACATGGTCAAATGTGGCCCTTGCGCCATAAACCCCCCAAAACCAACCAACCCAGACGTAGTGCGAGTGTTTATATTTGACACATTTTATTGAGAATTAATCTATTTTGGAGGAAGTGATATCAAAACATAAATTGGGTTTGAATCCCAACTTTTCTAAGTGTCCCATTGTTTTATTTCAATTATCTATTCCATGAAAAACCTTGTTGCCTGATACAGTTTTTTCTATTAAAACATTGTACTTGTATAATTGAATGGAAACTCTTTTATAATTGTACCTTGATGTCAAAACATCCCACGTTCAGCAAAGTTAGCATCAGAATAAGAAAACATCACAATTTGTCGTTCTTCGTTAGATTCAGCGATTGACAAGGTATAATATTTGAAAATTCCTTAAAATTCAAAAGTAATTAGTTTCGACAAGCTCTGATTAAGAGTAATGTCTTTTCTAAAATATTGTAGCTTCGTTTTACACGCATTCTGAAACAAAAACCTTATAGGTATTTAAGAATTAGCATTTTGAATTTGAAGCTTACATTTTCACGTCCTAATTAAGAAGCCCTGTGGGACACGTCTCCTTTACGTATGTAAAGGATTTACGAACCCAAGGTACTCTAGTCATCTTTTGTTCTCCTATGGAGTTTACTGCCTTTAGTAAACACGAGAGTCGTTCTCCCGGGATACCCAAGCAATGTTTTTCTGCTTTCATCCTACTACTCTGTTCTCCAATCCTTTTTTGTCTCATTCATACATTATTTACTTCACATTGTCTTATGTTTGGTGCAGCCTGGCCAAATATGAACCGTAAATAAAACTTCAAAACAACCAACCAACATAGTTAAGAAACATTTTAACGTTCGGAGTTGTTCACACACATATATCAGTTCTGTAACCTGCAGTCTTCCCTACATGACCTTTAATCACTTTTAACCTTTTTGACCAATAGAATATTTCCTAGGATTCTTTTAACCAATAGATGTGGTTATTTAGTCATTATGTGTTCTGTAACCTGCAGTCTTCCCTACATGACCTTTAATCACTTTTAACCTTTTTGACCCATAGAATATTTCCTAGGATTCTTTTAACCAATAGATGTGGTTATTTAGTCACGTGTTTTATACGGTTAAAAGCCATACTATACTATTGGAAATCTCGTAAAACTCTGAGGGTTGCAGGAAATTCAGTAAAATTCACCCCATGAAATGGGTGGACAATTAGCATTCCAAATGAGTATTATTAACCTTCCTTGTGTGACAAGTAAAAGTAATTTCATGAACCTGAAACACATATTACATTAAACACTTTTTATGATTCTATTTCATACCAACTCAAACAATTGTACTCAATTTCTCAAAATATAGCCTTCAACGAAATTTCTTCTCGTGAAACATATTTCCGCAATTGATTACTTAGTTCAGATTCCAGCTATTAGTTACATTAGATGTCCGGAGATTAGCTTCGACAAGAAAGATCGATTGTGATGGATGAAGGTTTTACAGCGTATTCCTGTTTGACAAGGAGTTTAATATTCCTAATTACGTTTTATGCTAATATAATTGAGGAGCAAAATATCAACATAATTTTCGTGAGTGATTGAGCATTAATCAAATTAGGTGCGACTAAAAGGAAAAACACGTACCTTTAAAATGCTAAAGCTATTAGAATAATCCAATTTTTAAATGCACTTCGGTTCAGACCTAACATTTAATTATTAATTGATATTTAGTTCATATATCATTTTAGGTGCTTAGTAAAAATGCATTCTGGATTTAATTAATTTTTGGAGAAGTTATATTTATTACAAATATAAACTAATATTAAAATAATAGCTAACTAGGCGGTAGTTGAATTTACGTTCGCCCTGGAGCAACAACACAATGAGCTATTGACGGCGGTCCAGAATCGATCCCGAAGGGATTGATCCGAAGACAACACCTCGTAATTTTTAACTTCGGGCATATTACGAGGTCAACAGCTAATAGCTAATATTTAAAAATAACACCGTTACTTAACCAATTCATTATTAATAATCATTCATTCATAATTTTGTGTTCATGCAGGCGGAATTATGATTTATAATCCTTCTATGAGGGTTCATAATATTAATCAATTAAGGGGTGTGATCATGACTATCTTTTTAACATTGATAATTAACCCTCTAACGGGTTCATAAGTATATATCCGTTTAACAACTGACAGTCTTCCGTGCATAATATTTTAGGTGGGTAGTAAAAATGCATTCAGTATTTAATTAATTTAAGACACATTCCATTTATTAGAAATATAATCTAATATTGAAAAATAATAGATAATTAATATTTAAAAAATAGGATCGTATATTTCTTCATAATGAGTAATAATTGATTATTTTGTGTTCGGGAAGGATTAATTTTTATTTATAATCCTTTTATGAGGGTTCGTAATATTAATCATAAAGGTGTGGGATCACGAACAACTTTTTAACATTGATAATTAACCTTTTTAGGGGATCACAAGCATATATCCATTCAAAAACCGATAATGACTTCTAAACAGTTTTGACCTTTTTGACCGATTAAATGTTTCCAGTGTTAGTTTCAACCAATAGATGTTGCCATATGGTCATTATATATGTTGTAAGATAAAATCAATACTACACTTCTAGAAAATCTCGTGATGATTAGAGGGAGTTTGGGTAGTTTAATTAACGTCGCACTGGAGCAACACAATGGGCTATTGGTGACGGTCCAGGATCAATTCCAAAGATCCGAGGACACCTCATAATTTTGAACCATGACGCTCAGAGGATTAAATGCAATGCTGTTTCTGGGTACTTCGGTAGATGTAATTTCATGTATCATCACCTAATAGTATTTGAGTATGAAAAGGAAAAATAAAGCCAAAAACATATTTAAATAATTAAAATTATATTGCCGAATTAAATGTATAGATAAATATTAATTTACTGTTTATTTTCACGTGGAAAATGTTACATTAAAGCATATATTTATATTCCCGATAAAATGATTTGATACGATTTAGTGTCCAGATTCCACTTGTGCGTTGACAATTAGTTCGTAGCAAAACAATGCTATCAATAAAGAGTATTATATGTACGATCAATAAAACTTGTTAGGCTATATATGGTCTATATTACATAAAATTCTCTTACGTATGCTGTGTATACAAATAAATCTTGAAAGCAACATTAAAATGAGCGAGGAATGCTCGAACGTAAAAATGTGATGCAAGTAACACATATTTAAGTAATTTTGGTAAAACACTCGAAACAAATGAACAATTAAATGCGAAAATGATCTAAAAGTAAAAATGTTTTTTTTGCTCTGCATATATAAAATACTAGGAAAGAGCTAGGAGCTATAAACCCGTACTTCTCTCCAAGAGGTAAGAAATAGTTGCACACAAACAAACAAAGCAAGGTAAAAATATAGTTTCCTTTGTAGAACCAGAAAATAAACACAATCTAAGACCATCAAGTAATTAGGATAGGAATAAACAATGACCAAGACAAATTATTCATTGTAAGCTTTATCCTTGTGCTATTTCTTGCAGTCTTGAGTACTTAGGAATAGAGAAAACATTTATTTCGGTCCTAAGAATTGATTAATGTATGCTACTTTGTACTTACAATAACGCACACTCCTTTAAGACATTCATTAACGTTAACAGATTGACGAATGCTTAGATTCATCCGAATTCGTTAATTCGGCTTAATATTAAATAATATGAAATCAGAATTGTTACCTGGTTAATAAAATTTTAACTTCAAAAATATGTACATTGATTTCTATATCTTAGATGTAATGAAAATTATTCACTCATAAATTCCAACTGCTTTTTGTAAAGGGTAATATAAAAATTTTGTTCTCTTGAAATGGATTCGAAGAAACTGATATGTTTTTAATCTGTCAGCAAAACTGTATAATACGATATGTATGATGGTAAAAATAATACGGTTTTAAGTATAAATGCAACTGATTTTGTGAAAGTAAATTATTAATTTCAAATCTTATATTCCTGTTTGTAGAAATCTATTGTATTTTTAAAGTTAAGTTATGAAGTTTTACTCTAAAACTGAGACTCAAAGAATAAGATCTGGAAGAATTTATCTGGATGATAGTGTGTACAAAATTATATAGAAAAATTACGTTAGCAAATAGATCTAGCTATTGTCAAATGCAATTTAATTATGTTCAGTATGAACATTATTTTTAAAATGCAAGATCAGAGAAATAAGTAAATAATTTCCTATAGAAATTTGATTAAACTGAAGACTAAAAGTTTTCTTTGTTGCATTTTCTTCTAAGTTTTGTATGCTTTTGATTTTATTAATTCATTTGGCGGAATAAATAACTTTTAGAACGATTAAGGCACTCAAATCAAAATATATTCCTCAAATTCGATAGTTTAGATTTTTGCATTAAAAACCGAAGGCCATTAGGCGTTCCAAAAATATATCATTTGTGCGATAGTTTAATATCAAACCATTGAATAAGGTTTTTTGTAGGGTGAAAACGGAAATTTTTTATTTAGAAATTTTCTTTGAAAGAATTTGTCCTGAATTAGTGGAAAATAATGTGTTTACTTTGAAGTGTGTTTGGTATGTCCCATAGGTTCAAGTGTTTATGTATGTTTAAGATTGCTAACGTCTAAGTTTACTTTAACTTCCTGTTTCTAAATAATCTAAATGCTTTCTTTTATTTTCCGAAAATTTTATTTATTTCAATAAATGTTTACATAAACATGCTATAAATAATCATGTCTCATAAAAATTAACCAACAATAAAATAAATTTAAGAATTTGATTAGATCAGCATATAAAAAATCACAAACTAGTATAAAAAGTTAATTAAAGTCTGATTTTATCTGAAATTCGAAAAATAATAAGCGCAGGGTTTAGTATTTAAAATGAAATGAGTAGAGGCCTCGATAATTTTTTTTTAATCGTGCAGCCTGTATGTTTTATTCATGATGTTTGATTTTTATATTTTATTTCGCAAGCACTAAATTGAACTATCTAGTAAAAATATTAATTTAAGCAATTTTGGAAAATTTCTAATTTTATTCAAAAATTTAATTTTTATATGCTTTGAGCTTTCAATCTTTATAATCTAATTGTTATATTTGCCATTCTGATGCAAAAAGTCACATTGTATATGTTCATAAGCATACGTGGGCATGTTTTTACGTAAGTGTTCTTAAATGAAAGCACCATTAAATACTTAAGTACTGAATCCAAAAAAAAAACCAAATTTGTCATGAATATTCTGTTTATAATATTTCAGACCAATGTTATGTTATAATAAGAAATGCTTTGAAGTTATTTGTCCTATGGAAACTTTAAATTCACCAAACATAATTCATTTAAAACACAAGTATTCATTGGAAAAATAAATCAATAATTTCATTTTGACAACGAAAGCAGCCGGAGTCCCATAAGTGTTATTTTTTGTAGTACAGAATAATTTAATTAACTCTACCACAGTTTTAACATATTGTTCTCATAGGAATTTCAAAAATCAGGTTTATTCCAACTAAACAACTTACATTTTGTATATCTTACATGTATAAGTAAACTCTACAACAAATTAAATTAATTAGTTTCTTGTTGACCACCAGAGAAGTTAAATTACATAATGTAATTAAATGAAAGAAAATAGAGACGCATTTTTAAAATAAACTTTACTTAGATCTTTTTTAAATAATTATTTTTTCTTTGGTTACACCTACTCGTATTTGATTACGAACCAGAAACAAACTTGGGCATATAATTATATAATGTATTTCATTTTTATTGAAATATGAATTTTTTTTTCATTGTATTTTAATTATTCAAAAACCTGTAAAATACTCCACCAAGCCGATTTTACTTGTTTAGCATATACAAACTTCCTCCATAAATATAATAAATAGATAACGATACTAAATTAATCATACAAATTGCTTGAAAATATGATTAAAACTTAAATCAGACATACAAATCAAGAATGCAGTTTTAAAGTTTTTATTGTTAGGGTGGTTCGTCTGCACTTTTTACAAACTTTCTCAAGGGAGTGTTACCAAATTTAGTGCAAATCTATCAAATGGTGTGAATATGTGTAGATTACATGTACACATAGATGCCAACTCTATGTAAAATAATTAATTAAGCTATGATTGTGTATGCTTTATAAATCATACACACACACGTTGGATTCTCCAGAAGTATGAATACTTCTAGTAGCACAATATTAAGCAGAACATTGTCAT
Source organism: Meta bourneti (assembly GCA_933210815.1). NCBI lineage: Eukaryota > Metazoa > Arthropoda > Arachnida > Araneae > Tetragnathidae > Meta > Meta bourneti. The sequence goes on along the minus strand of OW119923.1, from coordinate 62,112,877 downwards.
TCTCATCAATTCAGTCTAAGCAGTACCAAAGTGATATGTTTTGGAAATAAATATAAAATTGCCTCGAAGTTTTAAAATATACTACTCTCCGTTGCTGGTCAAGATTCCATTTACAATAGTAAAAACTATTAATACATTAACTAACGTTACTGGAATAACCAGTAAAATCCTTGTGGTAATGTTAGGTACCAAAGAAAACACTTAAAAATATAGTTTTATAAAGCTAGTAATATATTATTTTTAATACAGATAATTTATTATTAGATCGTGTACCAAAGAATCTATCAACCGTAATAGATTTTAAATCGGTAAAAATATTAATTTGTAGAATACATAGCATTTTATTTCATCCCACAATCCTTAACTCGTTTCGAAATTACCAAAAGTTTCACCAGTGTGCCTTCGTTTCTACAAAAAAGAACCATAAGATGAAGTGTAAATTAAATTGAACTGGACACTAATTAACAAACTTATAACATTGGATGCTCTATCGAACTTCCTCTTGATTACTGTGATATCTCACTTTAATTTAGTTATCAACTACATTATCCCTCTGCAAACGTAGGGGCAGAATATCGTTTCCTTCTTTATCCGGCAGCCGGCCCAACGGCTTTACAGGCAACTTACTGAAACCGGCCGAAACGGCCTTTTCAATGCTTTCCCCCAGGACTAGAGGGAATACGTGTCGTCCCATTATCACCTAATGTGCGGGTTTCTATTGTCGGGTCGTGGGTATGCCTAGAAGGGACAGATTCTTCCCGGGTAAACTGAAAGGGTGGCGGTGACTTTTTGAGTGTAACTCTTTTCGTTTACTCAACCTATCACAGACTAGATGCTTGAGGATAAACAATTTGCGAGGCTTCACGTCGATAACCCTGACATCTTTGTCAACGGGGAGATAAGGCTATTCACGCGCGGGTCTCTTTGTAGCACAGAAAAGTGGGGGTGGAAACCGTAATGGGCTTCGGTGATTCTTCAGGAGTTTGAGGTCTGAAAGAATCCGGGCCTTTCGTAACGAGGGGACTCGAAACTTTCGACCGGTTTGGCCGGTCCTGTATCCAGAGGATTATAGTATTAAGGCTTAAAACTATTTTGTCCAAGTTTAAATAGGTGTCTTTTATTACTTTCGCGTTTAAATAGGTGCCTTTTATTACTTTCGCAGTGAATATAATATGGAATTAAAATAGGTATTACCGTATTATTCAATAAAATTTACTTTTGATTTATTTGAGTCATTTTATTTTGTGTTTCATAAGAAACATTACTTTCGTAAGTAAATCACTAAAGACATTACATATCAAAAACGAATTCAGTTTAAATAGCTATCATTTATCAACCTTACAGTGAAAGTTCTAAGGACTAAGTTCGTTAACGTTATAAGAATGACCAGTAAAAGCCTTGTAGTAATTTTGGTAATGGTATTGCCCTATTATTCGTCGGAATTTACTCTATATTGAATTGAGTCAGTTTAATCTGCATGTCATAATCGACATTTTCACAAGTATGTCATAAGAGACATTACATTTCAAAAACGTCTTTGTAATTTTAAATAGATATCATCTACCAACTTCACAATTAAAGTTCTATGGAAAAGAGATTGGTATTGCCTTATTCAATATAATTTACTTTTAATTGAACTGCATCAGTTTATTCTGTATGCTACAAGTCATTACTATAGTTAGAGAGTAATTCAAGTAATTGGACACATTTTACAGCCAGAGTTTCTGAAATGTAATAAAATACATCATTTTATAAAATATACCTGGCACGTCGCCTTAAAATGGCGCGTTATTCCTGAATAACTTAAATAGAAAACCTTGCCCGTTGATATCTTTTTATGTGTATAGAGTCCCTTAGATCTTTCGCGTGAAAGTTCTGCAATGACTTGGAAGGATAACCCAGTGCCATTAAATGACGCTTTTCTTTTGAAATGGTACCCGCTTTTACGCCTTTTCTTTGTTGAGGCAGAGTTCTTCCATAAAAACTAGCCATAATATGCTCCTACTGGAAATTTATTTTCATTATTCAAGGGTAAAATGCCTTAGTAAAAATTTTTCTCTATCGTATAATGCAACGGTAGTCTTGAAGTTTTTTGTATTTGAGAGATCAGGAATGTGAAGAAAGAGATGGTTTAATTTGAAGGTTGAGTTGAGTTAATTTTTAATCGAGTGTTTATATTTTTGTTTAAAACTTCGCTTGAGAAATTATCTAAGATATAAAAAATTGACGTTAAGTGCTTGATTAACTTTTCAAATATTTCATGTAAATGTACTTTTTTGGGGAAAACTATTCTGTGTTTGGTGTTAAAACTTTTTTGTGTTTGTTTAAAGAGTACCTTTTATCTTCGTACACTCTATTTTGAATTGATTTCCTTCAGCATATCTATATGATGTAAAAATGTTTGTTAAACTGATAAATACAAGATATGGTTATTGTAGGTCTATTCCTACACGTCATTCAAACAATATTCAAAATAATTTTTTAAAGATTCTTATCCAGATTATTTATGCGTTTTATCATCATAATTGGCCCGACAGACCTTGGGGAACCTTGGCCTTCTTCAGACACTTTCCCCAGACTACCCTCTCTCCAGCCATGGATCTCCAGTTCTTGACTTTCATGGCCCTAAAGTCCGAATCCAGACAATCCCTCCATCTCTTTTTAGGCCTACCCTTTGTCTTTCACAAAAAGAAAGTACATTAAAAACTTTCAATGGCGTTCTCTGGATCCATTCTCAAAGATGACCTGCCCATCTTATTCTGTTCAATTTTAAAAATTTTACTGTCTTCATTTTCAAAAAGTTTCTATAATTCAAAATTGTATCTCCTTCGCCAAATACCATTATCAAGGACACCAAAGATGGCCTTCAAAACTCTCCTTTAAAAAATTGCCAAGGCTCTATCTTCCCTTGCTGTCAATGACCATGTTTCAGAGGCATAGGTTACATATCAAAAATCCTGCTGTACAAAACTCTCAGAAGACCAATGTTAACACACTGGTCTTCTGAGAGTTTTGTACAGCAGGATTTTTGTTTTTCTTTTGATGAGTTGAGATTTCAACTGACTTGTTAGCCCATAGAAACAGTTATTAGCCGTAATAATTATTTTACTGATTTCAGGGTCAATCTCATTCTGACGCTAAATTTCAGATCCCAAGTAATTAAATCAGATTCAAATTTATGTTTCTCAATTTCAAATATATTAACAGGGTTTGCTTTTTTCCACAATACATATATTTTGTTTTTTATTCATTTATTTTTAGTTTCATTTTTCCTGCAGCTTTTTCTACTGCTTGGAAATATTCCTTCAGCGTATTTGCAGATCTTGCGAGTATGTCTATATCGTCAGCACATGCTAAAATCTGCATAGACTTATTAAAAATAGTTCCTCTTGTATTTATACAAATATCCCTGATAACACTTTCCAGGGCTATGTTAAATAGGAGACCTTTAATGAGATCTTTAATGGAGTTAGGCAAGATCATCTCCTTGCCTAACTCCATTAAAGATCTCAAAGGGCTTCTACAATTCTCCTTGAATACGTATCATAGAGAAAGTACCTGTAAAGGTAAGTTTCACACAAGATTAATTAACGTTTTTGGCACATCAAATTCTGACAAGCCTTTTTACAACTCGGATCTATCTATACTGTCATATGCTGCCCTAAAATCTATGAACATGTGGTGTGTTTTTATTCCATATTCCCTACATTTCTCTACAATTTGTCTCAATGTGAAAATCTGATCAACCGTATATCGTCCTTTTCGAAAACCATACTGATAATCTCCAATGATATTATTTATTTATGCGTTTAATTCAGGTAATTATGAACATTATTCTTTTGCCGTGAATTCCTTATGTTCCAGATATAATTTCTAGACGGCAGTAATTTTACTGCAATATATTTATTTTCGTATCGGAATGGAGTTGAATCGCAGAGTTTTAAATAAGTTGAATTCTTAAAACGAGTTTAACAATAATTGGTTTCAAAAGAGATTGTCAATGTTTTTAAAACTATTGGAAATGTTCAAAATAGAATGTAGATAAGAGTAAGACGTATTTTCTGAATGAAATAAATCTTATTTATCTGAGAAAACAGAAATGAGAACGGTTTTATCATTTTAAATTCTAAAGATAAAATACTTATGTTGGCAGGAAATATTAGAGAGATTAGATAAATATGAATGAATTATTCATTATGAGATTCTTTTCACATAATTACGAATACTTTAGACCAGTGGTGCGCAAACTATTTTCATTTCCGGCCCCCAATTTTGTTTACTATTTTGTCGCGACCCCTGGATAGACAATAGACCTTTTTTAATCATCAACGTAGTTAAAGTTGAATTCTGTTTGGGATTTGCGCTTATGTTTGTGCCTTATTAGAAGTCTAAATAAAACGCATAATTTTATGAAGCAATGGTTTTATTTATGCATATGGGTATAAATATTTTTTAATGGAAAATACTTTAAAAAACGTACAACATAAGAATTCAATGTGAGGTATGAACTTGCAAAGAGCTCATGATTGTTTCTATGTTCGGATCTGTATTTGAAATCGCAAGCCGTAAGTGATCCTCTGGATCCAATCGAGATCGATATTTTGTTTTAATGGCAACTAATTTTGAAAAGCCGGTTTCACATAAGTAGGTCGATGCAAACTGAATCAAAATATTAATTGCCTTTTCCTTCAAATCAGTATATTCGTTTCCAATCGATAACCAAAATTTCTGGCAAGTCAGAGACTTAAATCGAATTCGCAGTGTTTCATCGCTTGAAACATCAATTAACTTCTTTTTCATTTAAAGAGATTGGATTTAAAAATATCAAACTAAAATGGATCACGTATCCAACCTAATTCATTATCTAGAAATTTTCGAACCTTTTCGAAAAGTTTTCTCCCAATTTTATATGACGGGAAATGGTGTTTTTAAATATCAAGAAATCTATATTATTTTCTTTATTAAATTCTGAAAAGCACGGGAACATGTCTGCGTTGTTTTTGTTCAATTCTCCTTGCCAAAGTATCAGCTTATTCTTAAAAGCTTCAATTTTACTGCTCGATGTTAAAATGTTTGTATTCTCTCCCTGTAGACTTAAATTCAAATCGTTAAGTTTTTCGAAAATGTCAACCATGTAACTGAGTTTTCCAAGCCAATCTTCATTAATGGATAAACTTGCCAATATGTTTCTTTTCTACCAAAGATATGTAAACTTTGTTTCTCAAATCGAAAATACGTCGCAGTATTTTGCCGCGTGAGAGCCATTTGACTTCGGTATGTAGTAATAATGTCTCATACACAGAACCCATCTCATTGCAGAGTATTGAAAAGAGACGACTGTTTAGGGAGCTGTTGCTTTTAATGTAATTAATTAAAATAACAACATCCTGTAATATCTTGTGCAATTCTTCATCAATGTCTTTTGCAACAAGAGCTTGTCTATGTATGCAATGGTTGAATACTATATGAGGAGAAATTTTCTTTATTAACCCTCTTAGTTCTTTATTACTGCCTGTTAATGCTGCATCATCATCAATGCAAACCGCGACACAGTGTGTCCAGGTAAGGCCATTTGTTTCAAAATATCTTAATAATTTCAAATATTTTCTCTCCGTTTGTTTTTCCTTCCAATTTTTTACAATATGAAAAATCTTCTGATATGTCTTCTTCATAAACGTATCTCACCTAAACAATTAATTGAGACACTTTAGAAATGTCTGTAGTTTCGTCAAGTTGTAGAGCTTATACAGAGTTTTGTAATCGATTTAACAGAACTGATTCTATATTACATGATATGGCGGAAATTCGGCGAGAAACGGTATCTCTTGATAATGGTATCGTTTTTAAATCGTTACCATATTTTTCTCCATGCATAATTGAAGTCATTTTAATTGCTGAAGGAAGAATGAGTGGTTCTCCAATTTTATGTGATTTCAAATTTTTTCCTATTAAATATGAAACTTCTAAGGATGCCCGTAAAGCCTTCTCAGGAATTGCGTATTTTTTCAAAAATACATTGATTTTTCATACTTTCAGCTCGTTTTTCTAATGCTTCTGATTTATTTGCTAATTCTTTATGTTTGGTTCCAAATGTCTTTAATTTAGCAGGTTTCATACTTTCATTTGCTAATTTATCCCTGCAATTAACACACAACGAATGCTCTTACCCATTAACGCAATATGTAAATCCATATTTAATGAACTCTTGATATTTTCTCAATTTTTTATTAGATAGGACATTTCGTTCGATATTTTTTGATGTAGAAACACTGCCATTGGATTCATTCAGTTTGAAGTTCATCGGATGTTGGCCCATCATTCTCATTTGTATTGTCATTCTTTTCATTTTCTGGACGTTGGGTACCTATTTTTAGCTTTTATCCATCATGAGGGTATTAAAACTAAAACTAAAACAAAAGTATAAATATACAATATTTTATTTCTTTGCGTTTGTTCAATCACGTGCGGCTACCACGTGGGAAGAAAATAAAGTCCGGGATTACTCTGTATAAATCATGTTTATTTGTAGCTTATTCAGACGAGAATTAAAGAAAAGAAAACTTAATTATAAGAGAAACATTTCTTTATACCAATTGCACATGCTCGCTACTTAAAATAAAAAATACAATGCTCAAGTAAAAATTTACTCATGGTAATCGAGGCAAGTAAATATCTCAACTGGTGTTGCCAGCACACATCTATATTGTACACAGAGGTTACAGTGATTCATAACATACAAATATTGGAGCTTACTTAAAAAAATACAAAACAAGTACAAAATTAATTATAGTGATTTAATATTATGTTTAACATTACTTACTCCAAAGATGGGAAAATATATATTTAAAAATTACAATTAGCATTTACTTTTCAAAATTGATCTCACTATGATCTTAAATTTGTACTTGCACTTAAACTGCAAAAGCAGGCTTTGTTTAGTGTGCCACCATCTGTAATCCAAAAACAGAACTAACTGTTCCCTTACACGTTTTAAAATAGTAACTACCCTTGTAGCGTTTCCAACGAAATATCAGTTAAGGATGATTGATTTTCGAAAAAATCAAAAACGAAAAAAATAATACAAAATATTTAAAAAAACATTTTTTCTTTATAAACATTTTAATACCTATATTGATTTGTTAATTAATTGTTTATTATTGCCCTCCGAGCACGCTACTGAACTGTCCTATATCTAAAAAATATGTTACGTTCATACCCGATTACAAATTTTACTTAAAATTAGCAAAAGCAGTATATAAATAGAATTACAGAATGCACTTGAATGAACGTAAGAAGCATCAAAACCGAACTACAGAGGCACAGATGGAAAGAACTGCACAGTCCTAGCTGTGATCACAGTATAAAGACTAAATATCAGGGGTGCACACCTAGATTGAAAAAGTTGTAGTAAAGATGGCCACTGCTAAACGTCAGACCGACCCAAGTTGCATATGAATCCCACCGGAGAGCAGGTAAAGGGCATCTCAAATCGACAATTATCTTTTATCACTATGCCTGTTCGCCTGCCGGTTGCCGAAGTATAGGTATTATATACTAATACAGACAATTGTTTTCGCAAAAAAATATAGTTCTTTTTTTATAAATAAAATTATCTCATTTCACTATTTTACTGGTACCTGATACTTGTTGAAGAAAAGCCTTATGTTTTTTATTGTCAAATAAATTTCTTTGAATTTGGCGACCCACACAAATTTTCAAGCGACCCCCAGAGGGGTCGCGACCCACGGTTTGCGCACCACTGCTTTAGACACACAGAGCTAGAGAGACCTCTGAATATTTCTCTAATAAAAGAAAGTATTGTTCAAACTTATATAAATTGTGCTTATTTTTTTCTAACATAATCCTATAGCGTGAAATTACAATGGTTGACCACTTAGGTGTGAATTTTACATCGTCTAAACGAAGCACGCAAACCTACTTGGGGGAAATAGTCAGTTAATTATTTTGATTTTACCTTAATTCTGCAAATTTTAACATAGTTAAGCAATACGAATCCATGTTTCTGTTGTTTGATTTAAATATTTAATCTAAGGCAATGTTATATAGTTTGGAAATTTTTAAAGAATCCCGAAGAAACCTCTAGGCAAACAGATAGCGAAATTTTCCATTTAAAATTTATTACGTTAAATAGCGTTCTTTGTTCCATGTGCTTTAAAAAACGGGTGCTTTAATTGTTAACAAACTACTTCCTCTCAACGTAGTTTCTCCATTCTCTTGTTCATTGAAGCAAGATTCCTATTGTCTTTAATTTAAATGCAGTGTTCAAAAATTCAAGATGTGCAGATTGAGTTACCCCCCACCGTTTGAGTCTTTTCTTCAGACTCCGTTTGGCCTTCGTAGTTAATTATCAGAAAATTAGTGCGTACCAGATGTTTGCATGCATTGGAAGCTTTAAGCGAACGAAAATTTATCTTCGAATTTATCCCCATTCTTAAGGTAACGATCAATACAGGATTGTGTACGTCTGTTCCTTCACGTTATTCAAATAATATTCAAGAGAATTTTATAAGGATTCTTAGCCAGATTATTTATGCGTTTAACTCAGATAATTTTGAACATTATTCTTACGTCGTGAATTCCTTAATAGAATGTCCTTCCAGAAATAATTTCTAGAAAATGGAGTATCTCTGTCACTTTTATACACGAGATTTATTAAAGGGATACTATTTGTAATGTGTATTCAAATATATCCCCAAAGAATAGGACTGACCGTTATTGTTATTTTAGCTTGCTTTTTAAATTATTAATGAAACTCAGGGCAGAATCGTCTAGTGCTAACGAATAATGTGGGCTATGGAATTTTGTGATATGGGCTAAAAGTCTACATTCAACAACACCAAGAGAACTATTTTTATACCTTCTTTCACAAATTATAACATGGATGGGAAAATATTTTGAACTACAAATATAGTAATTAATTTTTATCTTCAGAATGAATACTATCATTGATAGTTGCATCAATGCATTAAATTTCTTCAAACATAAAGATATTTTACTAACCTTCCAGTTGGTTGTCTCGACGAGGTATCTCGTCATAAGCACAAATGCCCGGATCTTGATGGACGAGATACCTCGTCATTAGAAAAAACTGACCAGATATTGATCTCGTCATCATGAAAACATCGACAATATCTTGATGACGAGATATCTCGTCATTAGCAAAATTTTTCAGATCTTATTGTACGAGAGATCTCGTTATAATCAAAATTGGTTAGATCTTATTGTACGAGATATCTCGTCTAAACCGCTTGGAAGGTTAACAATGTTTTTCAGGAATGTTTGGATGACTGTCCAAACCAACAGATTACAAACAAATATTGAGAATTTTATTTGTAAAAATATACGCAGTTTATTATTACAATTTTACAACCTTGTATATTTTAATTAATGGTAATATTGTACATGCATTTGAAACAGAATATAATCGAATGTTGTGGCGAAAATGAAAATTACTCTGCAAAGTGAATGTAAAATGAATTAAACAGATGTGATGCTCAGTAAATGTATTAATTAAGAAGGTATCTATCACTTTTAGTACGTTTATTACTAAAATTGGAATCACACAACAACAGCGCACTCTTTTCATCTCAAGACACATATATTTCAAATATAAACTTCTATAATAGGTATAAATGAATCTTTTTCCTGAGCATCCATAAATATTTATGTACATGACATAATGACAAGAGTCTAAAAGCTATTAAGCAGCTGAATGTATAATGCAACATAATGATTGGTTGGATATATTTTTATTTATTAAAATAAATATGTTATTATTTTGATGTCATAAAAGTTTAATACCTTCTAATTAAATAAACACTTTATTAAATTGTTCTTTAATTCATTTTACCAGCAAATACAACTGTTATGGTTTAAGAAGCATTCTAACATTCAATAAAAACCAAAAAATGGAAGCATTTATTATGAGAACAAGCGCTAAAACAACCTAACAATCAGTAAATTTGTCTCAGCATTAGAAAGGCACATGAAAGGCGTTTCATTTAAATCCAAACAATAACCAGGCGCGCTCCTATAATTTTATGGAAATCAAAACTTTCATGTGCTCTGTGCTTTGAATGCCATTGCGATGCAAATGAGATGGCTGTTATGCCTTGCGAAACTTCTCGAATTGAAAAATCACTATCTCCACCTTTGTTGTCTTCACTTGCTAAGTGTTCATCGTTTGGAAGGGTGATTTCAAAAGGCAAGATAGAGTGAATTGGGTGTTATTGTATTTTCTTCGAAAGTGTAGATGATTCTTAGACAGTGAGAAGTGCCCCCTTTTCGCGAAGAACAATATTTGTTTTATTTTGTTTTTGCTTCTGAAATACATCTTGAACATTTGTTTCGTTAAAGTACTGTATGTTCATTACAGAATGCTTAATATGCTTATAGAACCTATTTGTGTACTTCAAAGACTGCATTGCTTGGATCTCACACATTTCACTTATTGCAATTGAAACAACATTCATGATATATTGAATGAATTGGAAAATTTTATGAGAGTAAACTAAACATTTTTTTGAAGAAATTAGAGTCATGTACTAATTTAAATACTGTTAAACTTCAAATAAGAATATTTGTAACAGGTACAAAAAATGAGGTAGCTATTGGTTACTTTTTTGTTTTTCTTAACCCGAATGTACTTCACCTTCTTAGAGTCACAATGGTTGTACCAAGTAGTGTAGTATTGCTTTTGCAGTCCATCACATTTAATTATTAAATAACTATCTATTGGTTGAAAGAATTCCAGAAGAGATTCAAGTAGTAAAGTATATTAAAACAGAAAAAAAGTTTTAAAATTATTTAAATATTATTTACGCTACATTCTTTAGTATTGAATTCAATTGTAAAAATCAGAAACTTTAAAAGATGCATTACGCAAAAGTATGCTTACTTCAGTTCTGCCTTGACCTCCAATTAATCTTAAAATATTGAAATCAATACTTTCTAAATACATAGAAGTCCCCCTTTACCTGATTATTACCACTAATAATTATTTGAGTCAATACATAAAATATCTGCATAGCATCCATCAAACCTACCCTTTTATTCAAACTAAATTCCAGCAGCAAGATCCTGCATGCAGCGTTTACAAGTAGAGCTTTGCCAGCAACGTTTATTAAATAAGATTAGAATTATCTCCGTTGGAATGCGTTTGATATTCTACCCCTGATTTGAGTTTACGTAATCTGGTTAAATCTCACCGACCTAATGGACGTGAAGCAGACTGTCTGATCCACTTTCCACTGCGCATGAGATTTATAAGTCCAATCAAGGAGCATCAGAAAATACCAATCTGCAGATAACGCTGAACATCGGACACAAATCCACTGTGTGTGCCGTACTATGGTTTTCGAGCAATTTGCATTCCTATCGAGTTGTACTTATAATGGTATACCTGGAGTGCGTAAGGGTCCCAAACACACATACTACCTAAGGCAGCGTCAGACACGGACATTAGTCAAATAGAGAATGTGGATTATGCAACGCAAGAATCCCTATATTACTGAACAAAACGGTGTAGAGCAGGAAACGGACATTTTGTAAAGAAATTCTTTTTCTAATACAATTTCTAAACTTTGCAATGCAGTTACACAAATTTAAATATTTCTCTAATTAAAAATACAATTTTATTTACTCATACTTATGCATAATAAACCTGTAAAATTTACTGATTTTAATGTTAGAGTCAATAATGATTTCTACCTGACAACAAAGTTGGGATAATGATAATTAGAAATTATTAAGAACCTCTCAATAACGACAGCAAAAACGTTCCGGTTTTGAACATTCAATTTAACTGACGCAGTATCAACCACTGCATTCATTTTGAAGCAAGTAATAAAACTAATTTAAATTTAATCAGTCTTTAATTGGATTTGTACATCCTTTAAAATGTTGTGGGAAACATACATTAATCTTTATTTAACTAAATGCACTCATGATCTTAAATACAATGTAAGGGATGACAAACAATTCCATGATTCTTATTGTAAATCTTTTCTCTGTTTTGCGCTCCATTCTACATGAAACAAAAAGCCTTACAAAGGAGCACTCTAATTAACTTTGTAATCTTTATTTTTAATTCCAAGTTTTTTCTGTGCATGCATAGTTCCATTGCAAGATGTAGCGACTTTTTCTACATATCATCACAACATATTTGACATGTAAGAGAACATTTATTCATCGTTGGAAAAGTAAAATACAAATTTTGGAATCAAATTATTTTGTGCACACTTAAAATTGATTTTAAAGGTCCTCTTTTAATGTACGGCACTGCTTTTATTCTAAATAGATAGAAAAAGTTAGCGTGTCTAAAGAAATAAAAAGTTATTTTATAATGGTCTGGTGACTACAAAATTGGCAATGAAAGTGTTTACTGGCTCTCCCACTATTATATCGGCGAATTCTAAATTATATCTTTTTAATCATGTCAAGTGGTGGTATTTAGATGCTTTTACCATTAAATGCATTGTTTTTCTATATAAATAGTTAATTATCTCATTGTGTAGTCTAGAGGTCGTAAATGTATCCACAAAGTTAGGATAGTAATGATACTTGGTAATTCTTAAGGACTACAGTAATTTTTTGTAAAACATTTAAAACATCCTGTAACATTTTAACTGACACACTAAAAATCGAACAGTTTAACAATGAAAATGGGCTGAGATTAATAAAAAATATCACAAAATGTCATTTCATATTTTATTTTTTATTCCTTTCACTCTTAAAATAGAAAAAAAATGGTGTCACGACTAATGAGTTAACTCAACACCAAGTAATTAAAAAGCGATTTTTATCTCTGATAATACAAAATTGATTGTGAAAAAATACATATATTGGAATATCGAGGTGAAGGGATACTTACAACTTTTAATTAGTTTCACTAACATGTCTAGATCGATTGGTTTGAAACAGGGGTTGTAAGTTAAATTAGAAGGGTTTTTTTGGCCTAGATCCATCGCTAGAGAAAACGACACGTGGTATTATGGCTTAGAGTCTTAGCAACTGCCAATAATTGATTTAACTAAAACTATTCTAAATTATACTTTGCATCCGTATCGACAAATATCCAGCAAAACTTGTTGGAGATATATCATTATATACATCATATCAACAATTTTTCGCAGACCTTTTAATTACTTCTTTCATATAAATTCAGTTTGCTATTACTTTCATTTACTGAAATCTGAATTATATTCATTCTTGCTATCTTATCAGATATTAGATTAAATACTCAGATTCCGAGCGGTTGGTTTTTGGACTTACGGTGGAATGGCCGTATTTTGCAGAGCTGCGCTAAACAACGTAATGAAGTAAATGGTTATACACACAACAGAAGCTTTACTGACACAGACGAGAGAAAACCACTTAGGGTAACTGAACCCGCTCCCTCTAGAACCCTTAGGTTGCTAGCCTTGCGAGCGAACCCACTAAGCTACTGTAACCCCCTAAATCCGAGCGATTTTTCAACTTCAGATTCACACATGCAAAGTGATGAGATGCGCATTTTTCTTGATAATGTCAAAACTAAATATTAGATATATTCTCATTAGAAAAAATGGCAGAACTTGCATTTATAACCTAAATTAATATTACTATGTAAGTGAGATGACGAAAAGATAAACATATTCAATACACCTCTCCCTATCAATCGTCGGATTGATTTACTCGTGTTGCATTAACATGTGAAATTGACTTTTTTATGTTGCATACTTGGTTTACATAACAGTTCAATAACATGAAATAATGCATTTTTCGCTTGTAGTAAATAAAATGAAAAGTACTTGGATCATATTTAGAATATTAAAACATGACATTATCTTAGCATGTTGCAAAGTTCGATCGACTTTATTTATACTTGATATCAAGTTATTCAAATACTCTGCGATCCTTTAGAAAGACGTGCTAAAGACAGTATAACTTTGTCTATCAAAAAGTACTTCATGGGGAGGTAGGTTACACAGCTATATATAATGCTGAATTATTGTATTGGTGGCTAACTTCACCACAATATTCCCCCTTCAGAATTTAGCATTAGTTGAATTCGATAGATGCTGCCTTGTTGATAGATGTTGGTAGATTGTCGATTGCGTGAGTCTGTTAGGCCTGTATTAACATCACATACATTCATACCACGAAGGAAGCCCCGTACCTTTCCTCTGGAGAAGATTCTTCAGTTTATGGGCACCCTTAGCAGGAGAAATATAAAACAGAAAAAATACCTAAAAGTTCATAAACATAAAAGATTCGACAAGGATCTTTAACGTCCATATTGTAAGATACAGCTTCCAATTATTCACCGTGAGCTGCTAAGAAATCGAGCAGTTTAGAAATCTGTCTCCAATTATAGTGGAATACATTTCTCCTCCACACTACATCTAGATAGCCTGAATGGTGTCTAATATGGTAGGACCACATGAGTGGACATACAGTGGCGTAGTGCAGTGGAAGACCTTCGGATTCGCATGCACATAGGGATGTACTTCAGAGGTCAAACCTATAGAGGTATGTCATATTTAGGACATAACCTTTGAAAGTATGCAGTATCCTTCGGTCTTTGATTAAGGAAATCTCCTTCATTCTGAAGATAACTTCACTGAGTGAGCTGCCCGTATCATCCTGGTGCCATTCCCCGTGCCATTTCTGAAGTAATACCTTTCTGATATGTTGTTGTACGTGCTTGACGGTCTTTCGATATTAATTTTTGTTTTATGTTTTTTGTCATTTGCTGCATCAGCAATTCAGTGTTCATCGAAATGTCTGCCGATTGTTAAGAATTCCATCTGATATTTGTCAGAAATGTCATCAGGCTTCTTTTTAAAGTGCGCGCGTTTATAATCACTCCCAGTAGTCACCAATTCAGTAGAGCATGGAGGACAATGAAACTTGGTCTTCATGGTGTAAATAGTTTACACTGTTACATATAGTACTGTATTGTAATGTAATTTTTAAAGTGGTGACTAAGTTCACCACAACCACTTAAAAATATTAGATTGCCCTTAAGTGCTCTCCTTAGTGTTGTCAAAACATTTTTTATCGGATTCTTGCACATGTGTATTGTAAAATCTTTACTCTCATTGTCCTTTATAGTTTTACTTTTGAAGATACTGATGTTTCATCTTCTTACGTTGATTATCGTACATAAATATACATTATAGACCTCAGAAATTTCACAAGAGTGTATTTCAGTTTTTACTGTTTCATTTGTTGTTAACGGAACCTCTGGGGAAAATGTTAAGTTCATACATGGAGATCAAAGTGTCTACCAATACTGTACCATCATCGCAGCCACAAAATAAGCCCATTTCCTTGACGACAGTGGAATTGTGCAATTTCTATAATTATAATCACAATAACATCAGTATTCAATTACAATTCCAATTACATTGAGCCACTCTCTAATATCAGAGAGCAACTCGACGTAAACTGAATCCGCTCTCATCACAGGAAAGAGAATATTTATCCATCTCCATTAAAATTAAGTCCATCCTGAATATTCCTACACTTCAAATGGGCCGTCAAATCTATTCCATCTGAGGAAGTGTTTCTAGCACTGACAGTGATTAGCTGTTATTTGCCTCTGATATAACTTTTTCTGAAGCTTTGTTCTAAAATGGTTGTAAGTTCTTCAGGGTAGGTCTTTGCTAAAAATCGCTCAATTAGATCATGCAGTTACTTCAAGATAGTGGCCCGAAGAACAATCCTTACAATAGAACGACCAAGAACTGGTTGATGTCTAACCTCTTCTCTATTTTCAAACTATTTCTGTAGCTTGGAAATGGCGACAACTTATAGTGCATTAAGGATAGTGGGCGTCTTAGTTGCTGACCCTATGGGAGCATTTATTTTGACACATGAGTCAAGTTTGAACAAGCTACATCAATGACAAGTATAGAACATAAAAACATGATTTGTTTGTTAGAAGTGCAAATATCTGATAATAGATTTAACATCTAGTTTAACTTAATTGATACACAATTGGCAGATACAGATACATAATATGTGAATTGACTAAAAACTAGAAGCAAAAGAGGTCAAGTTGGCGTCTTCTCATAGTATTAAACTCCACAATTACAATTCCTCCGTTTTGTATATCTTCCACATCTATACCTTTAAGTTTTGAAGCTATGTGTTTCACACTCTAATGGTCATGCACGTATTATTCCACCATGCAGCCTGAAGTTTATCCTGCATCAATTCTAACCTGTTTTAGATATAACCAATATAATCCTTCCATGAATTTTTCATACATTGATGTTGGTATTTAGTCACTATGTATGTTGTAGGGTAAAAACAATAGTAAACTACTCAAAACGCGTGACTCTCAGAGGACTAAAATAATGAATATTTGGTATACTTCTTTCAAACACACAGTTGATTAATTATCTGGAGACCAAAAGAAAAATAGTCATCGCTGGTTATTAATAGAGAAGAAAGTACTAGAAGAAAACTTCCATAGTCTGTACTACAAAATAAAAAGCTGTCACTAATTTTTAATCGCTCTGAAAAATATCAGCTTTCTGCCTCTCGCACATTTTATAAAACGAAACAACCGCTGTCGCCGTGGAGAAGATGGATATCAAAAGCTATTTTTCTCCATTTCAACAAAGAAATCATGAATAAAAACCCTTCTAAAACGCTGCTATTTTACTAAACAAAGGTATCGACGCGTTGTTCTCCGATGGGAAACAACAAAAGCCCGTTTTTCAGATCTATGTGTGGGAAAAAAGGCCAAGTCTTCCTGCTTTTCTCGAAGCACTCTAAAATCACATGATTTATGAGTCAGAGTCAAGCTTTTCCGCGCTGTCAAAAGTAAACTTAAAGTAACTTTCTATCCCCGCCTTTTTATGACTCTGCCACTACTCTCATTTGAAAATGCCTTCTTTCAACTTTAAAAGAAAGGACACATTTATCTTAAGTTAATATTTTATTCGCAAGTAGAGCACTTGTGTGTTTGCACACCGGCTGCAGTAAGTAATTACATTTCCTTTTTCGTGTAGACTGAGAGAGAGAGAAGTTTCTGTAAAGTCACAGACAATGTCAGTTCACATACATTCAAAATGTATAATAACACGGACTAAAATTCACTTCAAAGATCTTATGATAGATCGTAAGTGTGTCTATCTATAATTTAGGTATACATGCACTACTCTCCATAAGTTTGGAAACATTCTGCGCATCCAGAAATTACTTATTGTCCAACATTATTAAAATAATTGCTTATTATTAAATGTCCCTTCTGAGGAATAAAAAGATAATTTATTACTATAGTTAATCATACTTATTTGTCTGACGCTTAAAAAGCTAAATGTTTCTGATCACTAAAAGCTAATATTTAAGTTTTGAAGCAGTTTAACTTTCCAGATAAACTTGTTTTTAGTACTGTTTCGGAAACGTTTGTTTTGTTCTTATTTACTGATTCATATGACCCTTAGGAAGGAATTAACTGTCAATAGACGAATTGGAATCGTATATCTCCGAAATACTGGTAACCTTAATATCCATCAAGTAATGAGTTGAATAATTTACTTTTCGCCGTCTTCACAATTTAAATTGTAAAATATAATTCAGAAATTTTCTATATCAGTTCTAGAAATTCCCACATTGAATCAAATTAACACTACATATAAATAAATTAATAAGCACTGCGAGTTGTTTAATCTTCATACAAAACAGTAAATATACGGAGTGAGTATTACAGAAATGTATTCCAGTAAGCACTTATAAATTAATCTAAATTCTATATTAGAAAGTAGTTTATTCCGAAGTATTACATTTGGTGATTCTGATTTGCTGCATCCAAAGAGACGAAAAACAGTAAAAATGTATTTGAAATTAATATCCTAAGGGAACATATAAAAACTCACTAAATAATATAATGTAATACAATTCGTGTCGTCAAATATATAGAAGTAAGAAAAAGAAATATATACGGTTCAGAAAATTCAATAATTGTACCAATCCAAAAGCATAAAATTTATAAAATTCTACTTATTTCCCAACATAAATTGCAATAAATGGCACCTTTATTGCAATTTATGTTGTTATTACGTAGTTCTAAATTTAATATATTTTCTAAACTGGACGTACTTCCTTTTAACGAGTTTATAGAATATCCAGTAGAATACAGCGTAAAATAAAACCCCTAGACTGAAACAGTCAATGTCAAGGGGACCCTACCTGGGATCGTTTAGAAGCTCATTGTTTCTGAACTAAAATGATATGTTTAGATAAAAGAGCTTTTATGTAACAAATTTGTCCGTTGGATGCGTAGCGGCATATTGTCAGATAGTGTTTAAGAATTGTAATTTTGAGAATAAATCGATTAATGCTTTTCTTGGTATTTTGTTTGATCTGAAATTTGAAAATGATAAATCCATTATAAAAGTGTTGAGTAGTCAGTGCTGCGTTACACTTCCCTCTACATCGCATTGCACTTTGTTTTATGGAAAATTTTTCGGAATATACTTTTCCTCCCTATACAAAATACAATCAGAACTTTTAAGTTTTCATATGAGATATATTTATAGCTATTTATAATAAGATTAGCGTTAAATAATTTTGGTGGATTAGAGTATACATGGAAATATATACCGTTATTCACTTATTCGTAGAGCAGTTCTAATGATAGGTATATAAAACGATATGTTGGTGTTCAAAACGTTATACGTTACTTTCTTGTCTAAAGTGGGTTTAAGTTTTCTTTCAAATACACCACGCTGTACATTAATGCGAGATAAACATGTTTAAAATTGCTTTAAAAGCATCAGTGATTTGGTATTAATTATATCTCTAAATATTTTTAAATCGGTTTGAGAAAATGTCTTTCAAAAAACTCATGTGACTTTTCCTCCTTATGATTCTTATTTCGAGTTTGAAGCGGATGTCAAAATTTCTGCAGATTATACTATGTACCTATGATATTGTAACAACATACTGTAAATCGTATTAGTTCAGTTTATAGCTGAAAGCATGTGTTATTAGACAAAACAACATAACAATTAATATTTCCATTCATTCTTTACTCTTACGTTACTTCTTTCTTCCAAGATTATTATAAACAGTGAGAATGTATATAGCTAGTATCTTTTGCAGATAAAATTTAGATTAATACATAAGAAATATATTTATAATGTATTCTGAAGTGAAGTAATTTGTTATTGTGTAGATAGAGTAATTAAAATAATCGTCACACAAAATGCGCGCGCGTATCTTTCCATTCGTGCTTCGTATCATTTAAAAGCTGAAGTTCTAAAAACTGTTCCACAGACAATATGCATAACATTTAAAAATAAAGTATTATTTTGGATTTTAAATTTGATAATCATTCAAATACATAAACATTTATTTTTTTTAATACAAATGACACTATTACGAATTAAAATACGTGTGAAAAATTATAGATTAAAGAGAATTAAGAGAAATTCAAAAAATAACTTTGCGTTGTTTCCTATTGCTTACACTAAATAAATTTCAGACAGTGTTTCACATGCACAGATTTCATACGGTGGACATTTCTTTGCTAATGCACTTAAAAAACGACATTCCATTAAAATTTTAATGATTCAGCAGCATTTTAAATAACTAAAAATGTGTTACATATATTTAGCTGTTTTCCAGAAATATTATTTGAAGTTATCTATAAAATTTTCTGCAATAATTGAATGAAAATGTAAACTACATTAATTGTTGTTGTGTCCATCTCCGAGTCAGATGTTGCCGCGTACATTTTGTACAGCTTTGGCTATGTCGATCATTTTCTCACTGAACAGCTGTTCTTCAAGATGGAAATAAACTATTTTAATTTAGCTTTTATGTATTAATCTCGGTTTACTTTTCTTACTATTAAATTAATTCATTTATTTATTCATCGTAATTATGCAGATTATCACTTTAACTGTTTTTTTCTGTTTAGTGATATGCATGCGTGTTATTGAAAACGTATGATAAGAATTCTAAAGGTTGACACGAAAGCTAAATTAATTAAATGTACACTCAGAAGAACACAAAATAACCTCCATGGAAGTCTATTAACAGAACAAAGTTATATTAAGTAAATTCAGTTTTAAAAATTTTTAAAGAGCTTTTCGAAAAAGTTCAAAATCCTACAAAAGCTACTACTGTGACAAATTTGAGATGTGTTATGAAAGACTACATAAATCGAAATCCGTGCATGCCTGACAAAGGAACAAAAATATTCGATACAATTTTTCTATTTCAACTGTATCAATCCGTATAAAAATGGTTTTCAATATAACAATAGAAGAAAAGTCGCACTATTTCTTCGACTTTTTCAGCTGTGAAGAAATTATTTTTAGTTTCGAAACTTCTTTTTTCAGAACACCTTCTTGAAACGAAAATAAGTCGCTTGCTGAGTCGGATGAAATGATAAATTCCAAACTTATTTATTAGCCTATTCTTCTCACTGTCTACTTCAAAGTTGTTCTTTTTGCACTTTTTCTGATGGGAAATGATGTGAAATTTGTCCTTTGCTTTCAGAATTTTCTATAAAACCTAAATAAAAATCCAAAAGTGCACAGGATTTGTATGTCTTCCTTTCATAGATGCATTTGATGTTTAGATAAAATTGTCTTTTATTTAAAAAAATGCATGCCTAAGTATTGTATCTCGTTACTATAGAATGACGTATGTGATGATATTTTAATCATTATGAACTTAAAATGTACAAATAGAATTTAAATTGCACACACTTTTAAAGTAAACAACGTATTATATAGCAAAGTGATTTATAATTTTATGACTGATATGAAATTTTATGTAAGGAAGTAACAGTTTAAAAGAGGACTCAGTAACCCTTAAATTGGAAGACAATTACAGTTTTCCCCGCTGTTAAATGCAAATAAATGTAGCGCCATCAAAACGTAGTTGAATGCACCTAAAATGTTGTCTGAGAAATTTGTACTTGGTAACCTCTTAATGCATTGATAGCAATATAAAATTTTAAAATAATTCTAATTATTTTGATTTCTGTTTTTTAAATATTAATATTAAATCAATGTAATAATTAAAACGCATTTTGATAAAGGTTTAATTATGAGAGGAAAATTGTTATTAAACATTTAAATAGTTTTTTAATACCTGATAGATATAGGATTCTTATAAAACACCACCGCATGATCGGGAAAAAAGTGACGCAAAGGGGACAGATAGTGATCTGTAAGTGTCAAATGGCCAAAATGGCCTCTTCGAGTTTGGATGAGTATGAATGAAGTCGACATGTTTGTTGTTTTCTCGTTTGTAGATTTTTTCGAACTGACATTACGTCCCAATTTCAAATATTTTGTCTATTTTAAAAATATCAGTTAAATATGATTGAAAGCGTTATTTTAACTCCTTGACTGGATCATGATCCTCAATATCCGATTTAACAACTTACTAAGGAATACAAAACGTTCATCATGAAAATATATTCAGCCGTTCGGTTACAATACTGGATCAAACTGCACATACACAGACACAAAGACAGAACACCCCTTCTTAAGTAAAATATTGATGCCTGAAGTGAATAATAAAATTACTAACACAGATTCATACATTAATCAAATACTGAGTCCTGCAATATTTAAAAAGATTTCACAACCACTGAAAATCTTTTCTTGGAACAAATCGCTAGGAACAGTTAAACATACAATCAACACGAATTCCAGAAATCAAAAGAGAAATATCATTTGAGCAGTCTTCAAAACGTGCAATTATATGAGACCTAATTAAAAATTCAAAAGTCAAACAAGTGGTAAAAATGTATAAATTAATACTTTTGAAAAGAAGAAATAACACATACTTTCTTCTTTCTTTTCCAAAACTTGAACTTTATACTCAAAATTCCTATTAATCCGCTTAGGCTACTCTGTGTATATATCATATTTTGTTTTTAACTGTTTATGAAATAGCTGTTGTTCTTGTTGGGGTCAAGTGTCCACAAGAAACACTACGTGTAAGATAAATGAGTTGTGGCAAATAGAACCCAAAGACCAGATATGGCTCTTCTAACAGGTTTAACCCGATCGCAGACCAAATATGGCCTTTCGTAAATGTTTAACCACCTGGATGACCGTATCTGCCCAGCGCAATATTTATAAATATTCATAAAAAATACCCAAACTCTAGGATGGTCAAGGACGATTACAACTTATATGTTACAAAAGTATTGTTGAGCAACATATATTAAGTTGTAACCAGTCAGAAACATAAAGTGTTTTACATTCTTAAACAAAAGGCTGAACTTCTAATTTTTGAATTCCATCTTTAAAACATGTAGGTAATATATTGTAGGCTCGGATATTGTAGGCTCGGATATTGTAGGCTCGGATATTGTTTTTAAAAAATTAAAAAATAAAGAACAACAGAAAAGCAGAGGAATTTCTTTAGATCAAATTTATCTAAGTAACTACCTTTGAAAAGTTTTCTGTTCAAAATACTAAATATTTGCTTCATAAAATATTAAGGTTTTGAATTATTTAATAATACAACAAGT
Source organism: Meta bourneti (assembly GCA_933210815.1). NCBI lineage: Eukaryota > Metazoa > Arthropoda > Arachnida > Araneae > Tetragnathidae > Meta > Meta bourneti. Next base: position 62,090,355 of record OW119923.1, on the reverse strand, counting down.
ATAATAGACAGCTTATAAAATTTTGGATTTCCCTTTTCAAAGGTTTTAAATAATTCAAGAAATTAATCTAAGAAACGCTTTTATCTATTCAGGATTTTTCTACGGTATTACAAATTTTACACCAATAAATACAATTCACTAGTAAGCAGCGTCTTCTTAAATTAGTCTGGAAGGTAAAATGAAGTAACTTCATGAACTTCGGAAGTAACTTCGGAATTAGATGCATGAGTATTTTTTATGTTCTATGGAGTTCTAAGCAGTAAGGAAACGTTTTTTGTTAAGTACACTAAAATAAAAATTACGAATTCTTTAATTTTTTTTCAAATATATTTGAGAACTAGAAATTATGTAGGTAATGTACAAACATTCAACATTGTTTTTACAAACCTCAAACCATTAAAGAAAGGGTGGAAAACAAGAAGTTATTTTCAATCACATTTATCTAAGAAGTACTCTTTTGCGCAAGGCTTTTCAACAGCATTACTCCAATAAATACAATATGCTTATAAATAACATCAACTAAAATTTGCTTGAAAGGAAAATTGAAGTAACGTCATGTGTCGTTAGATGGTGAAGTATTATTTTTAATGGTTTATCAAGTTCTGAACAGCAATAAAACAATTATTCTTTCGTATCTATGTGAATAAGAATAGAGTGTTTGTACATTGAATATTTTCGACACATTTCAAGTTTTCTATCAGTTTCGGGTCCTCCTATGCAAAATCCGTCTCTTGCATTTTCAGTGTCTGTATGTATGTGCGTGCTACGTCCAAATGGTTGAATATATTTTCATGAAACTTTGCATACTGTGAGTACGTACATTCATTTAGTGACTGAAGTTGGTTGCGTTAGTCTGTCTGTCCGTCTTCCCGCTCTATGTCTGATTTTGTGTCTGTGTGTTTGCACAAGTATCACATAAAATTTATCCAATACAATTTAATACCATGTTCTACATTTAATACATTGTATTTAATTTAGTGAATCGTTATTTTACATTCATTTGCTTACATATTTAGACAGCTTTCATGCTAAAATATCTGAGAAACTATACTTAAAGCAACCGTAATTTAGTAGTTTTGGAGTAGCTGGAAGGTATATTGAGCATTGCAATTACTTGGGTTGCTTTTTCAGTGCTGTTGAAACATCAATTATTTTCCCCAAAACTATTTTTACGGAATTTAAATTATAATACTTTATTTATATTTTCAGCCTTATTTTATCTTTACGAAATATAAACAAATATGAATGTTTGGGGCAGACGATAAAAAGATTAAAACATTATATAAAATAGGCAAAACAAGACCTTTTAAAATAGGACTGGTAGCTAATATGGCAACTTGGTATTTTTTTAATAATTTGCTTTTTTAAATTTGTGTCCTTTATATTCCAAGAATCTATTTCGTAGTGAAAAATATTTACATTCATTACTTTTCGTTTGAAGCTTTTTTAAAATCTGTTTAAGATGTATTTCTGGATTTTCAATTTGATGTTTTTCGTTCAATAACTGTAATTAATGTAAGTAATTTAATTAGTTTTAAAAACATTTTTAATCATTGCATGATAATTTTAAGAAACGCGTTTGTTTTTAAATGACATAGATGGCATTTAAATGATACCCTGAACTATTCTATGCATTCTGGGCAACATAGGCACACTCTAGAGACTTTTATTTCTTACTAAAAATTTGAATTCTACAAAAATGTAAAATGTTAAATATGACGTTTATTTACATTTGTGAAATTGTGTATTTAACAATTGTGTACCTTTATTAGAGTGTGGTAGTTGTTACATGTAATTGAAGCTGAGTAACGTCGGGTAATTCTACTAGTACTAAAATAAAAATTTGTAATTAATTTTTCCGAATGCAACTACACTGAGTGTGGATAGTAGGCGAAAATTTAGAATTTACTTTTAAATAACTCAAATAGAAAAATGTGGAAAAAAGAGGGATTCTTTAAAATCACATTTTTCTAAGAAACACTCTTCCATTCATGAGTTTCCTACCACCCTAATAAAACTACATCATCTCAAATTTGTTTGTAAGTCAAAATGAAGTGACTTCGAATGGCGCTCGACGCTTGTTTATGGCCGAGCAAAGAATGTAGCCGCTTTGCGCGAGTAATATATTCTTATAAAAGAAACGCCTCGCCAGTAATTAATCTCTCCACGTCAATTATCGCAGCTCAGAGATTACTTTCAACAAGCGTGGAGAAAAATTGCGTTAAGCATTTCCCCCAGGACTCTGCGGGAAATTAAATTTCAGCTCACAATAAATGATTTCGCGGTTTTGGTCCAGAATCCAGAATGCCTACGGCTCAAGTTCGGAATAAGCTATTGGAATTTTTCGCCTTTGAAGATGGGATGTAAGAATTTCTTCGTTTTTTCCTTTGCTTTTCACCCACTTTTTAAATCTCACGGTCACTTTCGTTCAAATAGAAGGAAGCCATTTAACAGGGCGGAAGTGTTAGGCATTTCAATTACTGGGTGGTTTTAGTTTTTTAAAGTGGATAATAAAAAATGTATTCCGTATTATTAAGCAAACTTGAATTTGGTAAATTTTCATGCAAAAAATTAATATACGTTATTAAAAAAAGAGTTTTAAAGTATATGCAAATAAAATATGGATTGTTTGTGATAAAGTAAATATTTAGTGAATTCGGTTTCAGTAAGTTAATAGTTTTGCTTTCAATACCCGAATTTGAACTTTTTTCAAGCAGATAGTGACTCAAAACTCAATAATTATTTATTTTGAAATGTTAAAAACTGCTTGTCCTCAGTTGTCAGTGTCACAGTTTTCTCACCGTTCTATTTTAATTGTATAAAAGAATAGTTTGTATAAAACGAATGTGTGTGTAGCATATTGTTCTATTAAATATAATTCTATTCTTAAAATGTCAAGAATACTACATATTATATAAGATTGCAGTTTGTCCCAATTGAATATTCAATTAAATGGTAATCTAATGTCAGTTATGTGCTCTTAATATGTGTTTCTAGGTGTAAAAATAACGCATAGTCGAAAATTGATTATATACAGCGAGTAAAAAAGTTTCCGTACGCACTTACTATTTGAAACAAATGGCTTTATTGTTTGCAGAAATAAGTATTGAAGAAATAAAAATGGAAAAACAGATGAGCATAATTGTATATAAAGTTTCTATTGCACTTAAACAAAAATATCAATATAAATTAACGCATAATTCACAACACAAAAATGTAGGAAATATAAAGCAAAAAAGTCTCTGTACGGTGAAAAATATTTCATTAAATGTTATTCCCCATGTTTCATCATTTAATGGTCATTTGAACCTGCTTTTGCTTTAATGACCTCTCCCAGTTTAGGCAAGTTTTTTGTTGTTTCTGGAGTAATTTTGTTCCAGACGTCCAGAATGGCAATTTTCAGGTTATCTTTCCTGCTGGTATACTTTTTCAGCTCACGACCGATTTCTTCCCATGTGTTCGATGGGGTTTAATCAGGAGACTGATGGTGTGTAAAGTTGTTGCGACAATATGGTAAAGGCATCGTTCTTTACAGAATGTTGCAGTGTTTTGAATCGTTCCCCTGTTGGAAGATAAATGGTCATCTCAGATGCAGTTTCGTAGCAAGAACTAGCGAAGACATTTTGTGTCAAAATGGCTAGGAACACATAGCTATCCATGTTACCTTCAACAAAACGTAAATTATACACACCAGAAAAACTCATGCAATCCCATACCTTTACATTTCCTCCTCCGTGTTTTACAAATCTACATGAGTGTTTTGTTTGCATTTGTTTTGGTTTTCTTCATGCCATAACTCGTCCATCTGAACCATAGACAAAATTTTGATTTATTCCTGAAATGAGCAGTTGAGGGCTTACTTACCCAAAGGGCTTTTTTGCAAACTCAAGACCCTTTCTTCCTGTTAAGTTTGATAATGAATGTCTTTTTACGTGCAACATGCCCATCGTAGCCACCTTTTCGTATTACTTTTCTTGCAGTCTGAGGTTATATTTCAATATGGTAATCAGGTTTCTACGAGGATGCAAGTTGTGGTGCACTAATTCGTGGATTATCGCGAACCTTTCTCAGAATATTCCTCGAGTTTAGAGTTCAATTTCTGAGGTTTCCGAATCGGTTTCTATTTCCATTTCTACCTAATTATATCTTTCAATTATTTTTACGGTAGATTTAGATTTGTCAGATTAGATCTCGCCAATATTTTCCTCATTGATAAAAAGTCATTTCTCAACTTTATCATCAATACGCGAAAGCTTTCGGAATTCCCATTTTAGGCGATCCCCTAGTATAAAAATAGTTTGAAATGATTACTTACACTATACTCAAGTTCTTCTTTCGATAGTCATGATAATTGAATGCGGTACAGCTAGACTGTACATTCTAATCAATTTGCATTGTGCGTACAGAAACCTTTTTTTGCCTTTTATTGTGTGTTTTTCTAAAAGTTTGAATTAATTACTTTTTATTTGTGAAAATTAATGAATTTTCGTTGAGAACGAATTCTCTAGTATTAAATAAGTTTCTTGTGTAGTTTCTGAATGTTTGGTGAGGTTTCGTTTCCGTACGGAAACGTTTTTAATTCACAGTATATGTATGAAAATCTAGAATAATGAAATATAATTTATAATAAAAAAATTATAACTAAAACTTCAGACAGATTTAAATTGCCAAGATTACTTTTAATCAATCTAAGTTCTAAATGTATTGTAGAATTTTTTTGTTATGCGCACGATATTGGAAAATACACAATTAATATCAGTATAACCTGGTATATATGATATCCCCACTGTTTTATAGGAACATGAAAACCTTTTGACACTAATTTTAACTTAAAAGCCAGAACTTATTTCGGAATGTTTTTTAAAATCTACAGAATATTTCAGGACAGTTTTTAACGAAAATTGATATCAAGATATTCGGAGAATAAACTATAGTAAAAATATAAACAAAATTTTACGCAACGTAATATTATATTTGTATAATAATGGTATCTGATCTAAATAAATGATGGCTAGATATTTCCAACTATCGTTTTTCGTAAAATTAGTCATAGCTTACATAACAATGATATGCTCTTAGGCAAGACCTACATTTTTGAAGCAGTTCAACTTTTACAAACATGAGGATAATTGTTTTGGTTATATGATTAGTATCACATGTGTAGATTTATAGATAATTACTAATATTGTATTTAAGAGCTTGTACTCATCACATTTTTTCATTCACATGTACTCTTTCAAAAATCTAACTCAACAAAATACAATTCGTTAGCAATTTACTTGCCCAGTAAAATATATGAGATAAAATTTATAACATGCCTCTTGAAGCATTATTTCCAGAAATGCTTCAATAAATTGCTTTTGAACTGTAAAAATTATTCAGGGAATTTCACGCAAATACATGTCATTAAATATATATTGAAGATATCTGCATCCATCACATTTGACACATTTATCAATTGAAGAATATGCATGGAAATCGATTGTCAATTAATTGATCCGGATTCACTATTTCAGTCACTAAAATGAAAAATAAAAGATTTGGAACGATGCAAGAAAAACAGAAAAGGGGACTTAACGAACTTATCAATCACTAAACCAACGGCCTACTTTTTCCTAAGCTATATGATCGATTTTTGCATCCATTAAAAGCGAAAAATGTTTGCTCTGAGCTTTCTGTATAAAATTCACTTAGGGACTCATTCTAAGCATTATGATATACTTTTTTGCCATTTGTTTCAGTTATGCAACTAAGTTTTCGGATTAGATGTAAGCTTCTTATTGATTTAGCATCGATTATCTTCCCAATTTCTTTTAGAAACATTGTTTCGAGGATTCATAGTGAGTTAAAAAAGTTTTGAAAGAAACTTTTCATGACGACTTTATCGGTAAACATTACAATATAGACATTTATTTACCTATTGCAAATTTTGTATGTCTTATGTGTTACTGTATTTGAAATAAGAATATATATTTATATCCCCAAAATACAAAAGCATACATTGCTATTTGAAATTGTTTCACTTTATGCATGTGTTTTAATGCAGAACGAAGTATGGAAATGTTTCTACAGTCATATGATAGAATAACATTCATAGAATAACGCATTCGCATTCCCCGCATTATTTTGGGAAACAACATTTACAATTTTAATTGCATTAGACTTTCCTGCTTTAAAATATATGAGTTATGGGTTCTAACATATGGATTGTATACGTTTGCTTAGGTATTCAAATAAGTACATTTGAATAGGATACTGGGTTTGCGTTATGGCGTTAAGTAATTCATTGATCGAAATAACTACTATTATCTTGCCTTCCATTTGATTCATTTGAAGTAAAACATTTAATTCGAATAAAATAAATTTTCAAAACTGAAGAGTAAGAGGGGAAAAGTGCTGCGGAATGGAGTACTTAACATTTGTACATATATGTTTTATCCGAAATTATACCGACTTCACCGTTTTGTGATAAACATTTTTTTAATAATTTTATTGATTTAAAACAATTAGTGAATTAAAATTTTGTAACAACAATCTCCAATTGTACAAGTTTAAACAAATTAATGGAATTTGTACCTATTACCCCATTGGTGGGGCAAAGCAGTGTACTTTTTCTTAAAACAATTTGTCATATATTATGAAAAGTCATACAATAAAGAATGAAATAAATGCTTAGCTCATTTTCTTGCTATAATCTAGTTTAGTAGTCTTCACTTTTGAATGCGTACGAGTTGTACATACTTGAGATAATTCACACCTTTTCTCGTTGGTAGTTTATTTTTTGTTCGGATTGACATATTGTTTGTTGGTAGATTTTTGTTCGAACTGACATTATGTCCCAAATTCAAATCATTTTGTGTATATTTGAAAAATATCAGTTCAATATGATTGAAAGCTTTATCCTAACTCCTTGACTGAATCACGTGATCTGAACACTTAGAGCTTACTAAATAATACAAAATGTTCATCATGAAAATATATCAAGCCGTTCGGCACAATACTTGATAAAACCAGCACATAAACAGACACGAAAAGAAGATAACATTTGATTTTCTTAAATAACGATTGGTATCTGAAATGAATAATATAATTAATAATATAGATTCATAAATTATTTAAATGCTGATTTCTTCTGCAAGTTTTATTCAATTTCGACAATTATATTAGTAGAAGTGTTTTTCTCTAACAATAATTGACTCTCGTTAGTTCAGACCTGATGTCATACATTTAAAAATCTGAAGAAGTATGTGTTTAAAATCTCAAACGAAAGTAGTTTTAAATCTAAACAGTGAAATATTTTGTTAACTAAGAGGTGTTTAAATATCTCTACACAGATAATAATGTCATACGTATTCTGTAAAAATATAATATTAAAGATACACAATACATTTAACTTTAAAGTATTCCAGAATATAAATTTTAAAAAATTAGTAAATGGATATACTGCTACTCCACTGTAATAAGTTAAATTAAATTAGAATAAATGTACATTGTGCAAATTGTAATTACGCAAAAGTAAACGACGTATTTATATCACTTATTTATATTAGGATCTGAATAAAATAAATGTTTCGTGCATGTATTTATTAAGACGTATTTCCCGTATAATGAGCATTTTGATCAATAGAAGAAATATTTATTCCTAAGATGCGTCATCAGTTTTTCTTGAAAATCCCTTTTTTTATGTACACATTTCATATTTAACAAGCCTCATGCCTTAATTCATACATGGAAGCACCTATCAGATAAAAGCGCGGAAACTATAATGAGTATTCAGCAAAAATAACTGGAGTTCTTAGTTTTTGAAATATATCGTCTTCGCAATAAGAAGGGATAAATGGTGGCACTTGAGCCCAGCTGCGAACATAATGAATCCTGGAAAGGATGTACTAAAATATTTGTGCTGAAATTTTAGTCTCTTCAAATATAAATTCTTTGAAAAATAAAAAAAATATTTAAAATTAGAATTGTATAGTTTCAAATTTAAACACATGATTAACTACTTTTATGTATCAGTATTACGATTTTCAGTTAATTTTATTTATTTTTTTAACTCTCCTGGTGGTTTTTTCGACGCGGTATCTCCATCAGAAACACCAATCATTATGAAAACTTACCAGATCTTGATGGACAAGATATCTCGTCATTAGAAGAAAATTAATCATATACCGTCATAGAGTAATCATTGTATCGTAGAATAATAAATTAATCACATATCATCATCATAAAATATCGCAATATCTTGATGACGATGTATCTCGTCATTAGCAAAATTGGTCAGATCTTGATGGACGAGATACCTCTTCGAAACCACTTGGAGAGTTAGATGCTAAATGTGGATACATTTCTAGAACCAAGAAATGTGTAATGTATACTATATTGTAAAATAGAGTAAAACTAGTCAGTGTATTTTCAGCTGGATAAAAACTGAAACAAAGAAGAGTTTGCTCTTTGAAGGAATTCTTTTACGTGGTTGGAAGTGACAATAATTCTGTGGAAAGTGTTTGTTTTGTTCACTAAGGCAACGAAAAATGCAGATGACTAACCTAATAAATGTATAGGGACGCGTCTCTAAAACAAATTCACACATAAACTTTTACCCTATACCAAACCATACATTGTGATTGAGATAGACAATGCCTTCTATCATGGTTGTTTTGAATAAAATACCCCTCAGTCAGCGCGAAAGTATAATGCACTCCGTAAAATAGAAATTGCAACATAAGATTGCTTTCTGATCTGTCTGAAAATTTGCATTGAAGAGCGTATGCAAATGATAAAAGTTTCGTGGTAACTCGCAAAAGCTGTAGTTGATGTATGGAAACATTTAGAGGATTGTTCTGCTCGAGAAACTAAGCACTTAAACTAACTTATTTAAAGAAAATTTTATTTCATTTTGTATACCATATATGTGGTCTTTAGTTCTGGAAAAAATATTTTAATACTTTATTTACAACCTAATCAGTCTTGTTCAAAATGCAAAATGCATTTCTCTTTGATATTGAGATTTCAAGTTGACTGAGCATCTGTAATAGTCATTTTGTAAATGAGTATTAAGTAATTAAGTATTTTATGACCGAAGGTCCATATTCAGTCAAACTGTGCGAAGCAGGAAACAGACAACGTCAAGTAATGGAAATACACACAAGGAAAGGTTTCACGATATAGAAGAAAGAAATGCATCCTGGGAAGTTACATGAATAGAACCAGCGCCGAATACAACTCGAATGTTGCTAGCACAGTGGGAAAACCCACTGAACCACAATATTACCTGATAAGCACAAATTATGAATCATACTGATTTAACACCATAAAAAGAATCATACATAATCCCATCAAAAGACACACAGATCTGCTATCCTACCTCTGCGAATTCATCAGATTAAAAGCGATGTTGAAACAAGTAAAAGGATAAGCCAAAAAAAGCACAAAATCGAACATTTAAATGTAATAGTCAAACAATTAACTGAAAACTGAATAAATTGTGTCATGTCTCAAATTGGAGAATATGTATAAACTAGAGGATAGTACTGTGAGAAGACAACCTTATAGAGCAGATCAAGGGAAGAGTGGAGTTTTAAATTAGCTGTGATATTTTCAATACATGATGCCTAAGTTAATGTTAAAGTACATGATGTCTAGGTTAATGGTTAATGTTAAAGGATTGCTAAATAGCGATACATCCAGTAACTCTTTTAATATGTGAACCACCTAAAATTAACTATATTTTGAAATTCTAAACAAATCTGATTAAAGTTTTCGTAAAGTTTAATTGGTTAGTCCTATGAGGGGTTAACACTTATACATTTGTCTTCTAACCTACTAACTAATCGATAAGATGTATGTCCTCTAACTAATCGATAAGATGTATGTCTTCCTACAATGACATCTTATCGATTTTGATCTTCTTGACCAATACAATGTTTCCCATAATTCTTTCAGGGAATAGGTGTGGTGATTTAGTCATTATATGCGTTGAGAGAAAAGGAATAATATACCATTGGGACTACGAAAGTAAATGTATTATACTAAATTTGCTGAATAGCATTGCAAGACATAATTTTTTAAGCAATATCAGGCATGCACATTTTTTTTATTGAAAAGATTATTTTAAAGTTTATAAAATTTTATGTGGAAATAATTAAAAAATTTTATTCTGAAATAATTAAAAATTCAAAAGGAGAAAATTTAAAGAATTATTTGGAAGAAAGAAAAACACATCAAAGCATTACAGAAAAGGAATTGAATGATACATAAATAATAATCAACTTTGAACATAGTAACAAATTTCGTTTAATGTTTTATGATTTTTTACAAGATTATTCTTTAATATTCTACTATTGCCAAAAGTACAAACTTTATTTTAAAATATAGTTTTGGAAAATACCAACTCTGTGTGTATGCCACCCGACTAATGGCGTTTATAAACCTGGAACAATTTGTTTTCATTTATTTATCGTCTGCACATGAAGACATAGTTTCAAATTTTTATTGGAGACTGAAAATCATTATTACTTTAAACAATTTATCTAGATATTTCCCTTAAGTTGTGATATAAAAGTGCCTAATTTGTATTTGATAGTGGCTATGATTAGTTCAGGCACCACGAATTTTGCTCGCTAATGAAATCTGCTGACAAGAAAGTTTTTCCTCCGGATTTTAAATTAAACAAAAGTAAATACTTAAATATATTTTATAGAAATGAAGCATACTTTTTTCACAAATATTTACAATTAATGGAGCGAATTTACGATCAGAAGGTAAAATAATACGTATTATAACAATTAGTGAACTTATCTAAAATTTATTTTTATTCAATTAAAAGGAGAAAGTTAGTCCCAAAGCGGTCGAATTCTGTATATTGTAGGTTGATTGTAGAATTGTTGAAATGAACATAAAACTTGATGTCATCGCACTCTTCTTTGGACATAGCTTTACTGAATAAAGTAGTGCAGATGTCTGCAGCATTTTCCTAACATATTTCTTCACGTGGTAAAATATGATACCCACTTTAAAACATGACTCCAAAAATTTTTAAGAGTTCGCTTGAAGTGCTTGGCTTCAGTGATGCTAACAAATTGTTTGCTTTTTGCGCTGCATAACAATTCGTTTCTGTAAAAGTAAGCAATGCCATATCTTCAGACATGATATGAAAGAGTTCCACACGAGGAGTCGACCATCTCCACGAATGAACAAAGACAAGATAAATTTCCCCCAAGAGAAAAAAGTTTCTACGTGAATAACCCGTTGTTCAGAGTTAGTTTCAAGGAATGGGAATGGGAAAAGATAGAAAGTTCCGGGGATTGGACCGTTGTCCTGTTTTAGGACAACGGTCCTGTTTTAGGACAACAATAAAATACACACAAAAAATTGAGAAAATTAATTTTTCGCAGATTTTTTTTATTGTGCTAATAACACTATTTTTCTATTAGAAAAATCTTTTAAACTAGCAGCCACGAGCATAAATTTGCACTAAAGCACATAGATATTGCACATTTCGTTCGTCTAAATGAAACAAAATATTAGTCAAAATAATAAAACAGCGTTGAGTTTATATTTGTCAGATCTGATGCTAGGTAGTATTCCAAAAAAGAGGATGGTAAAAATTATCACAAAGCAGTCATGTTTCCACAATTATCTTCTGAGCGAACATTTCACCTCTATTTTAGCGTTCGCTCACATTTTTTTGCTCAGATTCAAGATTTCTCTTATTGGCTTTTGTAATCAGGCTGCAGAAGAATTTAATAGGAAATGCGCGAAAGCTATTCCAGTTCTTGTAATATTATACAGCTGAAGCTACTGCTCCTAACTCAAATTAAGCATATCTAAACTTTGTGGCAAAATTGGAGAATGAATCTTGTATGGTTGATTTTACATTCTTTACATCCCTCTGTTACTATTCGCCAATATACAACTAACATTTTCTGTGCCAAGTACATTACTTTTTTGTTTGTTTGTGATATTTGTATCTATTCTAGAGATGTCATAAGAAAGTTTATCCAAAAACTTGTTATTTTTGTTTTAATAAAGTTTTATCGAGCTGTCCTATTTTTAGGACAGTGGTCGAATATGGGTTGAATACTACAACTTTTTAGAGATTCACGATCATATAATGAATGCATGCCAAAAGAAAAATATGTTTCCGACCTGCTTGTAAAAATGTGTGTATTCTATAAGCATTCAACAAAAGAGTCCATCTCATGGGATGTTCAATCTTTCTGAAGCGTGATGTATCTTTATGGGAATTTTTCATGCAAACATTGAAGAAACTTGTTTTGATGGTCTCTGACAGTGCCTTCCTTCTTTTTCCATATCTGCTGAGATTGAATGTGATAATGAGATGGATGAATATTGAACTGTGAAACTTTGAGCTTATGATGTACAAAGGCAAATTACGTTTGATTTTTAAAATCTGCAATGTGTGATCTCTAAAATGTATTATAGGCCCATACGAATTTAATCATTTAAGAAAATCTCATTTCTAAATCATCTGTGAATAAAAACCACATTCTTCTGTTGTAGGATAGTGTGCGTGTTCTCTTTTTTGACAATTCTTTTGTCGATAAAAGAGAACACGCAAGTGGAATACGCATATGGAATTTTTTTTCTCATTTACCACTATTTCATCGCCTCGCAGATTAATTTCAACGATGGAAGAAACAAATTATACCGTATCCCTCCAGAGAATGTCAAAAAAATTGGATATGTGTCTAGAAGAGTCATAGGTGAATTAATTGGAAGTTTAGGAGAGTGGTACACCGATGTTTGGTGTCCGACATTTGGGCTCTGGGGTTTAGTTGATTCCAACTTCATTGTTTCGCGTATGATGTTAGGGGATCGGCAGTAATGCGTAAATTTTTCCGTTCATCGATGAGAACGTGCATCACGAGTTATGCACTCCTGGTGTCCACAAGATCTGTGTCCGTTCCCCGAGAAATTACAAGTATCTCAAGTATCGGCATCTTAGCGACTCCAATGCCAATAAGTTCCAGCTCCATAATCAATGTTGTGACCAATGCCTGAAAGTAAACTCATCCCACAGTCAATTAGTGTGGTTGTTTGATTCCTTCCAATTTCTGATAGTCGCAGAGACGTAAATTCTTCTATTTGTATTGGTTCACTTGTCGTTATGCCATAACCCCTTCTATTTTCTATTTGCCATGTCTTGATGACAGACGGGAATTTTCTGCTTCGAGCATGGCAATAGGATAGTTGCGGTATGTCATTTGACCCATGTTTCGAACTTGAAGTTAACATCGGTATTCTAAAAATTGACTGAAAGTGATGTCGTGAAGAGACCAAGTAGCAGTACAGTTAAAACACAGAAATGATCTGAAAGCACAGCCTGAAGAATCGTGGTAGAAGGGCCATGGTAAGAACTATTACAAAATTTGTTCTAAACTAGCACGTTCTTCCCTGTGGCATTTCCATCTACTGGTTAGAAATACTAATGGAGGTTCAGTTCCATAACTGTCTGCTCATAATTACCTCAGTTACACAATTATCTGCAACTGTTGCAAATTGAGTTATTAAAGCAGAGTGGTGGCGTACATATATAGCATATATAGCGGCAGCATATATAGTTGCCTTTAGAAGCGTCGTCTGGGTTCGTTTGATGATGTATAACGAATTTCTAGTCCTCTATAGCCCAGGAACGATAGGTTCCTGGGCTATGGAGGACTAGAAAGCTACACTAACGTGCACAACTTAAGAAACAGTAAGGTTTTCAGCTTCTACTTTGCATTGAAATGACCTGGATGGAGGAAAAGGTACAAAAGTATGTCTGGAGTTATCGAACCAATATAACAAAACTATACAAGAATAGAATAGAACAGTAAATATAGTCGTGGAACTGAAGTGGTAACATTGCTTTGAGTGGCAGGTGTGTAAATGTTGAAACTTAAATAAAGAGTGGAAGTGGTATTGTAGGCTTTATGATCACCTCGAACACTGATGCAGGCTTTGCACAGTTTTTACATATTAGTAATGATGTTGTTAATGAGTTCCTATGATACCTTACATTTTACACTTATATTTATTGATAAAACACTCTTTCGATTATCAATCCAATGAATGGATTTGGTAAAGCTTATTATTTATGATTATTAATTTGAACTTATTTTTCATGAAAGTTGGGGAACAAAATGAAATCCGGTGATGTTCAAGATTTTTATGGAAGTGTTTCTTATGGATGTGACTAGTCCCTTTTATCATTACCACAAAAACAAACTCTGAATCGTATTGACGTTCCAGAGAATTCGGTTCTACAACAATATAAAACTTATACGCAAATGATCACTCTTAAACATAAAACTATACTTCACAGCGTGCGTCGGAAAATTCTTGAATTTCTGGAAATGGAATGAATTTATATAGCTGACCTGCATATAGTTCGAATCTCAATCCAATAGAAGGTTTCTGGGTGGTCTAGGATGATGTATAATGAATTCTCTTTTAAGTTTTGAAGCAGCTTTTCTGAGCGATAGGGGAGACATTCTTGAGACTACCTCAAATTGGTTTAGAATATGCCGCGACGTGTTGGCGCTGTCATACAAGCAAAAGATGAGACAACTAGTACTTCTAATACCAATAACCCTTACGTGAAACGAAGTCATAGTGGTGTCCTAATACTTTTAATGACACCACATAACTAGTTTAACCCTCTTTTCACGCATATATCAGTTGGGTTTTGACCTTTTTAAACCATTAGAATGTTTCATATAATTCTTTCAACTAATAAATGTGATATTTAGCCTTCCTGGTGATTGTCTCGATGAGGTGTCTCGTCATTAGCAGAACTGATCAGATCTTGAACTAGATACCGCGTCATTAGAATAAAACTGACCAGATCCTGACCTCGTCATCATAAAAAAATCGACAGTATCTTGATGACGAGATACCTCGTCATTAGCAAAATTGGTCAGATCTTGATATATGAGATATCTCTCCAAAACGAAGATATCTCTCAAAAATATCTCTCCAACCTCAAATTGGTTTAGAATATGCCGCGACGTGTTGGCGCTGTCATACAAGCAAAAGATGAGACAACTAGTACTTCTAATACCAATAACCCTTACGTGAAACTAAGTCATAGTGGTGTCCTAATACTTTTAATAACACCACGTAACTAGTTTAACCCTCTTTTCACGCATATATCAGTTGTGTTTTAACCTTTTAAAACCATTAGAATGTTTCATATAATTCTTTCAACTAATAAATGTGATATTTAGACTTCCTGGTGGTTGTCTCGATGAGGTGTCTCGTCATTAGCAGAACTGATCAGATCTTGAACTAGAATAAAACTTAGAACGTCATTAGAATAAAACTGACCAGATCTTGAACTAGAATAAAACTTAGAACGTCATTAGAATAAAACTGACCAGATCTTGAACTAGAATAAAACTTAGAACGTCATTAGAATAAAACTGACCAGATCTTGACCTCGTCATCATAAAAAAAATCGACAGTATCTTGATGACGAGATACCTCGTCATTAGCAAAATTGGCCAGCTCTTGAAATATCTCTCCAAAAGCACTTAAATTTAGTCATTATGCATGCTTTTAGGGAAAAAGCAATACACACTCTTCAGTGTCAGATTCCTTTTAAAATTTCGAAAGAAAGACAACTTTCTCGCACTTTCTTTTGACTGTTCACTTGAAAATGTAAGTTTGAAATATATATTTTTGTGTCTAAGGAAATTTCAGTTCCAATATGTTAAGGAAGTAAAAAAGTAATGAAAGGCGGTAGGGGAAGACGTTATATTTAACGAGATTAGAAAAATGCCAGACTGAATTTCCGAGATGAATTCTAGTATTAAGATAAATAAAGACTAATATTTTATAAAAATATCTCACAAAGGTTCTTTTCTGTCTACCAAAAAATATTTTTTTCTATTACTTTTTGTCTCTTCCAAACAATTATCTGAAATACCTTTTCGAGTGTTTTGCATATTTAAAGTTTAACTTATAAAGATTGAAGAGTTAAATTTAGCGATTTTAATGCTTTTATAATAATTTATTTATATGAAAATTTAGGTTTTTAAAGATTAATCAAGATGCAAAACTATATAAGCAAGTATTTTATTTTTGAAAAATATATTAAAACGATTAAGGGTGAGATTACTTTAAAAGAGTAGACTGTTCTTTCAGATTCTATGTACTTTGCTTCGGTAGATAGTTGAATTAACGTCGCACTGGAGCAACCCAACGTACTATTTGCGAGGATCCGGGATTTATACGATACCCGTGATCAATGCGAGGTCGAGATCTCGTAATTTTAAACTATGTGCAGATGACGAGGTCAGTACCTGAAATGACACACCACTCTACAAATTTCTACACCACGCCAACTCGAGGACATTTGAGGCCGCTGCAGATTTAACCTGCACCATCCCTCCCTAACATGACTATCTTTGGTTCAATCGAATTTCAAACTCGCAACCCTTCTGTTGCTAATCCTCTACTCTTCAACCGGAACCTATGATTCGATATCTATAAACTACTAAATGTCTTAGTTATTGAGAAAATGTAATGGAAATATATTTGTATAATTATTTAATTCTTGGTTCTTAAAGAATTTTCTTAATTCCTAATTCTAAGCTTTTTCGCGTAATTTAGAAAAAGGACCAGACATTCTTTAAAATTGAACACTAAAAATAATATTGAGTAAGTTTTTAAGTTTAAGAAAAGAAGTAGTAAAGAAGTTGCTTTGACTTTATGTTTAATATGCAACTTAATGCATAAATTGAAAGATAATGGTTTGTGGACCAGAACTTTTTTATTTCATTAACTTTATCATAAGATAAGTTTTTCCAATAATATGATATATTGAATAAAAATATATTCCTTTTCTGAGTAATAATTTTTATTTGAGTTAAATGCGTTAATGTTTTGATTTGAGAAATATAAGTTTTTTCACCAAGTAATTATTATTTTTATCAACTTTAAAACATACTCGAAAATATTTACTCTTAATGACTGTGTTCTCAAAATGAGCTCATAAATCCACCCACTTTTAAAGGAGATTCGAATCAACACTACATACAGATGAACTCTGTATCGCTATTTCTCAATTCAATTCCAAATACAGATAGGAACAGACTGTTTATCGAATGATTTGTAATGCATTATAACTAATTATAGGTTTACATTATTTTGTATGAAATACGTGCATTATAACTAATTACAGGTTGACATTATTCTGTATGAGGCACAGCCAGTAATCTTTGAACTTAAATATAAATTTACATGCACAAATGTGCATTTAAAGTTCGTTTTAGTTATCAAATGCATGTTGTTCTGAAAGATGATTAGAATGGGTTGGAATGTGATAAGTAGTACTGAAGTCAGAAATTTCAGATATGTGATGGTGAGATGCTACTTGATTAATACACATTTTGTACTTTATTATCATTTTGGAGAGATTTTAATAAAAAATTGTGGCTGATGGTATTCAAAGATGAAACGCTGATAGTGCCAACAGATTGAAGCCAGGGTCAGGAAGACAGCATTATCATAGCAAGAAGTACTTAGTGAGAAATCTTAAAAAGAAGTCACACTCTTTGAATGCAATAAGCTTGTTTTCTACGGTACAAGAATCGCAAGGGCTAGTATTAGTAACTTATCATTCATTCGGAGGAATGTATAACAGGAGATTCAAAATCTCCTAAGTTGGCTTCTCTCCGGCAGCTGTCCCATGCTGTATTTGATTAATTGGAAAAGATATTGACATTCTATCGGTTACCATGGTAAGTCCCACATACTTCTCATTGCTCAAGTCCTCTGATTCATTACCACACTTGGGGTGTGATTGTTTTAGCTGATCATTCTAGTCGCCAACAAGGTACTAAAATATCATGAGTAGGGTTCAATCACGCTTGTAAAAATTCATGACAATAGCCAAATTGGATATGGTGTTAACTTAGATACCTTTTATTTCTGACTTCAATGTACAGTCTGAAATTTTGAAGTGGATCAAAGATCATCTCGTCGTCTCACATGTGAAATGCACCAAGTCTAAGAACAATTCTAAGAAAACGAAGGGGAAAAGTTCAAATCACTTTGCCTATACTCTCTAAGAATAATTCTTAAGAATAAATCTAACTGTCTGCAAAGGAAACGGCACTTAATAGACTCAACCAGTCTAAAGATCACATTTTGGTCTAGAAAAGCTAAAAAGCTTATGTCTCGAAAACTTTGACTTAGTGTGTTTCACTTGTAAGCCGATACGTCTGAAGTTAAAGAGTTATAGAACCATTGTGCATATTAAACAGTGCATAGTATATGATTGTACACTGGAACAGATTTCTACGTCTTTCAGCGTGACCTAGATCATTACCAGATTTGCTGTGGTAAGATAGCAATGTAAATAATCTAGGTTAACTAGTAATTTAGATTATATATGCGTAGTTTAGAACAAAAGTTGCAAAGTTAGAATGATCTGATGATAATCCCAATCTCAACAAATATAAACTTGTTAAGATAAGGGTTGAAAATCAATCCGTACTGTAAATGAAAGTCCTTGAATGTTCTTTTAATAGAGGTGATAAATCAAGCAATGGCCGCTTGTTTCTAAATTTTGTGTAATACTTGCCTGCAGAGATGAAATAGTCAGTAAGACTAAGGATTACAAACAATGCATTGATTTCGGAAAATAAATCAAGTTTAGTAACAAACAACCTTTGCTCTTCAATTGGGACACAACCCTGCAATAAAATAATTGTCTTTCAGACACGTAGTCATGTAACGTATTTATTAACACAGTGTTTTCATGTTTTCCAAATTTCAATAAGGGATGTAGCAAATAAGTAGGAAGGTAAAAATATCAGCTGTAACACCTCCTCATATCAGATCAAAGAAGGCTGCAGAGAAGAAAGCAAACTGCTCAAAGGCATCTGTTCTCAAAGTCTGTTGATGTAATTAGGAAAGAGCTTCTAGAAAAGGCAGCAGTAGCTAACCGGAATAGATTTATGCTAATCGAATAGAACTGAGTTACCACTGCTTCAGGCTATTCATGAAGTTAAGGACAGCTACCGTAAACGTAAAGAGGATATTTCATGGACTAAATAGACATCATTCAGAATATGTAGATTGTTGATCATGGCCTACAATTGCAACAAGTCTCGAATTGGAAATCTATATACTTATTTTGTATCAATCGAATTTGTGAGGTTAAAGACGAACCAGTTGTGCCAACTATACAAAAGGCTTGAAGATAGGTAAATGTAATTGCAGAATAACTTTGTTTATTTCAAAATTCAGAAGTTAAAGCTGTTTAGAGGTTTTACATTTCACAATTTAAGAACTTACATTAATCTACTCTTCATTATATTAAGGATATCAATAACTGTAGAACCTGTAGGCCTTGATGAAGTGATTTAAGTGATTTAATCTTCGAAAGTCCCTTTTAATAAGAAAACGTACCCATAATTTATTAAATATAAATAAAGGAATCTAGACAATAGTTCTCAATAGAAGTGAAGGAATAAATAAAAAATGAATACATTTACAAACAAATAATTTAACATACTTAAAATAAAAATGATTCATGTCATAAAAGAAAACTTAAAACACGTTACAAACTCTTACTTTGCAACGTAAAAAGTAATGTACATCAATTTATGAAATGCCATTAGCATGTTTGTTTTAATTCCTGAAAAGAGTTGCTATAAAGATAATTTTCCATTTAAATGTTAATTGTATGTAAAATCTCTGGCTAACGATGGCATGAAAAAAGATGCTATTTTGTTTCAAAATGCAATCGATTTTATAAAACTCAAATGAAAATATATAAATGTATGTTACTTTCATGATGCTGACAAAAAGTAATTGTTTTAAAATATATAAATTCAAAAATTGTTTTATATTTAGCTACATTAAAAATTTAAATGATCGCCTTAGCATCTACTCATAAGTTATTATCATATACTCATCAGCATCGAAAGTTAGTAGTATAGCATCGAAAGTTAGTAGTTATGTATTCGCGTTAGAAACATTGGCAGTTGTTAAGTCGTATAAAATCCGTCGAATTTGTACTTGAGCTGTGATGAACTTAAATCTTAATATCAAGCAAAACGTTTAAACTTACATGATTACAATGTCCAAGGACATGCATTTAAATTCTTATGTTTTGGGATGAAACTAAGTGGCGTCAGTTTGAAGATTTGTAATGTTCTTTAATTTTGTGTATTTCGATATATGTAACATTTCTTTTACATATTTAAAAGATGAAATGAAAAGAAGCACTGGAGATTAATATAAATCTAAATATTATTTAAAACTAAAACACAATTTTAAAATAAAAAGTAAATACGATAATCCCTTAAACTTTCAATTTATAGTTATAATTTTTTTCCTTGGAAATTTGAATAAGTACAGTTTTGTAACTGAATGTTAAAATTTAAAATAATTCAACATTTGATGAAAGAAGATTATTATTCTTTACTGCAAAACGTATAAATATTAAAGTAAAGAATGAAAATAATAGGGAAATAATGTAAACAATTTCATACCTTTATTTCCTCAAGCTCTTCATACCTAATTTTTTATTTACATATGATATTTAATGTATTCGTATTACACCTTTATTTAAATGTGTGTATGTGCGCCCCTAAATATTTATTTAAATATATTTTCTTAAGAAAAGTATATATCTTTTTAAGTGTTCTTGCTCATAGAATAACGATAGAATAAATTGCTTTTCGAAGAAAATAAACTTGCATTCTATTCTATGCAATATGAACGAAATAAGTTTTGAATAGTATCCAGAATTCTTCACATGATAGCATTTTCACCGAAAACCCTATAACAAAACGTTGCACGCATAAAGAACACTGTTAATTACACATCTGCGTAAACAATTTTTTTCTTCAAAGATTTTCTTTCGACAAAAAGAGTTTTAAGAAAATAATGAGGTCTTCGTAGCTTAAACATCTACCTCTCAAATTAAGAAGCAGAACAGGGAAGCTTTTTTCTATACCAGTTTATTTTTATTCAGTGGCATTGTCCCTCGAGCAGAAACAAAAATCTCTACATATTCCACATTGGCAAACGGTTCATTAAAGTCAACCACAATATTCAAAATATTCTTGCATATGGAAAAAAAAAGAAATCAACGATCTGGCGCAGTCCTAATTTATTTCCTTCGTGTCAATCTGATTGTTACATTAGTTTTGAAATGAATGATGATTACACGCTTTTAATGCTCCGAACGAAAGAATTTGCTGTGATGAATGTGGGTAGTAAATCTCAATTCCAGGAACCATGGCCTACAACATGTCAGCTGATTCTTTAATGTCATTTGTAGGTTCCTATTTAAATATACATCTCTATCATTTTAGAATAAAGACATTTATCATTTGTCAATAGAGATGATTTTGAGTTTTCGAAAGTTTTAGAGAGATATGGATAGCAATGGAATAATGTAATTTTTGTGTAGCATGAACGTCTTATAATGATAATGTTTTGAGAAGTATCGTAAATTATTATTAAATGTAAATACCTTTGATGTTTTGTCTAAATGATAACTTAGATGTTAAAGAATTACTAGGTGATGACTAGAGCAACTCTTTTAACATGTTAGATGTGGACACAATAACCACCAAAATTAAAATATATTTTCAAATTTTAAACAAATGTGAATGTTTGTTTCTGTGCAGTAAACTGTCGTGAAAGTTCATTCGTATCTGTGTTACTTCCTTATCACCCTCAAAATTTGTAAACGATTACTCTTAATTTCTCCTTAAAAACATATTCATTTATAAGCAATAATTATTTACAAAACAAAAGGCAGAATAATAGTCATTTCAATTTAAAATTAATCGATTGATTTGTTCTAAAATTATAACCAAAACATAAAGCGATAATGCAACAAAATTACTTTAGTTTACAAATCACACCCCAGGCGATAGCAAAGTTATAAAGAACTCTCTGAAAACCAGCATCGTAAATATAATCTTATCTGATATTAACATCTAAGTAAAATCGATTTAGATCGGGAGTTTAAATTGCCTTTGAGAGTATGCAGCAATTGGCAAGACCTGTGAATGCGTTGTGCATAGCAAAATGAGAAATAAGTTAGGATACCCCAATAAAGGTTAAGTACGCTTTTATGGCATTATCTAAATCCCCTTATGCAAATGCTTACAAAAGTACCATTGATGTGCAACTTTGCTTTAATATCAGTGAAAAGTTTAGATCTAAACAAACAACAGGTTTCATATTATATAAAGTATCAGAATTTAAACAACGCATTATATAAATAAAGCGATTTCGAAGCGATACAATGCGATCAATTGTCGGATATCTCGTGGAACGTTATTTAAGAGAATATTGCAATTTTATACCAACTGGTAATATTAGAACTTATAACATCAAATATGACTATACTGGCACTGAAAACAAAGGACATTTCGTAAAACAAGTATTGAAATCACGATCGGTTATTGAAGGTTATAGTTGCTTAAAATTATTTTCTTCCCTTTATTTCATTGTTCATTTTTGATTCCAAAGAAAGCATCCCGTTCTTTTCCTTCTTTGCCAAGATTTTCTTGTAATTATTTATTTCCCGTGATCGCGAAGGCCTTCGTGCTTCCAAATATTTGGAATTATTCATTCTATTTTTATTCCTTAGGATATCGGAAATTTCGTCTATTCCGAAAAATCGTAAATAAACAACACTATGTTTTATACTGTATAAAATATCCACATTTAAGCAACGTGTCAACTGAGATGTTCACAAGCATATTATGTTACTTAATAACATGCTATTAAATAACATATATCCATTCTGCAATCTGCAGTCTTCCTTATAGGAATCAACCAGTTTTTATTCCTTAGGACATCGGAAATTTCGTCTATTCCGAAAAATCGTAAATAAACAACACTATGTTTTATACTGTATAAAATATCCACATAAATAAACAACACTTTGTTTTATACTGTATAAAATATCCACATTTAAGCAACGTGTCAACTGAGATGTTCACAAGCATATTATGTTACTTAATAACATGCTATTAAATAACATATATCCATTCTGCAATCTGCAGTCTTCCTTATAGGAATCAACCAGTTTTGATCTTGACAAATAGAATCCTTCGATAGATTATTTCAACTAATAAAAGTGGCTATTTAGACATTATGTGAGTTGTGTGTTAAAAGCAATACTACATTAGTAGGGAATTCCGTAACACTCATAGGATTATGAATATAATACGATTTCCCAGAGATACAATTAGATCAATTGTCAAATTTCTCATGGAACATTACTTGAGTGACTTCTGAAATAATTTTACACCAATTGTAATATTACAGAACTTGTAATATCAAGAATAACTATATTGACCCAGAAAATAAAGGACATTTTGCACAAGTATTAAAAACACGATCGGTTATCGAAGGTTGCAGTTGCTTAAATTATTTTCGTCCTTCATTCCATTGTTCAGCGTTAATCGCAAACAAAGCGTCTCGTTCTATCACATTGTGGTCGAGATCTTACGGTAATTATTTATTCCTCGGGATCGTGAAGATTTTCGTGTTTCCTCATATTTGGAATTTTTTCATTTTCTTTTTCTTTCTTAGAGCACATCGGCAACTTCGTCTTTTCCGAAAAACATTAAACGAACAACGCAATATTTATGCTGCATAAAATATCTGTATTTAAGCAACTTATCAAGTCTGATGTGTTCACACGCATATATCCGTTTTGCAATATGCAGTTATCCCTGTATGACTTCTAACGAATTTTGATCTTCTTGACCAATATAATCCTTCCAATGATTCTTTCACTAATAAAAGTGCTTATTTAGCCGTTATGAGAGTTATGGGTTAAAACAAATACTATATTACGGGAGAATTCCATGATGTTCATAAGGTAAAGTACATAACACGATATATAATTCGATTAATAGTCGAGCATCATTTGACAGACTACTGAAATTTTACATCATAGGTAATATTTCAGAACCTATAACGATCAAGAATTAGAATATTGACGCTGAAAATAAGAGAAATTTCACGAAACAAATATTAAGACCATGATCGGTTATCGAAGGTCGCAGTTGCTTAAAATTATTTTAGTCCTTTCATTCCTTTGTTCAACGTTGATCCCAAACAAAGCATCTCGTTCCATCCCATTGTGGTCGAGATCTTCCGGTAATTATTTATTCCTCGTGATCGTGAAAATCTCGTGCTTCCTCATATCTGGAATTTTTTCATTTTATTTTTCTTTCTTAGAGCATATCGGCCAACTTCATCTTTTCCGAAAAAAATTTAAACGAACAACGCAATATTTTATTTTGCATAAAATATCCGTAGTTAAGCAACTTACCAAGTTTGAGATGTTCACACTCATATACCCGTTTTGCAATCTGCAGTTATCCCTGTATGACTTCTAACCAATTTTGATCTTCTTGACCAATATAATCCTTCCAATGATTCTTTCATTAATAAAAGTGCTTATTTAGCCATTATGAGAGTTACGGGTTAAAAAAATGCATTGCTGGAAAATCCCATGATGTTCAGAAGGTTACGTAAATAACTCGATATACAATTCGATTAATAGTCGAACATAGTTTGACAGACTACTGAAATTTTACACCATAGGTAATATTTCAGAACCTATAGCAATCACAAATTAGAATATTGACGATGAAAATAAGGGACATTTCACGAAACAAATATTAAGACCATGATCAGTTATCGAAGGTCGCAGTTCCTTAAAATTATTTTCGTCTTTCATTACATTGTTCGACGTTGATCCCAAACAAAGCGTCTCGTTCTTTCCCATTGTGGTCGAGATCTTCCGGTGATTATTTATTCCTCGTGATCGCGAAGGCCTTCGTGCTTCCACATATTTGGAATTTTTTCATTCTAGTTTTATTTCCTAGCGTACAGTGGCAATTTCGTCTATACC
Source organism: Meta bourneti (assembly GCA_933210815.1). Taxonomy (NCBI): domain Eukaryota; kingdom Metazoa; phylum Arthropoda; class Arachnida; order Araneae; family Tetragnathidae; genus Meta; species Meta bourneti. Next base: position 62,065,442 of record OW119923.1, on the reverse strand, counting down.
TAAAAGCATTATACTTGACAGCTAATGCAAATTTACACCTATGCATCTCCTGGGAGATAAACCCCTTTTGTAAGCGCACCTATACTAAGGTCCGGTGTTTGCAAAGAAATTATTTTGAAACTTTGGCGTTAAATGCCTCTGAGGCTCAAAATTGAATGGGAAGTTTAATCCTTTGCATCGGTAAGAAAATGTTAAAGTACGTGCGAAAAAGGCAGAACTTAGATAGATGGGTAAATAAAGATTTTTTTTTATATAGGAAGCTCGAAGGAAAATATATTCATTGCATTTCAGAAGGGATTATCCAAGTGAAAGAATAGCATCTTATATTAAATTCCCCTTCCATAATTTAAAATATTTAATAACATATTTTCTTCTATTATGCACTTTAACACAATTTATGTAATATATTTTGAGAAATAAGTGTGCATGTATCATTATACAATACATTAACTGTAAATAATATGTATTTAAATTATTAGATTTTAAGCTTGAGTCTGATTTGGGATTCAATAATGTGAAAACCTTTTCTATAAGTACTATGTACTACATGAAATTAGTTATTATATAATGAAAATATAAGCATTATTACCATTCCGTAACTATATTAATAAATATTTAGACAATTAACTATTAAAATGTTCTATTCAGCACTTTCATTGTTATTACATTATTTGAACATTAACTATAAGACAACAAAAATTATATCTTAAATTGCTTAGGTCTGAGTATTCAGAAAATACAAAGGAACATATATATTATATAGAATAATGGAATTATAACAATTTTATGTCTAGCAAATATGTGTATTGCTATTAAAAATTAACCGAATTTAATCCGATTCTTTCACGATAAAAATTTATCAATTTTCTTAATTCTCAAACCAAGTGCAAATACATACAAGAAGGAGAAATTGTAAATTGGAAAGACATTTGCAAATCAAGCATAGAATTACTGCAAGTCTGCATATCATTTAAAGGAAAGTTATTAAATTATTTGAACGTTAATTATAAGAAAACAAAATTATATCGCAAATCGTTCAGTTCTGAGTGTTAAGTAAATAAAAATTAACAATATACAGATCACTATTATAATAATTATGCGCAACAAATATTTAAAAGGCGATTGAAAATTAAATGAGATTACATTTCATCTCCTTACGATAAGAATTCCATCAATTTACATAATACGATACAGGACAAAGTAAATTGGAAATTGGAAAGATATTTGCAAATTTGATGTATAATGACTGCATGTTTGTATAAAAGTTCAGAAAAAATTAAAATATGCAATGGTATATTAATATGAAATCAAACATCTATATAATGAAAAAGCACTTTTATCCCATAAAATTGATTTCTTTTCATCATGAAATATTTAAGGTTGAAATTATTCCTATATATATATATCTCCATATCTCTATAATTTCGGATATAATTATTATTGGTGGTGAAACTGCATGATTGAGATAGTATGGATAAGTTCAACAGTATTGGTAAAAATCATAAATATTTCCCTGAGGCCATAAATATCACGTACTATTTATGAAAAGAAACAAATTAGTCTAGACTCAAGATAGATTGTGGGAAACAAAACTACGACACTTTTTAAAGTTTTGCTGATCGCCTAAAGCAAGGAATTGCTGTTTGAAAGAATCAACCGTTTCTATAATAATTAGGATAATATCAATGCAGACGTTAAGCGTGAATTATTCCTATTGTTTTTTATTGATATACTTCTATTGTGTTATATTTGTGTCTGGTTTGAGTATGAACTTTCCTTGGTACATATATATCCTCGGTTATTGATATCTCCAAAGGAAAAACATTTAGAGCAACAACACATTTCAATACCAACCCTCAACAGATTAGTCTACTTAAATATACTCGAGGAATCTGATTTCTAGACCATTATCATTAGGAGTTTTGAAATTCAGGATAAATACTTTATCCACCATTTATTTTCCGCTGAAAGCATTTCTACTGTTGGGAATACTATTTTCTTTTCTTTTTACCAACCGTTTCAGGAATACGGTAAATATTTTTACAATTCAGGAAATCTAAAAGCAATTCTTATGCGCATAGAAATGGCGAAAATTGAAATGTTGAAATGTATTTCGGAATCATACAAATAATACTTGCAACCAAAATCGCGCTAAAATGGTTCTTAAATAAGAAGTACTTGATCCGAAACTAAAAGTATTTCAAAACATGTGTTTTGTTTTTGATGTGGAGTGTGAAATTATGATTTGTTAAATGCGCATTTTCTTCAAAAGAATTTTAGTTTTTCTTATAGATTTGGTAAGGGAAAATGCATTTTACACAACCCGAAAGCAAGGAACACCATGTTTAGGTTTATGTCGTTACTTTACCATATCGTGGAGAATTGAAATGAGCTGACCTTTTGTGATACCTGCTTTATTTTACATTACATCTTCGTGCATGAGTCCGGTGCATTGCCACCGCCATAATTTTGTCTTCTACAAACATGAAACGTAGTATAGATGAAAAAAACCGGAACAATGAATTAGGAGTCACATAATTCACTGAAAATATCCCCAAAAAATTATCTACAGTAAGGAAGACCAGGATATGTATTCAAAAGTCACTCAGTTCTATAGTCAAACATAATTTATCTGAAAAAGCTATGTGAAACCCAGGCAATTTGACCTGAGTGATAATATGGCTTATCTTTGGCATCAAAAATGGCAAATTTAGGGTGGACCTTTCTGAAATGTATAAGGTCATTCGACTCCCATCAAATGAAGAAACTGTACCATTGTACACATAGATTCGCATCAGTTGGCTTGAACTTCTCTTATTTAATCATTTTGAGAGAGTGATCGTAGATAAAAGAACTGAACTCATTTTTGATAGCAGTTTAGCTAACTTTATGCCACTTCACAATGCACGGAAACCCATTCCAAAGTGATATCTTTATTCTTTGATTTAAAAAGATCCCCGATTTCTTTAACATGATGGAAACAGTCACGTGGCTTGTGATTAACCAGCCTGATGGTTGTCTTCACGAGATATCTAGGCTCCAGCAAAAGAAACCAGACCTTGATGAACGACATATACATCATTAGGATGACGAGATATCTCTTCATTAGAAAAAAACCAACCAGATCATGATCTTGTCATCACCACAAAACAGCAGTATCTTGATGACGAGATATCTGGTCATTTCCAAAATTGGTCAGATCTTGATGGACGAGATATCTCGTCGAAATCCCTTGGAGGGTTATGAAGACAACGAAAATGACGAACGCGAAGACTTAAGTTTTTCAACAGGAACACACTTTTTAAAATTATCTGCACTGAATCAAATAATTCTGTGCAGCCATTTTCTAGTTCATAAGCAAGTGCATAATTTTATCGCAAGGCATTGCATTTCTTATATTATATTAGTTAATGTACTGTGAGCTTTAGCTATAATTATAGGGTGGAACCTTTAGTGGCGTTCAGCACCCAGAATGTAGTCTTGATTGCTCAGTCCATCAGCTCTTAAACACCCGCAACTACGCTGCTTCAAAAAACATTAACAAGAAAAGGTAACCACGTAAACAAACATTTTCGAATTAGTCTTTCTTTGGGTGAATTCCCGCAAGCAGTAAATTTTATTTAATGTTTTCAAAATCAACATATTTTCACTTTTATTTTACACGCGAGGATAATAAAATAAACAAGTTGGTAGGAGTTATTAACAAGGTGAGTGTCATTAAGCATTACGCTTAATGCTGCCTAGTCAGGACGTGCACTTTTTCGGAATGTGTGGGTTTTTATTTCGTTAAATTAAAGTAATTTTGAGTGTCCTCTGGGGAAACTAAGTTTCATCCTAAATCAAATTAAAGAGAATATTTTTCTCCTCATTCATTAGTTGATTTTCTACTAGCCTAAGGGTTTTTTAAAATTAATTTAGAAATATTTAACGGCGGAACTTAAGAGACATCTATATTAACATTACTGCTGTAATTTAATGAGGATTCAATTAGTGCTTTAATTAAAGTTGGGTTAATTTTTAGTTGATGCATTTTACGATATAATATATAACTCTTGTATCTGTTCAAAACAATTTGGGAATGATTAATGAGTTGGTGAATTTCATTTAAATAAATTTGCAATCTGAAGAATTCAATGACGTCAAGACATTTGCAATTTTGTAGAGAAATTAAATTGATTAAAGGAAACTAATTTTTGAACATTTAAAGGATTCTGTTTTCGTTCTGTAAGTCAGTTTATGACAATCATAAAGCATCTAATATCGTCTGCATGCAGAAGAAAATTATCAACAGTCAACACTTTCGAGACATTTTTTGGAGGATATTAAATTATTATTTTCATAGTTATAATCTGTTGAAAAGTTATATGACACTTTCAAAATGCTTATATAAATACTACTTTTAAAATAAATACTAAGTCTGTAACCCTTCTGGTGGTTGTCTAGACGACGTACCTATTCATTAGCAAAAACTGATCAGATCTTGATGAGCGAGATATATCGTCATTAGAAGAAATCTTACCAGATTTTGATCTCATCATCATAAAAAAATCGGCAGTATCATTATGACGAAGCATCTCGTCATTATCAAAAACTGTCAGATCTTGATGGACGAGATATCTCGTTGAAAGCATTTGAAGGGTTAAACTGTTGTCAGCAAATGAGTTTCTGCTCTAAGCCTACGATATAGGTTTTAAATAAAATCAGCAAAAATAATTTTGAAATTTTTGCTAAGGTGTTAAAGCAAGAAGTACCAAGAAAATCCAGTATATGTTTACTATTAATACATTTCAATAGAATACAAGAGCACCTTGGACCTAAATCTCGAAAACGTGCAGAATCATTTTCGAAACAAAATTGGAAATTCAATTAATCTGAGATCTATAGTGTAAACATTATAGTTCTAGAATATAAATTTGTATGCGTTTATTTTTAAGATAATTATTTAAATATTAAGCATCCTTAGCTTTTAGTTGGAGTATCATATTTATGTTCCTATTGTAATTGTTCCTGTGAGCAATTGATGCCTTGTTTAAATTGAAACGGAATGAAAAGAAGTGGACACAGAAAAAAATCAAAACACAAAAGTACATTCGTTTTCTTCAAACTCATCTAATTTATTTAAAAATAAGTTTTAATTATTTCTTTGAATACATTAATGCTTTTCATTAAAAGTTCGCACTGAAAACTGTTACATACGATCGAAGTATCTGTGTCCCTGATTTCTTTCCCACCACGTTCTGCTTCTATCGGTATTATTCTATTGGAATGTATTTGTTCCTGAAAGCAAAAGTTTAAATTCTTCGAAACACGCGCTGTCCAATTTATTTTTGCAACATGTTTCTCCTCGTATTCGAGAGACACAAAGAAATTGAACCCACGCGAAATGAAAAGAACGATGTTAATTCAAACAAAGGGTATTTTAATTAAAAATTAATTTTCCGGTGCGAGATGCAATCCATAACCACTCTCTGCAGCGGCATTTTTTCAATTCCCAAAAAGATTTGAAGCCAGCGAAGAGAAAGAGAACGAAACAAGTGCAGAAAACAAATGACACGAGAGTGAGGAAAAAAAGGCCTGCATCCGCTTAAGCAATTACAGTAGTCAAATAATTAATAAGTTAACTCATCTATTCATAAAGCTTTTAAATAGGCGGAATTTCCTCTCCAAAGGGTACATCATGAAATTGCGTAAGATATATTTAATCGTCACTCACATCAGTTAAAAGGTAGATGTGTCAGATACATCCACTGCAAGAAAGAGAGCGGGGGAAAAAGAAGAAGAAAAACAGCATGTGAACCAGATTAATTAAAAATATATCCTGCGTCACGAAAACATGTTTCAGAAATGAACACGATATCACATTGTGAAACATAGTCCCTCTCCCTCTAGCTCTCATAAGGATATTGAAGAGAAATTAATTATCAGTGTCACGTTTGTGCTGAATCTCACATGTTCTAGAAGAGTTTAATAACTTAAAAAATTTGGAAAGAATGTGAAAGGGACAAGGGTATATTAATAAAGTTTGCGAAAGTGGGTGCCCTTTCTTTTGTATAATTCAATTCCGATTCTTTGATTAAGAAATAGCGGAAATTGAAATGTATGTTAATTAAATGAATTCGATTGTATCACCAGAAATACTGTGAGTGATAGTTCGTGAAGTAATTATTTAGTTCTTATGATCACTGAATTTGGAATAATGAACAAAAACTCAATTATGAAAACTTAAACCTTTATCTCAATAAATTATACAGGTGGTATGCATAATTCATACACTTATAATCGTGTGAAGAAAACAGAACAATAGAAGGTTGATTAATAATATTATAATTAACGTTTTCTACTGGAGATAAATTCATATGGATATCTTTTGATTTTCGGATCTTTTGGAAATCAAAAATGAAAGTTTTCCAAAAGGAGACATGACTTTCCGAAATGAATTTTTATTGGACATATTTCTCTAACATTGCAAAGAGGGTTTAATTCATATTCAACATGTTTCGAGTTACCTTAATTTAGCAAATTATAAAGTCATAATGTTTAGATTATAAAATACATGTGATAAAACATGTTTAAATTAACGTTTCATAATTTTCTTACTCAACTACCTTAAAATGTGTTACTTAAAAATTTACTTTCAACTATAAGATTGCACATCACACTAAATAAGATGTTATACAAACACATAAGTAACTAAAATACAGCGTTAATAATAATAATACATCTTGTTCTGTAAAGTATTGAACTTCAGCCCAATACTTCATAAAACATGATATATTATTATCGCACTTAGTTTAAATGCCAAGATTTCATAGTCTCTCTGTTATTTTAGTAAAACTCTGCCTAGAATTCCATAGTCTAAAACTTAAAAATGATTGAAAAAAGATGTTTGTTTGGGTTTTTCATGGTCCAAGAGCTATATTATGCTATGCTGCGCCAGACACAATTCAACGTCAAAATTAAAAAAAGAAAAACAAAATTACAAAAAAGGTCTACTATTTCAGAAAAAACAAAACGTCTATTACGATCACTACCAAAATAAGCAAGTTGAAAATTAGTTCAACCATCCTTGTATTTATATTTATTACTTACTACTATTTTAGTCAAGTTTTTTTTACTTTTTACCGGAAACCGAAATAACCCGTGAAGTTATGCTTCATTTACTGCTTAAATTACAATCCTAAAACGTATCTGGTTTTACAACTTAAAATTCATTTACAGAAAGGGAAAATATATCTCCACCTCATGGTGAAAACTCCGTAAAATAAATTCCACCTACAATCCCGAAATTCTGCTGAATGACGTTTGTCTAAGTATAGAGTAAAAAGAGAAACAAAACTCCCATGTTATCAGTGACCACCAGACGTCGAGAAGAAGCTAGCGGCTATACGCTGTGGTGACATTTTGGTAGCGGGGCATGATTACACTGCGGGGACATATGCCATTTTGACCAATGCGGAATCTTTTTGCGTTCGTTGATATGTCATATAAAGATTGCGCAGACACCCGGTGGTGACATGCATTTAGTACAGAAAAAGAGCAGCGGAACTGTAATCTTTCTCACTTCCTCATTCCACGGAAGTCCTTGTTGCATTATGGAATATTCACCTGATGTCATGGAAGGTTATACATTCGTGATATTGTTGGGTTTCCCTTTGCCCTTCTTTTTTTTTGGGGGGGGGTTAAATTTAATACTCTATTACAAAATTAATTATGGGAAATTGAGTATATTTGTTTCCTGATGTATTCTTATTTATTTTCGTTCATGTCTATATTGTCAAAATATGCATTGTTGTAGTTATGTTAAATACACGTATATAGAATGTTTCAGCCATAAGAAGCAGATTTTAAAGCGACTTACACTAAGTTTGCCATTTGGTTAAGATATTTGAATATATCAATTGAAATTTGTTAAAAGTTTAGCCGAAATGAAGGAAATAACTTATTTCGTAAACTTTTAACGGATTTTCCTAAAGTATCTAAATATATATTTGATTTCTCTCTCCCTCTCTCCCATCTACTGTTTTAACATATTAATAAGGATATGTTTTGTTGAACTATTTTATATTTTTTTTAAATGAAATTTCAATTTGAAAAAAAAATTTATTTTTTCATTGAAACGTAGTTTACTTCAGCTAAATATAGATTAAATTTGATTAAACAAATGTATGCTCAACAGAACAATATTTATGCTTTAAAAATAATGCAGCGAGATATATTTTAAATATATAGTAATAGAAAAACTACTGCTCTTAAAATTCAACATAAATCCTTTTATAAATCGTGCTTAATATTTTTGCACTGTTCACTAAAAATCATTCTAAGTTATAAGAAAGAAGTAAATATTTTAGAAAATGTATATTGATGCACTTCACTCTCGATAATCTTTATTAGATAAATACAGATATTGTGTATTTTTCTAATAAATATATAATATTGTTTGATATTTTTTACTGTCAAAGAATATATTGTTTCATGTAAATAGCCTGTAAATGTAAATCGAAAATTTGGAATCTACATTAGTATTTAAATTTCAGTGTTTGTATCATACTTCAGTTTAAATAGACACTTTTATTGCTGTATAAGTGCACCTTTATAGAAACTACTGAAATATTTGCGCATAAATACCAATTTAGATTCAGACAAACAACTTTACCCTTCCACATTAAGATTCGTCACTTCCTAACTTCAATTTAAAGTCACAAAGAACTCTTTAAAAGTCGTAGGACTAATAGATCTCAATAATAAGAAGCTCCATTAGATCTCTTTCTCTTGAATCCATTGGGATTGAAATGGAAGTTAATGGCAGGTAACATTGAACATCATCTAATGAGTCTAAACTGTGAGTGAAATTAAATTTTTGTTAAGGCTGGGTTTTAAATTAAACTTCGTTAGAATGAACTTTCATGAATTTTAAGGAACTCATTATGTGTGACTGAACATGAACTGTATTTAGTCAATGTGGAATTAATACTAATTAAGATTAAGCACACTTTATATTTTTGGTTTTCATTCATCTATCAGTTTGCCTCAATTAATATAATATATGATTCTAATATCAATCTGGGGGATGCTGATATATTATAAAGGAAATTGTAATAAGGATTGGTCTTAATTACTCTAACAATCAATCGTACTTCCAAAATTGATTTGTGACTATTATTACAGAAAGGATATCACTACTTAAATTTTTGCAATGATCAGGACATAACGTTATTAGTATTAATTAAAATGCACTCAAAAAGTACAATATAAATTATGAATTAAACGTCTTGAAAAACACAAAAAATCTAATTAATTTTTGATAGCTTGAAAGCAGAATAAATTGTAAACTATTTATAGCCAAGGAAATTAACAAACACATTTTTACAATTCATCAAACAGTTGAGAGATCATTTATTCTGATAAGGAACGTCTTGCATTTATTGTACTAGCTTATAAAAGCATTCCATTATCACTATAATTCAGTTTGCTTTAAACCTAGCGGTATATTTAGTATGTAGACTGGCATCTAGAGTTAAGTGTAATCAATATCAAAATGTTGCTAATGTTTCATTCACGTAAAACGATGACTCAAAGCATCACGATGACTCAAAACTTAGAAAAAGTAAGTCAATTTTCAACAATTCAACTATTATTTGATTGTTGTAAACTTTAGGAGAATATTTAAACTCAATTTTCAAATAAATTGGTTTGTTAAGATAGTTAAAGGATGCGATATCACGTATTGCAGCCATGCAAAGCTCGAGACGATACCTTTTTTTATCACGTTCACTATGATCCATGAACAAAAAGTAAATCTTCAGGAAGAGTAGTTCAGATATCTTTAATGATCAAAACTAAGGGTTAACTATATGCAATTCATGTACCAAAATAGCACCGCAGATGCTCTATTAGATCCCTATCTGGAGAATAGCTGCTCGCATTATGAGCTGTATATATATATATATATATATATATATATATATTATGTATGCTGCGCCATCGAATAGAATATGTGAAGACGTGCAATTTCATCTATGGACAAGTACTCTGAAGTATGGCCAAGGGTAATGTTGTGGGAATGCGCACAGACTTCTCTCATTATCACAGCGTACAGATAGAGATCCTGGGTTCTATTCTGTGCACTTTCCACTTTACCACCCTTGTGTATACGCGGAGAGCGTGCTTGTAAAAACCCGCACCATCTGTCTGGTAGGTGGGTGACATATGATTGGAATCTACAGTACCACTAATTATCGATCAACATTGAATCGTTTGTTTATAGATGACCTGTTGTATATTTCTATATCTTCAAAATCTGAAAACCTTATGAAGGTTTTTCATTTTTGTGTTTTCTGAGACTATTAGGAAAAGCATGAACAATTCTTTTTGCACGTAATTACATTTAAATTTTAACCAAACTTTGTCCAAATTGTCGCATAATTCGTATATTCGTATATCTAATTTATATCTCTGAAATATGCTTTTCGCTTGAATGCTTTAAGATATGTGTGCCTATATCCGATACCTACACATACCATACTCTATAATACAACCGGATTATTAATTTATTTGACTGATGTCTTGGGTATCATTTATTCACATTATTATTATCATTGGGTTCTGTGTCCTTTCAAAAGATAATCTCGACGAAATTTTATCAGTAAACAGAATCTAGACATCAATCTGGTACGTATTTCTTTATTAAATGAGGGTTTAGTTGCTACCAGTTTGAACAAGTACTTAAGAGCTCTAGAGTGAGAGGAACTTTCGAGATGTCTAGCATACAGATCAGTCAAACAAGACCAGATTGAGCCTCTGGCATAGAATCTTTAGCGAAACTACTGTTTCTGTGATAGCGAAGGCTCAATGGACATTTTCTTGGCAGCTATCATCTTTTGAAGTCATGCATTCAAGATGCTGGTCTTGCTGAGAATTTGTTTCATGAATGATCAGCTGTGAATTGGAATGAAACGTCAATTTAAATAAAGGAATTAAAAAGAGGAAACTAAACCTAAAATTATTCAAAAGCTGAAAACAAAATTACAGCAAATATCGATTCATGTTTTTAGGTAGATTGGTATTTAATTAACGTCGCACTGGAGCAACACAACGGGCAATTGGTGGCAATCAAATCCGAAGGGAAAGAACCGAGGACAATACCACGTAATTTTGAACCAAGGTCAGATGACGAAATCACACCTGAATTTCCCCCCCACTCTCCAAACTTCCACAAAATGCCAACATGAGGACATTTGAGGCCAGGACAGATTTAACGTGCAACAGCCTCCCATGTACACGTCGATCTTTCATTGAATTCAAACTCGCAACTCTCCGGTTGCGAATTTGTTACTCTTCCAACCGGACTACCGCGGCTCTTTATATTTTTAGAAGAAACTTGTTGGAAGCTAATACAGATAAGAAAAACTGAATTTATGCCCATTTATTAAATCAAGTTCTAAACAAATGGAATTTCAATTTTGCAAATTACTTTACAAAAATTGAAAGATATTTGGCAAAAGTTAATTTTGAGATTTTCTATCCAATATGGTCCGTAGCAAAGGGTTGAGTATCAGGCAGTTCTTTCACACCACGAAAAGTGCGTATAGTAAAAGTAAAGAAGATCAAAAAGTCTCCTCAAAGGAAAATATAATTTATGGAAATATTTAATCCAAAATTCAATTTTTTCTCTTCAACCGATCAGCGTTTACAATATATTAACTTTTCCAGGCTTTCTAAATATTGAAATTTGCTTAAATATTCATATTCCTCTTCTCACAAGTATTCAAAATGCTGAATCATATTGCATCATAAAATTGTGTACTCATGTGCATCACACAACTGCACGACTTCATATACTTCATTACATGAGAAAAAGAAATCGTGGTAACTGATATTTAACTGGCACGCACTTCTGAATAATTTGTTGGGTAAAATATTCGAAGACATTATAAATATTTAATTTATTCACATGCGTGAAAACTGATAAAGATGATAATCAACTGGCTAAAAAAACATGTAATAAATAAAAAATTATTTTCCTCTCGGTATAGCATATCGTGCATAGCAATAAAAACTGCTTTTATCACTAAAAACTTGGAATGATTTTCTTCTCAATAGCATCAATCATTCTCTTGTGATAAAACGTATCACACCTGAAAATTTTACATCTGGGAAGAATATTTATTTCAGTGACGTAACAAACAAGATTCGAAGATAAAATATTCGCGAAGAAACAAGCTACGTCTGCGTGCATATTTTGAAGAAAAAAAACTGTCTCGGTTTCGACAAAATCTTGAAAAAATGTCTGTTACTACATAGCCATCTTGAATAAATCTTGGGGACAAATGTACCCGTCGGACAAGGTCGATTTTTTTATTCTTCTGTGGGCTTTTTTATAAATCCATTGCTTTTATTTTATTCTTCCAGTTCAGCAAGTAGTCTTCTTGTGTTTGTTTCTTTTTAAGGGAGCCAACAATCCCAATAATTATGTATAGACGAATTTGTTACCTAATTTTTAGAAATTATGTTAAAAAAATATTATTTACTCCTTTGAGTGGTTGAAACGTATATATTCGTTCTGTAACCTGCAGTCTTCCCTCATAACTTCTCACTAGTTTTGACTTAGACCAGTAGAATCTTTCCTAAGATTCTTTCAACGAATAAATGTCTTTATGTGTGTTGCGGGGAAAAATATTACTATACTATTCAGAAATAAGAGTTTTTTCCGAGTTTTAGAGGAAAAAAATCGAAATCGTCTCTTATAAAAGGGATTTTCAGTATAAATAAACAAACCACTAATAGACGAGGATTTTACTTTTGGTTAAACAAGGCTCTCATTAGTCGTCTATTAGTGGTTTGTAGCCAGTTACTTTAAAATATAGCCAAGTGACTTCTCTTCCGAAATTTGTTCAGAAAACATGTTATAACACAAAAACACTAGCGTCATCTACATTTAGATTTACATTTATCCCTCTCATACTAAAAATTAGGTATAAATATATCTACTCATCATCTCTGTACTCATGATCTTATAACTGTTCTCAACATTCTATATTTCTCAATATGAGGAGGTAAGCTGAAAAGAGGAAGTTATGATGACACGGTCTTGCTGAATGCCCTTTATAAGAGCAGTGTTTTCTCTTTTGATACTATGTGTAAAAACTCAACTTTTTATAAAATTATCGATTCCTTTTACACAAAGGCCCACTATATTTTACTCTGAATCATAACCTATGGCAACAGCTCATCTAAGCAGATTGTTGTCCAATTCTGGAAAGTTAGTATTTGAGTCATATGGTTCTAAACCGACTCTGTCAATTTAAGTTATATGTTAAAACTCAACATTATGCTTTCACAATCCGGGTCATCAGCACAGATTCTGGTTCTGAATTTATTATTGCTGTCGTAGTGTACCAGCTCAGGTGTTGACTTCGTCATCTGACTGCGATTCAAAAAATACGAGATGTTGTCCTCGGATCTTTCTCGTGGTTTGATTCCGGACCGTAGCAAATAGTCCGTTGTATTTCTACAATGAGATGTAAATTCAATTAGCAACCGACCAACCAACACTGCTACATCTACCCTCTACTGAAATATGCAACTTCGCAGCATGCAGAAGTATGCATTTACATACTTTCCACATACAAATCTATAAATTCATTTGTTGGGGTATGCGGGATTCTATCCAAGCTGCGATATATTCAATTTCAAGCTTTATTTTCTTGTATCTAAAAATCGTAACACTGTTTATGAATCAATTGTAACAGAAAAAATTCATATAGGATTGATTCATGTTATTAAGTTAAAACTGCCACAACTGCATATTCCAGTAGAGTTGTGACAGTTTTGTAATATAATAAGCATATATATTTCTGTATTACCACAGACTATTTAAATTCATTTCCTTAGTTATAGAGGTATTGCAACCGGGGTGCGTTATGTTTAATTCCAAGCTCGACTTTATTGTATCATAAAATGGTAATATTGTTTATAAGTCATTTGTAACATAGGCAATTTAGATATGATTGATTAATGTTGTTCTTCATTTAAATCTGCCACAACTTCCCTCTACTGGAGTATGCAGTTTCACAACATGCAGAAAGATGTATTTACAGACTTTCTACACAAAAGTTTAAATTTACTCGTTGAGGTGTGGTGGTGTAGCTAAGGTGCGATATATTTGATTTCAGGTTTGAATTTATTGTACTATAAAATCATAAAGCTATTTATGAATCAATTGTAATATAAACAATTTTGATCTGATTGTCCATATCTTTTTTCAGTTACCCGGTGTGAAAATCAGTACTTCCGAATACGGCCAACAGATCAAGAAAGTAAAGAAGGGGACGACGTAGAATTCCAATGTCATATAGGAAACAGAGGTGGCGCTGTGCAGTGGAGCAAAGATGGATTTCTCTTAGGTTTGTACTATAAATCTAATGTTCCATGCATTTATATTATGTATATGCTTGTTATGTATATGCTTGTTATATATTTATCTTTGGTTACTTTTGAACAATATCCATTATTTCAACTCCAGGTAGTAAATTTACTTTCTCTGATTAATGATGGTAGATTAAAAACGTCTAATAATCAAATAGGGACAAAACTGGAAAACAGACATAGATTGGCGTTTTAGCAACACATTTTTAAGATCTAGTGATTAATCGAACAATCTTCAAATTTATTTTACAAATATTTTGTTTACTATACCGGGATCAAAATTAGATCCGTGTTACATTATTACCCCTTAGTGTAAATGCTCAAAAAAGTCTCGGATCATAATGAATATCCATCCATTGACACCCCGAAATATACCGCATTGCGTGATCAGGACTGGTAACTCAGCTACCCGGCAGTTGTGATAATCAGGGTAAATCTTAAGCCAGGTAAAGAATATGTTAGCAGTTCAATCTGTTTCAAACACTGCAATTCTTCTCGAAATGAGAATTCAAGAGGTGAGGATATGCAAATAGAGTTGTTTAAACAAAATAGAGCGTGAAGTAAAATAAAATAATACAGATTTAGCTTTTTAATAAGTCCTTTTCATAAATCATCATGAATGCATGCTTTTTTATAGTATTGGATGCATTGTTGAGAGATTTGGCTTCAAAGAATAAAAATATCGCGTACAGCATTATTTGTCATAACTTTCTATAACGTAATCATATTAAAGGAAACCTCAAGATATGTTGCTGACAATATTTAAATCTGACTACAATAAC
Organism: Meta bourneti; assembly: GCA_933210815.1. Classification (NCBI taxonomy): domain Eukaryota; kingdom Metazoa; phylum Arthropoda; class Arachnida; order Araneae; family Tetragnathidae; genus Meta; species Meta bourneti. The sequence goes on along the minus strand of OW119923.1, from coordinate 62,050,236 downwards.
CAAGATAATTTTGAAATCGATTCCACATGGTGATCAGAATCGACCCTCTTAATAATCATTCCACGCGATTCCTTGCCGAAAACCAACCCCAAAAGTGTCCGCTTTTCAATTTGTAGGAAGTCGAATTCATGTTTTACTGGAGTAACACAACGGACTTTTGGTGAAGGTCCGCGATCAATTCCGAAGGGAAATATCTGAGGGCAACACATCATAATTTTGAACCACGTTCAGATGGCGAGGACAACTCGACTCAACAAATTGACACACCACGCCAATGTGAGGAAATTTAGACCAGAAGAGATTTACTTTGCACCAAATACCACGTACATGGTGGTCTTTGATTGGATCTAGTTTCGAACTCGCAATCTTCCGGTTGCTAATCCGTAACTCTACCAACTGGGCTACAACGGTCCACTTTATGATTGGACGCGTCATTCGGGACATGTGTGTATGCGTAAATACAACTCATAATTTAAACCTCACATATGGATTTCCATATTCACTTCGCGATTTATTTTTACGTGTGTGTCGATTTACTAACAGACAACCTCAGGAACTCGAAAAGAACAGTTTGTTTGGTGTTTTAATGCCGACAATGTAAATAACCGAGAGTAATGTCATAAAATTTTCGCCCTGAATGTCTCCGGAAGTCCACGTCCAATCAAATTTGAATGTACAATTATTTAATCGCAATCGAAACATTACAGAACGTCAACGGACAAACATAAGTTCAATATAAAAAACTTGCTTGTTCGAATGAAGCCCATTTGCGTAATTTATTTGTATTCCTTTTGTTTTACCGTCCATTGTTTTTGTTCCTAGAATACTGTTTGAACATACATTAAACATGCATGCATGAAAGTTCTTTTGCAGTTGTAATACTAACGATAATGTCGTAATAAATAAGTATGATGCATTTCAACAAATAATTGTTATCTTTGAGCTTAAAAATTTCGCTTCTATTGCATACGCAATATGCATATAAAAGCTCTGATTTTTAAAGAAGCTTGCAGCTATGAAAGATGCTTTTTATAAGTGGTTTGGCTATTTCCTTGACACAAGAACTATCGCAATAAATAACATCATTGAGGAACGAAAACAAGGATAATTTTTCTCTTTTTGAAAATACTGCAAAAAATAAATTCTAGCTTATGGTAAAATGCCAAAATTCTGTTTTCTTAGCTTAAGCTTTAATGGAACTTTTGTAATATTCATGTAAATTAGATCTTGCTGAATACGAATGTTGTTTTCGTCAATAATTCTTACCATATACCAACAACCGCTTCAGTCGTTGATTCTATTCTCAAGAAGAATTGTTTTTAGAATTAAATCTAAGAAATGTGTTCTAAACATTATTTTTTCTTACAATGATATGCATGTATCAGATTTCAATCCTGTGGGTTATTACAGCGATTTTGTGTGTTAGTTAAAACATTTTTTATACCATAAAATACTAACGAGTTAATACAGTAATACCATGATAACGTAGGTGCGCATTTTTTAGTATAATTAAGAAAACCCTATTATGTTACATACTAAAAAATACGTTTCTCAAATGACAAAATTTGGAAGTTCCTTTAGCCTGCTTCTAATTGCTTAATATTACTTCCGCTTCTAGAAAGTAAAACATTCATACATATATAACATACGGTGTTATTACATGAGTTTTCCTCCTAGTGTTTCAGTCATAGTGATGAAGACGTTTAAACTAGCAATCCAAAGGCATAGAATTCAAGTTTTCATTTTTGTACCTGTCTGAATAAGAGGTGAAAAAAACACAATCAGCAATGTCGTAGAGAAAACGATTTTTTTTTTAATTCCAACGTTAAACATTACTGGGATAAATATCTAATCGATGATTAAACTTTTCAACTTTTGCAATTTCAAAGATTGATCTTAAGATATTAAATTTTTCTGTCAGGTATTTATTATTTTGTGTAGTATTAATTAGAAACACTTATATTTAGTTTTTAATGTTGTCACTATTATATCTAACAAGTATTTCACATTATCGTTTCAAAAACCATTAATTATGTGGTCTATTCCATTTTAACAAATATTAGTCCTTTGCTGTTTTGTGCAATCTGACGATAATTACATCATGGTCAGCACTTTTCACAAAAAATGCGAGGAAAAACTGTTCAAGTTTAAGGGATCCATTCCAACTGTCAACATTTAAATAAAACTTCATTGCCCAGGAGCATTAGAAGCCTGAAAGATGAATACAAATTATAATTATGCAGTTGAGGGATTTTGATGGAGATTAATGTTTGATATGTTTATCCATTTGAAGCAAGCTGTTTTTTTTCAAAACAGGACAGTTAATTTGTTTACTAACACAAGTAAATAAACAAGTTTTAATTTGACTAATAATTCATTTTTAAACGTAATGATCATAAAATCGATTTATTCTACAGGTATATCCGAGCGATAAATTTACTCGGTAGTTAAAGTTGGAGCACATCGTAAAATTATTTTTATCATGATAATATATAACTATTTGCTACAGCGTAATGGAAGTATTTTTCAAAAGCAACTAAATCCTTTGAAGTCGATTAAGGTTTGTTTGCAATGGCTTGTGTATAAAACACACAGAATAAACATTCTTTAACATCCTTGTCGACGAAGAAAATTGTATACTACTCTGTACATTTTCTCCAAAGCTGATGTTAATATTGTTTTGATCTGAAAAGTCTATTATAGTGTTAAGATAAAAGGGAAATAATCAGTAAACTCAGTACATTATCAATGCATTTAAATACTTACGATTTAAGATAAAAAAATTTGGGTTACACACTCTTATATTATACTATTCTGTCATGAACAACTTCCGATTGCCTAATTGCTATAGTTGTGTCAGCGTTTGTCTGCCATCCAGTAGGTCCGGGTTTGAATCCCGGTTTGAAAGCGCAGTGATGTTGGTGCTTGGACACGTAGATAGTTGAATTTATGTCGCACTGGAGCAACGCAACGGGCTATTTGTAAGAGTTTGGAGTAACGGTGGCTTACTCGGCGTGTTTCTTCATAAATAGTCGTCAATAGTGTCGGAGATCAGTAATTGGGCATTGTAAATAAAATAATAAGAAAATTAATAATATACTATGCATGATTTTTATTTCCTTATTCGCCAAACATATTTATTACTGCTTTTACCACATTTAGAATTAACTTAATTTTATTTTTAAAAATTATGAACTACTTAACACATCGGCTACACGGATGTATCAAATATGGAAAAAAATTCGGCTACATAAATTTGTGCTTGTACTTCTAATCGTCAATTTACTGTATGCCAAAATTAAAATATTTTAACATTTCAGAACTTAATAAGAAATCTGACCTAAAGCTAAAATGAAAAGAAAGGAAATTCGTAAAAAATTATTGAACAAAATTGGAGGTTATATTTACATAGATTGGACATATTTAGTTGCTTAAGTCTTGTAAATGGTATGAAATTATTTTAATCTTTTTGAGAGTGTTGCATGTTGTTTAATCAATTTATTAATGTATCAATAATACTAATTCTTTTTTCTAATTTTGAACGATATTTACCTAATTAATGCGAAAGCTTTTCTACTAATTTGCGAGAAAACGTCAATTTTTCTTTGGAAGATTTCAAAATGTCATCACATCGAAGTAAGGAGTAATAGGTTTAGTTATCCACATATATTGCAACTTTTATCAAAGAAATCTCAGTTGTATTGATTCTTCCGTGGTGTTGTTTTCCAATTATTTGCGAAAGTGGGTGACTTTTGTTGGGAAGTTTTGAAAGTTTTGGAAACTTTCTCTAGATCCCAAAATTAGAATTTAAGTGATTCGCACCCTATTGTTCCGTTTCCCCTGTACTCAACGAAAGGATAAAATAATGAAACAAATTTTTCCACAATTAAATAACACATTATTCCTCAAACAATTTATTTACGTATATCTGGGTTGCAAATGTACAATAATAGAATGTTTTAATGTTGTTTTTTTAGGAGGTAGATAAACAATCCGGGAATAATTCAAATTTATCCCCTGGAAATCCTAAAATTATTTTGACATTGTTATGGTTGCATTTTTATAATAGATATATTTAATATACATCTTCTATACTATATCGAAATGTTGGGATGCAGTAGCCCTGTTGGTAGAGTCGCAGATTAATTGGTTAATTGGAGAGGTGCAAGTTCGAGACTTGATTCAACCAAAGACCGTCGTGGACGTAGGGATCTACTGTGGCCTTCATTGTTCTCGCATGGCAATTTGGAGAGTGGGATGCCAGCTCATGCCTTGACCTCGTCATCTGACCGTTGCTCAAAATTATGAGGTGTTATTCTCGGATCTCTCCTTTTGGGACTAATCCAGGATCGTCGCCCTATAAATTCGATCTATCTATGAGAGTTTTAACGGTCTGAGCCTTGGTTCAGCGTACGGCTCTGAGTTCGAATAATGGTGTAAACATGAATGTTCGTAGTGCCTCGGAATCCATTTTAATCTTCCAAGTGGTTTCGAAGAGATATTTTGTCCATCAAGGTGTGACCAGTTTTGCTAGTGACGATCTCGTCATCAAGAAATTGTCGATTTTTGTGATGATGACGAGATCAGGATCTGGTTTCTTCTAATGACGAGATATCTCATCCATAAATATCTGATCAGTTTTACTAATGTTGGGACATTTCTTCGAGACAACCACCAGGAGGGTTAATTTCACGTCCCGGGTTAATTTGCTATTGTGTAGGAACGAATGACTAAACGACAAACCAAATCAATCCAAATTATGTAAGAATTATTTATAACGTTTATATATGTATATAACACATTTTAAAATAGTAAGAATATTAATAAATTTGGAATATGTTTTGTAATGCTAGTATGATGGGATGCATTCGTTCCTTTGGCAGCATAATAATGAGCCCAAGGAATGTAATAGTATAAATATTTTTATAACCCTAAATTTTTGATGGCCATTGAATCATTTTTCATCATCAGAAAATGACAGTTTCAAAAGTTTCGAGATCCTTTAAATTTGAAGAAAACAGGAAAAAGATAATACTTATCAGGATATAAGGAGTTTTCTTTGGAAAAACGGTGTTCAATTGCATTTATCATTCCTACGAAGGAGAAACAGTTTTTCTTCGTACTGCTCGTCCATTTGTTTTCAATTTAATTTCCTCTGACGGGGAATTAGATTTTCCCCTTTAATTGGTTTTCCTACCCGTTCCCTTATTCTCTGCCTTTTATATTATATTTTATTCGATTACAAGGATTCCAACTACTTTTTTCGTCGGTTTTATTGTTTTCTGATTCTTCTGTATTCTTTTTTATTCCGAATGTTTCTTGGGTACTTTTTCTTTCAATGTTAAAGTTAAAAGTAGCATAACTTTCAATATTAATATAGGGTGAAAAGATACAATATGTGGTTTTGCTTTCTGTAAAAAGCAAGTCTTAAATAATTGAATTTATATTAAATAACTGAATTAATGTCCATGTTTAGTTATAATCACCAGTTAGTTTAACTGGTAGTAAATTAGAAAAAAAAGTTTAAGGATTATACTACCGTAGAAATTTGTAATTCACTTTCTAGAGCATATTTCCACTTTAAAATACTGGAATAAAGACAATTAGAGGAAGTTAATTAGACTGATGACCATTGTATAATTCAATAATATTTTACTTAAACAAGCTTTTTTTAATTACTAATGAGCATTTATATGAAAAAACCCTGGATGCGAGTTTTAAAGAAAAGTAAAAAAATGCAATGTATTTAATTTTAAAAATAACGGATGTAATGTAATCTGATTATAGTTTTGTAAATGTAGCTGGTTTAATTTATTAAATCTATATAGAGTATTTTTCTGAATGGAAAACTTTTCAATTTTTTTTGCGGTCTCATAAACCTGGAAATGAGAAGCAATGACAACATTGTTTCTTTATCAAACTATTGATTTTTACTTCCTACTGATTCTTAAGCTGTTAAAGGAGTTATGTTAACCACCCAAGTGATTTCAACGAGATATATCATTCATCAAGATCTGGTTAGTTTTGCTGATGAATGATTTTGCTGAAGATACCTCGTCGAGACAGCCACCAGGAGGGTTAAGAAATCACTTCATTAGTTTATATTACATAGGGTAATAGTTTATGTTCATAAAACCCAATATAAAGTTTACATGACTTAATAATTCTAAGATTATCATTGAGAAATGGCTCTAGACAAAAAAAATTCCTACTTCAACTGCGCAAATACAAGTATTTTCAATTAATATCTTCAGAGTAAAATAGACATAAGAATTGATACTAATATTAATCCCTAAAATATAATTTACCCCAGAAATAAATCACTTAATGTGCCAGAGTAATTCCCATTTTCTTCTCTTTTCTTTTTCTCGTTACTACAGCCATTTGGGGACATGGATCCACTATCAGCTTTTGAAGTTTGTAACCTCGCTAAATAAAGACAGTCCCACTCGCTCAGGTTGGGTATCCGCTATTTCAGAAATAGCTGTTGTTGGGGTCAGATAACGTCTACAAGACTCTGAATGCGCAAATTCAGGACCGTACACGTAAGATAGATGAGTTGTAGCAAATAGGTTTGGCTCAAGCTCGAAGACCAGATACGGCCTTTCGAATAGGTTTAACCTACCCGCATGCCAGATGCGACCTCCGGACAGGCTTAACCAACCCGCAAGCCATATAAGCTCTCCTCTGAATAGGTTTAACCGGCCTGTTATTCGCACACGGCCCTCCGAATAGGTTTACTCAGCCCGCAATCCAAGTAAAGAAATTTTTGATCGTACTCAGTGCTCAGATATGTCCCTCTAAACGTTTTGTCAGACCCGCAGGTCAGATAAGGCATTCTAGATTGATTTAGCCGGCCCACAGTCCATATACGGCCATTCAGAAAGGCTTACCTAATCCACGGTTCAGAGACGGCCCGTAGATAAAATGCTAATATCAGATATTCCGAAGGGATACTCATTCATAAAAAATATTTTAAATGTAGCAAAGCAGAACCTAGCATCATTTGGCAAATTACATTGAAATTTGAGGGAACAAATTTATATACTGTTTAATTCAATTTCTTTTTTCCTTCCCATCCGATATATTTCATCACAACAATTAAGATGCACGTGCGACCTCAAAAAGAACCCTTCCTTTTCTCTCCAATAAACTTTCTTAATTGGTTCCCTAATCCAATCTTCTAAATACTTAACCACCATCGGTTTAATTTTTAACTCATTCTTACCCATGGCCCTGAGAAAAAAAAGGTCAGAGCCGTTACAAACAGAACATTTCCACGTACTATGATACTTCACTATGTTCACTTGTCAGTAACTTTACTGAAGGATTTAATAAAAGGTTTTCCTGGAATTTTTTGCCTCAACATTGAACTTACGAACTCGTAATGCAGTCAACACTCCACTATACCCCAATGGAACCATTGAAACAACCGCGACACCACTCCTGCCATGCCTGTGACTTTGATATCTGTTATGACATAAGTGTACTTCTTTATTTGTCGGTAACTTATCTTTCTTGTTGTTGGTTTGGATCAGATGACTCTTGGGAATACAAGTACATTAGAAAGGATGTGGAGATCAAATATCGTAAATATATTTCGTAAAACTATTTTTTATGTACTTCGGGTATTTTATTGAATCCAATTACTTAAAAAAGATAAATGACATTTTTCGAGTATGTAATGACATTATATCATTTAATCCTTTTAGTTTATACATTATTGAGTTACATACATAAGATTAGTGTTTCTTATAGCGTGTAAACATAAATAGCATCAGTTAATTCCTATTTATTTATATCGAACTTGCATTATTACAGTGTTGTGGCGGTTGAATTGTTTGAACATTTATTTAAAATTATTCGAAAATACATTTTACTCTATCATGGAAAAATGCATATATAGAAGAAAATAATAAATGAACGGAAGATATTTTTTAAAAATCCATATTAATATTTTTATAGCTTTTACAATTTTCTTTGAACGATATACATATGCTTACTTTATCCGTCCATATTATCCATTTCACATACATTGCACTATAGTGTAAAACAAAACTGCTCAATATCATAGTAAGATGACTATTTCATAAGTCGATTTTGAAATTTTGAGTGAATTACGAAGAAAAATGAAGAAGTGTTGGTGGATCCGGGCGCCATCAGGGAGGAGCCTGACCAAGTCAACACAATATGCTGTTTTCTACGTGTGGGCGGCAGTTTTCCAAGAGTAGCCCACACACCCCTCCAAACACCATAAGTAGAGGGGCAAAACTAGAAAAGCAAAACTGGCAAAAGGTCGAATAGGTGAAGTCCAGGCAACACGGAACATTCAAAGACAACCACAACATAGTGTACAATCACACAAATCTATAGACAATACAATCTTACCCACATTGACAAACCTCAAATCCACAACAACCCGCCGCAACTCACATGAGCTCCGACGGCTTAAAAATTCCCCTTACGAGGCTATGTTTCGTTGCGCAGCTAGAGTCGGACTGTCAACAACTCCTATTCCGAAGGAAGCATTTGGTTCACTGGATGACAAGATCAATTCCAAGGTGCTTTGACTGCAATGAGTACGTCTCAACCTGATAATGAGGTGCTGGTTGAAAAAACAAGGTTAAATAATGCCATTAGTAACGTATTTATAGTTTGTTCACAAGAATGCAGTGAAAACGTAGTTTGTTCGGAATGTAATGAGCCTGTCGGACATATCATGTTTAGAAGACTATGCTTTGGAAGACAAAGTTGTACAGAACATTTTCAAATTGTGTTTTAATGAACTCAATGTTCAGAGAGAAAGAGAACACTCTAAAGAATGTTTGGAAATTCAAGCTAAGAAGAAATTAATGTCAGATAAATCTCATTCTGAAGCCATATCCCATTACCTGAACTTGACAAATGAAGAGGTGACGCCAGATCTATTTTAGCTGTTATCATGAAAATAACCGAAGAAGGATTTTTTCAATTGGGAACAAGAAAAGACCGCATAAAACAGCTATATTCCAGATCCCAGTTCAGCGTGTGTGAACAAAAACTAATTAAGATCGAAGAGCCGGATATAGAGAAATTGCTCCGGTCGGTTGCTAGAGCTCAAAGTTTAGGTACCACTCACGGATTTAAAAAATGTTCATGCAAAACGCAGTGTGTCAACAAAAAATGTATTTGTTTTAGAAATAATGTTCTATGAAATTCCAAATGCCATTTTAGTAATCCCTGTTGTAACAAATTATTTTATAGTGTCTTCGTATAAATAACATTTTGTATGCTGTATAATTCAGTTAAATTGGAGAATTAAAGCACGTATAGCTTCAAAAGAGCAATACACTTTTCAGCAATAATTATCATTTATCTTTTATAAAGATAGCATTAAAGGCATCACTATGTACTTAGCGTTGCTGTACATCTTTGTACAAGCTTTGCGGAAGACCGGATTATTTTTTCTAGAATGTCTCAGCCAATCCAAACTCCAAGTTAAATTTCTTAAGTACCTACAGCATCAGACATAGCATCAGACATACATCCAATAGCACTCAGACGTTCTATTGGATTCCCTCAAACACCGAACAACCCCCATATTGTTTGAAAAAGCCTCAAACACAATATCTTCCACGGAAGAAGCTCCTCAAAATCGGAACCGACAGAACAAGTCGGAGCCGGACTCTATTTAATCAGCATCTCTCCCTCTCTCGCTCAAGAACCGCCCACTTAACAAAGAACAAAGCCAAGAAACCATTATTTTAAATGTATAAACCCCGTTTTGTTTGAATTAACCGGAACAATACACACAATGCATTCTCGGGGCACGATGTAAGCCAATCAGAAAGCGGAGAAGCCTAAATCAAACAGAACTCAGTCTGTTGTCTCTCCGAAAAGTCAAATATTGGTCAAAACCACCAGGCGTTGTTCCTAGTTTATAGATATCGGATTGGGTAAGGCCATTGGCTGTGTCCCCTTTCCCATAGCCCTTCTCCGACTTCTGTTTGCAATGAAAACACTGGGAGGTGGTTTTCCATCCGATTGGGGCACTTGAAACATTGGCCGCAAAAGATTTACCCACGCGTAAAAAAGAGAAGAAAGAAGGTTTCGAAAGCCTCCCGAGAGAGATTAAATCTTTGGCTTCTGTTTGTGCCGATGTTGTAGGGGGCTGAAATGAAAAATCGTTGTGTGCTCGTTTTTCAGAGTGAAAAATGAAAACAACCGATGAGTAGCAAACACACATACACCGCTGATATTGTATGGAGAGGGAATTTCTCGGTTTTATTTTGAAGGAGTTAGTAATCAAAACAATTCACAGAACACTTTACTTTTCTGTGTTTGCCATTTCACATCTGCTGCAATGTCCCATTAGTTTAGGAGAAGGATGTGTAAGAATAAGCGTGTAAAACTGATGCGGTTTAGAATGAAAACAACCGATGAACAGCAAACACAAATACACCGTTGGTATTGTATGTAGAGCGAGTTTTCCAGTTTATTGTGAAGGGTCTAGTAATCAAAACAATTCACAAATTCTTCATTTTTGTGGATTTGGCTTTTCGTATCTGCCTGCAATGTCCCTCTAATTTAAAAGAAGGATCTGTAAGAATCAGCGCTTTATACTGCTGCATAGAATATAAGCTTCTTAAGTTTTGCGAAATTGCTATATTTGGATTTGTAATTTACCAGTGAAAAAGAACAGTCGACTTCACATCTGCTGCAATGTCCCATTAGTTTAGAAGGAAGATGTATAAAGTTAGCATGTGTGAAACTGATGTTGTAAAGAATTGAAGCTTTCGAAGACTGACTCAGATGATGTCATATATAAAATTATATTCGTCAGAAATGATTGTAAGAATCTATTATGAAATTATTTTTTAACTGTTTCGTTCAGAAATGTAACTTTTCGTATTCACTTTTGGACGCATAATTTTGAATTTTACAAATGGCGTACTATTAAAAGTACTAACCGTTCCAACGCCAAAGTGGTCCGAAGTTGTTAAGTAAATTGATTCATCTATATATAATTTACAATCTACATACATATAATAATAGAAAGATAATATTTAAAAATTTAAATAATTGTTTGGATGTATTTTAAGTCTAGAATAAATTGTGTTAACAACATCTTACATTATATTTCTTTATTAAATTAAAAATCACTTTTGACTATTCTGTACAATGTCGATTAAATAAGTAATACATAACATAATTTACTGTTCGTTTGCATACATGTATATACGGTTTTTTAAAGTTATGATTATAAATTAAATAAGCATTTGATACATATGTATATATCTATTACTACACAGTAATTAATTAACAGTCCATTTCTGAGCTTCGGGATATTTAATTTACTTTAAATATGCAATTTTTATTATCTTAAATTATACTGTTGTTTTTCAGAATATGTTATAAAATGACTTATCTAATTTTCGTAAAATGTATTAGTTATGTAAATGTAGGCTTAGATCAGAAACTCAGAAGCGATTGTCAGAAAAGCATTTTTATTGTTCAGCTATTTAAAAAGGACCAACTATTAGTTTATGTATCAAAAAATTAAAAAAAAAGCATCTTGATAGTTTTATTATTTATCTTTTAAACATATTACAAAAATACAATGCATTATCATCGTGAACATAGGCATTTAATATCTCCTTCAAATATCATGTCATTTAATGATTTTCTGCTCTTGGTGAATAGATATTTATAGATTGTTTTTAAACACACATTTGAAAAAGATACGTAATATGGAACAATTAATTTAAAAAGGTTACCAAAAGTAGAGCAATGAAAATTTTATTAATATAAAATAACGATTCACATGTGAATAGATAATTCATGAAACATTAAAAACTTTCAAGATATATTAAAAATATTTTTTTAAATCAGAATTACCGATTTGAGAATATGACAAATATGGAACGCCTAACGATTTTGTCAGACACAGAAATGTCTTTACATGGAACGTTAGTTCTAAGGTACAAATAAAAAAAGTAAGTTTCATGTTTGTTTTTACACTTTTAATTGCATTAAAACTTTGTCCATTACAAAGGGCTCGGAATGTGTGTGATACACCGTCGTCCCGAAAATCTCAAAACAAGTTCTTCCTTCTCAAACCCAAACCCCTTTATCAATATCAATGCTATTGCAATATTCAAATAGGCTTCTTCCTAAAATCTCACATGTGATGTAGGTTTCCTACCTAATGGTGTATTTACTGATGTCGGTTTTTCAATTTTCCATCTGATCTTAGCCAGGGCACCTTCAAATATAATAGGTCATCTCATAATTTTTTTCAGAATTTTCCTCTATGTGCAAACACTAATTATACAATGGCACCAAAAGCTTTTTGCATTTAAATATCATGCCTGGGGAATAAAAAGAGAATTTACAGCAATAGTTAAGCATATTTATTTGTCTAACCTAAAAAGTTAAATGTTAATAACATTTCGTAACATTGCTAGGCAGACAACTTCGAAAACACTAGGTGTAAAAATGAGAGTATACAAATTTATTTTAACTTTAAATTAATTAAAATTTTTAATTTAACGTGTTCGAAAACACGAAAATTCCTTTTCATAATATCAAAATATATTTTAAAACATGGAAAAATACACGCATTATGGAAGATACTCAATAGTGCGTGCATTTGAAGTGTTTCATATATCATACATATGTGCTTCCAGGGAAAGATACGTATATTTTAAGAAAAATCAATTTAACAGAAAACTGATGTTGAAAATAAAAAAAAGTGTATTTTATTATAAATAATTCGATAAAAATAGTTTTGAACTTATTTTCTCCTTCACAAAATTGGCTTTTTATTCATAGGGCATTTTTAATATAAGGGCACCATTGGAATAATTTTGAAATAAATCATTTGTTATTGATTTGTTTTGCTTATTCAACTTATTATAATTTATGCAATATGACACTTGTCAAATCATCGCCTCTGACTGATCGGCAAAATACGGGATCTTTCGACCAACTGATTTCTTCGCCTCTTCATTTCGACTACAGTTGTTATGTAAACAAACAGAATAGTCATTATTGGGAATCAGAAAATTGAAAGGTAATTCATGAACGATCTCTTCATCCCCACAGAGCAGGTATTTAGTGTAAAATTTAGAGTGGATTCATTATTGGATCACTTCTTTTCGAGGAACCTAATAAAAATGTGGTTACTGTCAATTGTGAATGATGTTGCGTGATGTTGAAAATCTTTTCAGTCTGAAATTGATGGACAGACGGTTTACAGAAAATAGCTCGTGTAACCATGCAAATTTTAAGACTCATTTCCTGGTCGAATAATGGCAAAATCTGGTAATGCCGATTGAACCCCTCGTTCCCTTCATTTGACCGCTTTGAATACTTGTATAGGGCTACTTAATGGAACAACTCTACGCTAACAAACTGGTAATTATTCAACATCTTGAGAAAAAGAGTCGAACAAAATATCAAACCAATCATTCTGGAAATTCGCTCAAACGTAATGAAAAGTGAAGTTGAAAGACCCCATACTTGCAGTACGGCCAAACGTTGCCATTTGGCATATGCAATATCCCAGAAAGGATTCGACTAAACGATGGGTAGAAACAAAAAAAATGTCTAAAAGTTATTCCCCTACAAAATAGTGCCTATTGCTTCAAAGAACTTAAAATTCGCTTAAATACTAATAAAAGATGTGAGATGTTTACTCACCCTTCTTGAAACTTTACCTATTTTCTATTGCTGGGCAAAAAAGGATAGAATTCTATGATGCCTTTGTTTTATCCATGTGCTTCTAGTTCATTCTTCGTTCGCTGAAACTTATATATTCATTCACACAATGAAGATCAACCAAAATGAAAACACATCCTATAAATTTTGCTAATCTTTAATTGCGCTGATATATATTAACATTATCTTTACATTTTTTAACTGAAAAAGAACAGCACATTCTCTCCAGCTTAATACGAGCGTTGTACATTAGAATATTTTGTTCTATCTGTTTTTCCTCCATGCGCATGCGCGGCCAGTCGGCAGAAACGATAGCAGGCTCGCATTCGCGACATCCTTCTATCCCTGAGCATCAGGTTCATGAAACTCGGGAATCAATGCATACGTTGGGCAGGTCTTACAGGTCGTCCAAACTTTGATATTCGAATTCTGTGTTTATCTGGTTTGAACTTCCAACTGATGTTTTTCTCTTGATGGTTTTGAGTTCGCAGTAGATGCATGGCAATATGCCATCTTGCTGGTATCACAGAACACATGAATGGATACATATGTACCAGGTGAAAAATCGTTCAAGAAACATCTAGGTATTTCTAAATTGTTTAGATTGTCCAATTGCACCTTCCATTGGCTAAACGTATTAGCTATTTGAAGAGGTAATTCTGTATCCCACGACACTCCAAACTTCCAGCATTCCTGCAGCATATGTGCTGGACAGGTAAATCCAATTGGATCAAAAATGCGTTGAACTGAAGAGAGAATCTTTCTTTTCGTTACTGGTTTTGCAGTATCCCCAGAGAAATCATTACAATTGACGGACAAGGTAACAACATCATGTCTCCAATTCAATCCCAAGATTGGAACTTTTCTATCTTCTAAGACTATCTTCTGCTATGTGCTCCCACCCTCTAAGGTTGAATTTTGTGGAGATTGGAAGAATTTCAGACTCCGATATGAATTTCTCGAGTTCCTCTTTGCTACTTACACTGGAAACACAATTATCAACATAAAATGAGTTCATGAGCTTCTGAGCTGTTTTTTTGTAAATGGGCTGAGGCAGTTTTCAAATAATATTATAATATTGCACCCAGCAAAAAAGGGCTAGATGAAATTCCAAGAACAACCCGTTTGTGCTGAAATATCTGGGGATCTTCTTTCTTGCCGTTCTCCCACCATAAAACTTCAGAAATTGTCTGTCATGTTCTTGAAGTTTGATCTGCAAAAAGGCTTTCTCAATATTGGCAATTACTCCAAGTTCAAATCTATTTATGATGGATGGTATGAGCTCCACAACATTCGGTCCTCTTTCGAGACAATCATTTATGGATGGAGAATTGCTTTCTCTCGCTGAACAGTCAAAAACACGTCTCACTTTCGTTGTAGAATTTTCTTCATAAACTGGGTGATGGGGTAAACAATATTCATTATTTTCTTTCCTCTCAGAATGTATTTCTTCTATAATATCCTCATCTAACCAGTTATGGAATACTGCCTCATAGGCCTTCAGTATTTTAACTTTTCCTAAGGATTTGACACAATTCTTCAGCTTTTTTTCGTCTATGTTCCTGCATTCAACAAAGGAGGATCTCGGATACATGGACGACTCACAGTGTATCTTCCTTCTTCATCTCTGGAAATGTTCTGCAGGAAATGAATTTTGGCAGATTCTTCAAGCTCTTTCCTGGTTTTCGTTTCCCCTAGTTCTCGATTAGTTGAAAGTTTCGTATGATTTTCAATACAAGGTAGAGAGATAATATACCTTCCATCTGAATCTCTATCTACCGTGTTGTTAAATAAATCTAAAGCCTCTTGGTTCAAATCTTCAGCTTTTTTTCTCTCGATGGGATCTCTTATTCCAAGTATGTCTAGTTCCCAAAGGTCTTTCCATTTTCACTTTTAACATGTAATGAAATGGCCAGTAAAGAAGTGTTGCCAGTTCCCCTTGACTATGGAACCTCCCCCATCAAAGTCCACTCTAATTGGGTCTCAGTTGCAGCAAGGCCACTTGATATAAGCTTTCCAATAATATCTGCCCCAATTAGCAAGTGGATTTCATTGTTCCTTGTTAATCTTTTAGTACTAATATCTAAAAACTCTATTCCATAGCGTTTTACTTCTCTAATCCAGGGACCATCTATCATTTTTGGGATCTCTGCGCATATTTTTTCATGGTCAAACACTTCAAAGCTACATCAGAAAGGTTTTGAAATATTGCTTAAAAATATTTTGTACCGCTCATGGGTTCTAGTTTCTTCCGACACCCCGAAAAGACTGATTCATTTTTTGTTGTCCCAAAGACTGATAACCAATATCCTGAAATATCTTCTTTAAAAGGTACGAATGCTGACTTTCAGAATGAAATAAACAAACTTAAAGGATCTCTTTATCATTATTTTTTAAGATTACCATTAAAGTCTGCATTAATGCATCTTTCTTAGAAATTTTGTTAGCTAAGGCTTGGGTTTTATCACTCCCTTTCTGCTTGGAGACATCTTCGTGATGTTTAGTTTTGTTGACATATTCTGGGCACATAGTAGAGAAATGTCCTTTTTTGACACTCTGGACATCTTACATAACATTTACAGTCTCGGGCAAGATGTCTAGGTTTTAAGCAAGTAAAACAACAACCTCGTTCATTTAGATATTCCTTTTTCTCTTTCATAGACTTATTCTTAAATGTGTTACACTCCTGCAAAGAATGGGTTTCATCACTGCATAACACATATTTATTAACCCTCCTACTGGTATCATTTAATAATCCTGACGCAGTGGGCACATTTTTATTAGGTGTAGAAGAGCGATAGCCAAAATTTCTATTCTGTCTGGCAGGCAACTCAAAATCTTTCCTTTTAGCGTCATACGAAGTGGTGAGGAAAAAATCCTTTATCATTTGAAAGATGGTTTTAAACCAAAAGTTGGGTTTTCTCACATGACTAATTCTAATTTTACAATAGCCATCATTTCAGAAACTTTCCAAATATCTTCAGATCCACATTTTTTAGCAATCTCAATTATAATGTCTGGAGGCAATAATTTGATGAGACTAGGGAATAATAATGTTTAATAATTTTCAGAGTACAAACCGAGCGATTCAAGGTTACGCACCTGTGTCAGACATGTTTCATAATTTTCGTAGTGAGTGAATATTGGTAATTCTTTTCACTGGGGTTAAAGATAAAAGTTTATTTAAATGTGAATTAATCACTAATGTTTTCTTTCCGAAACCTTCTTTTAAAGTATCCAGAGTAACTTGATAATTGTCATTGGTTAAATATAAACCTTCAATTGCATGGGCTGCTGCTCCGGTTAAATACGATTTTAGGTAGTTAAATTTATCAACAATAGCAATATCTCTATTTTTATGGATAATCGACTCAAATTGATCGAAAAATCGTTGCCAATCACCAGGATCATTGCTAAATTTCTCAATAGTCAAAGTGGGTAATTTAATAATAAAACTTTCTGGCATTCTTCTAACAGACATAATATTTGTACATTAAGCCACCTTATTCGGATCAGTAATAGTAGATTTCAAACGTATTTTTAAATTCTCAATTTTTCTTTTTATGTCCTTAACATTCACAATTACTTCTATTTCACTGTTTACTTTACTAAGTTCAACCACTTTAAAAGAAAGTTGCTCTAATAACAGATGCAATTCATCCTCAACAACATTTTCAGACAATTTCTCTTCAATTTTATTGATTAATTTTGTAGTAATTTGACGTATAACAGAACGTTTCGATTTCGCAAATTTCATGTCGACCAGTTCTCTTTTTGTATAATTATATACTGGTCGTTTAAAATTGCAAATCTTTCAATTTTATAATAAATCAATAATTCTAATAATGAAGAATTGCTGTTCATACAAATTGCTGTTCATACAAAAGAGTTCATACAAATAAACAAAAGGCATCAATATCATTCAAATATATTCACTTTCGTTTTTGCCCGAGTCCCTGTTCCAGGGCTATAAAATATTGCTTCAAAGAGGTTAAAATTCGTACTAATACTAATAAAAGTATAGTATTAATACTAATACTAATAAAAGATGCGAGGTATTTATTCACCCTTTTTCTTGAATCTTCACCCTCTTTTCTAGGGCTGGGCAAAAAAGGATAGAATTCTATGTCTTTATTTTATCCATGCTACAAATTCATTCTTCTATCGCTGAAATTTAAATATTCATTGACACAATGAAGCTCAACCATAATGAAAGCACATCCTATAAATTTCGCTAATTTTTATTTGCGCTGATACATTTTTCCTCCGTGCGCATGTGTGGCCAGTCCGCAGAAGCGATAGCAGGCTCGCATTCGCGACATTGCCCTTACACAAAAAAAACACCCCAAAATACTTTTTACCACGAAATACAAAAATGTTTCTATTTAGAAAAATAATTCTTGACTTACGCTCTAAACAGAATGTATAGGGCTTCTAAACCAGAAGCATTTTGTTCAGTTCCGATACATTTTTATAATTACTTTTCGAGATACTTGGGTGTTCCATATTACATCTTATCCTATCCTATTCGTCTCATACCCCATTTATTTTACTCCTAGAAGTGATAAGACCAGAAAATGTGAATATAGTATAAATACTTATATATTATGTATTGAATCACATTAACAATCTGAAGTAGTATATTGATAATATTCAGATTTTTGAGTATACATAAAAATAAATTAAATTCATCTCATTAACTATAGATTACTTGTATAAGGATAATAAAAGGAATTTATGGGTAATATTATAGATAATAATGCTAAAATCGCAAATATGCGCTAAAATAAAGGTGTGTGATATAACATAGATATGCGAAATGAGTAAATGAATATTGCTTTTGGATTTTATATTCCACTTTCCTTTTTGAAACTTTGTTTTAAAAATTCCTCTTTTCAAATGCAAAAAGTAATTTAATCAGTTAGAAAAACATAATGCGTCTGAGAAAATCATATTCACTTTGACGAACTCTAATATATTCTGATGCATAGGAAATGTTTTATTTAAATGATTCGAAGATCTTGCCTCCAAATATTGAATGTTTGATACAATGATTTTTACTAGAGTACTGCTTCAATCTTAAAATCTACTTAGCTCCTTAAAATGTACTACCTTCCATTTCATCACAAAAATGTTTTGTCAAATTACCGAAATGGTATCAAAATTTTTCACATATAAAAATATTATCTTCCCTACATTATACGTATATACCCTATATGTAATATAAAATTTATAGAAATAAACTGAATAATATTGATTATTAATAAAATAATAATTAAAGAGTAAATCGGAAACCTAGATGAAAGATTAGAAAACTTCGGTTTATTGTATAACATATTAATACAAGTCTGCATTATATTCAAGTTATATTACTAGATTTAACTAATTAGTACTCCTAATATGTTAGTATTAACATGAAATTTCAATTACTCTACGAAAATAACTTCATCCGGATTATTTACTGGATAAAATTACTTTCATGAACAAAATTTCAAAGTAAAACAAAAATAAATAAAAATTACCCCAAAGTATGTATCCATTAAAAATCCTGTAAAGTAGCATTGAAAAGACATCTTGGGGGAGACAAATTTGACCATTTCAACATTCAGGAGACAATTTAGGCATGAAACTACGTTTACGATTCAACTCTAAAACATTAAAAATCCTGCAATATAAAATTGAAAGCCTATGAAGGAAAAAGGTGAAAGGACCAAAATATCAGAAATTAATTCTTTTGGAACTACACATATGAATGCATATCCTATCATAATAATCATATGCTAGAAATGTACTTAAAGTCATGCTACATATAGTATTAAACATTTCAGTGCATGAAAGAAATTTTATTTTGTTTATAAAAATGCCTACAGGTGTCAATCCTAAAATCCCGAATAGCAAGGGAATCCTCTAAATTCGCTTGTACTGAAGAAATTTGTTTGGCACTTTCGGCACTCTTCCATAATTGGTCCCCCATTGCTTTCCTCGTGCAAAAATCCTAGAATTCTTTTTGGTATCATTCGCTGCTTGTTTAGAAATTCTGCGGATGGTATTTTCATTTGCGAAATATTGTTCAGAAACCGAATTTCAGCATAAAAATCCCATATTTCTGCAGGGTTTGAAGTTGGCAATATTGGAAATTCAATGTTCCGTTTCATTTATTCCTCTTTTACATAAAGACTGTTTCCTAGATGATTCTATAGACGGGCACATTGCCGCAGGTTGTTACGATGCCTCCGACTTGACAGTTCTTTTGATGTGCTGTCCTTTATTACTACATAGAAGATGTTCTCCCTGGAGTTTTGACGTATTGACATCTGACGATCTGCAATGAAAAATCAGATGCTTTGAGATATTTGTAAGTCTGGGAGACGTTTTGGGGTTTTCGATGTCAAATCTTGAAGTAGCTCGTGACATAGTGACATATCTACTCAAGGCAGTTTTTGATACTTTATCTTTGAATTTCTCAAAAAAAGTATCTATTTCTTAACCCTCCTGGTGGTTATCTTGACAAGGTGCTTCATTATCAAAACTGACCAGATCTTGGTGAACCTTGCCACTAGAAGAAAACTGACTAAATCTTGATCTCGCCATCATCAAAAAATCATCAATATCTTGAAGACGAAATATATCATCGCTAACAAAATTGATCGTATCTTAATGGATGAGATTTCTCATCGTTATCAAATTTCCTTATGTCTTGATAGACGAGATATCTTGTTGTAGCCACTTGAAGGGTTAAAAATAAAAAATATATATAATTTAGGTGATATGAATCATGATACTTGTGGATTCGGTATTAGTTTGCTCTTTGGTTGGTTTGAGGTTTTATAGCGCCAGGGCCATATTTGGCCAAGCTGCGCCAAACACAAGACAATAACGAGGTAGGAAAAATAAAAGAATAGAAGGATAGGCCAGGTTAAAACGGAAGAAAGGACAGAGATCACTCAGGTACCTAGGTGTTGTGATGCCAGTACCCACCTAAAGAAGATGTGTACGGGCAGCCTCTGAGAGTTTTTTGGTTATACGGTCATTTATTTCTTACTGCTATAGTAGTCCCAGCGGTCTTCTACCACCCAATATGTCCAGGGTCTAAATCTCAGTTTATCAGAGAATGAGCTTTTACATTGTCTCTTTTAGGAGTAGCAGCGACTCACCTATTGGGGGCTTATACACAAGTAGCCGTCAGTTTACCTCTCGTTGTAACTAAAATCGAAAGTGATTTTGCAGAAGAAAAAAACAGTAGGACTAATTAGGCGAACACTTACAGCTTGACTATGATATCTAAGCCGAGATACGAATCTAGAGGCTGTTTAACTGAGGGTCAAAGCTCAAACCACTCCGCTACCAAGACGAATTCTATAGATTTTTATATGATTCAGCATTCTCCCTGACTGCTGAATTAAGGTTCATTTAATTTAATCCAACTAATCATGTAAACTAGCTTCGAAAATTACTTTTTATTTGATGAAACCATTAAAACGCTGAGACAGCGATGTTCCTTTACAAAATGAAACTGCATATATAGAAGCAGATTAAGAGCCGTTTTCAATTGCATTATTCCGGAAAAAATATAAAAACAACGTTCGTTACCATACCTGCCAACTCCGAAAAAATCGGATGATCTTTAGCAAATTGTTTTGACAACTCACTAACCTAATTTCAACATCGTTATTCACAGGACGTGGCGCCAAATGCCAAATTTGGCGTTATTTGCAAATTTTCCATACTTAAAAGAAAAATCTGGAATACATTTTTCTGTCCGAAAGAATAGAAAAAGAATGGTTACCTGGAAACTTCCGGAAAATCCGGAAGAATTGGCGGGTATGCGTTACTAATCTAACGAAATAATTTTATTTTACACTTGAGGTATAAAAAATTATTTTCTATTATTTATTATTTTTGTCAGCATATATCTACTGAACCAAATAAATCTGTTCCGAGGAGCCGTAGCTTAGAGAACACCTGTTCCAGACTTATAATAATGTCTTTAACGAGTTCGTGGATGGAGAATGCTGTTTAACGCATGTGGCATCGCAGACGTCATTTAAAGACAAACTGCTCCAGCAAAAGTCTCTCTACGAGTATCGTATAAAGGACATTTTGCAGGCGCTTTTAAAGTACCCGTTAATCCATACCGATGGCCTTAACGAAGTCATTACTCAGCAGTCTCTGGTGGAAAATGTGTACTCCGATTAGCGGAGGAAAATGTAAGTTGTTATTAGTCAAAGCCATAAATCGGGTAAAGCAATTAAGTTTAAACCCCTGTGAGTATTAAGATACACATAAATAGGGATGCCTTAAACAGTATATTTCTCAAAAAGCTTCTGTGTAAATTCACTAAGATGTAAGTTTGAAACAATATTTCTTCTGTACAGCTTGTTTTACCCATTTTAAGAAATTGTCATTTTTTTTATTTAAGAAGTTTATAGAATTTTTCAAATGAAAATGATGTACCAGCTTTTTTCTGATTAACATCCTACTTTTAGTATACTACTGATCTACTAGGCATGTGAGTTCTCCGGGAATATAATTATTAATTTAGAAAATACTTTCGAAATAACTACATTGTAATGACGTTTTTATACTTTTATTTACTGATCGGAAAAATTGGAAGCTTATTAATAAGTTTTTACTGTACTTATTAAGTTAAATTTGAAGCGTTTGGTCAAAACACTGTCTATGTTACGTATCACTAATTTTACAGGAGCAAAATTCTCAATAACATGTCTAGTGTCAGTAACTGCCACATGGACCCTTATTATTTCCACTGTTTTGTAAATTTGGCTCAGCAATTTAAGGAGGTTGACGCCATACAGAGAAAGCTTCATCATTCTCCCTCCTTCCACGATAGTGAAATATATCTTAATGTAAAGAAAATATTTAGAGGTCCAAGCCACAACAAAAGCGAGATTCTGTGATTTCTTCCCTGTGAACAATAATCCGTTGTATTGTTCCAGTGCGACTAAATTCAACTACAAACTTCCCTGTTAACAAATACGAGTAACGCAGTGAAAGGATGTCTCCATATAGACCATTCTTCTACATCCGAGAACGCGATTTCATGACATTCGATGCTGAGCCATAACATCATCTAGTGGTTTACTTGGGAATTAATGTTAGAAGTCGATGCCTTATACTACATAGACCATTATTCCATCGGAATCTCATTTTTAAAAAATGTGTTCACTCGCTTGTTTGGGAATGGATAGTAGAAATCGATGCCTAATACTACATATACCATTATTCTATTAGATCCTCATCTTTGACAAATTTACTCATGTTTCCTTGGGAATTACTTGTAGAAATCGATGCCTAATAAAACACAGGCCATTAGTCCATCGGAATCTCACTTTTGAAAACTTTCACACAGGTTTTCCTGGGAATTAACAGTAAAAATATGTGTCCAATACTACATAGACCATTATTCCATTGGAATCTCATTTTAAAAATGCACGTAGGTTTCCTTGGTAATTAATTATAAAAATTGATATCTAATTATACTACATAGACCATAATTTGATTAACATCTTATCTAAAAATTATACATAAACCAATATTCAGCCCAACATTTCATTTCTAAAATTCATACTTTAACATAATTTAATCATCTAACATAATCAACAATTTTTTTTATACTAGGACGCATTGCAACCAGGCACGGTAGTCTAATAAAAACTGCTTAGCAATCTCTGGGGGTTGAAAAGCGGGAGAGCAGGGGGCGAGCACTCTAGTGAAAATAAAAGTATATTAACCATACCATTCTAACAACTAAAACGATTCCAAAACTTTTCTTCGTTTGGATAAAGTGATGAATTTTCTGGCATCTGTTTAGGGTATGAACTTTATAGATCTTAGTACGGAAAAGTGAAGTATTGGGATGGATTTCGAAATTCGATTTTGTAGGAACAAACTCGAAAAAACAAATTTAAAGAACGAAGTGCGGATCAAAGGGGAGTTCGGAAATATTTATTTACCCCTGGGAGAGAATATTTACTTCTAAGTTTCATCTGCAAGAATGTTTTTCTAGTAAGTCTATAAACTAAGGAAATCGAGCAGTGGATACGTGTGCTGTTGAAAGTACTTTGCAACATTATATGAATTGCGCTTCCAAAATTTATCTTTGGATAGTTTTTCCATGTTCTTTCTTTCCAATTGATATTTCAAATTACTTAACTGAAAGTCATCATTGTGGAATCAATGTTGCTCAGTTTTCTTATATCTCAGGATACTGGGAAAGATGACTTTTGAGCTGTACATTACCAAATATGATTTCATTTGTGAACTTAGCCATCACTACAAAAATTAACTTCCACTACAATAGTGAATATGGCAGTGTAACCCAACTCCCCGATAAAGTACTTTTTGGTAGACAAATTTAAAATATTTTGCTGAAATGGTGATTAGTAGACGTGATACACACACGTGAGGATAATAAACACACGCACTCTCAATAACTTAGGATTGGAGAACTGAAATGAGCTGGACGATTATTGCTTCAAAGGATTTATTTAGTTTTAAAATGTTTCAATTCAAACTACTGCGAAATATTCTTCATATCTGTGAATAGATCTTGTCGAGACCTTTACGATAACACTACCCTCATTCGAGTTGCGCTCACGGTTGCCGAAATGGATTGAGTCAAACGTCGTGGTATACCTAAAACGGTGGTGGTAACGCCAAAAATCTTGCATAATTTTTCCCTTCCACAGGAAAGGTGATGAGAGTTGCGCTAACGATGCATTGGGCAGTTTACGAATTGGGCTAATTGCTGTTTGCGAATATATTAAAACCATTACTGTTCGGCACGTATTTGTAGCTATCTAACGAATTCAATTAGAACCTATTTCTGTCACTGGAAGTCGGCCGTACGTCGCCCCATACTATGCATGGAGTTAGATATCCTTCATAACAGTAATTTCCCTAAGTTAGATTTAATGCTCATCGAATAAATATACATATTTGTGAATAGATCTTGTAGAGACCTTTACGATAACACTACCCTCATTCGAGTTGCGCTCACGGTTGCCGAAATGGATTGAGTCAAACGTCGTGGTATACCTAAAACGGTGGTGGTAACGCCAAAAATATTGCATAATTTTTCCCTTCCACGGGAAAGGTGATGAGAGTTGCGCTAACGATGCATTGGGCAGTTTACGAATTGGGCTAATTGCTGTTTACGAATATGTTAAAACCATTACTGTTCGGCACGTATTTCTAGCTATCTAACATATTCAATTAGAACCTATTTCTGTCACTGGAAGTCGGCCGTACGTCGCCCCATACTATGCATGGAGTTAGATATCCTTCATAAAAGTAATTTCCCCAAGTTGGAGTTAATGCTCATCGAATAAAGGATAACATAGATGAACAGATAAAACCTTAATCAAATTGATAGTAAAAATAAAAAGCATTCAAAACAGCGACTAATAAGGATTAAAAACTTTGAAAAGATTGTCGATGGTCATTGTGGTGGAGCAAGAAGCCCACCGCCATCAGGACTGAAGTAAGTCACAAGAGATAAAGCGAGTTTAAATGTGTTGTTCTAGAACAGTGCCAAGTCTTTCCATGCCGAGTGCAGAGGTGAGGAAGTATTTGAGACATTTACGAGTTTGCTCATTTTAGCTGACCTCATATGAATAAAGAATAGATGAAAATAATATCTACACAACTTCGTTTTGATAAGAAGGCATGAAAGAATTTGAATGAAAGGAATTCAGGGAACAGAAACGAGTTAGAAGTTCCCCGATTTCACATTAATCAGAACGTTTCAAGGCTCTAGGAGATAGATTTTTTCCTCCTTGATTAAATCAAGAACGGAATCGATGAGTCATTCTAAATCCAATGTCTTCTTGATTCTCTCTGTTTTAATATTAATCTGATTAATAACTCCTAATATTGTAACAGCTGGCTACACACAAATCTAACTCAAGGTAATTAAACTCCATCTCTTACATTCGAGTCGAACGGAAGTGAAGAGGGAAAAGATTAATTAAATTTTATGCCACGAGGAATACCTAAAAAATGAGTTGCGTAATTAGGGGTCTTTATGTCGGAGTTTATTATGTAAAACTGGCACTACTTGAAGTGTAAGGGATTCAAATTATTTTAAAAGAATCGTATTTGTGTAAAAATGTTTCAAAATGTAATAACATATGGTGCATGATTCCTAGAGGTAATAACCTCTTCGATATTGATATTTTCATTCTGGGACCATCGTCTTTATTTCAGTTTAATTTTGTTTTCGTTTTATCTCGATGTTATGAAGAATTCCAAGAAATGCATACTTTATAATACATAATTAAGAGACCTCTAAAGTAAGGAAAATGATGCGGTTTAAATTTCTTATCAAATCGTGCACATGCAATGTAGAGTATTACTAAATTAGATGACAATCATTTATTTTGTTTTTAAAAATATATTTTTGAAAGAGCGAATTGAATAAACGAAAGTACCCTATTGTTGTATTTAAAATTCAGGGAAAACTCATTACCAGTTCACAAATTCCTAGAATTTAATTTAATTTTAACTACAATGTAGAAACATGCCACACTCAACTTTTCAAGATACGAGGCGAAATCATAATTTGTATAAATAGAGCTGATTAATATATTTTTTACTGAATTCAATCTTTAAAAACTGACTCCAGACCCCCTATCCTTTCACCATTCTTTCAATTTCAAGTAAACGATTACGTTTCTCAAATAAATTTACTGAAATATTACATCACAAATATGTTTTTCAAACGTTATGCTAAACGGGTCTAGTACATTTTTATTATTTGTGTCAATTAAACCTCAAACTCATCGCTCCTAATCTTAATTTGTAAATACTGTTTTTGCATTTTCTCTAAAAGAATTATAACAGTTATAAATTATCTTAATCGTTTATTGTATCCCCTTCTAATTGTTGTTTATTGTTTTTTTCAATTACAGCAACATTTACATAAGCATAAATTCGTAACTCGATGTTTCAATTTGATTTATATTTAAACTTTACACCTGTTTCATTCAATATACTTAACAAAGTAAGATAATTTAAAGAAAAAAATTTTAAAACTAAAAATTGAAGGTGATAATAGTAAAATTAAATAGAGAGAGAAAAGAAAGGACGATTGCTAAGCAAACATACAAAAATCACTATGGTAATACTTAGATTAGTAAAATAAATAACAATTAATTTTACTTTCAACACATTTTTAATATTTAATGAACAATTCAGCTATTTTAAATATATTAGTGCAATATGTTGTCAGATTTTCTTAACAAACATTAATATGTAGTTTTATTTTAACTGTCACATAGCACAGAATAAATACTTCCAACTTAAAATACATTTTAATCCAGTATGAAAGTGAAAATAATTTAATATATGATTAGAACAGTAAAATAATTTACACAAGCTATTATCGTGATATTGTCTATATATAATATATATAATTTTTTAAGTGTTCTTGATCTAACATTAGGAACTCAATTTATTTAACTATAAAATGATACATTATATCTTGGTACAAAAGTCCAGTGCATTAGCAATGATATCACGATGTCTTCCTTCTATAAACATGATATATAATTTACGTAAAGAAAGGATTTAAAGAACAGGAACAATGTTTTTTGGGGGAAGGTGAGTCACATAATTCATACGAAATTTCCCTGAACAAGGTTGTATTCAGAACAGAAGAACAAGATGTACTTCCAGGTCAATATTTCCTCAGGAAAACATGACATTTATTTGAATCAGCTAGGTAGAATCTCTGGCTAGTAGGTCTGAATGATAATATGGCCTATTCTAGCTCTGGCAGCAAAAGGGGCAATTTTTCTGGGGACTTTTCTGAAATACATAAGATTATTAGGCCCCGTTGGAATAGTAAAATGTGCCGTTGTATACCACTGTAATTCCAGGATTCGCTCTATTTGACGAGCTATTCTTTTGGTCATATTAACTACTAATTTGGCCTTTTGAGAGAGTGATCCTAGGCGAAGAATGATGTGCCTAAGTTATAGAACATCATGAAAATGAATTGCAGATAACCATCCAGGACTAGACGTCCGAGATGCACGAAATTTAAAGGCCAGAAGAGCGTGAAAAGTATATAAAAATTGACAAAGTTAGTAGATATCCTAAAATTTAGAAGTTTGGTTACAGGGTTCTTATACAGGAATGAATTGATTTCGAAACTCTAATATATGTATATATATATATATATATATATATATATATATATATATATATATATATATATATATATATATATATATATATGTCTGGAACCATGACGAAAGAAAATCGATTATCAATACGATGCATTACGTGGCTCAGGATTTTGCCAGATATACTTTTACTAATATCACGTACTTGCTACACACAATTTGACTAGGGAACGAAACGGTTATGGTTCAAGTCTTGATGCCTTACCAACTTACGGCAGACGTACTTATGAAGATTGCTTCGAAAATTAAAGTGAATATGATCCGAGTTTGCGAGAACTCTTCTGACTCATGACTGGTAAAATTCAGTCAGGCTGCTTCTACCCTGGATAAAGTGGACACCAGAAAGACCAGACCTCACTGGTTTCGCAGTGGACACTTGATGTCAATGAATATCGAATTGGGTTTCAAGCACTTTCGTTTGGGCTCTAAATACAATTCAGCTCAGGCCTTGCCCTTCATCATCGCTTGTCTCAGTAATCCCTCAGGCCAGTTTAACCACTATCCTGGACTAGTTCCTGAGGGCCTCAAGTCTCATGGGCTAATGGACTTCGTGTCAGGGCCATTCCTATGTAGTGTTCTGGACGTGCACTTTCAAGTAGTGGGAAAATAGAGACTGCCTAAATAAGGGTACAGTATGTCTCCAATTCTAAATTAGCAAGTCCAGCAATTAAATTTTGCTACAGTATTGATACTTATTCGTTTTCTGTTAGTTTGTTTGCTAGTTTTTTTGCGATTGTAATAAAAGGTACTTATGTATTGGCAGATTTTTTCTTTACATTATAATATTAAAAATACTCATCAAAGATGGGAAAAGTCCAGGGTATCAGAAATGGTTTTTCTGAATGCATGCTGACAAAAGATAAATCAGATAATATCTCTCCGCTTCTCGTACATGATGAAGTTAAAATATACGTCTGAATACGTCAATATCTGAAAGCATTTTAAAAAATGATTAAGGCAATGCTCATTTAGCATTATGGCATTTAGGTAAACGGGAGATTGACTAGGCTATCATTTCCTGAATACGAGTTTGATGATGGGCGTTCTTTTGGAAAATAAATGCCTGAGAGAGGGTAGCTGCTTTCTGAAGTCTGCGAGTGCGAAGCTCATACATCAGGAATGCTCCTGCTTGGTGTAACTTATTTATGTCAAGAGAAATAAGTAACAACAATACACAATTTTCTTATGCAAATCTTTCTTAGAAGTTTTTTGACTGTCATAGTATCCCTCATCAAAAAACAATTGTCTTGTAGAGAAATATTCCCTTAGCCCGCTGCAGTTATTGCTCTTTAAGGACAATGACTTGCCGAATTTACTTTCGCGAGGCAGCTTATCCCCTAGCTCAGAGGGTCAGAGGTTCGTAAAGTCTTGAATCGATCTCTTGAGGCTTCTACAGAGGCGAGGACAGCGCCTCCGATGGGATGAGTAATGAATTGAATGAACAAAGCAAACGTTCAAAGCAATTCTCTTGATTATTTCTGCTATGAGATAAATGAATCCTTGATCCAGATGCATAATCCTAATAAATGGACTGTCTCAAGTTATTTTTTTTATTTTTACGCGAGAAAAGGATGGTACCTTGCCATTTCAACGTAGGTTTGAGGAACAACAAAATCTGAGGAACTACATTCGTTTTGGAGTGCCCTTCTACCCGATTTTTAAATCTTTTAAAAGGTATCCAGACTTTTTAAGTAATTTCAATATAACACTCCAAGCTGTTTAGACGAGATATCTCGTTCATCACAATCTGGTTAATTTTATTAATGGCATGATACCTCTTATAGATAAAACTGGGAAGAATGTAGGACAAACAAACTGTCTCTTTCACAGAACTGATGACAATTTCAAACAGGTTTTTGTATCCAAGAATAACCACGACAAGGCTGTTTTCGACACAGAGATAAACCACCAGGAGCGTTAAAAATCCATCTATTGAATGCAACTGGTATTGTGAACGTATTTCGTTTCTAATTGCCTAACTATTAAAATATGTTTTTGCATGTATCTAATTTAATCTGTAATTATACATAAAATAATGAAATAGTTTCAAGGTGTCAAGGTAATATAATGTCAATAACCCATATGTCAAGTACAGTCGTGGAAAAAAACAAACCTCTCTCTTTATTTCGAGCACCAATCATAGAGAAAATTCAAAGATATCATTCAATAGGGAATAACACCCTCTACAAATTTAAATGCAAAAAAAGTGCATATGGGGACGTCTTCATATCAAATTTTGTACAAGCAGCAAAATTTATAATGTAAATACCATGGTTTGATGCCTTTATCAGATTCTGCACAGTTAAATTAGTCTAAATATAAAATTTTACTATCCGGAGATATTCAACATTAAAGTTGATGTCAATTTCAGGGATCATGTCCACATTGAAAATTATTATTCGTAGATTGAGAGTAATTGTAGTTATAGCTACCCGAATTTCAAATTTCAGCGCTATTTCAAACGTACACTCCTTTCCAAAAGTAAAGCATAATTCGTAAAATGTGACAAAACCGGAGCAAATATGGATACAATGGTTCAAAATCGCTTGTGGAGAATCGTGGGACGAAGGTAAAACATTATGCATATACAAAACAGTTCAATCGACGTCGACATGAGCAAAGCACTGGCGCACTCCGAACGAGTATAAAACGGATTCGAGCGGCATGGCTTGTTTAGGCAGAAATGTTGCAATTGATGTGGTACGGAGCGCTGTTAACAATCAATAAGGACGCAAGATATCACCAAGATGCCAACTGGACATGCTCGTGAGGGGACGAATTATTGGAATGCTGGAATCCTGTCGATCCCAAATCGAAGCGTCTCGAATTCTGAATGTGCCTCAGTGTGTGATCTCCAGACTGTGGCAGAGGTTTTAAACCACTGGAAATGTTACCCGACGACCAGTACCAAGTCCACCGAGGGCAACAATCGCTCTTCAAGACCGATATTTGGCGATAACTGCGCGACGTCAGAGGAACTGTTCTGCCAAACAACTGGTTCAGCCATAGCAGCCGCCACAGGAGTCACAATTTCGAGACAAACTGTTTACAGGAAACCCTTACACGTTGGTCTCTATGCCAGACGATCAGCAGTTTGCATCCCCCTGACGTCTGCACAGAACGCGCGCGTTTACAGTGGAGTTTTGAACATCGGCAGTGGAGTCCACAAAAGTGGGGCAATGCCATGTTCAGTGACGAGTCCAGATTTAATCTGTAAACTGATTCTCGTCATACAGAGAGTCAGTTTACACACTCTATCTATCTGGAGAGAACATGGAACAAGTTTCCACCCGGAAAACATGACGGAAAGGCAAACGGAACAAAGGAAAGGCATCGTTTTCCTTCAGGGGAGTCATGGTCTGGGCAGGCATCATGCTGGACGGCCGCACAGACCTCCGCATCTTTGACACGGGGTATGTTACCTTTCAAAGATACAGAGACGAAGTCCTTGAGTCTACCGCTCACCTTATTCGAGTTGCTGTCGGTCCTGGTTTCATATTCATGGATGATAACACGCCACATCGCCTTGCAGCCCAGGTCGACATCTTCCATCAAAGTGAAGATATCCACTGCATTCAGTGGTCTGCCTACTCTCCTGATCTGTATCCTATAGAGCATATGTGGGATTTGCCCGGGAGACATATTGCAGCCCTCCACCACACACCAAGCTCCTTTCCGGAATTGAAAACTGCTCTCCTTGAGGCTTGGAACTCTTTGAGCACACAACTTATCCATACCCTCATCGAAAGTATGGGAAATCGTTGTGCAGCATGCCTGGCTACCAGAGGTTCCCACACACCGTATTAGACTTCAGAAGAATTACATTGTTTTAATCCTTCTGTTTCTCTAAAGTTGACACTCGTATTGTGAATCTTTTTCTTTCAACCCTTTTCTTTGCATAATAAAAGTCATTATTATCCTTGTTTTGCATTGCTCTTTCTTCTTCTATAACCCTATTACACAATCATACCGCGTTTCCTTCCATTCCGATGCAGATTTCCTGAGTGTATTTGTCAGCGCGTCAAAAGGATCCGAGAATTATTATATTATTATGTAAGCGAAAACACACACAATTCAATAATTGCATTTTTATATTTATTATGCAAGTGCAAGCGATCCGAGAATTATTAACCGAGGTTTGACAGACGTTTTTTAAACTTTTGGTTGCCCCCTAAAATAACCATAATGAGGAAAATTTAACGTAATGCAAAAGCTAATCTTTGGAATAAGCTGCAATTTTGTATGGCCATATTAGAAGTCCTTCTGAATCGATTCTCATCAAAGTATAGTAAGGTTCCAATTCATAATTTTTCAAAATATTAATTTAAGAATTATTATTGCATACTAAAAACTATTTTTAAAATAAAATACTAGGTGGATTTTGTTTGAGTTGTTTAATAGTAACATGGTACAAAATATCAGCGCTATAGATATACTATTTAGGAAAATATCCATAAAAGTCTAAGAAACTGATTTAACATTAGGAGAGCCAATATTTCTGTTCTCATAACTTCGTAACGGTAATACCTATTGACATGAACTTTGGTACCTGAAGTTAAATTTTCATATAGATTCGAAATAGGGGGTTTCCGTTGGATATAGTGAAGTTGGTGCTCAATTAAATATGAAGACGGCTCCTTATGCAAATTTTATGCATTTGAATTTATAGAAGTCGTTAGTTCCTCTCAAACGCCATCTTTTAATTTTCTCTACAGTTAAAATTACTCGAATGAAGAGGGGTGGATCTTTTTTCGCCCGACTGTACATACAATGTCAATTTTCCAAATTTATTATTTTCTATTTTTGATGAAATCTTTAACATAAAAAATAAACATGAAAAGTGCCATAATTGTAAGTATTTATATATATTAACAAGTTAAAAATTTACACAGTAAAACACTTTCCGAACAAAAACTACTCATTTAATATAATACGATTTTCAAAGTAGTTACCAGTGAAACGTTACTATACAAGCTTTTCGAATATTTTAATATATTAGAACCATAAAAATTCATATAGTTTGCTGGAAGGTGATAAGGGATAATGTATTTGCATTTAAAGGGAAATGAAATAAATTGTTGCTTCGAGCATCATAGGTTTTATGACGCACTTTTAATTTATTTTAGATGCAATGTTCACTGAAGTTTCTAATAATTGTGTTTACTACCACAGGGCTATAAAGTCAACAAATATAAACGATTAGAATAGTTAAATCAATTAGTAAAATAACCTCAATGGTTGAGGGGAACAACGTATTCTTTTTTCAAGGTATGCTGGTTTATTTTAAGATATATTTCATTGATGCTCTGTCTTCTCTTTTAGAGTGAGATCTTATGTTAAGAATTGTTCAGTGCCTTTAAGACTGGTATAAAAAACATCGTGTATATATTGGACATATGTAACGCATTTCTAATAATATAATTTCCTAATATGGCATTGGAATTAAACGGAATGACATTATTCATAATTTGCAAAGTTACTTATTTGCATATTTCATGACTCGTTTATCGTATTTTAAGTTTTACATTTACAACGAAAATAATGTATCGGCACTTTTTTGTCACGATAATGTGATTAACAGTGTTGTGATTTCAAAAAACTCAGTTTCTTTTACCCCAAAAATAGTTTAATAGTCATATTAAAATTATAAATTTATACCTTTTAAAAGTAAATTACCAAGCAGTTTGCTTTGATTGTAGTTTTTCAAACAGCAGTTCTTTCAGCACTTCCTTCAAACACTTCTATTGCCTTACAGTGCACTTTAGGGCATGTGAAATATCTGAAGAAAGAGTTCTTTTACAACTGGAAAGTTTTTCATCTCCAATCAATTAGTCGAACCAGTAAAACGTTTAGAACGATCTGTTTTCCGTTCGTGGTTTTATAACGCCAAGATTCATCTGTATTGCCTTATTACTAATCCCCTCGATCGAGGTTAAAACAGCTTAAACCAAGTTTCACAAATCGCGTAGCGACCTGCTCCTGTTTATCCAGGAACTGTCTCACAAATACGATGCAATCTAACATATGAGAAGGATTTTCTGTTCTGTCGTTGGAAAACATAACTCCTCTCACAAAAATCATTGTTGTGTTTTCTGCGAATAATGTTACATGCAGTACATTTTAAATATTATAAATAATAGGTAACTTATAGAGTAGTACGATATAGAGGGTAGACATCCTTCTATATTTCAAATGTAGAGGGACGACTGGCTTGGACTGTGACTACCTATTAGAATGTTCAGTCATTATCAGGGGAAGACGTCCATGTACGATATTGGAAGGTTAGAAAAATTCTGAAGCAGATGGAAATCTTGTCAATCTTCTTACTACCTTTTTTGTTCTATGTTCTAACTTCATATGTAACGTAGTGACGCATGTGGTTAATAGATATATTTGTTTAAATGCATTTTTGGAACAAATGAATACATTTGAAATATATTTTAATGTTACTATTTGTTAAAAACAAACACAAACCCTAATAGTCAATATGATCCCATTTTCAGTATTCTTTTGAAGAAAATAGGTACTAATGTACTATTTCGTTTGTGACAGATATATTACACATTCATTCTTCTTTTAAAACCATCTATCCCACTTGATGTAGAGTTTAGTTTTAAGCCATTTCCTCACATCCCAGTAAAAGAGGTAAGATGTTCGAAAGTGTAATGCGTCGCATATAATTTATGCAACGAAAATTTTTTCAGTATCGACATCCATCCTTTTCCAAACTGTAAAAAAATAAATGCAATGTTCTTTGTGGCAGAATACCCAGTGGGTCCTTTTCAACATTAGAGATGGAAACTGTTTTGTATAAAGGTTTGATACAAGCGTTACGCTGAAATTCAAGATTGTTCCAGATGAAATTCAAGATGAAGGCACATACCTATATGATACCGCTCTTACTAGACATTTAAATTTCTTTATATCCACTACATATATTGTCTTGAAATATTTGAAATGAATAATTTTGTAGACTTATATACATAAGATGTAGATTTCAGAATTTAAAGTAGTTGTATAAACAGTTTTAAAAGCATTTTAGACCTTTTTCTCGCAATTGTGTTTGAAATCCAATAAAAATTCAGAGGAGTAGAAAATTTTCAGTTTTATTTTTACATCGATTTTCCATTTTTGTATCAACGGGATATACTTTATAAGTTCAGGTTTTCGCACATCATCTTTACGAGTAAATTTAAATTTTTCCAATCCGTACTTTTACGGAGAAACACGTTTTGCAATCATTCAGATCTGTCTGTATCAGACAAGCAAATTATGGCAGAAAATTATGAGATGCTTTGTCTGGCAAGTTTAAGTATAGTTGTCGCTAGATGTTTTTGTGCGTATTCTGAGTGATGTCACTTGGGTCTTTTCGATTTCCATTTCAGTACCAATTCAGGCAATAAAAAATTCCACACAATCGATTCCGAATACATATATAATAGTTGATTGGTTAACACCAGTTAGATTAAAAGCCGAACATCACCGAAATGGTGATAAACTACATTTTTAAGGTAACTCCGATGTTTATTATGCGAGAGCATTTGTGTTTCGGAACTAAACTTCGCTTTCCATCTTGTTCATTCATTTAAACTTAAAGTCTTTCTCATAGTCAAATGCGAAAATATGGTATGTAGGGTAATACAAATACAAAAAAAGAAACCAACACCTTTCAAAAGTGTAAGTTAAAAATGGCATACAAAACCCAAGCAAATTGATGTAATCAATACTAGAGATCATGAAATGCAAAACTATTTTAAATATATATATAAGATTTAGGTATAACTGAGGGTTTGCAGTAAATTGGTTGTTTATTCAAATCGGATGGATTTCCATATTTTAAAAGCTTTCAAATGCATCTTTAAATTTCTCTTCTGGTTAAACAGTGGTGTATAAAGAATATAAAAACAGCAACTTATAAAACACAGCTACATGTAAAGAAAATAATCAAAGTATTTTACAAAATAATATTCCCAACTGTCGCATTTTTGATCATTAATCCAACTGTTCTACAACTATCCCGAAACCGCGTTTCAAATTCGATAAATTGAATGAAATATTAAAAATTTCTTTGGTAATTCAGCAGGTTTTCCTCAAAAATCATTTCGGGATGCACTGCAAAAACCAACGATGTTGCGGAAATTCTCGCTTCAGTTGAGTATGGAGATGCTTTTAAAGTTAAATGCGAAAGGGAAGAAATGCTCTAGAACCTTTTAAAGAAAGAAAGAACCAGGATGAAGGGGGAAAGAGGAGTGAAACTTATTTTCTGCAGCTTCATTTTTTAATAGTGAATGTTACGGGAGGTAAAACATCTTGGCGGTTTTGGAAGTTTCAAGTGGATCTTTTATTCGGTTGGATTTGTCCGAAGGCTTTGATCTCTCTTTTGAATATTTTTTATCAATAAATTCGGGATTTCGGGACTTCCATTAGAGCTGACAGAACAGTAAGTTTTATATTTATGTATAGATACTTATACTAGAAGGGTCTCTCTTCTCTTTTTCGATACTTCTGAAAATTCACTGAATTTACTTAGATTTATTACAAGTAGAATCGAAGAAAGAATTTCATAAAGTCTCATTAAGCAATCCAGTTTATGAAAAGCTCGGGTTTCGTTCTACTTCTGAATGAAATCATACTTAACAATGTGTAAAATATATCGATTTTACATTAAGATCTTGAGTCGAAACTTGTTAAAAATTTTTCAAGCAAATATTCATGGATGATTTTCACTTCAAGATAAATTTTCTTTGTTTATCAAAGTCAGAATAAATTACCCCTACAGTATCTGACAATCTTTTATAACTAAGAATTGGAGATGTTAAGGGATGCAGAATATTCAAATCTTATAATTTTCTTAAGGAATTGTTTTATAAATTCTTTTGAAAATATATTTAAAATGTAAATAGCCAATGAATTGACTTCACATTTTTAAGTTATTGATATAAAGATACATTTTTATCGCCAAATTAAAAATGCAAAACCCTTACCAACCAAAGTATTTTATTTTTGTTATGCGACAAATAACAGACTGAATAATAAAATCTAGCAAATATGTCATCTGCAATGTCATTTCATTTAAGTTATTAAAAAGTAGGAACCTAACCCCATGCAATGATTTAAATAACAAAATTTGAATTTAAAAAGAACTTGCATGATACAGTTTACTTAAATGAATCATTTCATGAATATTTTAATGTTAAAAACAAAATTTATGGGCAAAGATCGATATATCAAACAATAAGCTTTGATTTAAAATATTTTGTAAGCTATTAAAGTAAGGAAATCTTATAATCCACTTCACAATCTAATGAATTAATGAATATTTTACTCGATGAATCACAAAGGATAAGATTTAAGAGGTACTAGAGAATAAGTTAAATTTTATACATTTTCACAATATGACGAAATATATTAATAATTTTTCTGGTGTGGAATCTGATCAATAAAATGTTACATTTGTTGAACTTTTGTGCGCAAAATCAATGTTCACTGGCGTTCAAAATTAAGAGAATTTTCACTTTTGAGCGATTATCCCCAGAACTATTGACATATTTTAATGAAATTAGTTATGTACACAGGTTGAAATATAATACAAATAAATGACCATACAACAGTGATGGTACACACGCATGATTGGGCAGCGCAGGATCATCAGCGCAGAAATGTCTAAAACAGATATTATAATATTGACACAAAAAATGGATTGATATGGGGTATGGTCCCCTCTTACAGTTATACAGCTCTGACAACGAGAATTCATACTAGAAATAAGGCTAGAGTTTCAGAAAGTAATATAATTTTCTTTTTCAATACATATTGTTAGTAATCTGAAATTGCATAGTATCATTATGTACTTTAATTATACCAAATTAAAAGTAAATAAGAAAAAAGATAATGCTTTTATTTTCGCTCATCTCTCGTCTTTGTTTCTTATCCCATTACCAGACCAAGTCGGTGATTTCATGCACCTTCGTAAAGTTCAAGAGAAGCAAAAGATTAAAATTCAGATCCTGCCTGGGCAGCCACCCCAGACAAGCAAGAAGGTGACCAGGAGAGACCTGCTCAAATAAATTGATCTCAAAGCTTAACTCTTCATTTTATGTTATAGAAGAGACTTTCCTTGAGATACATCCATGAATATTTATAACCGCACATACTAATATGACATTATAGGGATAAGTAATTACAAAATTAGTTTGTTTTATTGCAATGAAAATCAAACATTTTACACTGTTACATCTATGAGAGTATACCTCTGCATTACTTTCATTACTCCAGTTTAGCAATTCAGAAATCATAAAACCTCAAGTTTTCTTTTAGATTGACCTTATCTGTACGATATAATAAAGGAGTTTTTATAAGTATACGAGCGAAATCATTTCTAAATTCACAAAACATCAAATGCGCGATCATTGAAATAAGCATTTCTGCAACATTCCGTAGATAATTGAAAGGCCCTATTACATTTGCAAGTTCAATCTAGTAGCTCCCCGAATTACCTTACACGTATCGATACATTAGAAGTCAAACACCGAAATAGACAAGAATCAATTATTAATGCATGCAAGAAATAAATTTTAGGAACTTCCAAGGGAATTTGTGGTTTACAGTTGTTCGCATGTCTGGCTGCTTGCCAAATCGGAACGAAACATTCCGTACTTTAAACTATTCCTAATGTCAAAATGCAAATGGTATTCAAATACATACGGAAGCGTAATGTTTTCTAATCTAAATTTTATAAAAATCCTGTTATTTTTTATATGCATTCTTTCTCAGAGAGGAAAGTGCCGGAGACGTTGTTTGAATAAGAGAATATATTGTTCTTTATTCTCCAGCTTATAAATTATTTATATTCATTTGAAACGTTGCCGCCACTTTTCATGCATTGTACGAGTTTCCCAAGATTGGGCAAGTGAGTGACGTAAGGAGTAATAAATAACTCCTCTAGAACATTCTTCTGATTCTTTTCAAATGATTCGATCGACTTCGTCATTTTTTAAGGAAGGAAAAAGAAACTGTCCTGGGTTCTCCGGTTCAATATACTTTTCTTTATGAAATATGCTATTCAATGGTTCCAATATTTTGGTCAATGGAGACGCATCTTTATCCTTTGAAAGGGAAATTTTTTATCGCTACAATGGAACCCCATCCTATTACGGGGCTATTCTATATATTCTAATACGAAAATTTTAAATTATTAGTTTCCAGACCGTTCGCATCGGAAATCTCGTGTGACGTAAAAGAATAGAAAACTGTTAGGAATGCAAATTATTTAAATCATGTGAAAAATAATTTGTATTGATTTGCCATAAAAAGAATCAGCCTTTAGATGAATCGAGTTTTTTTATATGTAGAAAATATTTGCATGGAAACCTAAGTTGAACAAAAAATAAAAGAAAAATGGAGTTGAGTAAATATTTTGTTCATATTACACATAACATATAACTTATTAGAATATATATCTACATATTTCAATACTTTTTTAACTGGAAATGTAATCTCTATTTCTTTTATATAAAATTGAAAAAATAAAAGAAAATGGAGTTGATGTATTTATTAAGTTATATAAGTTTTTTGTATAGTAAAATAATCTTGTATCCTAACTCGATATAATTGTCCTAAAATACTGAAACGAGTTTGACTGTACCAAGGAAATTTGTTAATTTTCTACCGAATATGCTTTATTTTATTGCTTGGACAATATTGCATTTCTTATCTCAAATCATAACTTTTTAAATAAATCAGCTTTGTGTATTATCTCCCATTCAACATTTATTGTCGCAGCACGGCTTGAAAACCAATACATATTTATCAACCGCATTGGATATCAAAATTGTTCTTGTAAATAACTGCTACTTGTTTTCTGTAAAAAAGGGTGAATAATCAACTTAGTATATGATAACTATAATGACAAGGGTCTCGGCTGTTGAATGACTGAATAAATGATAACGAAATGGGCATTTAATCGGTTACAAACGAATAACGAATAGGCACGTAGATGATTGAAGGAAACAATTTCATTAAATTCATTTTCACAATATTCTCTCACATTTCATATAATTTTCATTGAATTATTCTTATGTCAAATGCGGTATTCATGTTATATAACGTATCGCGCACGATTCATAAACAAATGAAGCCTTTGTCAAATTGGTAGTAAGAGAGTAAAACTTTAAAATATGATTAAGGGGGTCCGGCACCTCCATAGGCACCCATGTTAAATTCACTAAATTTGGGGCATCTCATTTATTCATAAATTACTATATTAATCTGAAATTTTTACAGTGTAATATTTGAATACTTTTGAAGACTTTAACACGGGGTTTTTAATTTTTTTTAATTCACAAAATTATAAACTTTTTAAAAAGTGACAAAACATAAAAAAAATTAGATAAAATATTAGAAAAAAAGTATGTATTTTATGTATTATTCCTTGGGTTAAAGTGTTTAAACGTGCTTCATAAACAATTATAAAAAATTTCAAGAATGTATCTCAAGTATTTTTTGAGTAATATGCCCCCAAACATGAAAAAGTATGTTCTGAGAAATAAGGATTTAAACTTCAGTGATGGTGGATATTAAATTCACTAAATTTGGGGGCGTCTCATTTAATAACAATTTACTCTAACAATCTGAAAGTTTCACAGCGTAATATTGTAATACTTTTAAAGACTTTAACACAAAGTTTTTTATTTTTTGTAAAATTTCACAAAAACTATGATTTTTTTTTTTAATTGTGAAGAAAAATTTACTTTTATCTTAGACAAAATATTTTTAGAAAAAGTCTGTATTCTATAGCCCAGTTCTTGTGTTAAAGGGTTTAAAAGTTCTTCATAAATAATCATAAAAAGTTTCAAGGGTTGTGTGGTGTACCACTTCGATTCAATGTTCTACAGGATACTTTACATCCACATTCCTTGCATACAACAAATTCCTCTAGAGCATGAATCAACAAGGACAAATCCATAATGTTATTATTCGAATAATTTTCAGCATTGATCTTCCATTCATCATACAAAGAGTTATTTTACAACAGTTTTTTCTTGGAAGCACTACCATTGACATTAGATGTTGCAGGGATCGCATTTTCATTTTCGAAATAAGCCTTCGTCGAATTTTTCTCCACGTTTATTCGCTTTTTAAATACAGTTCTTTTACGAACCATCTCTTTACAGCAATTTTATGATTAAATTGGCTTAATTTAAGGATTAAATTAGCTAGGAAAAGACAGCGTAAAATAAATGAAAACTTTCTGCAAATCTCAGAACTTTTTCAAACGTGCCTTAGGCCCCGTTCACATGGACTTTTTGCAACGCGCGTTTGAAAAGAATTTTCGAGCGTTACCATGTGAACAGCACTTGGGCGCTTTTCAAGGTCAGTTTCCGTTATGCATTAAAATGTTTTTTTATTCCCTTAATCCAACTTTCTATCTTTTGAATGGTTAAAGATAGAGCCAAAATTTCAACGGATTTCAAATCAACGTAAAATTTTACGATAGATCGATACCAAAATCATGCTTTTCTTTGAAAAAATTATTTTTTTGTCAATAGTCGCAACTAATCTTTTTTCAGATATTCCTGTTATACTAAGCGGAAGCGAAAGTATTGCCTTATTTTTAAAGGGAATGTCACTTTAATACGATATTTTGTTGCCCCTTATCAACTGTTTTAATTTTACAGCCTTTAAAAGTAGGATGAAAATCTTTCTTTCCCAACCTAAAATTAATTTCTCTGTATTCACAAGAGCCTGTATTTGGTTAACTTAGAAATGTATAATGAGCAATAAAATGCCTAAAATAATCTAAAAAATATTCAAAACGACGTAAAAATTTGATATTCTTTCGATTTGTAAAACATCCGTTCCCTAATTGCCTGTGAATAAAGTGTTTTTGAACTTCAACCTTTATACATAAATAAATGCAATATAATCGACTTGCTGACCAGAAATGACAACCTAAACAGGTAAATCTTTCGTAGCGTGTAGTATACGATTCCAATACCAACAACCTCGGTTGTAAATTTTTGAACGTTAGCTTTTCGTACGTTTTTCAAAATTTTTCGAATGACGGGATATTTTGGACCTAGGAACCGGTAAGAGCCAGCGGATCACGGAGAAGCAGTGCTTTATGTAGTTTAAATTGTGGCATTATTAAACATTTTCATTAACTCTAAAATCTTAAAGTATTCGTTTTTTACTGTCAAGACCAGAGGAAGAAACCCTATAATCTTCACTCTCCAGTGTCGATGATCCACCCACCAATAAAAAGTAGGATTTGTTTTGTGTTAAGGGGTGATCACGGATTTTTTGGGCTCAAGAAGCTAGCAGATGAGTCATTTGTAATGCGTTTTATCGTAAAAGCGAAACTGCGTAAGAAAAATTGGAATATTTCTGTAAAACTTTGATAAAAAACGAAACTAATTAGAAAATGACCAAAGAATTTCCTTAAAATTTTAAAATTGACAGTGTAAAATAAAAATATATCCCCAAAAAACGTTATTTCTAGAACCAGGAAATTGGAAACGGAATTTCTGTTTATATGGCATTGTCTACGAAGTACTATCAAAAGATGACACGCAAACAAAATCCGGCACTGGTGATAACCTTTCTTTTTTATGCTATTTTTGCAGGTTTTATCGTGTTTCCTACGATCTATAGCTAATTTTTATTTAATTTTCCTTCAAATAAATCTCTATACTTCTTTAAAACCTATCTCTAAACATTTTAATGTATCAGCACAAATAACACATATAACAATAATTAGTTTTTTAATTTTTAAACACAATTTTCCCAGATTTCCAACTATCCGAAACGAATACTAACCCTCCAACCTACCCTCTTTCAGGGGTTTTGTAGCACAAATGGAACCACGAATGGAATAATGACTGGGAAATATTTTAACTAAAATTTGATTAAACCCCACGATGAAACGAGAAAATTTTGTTAAAACTAAAAAATCTCAAAGAAAAACCAAAAAGCAGTATATATCGAAAATCAGGAGATTGCTAATAGAATTTGCGTCTACACGTATATATAATATAAAAATTTTGATTAAAGTAGTAATAACACTAACTGCAAGATTAAAATATAAATTCTATGAAAAATAAGCTCAGAGTAAATTAAGTTGATTTTCAAAAGTGATATCGAGTTCAATGTAACACGAGGATGTGAAAAATGAATGAAAATTGAAACTTATCTTACGCATTTCACACATTGAGGAAAAATAAAAAAATAACTAAAGTTTAGCTTTTTTAAACTGAATATTTTATTTAAGCTTTATTTTAAAGACGTTTGCCGCACATGAAAACTAGAACGGACAGTTGTCGGTATACGTTATTCTCAGAAATAAAATTACCCACTATCCTCTTTAGTTATAAACTATCAAATTTTTGCAAGTTTTGTGTGAAAGCAGGGTAAATTTCTTCAATAAATCGAATACGATTCAATTTTCTCATCCTATTTTTAATGGCCATAAATATAAATCAGTGGATTAAGACAAAATACTCCAATCAAGTTATATCTTTTCTATAAAAACGAGATTAATACTCCCTTTTGTGTTCGTAATGGATATATTCGTCAAATGAGTATCGCGAAAATATTAAAGTTACAGTTGAAAAATTATTTATTTAAAGAAAATCACATTTCAGGTATCGATCTGGTGTAAAATTTTCCGCAGATTTCAAATCCGTTGAAATTTTCACTATCTTTAACGATCGCGAAGATAGAAACTTGGATTAGAGGAATTAAAAAGCCTAACGCCCGTCAAAACGCGTGTCATGTGAACGCTGCAGAAGAAACCTATGCTTCTCAAAACACCTTCAAATCGCGAGAACGACCGGAGATTGTTGAAGCGCCGAAGCAATCTAGCGCTTGGATTCTCGCGATTTCTGCATGTGAACACTCCAGTAGAATTCTATGTACTCTGGCTACCCGCGTTTTGTTTAGACGTAAAACGCGCGTTGGAAAACGCCTCAT
Source organism: Meta bourneti (assembly GCA_933210815.1). Taxonomy (NCBI): domain Eukaryota; kingdom Metazoa; phylum Arthropoda; class Arachnida; order Araneae; family Tetragnathidae; genus Meta; species Meta bourneti. Next base: position 62,006,356 of record OW119923.1, on the reverse strand, counting down.
GTGAACGGGGCCTTAGCGTACTTTATCACGTGAAAATCCAAAATAAATTTTGAAAACAACGCGAGACTGTTTACAAATCGAATAAGGTTGAGAGGTTTATTTCCTTCTCTCCATAAAAATATATAAAAAGAAAGATAATACAATACTAGACATAACACTTTTCTTCCCAATGCAAAACCGAAATTAATCACACACTGGAGCAGAAAAAGTCCCTTTGGATTCTTCAAAAGTACGTCGTGGTAATAGAGTATCTACTTTAAAAAATAATACTTCCAATTAACGAATTTCTACAAATGAGGTATCGTTATAAACACGACAATTCAAATTTTCATAAACAGCAAAAATCTCAAAAATGTTTTCTCTCTAATTTTCATGCGCCGGACCCCCTTAATAAAGATTAAATATGTTAACATTAAACAATAAAATCTGCCAGTCTAGAACAGGCTTGGAAGGACTTAGTTTAAAAGTGAGCTGCGGCCAACACCATTCTAGAATTACAATATTTAAATTAATGTTTCCCTCTGGAGGCTTGCTTCTATCCTGAGGATGGTGAACGTTTTTGCTTCACCGAAATGACCATTGGCGATTTTTTATGTTTTTAATCTTTTATTAGTCATATTTTGAAATTTTACATTTTTATAATTTTACAGGCATGCATGAAAATAAAAGAAATTAGTTGAGTAATACATAAGTGACTTATGCGGTCATTTCTAATTAGCTATAAAATAAATATCTTTTGAGGATATGAAATGCAATGCTGCTTATGGATTTTTCAGCAATTAAAGGAAACAAACCACCATCAAAGTTTTCAATCCGTACACTATTATCCAATAACAGAATAAACAATACAATCCGAGCTTTAAATCCTTACGTAATTCCATAAAGAATAGATTTAACGTCTGAGCATCTCAAGCAAAAATGGCGGTATTCGCGAAACAACTCACCGAAACCCAAATCCCTAAATCCTCTTTTGTAACTCTGGCATGCACAGCCTCTTAAAACACTACACGCTCGCGTCCCAATTACTACAAAGACCGAAAATCCTGCTGCAGAAACCGAGAGATCAAAGCGGCATTTTCTATTGCTTCCCTCACTAACCAGCGGTATGAGTTGTCCGGGCAAGAAGATCTGGGGAAGGCTTCAAAAGAAAACACGGAACCAATCGTCAAGGATATTCAACCATTTCCAGTAATGCACCGAGTAATAATGCTAGTTAGGAAGCTTTGGGAGGAGGACGGATACTTGAAGCAAGAAGCAACAATCCGATCAAGAAAGCTGGACGGGGCACAGACGGCGGGCATCTTACTAATAAGCTTCCTAAGGGAAAGAGTCGGGATCCCCACTCTTGAACCTTCCACCACTCAAATCATTAACGAAGAAAAGCGGGGCAGAGCAAGATAAAAAGTATAACTAAACAAGTAAAACCGGCATATATTTTATCGTAATCATGATAAAATCCGAGCGTATCCAGGAAGAAGCGGACTCGCTGCTAGTAATGAGTGGCCAGTTTGTTTTAGATTAAGCCTGAATCGATCCGGTTGTGGCTTACTTCGGGATAAAGGAGTGGTCATAAATGGGTCAAGGGGTGTTCTGATCTGAGGCATCGAATGCATTTATTCTTCAAGGAGTATACGCTTGGGTGAGAATGGTTTCAACTTTATGCAGCAGGAAGTTAAAGATAATTTTTGTTTATTGAGGGGAGCAGATGTTGCGTACATTATAAGTATTATATAGGCCGTCTAGCATGAATTATTATGAACATTTATAAAGATCATCACATGATTCTAGTCATGGTATTGTTAATGGATCGGTATCTTGGAAATCATTAATTTATAAAGATCTCACATGATTCTAGTCATGGTATAGTTAATGGATCGGTTTCTTGGAAATCATTAAATTAGTTCTCTGAATATTAGTTCCCCTTTGGCTTAGACTACGTAGCAAATAATCATTATGTTGCAAGTACACGAGCCTCTTTTTTGTAGATGCGATTGAGCATACATGTAATTGTTTTATCTTAATCAAATCCAAGTTTATTCAGGAACAGGAGTAATTTATAAGGTAGGTAGTTGGCTGTACGTTGCACTGGAGCAACACGACGGGATATTGGCAACGATCCGGGATGAATTCCGAAGGAAAAGGATCCGGGATCAATTCCCAAGGACAATACCTCATAATTTTGAATCACAGTCAGATGACGAGGTCAACTCCCGAGCTGACAACCCACTTTACAAACTTCCACACTACGCCAACTTAAGGACATTTGAGGCTACAGAAGATTAAACATGCACCATTCCCCACGTATACGACAGTGTTTGGTTAAATCGAGTTTTGAACTCGCAACACTCCTTTTGCGAATTCACGGCTCTACCAACTACGTTACGGCAGCCCCTACCTCTGCTCCTAATAAGAGGCTAATTTGTTTTAGATTTAGCCCGGATCGATGCGTTTGTGGCTTAGAACGGGATAAAGGATAGATCATAAATGGGTTCTGCTCTGAGACATTGAATTAATTTATTCTTTAAGCGTATACGCCTAGGTGAGAATGATTTCATGTTTATGCAGCAGGATATAGCTAAAGATAGCCTTGGTTTATAGACAGAGCAGATGTTCCATACATTATAATTCGTCTATAGGCCATCTACATGGGTTCTTATATTTATCAAGCTCAACATATGATGCTAGGCATATTATAGTAAATGTATCAGAACCTTAGCAGTTAAATTATTTCTGTGAATATTTTCTCACATTTACTACTTAGAAGTTGTAGGGAACAATCCTTACATTTTAAGAGTATGTGCCTCTTTTTTTGCAAGAAATCTTGACCAATTTAGCACATTTTCTATAAGTCTTTTATGTATGCTCAATTCTTTTTAATTTTTAATAAAATAAAGATTAAAAGTTATCCGCACTATGAAATATTTTCATTTTTATAAATCACCTATATCTATGGCACATGTTTATTATGTACAAACTAGCTTCTTGTTGCAATATATTCAATTAACCCTAGTTATCGTTTGCCATCTTCCGAATTCTCTCGAAATCGTCCTTTGCAACAAAGATTTTTGATAGGCGTCTGAATCAATTTGTAACGGGTTCATGGTCCATTTCCCAGCTATCAGCACAGATTCAATGTTTCCAATAAGCCTTTTTGCTTGTGGCCATGAGGGAAATTCCTCCCATAATGTAGAAGCCGATTGCCTTCAATTTAAAGACCGACTTCAATTATAAATTTTTTAAAATTCCTATTAATTCATAAAAACACAAATAAATATTTGAAAGTAGAGTAATGAACGCCATCCAGATAGAAATTGGAGTGCACCTAACGACAATTTGGAATTGATAGCTAAATGAATATGCATCTGATTATCTCCCTTTTGCACGAATGAATTACCAGTAGTTAAACAAGTATTTATTGAAGACTTAGTTCACACAATCATATATATTTATAAGTAATTCACATTTTCTAAACAGTTCGTAAAGGACAAACTTTAAACAAATGATCTGTTCTTGAATCAAGGGTTCATGTTTTTTGTAAAACATTTTTAAAAAAGAAGGTTCTTTTATAGCATTAAACATCTAGATCTTGCATTAAGGATAGGTGTGGGTTTACTCCAGGAGTAAATTGAAGATTATCATTCATTGTTCAAAAGACATTAACCTTCTGAGTTGCGCACATTCATATATCCTTTCTGCAATCGTCCATGCATAATTTCTAACCAGTTTCCATCTTCAATAGCCTTGGATTCTTTCAACCTATAGAGTTAGTTAGTTATGATATGGCTGGTTGTGGGGTAAAAGCAATACTGTATAACTCCAAAATCGCGTTATGCTCGGGCTAAAAGAGGATTTTCTAAACTACTTTTATCTATGAATTTGTACATTTTTACTCTATATTACAGATTGTAATTGATAAAAATATTTTTAAATTTAAATATAAACTAAAAAAAAAACGGCTTTGTTTCAGTTTTTTCTCTGATCAACGCAAAGCGATCTTTTCATATTCAAATGTAAATACTTTTACATATCTCAATACACGCTTTAGCTTACACATTCCAGAAATCCTAATGTATATAAGATTCCCATAATTGTTTCTCGATCACTCAAAATGACCACCACTGCATGTGACTATTATCAATTTCGATGCAGCATAAATTAATTGCAAATGCAGTTAAGTTGAAACTAATCTACGAACATCTGGGCTTTCCTCATAATCCATTCCGTGAATATTATGATTAATGTGGCGTATTGATTTGATTGAGTAGATGATACGATTCATAAAATTCGTCTTCATTAAATTAAAAGTCGAAGGTCAATCTGTTTTCCATAAATCATGATATTTAAATATTTTTTCATTCTAACTTTAAATGGGTTTAAAATACAAGTTGTAATACTTGTAACTTTTGCCTTTTTGGTTTTAATTCATGGATTGTAATTAAAGGAGTCTAAAAAAATCGAAAACGATTAACTGGTTTTTCTTATACAGAAGCTTGTTTGAAATTAAATCTTCGAATAACTTTGTCTTGAAATAGAAATGGGAATCACGAGGGAAATAGACGAAACACTTATCATATACATAACATTTATATTCTTAAAGAAGCAAACTTGAGTCAAAACCACACTGAATTAGTTTAACATTGAAATTAGTTCGTATCTGCTACAATTTATCGATTTGAAAGTGATAAAGCGTATGTTTATACAAATAATACTTTTATTCCATTTAAACTTATTTATCCGTATTGTGACATTTTGAATCGAAATGATTTTTGTTTCGTATATGCACGCCAATACTTACCTAATAAGGCTAAATATTATTTTCATAAATTTTAAATGTTTACAATAAGCGAGCAATTTGTTCATTAGCAGTTTAGCTAACATCGTGATTCATGTCTGCCTGTCTACATTATGTAAGCGTCACTCCTGAAGGTTCATTTTTCTTTCTAATCTAGTGTATTTTGATTACTGGTCAAATAAATGAATAGTATGTATCAGCATCATTTAGCTACAATTTGGGAGTGATTATAAAGACATGATGCCCCCCATTTATATACACATTATTATATTTCTCAATAATATTAAGGAAAATCTCTTGTTCCACAGTAGCAGTATGACAGAGTGTATTGTGTTGTATGGAGTTAAAGATAAATCGATGGCAAATTTTTAGGAGAGTGGTACTCAGTGACTTTGATCTCCGGCATTTGGTCCGGGGGAAGTTTATCAAGGCTACCCATATGATATTGTTTACGAGAGGTGTTTCTGGTCTCAAGAGGTGCTACTTTCACTTTTTTCGTTTATCGATGAGCACGTGCTTCCCAGATCCTGCACTCCTGGCGTCCACAAGGTCTATCCCCGTTCCCTCCTGGATCCGCCCTTAGTTGCATAGTCAATGCTCTGACTACTGCCAGCAAGTTCACTCATCCCATAGTCATTTATTGTGGCTGCTTGACTTTTCCCGATTTCTAATAGGCACAGTGATGTAAGTCTTTCTATTTTTTTATTGGATCACGTGACGTCATGGTGCCAAACCGGAAAAACCAGTCAAATTTAATTAAATAGAAAAATGTATCACTCACACATGATTAAATATTAACCCAAATATGATTTTCCTTAATCAACCGTGCTTCAGTTAACATGTTTTAAAATCACCTCTGGATCTAATTTTAACATTAACAGTTTCTTAATCATCTTACACTTCATGGCTCGTTGAAGTAGTTGCTGTATTATGCGCTGGATCATTTTGAGCATTCTTTATTCCTCTGAATATTTTCACCATTTTTCTTAGATTGCAGTATCAAGTCAGAATCCTATAAGGCTTTAAAAGCCTCAAGCTTTATCGTAGCCTTCTTTCAAATCCAATGTTTAGAAAATGTGGGGATTTGCTTAAATCGCCTGTTAAGAACAAACTTGGAAAGGATCCTCTCTTTTACACGCGCCATAATGACCGGCTGAAAAATGTCAAAAATTTCAATAAACCTCTTCTTTCTATGCGCATAAAAATAACATTTGTGAACCCAGGCGATATACTTAGAAAATATTCAATTCATGCACTTAGTCTATATACTTAAGTATCCTAAAAACCGCTCGGGAGCCCTACTGAAAGAAGAGAAGATAGCTAATAAAGCTAAAACTAAAACATGATGTATGGAACAAGAAGATAAACATGCAAGTCTAGAATGGAAAACGTCAGGCTAAAAATCGGATTTTTATGTTCCGCGTTTGAATAATATATTTATTTTGATTACACGAATCGATTTAGGGGTATGCAAATATACAGACTCTTTTAGACAGGGAAAAACTACGCAGATAGAAATAATGCAGCAAAGAGAAGTGTGTTTAAGTGGAAGAACAAATAACTATCTGCGTTTATTGTAAGAAACGTGGTATTTTCCCAATGAGAAGCTAGAGTAGTAAAATGAAGATAAGAATGAAATGTAAAGCAGATTCCGAATAAAAGCGCATTAGGAAAGTCAACCTCATAAAGATAAAACATTGAAGACATATTTCGCTAGTTTTATTTCTTGGAAATGTAAAGAGCTTATTATAAGTAATGTAACAAGTATGTACAAAGTAGACGGATTTAGAAGGATCAAAATATAAAAAGCCACCCTCTAAATGCTACTGTGGGAACAGGGAAAGAGCGAATGTTAAAGGAAAGTGTACTTTACATGACAAATATATCTTATATCAAGGAGTCTTAAGGGGTTAGCTTTGATACCGCAGTGAATTAAGAAAATCGTATCTAGAAGCTTTTTGTTTGTGCTCTTAGAAATTTTTTAACAAACTAAAGCTCAAAAAATTATATTCAAAGTAGTGGCAGAAAGAATTTATATTCCAATTCTTCAAATAAATCATCAGATTCTAGTCTTAATATAACCAGATGAATTGTAATCTTTTAGATAATATTCATATTGCATATCCGTAGCAAGATACATTTATTATGTTGATAATGATTCCTTCAACTTTGATATATTATAAAACACTGCTATTTTTTTTCAGAATTTGTAAGAAATTAATTGAATAAATGAAAACAGATGACTTCTATTTAATAAGGATAGTGATCAAATCCCGCATAGTAGACATTATTATTTTGTTTTACACATTTTATTTATTTTAACGTACACTGCTGGCCACCGTAAATGCAACACCCTGAAGGAGGCATGCAAATAATATGAAATTTACAACACGCATTAGCGGAGGTGAGATATGCAAATGATTAGAATTTCAGCGCAGACGCACATCACGCGCGCCTGTGGCGCCACTTCAAAGCGCTATTTAAGGCTTGGAGATTTCGACGATTTCAAGTACGGCAATTGTGATTTTCTTGTGGTTTTTTCAAATAAACGATCAATTATGCCTCGTAGAAAACAGGGATCATCTTTTGATCAAGTATCCGAGTTTGACAGAGGAAGGATAGTGGCCTACCGAGATTGTGGATTATCTTTCAGGGAAATCGGTAGTCGTGTTGGACGAAACCAAACAACTGTAATGCGGATATGTGATCGTTGGATGCAGGAGGGTACGACGGACCGACGTGTTCGATCGCATCCACCTCAGTGCACCACTTCACGTGATGACAGGCATATTGTGCGTATGGCAGTGACGGATCGCTCAGCCACATCACGAACCATAGCACAGCACATTCAGTCTGTACCGCATCATCCAGTGTCTGCGCGTACCATTCGACGCCGTTTACAGCAGAGTGGTCTGTCCGCAAGACGTCCATTGCTTCGTCTACCCTTGACGCAGAACCACAGACGTTTCCGCCGCCAATGGTGCGATGAAAGAAGGATGTGGACGGCAGAATGGAATGAAATTGTCTTTACTGACGAGTCACGCTTCTGTCTGCAACACCACGATGGTCGGATTCGAGTCTGGAGACACCGTGGAGAGAGGATGCTGAACAGCTGCATTATGCACCGCCACACTGGTCCTGCACCGAGTATTATGGTATGGGGCGGTATTGGATATCACTCTCGCACTCCTCTAGTACGCATTGCCGGTACTTTAAACAGCCAGCGCTACATCTCCGAGGTGTTGGAGCCAGTTGTCCTTCCTTACCTTCAGGGCTTGCCCACAGCCATATTTCAACAGGATAATGCGCGACCACACGTGGCACGCATTGTCCAAGGGTTCTTCGTCAATCGCCAGATTGAATTGCTTCCCTGGCCAGCTCGCTCTCCGGATCTTTCGCCGATAGAAAACATGTGGTCCATGGTTGCTCAACGATTGACCCAGAATACATCCCCAGCTGCCACACCAGATCAACTTTGGCAACGTGTGGAAGCTGCTTGGTCTGCTGTACCCCAAGAACACATCCAAAGTCTCTTTGAATCAATGCCGAGGCGTGTGGCAGCGGTGATCTCCAACAATGGCGGCTACTCTGGCTACTGATTTTGGCAGGAACCACACTTCACAGAAGTCTATAAATTTAATCATTTGATACTTGGTCAACATGTTATCTACAAAATAAATTTTGTTGTGATATCTCTTGTCTTTCTTGGTGTTGCAATTTGGGTGGCCAGCAGTGTATATAAATAGATTAACTCACAAATTACATTTCTCTCTCTCGTGCATACCTTTTAATTTTGTATGGTGGTCACAGCTTTCGTTTGCCACCCTTTAGGCACGACAGACTTGATTCATGTCAGGTTTGATTACTCTAAGGGCGCATTTCTTTGTTCTGCGTCTATAAACTTCCCTTGTGTGTCTATGTCCATTATTTGATATTGTATGTCTTGTATCTGGCGCAGCATAGCCAAATATGGCCCATGCGTCATACAAACCCAACCAACCACTCTGTAGTTCTTGAGTTTGAATCCGGATTTGTAAGGTTATGATTATCCCTTTCAGATGTATCGGCGCTTTCTCCCCTACTAGATGCATCTTTACAAGTATATATCTTGTTTGCCTTTTAGCAACCAAAGGCCGAATAGGTTAGTAGTAGGCATTTGAAACAATATTAACTTTCTAGGTGGTTTCGACGATATGATTCGTCCATCAAGATTTGGCCAATTTTGCTAATGAAGAGATATCTCGTCCTCACGGTATTGCCAATCTTTTTTTAAGATCAAGATATGGTCAGTTTCTAATTACGAGATACCTAATCCATCAAGATCTGGCTCAGTTTAGTTCATGACGAGATTCATTGTTGAAACAACCATCAGGAGGTTAAGTGCATACATGTGGTGAAGGAAGGTATGCATGACTCGTCATTAAGAACATTCTCATTTTCTGAAACTTTCATATAAACGACTATAAAATACCGTTCCTATTCAGGAGAAATAATTATTTATCTAGATTAACATATTTTCACATTTTAACTCCTAACTGTTGCTGCTTACACACACACATTTCGAAATTTCAGTATAAAGGTATACTCAAAGACCCTGAGGTGCATCCAACCGATTGTTCAAACTACAAATGCGCAGCATTACAGAAACTCCCAAGCATTATACACCAACCGAGCCATCCTAACTGTTGCTGCTCGCACTCACATAAACCGTACGTCCTACGATCACTTTACTAAGTACCCATAAAGAAAATGGCCGATGAATGATTTAACACTCGGCGTTTGTCTACAAAACCGATCCTGTGTTTATGTATATTCGCACACACGCGCGCTCAAAATGAATGAAACAAGACACAAAAAAACCGATACACCCACTAAGCAGAAGTTTATATCACGAGGCACGAGCGATATTAAGGAGAACAAACAACAACACAAAACAGGGAAAAAGTCAAACCTTCAACTAAATTGTTTTCCCTCACGAGCAAGCTCTGGGTGAAGACAAGAGGATGGATGATAAGTTTTTACGAGCAACGGGAGACTAATGTCAGTCTGCGTTCCCTCGAGGCTATCTGGCTCTTATGCTCTTTTATTTTAATGGGACACCGGAGACCCCAGCCTCTCATAACGGTTAGCAAATAGAAAAAATAACACGAAACTTTCGTGTGTATCCGGCAATAAAAGGGTCCTGTAATCGTAAGCCACGTTTTGGTGGAATTGGACGTTAGCGATATGGGCCCGGCTTCTTTGTCCAACGCTGGTGGTACAGCCTCCTAAAATATACGACGTTTTTTACTGGGATGTATGCATAGAAATGAACGATGGCTTGCATTTGGATGAAAATCCTCATGTTTCTGCCACCACTCATAAATCCGATATGCCTCTCCCCGTATGCAGACTCGCATTTTTTTATGCATCTGTGTGTGCGGAATGAGATTTCCTAGGTTGCAACTTTATGCCAAATGATGACTGAATAGATAAAAAGGGATTTTGTCGAACGGACAGGAAAGGGTGATGTAATGGTTGTAATGAAGATTTGCCGTGGCACTGTACTGGTCTGTTTACGATTTAAGAACTTTATTCTATTTTATTCTTACTGAATACATCAAATGGACAGTGTGTTGAGTGTTCTTGCATGCATTAGATCGTGAATTTCTAAAAGCTACTACGTCCTTCAACAAAAACATGGATTTGAATGGGAAAATCCTAAAAAACTTTTTATTGACATCAGTTGCACTTAGAACATAACATAAATGATAATTTCATTAATACGCATAGAACGTAGTGTAATGTTCATTTAAATAATGCACACATTTAAAACATGACATAAATGTTAATCTTATTAATTCACATATTTAGAACATAACATGAATGTTCATTTAATTAATACACACATTTATGACATTTCTTAAAATTCAATTTAAGTAATACACACATTTAAAATATAACATAACTGTTCATTTAATTTATACACACATTTAGAGAATAACATAAATGACCATTTAATTAATACACACATTTAGAGAATAATATAATTATTCATTTAATTAAGACACGTATTGCAATATTACAGGAAAACTGCTTTAAGTTAAATCAAAAATTAAATCTAGTCTATCATATATTTATACTTAAATATTTATTTTTAATCATGAATGAATTCACTTTTCAGTAATGCCGATATTTTACGTGTTAATCCCTAAATTTACTGATATTAAGTTAGTAACTCAACTAGGCTTCCTGAAAGCAGCAAAATAATATTTTGTTTAAGGTTAAACTTTATTAATATGCATAGCAAAATTATTATTTAAACTAAAATGCGTATATACAAATGTGAAATCAGCAACTTTAAAACAAAAATCCAAATCAAATTGTATGTATAATGTTAATCAAACTGGAAAAATCTACACTGAAGACTTGAAATATTAGGATAATTTGGGAAACAAACGGCAATTTTCGCAATACCTATCATTAGTTTCTTCAGATTCCACGAGGTAATAATCAAATGAAATACAATTTTGCAAAACAAGACTATTTCCTAATTATTTTTAAGGGGTAACACGCACAGTATTATAAGTAGAAAACATACTAAAGAAGCACTATATAAAAAGTAAACTATTTATGTTGAATAAAAAGATGTGAAAAAAAAGAAAATTGTTGAGGAGCTTCTGCAGTCTTTCTAAAAATAAGTTAACTGCACCAAAATTCTGTCTAATAGCCTCATTCGCCGATTATGTGCCAAAGAGAAAGAATTTGCAAGTACCTATTTTTCCGTGTGTAGACCTATGAACTAAAAACAGTTTACTAGAATGCTTAGAAAATAGACCCTTAAACAAACTTGATCATCTAACTCTAATAAAATCTAGAAACGCTAGCAATTATTAGAGGCTCGTGGAAGAAGGATTTCCTGTCGCTTTTCCATCCCCCGCGCCTTAATGCATTGTTTTCACAACAAAGTTCCCTTTTAACATCCTTATCCAGTTCCCAGGAATTTCAAAAGCGTAAGGGAAAAAAAAGCCCACCAACAGCTCCTCCCATGCACTTACTCCAACATTAAAACTAGTTAGAAATACTTCGAAGTTTTTCCCCTTTTGAAAAAGAATATACAAGGAAATAAGCATCTTTAAACAAAACTCCTCGCTCACAAAGACCCAGTAGGTAACACTTTTTCCTTCACTTGAAACACACTCCGGCGTTTCAGGGGTGATTCCCAAAGACATCTAAATCCGCTTTTCCAGGGTAAGAAAAGAAAGGTAATTCGATTTCAAGGCGTGCGACTTTCCTCCTACTATTCAGTGTCAAACACATGCATCGTAACTCGCCCTGCCTCCTTTTTTTGGACTTTCTGTGCTAGGGCCACCGTGAGCCGTTGTCTCTTGCGATTCCGGTAGGTAAGGTCTTTTCTCTATTTAAAGCAGCTTCAGATTGTCCGGGATCTTTCAAAGTTTCTCGCAACCTTTTTGGAAGTGAAAGAAAAATCTCTTCAAGCGAATTTCCAGTGACATGTTGGCTCAGGCGATGTGTGAATGCTGCTTAAGTTGGGTTTTATAGCAGGCCGAACGCGCATGCTTTGTTCAGAAGAAACAGCTTTGCATCGTGGACAGAGATTTACCATTGCTGCTTACTGCATTTTACCAGTTGCATTTTTTCAGTCACTATCTTTTAAATGAGCCAGAGACGGAGGCATTGCATTGAAAAAACTGGTGTATTAAAAAGGTGTTCTCAAAGAACACACGGATTTTCTTATCACTTGAAGTGTTGATGTTTAAAATATACCATTTTAAAAACTTGTCATTCTTGCCGCCACATGCATTTTTTCCAAAGTCACTGTATATCTTAAATGGGACAAAGACGTCGGCATTGCTTTGAAACAACTGCTGTATTCAAGAGGCGTTTTCAAAAAAAGTTTCTTTTCATATGTATTATTGATGTTTTAAATATACCATTTTGAAAACTTGTCATGATGCTACTGCACCTGTCTCAGCTATATGTTTTCAGTCACTATTTATTTAAACTTTTCAATGCAAAGTCCAAGGCATTGCATTGAAACACCTGTTGTATCTAAGGTGTTATCAAATAACTAACAAATTTTCTTTTAGCATCAAATATTCATGTTAAAGTTATACCATTGTGAAAAATTGGAGTTAGCTAAAACGATCTACCATTTGTCTATGAAACAGCAATAAACTAACTCTTTTCTAACTCATTCATATATTTGTAAGATACTAGGGCCCTGTTTGAATTTGAATGATTTTCACGAAAGTATTTTAATAAAGAATTTCGTTCCGAACCATTGTGTCACATTTGTTATATCTTGCAGCTTCAGTTAGGCAATAGGAATCGTAGTGCTACAATCAAATGCATCGTAACACGTTCTCCTTCTTTTATTGTCTTTTCCGTGCAAAGGCCACTGAGATCAGTTGTCTCTTGCAATTCCAGTAGGCAAAGTCTATTTTTTTCTTCGGAAGGTAGTTTCTATATGAAACATTTCCAGTTTGTTTTGGGAATGTCATTGAATTTTGAATCGCCAAGTGAATTTTCAATGTTATGTTGAATTAGGTGATGTGTTAATGCTGCTTTAGTTAGGTTCGTAGCAGGCCGAGAGAGAATGCTTTGTTTATGAGGAACATCAATTCATTGCAGATAGCAATTTGCCGTTGTAGCAATGGCACTTTCCCAGCTACACTTTTATATTCTAAAATCACTGTTTTTTTAATGAGACAAAGGAAGTATTATATTGAAACAACTGGCTGTATTGAAGGCGTACTGAAACAACTCACAAAGTTTCTTTCGTTTAAAGATGTTTTAAATAGGTTAAGGTGAGGGGGCAAGTGTGTTTGTGATGTAAATGTGTCCGTTGAATATGAAACGCGTCTGTGATTCAAGTTTGAGTTGCTATCTGTTAGAAATGCCTTAAATAGTTCTATAGATTAGTTTTACTGTTTCGGATTTTGGCAGGGAAGCCTTACATTGAACCAATTGCTGTATTGTAGGCGTTCCGAAACTACTCATGAAGTTTCATTCGTATGAAGAAAGAAACTTCATGCAGAACAAAAAAGAAAGAAAATTATTGGAATGATATGATCTTGCTACAATACCACATTGCAAACAAGAAATCAGTCCATAGTATGCACTTTCCCCATCACATGGGGAAATTGCATCCCCATGAAATAGTATTGGAAAGTATTTTTTTAATTATATCAATGTAATTCTAAACAAATAACACACACAATGTAAAAATGTTGGGTAAAGGTTTTGGTAGGATATAGGATATAAGTATGTAATGTTTTAGCATTACTGGGACAGAGTAGTCATTTGTTCAGTATGAACTTTGAAGATTTCTGTTCGCACTTGAACTATACCGTTTTGAAACCTGAACAGTAAGCTAAGCAATCTATCACTTGTCTATAAAACGGTGATAAGGACATCATTTTTAACTCATTAAAGCATATATAAACACATACACTGCCAGTCCCATTAAGTCTATCAATGATTTTCACGAAAGACTTTAAACGAACAAGTTTTCCAAACCTATTTCAGAATTTAGTTTACCTTACTGCTTCAATTATACAATGAAACAGAAGTAGTGGTAGTATCAGGTCGTAGCGGTACTATCAGATACATCTTAACTCGTCCAGCCTCTTTTATTGCCTTTTTCATTCAAGTGCCACCGTGAGCCGTTGTCTCTTGCAATTCCAGTAATGTCTGTTTTTTTCTTCGGTAGGTAGTTTCTATTTGAAACAGTTTCAAACAGCTTTAGATATTTCTGTTTTTCGCACACCCTTCATGAAAGGAAAATCTCTTCAAGTGACTTTTCAGTGACAGGACAGGCTCAGACGATTTGTGAATGCTGCTTACGGTAGGTTTTATAGCAAGAAAGCATGCTTTGTTTAGGAGGAACAACTTTACATAGCGAACAGCGCTTTGAAATAGCTGCTACTGTACTTTGTCAGCTGTATATTTTTCAATGACATTGTATTTTGCAACATTAGACAAAGGAGGAAGCATTTCAGCTGATGTGAAAAGTGTAGCATTTTATGTTTTACCAAATCGATGTTAAACTATTCGTTAAAAACTCGTTACTGTCCAGCACTAGCATTGTTATATATTATATAAACACAACTCTCTTGTTCTGGGGTTAGTATTATAATTCCTTTAAGATGTATTTTGGTGCTTACTTCCCCTTACGTTAATATTATGTTCCAGATACAATGTTATAGAAATGAAAAATGTGTAATTATCTACAGATCGATTATTAAATAGCTTTAAGTGCACCTGAACTAGCTGCCTTTTGATCCTGCAGAGTACACCACTTTTAATTTGATGAATTAAAAAAAGTAATATGACTATTCAAGCAGACTGATATTTTTTAGATAGTAAATATGTAGAACTGACGTTTATTGTTAGCTATGTATCTATTTTAACTTTTTTTTGTCTTAAATAGAAACGAACAGTTAAGTATTTATTAAGTGTTGAATTCGTTTGAAACAGATTTGTCTGTATAGTACCATTAAGAAGAAAGGAAGTTTCATAAAAATACTATTTTATATCATTATAAGGCAAAAACTCGTGGGGCATCGCCCTTTGTTGGATGCCAACTAATTATTTCTCTTCAATGGACGACCATCTACGTACTCCTGGATAAGAGCCAATAATCTCAGAAAAGTTGTTTTCAATGAAAATAGCTTTTATTTTATTTTATTAAGACAGCTTTACGAAGGGAATGTTATATGTTTATGTATGTTTTTCTTTAGAATTTTAACATTAAATGTTTATATGCATGCTTAGATTAATTACACAAAGTTCAGATGCATACTAGCGTTACAGTTTCACAATTTGGGGATTATTACTTTTTAAATTCTTAAAAGATAATTCTCTATCAAAAAAATAATATTGATGTCATACGACGTTGCGTAGTATCCATAAATTATCCGAATGCTAATTATTGTTATATACTTTTAACTTTAACTAAAACGACTGACCTGAAGTTGAAATTATAATTTTTATTGCTTAAGGCACATGTTTTTAACGAATCATTAATAAATTATATGACTGATATTAATAAAATGTAGTTTTCGTACTCTTGCACTTGTACACAACAGTAGAATAATTTCAATGTTAATAAGACTTACAAATTAAAAAAGAAAAATTAAAATGTTGGAAGAAAAGGGCAAAATAAAACTTCAATGCAAAATTTGGAAATAAGTAATGTACTATAATAAGATACCAGATGAGATTATGACAGTTGCATATAAATATGAGTGCTTAATATATTTATTTCTGATCCTCATGATGGATTGCAGAAGATTACAATCCACAGAACAATGACAAATTTTGGATTTAAACCAACCGTTTGTATACTTCTTCAAAAGTCTTTATTTCGATTTATTGCAGGAACTAAAACTGTTATCAATGTGTGAGTTTAATTTTTAAATTTGTCTTGCATTTTGGCTTTATTCTTCTAATTTTGAGTATAAAGTATTCCTATGAAGTAAGAGCATAATTCGAACTGCATTTTAAAATGACTTGATTTAGGATTCAGTCAACGTTCATTAAATAATACTTTTTAAAACAAAAGTTTTTAAAACTTTCACTTAACGTGATTTCTAATACATGCATACATTCTTTCAAACGTGTATCAAATACTACTTACATTTATATCTCTCTCTTCGATTTAAAGACTTCTCAAGCATAGAATGTAAAATAATTTTCCTATTTATCGAACTTTTCCTGAATGACATTCAAAATGATGGAACCCTTTTAACATTTATGTTCATTTCGGACCCAAAAAATATAAAATGCCTTATTTATTTGTTATTTTCATTTGTTTTCGAACTTCATAAGTGATTTAGTAGTAATCTAGTATGACTAAGATACTAGATTAAAATAGCTTAATTTTTATGTAATAATCATCAATACTTCATTGAATGTGTGAATAGTTGTGCTACGATAATGCATTCAGTCACTATATATTATTTCATTTCTCTCCATTTTAAAACGTCTTTGAATTTTATTTTTAATAATCGTGTTTTGACTTTTAAATTAAAAGTTGTATTTTATCTCCTATAACTTTCGGTTTGTGATTTACAGTTTAAATCTCCTTGATTGTTTGATGACCTTCTAAAATATACATAAAATAATTTGTTAGTTTCTTTTGTTCTAAAACAGTAACTATAACCTTGAAGGCTAAGGCAATATAAATTATTTTGTTATTTTTATATGTACTGCTAGAGATTGCCATTAGTAAATTATTTTTCAAGTATAATTTTTCATACCTTATGCATTATTCTGTATTATTAAACCCTTATAAATGCAAAGTATTCAGAAATTTATTTTTGAAGAAAAATGTTTTTGAGAATGTACTTTCAAAGGAAACTTGAAGCTTAAGTATTTTCTTATCTCTGTTTAAGGATATTCTCTGAGAAATCCAATCTCGAATTCCAAAGTGAAATTCGGTTTTTACTTCAAAATCCGCTGTTTCAAACCCAACGTTTTTCTACGTGTAGAAGGATTCATGTTTTGGGATACTTTTCTATCCATTTTTAGGTATGCAAAAGAACCTTCGCTCTGCTTATTTAATATCAAATCAAATATCCAGTCCTTATTCTTGTTTCAACCTATGTTTCGCTTGGGAACAAAAATTCAATTCGACATTGCTCTGTGGTATCGAGCTGAGTATACAATACAAATGGCAAAAAAGAGAAGCATTACAGAGTTCTGATCACAAGGAAAGGATAGATTACTCTCAGTGAATATATTTCCATCGAATTTAAAGCTGTGGATTCGATCAATAAAGTTCCCGTCGTCTTGTCTACGAAAGAATTCATTGTTTGAGACCGGTAAAACCATTGATGAAAACTATCTATTTTAAATATTTAAGCCTGGTAAATATAACTCTGATTGTTTTCACTTCAATTACAAAAAAAGATTATACGAATATATATATATATATATATATATATATATAAGTAGAGCTTGTAATGAATAGATTTGAAGATGAGAAATTGCATGTTGACAACTAGCATATAAAAGGAGACTAATAAAAGTGTATAGTTAAATTATTTCGCTTTAAAAAATAACTGTGTAATGTCGTATTAAGTCCTAAAGTTTAGCTTGACAGAAATCAGATCATATTAATACATTAAGTGCTTAATGTTTCCCATGCGCTCGATAACAGTAGTCTTTCGTTGTAAATTTAAGTGTTACTATTTAAATTCAAATAATGCTTTGAAAGTTTAGGTATACTTATGAAAAGCAATGCAAAATACTTGGTATTATGAATTATTTTCATTTTTAACCTTTTATAAATGCTTTTAAGGCGAACGGAAACTTAACAAAAAATATACTCTTTGTCAAAGAATAATGGTAGAAAAGATCATCAGAGACGATAATGGTCATTTTTTATGTCACCAATAGACGACATTATTCATCTATAGCTGTACAAAGATTTTGGAAGCGTCAGATTTAAAAAAAACCGAGGGCTAAATCGGTTAAAATGAAAAAAAATTAAAATTGGTCAGAGAACGATGTTGATATTACGCCAAATTCGAGAAAGGATGAGAATCCGACAATTTAGAAATGCTTTACGTAATGATCTTACATAAAATAAACTTTCAATGCGCATAATACAAAGTGAAAATATATCGATTTATAGTTTACATAAAAGCTTCGAAGATTGTTGCGTTTTGAACACATTATTTACAATTGCAAATTCATTAACCCGATAATAACAAAGTAATTCGAATTTCACGATTCTATTTTGCTTAATCTTTGTTCAAAAATATACCTCTATATTTTATAAAATTGTGAAAAATGATACTTTTTCAAATGAATGTTTAACATGACTTAAAAATTTCCTTGAACTTAATGTGATAATAGTTGGTTGGTTGATAGTTGGTAGTTGAATTTAAATCGCACTGAAGCTTAAAAAATAGGATATACTGATGACGGTCCGTGATCAATTCGATAGGAAAAATCCGAGAAAAATATCTCATAATTTTGAACCAGACTCAGATGACGAGGCCAACATCTGAGCTGGCACCCACTCTCAAAAGTTCCGTATCATAACAAAGTAAATACATTTGAGGCTATGATACATTTAAAGATTTAACGTGCACCAGGAGGTCGAACATGGTCAATTGTCACTAACCCTCCTGATGGTTTTGTCTCAGCGAGGTATATGATCCTTGCAAAATCGACCAAATATTGATGGACCAGATGTCTCGCTATTAGAAGAAGAGGGACCAAATCTTGACCTCAAAAGGTTGGCAATATCTTGTTGACGAGATATCTCATCATTAGCAAAATTGATCAGATCTTGATGGACGACATATCTCGTCGAAAGTACTTGGATGGTTAATAAATAATCCTGGTCAATCTGAAAATGTATCACAAATAAATTTTAACTTTGTTTGGACCTTGCCAAAAAAATATCGACACAGGAAAAACACGCATTACTGCATTTTGTATTGTTCGCGAGAAATTGATTCTGAAATTACTTCGATTGATGATTCATCAGAAAACGAGTGAGCAGTTGTGAACTTATATGGGTGTGTGTAATGGACAGAAGCGAATGATTGCTGATGATCCCAGCATTATAAATACGGTAATAACCAGTAATGACACTGGAATCACTGTTTCAACCCTCTAACAATATCAGAAACTAGGAAACACCTTAAAAAGCCAGTCGAACAAAATTTCTTTTGAAGGCTTAGATGATTATTTCCTTCTATTAATCTATTCAGGGGAGTTATCTACCTGTATAATTTTCCCCTTCATAGACTGTCAGTGTCGAAAATGTTTTATTTTCGTAAAAACTGCAACGTCATATATCACAAAAGCGATGAAATACATCTATGTGCAATTAACATTAACAGATAAAAATTTAATTGTACACATAACCAGTATATTGTCATTACCCTGCCGTGTGATACTTAGTTATTTTCCTTCAATAGAGATATACTTTTAATTATGTGTATAATTTACTTGCAATGTGGAAGAGATATGAGAGAGAACTGCTCGGGTGTCA
The DNA here is from genome assembly GCA_933210815.1 of Meta bourneti. Lineage (NCBI taxonomy): Eukaryota > Metazoa > Arthropoda > Arachnida > Araneae > Tetragnathidae > Meta > Meta bourneti. The sequence goes on along the minus strand of OW119923.1, from coordinate 61,986,545 downwards.
GATTGCGTTAAATTCGCGCTCTACCTGTTATTGAAAAGTGCACCGATTTAAGAAGTTTACTGGGAACCATCGAAGGGAAGGTATTTTTAAAATAAATGTAGTAAAACATTTTACTATAAACTTTACTTGAATTTCGGGAGATTTGTTCAAGGTTTATATAGTTAGCCTTTTTATATTACAGACCATATATTAATACGGAATATAATTACCGTTTGGGCTTTGATGTTTATGGTGGCTAGAAATTCACTTCAAGGTGTATATATACACTAGAAGATTTTTAAAAATTTTAAGTTAAAAATCCAGTTTTTTTTTGCAATAGGTCATTGGTTTATGCTTAAAATCATTTCAACGTGAAAAACTCAAAAAAGGCTACTAATTAGTTATCTAATTTAGATATAAATAGCTAATTAGAATGTTTTTTAAACAGCGATATCTCAAATTTTAATTTGTTCAATAAGACAATTCCCATTGGAAATTATTCCTAATATTATTCTTCATGTTTTGACCCTGAATCAAGTTGCTAGAGGGAATACGTTTTCTACCCTTTTTCACCAATGAAGCATACAAACAAGACATTTTTAAGAATTTTACATTAAAAAATCAACTAAAAATTAATTTCTTAACTAATAACTCTGAATGTCAAAACATCCAAAGATTATAATATATCAATTCATAGTTGAGTTAACACCGTTTCAACAAAACATCATATTGCAGAGTCAGTTCTTCAGAAATTGAGTTCAAAGTTTTGGAAACATGGTTGTACATGTTTTCAAAAAACAACGAAAATAATAAAAACTCGATATTCTGGAGGATTTTCGTGATTTTAGTGTATGTATACAACTTAAGCTTTAGATAAGGTTTAATTATCTCTCTGTATAAAAGAATGGCAGTAGAGTGACAAACCGAAACGCAAAAAATATCTGCACAATTTCAATTGAGAAAACGCCAGTAGCCCTAGAAATGGTGAGAACTAAAAGTTAGAATATTGTTAACAATAATTTGGCATGATTCAAATGTGTCCAACATTGGTCCCGTCTGGTTCTCGAGGCTCCTCTTAGAATATGAAACTATAATTTCAAAGATCTATATTCTCAATTTGTTTTATTATACATGGAACCAACTTTTTATAGTATTTGTGATATTTATCCCAATTCCTCTCTCTTATGTAAGTTCATAGTATTCATAATAGTATTAGTTTTCTTTGAATTGTTCTTATCTACAATTGTTCAAAAATTCTTGTATGGTAATGTTTACCAGGGCAGATTGATGTATGTGGCTAGAAAACGTGCATAATCAATCTCATTTTCATTTCCAAACAATTCTTATTCAGGAATTTCCATGAATTTTGGATGATCGATTATAAAATAACAGCCATAAAAGCCGAATGCATCTTTTGGAATTGAATACCCAGTTATTGGTACACATACATATTATAATTCTATATATTAAGCGATTATGAATACGATAAGTTTGAGAATAAATATAACGTCATGTTTATTGTTAAGAAGTTAACCTAGTTTTTCATTGCGATTTAACTTTCCTTCAGAATACTATCCTTAATTGAATTACAACATTCAGAAAATGTTTTCGGTCTTGAAAATTTTAACAAGTACCAAATATTTCATGCTGTGTACCACATAATTTATAAATCTATATAGAAGGAACTCAATGCAGATGGAGTTGCTACGATTATTCTTAGTTGTATTTGATGATGAGTTTACCGAAGGACTTGTAATAAACATACACTACAATTTCAATTGAAAAAGAAGCCAAATATGGTATAAGTTAAACTCGACATTATAGAATGAATAGTTCATTAAAATATTGTTTTCCTGCAAAATTTCATCAGGAGATTTAATTTAATACTCTCTGATAAAATTGAGTAATGAATGATTTTATTTTTTAAGTCACTTTACACTTTGTGAAATCAGTGTGATGCATGTGATAAATTAAACAGTATTTTTATTTAATTAAAATGGTATGAAACTTGAGTGTAAGTAGCAATATAGTCGGTTGTAGTAGAAGTGAATCAAAAGAAAATTAACTAGACCGCAACAAGAAATTTCTAAAATCCGCAAAAGATGCAAAAGGGAGAAAGCGACAAACGCGATCCGATATCGAAATGGCATCAATGGCCATACTAGAGTTAAACCTATAGATTTGAAATATCTGAACAAAAAGTTTAGAGTTAAAAACCTCATTTCAATGTCGTGGAAAATTTCACTTCAAACGTGATGCTTATAAGATGAAAAATTAATCTATAACAGAAAAGTTATTCACATTTCGGTAAAATCTTAAAATAATTAATACCCATGAGACTAGCATCCCATCAAATTTACGCAATATTGTACCGTAGAGGGTCAAATTACATTTGTATTTCTGACTTTTATCTGCAAATTAATGATACATTTACATAATCCTACTTAATTAATTTCAAGAGTCTCACTGGCGATTACAATATCTCGATTTGAAGGAGAAATTGTAAAAGTTTCAAATAACGCTTTGAATTCTGGGAATTATCTGCACGTGAATAATCTCGATCTTCAAAAAAGATTTCCATTTCATTTTCATGCTACTTGGACCATACACTTTTGGATAATAATACTTTAGGGAAATTAAATTACACTTTTAAGTGAACTGAATGAATAATGAAACTAAGTTTTGAATGATCACTGCGATACAAATTTCATTTGCATTTATAATTTAATCTTCATTTTTGATGTATCTATACCTCTCATTTTAGAATTGCCTGTTTCTGGATTTATTAACACAATTAAAACTTTCCTGTAAGTTGGGTGTTTAATGCTCCTGCTTTCTCGCGTCTTTTGAGAATTATGTAGGAAATCCTCCTTTATATAAGCTGTTTTGCTTTGTAAATTCCACTTTCTACATTCACGGGATTCCAAGGAATTATTTAAAAGGAGAAACTAGCTAAGTCACCGATAATGGAAAACAATTTAGCATACAGAATTAACAATAGAGAAATTATCTGATTGCTTTCACACTGTAACAAAAGTACAAATGGACTTGGAATTATGGAAATGTGCTTTTACGCGTTCCATAAACAATATGGTACACACTGATTTCTAAAAATTTACATAATTAAGATTTTTTAAATGCATCTTGTAAAAATCGTCTCTAAAATATAAAACACGCTTGTGTAATTGAGAACCAATGGCAGAAAAAAATGAAAGTACTGACAATGATTTTTCATCAGTAGCTCCATTCCTATTTTGCGCTTTGGACTGTCTACTTTTCGGCCTTTCCATGAAAAATACTTTATTCTAGAACTTTCAAAAATTATTACCCTGTATGAGAGATTTTCAGTGTAAAACCAAACCAGGCATATAAGATTATGTATTTATCCATTCAGATATTAATTTATTTTAACCGAACGCTCTCGCATGATACATACCGGGGTTACCTTAAAATTTAGCTTCTCACCGTTTTGGTGAGATTTGGAGTTTAATCTAATTGACGTTGACCAAACAACTATCATCAATTCGGATTTCATTTTTTTAGACTTTCTATGGTAAAGTGCTGAAATCGTATTCAAAAACAATTCAATTGACATCACGTTCGACCACGACCTCCACCTACATTTAGCTTGACAGAAAAAGTATTCTCTTATATAGTAAAACTTCTTTAAACAACAAAAAAGTTGTTTTGTATTTTCAGCCCTTTTCCATCGTATATTATCCATTAATTATTAAAAATGAATTTAAACACTCGTACTTCCAGAGCATCACTAAAATTCTGTTGAAATAAACAATTCATTCAACTTAGTGAATCCACGTTCAGTAAGTCTACAATGTTAAAATTAGTTTTTCCATCGACTGCGATACTTACAAAAATTCGCTTGTATCAGGGGCTTTTATTGTCAAGCTAGATATAGGTGGCAGTAATGTTTTTGCAACGGAACGTGTATCCTATATGTATTCGGAATGTAGCAGCGTTTCTTTAGAATACAATTTTATGCTCGTCGCGAAAAGAAATTATATATAATTAACATAAGAGTGTATTCACAGCTGAAATTTGGTATTGCGGTTCAAGTAATTTGTACATTCCCAAATTTATCTAACATCCTCCGCCTATATAACGAGTCACGCCATTTTTCACTAATCGAGCTAAGTAGGCAATTAGGTAGCGTAAGTAGAATTTTCGCTTTCGATCTGATTTGTTTGCTTATAACGAAAATCTTTCTCACACAGTGATTGCAATCCAAATTGTAAGCATGCAACAACAGTTTAATAGTACTTATCCCTGAATCGGTGAAAAATATAGTAAAATCATTAACGAAGCTCTAATATTTTAACTCAACCACAAAGATCAGCTTAGGGAAACTTATTAACAGTCTGAGGATGTTTTGATTACGGAGTTTGTTAACGTGTAAACAGCGTCATATTATATTTGAATTGTTACCAAGATACCATCGAGTCACGCTCAAAGGGTTTGCCTATAATTAACATACCAGAGTATTCACAGCTCTATCAACGCAAATAGCGACCGAACGCATGTGGTTTATTACGTAGAATATGCAAATTCCAGCTTCAATGCATAACAACATGTCCTTCGTTATAGGGCATTCAGTGTTTCCATAGTTAATCATTAAAGCACATAGATAATATTTGCTAGCTAAGACCTGGTAAGTGATGTACAGGACTGCAGATCGCTACACTGCTACGGTCACACCATGCCAGTGAGTTATGGCTCTAATAGACCTGTAGTTATAGTAACGTATACGAGACTCCGGTGTGGGGTGGCTGACCTATAAATCTGATACCTGGGTATAGCCTGAAGCCACTTAAATTGCACATGCGACGATAATTCTAAGTGTGTTATATCTATGATAACCGCCTGCTTTGATTAGGTATTTCAGTACTTTGCTAGTAAGAGCTTAGTAAAATGTGTTTCTTGGATTGAGAGACCAATGGGGTATTCGTTAATATATAACATTTTTGTGCTGCATCGATTGTTAACTAAAATATCTCTTTTGAAGAGTAACCAACTGACACACAAGAATCGAAAAAGTATGCATGGTTATTGTTCAAGTACATACTTGAAATCCCCAAAGCAATTATGTTTTTCTTTTAGAAACATGTTCGTGCTTGCATTCATGTTATAAAACATGATTTCACCGTATGAGGGAATCACATGTATTTAATCATTTTATAACTTGCAGTTTTCTCTGCATGACTTTTAACCAGTTTTGACCATCCTGGCAGATATAACTTTTTATGTAATTCTTCCAACATATGGATGTGACTAATGAATCATGTACATGTTGTGTGGTAAAAGCACTATACTACGCTATTCAGAAATCTTATGACGCTCAAAGGGATAACAAGTACTCATTAGACATAAAAGTGTAAAAAAATATTAACTATTGATCCTGAATTCCTTGATCGAGATAAAATACAACTAAACTAAATGCAGTTTTCTAAAACACAATGTAACTGCACTGGTTTAAAATGCATAATCGAATAATAATTTTAAAAAGTACTTACCGCAGTAAATTTAAGGTTTTAAAGAATTAAACTATCAAGCAATAATTTAAACATACGTGAACCTATCGCTAAACACTTAGCACTTACAACTCCTTATTTAAATCATTCTATATATATTTAATATTCATATCTTGATAGTTCCCAAGTGCATACTCTGAAGTCTGAGATACACCCCTAAATTTACTAACTGTGCACTACCTTTCTCACAACATACTACAATATACTTTTCTCGCTCTTCTGCCACTAATATCCATACAGTTCTCGTATGCCTCATCCATGTGTCACATTCATAATTCATGTTAATATTGTTGAAATATAGTCCTAACAAATCAGCATTTTTAACACTGAGCGTCAACGTGATTTCCGAGTGGTGTATTGCCTTTTTCCCCATTTCACACATTCTGATTGTATCACCACATATATTGATTGAAAGAATCCTCGGAAAAAAGTATATTGGTCCGGAAGGTCAAAACTAGTTAGAAATCATCCAGGGAAGACTCCAGATTTCGGAACGGCTATATGTGTGTGAACCCCTGAAATAGGTAATTCTTAACCACAAGACTCCTAATTGCTTCGTTTCAATACGACATATGTTCCAAAATAAATCAATGGTGTTAATTTTACATGTAATTTAATGAGAAAATTAATTTATCTTTATTCAGACCTTCTAGTGAAAATTCCTCTCTTTGTACCTACATTTCTCTCAAAACTATATGATAAATTCATGTTAGTTACATATTGTTTGCAAAAGAATACAACAAAACTAAATGCATTTTATTTTAAATTAAATTAAATGCAGTTTCTAACGCACTAATCCACATTCGCACAACAATGACCGACTTCAAAAAGAAAGTGCTAAGTTATGTCCCTAATTCAACTTTATCCCTCCCGATAAATGTTCTAATGAAGACCTGCAAGAGAATCAACTATTTAACTTATCTGCCGTTAATCGAATGTGATTCCTGTTATTCTACCGTAAAAGCCCTTTTATTGAACGCTCCCCCTTGTATGCAAATAAGCATAAACATTCCTAACAAAACTTAAGGAGGAATTCATTTAAGCAGAAAATGGGGCCTTTTTTTCTTGTTTTCCGTTTTTCAGAACCATTTCCCTTTGTTACTCTCTCACGCGCTCAACAATGAGCTCGGATAGTATTCAGGCATTAGCAATTTAAATTGACTCGAGACCTCATGTTAATTACTTTGAAAACTGATAAAGAACATTGTCCATCCTTTGAAGTTCCTGTAGATCCACTTAAAGAAGAAAATTCACACGTTTCGATTTTCGAAGGAAAGGCTATTTATATAATCGATTTAAGGACTTTATCGCGACAATGCTTGGAGGATAGACTGATAGAAAAAGTTCGGGTGAACATCAGATTTGGGATAGAGCAATGCCAGCAAGGATTTTTAGCTTCAGGGTAAATGACTTAAACTGGGTTCTATTTTCTGTGACGTCGTTCTACGTTCCATTTTTGGAGAAGATTTGGCTTTTATTCTACCTCTGTCCTGATGGATGTTAATTTGATATTCCATGAGAAAAATCCCGGATTATTTATTTTTGCCCTATATCATCTAGTGCTGGGATTTATAATGTGATGTAAGGATTTGTGATTTATAGTGTTTTAATTTAGTATGTCCAGATTTAATCGAATTCTATAGCCGTTATAATAAATCTATAATTTTCATTTCACATGCTTTAATATGTTATTAAATATGTTTTAACCCTCTGAGGGGTTGGTATGCATAGTTCTGCATACCAACTGCATAGCAACTGCAGTCTTCCCGCATTACTTGTAACCAGTTTTGACCTTTTTGACAAATATAAACTTTCCTAGGATTCCTACAACCAATAAATATGGCTTAGTAAAAGTAATACTAGTTTTGAAAAGTAAAATATTTTTAAAAAAAGTTAATCCAGTGAAGAATAGATTAGTTCACAACTATCAGGCTCGTCCAAATTCAGAAAATGATGAAGCAGGTACTGGCGTATATTCGTGATGGCATTGCATACAAAGTTCAAGTTCCTTAGAAGATAATCAAAAATGTATTTAAATTATAAGCCTATGTTCAATGAAATGGACTCATTTTATTTCGATTGCCTGATCTTTAGCCGAATATCTATTTCATAAAATGTTTTTAACGATCACCTATTGGATCATAAATGAATTTAATATCCAATGGGGCGTTTTGAACATCATAAGCAAAGTGTTCTATCAAAAGTCAAAAATATTTTAAGCATAGTGATCCTATATGTGGGCTTACAGTTGTAAAACACAATCGGCTAAGTTGAGATACATCAGCACGTTAATCCTTAAAATTAGAAAAACCATAATGTTTCATGAGAGTTTGTGCTTTTTTCCCTTTCACTTATTCTATGATCAATTTGCATTAAAGAGATTGCTTACTGTACGCGGCTAATGGTACGATGCTGAATGATCAATGTATCAACATCTTCATTTTGTGTATTTGGATCAGAGTGTAATTCTCTCTAATTTACTTTCAAATTAATTTAAATGTATTTCGATTCCGTTGGTTTGAAGCTAACTACAGATTTATTCAATTTTATTTCGTAAATACAGTTGGGAGAATTACTCAATCTTACCTTGCTGTTTACAAAAATGTATTTCAGTGCGAAGTAAGTGTTCCTTGAAAGAACTTTTCACATAGTTTAAGCTACAAAGTCATTTCTGAAAGTTATTTTCTTTTGGGCATCAATTTGTCATTAAAAGGGAAAATATGAATGTACAACTTTTACATTTACATTTAAAATCTTTGCTTCCTAATTAAATTTGGAGTATGATGTGCGCTTAATGCACATTTTGCGTTTTTCTTCTTCCGCTCTCATTAATTTGTTAAATATTTATTTGTCGATAGTTCGTCATCAATCGCTGCTACTTTGTGTTTGCATGTTCATGGTTAGTTCCATCAATTTTTCTTTCTGAAACAAATGGCATGTCTTTTTGATGAAGTTACGCTTGGTAGAAAGTTTGCCAATCGCAAATACAAATTTCAGTCTTCCAAAAAATGGTAATTGAATAAAAATGTTTATAGAAGGAATTCTTTATGTTTAACAATGATTTATTACTAGTATTGATTATGCAAGAAGTATGATCCTCTTTTAAGTAAATACCTCTGACTAATATTGATTCACGTAGGTTGAAAAATAAAAATCCTTAATCATGAGTATCTAACTGTATTGAAACTACCGAACATGGTATTTTTCTAGTAAATATTTGGATAAGATGTTAATTATTGATTTATTACATGTAATTACCATTAATAAAACGAACTAAGCACATTTTTCTGTCAAAAAGGAATTTATCAATCCAATAACTTTCGTATGGTACTTAATTTTAATGTCAATAGTAACATAAAATAGTGATTATAATAAGTATTTAAAAAAAGGGTTACAATAATAATTTTAGAAGTACTTTTCAGTTTGTTTTGATAAGAACATTTTTCAAAAATAAAGTTTAACACATGTCTAAAGACGATTTTGAACGATATTTAAACCATACGCTGATTGGCTACATAGTTGCATTATTCGTGCACTTCTTACATGATTCTTACATCGTTTATTATTTCTAAAGCAATAGCTTTTATGAAATGAACGTTTGCTACGATCTAACCAATTTAATTTACATTACATTTTACTCTTCAATAACTAAGACATCATATTATTCTATAAATAGGAAAATAAAAATAAAGTACTAGTGCCAAGTGAGCTGGGAATGGACAAGATGGGTAATTACTGCCTGTTGAACTATAAATAACTGCATAAATGATATTTTCCCTATTATCTAAACCATTTTTTGTCCTCTTTTAGTCTTACATAACTAAATCATCCTATAGTATAAGTAGAAAATAAAAGAACGTAATAAATGCCTAGTGAACTGGGAATTAACGAGATGGGTAGTAACTGTCTGATGAACTGTAATAACTGAATAAATGAACGTTTCCTATCTAACCAGTTTAATTTATGCTCTTAGATACCTAAAACACATTATTGTATAAGTAGGAAAATAAGAAATGCCTAGTGAAGTGAAAATGGATGAAATAGGTAGTAACTGTCTGATGAACTGTAATCACTGGAAAATGAACTTTTCCTACTACCTAACCAATTTAATGCATTCTTTTTTCCTTTTACATAACTAAAACATCCTTTTGTTTAGGTAGAAAACAATAGGATCGTGACAAATGGGTAGTGAACTGGAAAGGGACTCGATGGGTAACAAATATCTGTTGAACTGTAAACAACTGCTAAAAAGATCTTTCCTACCATCTAACCAATTTAATATGTATCCTAGTTTGCTCTTACATAACTAAAGCATGGTATTGTACAGGTTGGAAAAGAACAGGAACATAACAAATGCTTAGTGAACTGGAAATGGATGAGTTAGGTAATAACTGAGATGGTTGAGTAACAGAAATACGTGATGTTTTTCGAGATTTATTGAATGCTTCATTTCCTGGATCCTGTTTTTGTTTCCTACCTTCGAGAAAAAGAGATTTGTTATAATACTAAACACAACCATCTCTTAACATTTAGTTTTACGAATCAATTTTTTTATTAATAACATGAGTGATGTAAAATTTTAGAGCAAGAATCTTAATGCCAAATGAATTAATTTCTACTACATTTTCCTATTCAGTAAATTTTATTATTTTTAAAAAAGCATGGTGAATGATCTCGCTCTTACTTATCTTTAAAACACTTGACTTTATTGCAACAAGAATGCTTTCATGAAACGCTTTTTGTATTTTTATATTTTATTAACTCTACTAAACAGCTTCGTACAAGATTTTGCGACTTCAGAAAAACCTAGTCGCGCCTCTATTTTATCAGTAGTTTTGTTGCATTGTCGAATAGCTTTTTGAGTTTTATCCGCTTCAAATATTTTTCTACTTTGATCTGTTGATTATTTGGCTCGAGACAGCTTTTGACGCCTTGTGTTGGTTAAAAAAATTGTCTTCTTGCGTAACGTTCTATGTTAAATTTTACTTCTATACATTTAAGGAAACGACGTAATGTGCTCAAAATATTACCTATCAAAATATTACCTATTACCCCTAAAGTTTACCTATAAATTGCAGATAAAGTAACCATTGCAAACCTCATAAATTCAGATTTCAGCATTCAATAGTTTTTTCTGCTTTAGACAAAAATCGCGCTTCTGTTTCCTCAACACTTTCTTTGCGTCGTAGAACAGCTTATTGGTCATTGTGCTTTTTGAACTTCATGTGCAGAAATTTTTGAAATCTTTATGCTCAACGTGCTTGCATTTTTCCTGTTCTGATTGTTACAACTTTTGACTGTGCGTTGATTTAAATTTAATCTAAGAATTGGTCTCTCGTTACGAATTGTTATACATTAAATTCTATTCTAAAGGAACGAAGCAACAAGATGAAAATAGTTTAGTTGATCTAGAAATATTCCAAATAAAATAAACTTCAAATTTCATGACACCAAAGCTCAGCTTTCAAGAGTTTTAGCTGCTTCAGACAGATAGTCTGCTTTATAAGATTAATAAAAATTTAATCGAATACTCCTCAGCCTTTTGATTTGAAGACATAATCACAATTATTGGAATATCACAGAGAATCTCAGTCGACAAATAAACTTTTCTTAGTAGAAAAAAATAAAGAAATTTCGAGTTTCCTGCTTTGTTTGCAACATATTTTATCTTCTTGTTGATAAATAGGGTGTGACGATATGGTGTTCCACACCCACTTTCGGAAACAAAATGCATAATTCAAATGACTATTTACCGTGCTAATGTTCTCCGCTCGTCCATACACATAAAAGAGTTGCAAGAAACAAAACCATCTTTCCGTTTCAGTGGGGTAATTTTTCATGTAGAAGAATACACCTCTGATGGGTATAATTTATTAAACCTTGAATTTCGAAAGCCGCTGCTTGTAATTGCTATTGCTATAAGTAATGTAGGTTTCACGGTAGAGCTGAAAGAGTGTTTTAAATGTGAGCTTATCTAATTCTACTGATTTATGTTTAAAAGACTATGCAGGTTCTTCCTAACAATTAATCATAACTGAACACCTTTTCTCAATTCCTGCATGACTGAAGAGATTATTTGTCAACTGTATACTAAATATGTATTTATCATGTTAAGTAAATAAGTTTAAAAGTATTTTTTTGTTTATAAACATAGGTTTCGATCCGAAAATCCCTGGATTCCCGAGATATTTTATGGATGTTAATGAAGAAGATGGTATATATAATCTGCACATTAAGAAAGTCAATTTTCAAGATGAAGGGGAGTTTCAATGCCAGGTAAGAAAGCTTAATTTCGCTTGATGAAGAAAATTGAGATATGTAAAAAGCACAAATCTAAATTTCGCCTTTTACTGGAAACATTATTTATTCAGATGAGTACACATTTAGGTAATGAAAAGATAAATGAATACATAGTTCATTAATTTCATGTAAGATTATTGATGATATTCAGGATGACGTGGAATTTAATGAATTAGGATGTAGCTGAAAGTGAATAAAATTCTCAAAGCGGCTATATGCTTTTAATATATACCACTTAAAAAGGTAAGGATCGTCTTATATAAAAAAGATTAATCCTTTTATGTCATTTGGTTAACGAAATATACAGAACATGATCCTAAGTATTTATTTATTATTTACCATAGACTTTATTTTCTCTTCAAATCCATCTACTAATAGGCTAAGCGGAGTTCTGTGCAGGGAGCGGACTTGGCATTGCATTGAAAATGTTTATTCCAGATGTCATGCACGGGTCTATTAGTTATTATATAAAGCACATTTATCTTTAAGATATAATTACTACGACTTAAACTTTTATTTTTAAATTATACATTCGCAATATTGGTTTCTTTTTTATATCAATGAAAGCAGCGTTATGTAAAAAAAGCTTTTTTCAGCATAAACTCTACTAATCAGATAAGATGAGCTCTGTTCAGCATTGCATTAAACTCGACACTGCATTAAAAACGTTTAGCGCAGATGCTATGATAGGTTTACTGGTTAGTATAAAAAGTACATTTATTTTTTAAAGCATATAACGAATTTAACTTGTGTTTTCAAGTTATACATTCGCAATACTGATTATTGGTGCCCTTTTATGCCAAACAAATTGAAAGCAGCTTTAAGTAACTCTACAAGTCAGCTAGGCGCAATTCTGTGCTTTCGCTCAATATTGCATTAAAAAGCTTAGTACAGATGCTAATGCACGTGTCTGCTAGTTAATATATAAAGTACATTTATTTTTAAAACTTAATCACTACGAATTTAATTTTTGTGTTTTCAAACTATACATTCGCAATATTGATTATTGGTTTCTTTTTATACCAAACTCATTGAAAGCCAGCTTTATATAAAAAACTTCTTTCACCATAAACTACTAATCAGCTAAGCGGAGTTCTGTGTTTTCACTCGGCATTAGACTTATTCCCATTAGAATCGAACTAAGTTTTTTTAGTTTCACTGGGCAGCTCTCATCCACATTTTAAGTTTTACTTCTGAGAAACAAGGGCCAGAACCCAAGGGACCCATACCTGAGACATCTGGAAGAGATTTTCGCTTCCTGGTAACTTTTTTATACATCAGGAGAACGTGCATTTTTTATTTCGTCTTTTGCGATTTTTTACATTCTGTAAGATCAATCTGAAAGAATTTGAAAGCATGGAAAAAGTTTGGTATCTTTCTTTTTAATACTTAACGTAAGAGTTAAACAAGTTTGGTATTAGTTATTTCTTTTTATATTCATTTTTATTCCCAAAGACGTTGTTTCTCGAAATATTGTTTGTTTCATTTTTCATTGCAGTAGATTTTTAAAACCCGTTAGACTTTTCTATTTGTATTTATATTTTTCTAGAACACAATTTTGGGTTTTTATTTTTACAAACATTGAGTTTGAAAAAAGTTGGCTGGGAGCAAAATTGTATTCTAAATTACAAAACCAGACACTGAGGAACTAAATCGGGCATTTTTCCCCTAGCGACCCTTCAGCTTATAGACAAAGCTTGAAATGTAACTTATGGCTGGATTCACGGATGTATGTGTGGTGCCCGGTTCTCTTTATTGCCCCGGGTCTTATTTTGGGCAAGAGATGTAAATCCATACTATTTTGAGAGAATCCTGCTTACTCCAAGAATTTTTATTTAATTATTTTGAGTACACAAAAATGAAAGTAGTTATCGGAGAGAAGAAAGAGTAAGAGTTTTTATTTTTAGAATGTTGCTATTTCTGAACTTTTTATTATTCATTTTATTAGAAATTAAGGAATTTGAAAATTATTTTTATTAAATCCGTATTAGTCATTGGTATTGCATCATTGAGTTATTAGATTCTATTCAAATGGAATATATTAAATTCAAGTTTATGTTACGTGATGCTAAAAATTTATTGCAGATACATTTCCTATAAATATTATAGATAAAAAATATCTTTAGGTAATAAAAAATTAAAGTAGTAGTGGCAGTACAAAGATAATTTATTTTCGACATTTTTACACAGGATTAAAATATGTTTGTGAGTTTTTATAAAATTGAATACTGGATTTGATTTATTAGCTTTCTAATACTTTTCATTAACTTATTGTATTTAACATCCAAATAAGGGCATTTAAGGATTTCGATTAATTTACTACTCTTCATCGACTTTATAGCATAAATTATTTCAAAGGCAACTTTTTTAAACATGAACAAATCTGTAAATATTATATACTATAATGCATTCATCCATAAATATATAATAACGGTATTTATTGAATAACAATAATGTATATTAATAGGGAGATGCTATTGAGCATCTTCCTGTGTTTTAAAATAATTAGAGGTATCAATATAATCATTGTGTCTTAAAATCCTACCCGTACTACATAATCGTCTTATACTTGAATACTCACAACCAAATTAATTCTATGATAGTATATATATAATTTTTGTTTAATCTTAGCAAATATATATATATATATATATACTTGAATACTCACAACCAAATTAATTCTATGATAGTATATATATATATATATATATATATAATTTTTGTTTAATCTTAGCATATATATATATATATATGCTAAGATTAAGCAAAAGTTATATATATATACTATCATAGAATTAATTTGGTTGTGAGTATTCAAGTACTTTATGTCAAGTACTTAATATATGTCAAGTCATATATTAAGTACTTTATTTCAAGTACTTAATATATGTCTTTACTCAGAAAGAGATAACAAAGAAGTAGAGGAACTTTTAGAAAATATACCTGATACCCTTAGCTATAATAAGTTAGGCTTAGATTTAACAGATAACCGCTTTCATAAAATTCAGTGGGTCCATAAATTACTGACAAAAATCATTCGATTGTAAAATTGATGCTTCGGATCAAGAACAAAATTGTGCACTCCACAAATGAATCTGGAATTGTCTTAAATTTCCAGAATATCAGTTAAACCTGAACCATCAGTCAAAAGTGATGGACCTGCTTTGTTTCCCTTTTGAAGAACAAATACCTTTGGCAGTTTATTTTCCAATTTGATTGCTACGGTTTTGATCTTATAAATCACGTCTTATGCGATTAGCGAAAGAAATAAATGCTTTTATTTCTTTCGAGGTTTGTATTTGAATTGATGGGTTATATTTTATAAAAGTCAGCTTGTACGATTTTCTGGATTCTCCATTGCCATTCTTTAATTGGAAATCGATCAGACGAAACTATTTCGCTCTACTGAACTAAAATATCACGAGTATGAATTTAATTTCCCTTTATAGATGTAAATCTCTTGTTCCAAATTTCCAAGATAATAGTATTGCAAATTAAATTCAAGACAATATACGCTATCAAGACTTTAACAAGAATCTTTAGAGCATCAAATTTGATGTTTTAAAGCTTCCAATCAATGATTTCTGATTGAACGTATAGTTATTGTTTGCTCAACATGTATTTCTAGCATGGCTCTAACGATATTCCATGGAAACATTTCAGTAAATTTAAATGGGTATCTAGAGAATTTAAGTTTACTCCAAAGTGGTGTATTTTAAAAATTATACAGATAATCATTACTTACAATGTCTCTTTCTCGTTGGATAAATCATTTGAAATCATTCCTATCCTTCGGTTAACTTGATTTGTCTTTCGTAATTATGCCAAAATACTTTGCTGCGTTTACATCTTCTGCATAAATTATCACTCCGATTCCTGCATGGTTCATGTATTCTGAATGTAGTAAGTATAGGGACATTTCAAGATACAAGTTTTATATATGAATACAAACTGACACTAAATTGTTAACCTCAAGTAGATAGAATACTCTGAAATATAAGCTTGAATGATACATATGTTATACGAATACCATATAATCTTGCAACCCATTTGAAAGATGAATGTATCGTTAGATTTTCCAACGATAGTTTTACCGGATTCAAAAATAATTCTTATTCGAAAAGTCTGATAAATAAGATAGAAGATTTCCACCAATCACATTATCTGAGTTTTAGGAACAGAGCATTGAAGAAAAATTTCTCGGATTATTACACTGACTCGATTTTAGACTCCTCATTTCATTGGCATGTTACCATTCAATGTTTAAGAAGGTCGTGTCAAGCATAATATTGTATTTTACGTTTCTCGCAAAAAGTAATATTTACTGTTTTTTCTAACTCACACAAGCTCGTAAGAAGATCCTAATCGGCATCGATATGATCTAAATTAGCTAGTGAACTTCATTCAATTACTCTAAGATTCCTTCACATAATATGCAGTGGAAACACCTACCTCATATAGTTGTTCAAACAGGGAAAATGACAGCCGTAAATTCTTTTATAAGGCAAAGGTAATCGTGACTACATCGTTTGGAAGGAACTCCCTCATGAAAGAAGATCAAATGTATATAATCTTACAACACGTATAGATTCCCTTTAATGGGCCAGTTGAACATCAGTTCCGCACAATTGAACTGCGGGAAATAACTGTGACTCCCTTTGGTCAGCACATTTATTGAAATCGGGGCCAATTTGGCTTTCCTTTCTTCTGTGATGTGTATCTGTAATGGCATAAAGCAGAAGCTGCTCGTTTGGACAAGAATTCTGTCGTTATCAGTTTATCATTACTTTAAAGAGCATTTATCTCAGCCACCTTGTTCAACCTTCCTGGTGGTCGTCTCGACGAAGTATCTCTCCATTAGCTAAAACTGACAAGATCTTGTCATTAAAAGAAAACTGACCAAAACCTGATCTCGCCATCATCTAATAGTTGGCAGCATCTTGATGACGAGATATGTCGTCATTTTCAAATTGATCAAACCTTGATGGACGAGATATCGTGTTGAAAAAACTAGGAGTATTAAACAGTTAATTGAGATAAGGACTTTTCTCTTCCCGTCATCACTTCACGTCAAGAGGTCAGTGAACCTTTACCTAGAAAGCAAATCTCTCAATAAATGCATGTGGTATCATTAAGTTCTACAACTTACTACTGCGTATGATTTGCAATCCCTTCGTGGTTGAGTTGTTAAGCCGCATACGCATAGCAGAAACGTTTCTCTTGATGTCTATCTAGTTCAACATTCACACATATTTTGCAATACAGCAGTGCCCCCTCCAATGGGACATTTGAGAAATTTTTCAGCACCAATCTTCGGGACCTAGGCATGAGCATCTTTCACCTACAAGATTTGTTTTCTATTAAGACTTTTTCATCAATCATATCTAGGTATGTTTGTCGAACATACAATTACTACCTGGCTTTGGACATCTAATATTATGACTTATTGTGGGCTGAGAAAAACCGACCTATTTCCACTACGTGATAGGGTTCATGTCATGAACCATTACCAGGTGACGTGTCTGTGGTACAGCTGGGGGAGAACAAATTGAACCACTGCCCTTTTTCATCAGTTTTCATCAAAATATATGAAAGTTTTTATTCATGAATTTTTCTAATACCAATTTCATAATTGATATTGAATATTAAAAATTAACTTAAAAAACATAAAGTAAATTTGTTTTGGTTCTTTAAAAGTAAAACAATAAATATTTTAAGTAAGATTAGAACATTTTGTAGTGACAGGAAGATTATTTTGGAAGGTATTAAGTCTGAGAAGTTAATTCAATATTAGAGGTGATCTAAATTTCCCATAACATAAATCCAGAAACACTTTTATCAAATGATTTTAAACTAAATACTTGAGATTACCCTTTGAGATGGATTTCAAATTTAGAGTGAAAATTGATTGTTTTCATTCGTAAGGCCATAAAGTCAATACCCAATTCTAAATGTCACTTATGCAAATTGTATGCATATAAATTTATAGCTATTCTCTATTGAATCGCAGCTTAGAATTTCCTCTACTATGAAAGACGCTTAAATATATAAGGGTGGTTCGAAGTTGTACTTGTGTAAGTACTTTCATTTTACCAGAGTTTAAAAAGAAAATATAGAAACCGAAACAAATTATATTTAAGTCGTATATTCTATATAGTAGCAAATTGCTAATATTTTTCTTGTTTGGTGTAACACTCATATTTTTTAACATTGTGTTATTTCTATTAAAGGTTGGACCTGCTTTGAACCACACCCCAATCTGGGCAGTCGCTCAACTGAGAATATTAAGTAAGTTTAATTATAAGTATGCATTAATGCATATGTTTGATATTAAAGTCCTCATTAATTTACACGTAGTTTGATACATTATTCCTGAATTTCAATAGCATGAAATAACTTTCATTAAGTTTATGAGAAACTCATCGACGCTTTAATGAAATAGACAAAGCATTTCTACGGAGTCCCTGTAGTTAAATCTGAGAAAGTAAGTTACGTGGGCTTACGAATCGACTTGGGCCAATTGGCTATCGAAGCGCAGACTAGTGTTTTTGATCTCGCTAGATAATCACTTAAAGCAATCAATAATTTGTCTTACATGAGGATTCATGACTTTTCTCACAACCACATGGCAATCCAAACCGAGTGACAGGAAGGAATAATCCGTTTATTTTATAGAAAGTCGATGGAACAAACTATGCGTTGTTAAGATAACAAAATGTAAAATTCAAAATTATCTTTCCATTGTCATACATGTTTTGATAATGATTGTTATGAAGGAATTGTTTAACATGATCTATGTAACATTCTTGATTTGTAAAATATTTCTCTGTAAGCAATTATGTACCAGAAGAAAAATTATAAATTGTTGAGAAGACGAATCAATTCATGATCTAGTTAGACAATGTTAACTAGTAAATAAACATACGATGGGTGATCATATTATTACAGCTTTATAAATGAACACTTTTACATTTCAACCCATTATTGTTTTTAAAAACCTAGTTACATTGAATTCTTTTATTGTTATGACGGGACTATGGTGTCCCAGTTGGTAGAGTGGCTGATGTGCAACCGGAGGATTGCTAGTTCGAGATTCGATCCAATCCAAGACCGTCTTATACGTGAGGGCTGTTGCACGTTAAATTTGTGATATCCTCAAAGGTCCTCACGTTGGCATGGTGATGAAGTTTGGAAATTGGGATGCCTCCTCGGGTAGCGACCTTGTCATTTGACCGTGGTTCAATAGTTGTTGTCCTTGGATCTAACCCTTCGCTATTGACATCAGACCGTTGCCAATTGACTGTTGTGTAACTTCAGTACGACATAAATTTGACTACATATATACCTTATCTTTATGACATAGTTATGTAAACTTTGAAATAATTAGCAGACGCACTGTTTTTTTCACAACCTGACGAATAGTCGGCATCCGTTTTTACACCAAACTCAGAAGAAATGTCTTTTTTTGCACTGTGACTTTAATAATTTGATCATCCACTGTAAATTGGCAAGCCAAACTTTATAATCAAATGAAGCATGCAAATCATGAGATCTGCGAATTATAAATCAAACAACGAAAGGGCGTGAACTTTTGAGGTCCCCAAATCAAATTTTTTTTGAAATAGTACTCCGCGCAAGGACAAGACTCAATGCAAAGCCATTTTAAAAATATCGATTTTAAAAATAATATTGCTTATATATTGCCTATATTACTGTTGATTATATCCAAACACCACGCTGATGCCCTGGCTTTGATTCCGACTTTCATTAATTTTTTTATGTATGCAGTGTCCCTCAAATATTTATCCGAGCAACCAGTAGTTCATTGTCACCACATTTCGCATTTTTCTTACAGAACTTATTTTTTAAGGTATTATTTCTTTAATTACGTTTGTGTTGCTCCAGTGTGACATTAATAAAATATACCATACCTTTCATTACTTACTCACGAAAGTGAAGTTTTTTCTAATCTACTTTTATTTAATTTATTTTCCTTTTTAATATGAGTGAAATGGTGAGAAAATGAACTATTACTTCCTCAAATAAACAATTAAAGTGCAGCTACATCCATCAAAATGATTCTGAGAAGCGGAATGTAAGTGTTAGGTAGATAGTTAACGTCACATTGGAGCAACAGAACGGGCTATTGGCGACGGTTCGGGATCAATCCCGAAGGGGAAAATCCAATGACAACGCATCGTAATTTTGAACTACGGTCAGATGACGAGACAACACCTGAGCTGGCACCCCACTCTCCAAACTTCCACACTACACCAATGTGAGGGAGGACATTTGAGATTTAACGGTGAACCAGCCCTCGTGTACGCGACTATCTTTGGCTGGACCGAGTTTCGAACTCGCAACCCTCAGGTTCCTATTCCGTTGCTCTTCCAACTGGGCTACCGCGGAATGCAAGCGAAAATTGACCGAAAGTGTGGAAAACGGGCACGTATTCACGGAACTAAGTGTCCTACTCGGAATTCCTCTAGGCATTGGCAATATATAAGAAAGCGTATTTTAAAATCAATATTCCTCGAAAACAACTGAGTGTTGCGTTCCGCATTATTATTCTTTTATTTATCTAGTGCAGTGCTATTCTACATTAAAACACGGGGTAGGTTGTGTACAGGAACACAAACACAATCACTTGAGGTGTGGGTTCTTTGTGTTATCAGAGTAAGAGTAAGATGCAAATTTATATAAGTCTTGGTGATTATAAGTGAAGTATAATTTTATTTACTAAATGTCAATGATAGAAGATACATGTTTAGCATAGTATTTACAACGATGTTTCTTGCAAAGTTTAAAGCTATGCAAGTGTTTCCCAGAGTAGTGTGCAATGTAGAAATGTACTTCAAGTTGAAATTACATTGAAATAGTCTATAAACGATTTGTTTTGAGCAACATCGACATTGTAATCACCAGTAAGCATAATGGGTTCATTGGTATCTAATCATGTTGGGCACAATTTTCCTTAATAAAATATTTAAATTTATCAAATTTCAAGTCAAAATCCATTGGTTCCGGTGACGATGCACTAAAAGTACCCACGATCTGTATGCAATCTACATCTTTCGGTATTAGTGAATTTGTGGTTTTCTCTGATTTCTCTTGAATTTTTGTTTCCAATTATATGCGTTTCTTACATTGCGGTACACATTTTCTTTGTATTTTTTTCGACATTATGGAAATTTTCTTCAGCTCAGCGCACTTATCGATTTATAACTTAAATTATTTTAATCGGTCATAATTACTACATAATATTCTAGATTCTGTTTTATGTTCTCTACAAATCGACATACATTTCAACGTCCTATTTCTCTGCATTCCAAGTTACATTGCCAAACGCCAAGTGTCCTCACTCTTCTCAGTATTCAAGCGGAAGAACTACCCTTTCCCACACCTCTACACCTACCCCACTACCCTCCATTTAAATACCGACATAAGCCATCTAACTAACAAAATTTAAATCATTAGATTATAATTTACAGTTAGAAGATATAAGCGCAACAAATCTGGCCATTGTTTTCGTAAAGACCCATGTACCGGGTCGAATTTAAAGAAATTGACGTCAAAAAAATTTCAGTTTTTTAACACCAAGATAATTCCTTGTCCTTGTAAACGTATATTAAATATTGAAAATTTCAGTTACCAAACTTTTGCAACGAAATACATATTAACGAATGAATGAGCGTATGATTCATATTAATGCAACATTCTCTTTGTCCTACAGTACCTCCAGATTACATTACGGTGAATGGTTTGGGACAAGCATCGACAGTTGAAGTCAAAGAAAACACAACAGTTCGATTGACTTGTCAAGCAGTAGGAAGCAAACCAGCTTCGCAACTGAAATGGTACAGAGATAATTCTGATGTACCAAAAGGTAGGTTTTTCAAACTTTTTCATATGTTTATTTCATTCGGAAAATTGAAGCGGTATTTTTCATTTATGATCATAACAAACAATGAGTAATTAGTCATTAAAACTGTCGTATTGGAGCAGTAAAGTTGAAAAATAGAATGAGTCAATTAATTTCGTAGTGCAGTTATGGACAAGAAAATTAATTCGGAAGACAACAGAGAGCATAGACGTATGTATTTAATAAGTAATATAGTAGATGTCAGTATTGAATTTAAGTGCACTTCGTAATAAACATTTGGATTAAATGTCCCTTGAAAAAAAATTATATTCAAGAAATTACGAATACATTCTTTTTAAGAGCACAATTATTCAATAAAAGTAAATCTAGCAGCTATACTCAGCCTGATGACTTGCATGATTTTTAGAACGGGTGGGTGTAGGTTTAGAAAGTGGAAAACATATTAGATCTCTGATCGTTAAAAAGAAAATACCATCTAATCTCAGAATGATACTTTGAGAAAAGCTAAAAGTGCCTAGAAATCTAAAAATATAAAACTAGTTTTAAAGAATAAAATTCGTAAAAATTTAAGAAAAGAAGCTGATAATCTACGTGCAGAAAATATCATAACAGAGATTTAATAGAAGTAGAAAGATATAAAAACTTCTTTGCCATTTAATCTTGTTTTATGTTATGATGGACGATTCAATTTCACGAGCTAACTACTTAGTTTAAAAAGGTCTATCCAATGTTATTCCTATAAAATATCAGACTTAATGCTTGAACCTTCTTACATATAGAACCTCATAATATATTGTATATTATTTTAGATGCTGTAAGAATTTCTACATTGTAGAATACTTACAACATCTTACATTAACGATTATCTACTTACATTAACGAAATTCATATATACGTTTAATTGTATAATTACACTAGCTCTACTTCCCGACTTCACACATGTGTTTTTGATGCTTCAGACAAACCAAGTCGTACCTCGGTTTCGTAAAAATTTTGGTTGCGAGTTCAAAATGCTATCCAACCAAGGCTATCTTGTAAGTAGGGGCCAGTGCACGTCAAATCTGATGTAGTCTCAAATGTCCCCACGTTGGCGTGATGTTCACGTTTTGAGAGTGGGGTGCCAGTTCAGCTGTTGACTTCGCCATCTGACCGTGGTTCCAAATTACGAGGTGTTGTCCTCGGATCATTCCCTTCGGGATTGATCCCGCACGGTCGCCCAATAGACTGCAGTATTTATCACGTTAATTCAACTACCACAAACATTTTGGTTGAAATGTGGAACAGATTATTTAGTTACATGTGCTGAAAAATTTGAAAATTTTGAGCTTAACACGCTTGAGTTCTTCCTCTTCTGATCATGAGTTTTTGACGTTTTGCTTTGATTCAAATTTTATAAAAATTGGCTCTTATAAAGCGTTCTTCATGAAAGACTACTTCTATGATTCAAAGGCGGTGGTGTGGTAATCTGAATCCCGAAGGGAAAGAACAGAGGACAACACTTCGTAATTTTGAAACCCGTCAGATGACGAGGTCAACACCTGAGTTAGCATCCTACTCTCCAAACTTCCACACCACATCAACATGAGGACATTTGAGGCCTCGACAGTTTTAAAGTGCACCAGCCCCCATGTACACACCGGTCTTTTTTTGGATCGAGTTTCGAACTCACAATACATTGGTGTACATCTGCGAGTTTACCAACTGAGCTACCTTGGCTTGCGTTGGGACCTAGGAATTCCAGATCAAATAACCTATGCAAATCTCATGACGCCTGAACTAAGTGTTTTTGAGAGTCCTTGTTGCTTCAGACAAACAGATTTTCTTCATACACAAGACTAAATTAAATTAATATACATTATATATAACTATAATTATATTAATAAAAATACAGACTAATCTCTTATTAACCATAAAAAAAATGCTCGCGAGAAGACATATAAACTATTAGTACTTGTTCATGTATTGAATTGGGTGTTGAAATTCTTTTTCCGATGTCGACTGAAAGGATCTTATATAGTCGTATTTAATCTCAAGAGTAAGATACTTCTTTTATATATCCGCATTTCATATCAATAATATACACACATGGGATAAATTCAAACTCTCACGAGTATCATTCAAATAACTGCACAACAAAAGCATTCTTAAACGAAAGGGATTGAATTTTAAAATAAAGTTTTGCAAATTATTAAATTTAAGAATTAACTTACGAAAATAAAATTAAATGGGGCTTAAAAATTTGATGGTTGGTTATAATACAATAAAAGCAAAAAACACTGAAAATAAAAAAATATTAATGAATGCTGTACATTGTCAAGACCAAACACTACGTACAGTTCTCAAACAACACAAAACGTAAAGTGTTTTCTCATAATCAAAACATTGTTTAAAATAATTTTATCCTTGTTTTCAGTGGATTAAATACAGATAAATAAAACCCATCATATACATTGAATTTAAAAATCTTTTGTTTTTGCTTTAAAAATATTTTGTATTTTTATCTAACTAATAGAAAGCATGTAGTTTTTTAAATTAAGCCCAGAATACCTTTCTTCCTACCGTTTTTAATTTCAATGACATGTTTTCATTTTTTAATGTTACTTGTTTATAACAGCAAACATTTTAAAAGTGATTCTAAGAACCTAGTTTTTATCTAAAAATGCAGAATTGTGTTTGATTCTGAAAAAAAGTGAGGAATGAATGAAATTGGAAACAATCTAAATGTATTGAAATCTGTTTTGTTAAATAAACATTTTGCGTCGACGATACTTTAATCCTACTAGATTCTTTTCGAACTAAGTACTATATTAAAAAATGCAAGCAATCATAACCTATGATCAAGCCTCAATAAAATAAGAATGGCAAGATAGGCATAGTTGTAATAAGTTACACAATTGTCACCATAGTTGAAAGCTGCATGGATACAGACGAAGAAATTCAAGTGGTTCAGACATCTATTTCCAAACTTCTTTTACCTTTTGACTAGGTTACTTTTTATCCATATAGAAGCTCAAAGATGAAACGTAAAATTGAATTAGGGCCAAACCCTTCGAGGGGTTTACAAGTATATAGCCAATACGAAATCTAGTCTCTTAAGCATGACCTCTAATCAGATTTGACCTTCTTGGCCAATAATACCTTACATAGGATTCTTTTAACCACTCGAAGGAGTTATTTAGCCAGTATGTGCATTCTTATCTCGTGGCACTTAGAGGGTTAAATGAGATCTTTAGGAGTGATACATACTCCAGAAAACTAACCGACGTTAGTGAAGACGAGAAGTTAAGTAGTTAGAGAAGAAGGTGATATGTTAATGCTTGCACTGTCATGTCAACACAAATACTTAAGTGAAATTTAAATGAGGCCCACATTCTCTGTGTCCAGCAACATGCATACAATTTTTGACATGAGTGTACCAGATTCGAGAAAACTAGACAGAAAAATGTATACTGGCATCGTTTGTGTCATGAAAACATGTCAAAAACACTGGACATGTCATCTCAATACCACTAGTTTTGATTCCTCGAGTACTTCAGTGACTGCAGAAAATGAAATTGTGTTGCGTAATTTATTGATATTGAATCAGGAAATCAAATTTCTAAGCATAACCGTATATTGTTTTCTCCAAATATCCATTTACTCCTCGGCGTTTGTTTTCTTTACTTGAATATAGACATCGATACTCTGTGGTACCTAAGTCATCTGTCCTCCCTCCCGTTTTACAGTCGTTGAATGAATCCATGCACATTTGTAGACTTAAAAAAATCAGTTCTTATTGTTTTCATTTGGTCTTTCATTTGGCCCGGAATGTCCTCTTTGGGACTTTTTGCCATAAGACACAACCAACCAAGTAGCCATTATGATAATCGGGGCATTCGAGTCTCAGTGGGCTTGATCACTGCGTCAGGAATCACAAGCGGTGCAGGTTCGATTACTGTAACTTACTCTGTGATGTACCTCTCTTCTGTGTCAGTTCAACTTTCCTTGTGAGTATGCGTTCCTTACTTGACGTCTCCTATCTTTTGTTTAGCACAGCTTTGTTAAATATCCGACTAGTTGATTAATATCCGACTAGTTAAATATCCGACTAGTTAAATATCCGACTAGTTAAATATCCGACTAGTTAATTATCCGACTAGTTGATTGGGTTCTATGGTGCATGAGAGAACCATAGAACTGAATCAGCTAGTCGGATGTACTTGTTATATTAATATGAAATAATCATTTTGAATCTGATGAACACATATAAATTAGCTATTTCTATTCAAAGGTTTATTTATTCAATGTTCTTAGGACATTTTACGAACTTCTTTATTCTAAGGGAAGATGATTTATTATGCCATGTATTACTAAAACAATGATGATGATGATTACGAATGTTTTTAAATGAACTTTTCCTATGTCAAACATTTCAGAGTCTCTACAATACAGTCCACTATTATCGAATATAAATGCAAATATGAACTTTTAGATACTTACGTTATTCTCCCCATTGCAATTTACTTTCAAATAAAGCTCCGTGCGAATGACTTATAGCATGCTATAACACTGAAGCGGGAATGTTAAATTAAATTCCTCACGAAGGTACATATATGTTATGGAAGTCTACCCGGAACACAATGACTTTCTGTATGTTCACAAGAAACCATCAATAACATGAGACTGTCTGGATTCAAAGACATTTACAGACCTGATTCAAAGCTGTACGTCGGAAACTAATTATGACTAATGATATGGAATACACCTCAGTTAGGTTTGGGTGTAGCCTTAGTTGCTATCATTTGGAAATGTGAATTCATTTCCGCAGGAAAAGTTTTGAACGATTTGGAGGTAAACCTACCTCAGTAATTTATGAAATAGAACTAGAAAATGATACATATTTAATAACAGCGGGCTATGGTGGACTTAAACTCATTTTTCGAGAAATATACAAATAGATTTGATTGTAAAACGACTTTGATTAAAATCATACATTTGTTTGGATACAACAATATATGAATAAAAATTTAGAAATTTCCATTATTGCAATTACTATAACTACGAACTTATAATAAACGTTCACATACCTAGAAGTATAATCAGCCATTTTGCTCGAACGATCTAACTGGCCCAAATAAAAGAGGAAAAGTATAAGAAAGCATAAAATTAGAAATTGCAATAGTTAAGGCTATTTCGAATTAAGTTCGAAATCGATTTTTATGCACATAATGTTCTTAAAAGTGTCATTGTATATGTTAAATAAGCTTTTTTCTTCATATCAGAAAAATTATCATTATGAATTTTGTTTTTCTTGAATTTTTTTTAACTGGTAATAATATGTTACAAGTTTTAACAGCTTACTGAATTTGGAAATGGAATTTTACAGTTTGTATCAAATCTGTTAGAGAAAAATCTTGAAACAACAAATCTTTTGAAAAAAACAAGGTGGTCCATAATGTCTATTTTAAGACAAGCATTCAAAGTGGGCAAGAAAGAAAACAAACTTTTTATATTAGAGATGAACATGCAATGTAGGGGATGTTTAATTTTGAGCGCGATTTAGTTTCAATTTTGGTAACCCGTCATACTAATTTCATAGCTTTAGGTTTGTCAATTCTTTAGAATAGACGAAATTTTTTCATTTTGTCACAAAATGCTCTCCTACAGTGCATTTTTATTATTTTAGCTTTTTAGGTATTTGTTGAATGTTTAGCCCCAAACTTATTTTATTTATTTTACATGCATTACACTTTTGCATTCTTCTGCGGCAACAGTAATTTTCTTTTTTGTTTGAATTTCGGATATTTTACATTTTCAACTTATGTAAAATGTCAATTCGATTTTTTTAATTATTTAAAAACATTGAAGTTTGCTTTTCTACAAAATGCATTTTTAGTAGTCATCAAGTTTAAAACTCAATCCATGAAAACCTTTACTCGTAATACAAATCAAAATGACAAACTTTCAACTGGAATAAAATACACAATATGCAGAATTTCGTAGTGCTTTGTGTGTATTACCTTATTCGCAATGTTAACAAATCGTAGTCTTCTTAGTTTTGTAACTTATGTTTAGAGATTTCAATTAACAGATGACAGAACCTGGTAAACATTCTATGGACGATGTATCAACGTTCTATGAACATTCATTCGATGGATCTTCATTAAACACAGGTTTCTAAGTAAATATTCTATGGAAGAGACTAAATATAGGTAAACATTAGATAGAAAGAGACTATATCTAGGAAAACATTCTATCGCTGAATAATTTTTAACTGATCGAACGTACCCTTAGTTTCGATGCTGGCTGTTTTAAACACCTGAATTTTCAGTTTCTCCTTTGCAATTGCGAATTGTAAACAGAAACTATATGACGTACAAAAGAAATTGTCCTTTGACATAATATCCACCCGCATACTGTTAAAGTAACAACTAACCTCTAGAAGCTATTTTGCCGGGAACACAGAAACCCTTCCTTATCGCCATGCGATTTCTTTGTGAAACTCAACTCGAATCCTCGTGTCAAATAAACATTTAATCAGAGAAGTTTAGAACCGATCCTTTACAAAATAATGACTTTTACATTGAAGTCATTAAAAAGTTACTTGTACAGTGGAAATTATAGCACTATGATGCCTGCACTGTCGTGCGAGACGAAAAAGGCACAATCTCCACGTCTTTTCGAATTAATGCATTTATACGATGCACAGTAAGTATCTAACCCTAATATAATAACCATTTAAGTATCTGTTAGCTATAAGGACCAAAATTGGTGATACTGCCTTTTTAACTGCACGGCAGTATAGCGCGTTACTGTGAAGTTTTGGTATAGTGATAGAATAAGTTTGTAACTTTGGTTTATGTGTTTTCTGTCTCAAGGGCCATATTTGGTCGAATTGCGCTAAACAACGTCACGTAAATGGATATGCACACAAGGAAAGTTTTACTGATACGCAAGACAGAAATATACCTAGAAAGAAATTGAACCTGCACCGTCTACTACTCGTAGGTTACCAGCTCAGAAGGCAAACCTACTGAGCCGCATAAGTTAGTGAAATACGGTACTATTTTTATTGAAACTATAAATGCATCCTGTTTTCACTTTCCACGAACGTTTTTGAAAGCTTCTAACATGCATACTAATACAAAGTTTACCATATTATTGAGATAAAAATATTTATGAAATATGTTTTGGCTACATTTTGTGTATTGTATTCCAAAATGCAACTTTTTACGCTCAATATTTTAAAATAGGAGGAGGTATGTAGTTAAATTTAGGTCGCAACATGACGGGCTATTGGAGAACGGTCCAGGATTAATCCCGAAGGGAAATATCTGAAAATAACACCTCCTAAATGTAAACCATGGTCAGATGACGAGGTCAACACTTTAGCTGATATACCATTTTCCAAACTAATGCGCCACGCTAACGTGAGGACATTTAATTTAAGGCCACGACTTATTTAAAGAACACAAGTCCCCACTTATACAACAGTCTTTGGTTGGATCGAATTTCGAACTCGCAAACTTTTGTTGCTAATCCGTGACTCTACCAACTGGTCTACCACCCCTTTAAATAACAGAAATGATACCAGTGGTAAAACTGAGAACATTTTCACTTCGTCTTATAAAAACATTAGCTTCGCGTGTTTGAGTTTATAATTGTTTTAAAGTTTCTTCAAAAAGAATTTCATCACATATGCAGATATATTTTAAACTTTAATGATAGGGATGCATCAGAATCACTTCCCTGCAGGGTTATAATTAAAATATTCTAGTTTAGCAAAAATAAAATGCATATCTTTAAATTCGTTCAATAATTAGTTTTTACACACTCTTGGTGAGGAAATATCGCTGTTGATGAAATTGCTCCCGGCTGTTTAATAAGAGGATTTTCTCTTTCAGAAAGAGATTTGGATTTATTTTCAATATTTTGCTCCCCTCCAGGCAATGCAAAGTCTTCAAAGTCAAAAATATCTCTTTAATAAGCTATAATTGATTCCATTGAGTAGCTTTAAATTTTGAAAAGATGAACTTAACAGTTATTGTTTTTGAGTCGGGTTTTCAAGACTTTGCTTTGGTAACGGGAAACAGTATATTGAGTTGTTGGGAGAATTAGTATAATTGTGACTAATTGAAATGAATCCAAAGGTTTACTCATTTATTTCAGAAGAATTTGATTATTTTCTGATTGATTTGATGCTATAGAATCCCATTGAAAAGTACAGATTTCTTTGTGTAAAGATATATGACAAATTTTAGCCAATAAAATTACATCCAACCTTCAGAGTTAAGGCTGACACAGGTAACACTTTTAAACTAACTTCTGAAACATAAAGAAACATATTAATTGCTGTTCAAGTCTTAATAAATCTTTCATGATTTTAATTCCAGAGGAAAATTATTTTAAATGGTTCTATTTATTATTGTGTCTGAATACTCAATCCTATGTATGTCGTTGACTGCTGATAGATATTTATGACACTATTATCATCATTAAAATATCTTAATTCTAACAAATTTTAGATTTCCTGATCAATATAATCTTTCCTGGTAATAATTACTTCAACCAATATAAAAGGCTATTTTGTCATTAAATATGTTGTAGGTGAAAATAAATATATTTATTGGAAATCTTGCGGCACCCAGAAGGTTAATTCATAATTAGAAGGTATTGGATTTGTTGTAACTAGTTTTAACAAACAATTAATTTTGAATGAAATTTTGATGAATAAACGTACAACTTAAGAATTTTATACATAATATTTAATTTATAGAATTGTGATTTACTAACTATGAATGGAATTGTGAAATAAGGCACATAAATATTTCACCTAATAGTTTAAAGAAAACGTAGATATAGCGTGATTTCATTAACTCACATTAAAACACCTTATATAGTGAATAAAGAAAATTACGATTTTTCTTCTAAACCATTTTGTAAAGAAATAAAGTTATAATTAGTCACATCTACTTTTAGCATTTATTTTTAAAATGTTTCTAAAAATAATGAAGTCTGTAATATATATTTTTAAAACTTCAGAAATGAATTCTGAAAAATGTAACAAAACTGTACAATGTGAAGTAATTCATAAAACTCTTTAGAGAACGCTTACAAAAGCGATTCATGGCAAAAAAGGCTTGAAATATACGCAATATAAAATAATTTGAAAGAACTACGTATGAATATTATCACGTTTCAAATGAAAGACATTTAAGAAGACTAATAACTTTCTAGCTTTAAAGTAAGAGCTGGGTAAAAATGAAATCTGCTTAAAACCTACTTTTCAGATTATGACGTTTTATGAATCTGACTATTACTAAATAACTTGAAATACATATAAATTATGACATTTATTAAGTTTGTTTAGTACACAACCAACTGAAAATTTGATTGTAACGGTATAAAATTTTTATTTTATTTCTAGTAGAAATTACCTGATACATATTATTAATAATAAAAATCAAATGTCTAAATGTTTTATTGAAAAATGTCTATATGGAAATATTAAAAAACATTCTATACTTATTTTCATTATTTTAGAATCCAACATTAAAAAACGACTAAAATTATTTTTTACCAATAAAATTAAGCCAGCGTTGATAAATCCTTGGAGAATTTATTTCGATAAAAACTAATTTATGCAAATTCTAGCTCGTTTGGCACAGTGTGAAAAAATTGATATTCATGAAACGCTTCCAACCCTCTGAACTTGGAAAAATGTTCTTAAAAGAAGCAAGATAATACTTTATAAGAGGAAGATTTTAGACGCGTCAGAAAATCAAATTTCCTGAAGAGAAAGATAATTTGTAATCCCTTTAGCACAAGTTTTGAATAAATTAGAATTTAAAAAATAGCTTTGCTCATCTTCACATCAGAAACTTTAATAACGCTTTATGACAGCTCGAATCACTGTCAAGTTTGCATTTAAAATGCCATTTCTGAAGTGTAAGATAAGTTTATTTCTTACTTTTTATACACTTTTATAAATTATTTAAACTGACGTACGATGTTACCTGTGTACTATTAAGTTATTTTGATCTAATAAGCAATCTAGTTTTTCTATAAATGCTTTTTGAGTTACATTAAAATACACATATATCAGATGTAAAATTAAAAAAGTTAATCTTTTATGAATTATATATAAATTCAATGTGAATAGAAAAACTAGCTTAAAATGCATTTTTCTCGTTACAATTGTACTAACATGAGAGGCTTTTTCTGTCAAACTAAAGTAGGTGTCGATAATGTTTCAATGGCGAAATGTGCTTACTGTTTTGGACGTGACGTCACTTGAACACTTGACTTGTTTTTCCAATAGAGTTTTATCACTTCGCCAATCAATATTCTGAAGAATGGATTTCAAATAAATGTATGATAGTTAATTTGTCAATACCAATTTGATTAAACTCCAAACGTTGATAAACTGCATTTTAAGGTAACCCCCATATATATCATACTAGGATATTTGGGTTGCGGAAGTATAATCTTCGCATTCAGTCTAGTTTTCTTTTGTACTGAAAATACCTCTCATACAGGATGGTTTTAAGTTAAACATGTGTTAAAGCTCTATATAGTGAACAAACTAAATTCTATTAATTTCGTGTGCATAATCCATGATCAGAAGTTTTTACGAGTTTTATTTCTTAAATCATTTCCTAGAATTAATGGTTTAGCTTTTATTACAAAACACGAGGACATTATTGTAATACACGAGTGCTAATTATACAAAATTATATAGAACTTTTATACATTCGTTTCTGAAATGGCAAACTGTATTTGATGCTGGATTTTATGTGCAGATTAACTTCTGCTTAACTTTTAATTCCTGAATAAATAATTGCCTTTTCTACCTTCCTACATTCAACTACTACTACAGTTACTTAAGTTAAATTAATTTTAATAAATCATAAAAGCTTAGAGTACTCTTCAATTCAACTTAATATTGTAAAGTTCAAAAAAGTTTCGTATTTAAAATTTTTGAAATAAACTCTAATTTTTAATAATAAAGACAACCTTAATTAGGGAATTATTACTAAGAAAGGGACAAATAAATCATCTGAACAGCGCTGAGAGGCATTCACATAATCTTTATTACAAGACGTTTACATAATTCAGTCTCCAAAAGCTATGCATGAATAAAAATCATGGAAGCTATTTCTGCTTGCATTTTGTTCTGGTTTACAAGTTAATTCTTTTTTTACACAATTCCAACGGATCATTAATAAATGACATTACAGAAAATGAAAACACAAATTTCAATGAAATGCATTTCTTTATATGTATAATATATGTATTATGATGTAACAATAGAGATTATATCCATTAAAATAAAAAATTATAGTACCATATATTGAAGTATTTAAAGTTATTTTATTTTGGTTTGCATTTGCCTTTCATAATTTTATTTGTATATGTTTCTGTTAGTTTTATATAATACATTTCACCTTACATTTACTTGTATATAATTATATTATATTTTCTTGGTATAAATCTGTTGTAGTAAAACTATTTAGAGTTTTAACAAAAACATGCCCATTATTTGTTGAAATCAATCAAATTAAAAATAATTATTTTCCAGAGTGCTTCAGAATGAACACTTCAATTAATAAAAACAACCACCGAACTCGATGTTTTTCTACAATGTATATGTAACGCAAGAAACGGGTGCTTTTATAAACATCGTAAATTTATGAGCAGTGTTTTGAGCTAACTGGGATAAATAAGAAATGTCTTAAAAATTGAATACATTTAGTTAAAAAATTAGAGTAAATAAGATAGAAAGTACTGTCTTTCATGAACCATTTTAACTTTAGTGATAAAATAGTTGTTGCAGAACAATTGTAAATATAACTGAGTGATTTAAGTTTATTTACTAATTTAAGTATTTATTCCCTGCATATTACATAACTATAGCTTTATAGTTATAATTTAAAAAAAAAATTTTGATATCACTAGATGGTACTAATTTGTTATGTCTGGTACTTTAAAGGTCATTATTATGAAAAAATAACACACCGAGACTTAAAGTACTAAGATAACTTTATTAAAATTATTAAAGATATTAAATGTGTTTGATTTAGAATTAAACATAATTTTACACATATAAAGTACTATTAATAGGATGATCGAAACATTGACTTACAAGAACATAATAGATGTTTAGCTTATAAATAGTGATACAGGCAGATAAGTTTTTGTTAAAGACTTAAAGCCTTAGATATATAACAACCTGACACTCGAAGAAAGAGTTAAGCCATATTAATGATGTAACAAGGCAACTAAAAAGCCTTAGTTGAGCAAAGCATTCTTACATTTTTTACGTTGAAAATTGTGCGAAAGAAAACAATATAATCCGCTTAAAATCCATTCTAGAAGTGCAACGCATTTAGGTTGTCTTATAAGCCTTAACCTCGAAGTTTGTCCACGATATCAAACAGCTTAAATTTTTCGCAACTTATATGAAGTGTATTAACCTAATATGACTACCTTCAAGAAAAAATAATGACAAACTAATCTTTGTCTTAGGCATATCGCAAAATTTAAGCTTCCCTTCATCCCTAAATAATTAAGTATACCTACATTCGAAATCTTCACTTATTTGAATGTAGCAGCTGTATCCCTTATCTTCTGAAATGTTCAGTTTCTAAGTGTGCATACCAAACTCAAAATATTAACATAACAATACACAAATTATACCTCTGAAATGAATTGTGCTATTATCTGCATGCCTTAAAAAAATTCTTTTTTCAAGTTTCTATTTTGAAATTATGAACGTAATACAAAATTTTGCTCACATTATCATGGATTTCTATTGAAGCTTTGGTACAAAATAAATATTTTTCAACATAGAGGAAACAAAATTATACATTTTAAACTTGTCATTTCTTACTTAACACTATTTATTTAGAATTCCAAGTCTTTATTTGCAATCAGTGATGTATTTGCTCGTTCTTTTTTCAATATGTAACATTCACAATTTGATCACTCATTAATCGAAATCAAAAATCTAAGTAGTAGAAATCAATCGTGTGCAAATTTTATTTAATATATATTAAATGGTGTTAATATTATAACAAAAGTATACATTGTCGGCTTACAAGTGAAATCCAAAATTTTCAAGATTCAATTTTTCAGCTTTGTTTTAAGAAACTCGCATCTTGAAAATTATGGTGATCTTTAGCCTGTTCAAGTCGACTAAGTCACTTTTTCTGAGCATGAAGGTTAGAATTCTTCTATGAATTCTAACCTTCACGCCTAGTAGAAATCCATGATAATGTGAACAAAATTTTGTATTAGAAGCACATTTAAAAAACATACTTGAGAATTACATCAACAAATGAATAAATGTATATTATTTATTAAAATTTTATTAATTAATTGATATTGTAATACATAATCATAATAAAAGTTCTATCCTCTGAATAATTGATGAATTGAGTAAATACAAAGTGTATTAAATTATTGTTAAAATTACAATTTTCGCATCGCTTGAAAATTAGTTTTCGCTTTCTTTTTATCGTAACTATGCCTATTTCACTTGTATGCCGATGATATGTTAAAATGGACTTGCATAAATACTTGCTTTAGCAGATTAATAAGAACCACAAAAATAGCGTCAAATAACTAATAAACCAATTAATGAAGTTCATTTGTTTGAACTAAATTATATACATTTCGTTTCATTGTGCATAAGCTATATATTTGATACCATATATTAAAAAACTGAACGCATGCACATTTTTATTTCAGAATCCGTCCATTATGAAGAGAAGGAAGGCAAATCCCGTTATATAGCGACTAGTTACTTAACTATTCGACCCTTGGTGCAAGATGATGGCACGAAATTTGCTTGCGAAGCTTTTCATAAAGCTCTTGAGCATAGAATGAGAAATGAGGTTACCCTCAGTGTCTTACGTAAGTATTGTTTATTGAATACATTTTTCAACGTAGAGGCAAATGCAATATAATGTGCAAAGTTTACCTAACTATTTCCATGAACTTATTTTATCGAGATTGTTTACTTCTGAGTGTAAATTTGATTACCTCTGACGTTTCCAAGGATGTTAGTCATCGTTGTTTGGTATACTATGATTAGTATTAGGCTAAAAGATACATTGATTGAATATGGAAAATGTATCAATTCTAATATTTTTGGAATTTTGGAAAGTTTTCTAATAAATGGTCTTCCAAAATTTTATTAATAGATGTTTTAAAAATTAACGAGGTGTGTAGTATGTGCGAAACTATAACTATAAACAAAAACTAATACATTATTGTAAAGAAATAAACTATAAATGCATCCATTAAACCCTTGGAATTAGTAATAAACATAATACTTAAACTACCCTTAAAAGTCCCAATTTCCTTCTTCTGTGAAGTCTGTGGAGAGGCTAGCTTAAACAATAAGACACAACCACACACATCGTCGACTTCGAGCAGAAACCCATAAGCTGGCATATTCTCGGAGACGCTAAATGCTTATTTTCATGATGATGAAAATATATAGTCATATTGTAATCTATTAAAAAATATATATAACACTATCAAAGTGCTTATATTTTGACTTAAAAACTAATAATTAGTTTTAAGTCAAAAGATCAATCTTTTTACTTAAATCTTAGATTGCCTGACCAATATAATCTTTTATAGGATTCTTTCAACACGTAGATGTGGCCTATTTAGTCATAATGACTGCAATAGCAAACAGCTCGGAAATCTCGTAACCCTCAAAGGGTTAAACAGCTGTAGAATAAAATACATTTTGTCTGTTAATGCGTTTCTGATCTAAGGAGACGAAATATTTCTGTAGCTTAGAATAAGTACCACTATCAATTTTGCGAGTTCCTAGTAAGATTTGATTTGACCTAAATATAGCGTACTAAAAACAAAATATACCTTTAAATGTTATGAGTATATAATAAGTTGCCCGTGCTGGGGATTGATTGAAAACCCCTAATTGTAAGACTGAGAACTACGTTGCATGCTCTATGCTTAAAATAACGATAAATACACGATTTTCATAAAAACTTACTTTCATTTAAATTGTTTTCTTGTTCATTTATAATCTGCTCTCGAAATTTATTAATTATATTCAACACAGAGATTAATCTCTGCGTACTCGAATCCAAAACACATGAAACATCAAGGTTTACTATCATCTGTCAGTACACATTTTCACACACATTCAAACAAAATTTACAACATATAGCTTTTTAAACAATGTAGTTATCTCTCGGAGGCAATAGCCCGTTGTGTTGCTAAAGTGTGACGTTAATTGAAAATACCAATACCAATCTATCGGAGGCTAAGATATTTTTAAAGATTTCAATATAAGTGCTTCGTCTTCTATTTCCAAACTGTATTTGTAATGTCTTTTCTCTTATATTTTCCTGATAATATTTGTCTTCTCTAGTCTTGTATGCATTTTTGTCCTCTGAAGTATTCATTTTTTCTCTGCAATTCTATTTTTGTAGGGAAGAAACAATTAAATTAAAAACTAGAAATATAAGTATTAATTGACTGAAAAATAAAGATGTTTCAAAGAATCTCCTAACCCCCCAAAAGCTCCATCTTTTAACCAAGTTATCAATTATTATGGATTTATTATTATAGTTACAGGAAATTACAACTGTCGATATATTTTTACTTTCAAATCAATAATTATATTGTGGATAGACTACCTGAAAAAAGGTTACATTCTGAGATTCCACTAAAACCTGAAATATACTCCGAAGAGGTTTCTAGCTCTTTCCGTTTTGCGATCTTGAGAAATTCTTTCGATAGTTCTTTGTTCAATAACAATGGAGTGTTCACTAATGATTTGACCCAGAAAAGCATCATGTTTTTTATTGCGGTTGAAGGTATCTTCAGCTTTTCATGACACACCGCATGCTCTGAGGGTTTCAGACTTAGTTTAAAACCTTGTTTTAAACTATATATTTTTCATCATTGATTTCGTGACCTATTACAATTTTATTTGCATCTAAGGACTGAAAACTCGTAGTGCATTGATCCAGTTAAGGAATAAAATAAATTCTAGCGATATAGACTCTTAAAATGCTCAAGACATGCTTACAATCATCCTGTGAAATGTCCAATGGAGGAATTAGGTAACGTTTGAGATAAATCAGTTTGCAGGGAGTTTTACGAGATTTTCAATCTGCTGAATGCCTAATCTATTTAAAAATCTGTCCAGTTATACAGGGTGGTTTTTTATGCATTTTAGTTTGGAATAACTCAATTTTTTAACTTCATTGTTTTACACGTTAACTCAAAAAAATTATATTACCTCTAGAATATGACATCGGCCCAATGTTCCACTTCGACCGCTCTGCAAACATCGGCTTTTACGACCACAGTTTCCATTACGTTTGAGCATATTTCCTGAGGGATTTCCTCAATTTCGTTGTGAATGTTCAGCTTAAGCTGTAAATAGTTGGCTTGTTATATTAGACTTGTTTCTTTAAGTAGCAGTATAGAAAAATATCACCAACCCTGGTGACATTTTTCTATATTTGACGAGGAGAACGAGAGGGCCCCTGGATATACGTTATTCGGCCAGGAAATGCGTTCTTTAGAATTCGCAAGGTTGCGTATGTATGTTAATTCATCTTGTTGATATCACATATGTTGTAAACCTTTTGTCGATGAATTTCAGTCAGAAGGGAATTTTTCAACATACCACCATACCTTTAACAGTAACCTCGTTTTCATCAGCATCTTTGAAAGAAATTTCCCCAAAGGCATCAATTATAAATTGATCATCAAACAGTTGCTCTATAGGAATGAAGAACTCATTCATGAATTAACCTTGCTGCTTCTGATCCCCAGTAATTCCGGTTCTGTTTCTTTCCATACACATTTTCATCGAGTAAAGAATATGTAAAAGAAATTACATAAAAATGTTTTACAAAAGGCTATTCTAAAACAAAATGGTGCTTTTACATAAAAATCACACTGTATAATCACTAATAATACCACTTGATTTTCATAGTTTGTTCAAATTTAATAGAACTGATGGATTATTGAAAATTAAAACTATCAATTTGAGTTGTTACTTTCTAGAGAAAGTGCAATGTGCATTATCCTATCTTAGTTTACTGTCTATACTATAGTTAGTTTTGTGATAGACATAGAGATATACAAATTTGTACCAACACACAATATTATTACAAGCCCAAAATTTTATTTAGTGAATTTAAAATCCAACAGTATAAATTGCTATAGGTATCCTACGTCTTCCCAGGTACAGAGCAAAATTTAAAACGTTCTTCTATACGCTTTTTGTTTTCTGTAAAATTTCTAGCATATTTCCTGATGTATATTTTCTACGGTCTGTTTTAATTTAATAAATTTCATATTAAAAATTAAAAAAACATAAGCGACATTTTGAAATTATCACTTTCCTATGGAAGATGCTATGTGTTATCCTATATAGTATAATCTTCATCCTATATTTATTCTTTTTATAGAAACAAAATTTAATAAATGAGCAATATCCCTTTTACATTTTTGCTTCGTAAATTTTAAAACGAATAGGATAATAAAGTAAACACACCTGTTCTACTCTAGATACAACGCAAAATTTAAAAACTATGCAGCAACACTTTTTTTGTTTCGTGCAAAAAGAAGCAAAGGACGTCTAGGTCGGGGAATAACATACTGGATCAGGTAGCAAATTGCATTTGGCGTAGGTTACGTGGTCAGAACATGAATGGTTGGATTATTAAATCGAGAAATCGAAGGATTGCGAGGCATATAACCTCTCGGTTCCTCTATTTATACAGAGCGTACTTCGTTATCGGCCGATGGTGTCATGGTCGTGCCAAGAATGAACA
This sequence comes from Meta bourneti, assembly GCA_933210815.1. Lineage (NCBI taxonomy): Eukaryota > Metazoa > Arthropoda > Arachnida > Araneae > Tetragnathidae > Meta > Meta bourneti. The sequence goes on along the minus strand of OW119923.1, from coordinate 61,947,018 downwards.
GATGCCTTGTTCAGTATGGAAGGGACTAAACGTGGAACGTGGTAAGATTTTGGACGATTTTTACCCCCATGTTTCGTAATTGTTCTTTGAAAGAAACGCTTGTGCGGTAGACAGAGGAAGGGGATAAACATGTTGTTATAGGGTACTTTAAAGTAGATTAGTTTTTAAAGAAGTGGAAGTAATGGTTTTAAGACTTTGATGTTCAATCCATGTTTATCTAGGCTATCATATTTTTTCACTTTTTAAGTATATCTTATGTCCGGTTATATTTGAGGAACCATTATAACTTACTATATATAGATGTGCCTTATTTTTATCCCCGTGAATTGCAAATGTCCATGTGAAAGAAATGCTTGTGCGATAGATAGTGAAGAAGTAGGTAGTTGAGTTAAAATCCCACTGAAACAACACAGCGGGTTATTGGTGACGGTCTGTGACCTATTCCAAAGGGAAAGATCCGAGGACAACACCTCGTCATTTTTTGTACCAGTCAAGCAGCGAGGTGAACATCTGAGCTGGCATCCCACACCCCAAACTTCCATACCATGCCAACGTTAGGACATTTAAGGCCACGACATATTTAACGTACACCAGCCCCAACGTACATGACGGTCTTTGGTTAGATCGAGTTTCGAACTCGCAACCCTCCGGTTGCTAATCAGCTACTCTTCCAACCTGGCTACCTCGGCCCTACAGAGGAATTGGATAAACATGTTGTTATGGAGTACTTTTAAGTAGATTTGTTTTTAGAGAAGTGGAAGCAATGGTTTTAATATATTGATATTCAAACTAATTTATTTAGGCAATTTCGTTTTTTACTTTTTAAGTATACTTTAAAGTCACCGTGTATAGCTGATGCATCATTATAATTTACTAATTATAGACGTACCTTATTTCCCCGTATATCGTAATTTCTTTTATAAAATAAATGCTTATACATTAGACAAAGAAGTAAACATATTTTGTGTACCTTAAAACAAATTAGTTTTCAGAAAAGTGGAATTAATGATTTTAAGACTTTGGTATTCTATCGTTTATTTTGACAAAATTTATAAAACATTTTTAGAATATCTTTTAAGTTACAAGGTATGGTTGAGAAACCATCATAATTTACTAAATATAGACGTACCTTATTTTGACCCCAGTGTTTCGTAATTGTGTTTGTGAAATTCTTGTGTCATACACAGAGGATGGCGTAAACCATATTGTTATTGTGTACTTTAAAGCATATTAGTTCTTAGAGAAGAGGAAATAATGATTTTAAGACATTGATTATCAATGCATATTTAGGCAAATTTGTTTTTCATTTTTCAGTGTCTCGTAATTTACCATGCATAGTTGAGAAATCATTATAATTTACTAAACATATAGACTACATTTACTAAGTAAATTATAATTCATAGGAAATATTACTGAATTGAGAAAATGGTGAAAAAGTGAACAGTGCAAGAAAAGCGAGTTGTGATTTGAAATACACACGACTGAAATAATAATAATTTTTTCCTTGTAGTGTGATGTTTATAACTCCTTGCTACACCAAATGCTTTACAAGCATGCGTAATATTGAATTCAATATTTTTCTCTTTCTAAATTAATTTTCATTCCAACAGATCATTCTTTTAAACTTGAAGGGAAAATAGTATGAAATAGTTTTTTTACTTTTACTAATAACAATATTGCTGACGTTTCAGTATTACTATCACTTCTAGTTTAAATTGATAGTCAAAACAGTTTCAATCAATTCACTTTTAACTTTGTATTAAAACTATATTTTTAATGAATAATGTTTCTCTTTGTATATAAACCAATCTAGTTAAAAAACATACAAAAGTTTTGCAATATATATATATATATATATATATATATATATATATATATATATATATATATATATATATATATACACAGAGAAAGAGAACAGTGTAAATAATTAACATTTATACGGCATTTTATAAGTGTATGTTGACCTTTTTTATGCATTTCAAAACCGAAATCGCAGCTTCTCTTCTTTATCCAAAGAAAGCTGATGGAAGTATAAAAGATTGTTTCTTTCAGATCTGAATGTTCTTTCTGCCAAAGTACAAACAATTAATCATGATATATTTTTCTTTTTTGTGTTTTTCACGATAATTTATCATGACTTGTTTTTATTTAGTTTTTTAAAACAAAGAAAGAGAATACGCAGGCCATAAAATAAATCAATATGTAAGTCTAGTCGACAAAAGTTCTGTAAACAATTTGCATTATAACTCGCAAATTTCTCTTCGTACATCAAACTTTTAAAACATGCATATAGCAATTAATATCTTATCTATATACATTTACACTACCTCAGTTTTATGGTTCTTATAGGGTTATAACACAGCCTACTGCATCTGAACTGTTGGACCAAAAAATGTCCCATTTTTCACCCGTTTAAAACTCTTTTAAATGCTCCTTCCAGGCTAACAACTCTCTTCGAATTGTAAGTTTTAAAAGTGAGCACTATTCATCCATCAATATGCCATCTCATGTTTGTTGTATCATCAGTCACACTTGAGCTCCCTCTATTTTTACATCCCAGACAAAAAAAGTTTAGAGGGAGGAATTTGGTATTAACATTCACCAAAGAGCAAGGACACGCTCTCTTGCTGAAGAATGGAGGTGAATTACTAAACATTCTTTGCGTACTAGTGTTGGTTATATGACTTGCAGTTTGGTTCACGAGGAATTTTAAGTCGTATGTCCACTTAACAGTTGTGAAAGGAATTTAAAAGTTTGAAAGTTGCTTTCAATACAACATTAAAAACTATAATTAACTTAATAATTCATGAAAGGGACTCAACAATTCTTTCCCTCCTGTATTTCTCTCTTATAGCTCTCTACTGCTTTAGAGACTGACTATATTTGTATTTTCCATATTTCGCGATTGTATCGCCTTATTCCTCTTTACTCGTAGGGAACCTGAAGTTCAGTTCTGAGACAAGATTTTATTTGCATGAACTGTACCTGTAATATTTTATTCTAAAATAACCTTTGAAGGTCAAAAAATCGCTATAAAACATGTGATCACATATATCACATGTAAAAAGCATTATAGGTGAAGACTAATCACCTTATATTAATGTCTTTTGCGCATAGCACAAATGCAGTCTTTTAATTTTTTACGAGGAATCCTTTCATGTCTCACTATTTATCTAGAGAATTCCTAGGCATTAAATTATCCAATAAGAGAATATTTACAATCTCTGCACCTAGGAGCTTTACTATTCCCTAGGATATTTATATACCTAGCTTCAATCTAAATCTTTTTCTCTCATTAAATTCTGCAAAGTTTTCAACAACTATGTTCTAAAATAAAAGCAATGTTATATAGCTAAAGGGGAAAACAATTATTTCTCTTGTACAATTGATATTTTCACTTTGCTAGTAACACGAAAATTCCTTATTTAATGGATGCAGTATCTTGTGAAGACAGGAAGTATAATTGCTGTATTCAAAGATGTCAGTAAAATAGAGGAAACTCATTATACTCAACCAAAAGTAGTGACTAAACGGATTAACTATCTGTCGTCACTTGTTGAACTTTGTACACGGATGTCATCCCACAGTCTTATTTATTTTTTACCATATTTCCGGTTTGTATTGTGCTTCTATTTACTCTTTAAGTTTGACGGATTATTGTTAAGTATCCTAAGGAAAATGTGTTGCTGTAGCGCAGGTTGGCCACATACTGCCGTTGTTACATGAAACACAACCCACACAACTAATGTAAGGTAAATTTAGCAAAAATTAGCATCATATTTATTTTTAACTTAAGAATGTATGTTTCTCGATATAGCATACTCACTAACAGTTTTATTGTAACTAAAATACATAAACTATAGACTAATTTATATACTACTATAACTACTTTATAAATCTATCGATTATTTTATTAATCGCATAAAGAAATATTTCAACCTTTTTACTTCTAAAGATATATTTTTCTCCAATGCTTTGGAATCAGAATTTTATCTAAATAAAATTGAGGATGACTGATTTACGTAATGAACAGTAATGTGATAATCAAATGATTTGGTAGAGAGAGAGAGAGTATAATCGTGACTATGAGTAGTTGTAAATTCTAAGACGAGTGTTAGAAAGAAGGGGAAAAACTGCAATATAAATTGAATTTTGCATTCTGCCAAATAAAAGTATGACAAGTGAATGATGCCCCGTTTCAACGATATTGCATCTAATATATCCAAAATTCATTTTTTGAAATTATAGAAAATCCATATAATTGGATTAAAAAATGTAGCAACTATAATTATAAGTATACAGAAAATAGGTAACGTTCATTATTTCGTTCATTTTCAAAGGAAAGACTAAGTTATTACAGCATGAGATATGCATTTTTCGAATTTCACTACTAAAATTCAATTCACAAATATATATAAGTGCAGGTTTTAATATAGTTTCTTTAATTTGAAACGTAACCGCCATTAATTTGTCAGATTTCTAGAGAAGAGTATTAATACTCCACCCATTTATTTAAATTGTCCTAAAGCGTGTTACTGAGAGAAACAATCAAACACAGACACGTAGAAATTACTGTTATTAAGACCACATAATTAGTATCTCCAATCAATAATCCAAAAACACTGATATTCATATTCATAACATTGCACTAGATATTGAAAAAGTAATCTCAGGAGTTAATGACATAAGCCTATACTTTACAAGCATAAATTAACATTACATTGGCATATCATACATGGATAATATTCTGAAATAAACAAGCTCGCAAGAATCAGTTGTACGTTGAATTAACTTAAAGCATCAGGATAGTTATAATTACTCGCTTGAAATAACATGTTATTTGCTCCTAGAATCACATAACTCATTTCGCTGCAAAACTACTAATTACCGATGGTATTGCTTTGTTTCTGTTCATTTCATTCACAAATAAAAATTGTTTTAACTTAACTCATTTTAGTATCGGTATGTGTCGTATTGAGGCGAGGCTGTTGTGAGTCACAAATATATATAGGGGTTAATCAATAAAAACATGATATGCGTCCCAGTTAAGGCATAATAAGCTCCTCCTAACTAGTATTGTGGCAATAGCATTTGTCTGCATCCAATAGGCCCCAGGTTTTAATCCCTGTTTGAAAACGCAGGGATGTTTGTGATTGTCCTTGTTATAAGTAATGGAGTCTTACCCACTGGGTTCTCCATAAATATCCTCCAATTGTCCCATTGCAGTGTCGAATACCAAAGAGGTCAGTAGTCGGGAATTTGAAAAAAAAGGAAATGATATAACATTAAGGACATCAGGAGTGAATAGCTGCCAGACAATACACGGGTGAGACGATAAAGTTGTTTGGAGGTTAGTGGTATAAGAGTGAAAAATATGTAAAACGGCAAGCAGAGCATATTAAAAAGCATAATCATTTTAGCAGAGGGGAATGTAATGGCAATATAGTATTAATAATGTGTCTGTGCCTCGGAATTAATGGCTAATATAAATTGAGTGTGCTGAAGAAGTGTTTTCGCATTTCGATGCTTGGGTATATTAAAATTAAAATTCCCCAAAAAATTAGAATCACAAGAATTTAGGATGAAGTGTTAAAAAATTCTCACATGTGCTGATCATTAAGTAAAATACCAAATGAACATAGACAAATTCTTTGTGATTATAATGCAAAAAACGTAGGAAAAAAATACATTAACTCTTTCGTCTTACATTTATTTATCAGCCCAATTCTCCTTCGTATATATAAAAAACCGACCGAAACGGACTTATCTAAAAAACACAATTATGGGGAATGTAAATATAGTACACATAATTATGCATTGGGTTACAAGTGTGAAAGTGCTTAGAGTTGCTTTTAGCTATTAGATAAATTCTCAATAAAGGAAGTATCGAAGTAAATTATAATATTTTTAAAAAGATGTATAATTTTTTTTTGTATTTTGTATAATATTGTTTATCTAGAAATGTCACTTAATTTATTAACTAGTTATTTTGAATTATGATATTACCAACCATTGTTAAATGCTCTGAATTCTTTCATTGAAATTTTACGATTAGAATCCACGCTTGTAAAAAGCTAACAATATTTTTCCTTAGGTAGATTCTAGCTGCAGAAAAAAATGGACAGTAGAATAATAAATTCTCTTTTGAAACCCAACAAAAATCGGAAAAAATTTTAGAACAAATTCGGTTCGTGTTGACAAAAATCACACTACATGATTAATAAAAATGCCAATAATTTTGTTGACAGTTAAAAAACTGATTTGACGAAAAGTAGCAGCATACACACATACCTTCTTCTAATAACAATAATAAATTTTCTCCTAATAGAATAAAGACATCAAAGTTTTCTACTTTTGAAGTCACGCGTTTACTTGTCCTAGTATAGTCAAAGGAACGTAAGGTATTTTACGTATAAAACAAATCCAATAAAGTTTATACCTACTATTTCACATCAATAATCTTAGCATCCATTTAGAAGTATAACAAATTGTGTAATAACTAGTAGGAATTCAGTTGAATACGGAAGTTCACAAGCAAGTCTAATCAATTTATATTTGGCAGAACGTTTCCTGTAGGAGAACTGATATCCCACTGCTCAGAATTACAATTTCTAATTCCTCATCATTAAAATGCCCTAGCGATCTAAATTTTAATCCTATTTATTACTAAATATTGAAATACGGTTCTACGATATAATCCCAAGTATGACCGTATATCCCTTTAGAAAGTATAGGTCATGTTATTTGTTAATGAAGTTTTGATAGTTAACCGTAAGTTTTGTGTGAGTACGTATCTGTTTTGCGGTACTTTATGTGCATGTTTCACGCATATTTCAATTCCTTTTCTTTATAATCATGCGATAATTATATCTACTTTTAAAGCATTCGTGTATTTGATAGAATGGCAAAATAAGTACGCTTCAAAATATTGGCGGTTATTTAGTTGATGTTTACCGTGTGTTGTACGTACAAATTTGTTTCGTAGTACTTAACGTCTGTTTCACATTAGATGATATTTCATATGTTATATCGAACATAAAAAAGGAAAAATGCGCGTTGCAATTCAATTTAATGAAAAATCCGGGAAGAATGCTACAAATTACAAATTATTAAAAAAGCACAATGGAATATTTCTAAAATTTACTGTATACAAAATTAGTTATATTCATTTTCTTTATATTTATTTCAAAGCATTCGTGTGTCTAATAGAATAACAAAATACTTATGCACTTTCGTAAACAATAGACCAAAAACTAAATATCGATGATTATTATTATGATTCATCCATGTTTCTCCTTTTTGTATTAGAGGTATTTTCTGTCAAAGTAAATGTAAGTGGCTGTAGTGTTTTTGCAGCGATAATTATTTCCTGTAGGTCTTCCGAACTTAACTTCACTTGTCTTATTTATCAAATACGATTTCAGAGCTTCGCTTATAAAAATCAGAATTAAATGTATTACGAATTGATATTTGACAGTTAATTGGCAAATATAAAATGGATTAAAATATAAACTTTGACGATATTGTGATGTATTTGATTTTAAGTTAACCCCGATATGTATCATGCGAGAGCATTTGGGCTTGGAAGTCCTCACTTTCTGACTGGTTAGCTTATTTACACTGAAATTCCCTCTCATAACCTATTAAACATCAAAAGTGATTAGCAAAAGATATTTCTCTCTTATTCTATTCACTCGTATTATTTTTATTCATATTTAATGTTAATATGCTTTTTTCATTTATAAAATGGCAATGAAATTTTCTCATCATCTCATTTATAAAATGAAAATTCACACACAATGAATGTACATACAAATTACATGTACATTATTGTCCATTAATGGACATTAATGGTCCATTAATTTTCTTTTTAAAAAATTTAACATTAGAGACATCAATAATGTTGTATTGAGATTTTATAAATAAAAAATACACGTTGCTTTTACGCACATTGAATTTAATGGAAACTACAGCATGAATGTTACAAATTTCAAATTCTGTAAAAAGCACTATCAAGCATTCTAAAATTACTTTATGCTTAATTATTATTGTAATTGAACAGATGTTTCAATGGTTTTGATTTGTTTCGACGTTATATTTTAATAATTCTACAGTTCTTTATTGTGTGAGTAATGACGAACGAAAAGAACCATGTGAATAATACAGCCCCGAACATTCAATTTTTGAAAACTACCTTTATTTAAAGTAATTCCTATCTGTTCTGAATTTTTGCTTTCAAGCTTTATATAGTTTTACTAAAACATTATTTGTAAGCAGAATCGTGTTCCTAATTTTCATTTTTACTGAAAAATATTAAACGCTTAAAGGTAATTTATTTGGAAAAAAACAGTTCGAAATTTGCTTTTACTTTTAACAAAATATACTTTTCGGAAGCATTGAATATAGAAAACAGCAATTAATATTCAAATACTACGCAAGACTTACTAATTTTATAATGTAAATTATTTTTCTCATCAAACTCATCAAATTTAAATTTATATAAATATATATAATATACTTACAAAATACTATCTTCGTATTGAAAAATACTGTAAACGTATTGATAAAGATGTTTAATTGAAATTTTAACCAGGATTGAATCGCATTCTTTTCCATGATGTAATGGCAAGTAACAGTTTTTTAAATGCACGTGTTAGTAAGAAAAGATGACATTTAAGAAACACAGTATTCAAATTTTGAATTAGATTAAAACTAAATATAATAACTGAAAAATATCTGAAATCATAATGAGTGTGTTAAAAGTTTTTAATAACAATTACCAAATCGGTTAATTCAATTCATCGGAGAAAACATTAATTCTCAACACAATATAAAATGGTACTGATAATAAGAAAAATATATTTAAGGATTTGATGTAAAAATCTGAATAAAAGAAACGTATAATGAATGATGAAAAAGTACTTATGTTTTCATGTAGAAACGTACGATCTGATCATCTTTCATTTTGTGTTTCATTAATTTTCGCACTTTTACAGTTTGAAAAATCAATTATTATTCGAATCTAAAAATATTTCTAACAGCAATGTATCAAATTGAGAAAAGGATTTAAATTAAAAAAATTATTTTAAGTAAATCAAATTTACTTACCCCCTAAAAAATGTTTTATAATCAAAGTTTAATGCATCACAATTTAACAATAATATACTAGGTTAGATTTTTAAAAAGTTTTTATTTATATATATTTATGAAAAAGGGTGAAAACACAGAAAAGAATTATTTGAATGGTTATTGCATAAAAGTACTCTCATCAAGCTTTCTATTTTTTAAATGTTGATACATTTTTTATTTTTGAAATATTATGCATGCAAACACATATTTTTCTTTCAAATATTTTTCAGAAGAGCCTTGACGTTCTAAACAAGCCATTATTCTGCATTACTTTAATCCTATTATTATTATTATTATTCATTTCTTTTTTAATTAACAGGATTTCAAACACGCGTTAATGTATATATTTAATACAAAAAACAGAACTAATACCATTATAGTTTGATAATAATTGTAATCTTAACTTCCAGTTACTTGGGGGATATGTGTAGATAATTGTACAGCAATATTGATCTACTTTTATAAGAATTCAGTTTTACATTGAAACGAAATAATGAATATATAAATTAAGATAGTATAGAATTTGTGGTGGTTAGACTGCCTACACAGTATTAAAATTACGCTAGAATATTCCACCCTTTATATTTATTAACTAATATTACATTTACAAGACATATGGCTTGAATGTTCAAAAGAAATCTATCCGAAGAAATCTTCCGAAGGTATCCCTAACAGACCGAGATTCAATTCCAGATTTTTTTAGCCTTAGCCAGAGCGCTAACCAATCGGCTATCAGACTTTCTTCAGGAATGATTCAGTTCTATCGACACAAATCCGTAGTTCATTTCCCCGCAGAAGCATGGTGCATCAGCATTTTAAATTTTCTTAGATCGTTCAAAAACATCTCTAAATGCTGTTTTAAACATTTAGCACGATTTTGTGTTTTTTTATTTTTATCAATTGGAGCATTGTAATAACGTGTCTTCATCACGCAACTGAAATTAGAGAGGTCTCGACAGAGTCACCCTCAAGAGCAAATTGCCTTTATGTGGTATAGGCTTCAAGGACCCCAGGTATTCTGGTGATCTTTTCTTTTCACATGGGGTTTACTGTCTTTAATAAACAACTGGGTCGGGCTCCCACGATACTCAAGCGATATTCTGCTTTCATCGCACTATTTCTATTTCCTATTTCCCAACTCCTCTTTTTCCCTTTCATGACATTTTATATTTCGCGTTGTCTTATTTATGTCTCAGCTTGGCCAAAATATACCTTGCGCCATAAAACCTAGACGCAACCAACCCGACAGAGTCAACTATATTATTTTTAACCCTCCAAGAGGTTTCGACAAGATATCTCGTTCATCGAGATCTGACTAATTTTGCTGATGACGGGATAACTCGTCATCAAGATATTGCTGTTTTTCGATGATGACGAGATCAAGATCTGGTCGATGTCATCCTAATGAATATATATCTCGTCTATCAAGATCTGATAAGTATTGCTGGGGGTGAGATACCTTGTCAAGGACAACCACCAGTAGGGTTAAGTGTGTTGTTTTGTATACAGCATCAGTCACTTTTCTAATGGCCTTCGTATAGTTGTTTTTGAAAACCTGGAGTCAAGACATCAAATGGAATGATTTGCATGCGACGCTAAATTGTTCTTAACTCCTGTTCAGTGTTAATTTCTTCTTTTAAGGTAACATCTTATCCTGATGTTTTCATCCTTTTGCAGATCCTCCGGGTCCACCTCGAATCGAAGGTTACGAAGAAGGCAACATAGTGAAAGCGGGAGAGGCCTTAACACTAATGTGTATTTCGGAAGGTGGGAATCCTCCTCCTCAGCTTATTTGGTACAGAAGTAATGTTCAGATCGACGCTACTTATTACCTTACCATGGGGGATGCCGCTACTGCGAACAACCTCACCTTCATTGTCAGTGCTGCGGACAACACGGGGTCCTACCATTGCAGAACTTCAAATGCAGCCACCAAAGAGCCACTCACAGCCTCCATCAAGCTAAGTGTGTATTGTAAGTACTAAAGTAATAGTACATATATGTAAATTAAGTAATATTACTTTACATGTGTGAGTCATCGCTGTGCGTTTTGTATAGGTAATATGTATGAGTCATTCCGTTGTGTTTTATATACTCCCTATGCTTGATTTGCTGCAGCTATTTGAAAGCGGGAATATATATATATATATATATATATATATCCTATGCTGGATCTCAGCTTTTTTAATCGTCTCTGTCTTGCAGCTCAATATAGTCTTGAAATGGAAATAATATATTAAACTCTATTAGCATTATATTCACCAACACGACAGTAGGATCAGGGCAACTAATGAGGTGGGTTCCTGTCATATCCGAAAGGCCATACAGATGGAAAATTGTAGTCTGACGATCCAATTCGGTAGAGATGAATTTTGCATGTAGTCGTGCCCAGTGAGAACATGAAGACAAGTGAGTTCTATAGGTCTCAATAGATCGTGTCGCATCTGACCTTTGCAAGAAATTCTACTCTTTCTTTTTTCGCTTATTTATATTCTGTTTCCGCAGAAAACGGGTTTATTTAATGTTTCGCTTCGAAAGGAATAAAGTATTTAATGTTCCTAAGAAAAAGGGGAATGCAAATGAAATAGTTTGTATTTTATAGTAGGGATAGTATATTTAGTTGAAAATTTAAATTAAATGTATTTCTCGCTTATATATATATATAATATATATATATATATATTTTCCCTTTGGAAACACTTCTACACATTCTTAAAGTAACAATCAACAAGGCAAGGTATTCTATAACGCGTATCCTGATACGCGTTTTAGAAATTAGAGCCTTCAATATCATATGTTTATGTAAAAACATTAGTTCATAAAATTAGATTCATAAAGGTGAATTATAGTGAAAGTGAACTCCTTGTGCTTAAAAAAACGGATAACAACCAGATGCTAGACTTATGATACGTTTTTTATGCAAAGAAGTTACCTTCTATCCCTAAGATATACATTGAATGGTATTAAAAACTTATGACAGTACATAATTTAATTTAGAACTACCTAATTATTGCTAAAATTAATTCAGAAATACTTAAACCTAGGGATATGCGGAGCAGATTCGTCGTTGGGTGAATCCATTCAAATTCAGCCAATAAAAAAATCAAATGTTAGCCTCCCCACCTTCGATTTTTAAACAAATTTATATGGTGGCCAGTGGCGTATGTTAAACTACGCCATGTTTATTTTTTGCAAAACGATTTTTTTCATGGAAATAAGACCCCCTAAAAGGCGGTCAGAAATATTGAATTTTACTTTTCAGGAATGCCGCGTAGCACTTGAATTTCGCTACGCTTAAACTAGTATTAGAGATAAACTTGTTTTTCTTTTTGCTAGTGATACTTAAATGTACTGTTCGCAATAATAAGCAAAAATATATTTTAAAATTGGATTAATTTTTTAACAGTTTTTCACTAAACTTGCTGAAGTTTAGTTAAGATTTAATAAAAAACGCCATCTTTAAAATTTGTGAAGCTTTTTTGTTTAAGCTCAATTGAATGTTGTTAATGCTCATGATCATAAATTACGTATAATTACAGTTTGTACGAATTAAGCCTAAAAACACAGCAAAATTACTGTAAACATAAAGCCTGTTCAATACAAAAAGGTACAGAACGAAAAATGGTACATGTGCCACAGTACCCAGTAAAATAAGGGAAATGCTCCCTGGAGCAAATGTCGCAGAGTACGTTCCATGCATGCTCAATCGGGTTGAAATTGGTATAGAAAGCCAGCCATTCCAAACTGGTGATATCCTTTTCTTCAAGGCATTCGTCCACGTTGGTTGCACGGTGAGAACGAGCGTTTCATCCATAAAGATAAAATCTGCTCTCATTGCACCTCTGAACAGACGAACGTGTTGTTGCAGTAGCGGAACCATGACAGGCCGATAAATCTGGCCTGTCATGGTTCCGCTTTGGACATGGAGAACTGTTTGAGAACCCAGGATAATGCCACCCCAAACCAGAAATCCAGCGCAACGTAACGATGGTGTTCAATAACATTTTCTTGGTTGTAACGGGTCCCTGGTGCTCTCCATATGAAGATACGACGTGAGACAGATTTAAGGGAAAACGATTCGTCAGTAAACAACACACAGGTACACTATGATGGTGTTCAGTTAACATGTTCTTTGCACCAGGCTAACCAGCACCGGCAGTGAGTTGCTGTGAGTGGAACACATCTGACAGGCTGAGAGCATATAGGCCATATTCTCCCAACTGTCTGTACACCGTATGCCTTGAAACTGTGGTACCCGTGGATACTGACAGCTATCGGGACAGGTCTGCTGCTGTACGCTCCCTGCTTCTTTTGGCAGTTATTGCCAAATACCGGTCGTCTTGCTGCATTGTAACCCGAGGACGACCTGTGTTGCAGCGTCTACTTACGTTTTTATCCTCTTGAAACCGCTGCAACAGCCTCTATATGACACTGCGATTCCCAGTTCCTGAGAAAATTTCATCTGCGTGCGGCCACATTCCAAACGACCGATAACTCTGCTACGTAAAAAATCGTCCATGTGTGTCCTCTAAGTCATAGCTAATCGTCTATGGCAATCTCAGTCTTACACGCCGGTTGTGAACTACACATCGTCACATCAACGATTCCTTTGATATACCCTACGGACTGCTCTGTTCCTTATGACGTACTTTCAGCGCCATCGTGTTCCTTACTTTAGCTTGAACACAAGCACGTTATTCCAGAAGAGATGTGTGGTTCTATTCCATCAGAAATTCTTGCTCAAGTGCACTTTTTTCTGTGATTCTCAAATATCCTTAATTTATGATTTAATGATTCCTTATTTAATGAGTGTAGTATCCTATATAGCTAATGCAGTTTCTAAAAGATTAATTTTTAAGAGCCTTCAACGAAAGATATTGAAATTTCAACCTCTGACGTGCGCTCAACGAGAGGGGCCAGCGGTATTCCTCCACTAGTAAGTGAGCGCTCGAATCTCCTCAACCAGAAGCTCAAGCACCATTTTCGATGCGATATTTTAAAATGATTCATTAATTCTATATATATATCTATTAAATGTATGGAACTAAGATTTTTGATAATTCTAAATCTACTGTTAATAGTTACAAAAAAGAATCACAGCCAAACTGTAATTATTTACCGTGGAACTTATTAACTAATTTCTAATTATTTGCCGTAGAAATATTTAGGCTGCATATTGCTTCAGAACTTTGTTTCCATTAAACTTTTCACTTGTTAATAACTTGCATACATGGTGTCACTTGCACCTGCTGTAATAAATTTTAAAATAGTTACAAAATATACTATTCTGAAGGCTTTAGGAGTGTTGATTGTTTATATTCTACAAACAGCTGCTTTTTATCCACCCAGTTGCTCATATGGGGAAGATTTATATTGTGTGTGAAAGAGTAGCTTTTTAATATACCAATCTAGTCATGATTGTTACTTTAAAAGCCTTTACCTTTGTCTGATTACGTCTTATTCCTATAAATTTTAAATCGTTTAGTATATAATACTCATTTACTCTTAATTCATTCTTGAATTTGGGTATAATTCATTCTTAGATTTTTATGAAATTAATCTCAAACAAATCAATATATTAAGTAAAAAGCAATTTCATGGTTTTAGAAGAGACAAATAAATTTAATTGTGTCTTTTTATGGAGGAAGGCACATGAAAATTTTCCTGTAACATCAAAAAATAGTTTTTGAATAACTAACACGTTCATTCTTGTTGAAAGCTTTACAGTGGCGCTTTCATATGATAAAGTCGGCCTCTTGTTACACACAAAAATCCGATCTCCTAGTATTGTGGCATCAGAGTGCAACTTTTCAAGAAACGAGGAGGATTGAGAGTTAGTTTATTTACTTATGAAGATGTATTTAGTTTGAATTGCATTCGTGAGAGAGAAGTTCAACATTGAAATAGTTATTTATTGAAGCATCCTTTGAATGCTTTCTTGGAGTTTTATATGGCAGAAGGGACATATTAAATTTTCAACAAATTTAACGAATATTTCAATTTATGTTAATTAACATTTAATTTAACGTAATTAATATTCAAATTAGCAACTTCCCTTATTGTTTTAAGTAAATAAAAATTTATATCATTATTTTATCTGCGATGTTATATATATATTGCTGAGCTTCGTAATTTTTTTATCTATGCAATTTTAGAATTGTTTTATGAAGATTTATAGGGTATTACGTTTTGTGCTACCAATTTCAATACTATTTAAATGTTTAATATAGTTATAGGAATTTGATCTTTTAAATATGTAGTTTATTACTCTGATACTTTCTATCAAAAGAATTACAGTGTATTTTTAAAATTTGGTTTTGTAGTGAGATGAACAGCAAAATTATGATAATGTTCGTGAAATACTGTGTACATGTTTTATATATAATTTTGTGATGTATAATTTATTCAAATTAAGTAAATACTGTATATTGTTATTAAAATTATTCGGTTAACGCTGAGTAAAAAGCATTGTGTGTGTTGGCAAATACAGAAAGTGTAGTTCCCACTAGCTGAAAGGGAATTCTCGATTTAAGTAAGGGATTTCAAAGACCTTTTCGTCTTTTTATAGGGAATTTGACATGCGCTTAGGGATTTTTCGTACTTCGAAAGGGAATTTGACGGTATTTCATTATCTTCCGATCTCTTCGGGTTTTCAGATCAGAGTCATTATACAAAATATTTTATTTAAGCTTAACTATTGAAAAACTGCAAAAAGATCTCACACACTCTGATAAAATATAGGAACTAAGATGATAAAGAATAGGAAATATTAATATAGGAACAGAACAATAATCAGATTTTTAAAAGATGGCTATTTTGAGAAAAATGAATTTAAAAATTCACCAAATTGAAAAATTCATATTATCAATACTATTTACGTACCACAAATGAAATTAGTATCAATAGTTGCTCTAAATTCTTACAATTGTTTTGAAGAACCAAAATCGGATTATCTAAAATACTTTAGGAGATATGCGATTTTTAACTAGATGATGTACACTAAGAAAAATAACTTTTAATTTGTGACGTCACATTTACAGCCCTGTATCTCGAAGAAATTTTTTTTTTCAAGATTATAAAAAATGTGTTTATTCAAGGTGGCCCAAAATGTACTTGATGCAAAATATCATTCGATTCGAAGATGGTGAGGCGAACAGCCTTCCTTGATTTGAATTGATTCACCCCCCATTATAAAAAGTTTTCCGTTTGGTGCTTGAAATGATGTAGTAAAATGCTAATGTATTATTTTCTCTCAAAAATATTTTTGTTATATATATTTCATATATTACCAAAATACAATTTATAAAAAATCAAATTAAATATTAAAGTTTAACAGCAGGTTTTTAAAAGAATCAAATAGGAAAAGGTTCTAGTAATGATAAATTGTCGTTTCCTGTCCTGTTAACTATGTGTATTACTCAGGTGCATATTTTTTAGAATGAAAAATAAAACTTGAGAAACATCACTTAAAATCCGTTCACATATAAAAATATACTCATGCTACGAATTCCAAAAACATTTTAAGACGGTATATTATAAAATGCATTTAATGTATGGTTAACATTTATATCTATTCCACTCATTCCATTGTTATGATAAAAGATTTTCTCCTCACAAAAAATTGGATTTTTAATTGAATTAATATCTATAAAAAGCTAAAAAGACTCCTTCTCAAACGTGAAAAAGATTCGTAATTCAATTTAAATTTTGATGTTTGCTTTGCGACAACAAAATTTCCTATATAGCTTGTACTAATCAGAAACTTTCAGTATGCAAATAATTCAAAATTTGATAAATTAATTTTAAGATAAATATGTGTGCATTTTATTTCACTAAAATGTCTAGATATTATGGCATTTTTTATTATTTATTTCATTTATTTTTAAATATTTAACCTTTATAAGTAATTATTGTTTTATTGAAGCTGTTCCCTTAATAAACAAAATAACGTACATTACTCTTATGTAGTTAATGAGGTTTTATAAAAATTACTATAAATGGAGCAACAATAAGAATTCGGTATTTTTAAAAACTGATATTGAGTTGGTATGCGTATGTTCCAAGAAGTCGTGGGATTATATTATCAGAAGTACTATTTTTCTTAATTTGCAATGAAAATACAGTGCACAAAAACAAAATTGTCATCCAAAAATATGGATTTTTTACTCAAACCATCAGTTTGAAATTTTTTAAATTAATTAAAAATAAAGACATGTCATGGTAATTTAAAGTATCGAAAGTCACATTATTTTCTGCTTTAAATATATTTTTTTTTTCATCACAAATTTATGAGGAACGAATATGAAAATATTATCCAGGAAAAATATTTTTATTTAAAACATTATTTTTACTTTCAATAGATGTATGTATGAGTTGATATGTATGTAAAGCTATGACACGTATTTAAGTACAATTATTTTCAAAATAATGTATTTTTATTTTCTGATATCCATATTGCGTGAAACATTAATGTATTATTTTTGGTGCGAATTCTGATGATTAGAAAAGTACTTTGATAAAAATTCTGTATTTTATGTGTAAAGTAATTTTTGAAACCTATCTAATATAACATATAATTAATTTTTAAAGTATTTATTCATTCAGTGATTTTGCAGATGAGATCTAGTTAGAATATAACTGATTAACGGAAAACAGAAAGACACTGATTATACTTTTGTAAAACATTCACACATGTTCTTTTGAAAAACGCCAGTTAATTATGAAAAATATCAAAAATATCCGAAAAACTATCATACAAATTATATAATGTATTAAAAGAACTAGTCTTAATATTACTATTCTTAAGCAAGAAAAAAAGTTTAAATAAAACCTTAGATCTTAACTCGGCTATTGGTATGAAATTGGACAGCAATTCTGAAGATCAACATGATTATTCAATCTTTTGAAGGAAAGAGTTAAGCATAAGATATTCCTGTTGTGCTTTTCTAAAGAAGCAAAATTTAACGACGCAAGACAAAAGTTTCAGTATCAGGTGAACAATAGACATATTTTTTAAAGTAAATGTAGCCCAAAATCTAAACATCCTAAATCATATTCTAACCAGATCTTCATTTGAATCATTTTATAATTTTCAATTAAAAGGGAAGTTAATTATTTTGAGAATCTCTAATTATCAATGTAGCACTGCTTTTTTAGGCTAAAAGTTTCTATTAATGGTATTTAATTCACCAAAATATCTACAGCTAATCTCATCTACACAAGATGGAACTACGCATTAAGCGATAGGAATCAGCTTAAATATTATGTCTTTTCCTGGGAACTTTTATCTGGTAGAATTTTTCTAAAAAATATACCTCACTGCAGTTCGCAAACTATAAAAAACGGATCCCTTCAGGTTTATTTGCTGAATCTAACTTGCGATCGTTATCATGACAGATCAGAAAAGAGCCTTAGGCGCAACACAAGAAAGACGTTACCTTAATAGTCCCGCTGATGGTGATTATTGACTAGGAAAAAAGAGCACTTTATCTTAAACATACTGATATGTGTCTGAACCGTTTCCCATGCGATTTTTCGCACGCTTTATTTGGAGAATTTAAGGTTTTTATGTCAAGTGTTTATATAATAACCTGCAAAGTGATTGAATAAAAAATATGACTAATAGTGTTTAGGGAAAAGGTTTAAACGTATTGTGCAGAATTAAAATTAACAATGTTTTATCATCGTAAATTCGGATTGAAGAGTTGTGATTTTTTCCAACTTCAATATAAATAGATCTGGGAAATAAGTAACGTGAATTTGGAGTGCATCTATTCGATAAGTAAGGTCACATGTTAACCCTCTACGGTTCACGAGATTTCTGAGTAGTGCAGCATTGATTTTTTTTTTCACAACATACCTAATGGCTCAGTAACCCTATCTATTGGCTGGAAGAATCTCAAGAAAGATTTTATTGTTCAAGAAGGTCAAAATTGGTTAGAAGTCATGGCGCGGAAGACTGCAAGATGCAGAACGAATAAATGTACGCGAACCACTCAGAGTGTTAAACATATCATTGCGTTACCACAATTGGCATGTTTAGTGAGTATTGGATTTTATCGTTTGATCACAGCTCCAGCATAACATGCTACAATATCCAGCTACGAGTTGGCGAAACAAGAAATATATAGCGAGCGTTATACTATCTAGATTTCGGATATGTAAACCCTTATACTAGCGAGATTACTACCTTTGAAGAAATTAACTTCCCGTAAGTCATTTACTTTTTCAGAATGAAAATTAATGTAGACGAGTAAAGCTGTTTAAATAAAATAATATAGTGAGAATCAAAAAATAAAATCAAAAGAATAAACCATGCATATACTTTTATAATTAATGATCTGTAAAATAATAAGTTTGGTACTTCGTTGTAAGATGGCGTAAAGAATTCTAATAGTTTTCCTCGTGCCCTTTTATAATAAAGCGATTATAGTTTCTTATGTTCAATTTTTAAATCGTGTATTAAATTTAAGACACGAATTTTAATACCTTGAGAAAATTCTAAATACTTTCAATGACTATAGTCTACTTAGAAGCTTACCTGCATTATATTACTGGATACTCACATATAAATTAATCAGCCTTATAAAGTAATTTGGATTTATGCTTTTAATTATTTTCCGTTTCTTAAATCGGTTAATATTTCAGTTACTCATGAGTCGGACTTCGTATTCTAACATATTATGACAATAATCCGAAGACTACACCTCATAATTTTGAACCACGGTCAGATGACGAGGTCAACACCTCTGGTTCCAACTTCCAAACTTTTCCAAACTTCCATAACAAGCCAACGTGAGCACATTGAGGCCACGATAGATTTAACATGCACCAGCCGCACGTACAAGACGACTTTTAGATGGATCAAGTTTTGAACTCACAACTCTCCGGTTGCTAAATCACGACTCTACCAGCTGAGGTATGAAGGCCCTAAGATGTGAAAAGGATAAAAATCATAGTATTTTGAACTAGCGGCTGTTGCATATAGTTATGGATAAAAGAAGTGAAAAAATATTCATTTTTGGATCTCCTTAACAAATAAAGGGAATCGTTTTTACAAGGAAAAATCCTGATTTATGCATTAAAACAAAATAAAAATAAAAGTGAAGTTTACTTTCAAGCTTAAAATCAGACTCATCAACTTGCTAATACAAATGCGTATTTTAAGGGGGTAAAATACTTTTTCTGAGAAAATAATAAAAACAAACTCTATTTGTAACACAGACTTCTATACCCTCCTCTACAATATGAGCTTTTCGTGAGTGTCGTCAGTGTCTGCAATTAAACGACGACATGCTTCAGCTGAAAACACAATATACCCTTATTAACTTTATTCCTGCAGCTCCATCCATTAAAAGCTTTATGTTAAGCACTAAAGTCAGAAGATTGCCTTCCCACTTCCTTTCAAGAAAACGATACACTTTCTGCTTTAACGATTCGGAATTAAAATCTTCGTTCGGCAAACATCAAAGAAAAGCCATTTCCTTAATTACAATTACACTTGTGGAAGTCGGGAAAGGTTTTTTCCGCTTTCTCCTTTTGTGTGAAATCGGAATTATTGCCGGATCTTCGAAGAAATGGAATGTGGACGCTTAAAAGCTGAGATTAGAAAGGGGCGCCACTGTTTTGAAGTTAAGATACAAGAAGCAAAACATCAAGTTTTATTGAGGAGATCATTGGAAACTAGTTGCTAAACGACTTTGTGTGAAAACCAGGACTTTTTAGAAAGAATTAAGAGTATGGGTGTTCATTGCGGCTTCCTGTTGAAGACAGTAATGAATATCAATAGATATTTTATTGTGCTCTTGTATTTTGAGGATTTTTTTCATTCTATATACATAGAGCCACAGAGAAAAGATATCAAACTACCGTCGTAAAGGTTGTACTTGTGTTGGGTGATATGTCCTGGCAATTAATATATCAATTCCTCAGTTTAATCTTTTAATTCAGATTTAAGATTGCGATTCTGGTACATAGTTTTATAGATAATTCATTGCACACTTGCATGTAGACTTTTCCAACTTCCCTAAAATGTAACACTGAACAATCAATGCTCTGACCGAAAGCAGTAAATCCATTCATCCCACAGTCAATTACTGAGGTTGTTTGTCCCTGCCAATTGCTGGTAGACACAATGGCCTCCCATTTCCTAGACAAGAATTATACCACTTGAAGCCATGGTGATAATATTCCTGTTCACACAAAAATAGATAAAAAAGAACGAATAAAACTCCACCGTTGATATCTCCTTTGAAATAAAACGTTGAATTTTCAATTGTATAAACAGTATTCAGCTAATTTAAACAAGTAGTATCAAACAAGAATTTAATTAGTTTTACAAACCACAATCTAGTAGAATTAAACAAGAATTTAATTAGTTTTACAGACAACAATCTAGTAGAATTAAACAAGAATTTAATTAGTTTTACAGACAACAATCTAGTAGAATTAAACAAGAATTTAATTAGTTTTACAAACCACAATCTAGTAGAATTAAACAAGAATTTAATTAGTTTTACAAACCACAATCTAGTAGAATTAAACAAGAATTTAATTAGTTTTACAGACAACAATCGGGTTCCATTATTATTCTTAGCGTTGTAATTTTATTTTTCTTGATATCTCCATGAGGTCATGGTGCCATTGATTTACCTAGTTCTTGTATTCAGTTGATAATATGTTACAAGATTATGAGATCTAACAAACATTGACAATTTCTGCTAATCTCTCCACGCATTTGTTTAATTCTATTATTCAAAACTGAGTAAGCTAATCTGAATTTTCTATAAAAAATATCACTTGATAACAACGATACATGTTTTGGCACATTTCTATTTCTGCTCATGAAAACAGATTCTAAATAGAATATAATCCCTCCTATTTTTATAACCCATGGCGTAACACTGAAATTATAAATTCTAGCTCTTATAAACAGCTCGAAAGATATTTCAATCAAAAATATCTTTCACTTCTCATCTTTAGCCTGTCAATGCAACATATGAGTTCTGAATAGAATTTTACAAATATAATCATTCATAGTAAAATATTAATAGTAAACTTAAATTAATATTCATATATTCATTCAATGCAAAAATTACGATAACTTAGTTCACATATTCAATTCAATACATTCTGTATACTTTTACGTTGAAATGCAATTTTCTTTTCGTATTGAAAAAAATAATTTTTGAAACAAAAGTGCAAATTCTACATTGATATCAGAAGTGCAGCTTATTATTAGATAAGAGCTGAAGTACACAGGTTAAGTGATTGCAGTAAATATTACATTGAGGATTATATTGTATATTCAGTCTGTGTCTCTTGAATAATTTCTAAAAGTGAAACTATTCCTCCTGATGCATTCTTGTCTTTAATATTCACCCTCATTAGTCCCATGGGAAAGACTCGTTAAAAATATATGAAACGCTGCACTCTCTTAAAACTCTTTTCATTATAGTTACATGCAGCTATACTTCATGCAAGAAGGTTCAGTGGGAAATAAATTGAAAGTTAGTTGATATCCAATATGTGAAATTGAATTTCGACGGAACAAATTCTAATAAAGAAAGAAGTTTGGTACTCCCTTAGATGAACATGTCTGTTAATTTATTGAAATTAAAACATATTTTATTTTTGCAATGATTTTGATGTTTTGATATTTTATCAGTTTCACTAGACGTCACTAGAAATCGCTGTAACCAATGTTTTTTTTCAAATGGGCAATTTTTAAGTGACTTAAACAAATAATTTTATAGCTTAGAAACGCATAAATGATTTTAGAAAATTCAATTAGTGTCAAGTTCGGCATAATGGAACTGATACAAAATTTCCAAATGCTAGACACAATGGAAAGAATTATAAGAAAACTTGTAGAGCACGTTTCTCGATGCTTACAATGGTTTCCGTGACTCTGACATTCACACGAACTGACTTTCAATTACTTGTTTATGCATCTTGATGATAGAATAAGGCAACCAGTACTTAGTACTCACCTCTGTTTTTCATAAGGCCTCCATATTTGTGAGACACTTCCCATTGTAAAATTACCAACCTTCCTGAAATTCCATCAGATTTCAGAATTCCATCAGATATCAATGTTACCTGTATCAGATTTACATTACCTTTAAAACCAGCAGTTGATATAACGATGTTGCAAAATATGAGCCAGAAAACTGATCACATTCGAGGGGATTACAACAAATAAGGTCTTGTGATTGTATGTGAGAACTAAAAACCATTTTAGAAATTTGCAAAAAAATGTAACATACATGCTTAGGATTTCAATTGGGGCTTGGATTATTTTAAGACCTATGTGGTAAGCAATGATAGCTAAAAATACGGTTGGTAAAACATTAAGTAGGCTCCTACCTGTTTTTCTTTCCTGGGTGTATTACTCTCTTCTGCGTCAGTAAAAATTTTCATTGTGAGCGTATTTCTATTACTTGATTGCGTCTGGAGGAGCATGGCCAAATATGGCCCTTGCGCCATAAAACCCCATAACCAGATCCTACCTGTCTCTTGAGAACTATTGTCGACTTTAGGATCAGTGCGAAGCTCTTTCAGAACACCAAGACAACCTTTAAACACTCCTCATTACAGTGAACTTACTTCAAACTTAAAAACTAACCTTAATCAACTTGATTAAAAATTAAATTTTAATTAAATTAATTACAAAGTGGATTGGACACTACCAACCAAAGAAATGACAGCAATGGGTTGAACCAAATATTACAGACAGGAAAGAAATCGGGTACGACCGTAAAAGATTCCGACTGAGGAAACAATAAATTCCCAATATTTAAACATTGAACTTATTCATGGAATGGAAATTGAATTTACTGATCCTTCAACTTTCCGCTATATGATATACATGATCTTTAACGAATGACTACAGTATTGACTCCTTTTAAAAAGTATTCTTCGATGCTTACCCACCCAACTAAAATGCGGAAAGATTGTGTCAAGGCTTCTCAGAATGCTGCGAATTAATGCGGGATGGGTGCTCTTGTTTCACGAGAAGTCATGCACACATTTGACCCCAAATTAGACATTGAGACCAAATTAGACAACCTCTCAGCACGCACCACCAATGGATGTGAGGGAATTGGGGGACTCGAAGTCTAGTCAGCTATTTATAGTGAGTTCTAGGTTGAATCGAAAAGCACTAGAACAATTCTCAATCATATATTACACTATTTAAATAGCGGAAAACTTGAAGTAAACTGAGTATATTAGAGTTTTATAGGTCCGATTTAATCCTCCTAGGTGGTCCTATGAAAAAAACATGGTATGCAACAATAATGGCGATAACAAACTACGGTTTCTACTGAGACCGGATTAAGTTTGGTAAAATTGTGACACAAATTTAACTTCAAATGTTTTAAGAGTTTCTACTGTCGAAAACCATTGTTTTAGATCACTTTCACACCTATGTGAATAGAAACTTGACTGGAGTGATTTCTAAAATTCTAGAGTTCAAGAACTTCAACAGCCGATCTATTTATTAAAATATTTTTCGTAAACTTTAACAAGTTTATTCATCTGAGGCGGACTACCAAGCTTTTTCAAAGAATTTGTTCTGTAGAAATTAATTTTTTTCTTCGTCCATCCTAATATACAACCCTTGTACGCAGAGCTTTTCTATATCAGAATACCAAATGCACATAGATATGCCAGTCTTCAATTTAAAATGCATACTTCAATTTTTGACTCGAAAATTCAATTTCATATTTTTTGATAACAGCTTCCGTTCAATTTATTTTCTACAAAGCTTGCTTGCATGAAGTATATAGTTACATGTTATTGTATTGAAAATGTTTTAAGTGCATGAGGATTTTTATATATAAGAAAACTACTCCTATGAGGCTTACGAGGATAAATATTATAGATGAAACTGCAACAGGAAGTATAGAGTTTGGTTAAATTTTGAGGATTAGTCAATGAACATAGGCAGAATATGCAAGATGTTCCTTCATGTAATCTGTATTAATCACCACCTCAAGCTTTGTACTTCAGAACTTATCTACTAATAAATTT
This sequence comes from Meta bourneti, assembly GCA_933210815.1. NCBI lineage: Eukaryota > Metazoa > Arthropoda > Arachnida > Araneae > Tetragnathidae > Meta > Meta bourneti. Next base: position 61,921,851 of record OW119923.1, on the reverse strand, counting down.
ATGGTATCGATGTATGATTTATACTTTAGTTAAAAAAATTAATTATTTGTCAAAAATGAAATTTTATCTCTTAGAAAGTACAAGGAATTGAAAAAAATACACAAGGTGGACCGCCAAACGAAATTCAATTGTTTCGGCCCATCCAAGTGTATATTTAATGAGACAGAGAGCCTACGAAGATATAATATTATGGTAGAGATCTGGTGGTAATATGAACGTATAAAAATAATTAACATATATCTCTATAACTTAAAACACCCCTTTGAGTGAAATGTAAGGATTCATCTACATGATGGACCGATTTAACGAATATGACGTGAGTCAACGTTCAACAAATTACTCAACTCCAGAGTAATTAGCAATCTAATTTGCTTCGGAGTCAGACGAACTGTGGGAGATAGTCTTCAATACGCGGTCGGCATGGAGTCTCTTTGTCTTCCCTCAGCTATGAGGAACCTTTTCCGAAGCCAAGTCTTCATTTCAGTCTAGAGTTGGTAGCTTATCTAAATGTCTTTAAAGTTTAACGAACTTCATGCAAATCAGTTCACGAGAACGTTTTAGGTATCGCGCTATATTATGTTATAGTTTAATTATGATAAATAAGAAAGTGACATTTTAAGTAGGCCACGATAGTTGTAAACTTGAGCATTTGGACTCACAGCGTGTTATAACTATTAAAATACATGGTGTTTCTAAAATAACCATCCATGTATGTGAAAAACTCGAATTATTATTTTCTTTTCTATGCTTTATGAATTACGCTGACCACTGGAAAAAGTATATATCGTGTTGTAAAGCTTCTGACAACAATAAAACAATAGTTTGCTGTAAAATTCTGAAAATAACCTCCAACAATGACCCTTTTCACTTCACACCTCTAGTTTTTGTGTGTAGATTTGATATAATAGAAGTGTACAAAATCAAAATTAACAGAATTAATCAATTTAAAGAGGTAATTACATCTGTAGTGGCTCAGATACACCTGATACCTTGAAAAATGTTCTCCATGCTATCATTAATGTTGGGATTTGTTTGATGATATTCAAAGGGTCATGTCAAATCGTAATAACCTAAGTTATTTTTATGTGTTCCATTCATTTGTAACACGAAAAAGGTAATAAAATGTTTTTCCCTAGAAATTGAATTACTTTAGAAACACCCTTTATATAAAATTAGGTTTGGTGTTTTGTACGGTATTCTTAAAAAAGGCTTGGGGAACACTAATTTTCTAAACGATGAAAGTGAAATCTGTCAATTAAAACAGACAGCAAATCCTTGAAAATGCTTAAAATATATAGGACTATACTATATAGAAACGAAAAATAACCTAAATGGTTTTAACTTACATAATCACTTCATTGAGATCCCTTGAGGTGTACCTAGGAACACAAAGCCTCTTTCAAGCTAATCTGTCAAGCAGTAATTGATGCTGGTTTTAATAAATTACCCTTACAGTTAGGAACCTACCCAGAAATAAGAACACTGTATTAATTATTAAAGGTTCTTAGATTCAAAAGTGATCGAAAGACAATTTTTGAAAAATGACAATATTTGATTATTTTTATACTTAAATGGAACTCCAAATAGAAATTACTTAATGTAAAAATATTACAATGGTAATAATTTTATTGAAACATTCCACATATCTATGATTATTTTTATGTATAAACAAAACTAGTATATATTTTTCTGTTCAGACTGACAGTGTACTAGTTGTAAATATTCCACAGAGGGAACAAAATAAACAATAATAATAAATGGCCAGTAACAGAAATAAAAGTACGTATTAACAAATAGTCTGCGACGTAAACATGAGTAATTATGAGTAAAGTAAAAATTATAAAATCAGTTCACAAATGGCTATTGAATGCATTTGCATTGCGTAACTAAACATTTGATTTAAGGGCATAGATATTATTCAGAAAATGAACAAGAAAAATGGCAGTTTTGTGCAAGAAATTCTTATTCTCATTCAGAAAATGTGAATCTAAATCACAAGGGTATAGAAATATCTGGCTGCGTACTGGTATAATGTTACACTAAAATGCCACGCAGTTCGCTTCTCCTTGCGTTAGCTGTTACTTCTTTCCAGATATAATCTCAATAAGCAGTTATGCACACTATTATAGGAGAATGTCCTTCCCGTAACTGCGTAACGTGCTCTTAAGCCCTAACTCCCTAGTCCATATTACTTAAAAAAAGTTAGACGACCTACTTAAATCTCTGGTTAACGTCACGGAAATTTTTATATGTATTTAAGGTGCCTGTTTTTTCAGAGATGTGAGTAGCTTTGAGAGAATTTTGCACCGAAAATTGCATTCTTAAGTATGAATATATATAAAAAATTCATTTTATGGAGATGAAATTGGGGCAAAACCCATCCTAGTGTATTTTGTTTCCATATTTAAAGTAATGATGTACTATATTGAAACGGTTCTTTGAAACAAGCGTTTCCTTTCGCAACTGGTTTCATGCAGAATGAATAAACATGCCTGTTTCTATGGTGGGAGGTCACTGTTGTACCGTTACTTAACAAAAGGAATACAAACTGCAGGTTGTCATGTTTTTATCAATGAATAAAAATCTTACTTTATAAGCGTTTCACATTACATTTAATTCAAAATTACTATAAGTTTCTTTCCTAATTCCCGGCCAACTGAATATTATTCATTCAAGCACAAGAACGGATTTGTGAATCACTTAGCGTTACCCTGGTACACCTGGTGGTACACGTTACACCTCACATTCTATGCATAACTACTTATAGAGGGACCACACATTCACACAGCGGACAAACGACTTACTGCCTTATGCCGGATTCAAACCAAGACCTTTCGATCCAGAGACCAGCACCTTGTCCCTAGAACGATTGATCGAGAAATATTACTTAAGAGATTTAAGCATTTCCTATCGAGTGGTACCATCAATATCCTGAATTATCTGAATAGCTTACTTGTTTTTCGTTGTTTTGGTTATACTATAAAATACTTTTTAAGTTTCTGTTATGCTATTTTCCTGGTGTTACATTTGTGTCCCTCACTACAGCCCTAATGTAGCATGCCCCAAACCCTATATGTAATATACTCTCCCTCCAACCAAGAACAAATAATTATATTCTTATACCTAAAATCTCGAATTGAGCCAAATTCTATCATAAATACAGTGTACCTCTAAACATACATACTGACGAATAAAGAAACTTCATTTTAAAGTTAACAGGAAAATAATTTCTAGAGACAGGGACAACAGTATTTATTCTCAGCCATTCTCTCAATTTTTCTTTTGCTGATAAATATGTGAAAAATAACAAAGCAAACGTACACAAGATCTTCATACAACCACCTTGGATAATTTTTAGCAAATGAAAGAAGCGTATTCCTGCTCCCTTTGCATATTTTTTTATCCCAAGACCCTTCTTTCAAAACGATTACAAAAGATAAATTTGCTCTTCTTTTTGAATTAATTTCCTAAACAATGAAATCCTTCTTGCATACACGGATCTCCTGCCCACCGGAGCATAAATTGCGCTTTGTTTTCGAAAGACCGTGGTAAAAGTGGATGTACAGCTTCGTTATTGTCTCTGTATATTTAAACCCTCTCCTCGAGTGTCTTCATTTTCAAAAGTTCTCTGAGACGATACCAATCGTTTCTGAGGGGCAGTGTTCCGCAAAATATACTCTTTCCACCGATGCGTTTAACCTGCAGCGATGGTAGCTGGGTTTGAAGAAATACTGTTTGACTTTCGCGTTACAAGGGTAAGAGTAGATTTCACCGGCGGAGATGACACATGTTTATGATTTATAAGAATCTGAGGTAAAAGAATGTTTTCTTTGTAAGCGTTTTTGGCGAAGAAAATACATCTTGGTGATTCGTTGGTTCTACGGAAAATATTACATACTAGGCAGATACGCGCATAGCATCTGCGCTTAACCTTTTTAAATGCTTATATATATTGATGGCAAAGTGTATCTAATTTCAATTCATAATACTTAAAGTTATTCCTATGGGGATTTCGAACTGTCTTAGCCCCCTTTGAACACCTAGTACAAATAGAAAGGGGTATATGTAGCCTATATTACCCGTAAGATTCTACAGAATAAGTGTACATAATATGGTGTGGATTCGTCAAGCAGCGTAGATTTATAGCTGGTAATATAGAGAACAGACAGACGCCAACTTTGCTGTAGATGTAACTAGCAGAATTATCCCGAATTGCTCAGGTTAAATTGATTAAATGTTGATTGAAAAGTGAGCAGACTAATAACTTTTCTTCCATAGCAAAATGTAAACATCATTTAAGTTTACGAAAAATAATTTTGTAACATGTTTTTAACTTTCATAGCTTCTACAATTTACTTTGGACACAAATAAGTATACATGATATATCCATCCATATAATCCATTTCATATTCATCGCACTTATGCTGTAAAACAAACTACAAAAGTTTTTTTTCTAAGGTTACTACAGAAGTCGATTTTGAGTTTTGAATTGATTACGAATATCCCAGTATGTTCATTTTCAGTAAAAATGACGAATTTTTGGCGTATAGGCTTGTATTCAATTTTCCTATGAATATGTTTTACCTTGGCATATAAGGCATATATTGGCATATATGGCATTCTTGCACCAGGTATGTGATGTTTTCGAATTTCATCATCAATGTGAGATGATGGTAAATTAAATTGATACGGCATTCATAAATAATTTATTTTTAGGCAACACACACTTTTTCTCGAAACTTAATTCCTTCATCATCTGACAACGGTTTAAAATTACGTAGTGTTGTCCTCAGATCTTTTCCTTGGGAATAGATCGTGGACCAACGCCAATAGCTCATTATAATGCTCCAGTGTGACGTTATTTAATTAACATTAAATTTAAAATTCTTTTCAGCGACACGCCCAATAATGGAGCTTGTTTTAAAATAAATGTCATCAGTGTAGACAAAGCAAACTGAATCAATTGCAATTTAAAATAGCAGAAGGTCGATATTACAGCATTTTTAAAAAAGAAAATCACTGCTTTCAACGAATGTTGTGTAAGGACAGCTTCAATTTGTCGAGTAAAAACCTCGACCTATTATTTAAGACAAAATATTTCAATATTTCAGAATTCTTAACTGATATTATTCCAAGAACAGCAATCTTATTTAAAATTTGCTTTACTCCAACAGACATTCAGTATTAAATCGAATCCTTATGGTGCTTTTCTAAATTGAGATATTTGGTTTCTAAATGGAAACCACGTACCTATTTCGAATAATAGATGCAGATACTTGACTATGGAGTGCAGTTTTCAATAATACCGATGAAAAACAAAAGTAAATTTAATTGATTTTAATTGTTTCGTAATGAAAATCTATGTCAAAATTTTGAAATATAATTGAACTACAATGTATGGCTACCCGTTTTAATTTAACGTAACCCATCTGATTTTAAAGTGATTTTTTTAAGCTTTGCCGGTCATTTTAAAATAAGAAGTTGCACACCGTATTTAAAAAGGTTTTGTTTAGTTTAGTTTATTTATTTTTTATGAAACAGCATTCTACCAACCATTACGTATTCAACCGAAGAAATTCGAAAAAAAGAAATTTAAACACTATTCAAAGACAATAATGATTTATTTACAAAAGGAATACATATTTATAATACTTGGTAATGCTCAAATATGGGCGGAATATTTCGCTGTCAACTCAAATAATTAAATACGGAATTTTAAATCAAATTAAAAAATAAAACATTAATTCTGGCGTTTCCAGATACCGAGTATGATCAATGAGTTTTTCGTTTGAGCTTTTCGTGTTCCATTACAAAATGTAAGTTGTGTAAAATTAAGTATTTTAAGTATCCTTTTTCATCAATCAAATACTTAGATTACGGAAAGATTAAATTGTTTAAATATAATGTTTTGGAAAAAAATCCAGTAATACTGGTAAGACAATTTTATTGCAGCATTTTATTTTCGATCAATACTGGTAAAACGAATTGAGTTGCGTACCGCAATCGTTTTATGCTCAATGTTATTCCTATGACAATTTCGAATTGTTTTTAGCGCTCTCTACACACCTAGGTTAAAGAAAACGGGGGTTAATATGTGGCACATCAGTGCACTTTAACGCTTTGAAGATAAGAAAGTTGTTATTTTAATTTACCAAAAAAGATGCTCTAGGAATGAAAGTATAAATTCTATGTAGACCTACCACTAGAGGTCAACTTTGTTTTCAGAGCTGTACAGGGGAGCCATGCTAGTCATGAAGTCAGTATATGTTTGGTTGCGAGCAGACGGTTGTTGAGTGTTGCTTATGTATAGATAACGACTGTCGCCGACCAATCGGGTTAGTGTTCTAGGTGTTGTCTTTTAGATCGAAAATTTCCCGATTCGCATCTGGTGTAAATGCAAGGCCTATCTATAAATGAATTTTGCCTCAAATGTGCTGTATGTATATGAGGTGCAACATGAACCCACCCCGTGATTTACCGAGGTGGTTCACAATTCCACCTTTGTAGTGCCATGATAGCCAAAGCACTTCTCCTAACAAGCTAAAATTGGACGTTTATTGGTTAAAAATATCTTAATAATTCTAGGAAACAGTATGATCATTCGATCAATTGCTCATTGAGAGTGGTCCACCATTTGCACGGTTTGAAACATCATGTACTCTAATAAGCAAAATATTGACCCTTAGAGTCAAGAGATTCCTAAATAATTGATAGTGTTTTCCCCACAACTCACATAATGACTAAATAACCACATCTGTTGGTTACAATAATCCCACTGTAGCTGATTGGAAGTCATACAGAGAAGACTGCGAGTAGCAGAACGGATATACGCGGGTATACCCCTCAGAGTATTAGCAGTCATTTATTCCTAAAGATCAAATTTGGAGAAAATTCCATTTTTATATATACCAGCACGGTAGTGCTGTGATTTGGAATAGACAGCAGTTTCGATACACAGAAGTCAATGAAGCAATTTCAGTTCAAATAATTGTATATTTAAGATACTGTGAACAAAACTCAAACAATTGATTTTACATGTAACATAGGTTTAGATAATACAAGCTATGACTATCCTGATACAAAGTAAGACTAAAATCTGAATATTAACTAAACCAGGAAAACCAGCACGATTCAGATGTACAAAATTAACCTACTGTATATAAACTACGTTCTTTTATGTTTGATTTGAACTTATTTTTAAATTTTTGTCATATTTATAAATTATGAGTTTTAACTTTACTGAAAATATTTAAAATAAGTTATTTTTAATCAGTCCTACTACTCGTGACTTCTGAAACTAAAGAAAATAGATATAGAGTAGAGTAAATGTGTGTTGTTAATGATTTTGTAATGGTTACTTAAAGTATTTGCCAACTAGTTAGTGTTTTGCTAATGATTACTACTAATGGTGATACGGAAAAAAGTCAAACAGATGCAACTCTGAGTAGTGATTTTCGAGAAAAATTATGTATGCGTCATCCACATACTCGTACATTGAAAAATAACAGTTTTAGGAGTTGCTTAATGTCGTGTATGAAGCCATTACTATTTTAAAATATTAAAGCAAGCTATTTCATTACACTTGTGGTAGTGAAAGGTTTCTGCAAATAGGCATGAATTATGATTAAGAAAGCTGAAATTAATTATTCCAATTGAAAAATAATCAGTATAATTATCCTAATAAGTAATTCTACTAAAATATTTAAACAATAGTAGTTATCTAACGGATCACTTGATAAATAGCAGCTAACGCTTAATACTTATACGCTTATATAACACGAAAGAGTGCCACATAAGTCAATCTTAAAATGTAAATCATTTTTAGCTGGGATTAGAATGAGACAAACAGAACTGTGAGTGTATCACCCATAAAATTGTCAGATTAACGGGAAGCTTAAGGCCGCACCGTCAATTAGATTTTAACCGCATACGGTACTTTATAAAGAGAGGGTAAAAGTAAGAACACTCAATCAAACAGTTGAATGAGTAATCTCATTCCTAGCTAGCGAATGTTATTTTGTATAAGATACTTAAAATGCAACAAAGGTCAATCTCGAATGACCAAACTTGCAGATTACTTCTTTTTATCTTACACGGCAGTAAACAAAATCGTTTTGATTGTTTCAATTTGCAAAAGAACACAATATTTTTAATTTAAATTTTGCTATGCCAACATATATTTCCTGATGAAAGTTTGATCAAAAAATTATAAATATAAGTATTCTCCACATGCTTATATTGGAAACGTATCCTTGTCCTAAGTGAAATACTCCTTTTTATACATAGAAAATGGCTAACATCAAAAATACGGTACCATCGCCAATCGGCGCTAATTTAGGAATATGGTAACCCTTTGTAGGTCTATCAAATAGCCGTTTGGAGAGGAAACGTTTAGTCAATTTTTCAATGACCCGGAATCGACGTTGTTGATTTATTTTCGAATAAGAGCAACGAATATCCACAATATAAAATCAATAGCTACGGGATTCATTAGCCAATTTTGCTGCTTTATTTAAATACGCTCGGTTTTAGCAAAACTATATGGAGGAGCTCGCCACTAATGAAATTCCTCAACAATCTGATTCAAGAAAGGAATGAGAAATCTGGAAGACAGAAATCAATGTCTGCCAAATAGTGCGAAAAAAATTCCGAATCGCCTTTAAATAAAATAATGAGACGAATTTGAAGCTGATGTTCAGAATCTAAATGTGGTAACATAAACGAGGTGTGCGTTTAGCACATGTATTTTACTGGAAATAAGAATTTAACACCACCAAAAGCAAACGAAATGATGTTATATGGTTTCAAATTTTTTTATTTTATTTAGAGGTATGAAATGCATTTATGTGAATATGGATGCCATATTCATTATAAATGGGTTAAAATAAGGTATGAAATGTGACTAATGACACTTTGTCGTTAATACATATAAGCATTTAGGAAAGCTTAGTGCAGATGCTAGGAGTGGGTCTGTTAGTACGAGGGTCTTTCGATAAGTATGGGTAAAAAGACAAGTTAAGATTCTTTATTTCGGAAACAGTCAATTTTGTTTCTCAGCATAGTCACCATTGAGGGCTGCACTCTTGGTCCAGAGAGTTTCTACTTTTTTCATCCCGTCGAAAAGGTACCCTTCCCTAAGGCTGCAACTGAAGGATTGATGCGACAATAACATCCTTATTCGATGAGAATTTCTTCCCACCGAGACGAATGTCTAAATTTGGAAACAAGGAGAAGTCACATGGGGCAAGGCTGGAGAATAGGGTGGTTATCCACTTTAAGTAAAAATATTTTATGTATGCTTTTATCGCTGCAGAGGTTTTTTTTTCATTTTCGTGGCAGCTGTTACAATGCTGTCAAATGTCTGTAGCACTCAAAGTGTCGCACTTGGCTAAAATTTGGCCTGAGCTGTGACACCTGCCAGCCGTGACATCACCAAATTAACTGTCACCATCTCATAAAAATTTACCAAACTTATCAAACGACCCTCGTATGCAATATTTTCTGTTGAACTAACGAGTCTCACCAAGATGGTTTTCTTCACCAAAAACGATTATTTTACCTGTTTCTTACAAATCATTAAAAGTTTCATCTCTACGAGTGAAACCTATTCAACACTTACAAACAATATTTATTCAAACCCATCTACCATTGCTGCAAGTTAAACTCATCAGTGGAGAGAGTATATTTTGTGGAACATTGTTCCTCAGAAGAGATTGCAATCGACTCGGAGAACTTTGGAAAATGAAGACACTCGAGAGAGGGTTTAAATATACAGAGAATAACAAAGCTGTGCATCCACTTTTATCCCCCCCCGGTCTCTCGAAAACATATATTCATCTATATATATAAAGCAGATTCGGCGTCTGTCTGTATATTCTCTATACAAATCTACACCGTTTCAACAATCCACTTCAAATTTGGTATACATAATCTTTAGCACCCTGAGGGAACGTAGGCTACATATAAACTGGAACATATGCAATATTTGCCTTTCCTCTTCTTCAATCATCTTTAAAACCCTGCGGGTAACGTAGGCTACACATAAACTGGAATAGATGAACATATGCAAAATGCATAGAAACGCCACCTATGCACGTATTTGATTGCACCAACCAGTGCATTTATAAGGCGGTATACATCTGTTTAAGCATCTAGATCTTTTTCCGCCGTGAAAATCGCATGTTATCATGATTTAAGTGATTTTCAAATAGGCTTATAAAAGTTGGAGATCATAAGATGGGTCATAGCATTTCGGAGGTAAAGAAGTTCGGATTTTCATGTTTTACAATTTCAAGAGTGTATCATGACTATAAGAATTCTGGAAAATCCTGTAACTTGTGACTGCAGCGTGGCCGTCAAAATACTCTCGGCGGAAGTGGCTAGAGTTGGCTGACAAGAATCGTTACACGCTATAAGCGTGCAACACTGCCCCAAATAACATCGGAATTCAATGCTGGGTCCTCAACAAACATCAACGTGAGGACTATGCAACGTTCCCTCAAAGATATGGGCTGTAAGAGACGACTCCCAACTCGAGAATCAATGATGAATACATCCATGGGCCTCGCCTGGGCTCGGGAACATCGCCACTGGACATTTGATGAAACGAATAGTCTGGTCTGACGAATCATGTTTCTAACTGTTTCGGGAGGATGAAAGGATACGTGTGTAGAGGGAACCCCATGACACCATTGATCCCGCATATCAGCAAATGATTTTACAGGCTAGTGATGGCACCTTAATGGTATAAGGTTTGTTAGCTGCCATTCAATGGGACCCCTGGGAGAACTACAAATGTCTCTGATAGGTGAAAGTTACGTGTAAATCCTTTCTGACCATTTACACTAGTTCATGTCCTGAGTCCATTCCGATGGGTTTGACCACCTCCAAAAGAACAATGCACCGCCACAAAAGTCTAGTCACGTCAAATTTTGGTTAGAGGAACATTCAGACTTGGGGTCTTTCCAATGCACATAAAACACCAAATCTCAACGTTATCGGACACATCTGAGATGACATGCAATGCTCTGTGGAACATAGAAATTTTATGCCTCGGAATACAACAGAATTGTGGACCACAACTGCAGGAAGAAGTATGGTATTTCAAACCTACAGAATACTTCCTTGAGCTCATGTAGTCTATGTCCTGTCATAATTCTGCCGTTTTGCGCTATCATAACAGGTCTACTAAGTATTAGACGGAAAGATACCGTTTTTTCCAGTTTTACTGGCACATCAGTGTACATCCACTATTTCCTGATGTCATTTAGGTATATTGTAAGGTTCTGAATCATAAGGACATTGCCCCTAAATGAGCGTTGACGCGGTAGCCGGATTGGAAGGGTAATGGATAAACAATCGAAGGAGTGCAAGTTTGAAACTCAGTCCAGCAAAAGACCGTCGTATACATGGGGACTGGTGCACATTAAATCTATCGTAGCCTCAAATGTCTTCACCTTGGCGTTGTGTGGAAGTTTGGAGAGTGGGATGCCAGTTTAGGTGTTTACCTCGTCATCTGACCGTGGTTCAAAGTTAAGTGGTATGGTCCTCGGATCTTTCCCTTGAGGACTGATCTTGTACCGTGGCCAATAGCCCATTGCGTTGCTCTAGTGCGACGTTGATTAATTACCAATTACCTCAAATGGGCAATTTATTTAGGAATTTTCAAAAAATAAATTCGTGGCATCATTTCTGAATATCGAAGTATATAAATATCCGATTAAATAATGTTTTGAGGAGATGGGATCAATTGGATAATGCATCCATTTATGAGCATGGGGACCCCTTGTTTCAAAAAATAATTTTTATCATTTCTGTTTCATATTCAAATCTTAAACAGTCGATAATGTTTTGGGGTGAGAGCTCTTCTCGGGCAGAATAGTTTTAATAATATCTGTTTGATTGTATCGACTTGCATAAAAGTACTGATGAAATACATTTTCTATACCGTTTGAGGAACAGTTGTTTTACACTTCGCTTGGGGCATCAGGGTTTCAAAACTTTGCTTGTGGATTCCGACAGCCTTAAAATTTACAAAGTGCCACGCAGCTGCTGACCAGGTTACAAGGGCTGCAACCCTCGCTCGGATTCAAATTGCTTTTGCCCCTACGTCGTGTACAGTTAAATAATGCGACTAGCTGCCGGAGTCAAATTTTAATTAAGGAATATATTTCTTCGATTCCCCTCTCTCGGAGAGATGAAAAGTTCCCCAGAAAAATCCATTCCTTAACAGGAATCACAACAGGAACTTAATTAAAAGAGTCAGGCCTGGCTTCCTCTCTCTCTCCCCAACTTCCTCTAGCTCCAGGTGGCTCCGCAGACTGATTCTTTAATTTCCTGATACCCCACAAATAAAACAATCGCGGCTGTGCAAAATAAATTGCTGGATAAACTTCTCGGCTAGGAATCCATTAAGCGATTTCTTTTAAGATGGGGTTCCTTCGCTTATGGAAGAGAGGGAGGTGTTATCAGTGAGAAAGAATTGCGAGCCTTGTAGATGTGCAGAGTCGACAATTTTTAACGATGGCATTCCTTTTTACTGGGGCACTAATGTGATATCTTTGTTCTTCTCTTTTTGTGGTGCACTTCATTTTCCGGGATGAAATTCGACATAAATATTCTGGTGTCTTGTTTGGTCGTATGTAGTGTCTGGGCCCACTCTACTAAAGAGCACTGTACAAAGTTTATGTACTTAATAGGATAATGTTTTCACAACAAAATTTGCATTTAGATCTAACTGCCGTAGTTCCTCTCTACTAAAAGAGGATTGCTGGAATCTCTTTCTTGCACTGAATAACGTTCCATTAGAAAGTTATGCATGGAGATTTAATTAACATAGCTTCACTTTACAAAAATAGATTTGTATGAATATTATGTACTCCACTGGATAATGTATTTGCAATAAAATTTGCATGTAGGCTTAACTGATATAGTTCTATGCAACTAAGAGCGCATTGTACAAACTTTATGTATTTCACTGAATAATGATAAACCAAGAAATTTTGCATGTAGGTTGAACTGGCTTAATTCAATTCAATATATCATCAGATAATGTTTTCACAACAAAATTTCCATTTAGTTGAACATCTGCCAGTCTCGCTGTATTAAAAGAGCATTGCATTAATTTCCTTTTTTGCACTGGATAATGTTTTCCCAACAAAAGTTTACATGAGGGTTTAAGTATCATACTAGTTCCATTCCACAAAAATAGCACCGTACAAATTCAATGTATTTCACTGGATGATGCAGTAAATTCCTGTGATTAAGTGATCCCGCAAATAAATTTTGCATGCAGGTTTAACTGATATAATTCCACTCTACTAAATGTTCTATAAAAGAATTTTATCTACTTCACAGGATAATATTTTTACAAGAAACTTTGCATACAAGTTTAGTATAGTTCCATACTATAGTTCCACTCCACAAAAATAGTATTAAACGAATTTTATTTACTTGATCTGTATAATGTTTTACATTAAAAATTTCATGCAGATTTAACTACCTGTCAGAGTTCCACTCCACAAAAATAGCATTGATGAATTTCCTTCTTTCACTGGATAACGTTTCCGCAAGAAAATTTTACATATTGGTTAAAGTACTATAGTTCCATTAAAAAAATAGCATTGTACGAATTATAAGTACTCGACTGGATAATATTTTAATAGCAAAATTTGCATGTAGATTTAACTGCCACAGTACAACTCTACTGAAAGAGCACCGTACAAATTTTCTGTGTTTCAACTAGACAATGATTTTACAAGAAAATTTTCATGTAGTTTGATCTGGCATAGTTAAATTTATTATTGATAGCTAAACATTATAATTTATGAGAATATTTAACTTAATTCGTGAAACATAATCTTAAAATGAAAATTTGGTACACAGCCAGTACAATAATATTTATATTTGGATAAGAAGCGATTGGGCTTGATATAACATCTGTTAACCATCTACACAAAATGTCTGAAAATGGAACCACTGAACGACTTTGCAGTTAACAACACTTCGATTAATTTTTATTTTAACTATTTGTTTCAAATTGATAACATAAAGATACCATTCATTGCAATTTAAGGGTTAGTCGAGATCTTTAGTGTACAAAAGAAATATACATGATGTGAGGTATAAATTAACTCATATACAGTTGTAATTATATTATATCTGTTACCTTCAGATACACATTTGGAATCATAATAGGATACAGATTGAAATTACAATGTCTTGAAAGGGTATATTATTGGTGAAGATTGGTAGGTTTAGATGAGTCCTTAATTTTTATTCAACCTTGAAATATTTTGCAAAGATAAAATGCGAATTATTTCCTTTATGCAATGACATGAAAGGTATACAAAATTATTTATTATGAAATGAATTTTTATGTAAATAAAACAAATGAGTAAAATATAAATGTGGTTAAAATTCAAAATACAGTTTTTTCCAGCCTATTTCAGATAAAAATTAAATGTAAAAAGTAGTGTTGATTTACTCTGTATTTGTGATCAGTATTGTTGGAGTGGGATTTTCAGTGTAAACTTACAAACTACCTGAAGACGACAATTTTATTTCCAATTACATGACGTAGAAAGCAAATAGGAAGCATCGACCGCAAAAACACTAACACCATCTAATTTAGCTTTACAGAAAACTTCTCATAGCACACATAAATTATGAATCGTAGTTAAGATTGGTACTCGGAAAGAGAACCAAATAATTTTGATATTCATCATGAGTGATTAGCGATCTGGCTCTCATTTCAACAGCCTCTGAGTTCGTATCCCGGCCCTGGCATGGATAATAGCAGCGGTTCGGAGACCATTTTAAGCAGTAGGTTTCAGTATAATTAGCCCTCGTGTAGCAAAAATGACCGTTGAGCGACAAGTCAAACCAAACCACCTATATTCATCACTATTCATAATTTGAATATACCTAAATTTTAAAGTAATATTTAAATAGAGATTTCAAATTTCGAATAAAAATGTTACTTTATTAGATGCCAACAAAAATAATGTTTGCAAAAATATTTTGTTCATAACTGAAAACCCTTCATTACTTACAAAATCCTACTTTCAAAGGCTTAAGACTAATTAAAATAAAGCCGTTTAAAAACCTATCACAATTGCGTTTTTGATTTCATTCACTACTCTGTTTTTCTAAACCCTTAAAATGCTCAAATAGGAGATTTAATTTGCAACTAATGCAGAATTTTTTCTCTGCAAAGGTGGGAAAAAATATTAATTATTCACTGGTGCATTGTTAAATTCGAGAATAATTTTAATTTTGAGAAAGTAGTTGTGTGATGCATTATACAAGAATTAAGGTCTGCCAGAAGTGAACATGTAAATAATTAAGGACATTTAAGTTAAAAGTTTGAACCAAATCTGTATAGAAAAATGTGAAACATTTTTGCCTTTAATTTACTTAGCTGGCTCAAAACGAAGGGAGCGGCAAAAAAATCATTTTTCTTTTTATCAAGAATTTGAAGTATTTCATGAATATTTTAAGTCAAACGCAAAAGTAAGTTAGAAAAATATTTTTATCGTTTTTGAGCTTGCGTTTAAAAATTATAAAACATGAATATTTATGTTCAATAATTTCTTTTCCGTGACAGTAAAGATGTAGGGAAAATAAGCTCAACTAAATCGTTTGTATTGAAGTGAGAATTTGATTAAAATTAAAAAAATGAAATAGGTAAAGTACTTCTTATATTTTTAAATCGTCCTTTCAAAATTAAAAATATTCTGCCGAAAAATAATTACGTTTTTCACTGATAATTGCTAACTTTACATATTTCAAAATGCATAAAGCTTTTCGACAGCTGTGATGTAATTTTAAAAATCGTTTCTATCCTTTTGGAATATATAAATTAGTGAGTTTAAACCTTGGAATGGTTGTTTATAACTTCTTTAAAATTTTACTACAAAATGAGTACTCTAATTAAAATGTATTTATTGCTGTAATATAAAGAATTGTTACAAACAAAAAGCAAAATATACGAAATAGAAGTACGTATAGAATATCGGACTTTTATTTATCAAATTTTGAATTTGCTTATGTAATTAACTGTATGCTATTCTCGTAAATTAACGGAAGATGCTTTTTAAAGAACCATATGTTAAGTATAAATACAGGAATATCCAAAGTACAGGACAAGGACGAAACAAACGAAAGCGATATTCTTCAACAGTGTAATTGACCGGAAAACCAGGAAAGATGTTTCAATTAAACATATTACATGAATAAGGCACTCAAACCAAAGATGGCATCAGCACCATCTTTGTCAATATATGAAATCCTACGATAATAAATTCGAACCCTAAAATATAATGCAAAATAAAGCAAATAAATTTCAAAAAGCTAGGCACATATCCCATATAGTTGACAACCAACCAATTCTAGTTTAGTTTTTGTGAACGCATACATAATCACAAATTCTTCCTTTATATTTAAATCACTAAAATAATCACTTTTAGCGCTACAAATTGTCAATGATGCGTTCAACGAGTTGTTCTCGTTGAGATCACATAAAACGCGTAAAGATATACGTAAATATAAAGGACCGAATGCGAGTTCTAACGAATAAGTTTAGCTCAGACAGGGTCCTCTGGACAGATTTACACACCTCGCTCACCAGATACGGCCCTCCAAATAGATGTAACCAACTTGCAGACAATATAAGCACCTCAGGATAGGTTTAACTGATCCGCAGGCTAGATAAGGTCCTCCAAATATTTTTATCAGGCCCACAGACCACATACGGCACTCCGAATAGGTTTAAACGGCCTGCAGTTACGGCCCTCCCGTCGGTTTTACCTTGCCGGCAGACCAGATATGGCTCTCTAAATATCTTTATCAAGCCTGCAGGTGAAATACGGCCCTCCAGATAGGTTTAACAGGTTTGCCAGTAGTGCAGACTAGATATTCCTGGAGTCCTAATATCCCTACTGACTCAGGAAAAAGAAATATTTAAAAAACAGCTAAGCAATATTTAGTATTGTTTCGCAAATTGCTAAGTTAAAATTTCCGCAACTAGATTTTACGTATACTAGTTTACACAAAAACTTATTACGTTTGTAACGATCTCACTAAATCTATAGGAAAGTATAATCATGTATTGTGCATGCACCATAGCTGTAAAACATACCTACGTAATGTAAATAACCTCTATGCCTTCAACCAAAACCCTTAATGATTGAAAACGAGTTTACATTTAGTACTCATTTCTGTATGCCATATATTGAAATATATAATACAACAGCAGCAACAAGTAACAGCAAGTGAGTTATGATGTAGAATATAATTCTAAATAAGCCTTCCATATAGGTGGCTTAAGAAAAGGTGAAAACAAGTAAAGAGTGTCTTCAAACATTATCATGCCATGGCCCCTCCCGGTCATCCCTTGTACAGCCTTCAACCCGTGTTGGTAAGCTGAGTGGTCTGGGTCATTCTCACCATAACGCCACATTCCAATAGCAAATAGAAAGATCCTTTGCATCACAAGTTCTCTCACAGTTCCCAGTGGCATTCTTATTATCTCCTCAATGCCGCTTCCACCACCAATGAAAAATACAGCTTCATAATCCTTATTCTGACCAATGCCAGCAAGTCCACTCATTCCATAGTCAATTATTGTGGTTGTTTGACCCTCCCAATTCCTTTTCGACACAGTGAAATAAGTCCTTATTTTTTATTGGATGATTTGACGTCACGACGTAATTTTTTTCTATGTTCCATTAGATCATGTGACGTCATGGTGACAGTTATATAAAAACTCAATGTGAAAAAGCAGTTAAGAATTGAGGCATTGACAAGACAGGAGTACAACGTTTCTAGAAACAGTGATGAGGCATTTTCGAAGTGACCAAAAGAACTAAAAACCTAAATCCAATGACTGCAAATTCTGACTCCAATATATCGTGATATTTTTGACCTCTACTTATTAGATACGAATATTAAGTGTGACTACGTATTTTTCCCAGTATTATAATAGTGCTGTGATTTTCTGATAAGTTACTGGTTTCTTATCTGTAATAATTGCTCTGCCAGATTCTCAAATGATTAAGTATCACTGAATGAGAAATAGAAACGGATTAAAGCATTTGCGTTGTAAAGGATGCGCTTCAAACTTCTATTCAGTCTATTAAACACCAGTCTGTATTTATTGCATCGTACTTGATAGTCTAAGGCTTAGCTCCAGTACAGGAATATTGTTGTATTACACGAAAGTACTTCCTGGAAGAAAATAATGAATTCCTATACGCTTTGTCTGAACCAGTAACATTGGGGATCAGTATGGCGTCATAAAATGCAGATCCTAAAATATTTAAGAATATGGTCAGAACAGCTTATACAACTTCGATCAGACATATCGATTTTTGTGTTCTTAAGCAATACGTGGACTACAGAGAGACTGACTTGGATTTGAGTGTGATTCCTGTTTATAATATTTTCTAATTGCACACGAACCTTGTTTTGTGAATAAGAATAGAATGAGCAGTTAAGGATGGTAGATGTTCTAATTTCAATCTTTAACCCTCTGAGCGTTGCGAGATTCCGTGTAGTGCAGTGTTGCTTCTACTCCACAACATGCTTAATAACTAAATAACCACATCTTTCTGAAATCTACATGGACTCTCACAACTGTTTTAATGATTCTATTAGTCCTCTCCTTGGAATAGAATCCCCTGAAACTATTCTATTGATCCTGTAGAATAAAATCCTTTGGCAATATTCTATCTGTCCTTTTCTTAAATTATATTCTCTTGCAAAGACTCTATTTTTTCTTTCCTTAGATTAAAATCCATAGAACATATTCTATCTATTCTTTCCTTAGATTAAAATCCATAGAACATATTCTATCTATCCTTTCCTTAGAATAAAATTCTCTAGAAATTCAATTGTTCATTTCCTAATAATAGAACCTCTGGAAACTAAGTGGAGGCTGTAACTGGTGAAGTATTCTAAATATTTTTACAGTTTATCTGAGAGCGTAATACGTAGAACGAATGCGAATTCTTTATAAGAAAGTTGTACAAAAACATTCTGTGATACTAAATAAACAATAACAAAATGTGCATTTGTAGGTAAAACATACTTTTAAAATTATTCTTTATTAATTCTTATAACATAAAAGTCAACCGATATTGATAACCGGAAAAATGTCTCAAAGTATGCAACATAATTGATTTTTCCATACTGAAAATATTGCAGGTTTTTTGCAATTATATGAAATTTTATTTATTGTTGAGTCGTTTAAGTTAAGTAAAACAGGTTTTCAATAATGCAAAAACGCGTATTATTAAGATATTCTAAAAACGTTCTCCTAAAAATATAAGAAAAGTATTTGAAATATTTTCATTCACCGGTAATTTTATTTTTTAAACATAGTGGTAAGGTCTGTGAAAATATCAAGACTATTGTTACATGAATAAAAAACCTTAAGAGTTTTTATTTATCTGGTTTTTACAAGACCACTTTCAGTTATTGAAGAAATTTAAATGGAACAATTTTCTTCATAATATTGTAGTTTGCTTAAAGCTTGAAATTTCAATGCTTTTAAAATGTTTCGCGAAAAGTATTTGTTTTGGGAATGTGCACAGTTTTGAAAACCTTCAAAATTGTTTCATTTTTAGCTTTCTTTGTACGTAAAAGAAGAATAAGGTCATAAAATATCCACGAGATCAAAAATTTAAAACAGGGGCATTATCATCAACCGCAATACTTATGAATTCCAAGTGACTTACAGTGATGATAGTTGGAATATAAATTGCTTTTCTGACAGAATAATAAATCATGTTTTTAAGAAAATTCTCAACTTCAGAATAACTTTGAATATGTAGACTACTTACATTCAAAAGCTCCGTACAAAATAAAGGGATGAACTCATCCTGTAGTTTAAAATTCTCAATAGTTGAAAATATTTTTATTCTCAAAACTGGAGGAAATACATAGTATAAAACATTAATTTTTTTAAAAGTACTTGCTTATGCACCTGTGCTGTAGTGAAAAGAGCAAAGCTACAAGGTCCCACATTCGAAATTATTTCTACATTGATTTATCTTCTATTAATAACAGATATACAATGATAGCTACATATTTTAGCTTTTAATATTTTATTATTAAAATTAATAACTAAATAGCATTTAATCGTATTAATTAACTTATAAAACCATAGCTATGCATTTTAAGCAGTATTATATTCACATTTGACTAACGTATCGCTAATAATAAGTATATCTCATTAAAGCAATTAAGATGCATCAACTGTTCAGCCCAACATTAAATTCCGGTACTTCCCTATAGCGGCAGCCGCAATTACGATTACGCCAAGGTCGCAGTTACGATTTCGCCAAGGTCGTCGCGAAGCTCGTGAATCGCGAAAGTGTAATAGAGAAATAAAAACAAACAACAATAAATAATATAATAATTACACCTTTCATAAGAATATTTTAATAATCTTTATGTCACGCTCTACGTTATAGGTCATATTTCCGAAATTGCTTTCAATAATTCATCAAAAAAATTTTTTTCATGTCGTGGTCATTTTCGCATTCTCGTTTGTCAGATAAAAGACCTCGCTTTTGAAAAAATTATATGGCATCCATCTCATTGTTTGGTAAAGATTGTTAAAAAGTGATTTTAAAACCAAATTAAAATTGGGAACGTTAACGAAAAAGCAATATGACGATAATACAAAACAGGTGCTGTTTCTTTACGACTGTAAACGTTTGGCGAGATTTTACTACCTACCTTGGTGATACATCTCGGTCGCTTGGCGATTCATCCTCTGGGACGCTATAATACGGAAGTAGCTAAATTCCTTTTCTACATAATTTCAATTTAATTGAGATTTCCAGAAAGTTAATAGAAAGCATAAGGAACAGCGAAACTTGAAATACTTAAGTGCATACAATTTTAATTGATCATTTTTGTATTAGGCATAAAAATCAAACTTTAAACTTTTAGTAAATCGAGTTAATGCTAAAAATCTAAATATTCTAAACAGTCCTACCACGCTCCTCCATGTTTAATTCATATTCAAGTTCTTGATTCGATTATCATTTACTATACAGAAGCAAACACGTGACATTATGTAACAGTGATGAGATTTAATTTAAAATGATGATACAGTTTGCAACTTCTTGTTTAACTCTCCCGGTGATTGTCTCGACAAGGTATCTCGTCATTAGCAAAACTGACCAGATTTTGGTGGACGAGATATCTCGTCATCAAATATCAAAACTGTCCACATCTTAATTGACGAGATATCTCGTCATCAAATAGTAAAATTGCTCACATCTTTATTGACGAGATATCTCGTCATCAAATAGCAAAATTGTCCACATCTTTATTGACGAGATATCTCGTCGAAACCACTTAGGGAATGGTTATAAAAAGAACTTACATACATTTGGTCCATATCTTCAGAAGATTAATTAATTTAAAAATAATGTCTATTTTTCTAAACAAGTTTGTTTAATTTCAACAAGAAAGCATAACAAATAGCAAATCGTATGAATAGATACAAGCTTGCTGCCGATAGATTTCAAGAAGAAAGGAAGCGCAGTTGATTAGCGACAGGAAAGAGCAGTTTTGTTTTCAGGTCGCCTGTTATTCATCTACTACCTACAGTGTGTCGACTCAGTCTATCTCGGCAAGCGTGAGCGCAACATGACTGTGCATGGTATCATCTTAAAGCTCTCTATGATATCTATTTAAATGTGCATAGAACCTGTTGCAGTGGTTTGAATTGAGCATTTAAAAATTGCTTTCTTGCGAATCGGTGAACACTTTTGATACTATCGGGTTTATCTTTACAATATTAAGCTCATCATGACTGCATCATATCGTTTTGAAGCTCTCGACGAGATCTATTCAAATGTATTTTCAAATATTTTGAAGTGGTTGGAACTGAACATTAAAAAATATTTTATTGTGAACCAGTGAACACTTTTACATCAAATTAAATAAACGCTTTGAAACCATACTCGGCTAGATCATTTCAACTCTCCAATCTACAAGTCGTAGTTCTACGCTCCAAACTGATGGCTCAATTAGAACTGAGCCTATTTGTTTGAAAACAAAAAAAAGCTTTCCTTTTGTCCATACGTGTGATTGCAATGTCCTAATTGACGATAATTTCAATTTGCATGTCCTTAATGCCCACGTAAGTAATGAAAACGCATTCCCGTTTTTTGATAAGAAATGAACACATTATATTTGACTTATAATCGCAAGCCATTATCATTAATTTATTAATCTCGTGATATATTCTGGTTTATTGGATTAAAATAATCTGATTAACTTCTTTGATGGAAAACAAAAACTGAATAAAACTTCGAATGAGTATTCTTTTTATATTATTAAGCTCCCCAGACACTGTAATTTTCTATTAAATTACAGTTTGTACTTAATTGAAATTAGAATTACTGAACATTTCAAGATTCTAATGAAATAAGTAAGAGTTAACTTGATTATCTTTAAAAACAGAAAAATTACCATAAACACATGTCCTTTATCAATAAACTCATTTAATTACTGTTTTTCAAAGGAATTCTTTGAAACGTAAGCGAAAACATTTTAACAAATGATTTTTATGTACAACATAACATTAGTTAATTATCTTTGTATATTTCATTTCAAAGAAGGGTTGTTGTTTTTTCACCCTTAATTATTGAAACACCTTATTCATGTCTGGACATCAAGAACTTAAGCAGAAAATTTTAATACAATTCTATTATTTTAGGCTCTTGGATAAGAATATGTTAAAATGTTAGTGAAATTGAATATTTTCACATTGTTTTTATCGTTTCTGACCATCCATCGAAGTTGAAGCGTTCTTAACCAATACAATTGAGAAACAATCTTTGAAAAATAATACTAGATACCTACGGTAATCTAGTCGGATACTATAAAAAATGTGTATGAAATAATTAATAGTGTAACAATCCTTAATTAATTAGACACCAGATGGTCTCAGATTGCTTTTTCCAGACAGCGTTTTTAAGACGTATTTATCTACGTTCCTCATTCTTCTGAATGCACAACAACTCAATAATATTTAATTGAATTTCTAATACTTTTTAACTATTATATATTCATTTCAGTTTTGTATTTATGATAAATTTCAATTTCAATTTGAACAACAAGAAGTTAAACATACGCATTTTTAAACGCAAATAGTTTTTTCCAAGTGAAAAGTTTCTTTTAAAACACCATTCAGTTTCGTTCCAGTGACACCTTCTATAGTAGGACACACAGACAGACATTTAGACATACTGTGAATAAGCTGTATATTTTTATATTAATATACACTGCTGGCCACCCAAATTGCAACACCAAGAAAGACAAGAGATATCACAACAAAATTTATTTTGTAGATAACATGTTGACCAAGTATCAAATGATTAAATTTATAGACTTCTGTGAAGTGTGGTTCCTGCCAAAATCAGTAGCCAGAGTAGCCGCCATTGTTCGAGATCACCGCTGCCACACGCCTCGGCATTGATTCAAAGAGCCTTTGGATGTGTTCTTGGGGTACAGCAAACCAAGCAGCTTCCACACGTTGCCAAAATTGATCTGGTGTGGCAGCTGGGGATGTATTCTGGGTCAATCGTTGAGCAACCATGGACCACATGTTTTCTATCGGCGAAAGATCCGGAGAGCGAGCTGGCCAGGGAAGCAATTCAATCTGGCGATTGACGAAGAACCCTTGGACAATGCGTGCCACGTGTGGTTGCGCATTATCCTGTTGAAATATGGCTGTGGGCAAGCCCTGAAGGTAAGGAAGGACAACTGGCTCCAACACCTCGGAGATGTAGCGCTGGCTGTTTAAAGTACCGGCAATGCGTACTAGAGGAGTGCGAGAGTGATATCCAATACCGCCCCATACCATAATACCCGGTGCAGGACCAGTGTGGCGGTGCATAACGCAGCTGTTCAGCATCCTCTCTCCACGGTGTCTCCAGACTCGAATCCGACCATCGTGGTGTTGCAGACAGAAGCGTGACTCGTCAGTAAAGACAATTTCATTCCATTCTGCCGTCCACATCCTTCTTTCATCGCACCATTGGCGGCGGAAACGTCTGTGGTTCTGCGTCAAGGGTAGACGAAGCAATGGACGTCTTGCGGACAGACCACTCTGCTGTAAACGACGTCGAATGGTACGCGCAGACACTGGATGATGCGGTACAGACTGAATGTGATGTGCTATGGTTCGTGATGTGGCTGAGCGATCCGTCACTGCCATACGCACAATATGCCTGTCATCACGTGAAGTGGTGCACTGAGGTGGATGCGATCGAACACGTCGGTCCGTCGTACCCTCCTGCATCCAACGATCACATATCCGCATTACAGTTGTTTGGTTTCGTCCAACACGACTACCGATTTCCCTGAAAGATAATCCACAATCTCGGTAGGCCACTATCCTTCCTCTGTCGAACTCGGATACTTGATCAAAAGATGATCGCTGTTTTCTACGAGGCATAATTGATCGTTTTTTTGAAAAAAACCACAAGAAAAACACAATTGCCGTACTTGAAATCGTCGAAATCTCCAAGCCTTAAATAGCGCTTTGAAGTGGCGCCACAGGCGCGCGTGATGTGCGTCTGCGCTGAAATTCTAATCATTTGCATATCTCACCTCCGCTAATGCATGTTGTAAATTTCATATTATTTGCATGCTTCCTTCAGGGTGTTGCATTTACGGTGGCCAGCAGTGTATATTATTTGAAAAATACACTATTTTTTATTGTTAAGTACGACTTCAGATAATGTTTTACAATTGAATATACCAATTAGATTTCTTTAAAAAAGGAACATTTAATCAAAAATAGAAATTATAATATAGAACCAGCAGAATCGTAAATCATATTGTAAATCATATGCTAAAAATATAGCTGCGTATGTATAGTTGTATTTCAAATGCATTGCATTTCAAATGTTTACACACAGCTTAACTTACATTTCGTTAAATGTCTTTTATTTTATTCATTCATTGCAAAATAACATGCTGTATGTGGTTATTTAAAATAATTTTATGACTTACACTCAGATAACTCGGTGTTGAACTTGCAAACTACGTAAATATCTAAGATTAGGTTATTGAGCGTATGTTGTTGTTTCTTATGCTACTTGGGCTAGGAAAGCTAGATCAAGTTCATGAGTTCATGCACCATCAAAAAGTCCAAGACGTAAGCATAGGCTTAATGTACAGATTTTCCCTGGACAATCAAAGACGTAAAGGCTTTCCCCATATTACATTTCAACCATCGACCAAATAAAATAGACAAAGCATGTGGGCGGAATCGCAGTCGTAAAATCTCAAAAGGGTTATTCATGTGGGTTAACGAATCACCTTGAGCCAATTGGATATCGAAGGGCAGACAAGTGTTTTCAATCACGCTGGGCAATCTCCTTAACCAATGAATCATTTGTCTCTCATTAGGATTCATGCTTTTCCCCACCACCTCGTGACAGATATTCAAACGAAACGGCCGGAAGAAGTAGCACCGAAGCTGCGCGTACTTATTTCGTTTTATTTTATTAGATGGTTGATGTTTCCAACAGGGTTATATCGAAGTAAGGTTTCTTGGCCTTTATTACGATAATAAGGTCGAAAAACCTTATTATCGTGATCAATTGAAATTCAACTCGAATGGCCACTGGCCAGTCTAGAGGCCTACTGACCTCTATCACCCTCGTATTTGAGGGTCCCTTTGTATGTTTTGACTGGACTGGTAATGAATGGGGGTAATTTTCCAAGATATATTTTTCTGAAGTTTTTTACTAAACAATTCATAGGAAAGTAATTAATTGCTTGCTAAGACTCCTAGAGCATCCTCCTTTGCCAAGCAATCTGCCATTTCATTTCTGATTACAGCATTAAAACAGATTGACAGCACCTTACCATGGATACTTTTCGATAGAATATGAAGTTCTCAATCTTCACTTGAATTCACTTTTATCTATCATAATACTTCGCTATAATGAATTACTGTATTGTAAATTTAGCTACTTTAGTAGCAGGTGAATTCCTCTCATCTGTGAGTTCCAGGGTCCTCGTTTAAGAGGGGGATAGAGGTACCATGTGTTCCAGATGCCCCTTTCCGGCATGATGGCAAGACGGTTGAGACGTTTTATCCATTAATATGTAGCCCCATTTTCTAAGTTCATGAATTTAAATATTAATTATACTGAATAAAATAAAGTTGGTCAATAAGCGTGCCAAGTAATAGGGAAATACTTTAAGTACTAGGGTGCAATACAGGGTAGTGCTGAGTGCAAGAAGGCGTAATCAGAAAATTTGACAAAAGTGAGATATTTGGTATTGCAATGTTATTAATGACATAAAAACGGCTTAAATGAGTTTTAAAAGATGGAAAAGGAGATGATAGCGCATTAATCTTTTCTTACATGTACAGTTTTTGTTTTACTTGAGCGCATGAAAGTCTAAGTAACATACACAATTTTCTCATTTAGGCTGTTCTTGCACTCTGTCTTAATTATAAATTTATGCAAGTTAAACAACGATACATTGCGATTATTTAATGAAGGTTTCGGGATGCAAAAAGTCTGTCTGCCACACTAAATAATATTATGTAGTCGGCTTCCAAGTTGACTTATTGAAGTCACAATTTTAAAGATATGTTTATTTCCTTTTCTAGAACAGAATGTGAGGATTTTTGGACTGGTTAAGTTCTCTAAGTCATTTACCCTAAATATGTAGTTAAGATTTCTTATTGACAGACGCATTTAATGAGTTTATCTTAGTGAGTAGAATTTTCTCTTTTTTTTTCTCAAAACTATGTTTTTGACTTAGTGTGTTTCACGTAAGCCTAAGCTGTTCAACATTTTCGCATAGACTAAGATGCCCTGTTCTTAGCATACATATCACAATGAATGAGTCTGTAATCAACTTTTACTTGTCTATTTCAAACAGATCTGTCCAACAAACTGTGGATTCGCGGGCCACACGAGGCACCTCGAGGGAGCACAGTGACTCTTGGTTGCGAAACGGACCCCAGCAATCCGAAATCGGAGCTCACGTGGACGATCGATGGACAGAGTGTGGACACTACCGAGGAAAGCGTGCGTGAAACGACAGACGGTTGGATAACCACCAGTAACCTCACCATTACTCTCACCAGGCAGGTAAATTCATCAGTTCACGCTTCCCAATAAAACAAATAGCTTCTCCCTATGAATTTAGATTTGTGTGGTTAACTGGAAATATTAGAGTATTGATGTTTATCGTTTTAATTACACTTGGTATTGTCAGCGCTCTCCACACATGGGAGTTACCAGTACCATGGAAACGGAAAAACAGAGCGATAGATTCTGAGAATGCCTTTCTACTGTAATATGAAATCGCTGCACTAACTTCAAGAAGTTATTAATTTCTTCATAACTAATAAAGTTGTACAAGTGAGCAAATAAAAGGGAAAATGATATATATTTTTTCAAGTAAAACAAAGTCTCAAAACTCAAGAACACTGTACTATCACCAATCGACAATGATTACCATCGCCAGTTTGCCAGCAAGTGGAAGGCATCCAATATGGTGGCCTATCCAACTAGCACCAACAAATAAACCGAACAATGGAAGTTGTATTTCTCAACGGCCTAAGATCTATAGGGGTCGACTAAAATTTTAATGGGAACATGGTTTGTGCATTATTAATGTAGAGCACCATTATTGTATGTCACGTGGTAAATATCCGGAAAATCAATAAAATTTACATTATTACTTGTTTCTTACGGAAAATAAACCACACAATTTAAAAATTAGTTTTCATGTTAAATAATATTGTTACCAATACAAGTTCCCAGAATGCTGCAGAAAACTTGCGATGGATTTCTATAAATATGTATTACTCATATTAATGAAGGCAGTTCTGTTTAAGAATTAAGCAACTACTCTCTTCAGATCACGAAACGCGATCTATAAATTCTGCTATTTTGTAACTGGCTGTTATGTGTTTTGATAAGTCTAGACTATTCGACCTTTTGGTTTTCATCCATTTTCAATATTAGTATTCACTCCCTCTTGCAGAGGTACCAAGTTTGGATTGTGAATATTCACTGCGCAATGTCTAAAACAACACAAGCTGCACAAAGCGCATGGTTATAAAATTAAATACAGCAGCGGAAGGCAAAATGAGAAATAAAGAATTGAGTCAGATGTAAAAATTTGATTTACCGGTGCAAACATTTTGGAAAAGTAGTCTTACTTAAATTTATCGAATTTATCAAACCAACCAGATGAGATTTTAAAAGACAATGATTTTTTAACACTGTAAGCGGATTCAACGAGATTTTTCGTCCATCAAGATATGACAAATTTTGCTAATATCGAGATATCTCGTCATCAAGGTATTGCCGACGTTTTGATGATGGCAAGAACAAGATCTGGTCAGTTTTTCTTTCTAATGACGAGATATCGCGTCCATCTAGTCAGTTTTGCCAATGAAGAGACAGCTTTTCGAGACAACCACCAGAAGGGCTAAAGAGCGGGGATTTCAATGGGATCTCCACCAAAAGAAGAGCTTTGAAAAGGGATCTCCATCAAATCCTGCAAATTTAGAATTGTACCTTTGAAGAATTTGAGACAATGGTGATTGAAAAGAGGGCAAGCAGTTAGAATATGATGAACAGTTAAGGCAGTTGAACATGATTGACACATTGAAGATGTCTTTCTTAACAAAAGACGACGATTAGTTAGGCAAGGATGTTCGATGAGAAAGCGGGACAACATGGGGTCAAGAATGATAAACAAAATGGTGGCAAGATAACGTCCTGTTTCCTGTTCTCCTGTTTTACTGTTTCTTTCTGGTTTTTTTTAATTTTTATTGATTGATGTGTTAAGTGTTAAATTGAAGTTGTGTCAAAAAAGACATTTTTTTCTGTGTTCCAAACACGTATATCAGGATTAGAAACCAAGACCAGAGATTGGAACTGCAGTTGGGACAAGTTTAACTTCTTTCTATTTTTGAACCTTTATTTTCTTCTCACTCGAAAGGAGTTAAGGCTACAGTAATTGCTTAAGACGTTCCCTGGAAATAACTAACAGTTTCCTCAAGCAGCTTGGCCTCTAACCTTCACATTCAAGGAGATATTTCATTGTCCACCTGCAACCCCGACATTTTTGCCCCCTAATCTTTTGTGCTAAAATTTTGCTTTTCATTCATTCTCTTGACCTACGACAGCTGTGAGATCTTTTTTGCTGAGTAATAGAATAATGTCCTGCCAGACAGGCGCCATGTACAGGTTCAGACAAATCGGAGCCATCAGAATAGTTTCATATCTCATTCAATCTTCCAATGCAGGAATGTCTGAATGGAAAAGGAATGAAGAAATTGGGCAACTTTTTGACTTATCAGGGAAATGAGTCGCATAAGTATTACATACACATAAGAAGTCTTTTATCAGGCAACATTGAAGAATATCTTCCATTTTATACAGATTCAGATAATGCAATAATACACAACTAGAATATTTTGACTAAGCGATATATTTGGTTTGTTGTTATATGATTGGTCATATTTTTCCTGGGGTTGACCCTGGTGTAGCTCTGGGTAGTCTGGGTCTTAGAACAGGAGTTCGGGCCTTTAGGACATGATGCTCCTGAAGTGAATACCCAAAGAAGACAAACAAGTTGCCTCTTGCAATAAAAGATAATAATAACCTGGTCAACCCATAAATTAAAACAGACGATTCAATTGCTGTAGATAAATTCATGGAGTAATTCGAACTAATAGACTGAATTTAAAATTCTTTTGGTCTATTAGTAAGGAATTTCATTTTGTGAGAGTGAATATGTTGTTGGAACAGTCAATAGTAGAAAGTATGAAATTATTGACAGGCTTGAAGGTAAAAGGCTAAATTTATTTACTATTAAAATATTGTATGGTCCTCAAAAACATTGAATCTATGAGATGGTACATATAAAATATACTAAATAAAAATAAAGCTAGGTTGGATAGCTGTTTTAATCCCTATTGCAGAGAGCAACCTATATATCATCACTGAATGCAAGAACTAGGTAACTCATCCCTACATTTTTCATTAGTCGATAGAGTTTAAGTGATCGAAAAAGTTATCTAGTGTTTGATGTAAATTATGCATGATCTCAGCCAAATACATTTAAGTATAACTCAAAATAGACCATTTTTCGAATTATCTAGTTCTGGCAATATGTCAAACAGTAAATGATTATCTTGTACAAATGTGTGCATTTTTCTCTTTCCTTTGTTCCACCTGCATAGTTTGCGTGTTGTGGAAGCTTAGAGAGTGGAATGTCATCTCAGGTGTTGACCTCGTCATCTGACCGTGGTTCAAAATTACGAGGTGTCCTCGGATCTTTCAATTTGGGATTGATCTCAGACCGTCGCCAATAGCCCTTTGTTTTTCTGCAGAGTGACATTAATTACTTACCTACTACCTGTACAATTCTTTCATTATAAATACAATAAATATATTTTTACGTATACAAAATATATTTCTCACTGCATTACAAAAAGGTTTTCACACCAGGTAGGATGGTACTGGGTACAAGCAAACACCTAGCTGTGCCTCCTGGTACCTTCTACAAATAAAACTATTCGGTAAGACATTTTATTCTAAACAATTCTATAAATCTTTGCTCGCTGAGTTAAGACAATAAAATCGGTAACACTTTCGTGAAATAAATAACAAGACCCGTAAATGCACAGGGATTGACTGTTTTTCCCAACACGTCCGCATTGTTTGAACAAATCAGACGTGGCGAAAACGCAACATTGACGCAGCATTTACGTCTCCAGCATCTCACCGGAGCCAAGTTGGGATCGATGGAAGCGATAAACGCGGGCGCTAATGTCATTAACACAAGACGGAATTCCTTCCTAAATTCCTAACCGTCTTGCTTTCTGCTTTCGAGAGACGACAGGATTATAACGCAGACAACACTGAAGCAGCCCATTCCCATTTGTCTCAGAGGACCCCGGTGAGAAATGAATCAGTCATTTCCCTTTTCATCCTGCTGACTGTAATGACTGTGATCTCAACAATGCGCGGTTTGGAACTGGAGTTTGGGAATAAGAAAGAGTTTGTGTGGAATTAAGGTTTCATCGCGAAGCTTGTTTAAAACAAAAAGGGCTTTTATTGATGAATTTGGGTGCATTGATAACAAGTCACGAATGCTGAATAAAGTCTTTTGTGTCAACGGTTTAGGTAGTATAACATTACTTATTCTACGTATCTTCCTTCTGACGTTAATGTTGGAAAGTTTACTCAACCGAATTAAATATATATATATATATATATATATATATATATTTGGCTTTTATATTATTAGCCCTTAAAGATGCGAGAACATACCAATTTTGAGTTGCTTTACTACATTTACCGATATATGCTACACAATTAAGGAAAGGTTCGCTTGGACAGCTTTGATGAGTCTTATTACATATCACCCTTCCAATCTTGAGGCATAATAGTATAGCTCCGGTAAGAAGATAGATGGCCTTAAGCTAGTCTACTTTCTTATAAAGGTGCTTAACTTGCCAGGGGAAGGGTTGTCATACACAAAAACATGTATGGCGATCGGAATGAATAATTTTTTGCCAATTCATAATCACTGCTTTCGCTTCTGGCCAGAATCCAGGAAAGCCAATACTAAAAAAATATTCAAAAGCCGTAATCTAAGTTAACATCTATTTCTGAAAGCAAATTCTTATATAGTTCCATATCAAATAGTGGTTAATGCGTTTAATTGCAGAATCTAGACAATCCAAAATCTATACGCACTACGAAAGATGCCTCTTCATTCCAAAAAGTCACTGTGTGGTGCAGCTTTCTTAGCGGTGGTTTTGTTAGTCCCTTCTTTTTAAAGGAAGTTGGTCCAACGGGTCCCGTTCCCTGTTTTACATATTTTGGAAAGGAAAGAATAATCAGTCGTCATTTTAAAAAACAACTTGGCCTGCACGTTCAGCGGACCTGAACGCTTGTAACTTTTGTCTTTGAGGACTCCTAAAGAGCGTTGTTTTAGAGAACGTGTGAGATCGTCACCCCCAACTTTAAAGGAAGGCTACAATGGGTGTCGGGTGAAAAGATTAGGAGAAAAGGAGAGACTTCTTCCTGTTTGTGCTTGAGGTAGGGGGATGTGTTGTCCCCTTCTCCGTTATGTTATGCTCACGGGCTTCTTGTAAATATTAACTATACATAATTGTAATGTCCTCGTCTACTGTAGAAATAAGAGTGTTGTCCTTAAGAAGTTTCATTTTAATATTTTGCCAATCATCAAATATCGAACCAAAAATAATGCAACAGATCGCACATCTCAAACTTGGCGGAAACGAAAGCAAGCATTGCACACCATTTCCACATCACATTGACAGATATATGTAGATCTGTTATTGAGCATGCAGTTTTGCCGTCTCACCTCATAGCAAAGACGAAGAACAGCATTCCGAACATCTCTTGCTTATACTTGCAATCATTTTCCATTCGTTGCATTACTTATTGTGGTAGGTAGTCAAATTTCTGTAACACTGGAGCAACACATTGGGTTATTAGAGATGATCAGAGATACATTTCGAAGAGAAAGATCGGAGGATACCTCGTAATTTTGAACCATGATCAACTGACGAGGTCAATTCCAGAGCTGACATCCCATTCTCTAAACTTCCACACTTCGCCTATGTGAGGAGATTTGAGGTCACGACAGATTTAAAATTCACCAGCCCCACGTACACGTCGAGATTTGATTGGATCATGTTTTGAGCTCGCAACCCTTCGGTTGCTAATCCCGATTCTACCAACTGGGCTATCTTGGCTCTTAACTGTGATAAAATGCCATTTATTTCCCTAGAGGCACATTTAAGACTATTATGAACAACAATCATTTAATGTAGCGAATAGACTCATTGAAACCACTTGACATAAATGTTAACTTACCAGAGATGGACTATATCTGCTTTGGTTTTAACTTGTACATTATCGACTTATACACAAAGCGATATGTTTTGATATTTTACGTTTGCACGGATCAAAAAGTATATAGGTGAGCACATCCCCTTAACGGGGCAAAGAGATATCTGTACGAAGACCCGCAGGAAAAATTGTGACTTATCGAAAGTGGAGATAATGTGACTGCTTCATATATCAGGTCTCAAGCAGTGACAAGTGGAAACTAAAGGTTCTTTAGAATATCCGGAATTTTCGTGGGGAGCTCTAGATATATTCACTTTCAAATTCCTAAGACCCTGTCAACAATTTCAAAACGATTAAGTGTGTTTTATTTGTGGAAGAAAATATCATGGTAACTTTGACTTCAATGATAATTAGAGCTATTCAATGAAACCTATGTCTGTAAAAGCGTTATCAACATGTTATATTATTAATGAAAACATGTAGGTAACTGAAGAAGGAAATTCATAAATAGTATTTTGGTTTCATAAAAATATCTACTGCAACAACAAAAAACCTAAGCAATGACAATATAAAGTACATTAAACTATTATTAACAGCACTTCTATTGACATCAAAGTTTCTCGCATGTAATTGATAATAATGATGAACGGTATTATTAGTTTTTTTCTCAATAAATTGATGAATTTCCACTTGGACGTCACTGTTCTCGAAGAACAGTGACGCAAGAAAATTGTAAGAAATACGAATTAAATTTTGAATCGTATGCTTTCAAGTACGAGCTAAGCCGTTTCTGCATGATGTGCTGATTATCCACTTGCACATAGACAGAGAAAATAGGGGCGGCCTAAAAACAGTAAGCTTCCAACCTTAAATAAACGTGTCCAGCAATACATTCTACGATATTATTAGTTACATACATATTCGATCTGTAGGTTATTTTGGGGATTGTAATAAAATATATTTTTGAATCTTTATATTTATCTTTCTTTGTTTGTATTAATATATTTAAAGAGCACTCAGAGATGTTTTGAGAGAAAGAGCTTGAATCCTTCGCTGAATAATTTTTAAATTAATAAACTATGAAAACCCATCAAGAAGTTTCGTACATTAAATGTAAAATATACATCCGAATTTGACAATTGTCTGAAAACAGTAAAAAAAATCACTAAACGAAATGCTCATTTCTGAATACGTGCTTGAAGAAGGACGTTCGATATGAAATTCGAATATGCTGAGAAGAGAAGCGGCTTTCTGAGGCTTGCACGTGAGCAGCTCATACTTCAGGAACGGCCCAGAATGCGAGAATATTTTAAATAATTTTGTAAATCCGTGCAATTTAAAAAAAAATACAAGCCATATGGAGCTCCTAACAATTTACAAATAGTGCTCGATTCAATCTAGAAGCACTTCGATGGATGATCCACGATGAACTTTTGAATTGCCAATGCGAAACTAATCACCTCCAACAACTTTCTGGTCCTGTGATTACAGACCTTGCTCCTATTCCTATAACGGCTTCATTCTTGTTTAACACTTAGACTTATATGAAAACGGCGTCTCACACTCGACTTCTAAACGCCAACACAAGCCAGTCACCGTTCACAGTCATCCTTGCATGGCCCAAGCATACAGATTATACCTGTGGTCTTGATATAATTCTCACTGTCACAAACAATTGGAAATATATCTAGTTGTTGTCGTATCCGTTTCTGAATCAAATGTCGTAGTGCATTTTGCACAGCTTCGGTGGTGTCGATTGTTTTCTAGGTATAAAGCTGCTCGTCAGGATGGCGATTGATGGTTAGGTGACATTTAACGCCCAGACAGTTGTTACAATGTCTATACTTTCTGGTTCCACCACTTTTACTTTCCCTGCTTTTCAAATGACCTCAATCTGGACATTACGTTGGTGGTTTTTCTATCTGTGTTAATTTCACGAATGTGTTGATTTATTTTAATTGTTTGTTATATTAGTTTGAATTTTACCAAAGCATTAGCATCAGTAAGAGTTATTGGGTTTGTTCAGCATTTAAATATATGGCTTCATTTGCCAATTGATTTGCAGGTTTATTTTCTTCAATGTCCTCTAGGGAGGGAATTCATTGAAGTGTGGAGCTTTTCTCTAAGCACATGAATTGGTGCAGAAGTGAATGAACATCTTGGGCACTTTTTGAATGGCCATTTGAAATTACTTCTAATGCAGATCTGCATTAGAAGAATTGCAAATAGCAACTCTATCATCCAGTGGCAGCAAGTATTTTATAAACACCACAGCAAAAATTAACTTACAGTGCAATCGATTATATAGCAGTGTAACCTAACACCACCATGAAGTACTTTTATATATACAAAGTACACTGTCTTTCACACGTCTTACTAAACTAGACATTATGAAAAGTACCTAAATGTCTTATACAAATGGCGCAAGAAAAGTCTCAAAGCGAAACCGAGTACATCCTTTGATTTCTATTTTCCAGCACTGAAATAGAAATCCTTGATCAGAAGCTTCATAAAAATTTAATCGTCCGCGGGATTTACTGCCTTCCGCACGACAGAATAAAAGCCATAAACGGAGAGATAAAGGATTCTTCTGTATATATCTTGGTCAACTACGGCCATTTCCTGCTAAAATCAAAATACACCAGGGACTTGCCAAAACATTCCCTGGTGGAACCTTAAATTCATGAATTCAGATGATTGTTCCCAGTTGATCGATTGTTTCCGTTACTATCACCGGATGCGAACAGTTTTCAGAACTTTAATCTTTCAAAGGATTGCGAGATAAGAGGACATAAAGTAATGGCTCCTGTATCCTTGGACTTCAGATAAATTGTGCTGGTTCTTAGCGTGAAGACAGCTCCAAAGAAATCCTATCGTTTTCTCTTTCCCTGTGCAAATCTTAACTTGTGAAACGATGAAAGGATTTTTTGCTCAAACATGCATGCCTTACCTTGCTGGTAGAAAGGTATGAGAGTGGTTATTGTGTTGGTGGGATGCGAAGGTTATCCATCAAATCGAATATCTGTCTAGTCTCAGTAAAAAAGATAGATTGGCCATCCTTCTACAGGAAATTGATGACAATCGTATTCCAGTTGCATTGCAGTGTTTATATTCACATAAGAAAATGCAGCGCAGAAAGAAATATTTTGTCGACATTATTCAATCAGGAGCATATATTATTTTGCGAATATATGCTTAGAACATACGTTAAAAATGAATCACCTGAATAATGAAATAAGTGGAAAAGAGAATTGGATCCTCAAAAGTGAAATTGATTCATGATTGAATTCTTATGGGATCTGTATTAAAATAAGAATTCTGATACTCACAAATAAAATGTAAAAAAAATTTCATTTCTAAAATAGTTTGTAATGAAATAGGCTTTATGCAAACTATGTTAAGTTTTGATGTAATTTGCACAATTCATTTATGTAATTTTAATATATTTATATACTTTTATAGTTTTCAGCATTTTATATTTAAAGTTTGGGATATATTACAATTTTCGGTATGAAAATTGCACTTTATGCATAAGAATAGTAAAACAAGGTGTGCATTCTGCAGTTTTAGTTACATATAGAAAACCTTAAGAGCTAATTGCATAACATCGAAAATTCCTTAAATTATGTATACATTAGAAATCACAAAAATTGACCAAAATATCGATCGATTTTTTAATAATTCAAAATATTGCCCAACCCCTTAGGTTTCAAACGATTTTCAAGATCTTGTAAATATTCGAAATAATTTTCAAGTTACAAGGGTTTGGGTTAGGTACTGCCACCATAGACAAACAGGTTTCCAAAATTTTAAACTCGATTTCTGAAGAACTATGTTTTTGCAATAGGATGCTTCTTTCGAACAGTGATAACTCAACAATGAATTGATCTATTATAATTACTTTTGTGTCATTGTAATATATATAATACAATGGATGTTTAGACCCTCAGTCGAAGTTATTGGTTAAGAAATGAATTTTTAGTTGATTTTTAAATATAGAAATTCCTGAAAAAATCTTGATTTTTTAGACTTCTTTCGTGAAAACAATTGTAAAAAAGAACGTATTCCCTTTAGCAACTTGATGGAGGGTCAAAACATGAAGAATAACATTACAAATAATTCCCAACACGAATTGTCCTTCTGAACACATTAGAATTTGAGATATCACTATTCAAAAAACATGCTAATTAGCTAATTATATCTAAATTAGATAATGAATGAGTAGCTTAATCAGAATTTTTCACATTAAAATGAGTTTAAGCATAAACCAATGACCTATTGTGGAAAAACTGGATTTTTAAAGTCAAAATTTTAAAAAAATGTTCTAGTGTATACATACACCTTAATATGAACCTTCCATATACAAAGTGGGTCTAAATTGATTTTACAAAATAAGAGGGGTGATAGTACTCATCCAGACGAGCAATAATTACCATGGAACATAGGGTCGCATTCTACTCTGAGAGGCAGAAAAGAGTTAAGTCGAAACGCGTCGAGCATGAACAAGTCATCGCCTCTGACGTCGTTTTGCACCTGCCTACATAGTACTTCTTGAATGCGACATATCCCGCACGATGGATCGGACGTGGCGGACCTGTGGCTTGGCCTCCTTGCTCACCGGACCTCAACCCACTGGACTTTTTCTTCTAGGGTACATGAAATCTTTAGTGTACCAGACACCTGTGGATTCGGCTGAAGATCTCGTAGCGAGAATCGGCGTTGCCGCAGACAAAATTAACACCAGGAATCTTCGCCAGTCATTCCTTCGCCGGTGTGAACTGTGCAACGACACGCGTGACCGCCACTTTGAGCACTTGCTGTGAGTTTTTCTCTGATCAATAAATCAGATTGTGCAACTTTTGGTATCGTTCATTCGCTTTCCCAACACTGTTGTAAGTTCATGTTGAAATTCTAATTTTACTCTTTTCTACCTCTCAGAGTGGAATGCGATCCTATGTTCCATGGTAATTATTGCTCGTCTGGATGGGTACTATCATCCCTCTTATTTTGTAAAAACAATTTAGACTCACCCTGCATATAACACATGTAAACTAAATTTAATGAAAATCTAAATAATTGGGTTGAACAAAAATTCATCATGGCTGTGGTTATTCTCAGTGTGGTTATAATCTAATCAACCACTAATCCTTAGTTCATTCCCGGTTACAAGTAGAAATAGTCAGAATATGAAATATCAAAAGTGAACTATAGTAAATATGTACACATAATATAATGTATTAGTCTTTATTGTTATATAATTCAATAGAATCAACTCCAACCAATCTAAGTTCATTGTGTTAATTAGTGAACCAAATTAAATTTATCACAAATCTGAATCTGCACTAAATATTAATAGTACACACAGATGACTAATATCTATCTGAATATTTCACTAACGTATGTGGCACAGAAATTTGCATTATTTTCAAATTGGTACAATGCAGCAAACATCACAGAGACATAAGTCAACCACCAACAGATTCATTGTCAGTTTTGCAGTTTCGTTTAAATGTGCCCTGGTTTCTACTATTGTACAACACATAGTAAAAGCGGAGAGATATCACTCTCCGCTTATCATTCTATTGAAACTCTTCAACACTCTGATGAAAGAATAGAAATGATAATTATTTTTTAAAGACTGATGGTGATAAATCAGCACAGTATGTATAATTTAAATAACCATAAAATTTGCTGAATTTCAAGACTTTGAAAAGTTGTGAGTAGTCTTCGAACAACTGAATCTGATGTTTTTAAGATGACCATTCAGGAGTAGAATTCTAAAACATCATGACTGAGTTGTGCACATTTTGTTATTATTAAGGAAGAAAAACAGGCATTCAACACGTTCTGAAATACACATAATACAATGTTCCTTTTTTAATCAAATTTATTTCATTACGAAACATGAAATTTAAAACAAAAACATAACTGAATCCAATATAAGTGGCTTGATGTTAGAATATGAGTTCTAATTAACTGTTTATAGATGGAATTGTAACGATTTAAATTTTTTTCTTGCATTGCGTACTTAACCTATTACTTTTGCTGTTTTTGCATAGATTTTTATTTCTCGTGAGATTTTCAATTGCGAATCCAACAGTATTTAGTTCAGGTTAAAAATTACGGAATAGTGTTTTATAATTTAAAAATCAAATCATGAAAATTTTTTCATGATTTGATTTAATAAATCAAAAATGTTTTTCTAATGAAAGACAAAATGATACCTATTCTCGTTCGCGATTAATTCCAATTGCTCTTTAAATTCAAATCACATAAGATAGATGAAATGTGCCTAGCACTGCCATCAATAGATACAAGCATTAGACTCTTCATTGCAGATATCTAAGCGGTATGACTCGTATCTTCTCAAAAAATCGTATCAAATCTCGTATTTCAACTGAAATGAACTATTTTAAATTCAAGTTTATCAAATGGTTACTTCCTAGAAAGTGACATTCTTTAAAATGGCAATAATTATGAAACAACGACAATTACTTCCACCAGGCACGTTTTTCTTCGGTGTAGATTTAAACAATGTAGAGCAGTTGGCAATACATCTACAAATCCGCAACTGTACTAAATACTAACACAAACTAATACTCACAAACTACTAATATTTTAATATAAATACTGCACGAAAAAGCATATTAAATATATCATTTGAACTGAAATAAACTGCTTTAAAGTTTCATAAAACATTCCATCCTAGAATGCGACATTCTTTAAAATAGCAGGCCATTATGAAAAATATCGACAATAACTTCCACTGGGCTAATGCTTGTTTTTCTTTCCTGTAGTCAGCAAATTTAGTGCTAGCCGTGGATTTGTAGTAAATAAATTTAATACATATGTGTAACTAAATAGTAATAGAAATTAAATACATGAACGACTAATATACTAATATTAATACTGCACAAAGAACCTATCAAATCTTGTATTTCGACGGAAATTTCAATTGTTTTAAACTGAAGTTTCTTTAAATGTCCTGTCCTTAAAATGACATTATTCTTTGCAATGGTAAATCCATAATGAAACATAACAAGTTTCACCAGGCTTGTTTTATTCCCTGTATACTTAAGAAAATTTGACGCAGCTGGAGATTTCTAGTAAATACATTTATTACAAATGCATAATTGTACTAAATACTAATAGAAACTCACGAACGATTAAATATAAAGAATGCGCAAACATCCATATTAAACCGAGTATTTCAACCGAGATCAACCGTTTCAAACTAAAATTTCCTAAAATTTTATATCCTTAAAAGTGATATACTTTAAATGGCAGTGGCATTTCTAAATACAGCGACAGTAAGTTTCATCAAGTTAATGCTTGTTTTTTCCCGAAACTTCTCATTTTTTTCGGTAGACTTAGCAAATTTAGTAGAGCTGCGGATTTATAGTACATAAATTTACTACAAGTCTGAAACTGCACCCAATGCTAATAGAAACTAATACGCACGAACGCTTAATATACGAATATATATACTGTACGAAAAAGTATATGACAGGAAATTTCAGTGTAAACAAACAAGTCAGAGTCTGCGAAGATTTTACTTCTGCTGTCCAAATGCCCTTGCCAATAGTCCGTTGTGTTGCTCCAGTGTGACGTTAATTGAAATACCCCCCCCCAAAATGCCCTTGCATGATAAATATCGAGGTTATCTTAAAATCCAATTTATCGCCGTTTTGCCAACATTTGACTTTTAATCTAATCGTTATTGATCAATCAATTATCATATAAATTAATTCGTTCTTTGGAATTTTTACTGCCAAATTGCAAAAATCGTATTCGAAAAACGAGCCAACTGACATCACATTCAGAATAAATACAAGGAACACATATCGCAGCAGAAACACAACGGCCAACTATATTTAGCTTCACTGAAAATGCCTTCCATAGAAACACATATATCAAATGATATCAATCGTCTTGAACTAAAGTTTCATAAAACGTTCTATCCTCAAAAGTGACAATATTCTTTAAAATTGCAGGCCATTATGAAACAACGACAATAACTTCCACCATGCTAATGCTCGTTTTCCTTCCCTGTAGACTTAAAAATATTCAAACTGAATCTATGTTACAGAAAAGTGCCGAGTTTGGCATAGAGTTAAGGGATCACTCATGCAATTTCAATACCATCCCAATGGAAGAAGACAAATATTTAGAATAAAAAACTTTCCGTATTCTTCCCGAACTCGGAAAAAGTTTCGTTCCGGTACATTTATCTCCGCGTGTTCTTTTATTTATAGTTCATGCTTATCCTGTTTGAATATTGATTTTATTCTTGTACTTTCCAGGAGCCGGATATGAAACTATTTTCCTGCTTTGCGAAGAACCCGCATGTGAGTGGGACGGCATCCACAACACACAAACTTCGGGTTGTATGTGAGTGTACATTGTGATAGATTTTTCTTATGCGTAGGTAGAGTGTAACTAGACATATGAGTGGAGTATCGCGAAATCCAAACGTGCATATTGGATTCCGAATGCCCTTCACCTGATTTGGAACCATTTTTCATTTCTTTCCGTGTAAGATACAACAATCCAGAGAAAGAAACCATACTTTTTTAGAGAGAATCTAAGAAATTGAACAGAATGCTAGGTTCTGTGTGTTAGTATCATCCGTAAACTTTCAAAAGCTTTCAGAAAGGAAAGATAACGTCGCGAGTACACATATGTTATGACAAATGCTAAACTGTTCTAACAGTTGTGTTTTTGTATTTTTTGCAACGAAGAGAGGAACCTTGGTGTACTTGCAAATGTTCAACGTGTGAGACTTTTGGGCTTATAACTACTGAATAAGTTATAAACACACAGGGTCTTGGTGAGATTGTCAAGCAGAAGGGGCATAATGCACCACAACTTGAATTATTACATTTTCCAACTCCACTCTTTCGGGAATTGACGGATGCAATACAACTCCCTGATGCACCCCACAAATACTTGAAGGAAGCCATATCTGGTGACCTTTGATGGCGACTGTATTCACTGGATTCTTGAACTTGCATTGGGAATATCATGAATGGTGAATATGAATTTATCATGAAGACTGTGGACACTTAAAATGGTCGCGCATTATATTCTTGGCATATAAGTATTTGATACAACTATACATGAGCAACGAAGAAATGACTACACCATTTATCCGAAGTTCACTTTTAATAATATTGACTTCACTTTAAACTCACAAGCCAATGGACAGAGGTTCAATTCATTCTATATGAATCGACTATGGATAAAATTGGACCTATTCATTCTGGATGGACAGAATTCATTCTATATGAATCGAGATAGATTATTGAAAATACGGATTAATATCTTTTGTACATATTTTGAAGTAAAATGTAAATATTCTAAGGACTGTAAACTTTCATTATGTTGTCTTAAAGTTACTTTTTGCATTAATAAATTAAGAATTCTTAAAATTCAGTGAGTCTCTTTCAACGTTAATATTGTTTCCATGTGAAATTTAGTTTTGAATTTATGTCTAGGGTACTTAAGATATGCCAATATCTATTTGCAATTTAAGGAAATGTTTCCTACACAAATTTAGATTTCAGAAATATTTACAGAGATTCATTACAATTTCTACTCTAAACTCTATTTCCAGACATTTTACAAGCATAAACACAAGGTCTTTTAAATTCTAAGAATGTCGGCTTTTATCAATAATAATATTTATTTGGCATTTCCAAGTAATGAGCTCCAATTTTTCTACTCTAACTGAAATGCATTAACACATCATATGAACGCTCTGGAGACTCGTTTACGATTTTCATGGATTCTCGTACAGAAAACTTTAAAAAATAT
This sequence comes from Meta bourneti, assembly GCA_933210815.1. Classification (NCBI taxonomy): domain Eukaryota; kingdom Metazoa; phylum Arthropoda; class Arachnida; order Araneae; family Tetragnathidae; genus Meta; species Meta bourneti. The sequence goes on along the minus strand of OW119923.1, from coordinate 61,879,126 downwards.
CACCCCTTTTGAATCTTTTCAACAATACCATAGAACTTGATTATCCCTTGTTAGTTGAAGAAATTTTGATATTTTTGGACATGTATTTAATTTTATAAAGAAAGTAAAAACTTATCTTTAATTAACTGAGGTTCTAACTAACTAATTGGGTTTTATGGAATACCTTTTAGAGCAACCGCAAGTCTGCTTAAAGTTTGAATTAAAGGATTTGAATAGTTCCTAATTGCGATGCATTTTGAAAGCGAATTATTAAAGAAGTTCGGAAGGAAAATCGTCTGTATTCTATTGCATCATTTGCCACTGATTAGAACTTTTTTGGTCATCTGAATCGCTGCTTTACTATGTCAGTTAAATTCAATTCCATAATTAGTCCTCGTGTAGCAAAAAAAGACCACAGAACGACAAACTATGGCAAACTGTGATGATAGCATTCAACTTCATAAAGCACCAAAAGTAACACAGCATTAATGGATTTCCATCGACTATAGTTGACCATCGAAATTTTCGATTAAATCTGCTATACTATATTAATAAACTTATTTGCTAATTATTTATTTAATTTTCTAAATATTACCTTGGTATATCTTTCCTCGCTTTTAACGCATTCATTTTACGTTTGGTTACTTAGATGAAAAAAACCTCTTAGTCTAAAAGTCGATAACTGCACACAAGATCTCGATCTAGTTAAAAAATAAAATGTCCGCCGGTTAGATATCACAGTATATAAATTGCTTAAAATAGTGATAATATCTTTACGATATTCTTACTATTTTTCACTAAGCTAATTCAAGCTTATTTTAAAATATTTTCATAAGCTTATGATGGCTTATGCGACCAAAAATTGAAGTTAATCGATTGTCAAACTCAAAGAATAGGCATAAACCAACGAAATTTAGAAAACAGAAGAAAATGTGCTACTTTACTTGGCAACGCAACATTTATGCAGATTTTACCATTAATTTATTGAATATATATTATGTACATACCTTATATACAATTGACACAATTTTGAACAATTTTTCGACAGTTTCCGAACTATATTTACTTACTGAACAAGTTTTGTGCGCGCATTGATTGCATAGAAATTACTCTTTTTAATTTCGCATTTCCTGTCTATGGGATAAGTTTCTCACTATGATTTTTTATTCTCTGAGACTAAATTCGTGTACCAATTCTATGGTAAATTTTAAGAATCATGCAAGCACCTATCATATTTTCTAAAAGCAACATCATATGACATTTACAAAAAATACACTTAGTTAACTTCCAAGTTCAAAATGTAAACCCCTATTTTCGTATATTATTGCAACACACTCAACTAAAACCGTACGAGTCACAAAATCTAGTTATAGACAAACATACGAAAGACTAAAATGTTTATAATGAGATAGCAGTATCCCATTGTTCCCTTGTGCCAAACACTAATAAAAGAAAACTACAAAGAAATTCCTACTTTATCCATCCAAATACAACCTACTAAGAAGAAAATACCCCACACATTTACTAAAAGCGTTTCAATACCAATCTTGCCCCAACACGGTGTCCATACATTCATAGCAACCTAATAATCGATAGCATACCGTCGAAGTCAACAAAAGTGCTCTGAAGGAGCTGGAAATCTTCCGATAACCTTCATTATGATAGAGCCGATCATTCTCCCGGTGGCTCCATTTTCCAGTGAGACCAATAAAGGCATCAGGGAAGCGGCAGTGCTAATTGATCGGCCCCATCACTTTGGATGAGGGCCAAGAGTGGTGCCAGCAACCCCCTCTTTGCTATTCCAGGTGCATGCAGTCCCAGAGTATTTCGTTAGCCTGATGGTCCCCGTAACAATATAAATCTGCCTTCGCTTCTCATGAGGAGGAATGGCTATGGAGTGGCACTTGGATATTTGAGTGAAAAAGAAGTTCTAGTCTTTGACGTCTGGGATGAATTGTGTTGGACTGGCGACGTATTCAATACGCCATAGCTCTTTTTCAATCTTGAAACACATTTCTGCTGATAATCAATATCTTTAATTGGTATTCAGGTTCTGATGGTTCGTATAGCAATATGAATCTGCCTCGCTTCTCATAAGGGGGGATGGCTATGCCGTGGTACTCGAATAAAGTGAAAAAGAGGAAGTTCTAGTCTTTGAAGTTTAGAATGCATTGTGATTGAACTGGCAACGTCGAAACACCTTTAAATTAATAATGTTAAAATTTATATGTTTGGTTCCCGTAGCAATATAAATATGCCTTCGCATTCAATGTATTCGATAGATATGAAGCTACTTGATATATGACCACTTTTGTAATAAAGTATTGGAATTCAGCTATCAGATGTCTAATGGCCCCCGAAATAATGCAAATCTGTCCTCACTACCGATGAAATGGTTAGAGGATATTTGATATTTGAGTATTTGGATATTTGAGTAAGAGGATGCTGAAGTTACTTGTCACGATGCTATTACTGAATCGTCATTTCCAATTGTAAATGTGGTTATTTTTAAGAACCATTTTGGAAATCATGCTAGTGTAGTTCAACAATATTTTGTTAGCTTCTTGTGAGGGGATGGTTTTAAAATAAAATTCACTTAAGTTACTTGGTTTTATCGTTTGGATAACTTTGAGGGACAGATTCGACGGATTAAATTCGGCAATACGCTTTCATTTCAGAAAACCATTTGGTTCAATTTGTTTCAATCAATAATTTAATGTATTAACTATCAGATACAAATTACTTTGGAAAAAGTTATATTGAATGATTTATTTCATTGCTATAATCGAATCGCTTATTTGAATTTTTAAGAATAATTCTAGAAATATGTATTTATAATGTAATACCTGAGTTTTTTGCTACATGGCTCTGGAGTATATTTGACTCAAGATAAATTTGCCCATCTTTGACATTTTGTGAGAAGTAAATCAGACATTCATTGAACTAGAACCTCTTTTTTATGATGAAACAATCTTTGTTGACATTGTTGTAATCGATATGTTTAATGGGTATTCAGCCGCCAGATAAAAATAATTTGGTAAAACTGATGTTGAATGTTTTATTATGATGTTTTATTGCATATATATATATATATATATATATATATATATATATATACGAGGGCTGTCTAAAAAGTATCCGACCTTTGGCCAGGAAAAATATATTACTTAAGTGACGAAATTGGGACCCTAATCCCCTTCAAAGTAGGCCCCTTGCGCCTTCACACACTTAGCCCACCGATCCTTCCACTGCCGAAAACACTCCTGGAAGGCTTCTTTTGGAATGGTGTTCATCTCCGTTGTCGCGTTCTGCATTATCTCTTCTCTACTCTCAAAACGGGATCCTTTCAACGGCATCTTCAATTTCGGAAACAACCAGAAGTCGCAAGGAGCCATATCAGGAGAGTAGGGAGGTTGGGAGACGACTGGAATTCCGTGTTTCGCCAAGAAAGTCTGGATCAGGTGTGACGAATGAGCCGGAGCATTGTCATGATGCAACTGCCAGTTTTTCGTCGTCCAGAGGTGTGGTCTTTTGCGCCGAACTGCATCTCTGAGTCGGCGTAGAACTTGTTGATAGTACTCTTTTGTCACTGTTTGTCCTTCCGGTGCGTATTCGTGATGCACAATTCCACAGATATCAAAGAACACAGTTAGCATCACCTTGATTTTGCTTCGCACCTGTCGCGCTTTTTTCTGCCTTGGAGACTCGGGATGCTTCCATTGCGACGACTGTGCTTTTGTTTCTGGGTCGTACCCGTATACCCATGACTCATCTCCAGTAATCACGGTGTTCAGAAACTGAGGATCAGTGTTGGTAGTGTCCAGAAGGTCCTGTGCAATCTCAAGACGGAGTTCTTTTTGTTGTGCCGACAGCAGCTTGGGCACAAATTTTGCAGCCACTCTGCGCATGTTCAAATCATCACGCAAAATTGCATGTGCGGAATCTTTACTGATCCCAACCTCTTCGGCAATCTCTCGTACGGTCAAACGACGATCTCCCTTTACCAGATTTTCCACCCTCTCAACAACAGCTGCATTCCGAGCGGTTTGAGGCCTCCCAAGACGCTGATCACTCTCCACCGATGTGCGGTCATTTTTGAATCGGTTAAACCACTCCTTCACTTGTGTTACGCCCATAGCATCGTCTCCAAAAACTTGCTGAATTTTACGAATTGTTTCGCTTTGCGAATCGCCAAGCTTTTGACAAAATTTGATGCAGTATCTTTGCTCAACTCGTTCAGTCATCTTGAGAGAAATCAAAAATCCGACGAACACTTATAACAGCACCTTACTCAGCGGCCAGCAGGCAGCGACTGACACACTCGAACACGGAGAAAAAATTCAAGCATGCGCATTAAGTTGTCTTCTTCCACTGTGCACAGTGGCACCGCTCTAGCATCATTACCGTATGCAGGAAAATTCAAGGTCGGATACTTTTTAGACAAACCTCGTATATATATATATATATATATAAATGTAATAAAAGCTACAGCAGCAACGCAACGGGCTATTGGCAACGGATCGAAATCAATCCCAAAGGGAAAGAACCGAGAATATCACCTCGCAATTATGAACCACAGTCAGATAGCGAGGTTAATACTGAGATGGCACCCTCTTCAAACTTCCACACCATGTCAACGTACTTGAGGCCATGTCAGATTTAGCATGCACCATCCCCTCATACCCGACGGTCCTTGGATTAATCGAGTTTTGAAACTTGTAGATTCATGGTTTAGACATGCTGCCGATGGTATAATTATTCGCCCCCTCTATACTTAGAAACTAAAAGTTAACGTAACTTATATAGTAAACTAAAATCTGAAGCCAGCTGGGTTTTATTAAGAGTTGTCTATTCAAACACATTTTCATATTTCTCAACTCAACCTACATTCTCCTGTAAATTAAACACCAAACAGGTTTTATTAAGTACTATGCCAGAATGCTCCTGATAAGAATAGTAAGTTTAAAATCGATAAAAATTCATTCCAGAAGAGTTTCAAATGCATGTCTCAGTGACAATATTTGCATAGTTTGAAAGCAGGCGTTATCATTCTTACGTATTTCCATAACAAAAATCTTTCTACGAAACCTTTGGCTTGGAATAACCACATCAATCCACTTTCCACTTGACATCCTTACATAAAAGTACTTCTAAGCAGATTGGAGGACGGGAAAATACCGTTTCCGCAAAGTAATTTAGGAACAACTCTATTTTGAAAATACGGTTGCAAAGAAGCTCCAGTAGTTGTTGAAAACATTTTTACCTGAACATGAATATGAGATTTATCTTCTATGCATATTGATTTCGTGTTTCATCTTTCCAAAAAGATTCGCCAAAGCCCCCGATAATATTGGGTTATGATGCTGGTACTTCCTTACAAGTTGGAGATATTCAGCGGCTTAGCTGTGTTTCTGTAGGCGGAAATCCCCCTGCGATGCTCAGTTGGTTTAAAGGGGACAGAGAGGTAAGTAACGAAAATGCATCTTTCTTTCAACTGACAGGTATTTTTTCCTTGCAGATTCCATCTCGTTATTTTAGATTTCGAAGACCGGTCTTCTGTTTTGGGATTATTAAAATCCGCAATTGATTACTGATTGTAAATAGAATTCATTTCTCATTAAAAGGACATCGTTAATGAATATAAATGTTTTAGAAAATAGCTTGGTATTTGGTGGAATATTTCATATTTTACAAGCTGAATAGTTCATAGACTATATGTTCAGCTCACGGAGTGATCGTGAATCAATAGTGGAATTTAGAAAATCTGAAACTTTTAATTAATCTATATTCATATATATCATGTTCAATTCTTTGATTTTTTAAAAATATTCCTGATATAACTTCAATATGTATGCAAATCTGTAGTTATTTTTAATGGTTGAAAATAATAGTTATTTTTCATGTTGAATATTACTGAGAAAGAAATGGTTATGACTAGGATGTGAATGTGATGATATATGCATTTTCTGCTGCAAGTAATTTTTTCTTAGTGATATGTTATCGAGTTTTAAAATACAGGCAGCTTCGGAAATGAAATGTACTTTCTTTAGAATGAAAACATTGCGATAGAAAAGTATTTAAATCTGATTAAATGAGTTTCATCTGAGTAAGTAAAAAGAGATTAATTTTCTTGACTTTTAATTAGGAATTCTATTTAAGTCGTTAAAAATATTTTCAGTTTTCCAATTTACTCTTAATGATTACTTGGCGTGTTGTACAACTCTTCTGGATACGAAATTTAGGCAAAAGCTGAATTTGGAACGAAAGCAGTTTATTTGGGTTATTTTTTAATGCAGACACACTTTGCAAACCTTACGTTTTACCTAAAAATAGAGTTTTTTTCTCCAAGGTAAAAAAAAGCAATTTTATTTAATTTATTTTAAGCTTGTTTCGAAAGAAGTAAAGGATTTTGACAGCATAAAAACAAAAATTATACTCAGAAAGGAACAAAGTTTATTAAAAAATGTCGGAGAATTAGAGAGTGTTTTACAAATATAAGGCACTATTGAGATTTTAATAAAGGGACGTGCACGTTTTTTAAGTTCTGAAATAATTAAAATTTTCCCTTCTTGAACCATGGATCCATGGGCAAAACTTTTTTCTAAAGTTGTACAACTCTGTTAATGTTCTCTTATTAAAAAATAAGCATGTTTTACTATTGACAAAAATGCGCAACTGTGTGTATGGAGAAATTGTATCTTTAGATTTAAATAAATAATATTTGGTTCTGTAGGAAAGAAAACGGGAAAAAATTAATAATAAAATCCTTAATGTTTTTTTCTTTTACAGGTTGCCCTCTTGTTATTATTTTAACATAGTTTTACTAACAGATATAATCTCTAACATAGTTTCTTATTAATAATATTACTATCACTTGATTTAATGTTGGTAACATTAGATTCAGTTGATCATACAATGTCATATGGAAAGACCAGGGAGTATTACACTCTGGTCTTTGTAACGACTCATCTAATGCTTTAACATTTTTGGGAAGTTAAGAAAATTTTACCTTTTCTGGATTTATAAATTCATGTTACAAAATAAACCTGTTTAGAATGCTCAAATTTTAAATTAAATAAATAAGCAGTTTTGTGTGGTGAACCCCAACAACTTTATGTGGACTAAGTTATTGCCTTTAGTTTGTCTTATTTTAAGTTCCTAAACAGAGTTTCTTAAATTTGGATGCTAAATTAGGAACAAGTACTCTCAGTGCTCTGATTGCGGTCAGTCTTGAGTGATATTTGGTTTTCATAGATCTTAGGAGTTGAAAATCCAGTTATATATTGAGAGTTATTCGCAAAAGTAAATCGCACTTTTATTTTCCTTTAAAGTTAGATTGTCCTGACGCATGCTTATCAAAAAATCGGTTAGAGTTTTCTGAATTACAATTTTAGTGGAAACTCAAGCCATTAGGCTTCTAGAATGTCCATGAGCGAGATTCAAGAGATCCAAAAATATTCAAAATTCAAGCCAATTCTTTAAAACCGTGGTGACAGACTGCATATCACCTGACATTCTCTCACGTGCCTAGTATTTACTGCCGATACACTCGACAAACAACGCTATATCTGTTTTGGAGCCTGTTACTTCCCTTATCCTCAGGACTTGCCTCTGGCCTTTTAACAGAAAACACATGACCCGCAAGTGAGCAATATACAGCAATTCCTCAATGTCCACCAGGTTTATTTTTTCTTTGGCCCGTCCGTTCACCAGATCTGTCACCCATCGAACACGTCTGGTCGATGATCACCTTACGACTGACGAACTACAGACTTTCCATGGCTACATCAGATGAACCTTGGAAACAGCACGGACTGACATACCCCAAACACACATCCAAAGCCTCTTTTTTTCAATGCCTAGACGTGTAGCAGCAGTTATTGCCACCCATGGGGGGCTACATAAAATACTGATTTTTTTCAAGTTTCGCAAGTCAAACGGATACGGATCTGTAATTTCAATCATTTCATCCTTGTACCTTACGCTATTTGTTTAATACATATTTGTTTGGTATCTCTTGTCCTTCATGATGTTGCATTTCCAATGGCTAGCAGTGTTTCAACATAAGCCATTATTTTCGTACTGCGACTTCGATTCTTCGTCCACATTTTAAAAGCCCTAAGAGGAAGACTCGACACGCTCCGCTCCATTCCTAATTTCATTACAAAAGGTAAAACAAAATTGAGTTTTACTGACAGAATCCAGAAATCGGAAATATAATTTCGATTTCCCCTCTGCACATTCCCTGCACATATCACATTGCTTATCTGCACGCTGTCATTCGGGAAATTCCTCTGCAAAACATCGAAATGCGTGCTTTCTCACCCCGGCGTCTAAACAATGTTGACAGCTTTTACTCTGTTTTATAACCCCCGCCATCTATGACCCCTCACGTACCCTTAAACTACGAATTAAATTGAAAGCAAGCTCTCCAGAACTTTCCGTAGGAGGCCCAGCAATCCGAAAGCATCCCGGAAAATAAAATTCCGGAGCACCAAGCGAACGTATTGCTGCTTTCAAATCTTTCCTTGGGAGAGGAGCCTTGTCTGGGCGAGCCATGCTTACGATCCCCTTTTCGCTTGTCTTTTCGAGCACAAATCAGAAGGAAAAGATAGGTCTTGTCATATTTGTCAGATGAATTCGGCTAGAGAAATATGTTGTGAGATGGGGAGCATTTCTTGAAAGAATTTTTAGCTTTCGACTTTATATCTTGGCGTATAGATAACATTTTTACGTCCCTTCCACTCCTTCGCGTCTCGTTCGTTGGTCTTATTTAGGATCAAAGAACTTCTGCATTTTAGCAAATAAATGAAATGAAAGCAAACGCTGGGTTGCAGCCGAAATGTGGACTGACTACAGATATATGGATTATTTTTGTTTCTTGGTGTGCTCTATTTAAATTCAATTTTGAGCATGCATTTTGTCAACCGATACATCCCTGTTTTGCATGAAAAATTTTATTTTGAACATAGCTTCCATAGGGAGCTCAAAAGTATACGCATAAAGTTAGAATTGAATGCATGGAAAAAGTAATGTAATGATTTCTAAAAGAAGCCTAATCTGCACCTTGCTGTAACTTCTTATCGTATTAAAATTGTAGTGTGATGGCAGTATCAGAGCCCTCTAAAACCAACAATTTTGCAACAGTTATTATTGAAAAGATAATATAGTTGCATTTGTCTTTATTTTTATGACAGGTTTATGCTGAATTTTTTTAAATAAATAGTATGCAGCACTGTTGGTTTCACAACCTGTAATATAGCACCATCCCAGTCTCGGCATTCACAGCTTGATAACCTTACTTGCCTTTGTTGGGGTTATTCCAGAATTAATTATTTTGGTCTTGTCAGCAACAAATGCCGATTAATTGAGCGATTGATGTGTAGCACAGGAATGATTCAATAAAATTAAAGTGCGAAATGTTTGGAAGCACCCAAAAGAAGTGGAACAGTAATTTCAGCAAACGAAGGCATTACGAAACCTTAATATTTTTACTAGACTTTATAAGTGTGTTTTTATGGGACTAATTTTAATAAACAGAATTTGATGCTAAAAACCAAAAATTGGGTTTTTATTTTAACCCAAAACTTGTTTGCTCTGTAATTATAATAATTTGATCACCCACAGTAATAGTAATTTCCCTTACAATTTTTAAAATATATCTTAACAGAGTGATTACACGGGGTTTTTATGTAGGTGTAAGATTATTTTACTTTACCAATCTTTACTCTTCAAAACTTCATTTCTATTTTCTCGGAAACTATTTACAATGTGAAACAACTCCTGAATTTACAATAGTGCTCAAATACCAAATTCAGATTACCCACTTCAATTTCGATAATAAATACATCGTCAATTTAGATCAAAACCTCATTACACTGACTAAAAGAACTTACTGTACAACTGCTTAAAGACTAACTCAATTTTTAGGTCGAAAAATAAAAATTATGAGCATTTAAATTGTGTTATATACCTTTTAAACAAGTAACAATATGATGTCTTTTTCATTGATATTAAAATAAGCATTTAGTGTCTTCTAAAGATGTCAATTAATCAGTTTCTGCTCTAAGACGACGATATTTGAAAATGAAAAATTAAGTAGAATAAATATTTAAGAATTTTATTTAGCTATTCACACTCTAGAGAAGGTTTTGTTCAATGCCTCTTTGATTTTGCTTTGTCGATAAAAAACGTTAAATAGGTTTCTTGAGAAAAAAGCAGCAGGAAATTCATGGATAGTGAATTCTGTTTTGCCTTGAGGATTCCATGCTATTTTCAAAACCGATATCTCCCATCGAAATTTTTCCCGATAATTGACTAAAATTTTGAGCTCGCCGATGGTAATTGTTAAACTTGAGATCTTAAGCAGGAATAGAAATCGAAACAAGAATTAATCGCAATTGGGCAGCTGCAGTGATAATAATATACAGCCCATAATGCAAGCATTAGTTATAATGGCTTTCGAAATAATGACGCATAATTTTCCGGAGAACCCGGCGGAAGATCATAACTCAGAGAATTAAACGCGCAAGTTTAATTTCGTTAATTGCAAGGCAGCAGAGAAACGCTCAACACGAAATCTAAAATGTTCCTTTACTAAATCCCTCCTCCCACTGCATTGTCTCAGAGGCGAATTACCAAAGTGGATATGATAGCTTGAGAACAAGGAAAACCAAGCTGAAACGCGAGGCTTGTGAACTACAAATATTGGAAATTCTCGAGGGATCCTCATGATATTAGCGGTTTCTCGGTTGGGGAGAATCAAGGAATTTCATGCACAGAATCGGAATAGGTTGACGAACCCATTCCATGGATCATAGGGTGGTAAGGTGGAATATGTAGGTGGGAAGGTTAATAGCTTTTCAAAAAGTATTTCCTCTTTATAAGGGGTTGCAGTGGCTCAATTACTACTAACTTCAAATGATTGACTTGCAAAGATCTATATTTTTTTAACATTGTCCTTTACCCTGTTTGTAAACTTTCGACCACTGAGATGAAATGGACAGGGCACATCTTCTCCATTGCCCTGCTATTGGTGCATGAAGATGATCTCATCTGGAAAGCAAGAGATCGAGATGGTCGATAGGCTTTGTTTTTTTTTTAAATTGTGTGGCTATGTTCAATGTTTTGTGCCCTTATTTCGTTCAGTCTTTGCTCTTGGCTTTCCTTTTGTATACTGGTAACTTGTCCTGTTATCCCGCTATTGAAAATTCTGAAAACATCTTCTAAAGCTTTTTTCCCAGTCCTTTTAAGAACGTATCCAGGACAAAGAAAACAGTGTCTGTTAATGATTATTATATGAAAGAAATAGTCTACTTAAATATCACTTCATTAAGAAGTGAGTTGAAAATTTTTCGGATATTAGATACTTGAATAAAATAATCTGTTTTCCAGAGTTATCAAGTTTATTGCCCGGGATTATGTAATCTCAGGAAGTATTTTTGTTGGTGGTTTCAAGTAATTTATAATCAACTCAATATAGCATGGAATCGGTTAATGAACCTATTCCATGGACATAGAGAAAGGTGGAAAATGTAGGTGAGATAGTTAAAAGTGTTTTTAAAAGTACTTCTTAATTGGTAAGTGAGAAAATTATTTAAAACAACGTGTTGAAAGTTTTTACCAGTCCTTCTAAATAGGAGTATAAGTATCACTTTTAACAGAAAAATGGTTCTTTTATGATTATGATTTGAAATAAATATCTACTTAGATATAACTTCATTACAAAATGAACAATTTTCGGATATTAACGCTATGACAGCTACACACGCATATATCCGTTCTGAAACCTACAGTCTAACCCTGCCATAACCATAACATCAAACCCGTTTTTATCTCCTTCAAGAATAGAATCTCTCTTAGAATTCTTTCAACCAATAGATGCGGTTATATAGTTATCAAATGCGATTTGTTTAAAAGAGCAATACACGAAAATATCGTAACGCTCAGAAAAATGGATTTACAAAATGTTACAAATTGAATTAGGTTTAATCTTATGAGGGATTCACTCGTATATATCTGTTCTGAAGACTGAAGTCCTGCATAACTTTTAGTCAGTTTTGACCTTCTTGACCAATATAATATTTCATAGGATTATTTCAATAGATGTAGTCATTTAGTCATTATGTGTGTTGTGAGGGAAAGTGATTACACTAATCGGAAATCTAGCGAAACTCAAAGAGTTAAAAACCTAATTAAAATAATGCTTTTCAGAGCGTAAATGGTATTTATACCTGTCAAAAAGATAATTGCTCTTGTCAGGAAGTATCTTCAATGGTGGCTCCAAGTAATTTAACGATTAACTCAATACAGCAAGGAATTATAAACTTTTAAAAAGTACTAATTAATGCCTATTAGAGGTTAAAGTTATATACTACAAATAAAATTTGTGAGTCTAGGGCCGTATGAGATTGTCTGCATTCTATTTTTAGTCAATTCTAAATTTATCATATTAAACGGAGATGATCGAGAACATGCAACTTCAGTTATGTGCGTGTATGAAAATCATCCCATTATATTTTGAGTACTACCGTAAAAAATCACAGACTAGTCAGTAATGATAGCAATTAATTATATTATTAACTACACAAGAAAATATTTTTTGGTTCTATAATAAGACTCTTGATTCATTTATTCACTCACAAGTATCTTAAGATAGCAAAATAACTGTATTGATTTTTTTTCAGTACTAACAAAGCATGCCGAGAACTAATACGTTTGGTGCGTTCCCGCTAACCATAAATTATGTTTTCCTATTCATTAACCCTATTGGGTAATGTATGTCTATTTGACATGAATGATCACACACCACTACTTTCCATTGCTTCCTTTCTCTTGTATTAGCAATTCAAAGTTATGTACATTTTCTATGCGAACAGATGGCTGTTTCTATACAATACATACAAAAAAGTAACAAGCATGATTCTTATATTACGCAAAACTGAAAATACAGCATTTAGATAGTTGTATTTCCAGTGATTTTCATGAATCATTTAATAAACATGGTTTAAAAACATTAAAAAATATTTTCTGAAAAATGTTATGTAGAATGGGTATGTTATTGTTAAAATCAGCTACAGTTAAACAATTTCCCAGTTATTAAAAACATTGCAGTTGTGGACATATTTTGTGTAACTGTCATGAAGTTGAACTCGATAGTTAGATTCAAATGGTGGATAACGTATAATCATAAAATGCTTGAACAAATTCAGCCGGAAAGAAAACTCGTTTTCGACAGTTCTAATGCCCTTCGAAATCAAAGAAATACATATTTGTTAAATTCAGTGTCACAATTTTTAATTATTATGCAGAAAGATTGCATACTATATTATCATAATGCAATATTTTCTATTAATAAGTATTTCTATTTTGGAATTAATTCAAAATAAACATTTTTTAAATTTTTATATAAAATCAATTAACTTTTTACTCTTCGAAAACCATTCCTATAACATCACTCAGTATATTTTGGAATCTAAATTTCTCGATGTTTAATGAATCAATTCTGTTACAGGTAATTTATTATTCGTAAGTTGCAATATAATGGAGCCTACTAGTAGTCACTACATCTGAAAACACACTAAATAAACTACCTTAAGAAAACAGTTCTACATAATAATTGATGTATAAGCTTGAAACTTGATGTAAGTTCCAGACAGAGAAATGTGCCGTCTAAGATTGCTTTTATTAAGAATGTAACTTTAACATAACAAATAAGAATTCCAAGGTCATGTGCATATAAAACAGTTATTAAATGAAATATTGTAATTGTTTAATAACCGAAATCGATTCGTAAATGTATTAATTGGACTTATGGTCCTGATCGCAAAAAACAGTTTTTGCGTTTTTATTACTCTAACCCTCGTAGAAGTTTTTTAGGAAATAAACAAAGCGTGTGAAAGTTGTATGAAAATATTAATATTTAGAGGTAGCTCGAGGGCAACAAATTTCTCGTGTTCTGATATTTTAAGGCATTTCACGTTGTACAATAAAAAGAGAAATAAAACAATTTAGAGAAATTTATTAAACTATGGGTTGGGTTCGGGAGGAAACATGTTATAATAAAAGCCTTAAATGAATATTAAATATTCATATTGGTAAATGATGTTCATGACCAAAGGTCATTTTATTGCAATCTAGATAGCCTTTTCATGTGTTACAACCATCTGCAATAAGAATCTTAATTGGGTTCATTTTCGTGGTAATATTCCATTAAAATCTTCAATAAAGGCCCTTACCCTTTCAGCATAACTATTAACTATTTTAATAGCTTGGATTTAATTTTCCAATACTCCATAGTTTAAGCGTCCTGTTCATTCTATGTTTCTGAGTGGACATAAAAATCGGTTGGGAAACGCTCAGTTCTTCAAATAAACATATTTTTTCATTTCAAAGTCGTCTAATAATTTTTTAAAAATATTGTACTTTAAACATTTAATATAGAATTTTCTTGAAGGAGCTGTCTTTCAAGCTTTGGAATACTTGCATACAGGAAATATTCATATATTTTGCAATCCTTTCTCATTTGTACTGATTTAGAATGCATACGTAAACCATATCTTGAATGATTAAAAAAATTGATACTCAATAATACAAAATGCAGTAATAATACGTGCTTATGGACTAAGATAAAATCAAATTGGTAACGAAGGAACAATTCTAAGAAATATTAGTTATACAGTTACTTCCACAACAGCTATTGTTTGATCCTTCAACAAATCAACAAATTCCAGAATACCGAGAGATAACTTGAGTAAGAAATGACGTCTGATAATCATTGATACTTGTTTTATACATCCCATAATCATCAAACTTTCAGTTAGCTTAAAATGATTTTAAGAGTGACTTAAATAGAAAATTATAAATAACTGTTTAAAGTGAATTGAAGTGAACTGAAAAAACTGAACTTTATAAGGTTATGGAAGTCAAGAATAAATGTTTCTTTGCTATTTGATGCTGCAGAAGTTGAACATTATCCATGCAGTTTGTATTATAATAACTTTCATCCAAACATGTACTACATTTGCTCTATATACCCAGCAATGCTTCATAAACTGTAGTTGCTTGTTCTTTCCCTCTTCCAGATGAGTCTTGAAACTCCAAGCAATTGTTGCGAAATGTTTTTTCCATGTATTACGATATAATGTTGGTCAACTTTTTTTTGCTACTAAAATCTTATAAAAAAAGTTCTATTACAATCAATAACTAAAGTAGCGTGTTCAATAATTTTAATATACTAATGCAATTTTGGATGTCAAGTCTGCAACAATGGTTTTGTCAAACTGAATTTCCATTAAGAATATCCTCAGGTGGCGTAAGCTCGTTTCGGTTTCTGCAAGAAGGAACACTGTATTGCGATACGTTATTTTTATTTCATATGGAGCTAGTGTATTTAAACCTATGCAATTTGTATTGTATTCTTTGTTAACTGGTAAAACGATTAAATGTGTTTTGAAAGTTCATCATATAAATCTTTGGGAATATATTCCAACAGAAATAGTGGTGAAATGCAATCAATGAACAACAATGTGACAAACAAAAGTCATGTTGAGCTACATCTAAATATCTTACAAATATGCTTAAATTTGGATAAGTTATTGTTATCATACAAAATAATACTGGAACAAAGTTAGAGGGGAAGGCTGCAAAAAATGATACTATAAGGATCATCCATTAACTGGTCAAAGAAATAGCATGATGGAATGTGATGGTAGACAGCTTTCCTCATACAAGCAATTAGCTTAGCTGAGAAATCAACAGGGAAGCATAGTAACAAGTTAGATTTAGTCTTCCTGAATAGTTCTAACGTTTCTCTAGGCTAGTTCATAAGTTTTCTGAAGGGGTACATTTTTCAATTTATGTGCAGATAAAACATCTGAAAGGGCATTAAAGGTTTAGGAGTAGTCGCAAATTTTTATATTTTTTTTCTCGTTCCATATATATTCCGTATTCTATCTCTCAGGAAGAAGGACAATAAATTTTGATTTTAAGCTCCCGGGTAAAAATTAATTTTACAATCGAACACAAATTCATCCTTGAATTTAAGTTTGCATTCTGAAATAGCATATTTATTTCTAAGGCTCTAAAACAACTTCGACGTTAAAAAATACGATGTAAAGAAAATGACTTACAACTGATGTAGTGGTCATAGAACTTGTCTGATACCCGGAAGGTCTCGGATTGTAAGCGCATGAATGTTGGTGATTGTCCCTGTTGAAAGTACCGGTGGTTACCCGCTGGATGCTCCTTCACAAACAGCCTTCAGTTCGCCCCTTGTAATGCAGAAGGCAGAGGAGTTCAGTGTTCGGACAGTAGAAAAAAAGTAAAGAAACTTAATGAACTAAATAAATTGTATATGAAATTATATTCCAAAACTCAATCTATTATTTAAATCTTTAAATCTAAGAATAATTATTGTCCACTCTAGTTCGTCCTTAAGAGAGCTTGCGCCATAAAACTCAAAATCCAATCCCTTAATTCCAACAAAAAAAAACAGTTTCTTCTTAAAACATCTTTTACGATCATCCAATGCGAAAACAAACCATATGATGTCATTAGCTTCAACCAACCTAAAATAGATTTGGGCTCAATAGATATTTAGCAATGAACAATTATTGAAAATTAGAAAAAAGAAAATTAACAGCCACAAATAATCTATTTTCGGCTAAAGAATAGCTACCTAATCAGAAACTCACGGTTCAGCGTATTGTTTTTATAGATAGGTATTTCGTATCTTGTCAGCATTGGTTTAGTGACGTACACGTTGTCGTTAATACCCCGTAAGAATAAGAGGAGGGGAAAATAGTATCCTGAAGTAATAACTATTCGCGTTAGTGACAACGGATAAAACGAAGAAAGCAGTCCACGAAAAAAGGTGGTCTATCCTTTTTTCCCTTAGACCATAAAGGTTGGTCATTGTTTGAGGATGTTAAGGGCAGCACTTTGCACTTCGGTGAGCTTAGGTCGATTCTGTAGCTGAGGATGGAGAAAAAAGTGGAATATCTATTGAAGGATACCGATAATAAAGGAGATTTAGCGTCCATTCGACCCGTCGCCTTATTGTCATTGGGAATCTCGCGATCTTGAAATAATGTCTTCTTTTGAAAGATAAAAAGAAGGAAGGAAAGATGAGTCCTTCCACTGATAAAGTGTTATTTTTCGCCATTCAAGGAGAAGTGCTGGGGTGGAGGCGAGAAAGAATAATGGAAAAAAGCTGGGAAAACTCGAAACCTCAGGTTTCCGAGAAACTCGCAGTGTCAGAGATGAAATAGACTAAGGGAAGAAAGTTATAAAAGTGCCTCTTACCCGCGCAATAGAATCGGAAAACGGTGTTTTTACTGGCGCAGAAACAACGTTGTGAACAGAAGTAAAAGTAAATGTGGTTATAAATCTGTAAAACTAAAACTATCCAGCTGTTTCTTCCTCAGTATCGCATTTTTGTTCCTTTAGAGCTTCCGATTTTCTCCCTTGTTTGAAAGAAATTTTGATTTGCCAAAAAATTCCTTTCTGCTAAAATAATGGCTAAAAACGATGATATTCGGATTGTAATATTTGTC
The DNA here is from genome assembly GCA_933210815.1 of Meta bourneti. Lineage (NCBI taxonomy): Eukaryota > Metazoa > Arthropoda > Arachnida > Araneae > Tetragnathidae > Meta > Meta bourneti. Next base: position 61,861,592 of record OW119923.1, on the reverse strand, counting down.
ATGGAAAATACCTCTAACGTTAGAAATATGTTTTACCTGCTGCCTGTGAGTTTATAGTTATAATAAAAGGTATATTTTTTGGATACTACATTAATTCTGTGAGGACTCACACGAATACATTCGTTGTGCTATCTGTAGTTTCCTTTGTATGAATTCTAACCTTTTTTGGCCAATAAACTTTTCCTAGAATTATTTCAACTAATATATATGGTTATTTATTTATTATGTGCTGTGAGATAAAAACCAATATTCTCGTGACACTGAAAATAATGACATCGTGAAATTTGAAATACAAGTGTAAAACGAAATTCAAAATATATTATATTATGCCATATAAACTGCAATGTCATAAAATTGTCAGATTTCGTTTTACTTTTCAATTGAGCTTAACAGGAGTTTGAGATATTTTGTCTATGCCAAGGTATAAATACGTACTGAGCTTAAAAATACTGAATATCGTTCTAAAATATGTAGATATACTTTGAGATTTTCTTTTGAAGAGAGAAACTTTTGACTCGATACTCTTGCATGACGCATTATTTTGTACTTCTATCCATGCTCTCTTGTTTTCTGCATTCCCTTTGGGGAATGTCAAACTACAACTTAAAATAAAATCCTGAGACGCATAGATAGATTTTTCTTTCGAATTAATCATCTGAGGGTTTCAGACACATATATTCATTCTTCCACTGGCGGACTTCCCTGCATGCATTCCAACTAGTTTTACTTGCTTGACCAATAGAATCCATTCAAGAATTCTATCAACCAATAGAAGTCAGATTGGTGATTAAACAGGGCTAAGACTTGAGACCTTCATATATGTTTGGAAGCTGGATATACAAAAATGTTAGAAATTGGCTTGGAATGAAATAAATGTTTCTATTTGGGCGTTGGCATAGTTCGAAATCCTCAAAAACTACTCGCGTTGGTCGTACAAATCTTACACAAAACTTGAAGTTTTAAAACCGATTGAACGAATATATAACGGGATGCTTGTCATAAAAATAATTTGCAAAAAAAGATAACGAGGAATAAAAGTTTCATAAAAATGGTACGTAAATTAATCGGGTGATTAAAAAAAGAAGAATCCGATCTATTTTCATAATTATCAGGCTTGATAAATGTATTTCATGGTCAATAAGATCAAATTGGTTTTCTATTTATTTAGAAACCTTAATAAAGATGGTTCAATGAGCTGGTAATTAACTAACATGAACTGGTTCAATTAGAAAAACGAAGGTTCGCTGTGCACAATACCGTAAAAGGGACACAAGAAAGTACCATGAGCGGGAAACAATGAAGTTCTCTGTTCAATATCATGATGCGTCCGGCACGTTCCCTCTTGGCGACATGAGAAAGTCACCAAACTTCCAAATATCGCCAAGTCGCTATTAATTCACAACAATTAATATTTTCTGAGTGTTCCACGAATGAATATACCAAATCATTGTTGTACATTCAGGCAATTATCCTTCAGGGTAGTAATTACTATAACAGAATTATGATCGTCGAAAAATATAAGGAAATCAAACTTTCAGGGCATCTATGTTTCCATAAGATGTTTGCATTTGATAACAAAGCATAATCTTATGTAAATCTTTCCGAATGTGTCCCGCACTTCACATAGCTCTCCAGTAAGTGCCTAAGCTATATTTCGTTGGAAGCATCCTATGCTTTGTTATCCATGGCTTCGGTGTTTTAATGAAATACGTACGCTTAACTTCGTGTTGTGACTATCTATCGCTTGGTTTGAAAATCTGTCGAAAGATAGCATAACGAAATGTTGTGGAGAAAAGCATGAATCCTAATGTTATACAAATTATTAATTGATTAGAGTGATTTTCCAGTGTGATTAAAAGCATTTGTGTACTCTTAGATAGCCAATCGATCCAAGACGATGAGTAAGCCTACGCGGTCTATTCTTCTGAGATCTTACGACAGCGACTCCGCCAACATGCTCTGGTTATTTCATTAGAAGCTCGATGGTCCATGATGCTCCTGAGCAAAATTATTTTTCTGGGTCCCCAAATAGGGGTATACATCAGTATCTGGTAGTAGGGACCCGGGGCTTAAATGAAAAGTGTAAAACATTTTTGTACTGTAATGTGCAATCTATTTTCTCAGTTCAAAAAGTAAAAAATATCTATCTTAATAAAAATATGTGCTATCGATTTTTTAAAGAACAAGAAAAAATTATCAATTTTGCGTGCTGAGCATTAAAATAAGTATATATAATGAGGAGTCTGTGTTCTAAGCATTGAATAAAAGAATATACTTTTGGACCGATGTGTGAGTTATCAGAAGAATTTTTTTCTTACAATAGCTTAAAATACCTAGAAACTATTTCTTTAAGAGTACATAATTAATGATTTCAAGTTGATTATTTACGTGGTGCAAATACCAATTTCAGAAAACAGGAAAATCGATTGAGTTTGGACTACGTAGTCATTGAATTAATGCTAATATTTAGTAATTTGAAAAATATTATCTATAGCTTTTATTAATAATATATATATATATATATATATATATATACATATATATATATATATATATATATACATATATATATATATATATATATATACATATATATATATATATATATATATACATATATATATATATATATATATATATAATATATTATATATATAAGTATTAGAATACTTATAAATACTTAATGATAAAATCGTTCTGTAATAATTCAAGGCTTTATAATGAATTTTAAGTTTCCACTTAAAATGAGACTAAAAATTCTTCCTTTTAAATTTAAATAAATATTTTTAAGCGTTAGGGAATAGAGTGTTTTCCAAACTTTATCAATTGAAAAATGAGAATAATTACTGTTTGAACATTTTTCCATAGGTTAAAATACATTTAGTAGACGAATATAAGAATTGCATTAACTATTCAGTTTTAAAGTTTCTTATTAATAGTTTGCTATGATTAACAATTAAAACAGATGGTTCAAGTATTATACTTTGAATGCCATTTCAAGTCCATCGAAGGAGTATAGGTAGCATTTTTATGTACTAAGTATATTTTAGAAATATTTATGTAAAAATAAATATTATTGTGCTTCAAAACTGAAGCATAGTACCTACATTTTCAGATTCATTGTTTTATCAGAAGGGATATTAATTAAAAATCCTACTAATTTAAAATATTTGATTGTTATCGAAAAAGGTGTAACGGTATTGAATATGATTCCTATGTAAATTAAGTATTACAAATGGGGCACGTCAAAATCAGCGGTAATAATTTATTAACCAATTTTTTGTGTAAATTCTCTCTGTAAAATGAAATCGAAACACCAGAAGCCAGTATTCGATTGGAATGAAATTTAGCATGTTTGATGTTCATGAAAAGATAAAAAATATATACTATTAAATATAGAGGACTCTTTATTACCGTATAATTAAATCAGAAAGGTCATAAATTAGCAAGTTGTAATTTCCCTTTTGGTGGAAGTATATGCTATATACGGCGTAGCATGGACTCATCCTATCCTGTGGCAAACTATACAAAGCATTCTTCAGCTACTGATCCAGATGCCTGATGTTTCGTGGGTGATGCAATTTAAACGATAGCATATCCCAGACATGCTCAATGGGAGTCCGATCTGGGGATCTGTTTGGAAGGGCAAGGAAAAGCTTCAACACCATGGAGAAACTCATGGGAGATGCGAGTCTGTGTGGCCGGACATTATCGTTCTGGTAAATAGCGCCTTGAACACGTGAGGTGAAAGGCAAAACAACAGGTTGTAGGATTTACTGGACGTATCGCCGTGCTGTCAAACTACCTCGTGCCGCTAAAAGAGGGGACCACCTGTCGTATTTTGAGGTGTGCTACTCTACAATAAACTGAGAATGGTAGTTCTGGCCAAGCTCCACCCCACGCAAATGTGGTGATCATCTGTCCCAAGGCAGAAGCGGGATTGCCCTTCTCCCGGAAAATAAGAGATCTGGAGCAGCAGCTGCAGAACACTTGGTATAATTTGCCACTAGAGAACATTTCATTTAAGTACTCTACGTGACTTCATGAAGCGTCGTATAATGGGTATGTAACGCCACCAGAGTTGGCTTTGCACTTACTAATTTATGACCTTTCTGATGTGATTGTATAATAATAAAAAATCGCCTCTATATATAGATTTGATATTGTAAACATTTCTTTTTCTTTTCATTGCACATGCGCTTTCATTCCAATAGATTGCAATTCCAATAGATTCACTTTTTTCAGTGTTCGATTTGCATTCAAATGCCTTACAAAAATTTTGTTTGAAAAACTCAAATCACGTGATCCGTGTTGAGTTATATCAATATACATATGTGTTGATTTTTGGATGAATTTATTTTGCTTTGTCGTCTTTAATACATTTGCCATTAATGCAACCGATCATTGGCCTTATATTGTACCATTCCAACTATAAGCCCTAAGCCCTTATTTTAGACAAATTTAGACACATTAACAGACATATTCATTCGTGAATTCTCCTATAGACTAATTTTTGAAAGTAACTTGCAGTACAAACGTAACTATTTATGTATTAGATGCTTTTCGGAATTTATTGCTATATTTGTATCTATATTCATTCAAACGGAATAAAGAGGTCTTTATAGATCTCTGTTGCTTTCTGAATCCCCCAGGGTATATCTGTCGTCTAGAGATAAAATGAAAGAATCTATGGCTTTTGGGTTACAGTTAGTCGAGAATGGAACACTTAACTGAGTATATCTGAAATATACCACGTCAAAGAATGAAAATAATAACAGCAAGGAAAAATGGATTGGGCCATCGAAGTACATATAAAGAACAACGGACACAATCATGGCAAATTTTTTAAATCAAGCAATGCTTTTATGACTGTGTTGATTCACTCATCGGAAAGAAAGGAACGATTACAGAATATAATATGTGATCTATGCTTTTAGCTTTTGAACAGAACTTGATCTTCTATGCTTCTAAAACATCTAGGAAGAAGGATCATTGCTTGATAGGAATTAGGAAATGAGGTTTATTAGATAAATATTTTATTCCTTTTTCAATAGAAAATCACTACCATGTATAAACTTTTCATTATAGTTCACTAGTTAATAGCCACAATCGATGTAATCATACTGGGTCAGTGAGTTTATTGTATCTTCATAACGGTATATATTTATTTCAATTACTCCGTAAGTGATACGGCCTTCCTTTCTCCATATATGATGTGTCCTTTCATATTTATTTCAATGGCAAATGATGGACAGTTAACCTAAAACTTCCATCGGTGTCGATTTGACAGTAGATAAATTACATAAAAGAGCTATAATCTCTAAAACGCATTGCAATTATATTTTATTTTAGTTAACTTTAACCTTATTTTGCAATTTTTCATAACTTTATGAATATTTATGCCACTAAAAGTTAAAGTAAATCGATTTATCAAATATATTTTACATATATACAAATTGATAAGCAATATCTTCGTCACAGTTTTTACACACCATTTACTTGGTTGAACAATGCATTTTGCATGTGCGTTGGTTGCATATAAATTCCAACTTTTAATGTCCCATTTACTGCGTTTTAGGTAAAATTCCAACTCTGATTTATAATTTTGGTGCTTTTACTCATTCTCTTAACTAATGATGGACCCATTGACATTTTACGGAACGAAATTAATAGGACGTTACTTTCAAGTAAAATACTTTTAGCATCAAATGAATCAATCACCCATTGTACATTTTCTATTCTGTGTCATACCAAATGGAATGAATCCAAATTATTATGGGTACTGCCAGCATCAGCTGGGTAACTTTCTTCAGGTTATTCTGATTCATTTTCACGTAATCTACATTCGAATGGAAGAGTTAACTACCATCAGATTATTTTCGGATAGTTCTTGCAACATAATACAATTCCTTCGGTAATTGGACGTTTTCTGCGTACTTTGCTTTTGTATATATGATCAAAAATAGTCTGAATAATGATGAAATTGGGAATACCAATTGCGAACGATGCACAAACTTAGACCTAAACACGCGAGTAGAACTAACCCAATTTTTCCTTTCAAAGGGATGTTAACCCTCCACGCAGATTCAACGAGATATCTCGTCTATCAAAATCCGACCAAATTTGAAAAAGGACGAAATATCTCTGCAACATATTGCCGATTTTTTATGATGACGAGGAGGGTTAATGCATTCTCAAGGTCAAGTAAAAAATAAAAATGTTCTTAATTAATTATTAATTTAATTAAGGTTAGCAATCCGTTTGTTTTGCTACTTCTATGATCATTTTTGGCCGAACGTAAGCTATTCTGAGAGTAAATGTGGTGTAGAAAAGACATCAGAGGGCGTTCTAAGTAAATTTAGCTCTATAATTTTTCTAAGTTAAGTTACATAAAAAAAGGCTGGTGTGTGCTTATCAAGTAAAGTGATCAAAAGTCAACCTGCCAAACTCCTTCAAAAATGGAAAAGCGACAAACGCCCTACGGTGACGTGAATGGACGTTCTAATGTTAATGCGTTTTAAGTATGCTAGTACAAGTACAAAAATCATAATTAATATCATCATAAATCAATAAATTCAATATATTTTCATAGAAATGAAGCTATACTGTCTGGGTACAGTTAAAATATGGCAACAAAGCGGGCAATTAAAAGATTTCTTTGAATCACGGAGCAATTAATATACCTTGCCCTACATTTTTCTTAGTAAAAGAAATTTATCTATCCCAATGATAAAAAGATAGTGAGGATCTGTGAGAAATGCTAAAAGTCTCTGCTCGTTTCATATCTCTGTAGGTTTGCCGGCTTCCAACAGCCCACCCAAGGTTACGCCCAGAAAAATGACGGCGCCCACAGCTGTTTTCTGCAACCAAAGTAAAAGGAGGATGGCTCCAAAATTGATCATATGGGCGTAAGAACTTGCTGTTGGTGATTCGCGTGAAAACACACACTTAATAATCTTTTGAAACAGGAATAGAAAAGGCGTGTCAAGACAGCGCGAAAGGTTTTTTGGAAGACTTCGCAGGAGTCGCTTAGGCGTAACTGAATTTGCGGGTCATTTGCCATCTCATGAAGCAGAAAGTACTCCACACGATATTCTTTTAGATTAATGAACAATAAATCATGCGTTAGTTTGCTTCCAAACATTTTTTCGTTGTATCGTTCTTCCGATTTGTTTCATTCAAAAATATTTCAGAAACGCAAACAAAATTATTCTATTTCCTTTCCCAGTCCTTTCAAATTATTCGCATAAAGTGTAAAAAAAATATTTGTGTTTAAGTGGAAAAGGCCGACACTAGACCATTACCACTTCTTTTAAATTGTAAATAATAAACATTTAAATTTAAATACTCTATTAGTGAGATAATCTTTAACACTCCAAGTGGTTGATGAGATATCTCGTCTATCAATATGTGCCAATTTTGCTAATGACGAGATATCGCGTCAAGATATTGCCGATTTTTTGACAGTAACAAGATCAAGATATGGTCAGTTTCTAATGACTTTCTAGATTTTTCTAATGACGAGATATCTTTTCCATCAAGATATGGCCGATTTGGTGACCGGAACAACCATCAAGAGGGTTGATAACCTTGAAATATTTGCGGATGTTTTCTTAAGTTACTCAGATAAAGCAATATTTAGATTTCCATTTAAAATTAACCAAGTTTTTAAATACTAGTTTATTTATTGATTTAATTGTTGTTTTACTATACAAAAAATATCCTATTACAGAAGATATATTAACCAAAAGATGCAAGATAAAATACAAATAGAGTTACATAACATATAAATTAAAACCCTTCATTGAAGTATATTGCTTATTCCAACAAAATCATTGAAAAATGTATAACTTCCAAGAGATTTCCACAGTTAAAAATTTATTTGTAACGAAATTCTTACACACATTCTTCTTTAAAGGTTTAACAACAAATAATTTTCAGTTTATGGTGATATACCTGGGGGCGTTAAACTCAATATAAGAAATTGAAAAGGAAAAAGGAATTATATATTCAGTAATAATAGTATTACCAACAATGTGTATTTTTACATAACCGTAATTTTTGTCATAAAACAAGCATTTTTAATGTTATTGAATACATACCACTGCTTTATATTATTTATAACAAAATGCTCTTTGATGTTTGAAATCAGTAATGCTTCCTGATTTTTGAAAAAAATCTGTTAACATTTCCTTATATTTCTTTTATTTGCCACTCGAATAAAATAGATAGATTCTGCGACGTGTTTTACATGCAGTAGTTCTAAGAACTCTAGAGAAAATGGATTTGAAAAATGTTTCTGTAGAAAATGCTGAAGTGGAGGCTTGTAACTGAAATATTTGAAGAAACGACCATTCTTTGGAATAAAAGATGCAAGTATTCAGAAAAGAATGCCTTTCTTAAGAAATGCGCAAAAATACTTAGGTTTATCCAAAGCATACAAATTGAGTAACATGCTGAGAAAAATATTTTAGAAATATTTTTGTGTGTGATTTTGATATTTTTTCTGAAAGTATTTGCTTTTCTGATGCAACTGGGGACCGATATTTCCAGCATTTTGTTTAAGTTTTGTTGAAAAACTTGTTACTTGATATATTTGTAACCTTGCACACGAAAACTTACAAATATTGTGTCCTATTTTCTTTTCTCTTTTTCCAGACATACTGAGTTGCTCTCAGGAACCATCTAAATCATAGAGGATCGTAGAAGTAGGGAAACGTGTGTAGTTTGGACCCCTTAACTCTAAGATTGTTTATATTCCGATGAGTTGAACTTCGTTGAACAATATTTTTGAAGAAGTGAAATACATAAAAACAAAATTGTTAGAAATAAATTGGTTAATCTTCTAAATCTTTTGTAGAAAATAATAAACACTCCATAATGTGTGTGTAGATGCATATAATTTAGACCGTACATTTGTATTTTGGGAACATCGGTAGTGTAATTTGGACTACAATATGAATTAGTTTTGAGACTTTATGTAAAGAAAGCACGATGTGTTAAACAATGTGAATTCATTACTTGGAATATAGATTCTAACAATACAAAAGTTTGTTTTAATTCGGCATTTATAAATTTTATTCCAAATTCCTGGAGACGTGATGAGTGTTTAACTCTAAGTAAATATGTATGGAAATCTGAATAATTGTAAGTATAATTTTTTGTTCTCATCCCCTTAAACTGGCATAAGTTTCTCTAAACCTGAGGTTCAGGAAAGAAGTATGGTCTTAGTGAATTCGACAATGTGTTCATGCGACAATTATAAACATGTAAACATTCTACTTCTTAATCAGCCGTGCAAAAGTTAAAACATGGGTGAAGATTTTCGAATCGTTAGCTATACCAATTTCATAATTTACTTACGCACAAGGTAATGAATTATTCAGTATTCGAATTAAATCAATTCTCTATATTTGTTATGCGCATTGCTTCTAGCTTTTATTTACCGCAATAAGACGTTATATGACGAATAACAGCACAATTAGTTATCCTTTGCATTATCGCTTTCCCCGGAAATCGCTTTTTCCGGGAAATGGTGCTATGGAATATCTTCTTGGCTTATTAATCTTCATTTCAAATCGCACATAACTAACTCTTGCATATAATTATTGTTTATCTGATCAGTTTTAAATTTTTGAATAAAATAAGAATCGCTTTAAAAGTAAAACAATGTAACAAAAAGTGAGACGAATGAACACTTAAATCTGTGTGATTGTTTCTTATACTCATATTTATCATATCTATTTTATTACATGTACAATTTATTTCGGAAAATGATTGTGTTAAATAATTAACCCAGTGTACATATACGAAGATTAGTGCACATTCTAGCAAGGTACCCTATATTTTCACTTTTGAATTCCAGCAATCACTTTGCAAAGTAATGATTTTGCACCACCAAAAATGTATCATAAATTTATTTTCAATTTTTATGGTTATAAATATTTAATTCATGATTATCGCCTTTCACAATATTTTTATATCAGAAAATAGTAACGTTTCACAAAATTGTACTTTCAAAGAAGCATATCTATAAATCACTTTGCTGTTGTATTTTGTAATCAGATTCCATATAAAACACCTTTATTCAAACAGAGCAAAGAATTATGTGGGGAAATAATCATAGAAACTAGTCTCTGTAGTATGTATAATAAATTTAGTTATTTAACTAGCTTTGGTTAAAAATGTATGGTTGGGTTAGACAAGGAACCTTTTTCAAACTTACAGATTCATTAGAGCATCCAATACCACCATTTCCCTAATGATAACGCTACCGCAAATGCACTGTTGGCAAAAATCCTGTATTTTCATTGAAGGAGGATAAATGGAAGATAAAAACAAAAGAACATTAAACTAATTAATTATGTGAATTGGTTTCATATAAAAGTAAATAATAAAAAAATAAGTTTTCTTAGCGAACGTTAAATTACCATGAGACATAAAATAAGCTTTCAATCAATTACAGATAAATTTTAATATTCTTTTTAAGCAATAGCTCTCAATCAATAATGGCGTCTTGTGGAGAACTTTGTTCACAATTTAAAAACTACTATGTTTGAGTCATCTATGCTGCTAAAGGAAAGAATGAACAAAAACGATAGGGTTCGCGTAAGCATTGAGTTTAGAATTTCTATCATTGTTTCTGACTTATAATAAAACTTATAATAAAGAAATAATTGTATTTGAATACTTAAAAAAATAACGTATATACAAACAAAACACAAAATGTAATAATTTTCATAAATTCATTCTTCCGTTCTGTATATATCCAAACACTTAAATATATTATCTATGATTATGATAGTTTTACCACTTAACGCATTTGCCCGTGTTTGACACGGGCGACAGTTACCGGCAAATTTGCACATGCCCGTGTCTCACACGGGCGCTCTTGTATCTCGCGTTATTTTATTTCTAATGCTTGTCTGAGATCCGTTCTAGTAAAAATAGATAGGCTAGATTATAATTAAACTTATTTACCATAGATGGCACCCTATGCAGCATTTTTTTTGTGTAAACCACGTAGTGCATTTTGATGATTAGTTATAAGTTTGTTAGGAATTCTTTGTTATAAAACAGTTGTTTGGTGTGGAAAAGGTAATATATCTATTTTTATTACGTTAAATATCATAAAAGTAAACAGTTAACCATAAATTAATTTTTACTAAGTGTTTTTGTAATTTGTTTAGAAAAAGTTATCTGATAATGAGCGACTCTTACGATTTTGAATGTCAATTTATCAGAAAGTTTCAGCGATGAAAGTGATGATCTCTTGAGTGATGGAAGTGAATCTGAAGTTAATATGAAATTCAAAATAAACATGTAATATCAAATTGTTTACACATTGTTTGTATAAAAATTTTTTTATAACTTTTACCCCACCCCCCGCAACTGAAACTGCAAAAAATAACTTACACTATACCTATATATTCATTTTCTGTCAAAAAAACTCGATCATTTTTTACCAGTTTTTCCGAAAAAAACTCGTGCATTAAGTGGTTAAATAAATTTCAATACAGGTGCGGACATTAGAGATACTTTAACTTCAAAGCTTGCACAATCTTTCATTTTCCAAGGGTTGTTTGGTTTTGTATTTTATGATGCAAGGACTATATTTGACTTATCTGCGCCAAACACATGACAGACAATTCTAAGTATTTGTGAAAAGAAAGGATAAAGGAGAAAGTAGAGAAAGATCACGTGTGCATTTTACAAGGTATTCAAACTAGTTATTAAGCAATGCGTGGGATGTAAGAAATCAAAGCTTGATATGTTCACCAGACTTAACATTTTTTAATAACAACCGTGAAAGTTTATTTCGAGTAAAAATGACAGACTTACAGCGTATTATTGCAGCCTTTTCCTATCAATATGCTTTTATTTGTAGCACTCTCGCACAAGGAATGCAATATTTCTGAATTCAACCATCATTATAAACCATCATCATCAACCATTATCATAAGGATGACAAATCAATCATACGGAATTATTGATCAATTACTGTTCAAAAAAATGCATTTTTTGTTTCATAAAAATTCCATTCCTTATGCGAAATAATACGTCTGTAGCTTTTTTTAATAATATTCTCATATTAATTTACATAGAAAATCCATATACTGGGACACATGGGCGTGGTTCTTCTCAAAGGAAAGGCATTTAGAGATTTTGGTAGTAACTCTCCCGTTTAAAATTTCTTGTTATCCTATAAATGCTTTCGTTTGGAGTTCTGTTGATTGATAAAAGAAAGATTGAAAGAGATGTGTTTCATTATTCCAGCCTAGAAGAAATTCCAAAATGAGACTTAATCTTTCAAGTATAATATCATCCAAGTAGAAAAAGTGAAAAATGTGAATATTTCAGTTACCTCAAACAAGGGCATCGTGTAAATGACTTGAGCTAACCAATTACCTTTAAAATAAATCTCAACAATTGCTAGTAGAACAAAATATCATATTTTTGTTATTCAAGCCTGAAATGAATTTAAAAAAAAGGGACTTAAACTTTTACATACAACTTCATCTAAGTGTGGTAAGTTAAAGTCTCACGAAAAAAAATGTGATTATTTTCAGAAGTGCATCATGTCGATGAATTTAGTCAACCCATTTACCTTTGAAATCATTCCCATAACATTTCATAGAACTACATGTTATATTGTTCAAACCTAGAAGGATTTCAAAATAAATGTTAAACTTTCAAATATAATTTCAACCAAACATAAGTGAAACCGTAACGTATCAAAGCTGCGACTATCGTATATTGCACAAACATAAGTGCATCGTGTCGACGAAATGAGTTAACCAATTATCTCTATTGCCCATCCCATAAGATCGCTAAGTGCTATTAAGGTAATAGAACATCACCCAACAGAGCTTAACTGAAATCGAAAGTCTAGTATGGGCGTCTGAGTAATGCATAACTCCTCATACGTCTGAATAAAAGCAAATATACGATAACTTTCTAGCGATAACCGAAAAACCGATCCTATAAGATATACGAGTCAAAAGCACTTTGTTCGAAGCCAATTTTGAGAAAAGGTCTTTTGTGCTCTACTTTTTTCAGATCAGCACGCCAGTGATCACATCCGGCAGTGGTGTATCCAGCGAATTGGTGATCCGAGTACAGCTCAGCGACAATGGGGCCTTCTATCGCTGCGAAGCCAATAACTCGGCATTGAAGAAACCCCTTTCCGCCTTTGTTCGAGTCTCGGTACGATGTAAGTATACCACTTGTTCTTGATTCTGACTCTTTATTTTCAGTTTCTTCTCTCTTCCCTGAATGCTTGGGGGCTCGGATCTTTCTTCTTTGTCAACTTGAAACCGGACATTCAGGGATTTTCTTCAGAAACAACCAAAGGATAAATCCCCTGTCAATAACGTTATTTGTTACAACTCGGGTGAAATGAAAAAAGTGTGCTATGTAAAAAAAAGAGTTCGTGAAGTTTCGCTGTGTCGGTTTTATTTCTGATGAAGCGATCGTGGAATGTTGGATACCGTTATATGTGATGATATGAAAACTAGGAGTAGATGTTTGTAAACACAAACTGCTGCATGAAATAAAGTTACGGAAACGGAATGTTGATTGGTTTTGTGATTATAATTGTATCTTAATTCATCAAAATAGGGATTATTCATATTTTACTCATAATTTTTCACACTCTTTATATCCACACATAAAGAAACATTAAAACCCATAATAGCAATACGTAATTTTTCATTATGTAGCTGTTTCGGAGGAACACTGGTCGCCAATAGTCCGTTGTGTTGCTCCAGTGTGACGTTAAATAATTACCTACCGGAGGAACACTGGCACAAATGGAATTCATCAATTTATTCAGAAAAGGAAATAAAAAAGAATGAGGTTTATGATTAATATTAATTCAATATGTAGAAATTTTGATGGTATGAAGTAAGATTAACAATAGCAACAAAATAACAATGTAAAAATTTAAAAAAGTATAAAACAATGATTAAGTTAAAATATGAATTTATTTAACCACTTGATTAAGTTAGTTAATTGACGAAAAACGATGAACAACACAACATGACAAACTAGAAAGCAATTAGTGAGAAACACGTGAGAGGGCGAGACCGCCACATGGCCACTTGCTACTATTTATATGGGATTAATCTCCAATCGTTTGGTCTATCTTCTTCTTTTAAATGTATTAGGTATTTAACTCCTCTGCGGCACTGTAGACTGGAATCCAACACTAAACTAAAGTTCGAACTGGAATCGAACGCTATCGTACCGGGGCCCTGAATAGACACCCCGTTACACTTCTTCCTCCTTAATTTCAGCGTCTCGCTGAATGCGTTTAGCTTGACTTCGTGTGATCGGCCCAGTTCTATTTGTTGGATCAGAATTATTCTTGGTCGGGAGGAGGTTCTCAGCAGGTGATGGCTTTATTGGTATGATCTCAGTAAGGTCGTCATCCTCCTCGAATTGTTGTTCTCTGTATGGTTTCATTCTCAAAACGTGTACAATGTCTTTATAATTCTTTCTACGACCTTGAGTTTCACATGGTTCAACCTCATACGTAACTTCAGATAATTTTCTAATCACACGATATGGACCAAAATAGCGCTTTAGTAATTTTTCTGATCGGCCAACATTTCGGATCGGTGTAAACACCCATACTAGATCGTTTTGCTGATAGTTAACAGATCGATGTCTTTCGTCGTAACGCTGTTTGTCACCAACTTGTGACCTTTGAATGTGGAATTTTGCGATTTGTCTTGCTTCTTCAGCTCTGGTGACCAATTCATGGACATAGTCATTAGGTGAGTCTTTATCATGTTCATACGGTAGTATTGCGTCAAGTGGGGTTTCAACATCACGACCATGGACCAAAAAGAAAGGACTAAACCCTGTTGTTTCCTGCTTTGCCGAGTTGTAGGCGAACGTAACGAAAGGCAGGATCGTGTCCCAATTCTTTTGCTCCACGTCCACGTACATAGCGAGCATGTCTGCAAGTGTCCTATTGAATCGTTCCGTTAAACCATTGGTTTGAGGGTGGTAGGCTGTCGTAAGAAGGTGCAACCCATATGAGGTCGAACCATGTGAAACTCAAGGTCGTAGAAAGAATTATAAAGACATTGTACACGTTTTGAGAATGAAACCATACAGAGACCCATAACAACAATTCGAAGAGGATGACGACGTTAGTGAGATCATACCAATAAAGCCATCACCTGCTGACACCCTGTTACAATATTATGTTACTTTTAAATAATGCCGCAGGCATATCTTGTAAATTTACTCCAATTTTGAAGTTGTTCGTTTTCTTTCGGAACAGCTATATATAGTTGTTCCTTAAGGTTAGAACATAAATAATAATCAGTGTTACTCGAACGTACACGCGAACTATGAATATGATTAATGAACTAATTCCCCTATTGATGAAATCATTGAAATCGGGTACTTACCACTATTTCACCGTTTTGTCCCTAATAGCTAGATGAATGTAGAATAGAAGGTTGATTTGTAGGCACAGAAAATAAACACTGGAGAACAATGAACGGATTTATTTGCAAACATTTAGATACATTAAGGTAATGTAACATACTACAGGATATAGACTTTAGGTTCGTAAATACGATAAAGTAAAGCATTTTGCGAAGCGTGGACAAACCCAACGCGCATGTTTCGAATTGAGATGCGCCGCTTTTCAGCATTCCAGCAAGAATCAACTTGTAGCGTCACCTTTCCACAAGATGGTTGCGAAAGAGGTTTGGGATAAGAATTTTCTGCGTGGTTATGTTCTTGTAGAACGATTGTTGATAATTATTTCCATGTGGCTCTCTCTCTCTTCCATTTCTCTATAATAGCATTATAAGAATAGGAAACTACTTAAGCTACGTGTTATTGAAATAAGGTACACCAATATATGGAATGATATATAGTAAATACAAAAAAACAATCTTATTTATATTAGGTTTATATTAGGAAGGAGGAATTTGTTTCAAACGTTGAGAAGTTGTTTGATTAGAACACATAGTTGCAGATAACTGAAAAGGAATATATGTTGTTATCTGAAATTGATAAATATTGGCGAACACACCACATTAGGGCTGTACCCTAGCTCATCGCATTTCAAGGATTTAAAAAACATGCAATCTTCAATGTGTATACCAAATATTGATAATTATAAAAGGAATGGACTTTAACTATTGCTTATCCAATATTCTCTGCTTCAAATACTAAGCAAACTAGTCCATCAGGTTTTACTTCTTCCATGGCCCGTCCGTTCACCAGATCTGTAGCCCATCGAACACGTCTGGTCGATGATCACCTAATGACTGTCGAATCACAGTCTGCCCACAGCTATGCCAGATAAACTTTCACAATGTATCGAAGCAGCATGGACGGATATACCCCAAACACTCAGTCAGGTTCTATTTATTACACTGCCGGGACGTGTAGCAGCAGTTATTTCGGCCATGACAGCTTCGCATGATACTGATTTCTTTGCGTTCCATAAGTCGAACGGAGTCTGCAATTCCAATAATTTCATCTCCTGTGTCTTATGTTAGTTGCATAATATACGTATATGGCTCTGATATCTCTTGCCTTCATAGTGTTACATTCTCGATGACCAATAGTGTATATAAAAACAATATGCATTCCAAATGAAATCTCGATATGTTTCTTCTTGATAATTATCTTATTGTTGCCTATGAAGATGAAAGAAACGCTTCTGTATTATTTAAGATTATATATTCATTGGGAAGAAATTGAACGAGATATGTGTGTAGAGAATAAAGAAATGTGTCAATCTAGTTAAAATTTAATTATAAAGTTTCAAAAATAAAAAAAAATTTGATTTCCAGCATTTGAAATAATTGGAAAGTGTTTTTAAATAGATCTTGGAAAATAAAGTTGCTTGACTCCTTGAGTCGAAAAGCGTTACTTACGATAATATAAAAATCCAAACTATACTTAACAAAACATTCTAATATGTATTTTGATTAGCTACTAGAATCCTAATTACGAACAGAAATGAAGTTAATATTATTTCTTATAAAATAAGAGATACATAATAATTCCAGACTAAAATAAATTCAGTTAATGTATCATGGTTAGGGTGAATACATCAATTTCATCATGCTCGTTACTTGTAAATAAATGACAACTGCTATAGACGAACAGAAAAAATGGGAAAATAATTTAACGAAACAATAGTCTAGAGTATTTATATTTTAATGGAATCGACTGAAAAAGTTTTAAAAATATTGTCCTTGGAAGTTGTACTACATTGTCTAGAAAATGCAGAAAGGATAAAACATGTTTTAAAGTACAAAGAGAACTTTTCTTCAACTTTCTTTCTCACTAGACTACATTGCATGGAATCTCAAGAAAGGAAAATAGTAAAATATATATTTTTTAAATACAAAGCGTACCTTAATATTTCTTCGTGACTCGAGGTTAATGGAATATTAATGTTTTTATGTTTGGTCTCGGTTGTATGGAAACTCCTACATTTCTCTTAGTTTATTGAATTGAAATCTGTTATCAGTTAGCAGTCGTGATAGTTATGAACGGAAAATATCTGTCACATTTGTCTCATTCAATTCAGTAAATGCAAATCGAAAAAGCTGCTTATCAATATATTCAGTAACCAAAATATATTTTGGTGATAACATTTGCACAATTTTGATTTAATCTTACTAGTAGACTGAATGTGTGATCTGCAAAACGTAAAAACTTATTTTTTGGTTTCGTTAGCAACAGTGAAACTGCCAGATCAATACACCAAGTTCGGTAATGTGAGTTGTATTCATTTGTAGTCTGATGAATAATTTGGACATTTTAAGAATGAATACTGTCAAATAAATGTGACGTATATTAGTGTTACATATGCCAAGTATAACGAAAGGCTGCCAAATCTGAAAACGTAAAATTGTTTTGTGGATCACTTGAATTTTTGGAGACGCTTAGAAACACCATAAATGAAAGTCGTTTTTACAGAATGGGTGAACCAATTTCCGATACTATACAAATCATAAATCTTTGTGTAACTTTGAAAATAATGCAGACGCCATAGAAAAGCATATTCCGACTGCCCGAAATTTCATAAAATAAACCTAATTCATTTAATTTAAATAATCTATAAAGTTCACCTAACCCATAGAAGTTTCCCCAAAATTTGATTGAGGTTGAAAACGCATCCTTTAGTGCCTGATTTCTAACTAAATTTATTACTGGGTAAGGAAAGTTCTGAGACTACCTCTACGGATTTAGATCGATCTCAAACGATAGTGGCAACGGCAAAGGATATTTAATGTATCTGCTATTTGACTTTACTAAACAAATAAGCTTTACTTAGAAAAAAAGGGTAGTTACAAGTCTCCCATCCTTTGGCTCTGAGTTCCTTCGCATTTGGTGATGTTAATGAAGCTCGGTCTGCATATTATAAATTCACGCATAATTTATATGATGTATGGCTGGAAAGCATCCAGCCATGTAATATGAAACAAGATACAATGCACTGACGACTTTTTGCGCCTAGTCTGCTTCAAAGTAGGCACTTTGGAACCTCGCATGTATACTTCTCCCAGCGTTTCTTCCACTTTTCAAAGTACACAGAAAAGCCCATTGTTGGAATCGCCATCAGCTACCACGTTCTGTTCTCCTGAATCGCTTCCACAATATGAAATCTCTTCCCTTTCAAATGTTATGTTAGCTTTGGGAAAAGCCAGAAGTCACTGGGGGCCAAATATGGGCTGAGCCACCTGGATGATTTGATGTTTTCCAAAGAATCCTGTTCGAGACATGATGAATAGGAGAGTGCATGTCAAGGTTAATCTGCCAACCACCAATATCCTACAGCTGCGGTTGTTTCCTTTGAACTGCATCTATCAGTTGGCGAAGAATATCAAGGAAGTAATTTAAATTAATTGTTTGGCTTGACAAGCATTCTTCTTGGTGGATACCTTCACACTAAAAAAAAACAGTCAACAAGTCTTGACGTTGATGCTAATTTGTCGAGTCTTTTTTAGGTAAGAAATACTATATACCTTCAAATAGGAAGACTTTTGATCATCTGAAAAGTTTCTTTTGACGAATTTTCAAGTTCAACCCGAAATTTGATAGAAATCCGCTGTTCTACTTGCTCGGTCATTGAGAATGCGATGGTAGCACAGAACATATGTCCACTCAAGTGCATCTAACACCCAAAGGATTAGTCCATTGGGTTCGTGACTTTTCACAGATGTGCACCTTCCTCCCTCTCCTTGCTTGCCAAGTTACATCAATATCACACAAACCATTCTTTTTACAATGCTAATGACTGAATACTTTCCTGACAGACATCGTATGCAGTGTCAAAACTGTAATTTATGTTACTTGCTAGGCGTCGTGTATACTCTGAAGTACACGATGACAAATTTTCTGTTCGTAACATTAAAAATATGTAATCGACTTAGGTATTTATAAACAGTAAAACTAATGGCCAAATGTCAATTCAATTGCTAGTCAAACATTCCTTCACTTTCCAATACACGTGCCGGTCTCCTAATGGTCGTACACCCTCAGTTGGTCCCCGAAGACATGTTTACCATTCGGTAACGAGCCCTGCTATTGGTAAATAAACCTGCACCATCAGCGGACTTAAAAGATTTCCTTTTCTGAGTAGACCAGGTTAACATGTAAAAATGAAATTATCGAGCACGGCCGGAGCCATTCTGAGGTTTTAAGCCCACCCCATTGTTCGCTTGTCCTCACAGTTTTATGGAAATTTCGATCTAAAATATCGAGTTAAACAACCATAAAGAACTCGCCAGGAATCATAACCGCTATCGGTTTTTACGAGGACGAAATATCGACGATTATTGTTTTTATGCCACGGGCACCGAAAACGATAAAGGACCCTGGAATATTTCTGGAAGATAAAACAACACAAAAATTGTATCATAAAATAAAATAAAATCTTCAATTTTATTTGTGTGTAGCCGATCCGGCAGCGATAACGCAAAAGCAAGAAAGGGAACACACACACACACGGAGAAAAAAAATGGTTTTCTTAGTGGATTGGACTTTGATATACGAGGGTACCGAGGCACCATTCTTGTGAGAGAGTAAGCAAAAGGCGCATGGGTCCATAGATTGCTTAAATTGCGATCGATACGGACTCCGAATAGCCACCGTAAGTACAGTTTGAGACGTGATGGGGTTCCCAAGATGCATGCCGCTCTGTTGGTCGCACGAGGACCGAGGTTTCTATCCGGACATTTTTCTTCCCTTTGCGAATGTTCCTAGCTTCCTGATAAAAATCATCCGTGATAAAGTGAAGCTGATAGCGTGGCCAGAGCCAATTGCGCTACAAAATCTCTACTCGCCGCTGAATCAGTGGCGTTAAATAGAGATGAGCGGAAGGGAGAGTAATCCGAAATATGTGGTGATAAAAGTGCCAGAAAGTAGTGAGGTTTATCGGACGATAAACCAGCAAAAACTATCAGCCAAATGCTGTACTCGACCTCATATTATTCCGGTTTGACTGTTAAAGAATCTCTTGAACTTATTTATGTTTACAGGTATAAATAAGCTCGCATATATTTAATTTGTTTGAAGAGGAATAATAAATAAACATACAAAAGAAATGTCTTTTTAAATTAAAACCTTGCATTTAAGGTAGACATTTTTCAATTTAATTTAAAAATATAATTAGTCGTAAAATAAGAATCAAGATCACGGGTTCTCTCATCACCCTACTTTGTTCCTTATCCGTGGTAACGTTTAATGTTATAGATGCAACGAACTTATATCCCCACTTGAATTAAGGCTAGTGATTCATTTCTTGGAAGTTAAAGAAATAATCACTTCAAGATCACATGTTCCTTCACTACTCCTTAATCATGGTAACATTTACCGTGACAGACGCAACTAACTTTTATATCCTCTGAGTTAAGGCTATTTTTTGAAAATTGAGGTCGCATTCAAAAACAAAACTGGAGTAAAGTGGTAAAAATTAACTCAGTCTTAGGACGGAGTACTTTACTGTTTTGAAAAGAGGAAGGTGAAAAAGAATGTAACCTTGAGATGTTTATTTAAAAGTAACGAACTACAGGACTGTGTGTGTGATAATAAACAATAAATAAATTACAATTTACTAGTGTTAGTTAAAACAACAATGCATACAACTACGTAAAAATCATTTTATGCAATAAAATAGTTCAATATATTCCCTGCATACCTGAAATTGAAATGCACTCCATTTAAAATTAACAATATACATTACTTCTTATGAATAATCAATCCCTTATACATATAATTATTGTTATTTTTGTTAAAGCATTTACCGTCTAAATTAAAAAACAAGTAGACTACACACCATCACTTGAGATTTAATGTCTTAATATAGCTTTTCGTGAAGTCCCTTGTTCACTATTCTCGCGTTTCTCTTATTTATTCTTTTGCTTATGAACATTTCATTTTCAATGTCGTCGGCAGGAACATTAGGTATGAATTTTGAAGTCCCCGTAACTCTTTTGGAACAGAAATTTGCATATGAATTATCCTCAAAATGACGCTTAAGTAACAACAGCTCAAAAAATGCTAATTCAGCTGCAACATGCGAGAGTGTGGCTAATTACTAAAATGCGTGTCGACGCATAAAATTATGACAGAATGTTGTAGTGGACTATTTCCCTCGCACATATGTTTCGACTTTTCAAGAGTAGAAAGGATTTTACGGTGATAAAGCTGTCTCAGTTTTCACCTCTCTCTTAATTCTATTTGAATAGTCTACCCAACTTAATATTTAAAAAAATATATTTCCACACATTTTTGGTATATGTTCTGAATTTAGAATAATACTTTGGATCTACGAGGGGTGTTCAAATGAAAAGGTACGAAAAGTCGTAACAACCAAACCGGTTGAAATTTGAATATGCCGCTTTGGGATAACGTAGTGAGACATCTAGGGACGCGAATGTACGAGTACCGGCTTGGTTGTGCGCATGCGCGGGTGCCCGCACATGACGCAGGAGAGAAGCAGGCAGTTGTATGTTCCGTCCAATTGACGCGGCAGTGCGTATGAGGACATCATGGCGTTCACATTGCAAAGTTCGACGATTGAGGAGCAGCGAGGTGTTATCAGATTTCTGATTGCGGAAGGTGTTAAACCGTAGGTGAGACACTCCGTAGCCCACGCAAGTCCATCAAGAGAAAACGGCCTGGGCTGCTCACGAAGGGAGGGATTCTGCTTCACGATAACAGGCGTCCACACGTCTCCAGGGTCACACAAAGTGTACTGGCCAAGTTCAAGAGGGAGCAGCTTGAGCATCCGCCCTGCAGCCCGGACATATCGCCCTGCGACTTCCATCAGTTTTGTCCGCTAAAAAACATCTCAAAGGGAAGTACTTCAACTCGGACGACGAACTGAAGGACACAGTGGAGGACTGGCTCTTGTCACAGCCACAGGAATTCTGGGAACAGGGAATCCTTCGGCTCGTGAAACAGTGGGATAGTTGTGCTCAGGCCTCTGGTGATTACTTTTGAATAAAGACTTCAATTATACCCACAGTGTCGTTTCGTACCTTTTCATTTGAACACCCCTCGTATTTATATTGGAGAAAATTAAAGCTTAAAAGCTCGATAATTATGAGTTATAAATTAATACAAATTAAACTATTCATTAAAGATTCTATAACGTGTTCTGAAGTTTTAAGCTAACTCTATACTATTATTTTATTTCACATGTTGATTTTCAAAATTTTAAGACTGAGCCGGTCTAATTAGCCAGCGTGTAGAGAAAATGATAGTAGAACGAAAAACCAAACCAAAATCAAAATAATCATCCACATTTACATTTTCATAGAAATGAGTCGTGTTACTCTCTCTACCTGATTATAAGTAAAACAATTTCATGAAATTGTGCCAAAATATTTTCTAATAATTTGTATTGGCTTTGAGTAGAGAACAGATAAAAAATGTTTCTTTCAGAAGATTCAAGAAACTCTATAATTCCTTTTGAGATATTACAAGTTACATTCAGTAGTAATACAATTTCTATAATTTGTTTTGCAGTTCCACCATCTCAAGTAAACATTACAGTTCTTCCTCCGGATCCGAGAACTGGGGATAACGTAAGTAGAATTTCACTGCATTTCTACATTCTTATAAAGGAAAAATAATTAAATCATTTTTTGTAAGTTTTCGATGAATTGCTTTCCTGACTAAAGTTTTATAAGGAATTTGCAATCTGGAAAAAAATATGTTTTTGCTTTCAAGTCAATTTTTCAACTTCAATTACCTATGCATGTCTATCATAATAATTTAAGCACACAAATGTATTTCAGTTTTACAGAAATAAAATCATATTTCATACTTTATAAAATTTTCAATTTTTTTATTTGAAACATTTAATGATCAAATATAGATTTAATTCATTTGATTTTGAATGGATGAAATTGATTATCATTCTATTTAGGATAAGCTTTGCTATATTATGTGAATATATGGCTTTCTGTATGCTTTCTTTCCAATATGAATGCTATGTATAAGTTATCCATTTCTTGAAATGCTTAAATGAAAAAGGCAAACAAAAAGTACTTAAGACTTTATATTGTGATTACTGAAAGTTTAGAGGATTTTCAAGCGTTAAAGAATACCCAGAGGCACACGGAATTCAAGCAAAATTCAAATTTTATTTCAATCGCAACGTGATACAAATAAAATAAAAGGCAAACAACAATCTCATTGAGTCTAATCTCAAATTTACAGTTGGTTTCAATGGTTCTACAAACAGGATTCCATTTATCTGAAAAGCTTCGATAGAATAATGTTTTTGGAAAATACACACACTAAATATTTTGACTTGTAAATCTCAAAGATATTTACCAAAAATAATTCAAACTACAGAATATTCTATGCATTATTTTGTAGATTTCTTTAGATAGTTATACATGTGTTGCAATGTTTGAAAGGAAAGGCATTTTGGATTGGAAATAAAAGTATTCTTAAAATGTATGGAATAGGAAAACACACAATTTAGTGTACGTAGGGAACGAATTAAAAGTAATACGAATGACATTAGCGGAAAGTAGATCACTCATCATAAATAATAAACATCAATTTACAGAACATTCATAACTCAATGCATAGCTAGTATGGCTAATACTAATATGGTTCTAAAATTCTATAACACTGTAAATGTATTTCGTAGTAATAGTATAATATTCCACAACTAAATATTTGTTAATTTATAAATTATAAAATATCAGTCATCTATATAATTATAAAATGTGTGATTAATCAGTCGAAAACATTTCATAACCGCACATTTTACCGTTAAATGTTTGCAATCCAAAATAATAAACATAAGTAGGTTTCTAATTTGATATTACAGCAATTCTTACTCATGTTTTGCATACAGATATTATTCCTTTAATACAAAAATAAATCTTTAACATTAGATTTTCAAACTATTCTCATTAGTGGTTATAATGTTTAATCGTTGTACCAGTCAAGATGTTTATAATAAAGCTTAACATGTTTAATTGCTTATTTAAATTTGATGGTTAATATGGGAAAGTGTGCGTTAGAATATAATCTTAAAATAGGTCATTATGTAGCAAATTGTATTATTATAGTAGTGATCATGTTTTTTCTGCATAATGGTTTGTATGGGTTTCATTGAAGAAAAATGTAAAAAAAAGAATCAATAATTCATATTAATCCTGGAGGACAAGCGAGGAGTCCATAGTTCTCCCAGCTGCAGGAAAGTCAAATTCTGTGAATTCCATCCCCGTAACATTTTTTCAGTAGTTGCTTTTCTCACGGTCCTGTGCATTTTTCTATCAGTCAATTTCTCTCCCATTATTTTGGTCACTAACCAAGGATTGGTCATCCATTCTACCGTTCCTGTAAACGTCACAAAATAACTTGTTTAGCACTTGTCCAACGCGTGCTGTTTTCGACTGTTGCTGCGACTGTACAAAAATTATTGATTTTACAAACGTTTATAGAGCAAAAATAAACTCGAAATTTCTCATTTGAGAGATGCAAGGCAGACAACTATGTTAGAAATGTGTAAATTAATAGGAATTTTATAATTATGTCAATTACAGAAATTCTCTCAATTGAATGCGTGGGATTTGTAGGCAACAGATGTAACCAGGATAGATCTTTGATTCAGTATCTCATCGGACTTGGATGGGAGCTGTTGGGTTGCCTCGATAATTGAAAAATATTGTGCACAGTTCTGTGTTGTGAAGACATTTAGCCATCCAGCAAAAAATCTAGTAAAGAAATATGTGCACTTTGTCCAATTAACTTAAACAAGAAAACTAGGATAACCGGTTTTCGCACTGTGATCATTTCACATGTAAAAATTACATGAGCTCAGGTGTTGACCTCGTCGTATGACAGTGGCTCAAAATTATGAGGTGTCTTCGGATCTTTCGGTTTGGGATTAATACCGGACCTTCTACAGTAGCCCTTTGTGTTGTTCCAGTGTGACGTAAATTCAACTACCTAAAAATTACAAGTAAAACTTAAGTGAAAATTGTTTAAAGGAAAGCATTGCATTGTATATATTGTTTATAAAGGAAATTTTATAAAGTCTAACCAGTTGTATTCTCCTTTGTGTTTATTTCTATACGTAATTGTAATTTTCGTATTGCACTCACATTATTAAATACCGATTTGTAGTGTTTTCCTTTTCTATACGTATTCTTTAAAGAGAAGTTTTAAGAAACGAAGAACGCAGTTCAGCGAAAGGGATCCTAAATGACCACGCGAGCACTCTCATGTGCATAGAAGAGGCACACATTCTCATTGTTGACTTCAGGATGACTCTTCAACCTATCAGAACCATTTTATTAAAAGTTAAATTGAGTAAGAAAGGGTTGAAATTATTAACAGTACACAAAAATAGCATTTGTTCGTAAGATCACCAACTTATATGTGTATAGGTATAATCACTTCTAAGAATAAGCTAATTCACATACCCAAATAGAACTTCCTAATGTGTGAACTAGAGTTAATCTACAATTTAAAAACTGCTTGAAAACCATTAAAGGTGTAGGCATCTTAATATTTGCATAATGGCTTGAGAGTAATATTTTTGTAATAGGCTAACTCTGCTGAATCAATACATTTTGAGTAACGTAATGACTTTTTCTGGAATATTAAACTTGGAGTGCCTACTGGAATCTCAAATTAAGTGAGTTTATATAGTAGAAATACGTTAGACGGAACAAAAATATTAAAAATGAAGTAGGTCATTGTAAGAGGATACTTGAGCATTGTACATATTCTTTAACATCCGACCACCGATCCTTTTGGCATTACAAGGGCGAAAGGAAGGCTACATTTGAGGGAGATGTTTAGAGCAGCAAACCCAATGAGCAACGATGACACCGCACCCAATGGCTTAGCTGATGTTACTCCTAACAGGGAAAACTTGTGCCATACATTCTCTTACAATCCGCGATTTGAACCCGAGAACAACTGAAATGCAGTCGAACGTTATGACGATTACTAGAGGGATTTTCAGTGTAAACAAACAAACCAGAAGGAATGCAAAGGAATTATTTTATTTATCCTACACAAATTCTTTAGCATCTTACTTATCGGGAGAGCCAATGCAGGTATTGACCTCGCCATTTGATCATGGTTCCAAATTACGAGGCATTCTTGGGTCTTTCCATACGGCATTGATCCCGGACCTTCACCAATATATACACTGGAGTTCAAAATTAAAAGAATTTTCACTTTTGGGCAATTATCTCCAGAACTACTGGACTTATTTTAATGAAATTAGTTATGTGCATATGTTGAAATAATACAAAAAATAACCATATAATAGTTATGGTACGCAAGCATGATTGTGCGTAAGACTCATCAGCGCAGGAAGGTCTAAAACTGAGTTTACAATATCGACACAAAAAATGTGTTAATAGAGGGTATGGTTCCCTCTTACAGCTCTCACAACGCGAATACATACTGGAAATGAGGCATTTTATGAGTCCCTGTGGCAGTCGGCCCCACTCCTCCAGCAACGCTGTTTTCAAGGTCCTGGATGGTTCTGGGAGGGGGAAGGCAAGTTGCAATTACCCTTTTCTAGAGCGTCCCAGATATTCTCTATAGGGTTTAGGTCTGGAGATCTGCCTGGCTAATCTATTCGACGAATATCCTCACTTTCCAGATATTCGTCGACCAGATGAGCCCTATGTGGTCGAGTGTTGTCCATAAAATAAAATCAGGGTCAACTGCATCCCTGAAAAGGCAAACATAGGGCTCCAAGATCTCATCCCAATACATTACAGCAGTCACAGAGCCTCTGTCAAATATATGGAGGTCTGTGCGCCCATCCAATATCCTGTGCACAGAAGTAAGCGGGACGCAAACAGCAGGTCTTCTTGCAAACAGACCTCTCTCATGTAGCCTTCTGGAAACTAACTCTTGAAACTCGGCTCCTTGTAGCCGTATGAAAGTCATGAGAGAGCTGAGAAGCTATTGTACTCATGTTACACCTCGCTGTAATGGACAAATATCGATCTTCATTGGCTGACATGGCTCTTGGATGACCTTGCACAAGCTTTCTCTATACGGATCCGGTATCCTTAAAGTGTTTCCATAAGGCTACATGACGCTGGGCTTTACATTCAAGTCTCTAGCAATCTGCACTTGAGACTGACCTGCTACCAGTCTCCCGACAATACGTCACCTCATTCCATCATCTAAATGTTAATGGTTACTCATTTTAACTGTTTGATTTTTAATTTCCCCGAATGGTGCAAAAAAAATCACCACGAAATTCACCTAGGTGTGCGAGTGAAAGAAGCGTGGAAATTATCACGAGCGCTTAGAAAGCCTGTTCTTCTAAATGCAACCCCACTCGCACATGTATGCTTACGTATTCGACACTACAGATTTACATCTTTGTTTGGAAGCATTAGTTTTACCTTTCGAGGAATTCGACAAAATATGCAAATTCTCTTAATTTTTAACACCAGTGTACCTATGTGAAGAGAATTAGAATTCGTTTTGAAGAATTTTGTTAATTTTTATTTTCCGACAACTGGCCTCTTACGAGAGGTTAACTGTAGGCGTTTCTTGAAAGAGCACGCAATAGGTGAACTGCCGTTTGTCCTAAGAAGACAAACCGGGATTCGAACCTGAGACCTACTGTCTGGCAGACAACGCCATGGCCACAATACCAGGTAGGTAGCCGTTATGCAACATTGGATGTACTATATACTATATGCTAAAATGCTAAAAATTTCTACAATTAGTATTCTGTAAACTCTGAAAACTCCTTAAATGGTTGCTGATCACTTCGATATTAAGACTGATGAGAAGCTTCAAACCAAAAAAACACCCCCTCTTTGTTGAAACTTTTATTCTTCTTGCACATCACCCAAAGAATTTAAAGCAAACTCTAATAAAAGGATTTTAAAAGGCTGTATAGTTGAATTTTATCTCACCTTTATGCTAAAAAGAAAAGGTCTGCATTACCATATTAAAACGGGTTTAGAAAGTTAATGAAGTTGTTAAAAGGCTACATCCTTGACTCCGTCGAAGCACAGATGGCTTTCGAAAAAAGCTCGTTATCTGTTGGCCGAGAAAAGCTTCCATCGTAGACTCAATGTCATTACCTGGGGTAAGTGGGTAAGACCCGTCTCAATTACTATAGAAGTGTTTACCAACTATATTATCTTAAGCACCGTATTCCTTAATGTCTTACTCCGCAACGACATCACTATTGTTTCTTAAAAGGTGTTTTTTGTCTCTCACAAGGATATAAAAGGAAAAGCAATAAAGTCATTGGAGGAAAGTATGTGTCTGTAAATTATTCTTTCTCTTTTCATACCTTAGACAAATATTATCAAAGCAATTTAATAAACACATGAAAATAGCTTAAGATTTAGGCTAAATATAAAGGAAGGCATCGGATATCTCTCTCTCCAGATTTGTGTATAACATTATTAGGAATGAAGTTGTAATGTTGTTAGTTGCGAAACTAATATATAACCTGCCAAATTACGCCTAGTTTTATAAATTTCTCACCTATTAATTGATGGCCAGTTTGTAGTTAGGTAGGTATATAATTAACGTACCATTGGAGCAACACAACGAGCTATTGGTGACGGTCCGAGATTAATTCACAAGGGAAAAATCCGAGGACAACATCACGTAATTTTGAACCACGGTCAGATGACTAAGTGAACACCTGATCTGGCACCCCACTCTCCAGACTTCCACACCACGCCAACGTGAGGACATTTAAGCTCACGAGAGATTTAATGTGCACCAGTCCCCGTGTAAACGACGGTCTTTGGTTCTACCTAGTTTCGAACTCGCAACACTCCGGTTGCTAATCCGGTACACTCCTAACTTGGCTACCGCAGCCCAACAAGTTAGTGGGATAGACAGTCGAAAACATTTTTGACATCCGTCTAGTACTTATCATTCCATCATCCATAAACGAGTCTGACTAATATTATTTTAACTCCCAGTGGAGTTTATACGTATTTATCCGTTCTGCAAACTGCAGTCTTCCCTGCATGATTTCTAACCAGTTTTAACTGCTTGATCAATAGAATGCTTTCTTGGATTCATTTAATCCATATATGTAGTTATTTAGTCGTTGCTTGTGTTGTGGGGCAAAATCAATACTACACTACTCGAAAATCTCGTGACGCTCAGAGTATTAAAGGGCATATGACAACACATTTTATTTATAACCCTCATTAACTAAACTTCTACATTTTATAAACATTGAATTGAAATTAGTCGATGAGAAAGATAACTCTTTCTAAAGATTAAGCTGATATTTTGGAATCTCGATATAATAAAGTTAGTCGACAAGATAATCACAGAAAAGTTCTGAAGCAAGTTTTACTATAAGTATAAACACCGAGGAGAAGACAATAGCTTTCTTTGTTTAATCCCGAATATTCTCTCATGTGTTTCAACAATGTTTGTGTATTGATGCTAAATCCTAGACTTCCAAATTACGATCTGAATGAAAGGAGATAGTTCAGCAATTCATCAAAGAGAAGTTCTTAATATTCTTCCCAGATAATCTTCCGCAAACAGCTCCGTCACTCTTTCAATGACTCTTAATGACTAGACTGAGAATCTTAGAGTTGTTTGTGGAATAATTGTGTTATCCCACAAACCCAGTTTAGATTAAACTGACTTCATAATGTTGTGTGATGATGATTGCGAACTTGGTTTTAGTAAATATAATTCTACATGTAAGTTGGACAGAAAGGTTAGTGACCGCTATTGGAAACTGTCGTTGCATAAAAACTTGATCCTTCATTCGAAGAATATATTACGTCAATGTCTTATCGACCAATAGAAAAAGTTTTTCACAAATTTCTGCACATTAAGTTTCATTAACTTTTTTACTTAATTAACTAGCTTTAATTAACTTTCCAATATTGAGTTTTGAATATATTTGCACAAAATTTCAATTCACTAAGAAATAAAATATACCATGAAGTTCCTATATCAGAATTCATTCTGAATCTACAATGGACACAAACGTAGACAGTCTTGAAAGCTTTTCCAGAATTTACCAAAACGCTTATTGGTAGTAACAAAATTCTGCATTACTAAAACACTGTGGGCAATATTTAGATGTGCTCAATGCACTTAATATATTTCAGTGAGTCAAAAATTAATTTTTTTTACAGTACTTACATTAATTATTTGAAAATTTGGTATGTGTTAGTGATAGATTCCATAAATATATAGAGGTTGGTAGGTAAATGAATTTACAACGTGTTGGAGCGACACAATAGGCTATTGCTGACAGTCCGGTATCAGTACAGAAGGTAAAGTTCCATGGACAACACCTCATAAGTTTGAGCCACGGCAGATCACGAGTCGAAATCTAACCCCCCGAGGTCAACTCCTGAGTCAGCACCTCACTTACAAAACTTACACACCAAGCCAACATGAGGACATTTGAAGACCGACGGATTTGTACTGCACCAACTCCCACCCACCCGACGGTATTTGGTTGGATCGAGTTTCGAACTACCAAACTTCTGATTCCTATTCCACGACTTTACCAAGTGGGTATACAAACTACATGTTTACGTTGACTAATTGAGTAATACAAAGTGTAATAAATAATTGTTAGAATGATAAAATCACAATGTTCGCATTGCTAATATTAGAATATTTTCCCCTTTCGCTTTCATAACTATGTTTCTTTTGCTTAGTGTGTTTCACTTGTAATTATGACTATGTAATGTACATGCTCTTATTTTATAGATTAAAAAAAAGAATTGTAGTTTTATTTGAAAAAGCGATAAAATATCTTTCAACGAGTGATGATTTCATAAAATTTGCGTAGTTACTTGCTATAATGAAATTTTCCTAAAATGTAGAAACAAAACCGTGTATAACAGAGCCAATCAATCGCTGTAGTGATCCAGTCCCTGACTTCGGATCGGAAAGGTTCCCGGTTTGAATTTGGGGTAAGACATGTATGTATGTTCGCCCCGAATGAATGTGTGTCCTCTATAAATTGGTTTGCCCATTATAAATGGTATAAATTGAAGGCTTAACGTGAGCCTACTCCCGTGATACACCAGTATCGCAAAGTGGTTCATGAATCGGTCCTCGTAATAATAAGATGGAAACGTTCAATTGATTGGCTGGGAATTAATAAATAAATAAACGAATAGATAAAGTATTAAATCCTATTTTAATGAACAATGTGTAGGTTGGTCAATATCGAAGAAAAATGTTCTAAATTAAGTCATACAATTTCTGTATTCGATTTATAAGAGTTAATAGTATGAAGTCCATTGTCATTTTTCTTATCGTGAAGTTTAGGTACCTTCTTGAGTTGCATTTAAAAATTTTACATTATTTATTGTAATTTTATTAATCAGTTGTTATAGCAATACATAATCATAATGAAAGTATCATTCTATGAATCATTAATAGACCGAGTAAATATAAATAGAAATAAATAATTCTAAAATGATAAAATTTGGATCGAATTTTTTTTTCATTTTGTTCCTTCTATCAACTATTAAAAAAGCTTACAGTCCATTTTATTCATAACAGGTAGTATACCATTTATCATAACACGATTGCGTTATCTGATACGTTGACATTTATTTTAACAACGTCTGGGCTCTATCTCTTTTCTCTGAGGTATTTGGTATTCGGATAATTGTGCTGGTGAATGCTTCCTTTTTCCCAAAAGAAAATAATTCCCCACAAGTATGTTCTTGTGTAGCACGTATTTCTTTACTTTCCACCGAGGCACTAGTAGCATTGATTTTTTTCCCTCGAAATTTACTGCAGGCGGTAAGAGGTATAAAAAATTGTGAGGAGGAAAAACGATTATCTGGAATTGAGAACGAAGGAAAAAATCGAAGAAAAAGATACCTTTTTAAGGAAAATTATAGAGTGGAAAAGAAAAGACAATTGTTACTTGCCAGCTTTTATTCAAGTCATTACTTCATTGGTTGTGATTTTCTAACAACTAATCGAGTCGCAGTCTCAAGTGATTTTTTCCCGTCTTGATTAGTTCTTTCAGCCAAACACATGTCATTCAGCGACCGGTTGTATAATGATTCGGATACCACGGTTAGGTAAGTACAAAGAACGCACTGTTTGAAGCCAAGAATCAACAGCAATACAATTTCATTCATAGATGACATTTTGGAAGGGAATTAAGCAAAGTTATCGAGACAAAGAGGGAATTTAACAAGCTGTCCTGTTATCTCAAACAGTACAGCTTTTTTAAAGGGATACATTTTGAAAACAGAAACAAACAGCGTGATACACAAAGAATATCAGAAGTTAAATTGGATGACAGTTTTCATAATATGTGCTTAAAGTACTTGGAAGTAACTACTTAGAAGTACTTTAACTTTAGTTTAATACTTTAGCAGAAGTAATAATGCAGCGCATGAGTAAGGCAATTATGTGTATTGACTGTGTAGTAAAAATATCTTTATAAGTAATTCACTTTAATAGCATATTACTAAGAAGTTTATCATATAAGAATGTATAAATAAATGTGATGTTAGTTTTATAAAAAATGTTTGATTACTTAAAGAGATGTTGAAGATTTAAGCGAACATTGGATATTTTCAGAAAAATCTACTACTTGTATTTATTCGTAGCATTTGTGATATGGAAATTTAACAAATTCCCTTGTAGATGGTTCTTAATGAACATTACGTTATATGTTAAATATAAACCTTATTAAAATAAAGATGTGAAGAATATATCTCTTCAGTGGAAGAGCAAAAGGATTAAATCAAAATGGTTCCTTCTCAGAATCCTATGTTTAGTATTTCACTCTTCCTCACAAATATTCGGGAAGAAAAAGAAAGCATGTTCTGATATAAATAATTTTAATTTAGATTCGTAGATTCATTTAATTTTGATAAAAATTCATTTCGAAGAATTGGAGTAATATAAAAATGAGTTGATTCGTGTTCTTCGTAGTTTTGTATCGTCCTTAGTTTATTAATGAATGTGTAAATGTTTCTAATAAGTGTTCGTCTCCGCGTATGCAACCGAAAAGCTGATATACAAATATTTAATGCAATCTCACTCATACTTTGTTCACCCTAACGCTCTCTCTACAAAAGCTGTTGATGCTTTGCCGAAAATAGAACTGATGATACTGAACGACATCGTATGGATGTAGTATTTAATTTACTTAAAATTATAATAAGAAAATTGTAAATTAAAAGTCAACGAACTGAAGAACTAAAATTTTTTGTACATAAACTATTGTATCGAAAATATCTCTTCATTTTGTTTTTTATGAGATTAGAAAACTGCTAACTCTAACTATAAGTTTGAAAAACGAATAATAATTTGCAAAAATCCTTAGGTCTTCAATAGATTTTTAAAATAACCATCTGTTTTACCAAAGAATGGATGGTTAAAGAGGTACGGTACTTTTAAGAATTCAAATAATGATGGAAAATATCCTATTTTTGATAGATTATAGCTCATAAACTATTGTGTATATCAAAATGAAATTTTTGGTATAGCTTATTTATAATCTTTACCACAACGTACAAAAAAGTAGTCTTCATGTGAATATTAAGAATATTTTGTCAATTTGCATTGGTCAATTTTTAAGCAAATATCTATAATTATACTTTTGCTGAGCATTATCAGTAAATAAATTTATAATATACCAAAATAATGATTGAATTGAGTGAGAGATATTTCATTCACATCCTCCACCCAAAAAATACACAAAACCCATTTACTTTTTCAGAATGTTTTGATTTTATTTTGTGAAGCTCTTCTTAAAATTCAACTTCAATCCAAATTTAATGTCTGTATGTTCAACGGTTGAAAAGTTGTGCGCACAATTTTAAAAATTATTATTTTCAGAAAAATGCAGTCAGTTGAAATAACTATTACTGTCAAGACGGAGTGTCTGAAAAATCTCATTTCCAGACGAACTAATGCAAATCTTTAGTGTGGTTTTTTCTTATAATCTGAATATTTCAGACTTTCAAAACACAAAATTAAAAATCTGTTTTTTCGAAGTCTTAAAAAGTACTGCGCCTAATTAAAATTCCCATCTTCTGAAAAAATATTGCATGCAATCAAAGGAGAAAAAAATTATTTTTTTGTATGGCAATAACTTTTAGGTTTGTTTTTCTAATTTTATAAACCAAAATATAGAAATTAGATTTGAGTATTATATAGGGGTGTCACGAATCCTTTCACGTAAACCTCTGATTCCCGAAGCACCTCAGACACTTTACATAAGAAAATATCTTTGTGTAGTGGTTTTCTAATTAGGAGTATTTTAATTCTTTTGGGGGGGGAACTACGCAAATAAATGTTTTTAATCTAGTCGAAGATTCCATCAGAACTCTACACTTAACAGTAATATTAGGTGCAGTAGAATTCTGTTGGAAATAAAACCAGTAATATTTCTGGGGTGTGGATGTGAGTTCAAACGGTCTTATTTGAATAATTTATTTGGAGGGCCAATGTACTAAAACTCTTTACTACAGAATTTTCTTTTGAAATGAGATGTATGATCTTTTCATACTTTATCATAAGCATTTGATTGTCTTAATTACTTTATAGAAAATAAGATCAAAACTATTGACCAAAGCAATATATTAGAATTAGAAATTCAGTTAATTACTCTGAGGCAATTTTCTGACTTACGTTATCAGTAACAGCTCTTTAAAACATATTAATAACATTAAGCCCTTGTTTTTCGTCAGGAGGTATTATTTGCAGAAATTAAGCACAGTTAATTTTTTATTCAGATACAAGACTCCAGAAAGCACAGTTGAGTCGGACTCCGTATATTATATTTACATCAATCTATAATTCTGTGCGTAGTCTTAAGAATAAGGCATTTTTATTGTTTTCGTTAATTCCCAAAAAGTTATAAATACAATATCCTGCATGAAAAATTCTATGATTTTACTTCATTCAACATATATAGGAATGAAATTATCAACAGTATGCATATTCCCATACAGTCCTAACATCAGTGAGTTTTTATGTTCTTTCTAGCTTACAGATTTTTGTTCTTTGACAGTCCAAGAAACACAATATATTTACTACCTGTCCAGTACATCAAGTTTTAGATCATGCATACTCGTCCGTTAGGGAATTCAAAAACCACACACAAAACTAGTTTGATTACATGCACATTTTTTGAGTACCTTTCTGTGTTGCACTAACATTGAAAACATGCAGTTATTTATGCTGAAGATTAGTAGGTAGCTTTTACAAAGCTCTTATCTCTTAGTCACCGATGCTTAATATATCTTCGGCTTAGAGTAAAAACACCATTATGGAAGTGACAAATTGTTTTACTGTGCAGCTATTTAAAGACTTATTAAGTTTAGGCTAAGAAATAAAAATTACGCGCAGTTTGATTTGATAGCATTGTGGGAAGGATTTTCAATGTAAAGAAAAAAGGATCCGCGAAGATTTTAGCTCTGCTGTTCAAATGCTCTCGCATTATACATAGGGCGGTTACATTAAAATGCAATTTATTGCTATTTTGGCAATGTGCAACGCTTGATTTTTATTGCCGTTACTGCAATCATCTATCGTATATCAATTCGGAACTTTTTCTTTGGCATTTTTATTAGCGAAGAGCTGAAATCATTTTTGAAAATAAGCCAAGTGACATTAAGTTTGGGATACGTTCAGGAAACATCTATCGCAGCACAAACACTACTACCACCTGTATTTAGCTCGCCAGAGAATGTCTCTCGTGTGTATTTTAAATCGATTACAATATTACTATGTATTTCTCAGCATCGCGAAAATAGCCTGTTGTAACGTAAATTCAACTACCTACCTACATCATCACCTTGAAAATAAGCATTTAGTGTCTCCTAGATAATGTCAGCTATTGATTTTCTGTTCTAAGCTGAAGGTATAAGAATGGCAGCCTTGATGAATTTTGTGATAGTTTCCAAATTAAAGTTCTCATGTGCATGAGAACAAAAGTAAGAATCTGCTTAAAGACAAAATTTTGCTTACAGCAGAAGATATAAATTGTTTTTCTATGTATTTCTCTTGTTTTAATTTGAAAGTTCCCATACACGTTTGCTTTTTATCACATTCTTTCAACAAAACTCATTACACGCATTCCACCTTTCACTTCAAGAGGACGTTCGTACCATTTCCTAACCCACTTTCTTTCACTCAAGGTTCTACTTCGATCGACAAGAATATTTCTTTTCCCTCGAATAGTCGCCCCATCATGTTTTCCTTTCTTTTTTCAACGCAATCGGTTAAACCTACATTGGCGAGATGGGACGAGATATTCCTATTCCCATATGTCCGTTTCCTTCCTAGAAGTGGTCAGCGAAAGTGAAAAGAAGAAACGGTTCAACAACTAAAGTGCAAGATCGCCGACCGATATCGATCGAGGGCCGATACCATATCGTGATTGATGATCGAGATTAAGTATTTAAGATCGTGGATCGGAATGTCAAAGTGCCCCTTTTCTTATTGCTTTTTTCTTTCCTTTCAATTCGCTCTCACCTAACATTTCCATGCTTTGCTTTCTTTCTTGTGGTGTTAGATTGTAAGCGTCCTGCGCTGTTCCTGGTCCCGAAATCAAACTGGAGGGGGAAGTGGAAATCAATTCCATCTGATTGTTTTTCCTATAAAATGGGGCTATATAAACAAATGTAAATCATTAGAAGAACAGGGGAAGCTGGAAAGCAGAGTGTTATTTTGAATGTATTCATTATTACGGTGCTTTAGACACCTCTTGAAAGTTGATAAGTGAGTAGCTTTTTCCTATTTTAAAAATAACAGGAGTAATAAATAAGGGATGAAGAAGTTAAATTTGACATTTTCAATTTGGAGAGTAGTTTACACAGAAAAGGATCTCATATATTTACCAGCTAAGAAAATGTAAATCATTAGAAAAACAGGGAAGGCTGGAAAACAGGGTTTTAAGGCATTCATTCTTACGGTGTTTTATATACATCTTGAACGTTGTGAAATGAGTAGCTTTTTCCTTATTTTAAAAATAAAGTAATAAATAACAAATAAAGAGGTTAAATTTGACTTTTTCACTTTTTTCTTTTTAAAACAAACACTTTTTTTGAATCTGGAAAGTATTTCACACCATAAAGAATGTATTCCCGATTTCATCATTTTACTAACTTTAGAATCCGGCTTCACCCGAAAGTTTTTCCTCCCTTGGATAAACTAGGTCTTGTCTGTTTCTGCAACAGTTTCGTTACGTCGCCGACAGCATCTTGAGCTTTATCCACTTCATATTCTTGGGTTCTTTTCTCTTTCGATTCTTCGGTTCGCGACAGTTTTTGACGTTTTTTTTATTCGAGTACGATTAAAAATTAGTTTATTCTTGCGAAATGCTATATACTAAATTTTACTTCTAACAACACAGTGAGCTGAAAAGAGTTGCGAAGATCTAAACATTCCAGACAAATAAAAACATTCCAGACATACTGAGCAAATTTCTGAGATCAGCGTCCCACAATACATGCTGTTTCAGAGAAAGCTTTCTTTGTTCAGTCTTTGTTCCTTCAGCGTTTTGTTATGTCGTCAAGCAGTTTTTTAGCTTTATCCGCTTCAAGTGCTTGCGTTTTTCCTCTTCCTATTTTTTCGGTTCTTGGAAGCTTTTGACGCTTTGTGTTGATTGGTCTCATCTGCAATGTTCGATATTAAATTCTACTTCTATGGTTATAAGAGACACATGAGGAGTTTCATACTTGCGTCGGCTTAGAAATTGTAGATAGACTAAGCTATGCAAATTTCATGACGCTACAGCTCAGCGTTGGGTAATATTTGCTGCATCAGACAATCAGATTTTCTGCTTTATTTATAAGATAAAGTCTTCATAGTATCCGGTTTGATTGCTTGTTGGATAACGATACATATATTATAATACCTAACTTTTCATGAAATATTAGGCACTACGTTAAACCAGTTATTGAAGTTTATTTATAAACGATGATCTAAGGTTTATTTAAAAGTTTTTTTGCTGAGTTGCTTTTAAAACTCATGTTTGGTGTCTTATTTGATTAAAACATAAAAATAAAAGGTATGTTAAAGAATTTCAATAAAATGAATCATGTATCTAAGTATCCGTCATTGTTTCACCTGTCTACACCTGATTTTATTCTGTATAACGTAACATCCATACAACTAGCTGAATGTCTGAAAGATATCTCTATTAATTAAGCGCACAGTTATTACAAGTTTTACCTACTTGTAATAACTGTGCGCTTCTTCGATACTAAAGTTTCAATGGATCTATAGGTCTATATGTACTTCATTTTTAGTATAGATAAGTTATAAACTCATTCATTGTTTTCTAGAATGCTTACTAAGATAATTTTCCGATATCCCGTGGGGCCATAGTAGCCCAGTTGGTAGAATCACAGATTGGCAACCGGAGGGTTGCGTGTTCGAAACTCAATCCAACCAAAACCCGTCGTGTATGTGGGGGCTGGTGCACGTTAAATGTATCGTGGATTTGAATGTCTTTAAGTTGGAGTGGCGTGGAAGTTTGACGAGTGGGGTGCCGGCTCAGGTGTTGCTCTGGTCATCTGACCGTGGTTCAAAATGAAGCAGTGTTTTTCTCGGATCTTTCCCTTCGGGATTGATCCCAGATCGTCGCTAATAGCCCATTGTGTTGCTCCAGTACGAAGTAAATTCAATTACCAACATTCTCATATCCTATGAATTAAACTTTACTATCATCAGTCAGGCGCGCATTAAACGGAAATGCAGAATGTATCCTATTTTAATTATCAGTTATATATGCTAATAATCAGTATGTTCTGGGGATCAATGAGTTTGCCCACTGCCCTTGCAACCTGGTAGACGGCGCACGTTCGATTTCTGTATCTTACCCTTAGAGAGAACAAGCAGAGAAAGAGAACGTCTAGGAAAAGACCCGAGACCAGAATGTTGCAAAAGAAGGCGTCCGAAAGTGATTCCATATTAAGATATCGACTGATTTAATGAATAACTAGGCAGAAAAAATATAAAGTAACTTTAATCAAAATTCAATGAACATAATAAGCTGGCTAGTGTATCTCAAATAAAGGTGGTTATTGTAATTTGTTTTTAACGGAGGTTCGTAGTAGACGGTATGGTATCCATGCAGTCGGTGTAAATAGTGTACTGTACATATGTATGAAAATAAATAATTTTTGTCAAGATTGCATCCCTCTCTGAGTACCTAAAAACTATCTAGTTACGGCTCGGTCAGATCTGTTATAATGTTCCTTACTTTACGTTGCCGGTCGGTCTTATATTTGGCTCATCTTGCTCAAATATATCCCTTGCTACGTTAAGTCCTCAGTGGCACATCTCCTTTAGGTGTGTATGAACTTCACAGACCTGAAGTACTCTAGTGATAATTTCCTTTCCCGTGGTGTTTTCTATCTTTAGTAAACACGGGTAACGAACTCCCGGGATACCCAAGTAATCGTGTCCTGCTTTCATCCCACTTCTCGGTTCCTCAGTCCCTTCATTTACCATTTCACGACAAGTTTTACTTGATGTTGTCTTGTGTTTGGCACAGATTGGTCAAATATATAGTCCTTACGCCATAAAATGCCAAAACAACCAAGTTTGCTCCATTAAACTCACGCAACCAGTTCGTTTTTAATCAGCCACATGCAAACCGTTTTTATATTTAACCTTGTACGTATATATAAGTAAAAATAAAATGTACAAACTTCAGCAAAGTAATAAAATTAGTGTTAAGCAAAATATGTTTCAAATTTCATCTTTTTAAACGCGAAATAATTTTTAGTTCAAACAGTGTTAAAGTTTAGGTTATTTCATTGCTCTTCACTCAATCTTTAGTTATCCCAGTCTTAATTTAAAATTAAACGTAGTAACCAAGTGCATCTTTACTATAGAAATTCAGTAGTTACTAGTTTTCCTATTTCATTCTTATGAACTGTGATTACAATAATTGTGTTGAGGCTGAAACTCGTATTTTTAGGAAAAGTTAGACTGAGTGTAATCATCTTCAATGTAATAACTCATCCAATCAGAAATTTTGTGTGTATTTTATTATGAACGAAAAAAGTGATTATAATATTACAGCATACGGTCTATTAAAAATGCTTACTTTATACTAGATACATATAATTTTATTTCTAATTAACCGATGAGTAACAAAAAACGATCATAGAGCATCAAAACAAACCACAAATGTGTACTGAGACTTATAAATTATTAATCTTACGTTTAAAGAGTGCCTACATACTAATATCAACTACTCATTTTCACAAACGCAAGTTTTCGTTCTTCGTACAAATTTTTAATTAGAAAAGAAACAAAGCATGCTAGTTTCGTTTTTGGAGAATTATGCATTTATTTTTTTAACTTTTGATCATCTTATCATCTTATGTGTACTTAATTAAAATTCATAAAGATTCTGTAAGTATTTCCAACTTTAGAAATTACTTTTCTATTTTTTTTATTATTCTGAGTACAAAATATATAATGAACTATTAGATTTGCATTCTGTGTGTTTTCTCAGATAAAAAATGTTGTACATTTCTTCAGTGTAAAATACGCTTTTTACATTTTTAAGATGAGGATAATTATCATGAAATAGTTGCAGGTCATAATCTTTATGGTTATATGTATGACCCTAAAATGACAGATTTTTTCAGAAGCATGTCCTAAACGCAAAAAGTTAGAATCATTATCCGTTAAATATTTTTTACTTTCTAGGGAATGAGAAAATGGTACAACGAGAGAACGGTTCAATTTCAACACGATGGAAATAAATTAATCCTTGTAGAGATGATATTTTAACTCAATAATTTGTAGCTCCATAGTTAAGATTTAAGAGTTCTCCATATTACTTCAATATAAAGAGAGTTAAGGAGTTTTAGAACTTTAATTAGTATAGGGGGTATTTTTTATCTTTTTGGAGGCAAAATGCAGTTTCTTACGAAACGCATCTTTATTTTCCTTTTTACGAAGTTATGAATAGAAACTAATATATAATGTTAGTTTTATGGTGTCCAATAAGTAAAGTATAAAATGATGCAGACTTATGATGTTGCACATAACATTATTGCTTAGAAGTTCCATCAACAGTCATAGATGATATAGTGTGTTTTAACTGAAAGAACTAACATTTTTTTATTGTGAGTACAAATGATACAACTAATGACTACTTAGATTTATATTTCGTTATATACTATTTTTATGACGAATCTTGTAAAACTAATAAGACTTCTTAACTTAAACTTTATTGTGTTATATGGCAGTTTTTACTGATAATCTTCAAATATTTGTCATCTACATTTTAAAAGTTTACGTTTGTATACAATTTTCAAAGTTGAAATGCTCATAATGTTTTGAAGTTTTATATTTCATTTGTTTTTGGTCATTCGCTTTTTAATCATATATGTATCAAATGAATTTCTTTGAAAAGTTCAGATGATATTTAAAATGGGATGTAAAAATAACCTATCCGCATTTTAACATTGCTATTAAATTATATTCTTTGATTTTTTTTTTGCCGAATAAAATGAATTTCTTAGAATATTTAAATGTAATAAAATGTTTTCTTCAATATAGATATGCACAAAACCTTACTACCACCCTTTTCCCCAAATAGAGTACTAAATGTTATTAAATAGAAAGTTCTTTCACTTTTTAGTGAAAACTTAAACATAAAACTTAATACAATTTTAACCTAATATTACCAAACATATTGCATTATAATATTGTATCTTATTTGTGAGCAATGCAAATATTTAAAGGAATTAAAATGGCAAATAAAGCTATCTGTAAAATACAGTATTTGCTAACTCACAACATCCATAAATTTTGAGCATGCAACAAATATTCGATAAAAATTATAAAGTATAACGACTAGGATAGACATACGTTAAACCAAGAATGAAATAAATTCAAAGAAAATAAAAAATAAGCAATTTTAATTCGCATGATTAATCTAATTTCCAACTGAAAGAATTATGCTTTTTGTGATTTACACTAATATTTGAATTTACACTTGACTTGTTGCTGTAAAAACTAAGATTTGGAAAAGTAAACAATAAAAATATTTAATTACCTATCCCATCCACTTAACTAAAAAAAAC
Source organism: Meta bourneti (assembly GCA_933210815.1). Classification (NCBI taxonomy): domain Eukaryota; kingdom Metazoa; phylum Arthropoda; class Arachnida; order Araneae; family Tetragnathidae; genus Meta; species Meta bourneti. The sequence continues at coordinate 61,819,020 of OW119923.1, read as the reverse complement.
TGAAGATGTGTGAATTCCAAGAATATTCGTTGCAATAAATTAAATCATAATAAAGTATATCATATCCCAATTGAACTTTGGCATGTTGTAAAAAGTATTTGCTCCAACATCTTTCAACACTTTTCTAACCTTAACTCGGTTCTACTTTTATTATCAGAATGTTTGGAGAAAAAATAGCCATGGAAAATTGGTTTTTAATTTACGTCTATCTCTGTACATAATTAAGTTCACCTATCCGTGATGATTTAAATTCTTGCAAACGGTTTTAAAAGTCTTCCCTATTTTTATTCACCATTTCTTTTGTACTCTGTTTTTTCTGTTAGAGATTTTTAATTAGAGTCAACTTTTAATTAATTTCCTCTCCGAAGTTCCCCATAGCATAGTAACCATTTACTAGATTTTTACCAATTTCTCCTTGTTCCTTTATGCTCCACTTAAAAACGTGTAAACATTTATTTAGCCAAAATGTCGGGCGAACACAGTTGTGTTTTATGGGTTTGATGAAAATCGTACGAAAACCTATAAAACTATCATTGATGATGAAGGGTTAATATTTTATTTTAAGATAATTTTCTAACCTGTCAACAAAACGAATTAATTCATCTCCTCGTGATGAATTAAAAAAGGAATAAAAAAATCTCGGGGATAAAAGAAAATTGTTGGGGAAAACATGTGCTTAACGTTTAATAAGGCCGGATTCCGAACGAATGGTTTTTTAATAATCTTTCAAACCGTAAGAAAGTTCGTTCAGTAATTAAGAAAGGTTTTTATACTGACGAAATATAGCAGCCGATCTAATTTATTTTCTTTAATATCAGACTTACGATGATTTTCAAATTATTATCTGTAACACTTCATATTTTCCAATTTATAAAACGCAATTTATTAACTTCTTTATTTTTAATCATAAAATCTGAATATACACTGAATGAGGGTTAAATTAATTACTTAGTTTTAAGTATTTAGATTTATTAAATATTTATTTAAATCCGTTTATTACATAGATACCTGTACTATGTAATCATTCCACTACTTCGATATTGGCTATACACAGCGTTGTTTCAAAAGTACCTCTCTTATGAAAAGTAACCGAAGATAACTTAACTAATTTTTGCTGACCTTTATTTATAACCTTTGAGCCAGTGATTATTTAAAGGAAAATATTATGTGGTTTAAACGTTTCTAAGAATTTAATTTTATGTTTAAAAGAGTGGATATGTACTTTTGCAATCTAATTGCATTACAGCTAAAATTTTTCATTTGGATACTTCTATCCGTGATGAAATTTGAAAGTGAATGATGATCGAACGATGAATGTTAGCAGATAAATGTAAAATATTATCACTCATTCTGTAAACATTTTTCGGAACATAGCACACATATTATAAGGCTCAGTATTGTCATCGACTTTTGTAATGAAATAGACAGAGCATGTAGAGGAATCGCTGTCATAAGATCTCAGATGGGTAAGTCACATGGGGTTACGAATCGACTTGCCTTATTGACTATCGAAGCGCAGATTAATGTTTTTAATTACGCTAGATTTAACCAATCAAATTATTGATTGGGTTCAAGTGATTTAATCAATCACTTTAACCAATAAATAATTTGTCATACATCAGGATTGATGCTTATTACCACAATCATGCGACAGATTTTTAAACCAAGCGATCTGCAAAAATAACATGAAGTTCCTCTATTTCACTAGAATGTCAATGAGTAATATTTATCATTTGCAAGACTGTCCAAACTGAGACCTTTGGCCAACATTGAGTCCTTCACATTACTTTTGTGACTTGCAAATTCGTATAAAAATATACTAAAGAATGAAGTAAAAATATATATAATATGAAGAGAAATCTAGAAATGTAATAAGATTAATAACATACACCTACCAAGACAAATCTTAAGACATACAAAACTTGTAATACTTAAATAGAACGAGACACATTTTTTAAAAACTTATTCATTATCGCACTTCTCAAAACGTACAACTCAAAACGGGGTTTTTTCCTGTAAGAGCACTTAAAAAGCTTTGAAGCTATAGAAAACATTGAGTGGTAGACTATATATATATATATTTAGTTAGTTACTACATATATTTAACACTTTTTACAATCTGAATTACCGAAATTTTACAGAAGTCGAACCTAGGATCTTTCGAAAATTCCATATCGACCTTCTTTTAGTTATGTCGCTCTTGCAATGTAGTATAGACTTTTACTATATTTTACCGTTATATATCATGAAAAGTAAACTTTTATTATTTAGAAGTATTATAATTATATTTTAAAGCAGTGACTACTTAAAAATTTGAAATTTTTTAAAAATTACTGTAAGTATTTTGGAAATGAAATTAGATATTTGCAGAGATCTAAAGGGTCTTTTATTGCTATAAAAGTTTGCTCAATTGTTCTAAATTTATCAGGATTTTTTGGGATGGGGTTACTTTTCAAAGTCTATGAAAGAAAGAAAGTCTATGAAAAAAGGGGACAAACAGCTTAGTGGTTATTGAAGTATATCTAAACATTTAAGTCGCCAAAAACAACAAACATCAGATGAGTGAAAAAAATATTTATAAAATGTGTATTTTTTATCTTATGCGAACAGAGGAACGATTTGGGTCAACTAGGCCTGATCAATTGTAACAGCTAAAATATTCCACAGCGTAAATGCTGCCAAATTTTCAAACCAACAGGTACCAAATTTGTGTTAAATAGTAGAGACGTTTGAAAACATTTCGATTATACAGTGAATAGTATACGTGGAAGGAAAGCTGTTTTTGTTTAGCATTTAACTATATATATATATATATATATATATATATATATATATATATATATATATATATATATATATATATATATATATATATATATATATATATATATATATATATATATATATATATATATATATATATATATATATATATATATCGTATATATATATATATATATATACTAGGGGTGTTCAAATGAAAAGGTACGGAACGACACTGTGGGTATAATTGAAGTCTTTATTCAAAAGTAATCACCAGAGGACTGAGCACAACTATCCTACTGTTTCACGAGCCGAAGGATTCCCTGTTCCCAGAATTCCTGTGGCTGTGACAAGAGCCAGTCCTCCACTGTGTCCTTCAGTTCGTCGTCCGAGTTGAAGCGCTTCCCTTTGAGATGTTTTTTAGCGGACAAAACAGATGGAAGTTGTAGGGCGATATGTTCGGACTGCAGGGCGGATGCTCAAGCTGCTCCCTCTTGAACTTGGCCAGTACACTTTGTGTGACCCTGGAGACGTGTGGACGCGCGTCATCGTGGAGCAGAATCACTCCCTCCGTGAGCAGCCCAGGCCGTTTGCTCTTGATGGACTTGCGTAGGCTACGGAGTGTCTCACCTACCGGTTTAACACCTTCCGCAATCAGAAATCTGATAACACCTCGCTGCTCCTCAATCGTTGAATTTTGCAATGTGAACGCCATGATGTCCTCACACGCACTGCCGCGTCAATTGGACGGAACACACAACTGCATGCTTCTCTTCTGCGTCATGTGCGGCCGCCCGCGCATGCGCACAACCACGCCGGTACTCGTGCATTCGCTTCCTTAGATGTCTCACTACGTTATCTCGAAGCGGCATATTCAAATTTCAACCTGTTTGGTTTTTACGACGTTTCGTACCTTTTCATTTGAACACTCCTCGTATATATAGTCAAAACCCCTTCTAGGATGATTTGACAGTAAAAATTAACAATTACAGGAGTGGTGTAATTAATTACCTACGTAGACTAGTATTTCGACCAATGGACTCTCAACTATGTTATTGTTAGAGAAATGATAAATGAGAGCATAGTGTGATTGTAATTAAATCATTTGAGTGCGTATTAAATCATTCTGTGGTACTATGAGAAATTCCCTCTTTTTTAATGCGTGTCAATGATCACCTTCTTGTGACGAAGTGATTAAATTAATTTCTCTGTTCCCTTCAGATTCGAAACCAATTAAAAAACTGTTGTTATTATTTAGAGATGCAATTGTTTTTATTTAGAGATACAATACCAAATACCATCTCTCACATTCAGACCAAAATTCAAAGGTAGACATTCACCCAATGTGAAATTAAGCGAAAATTGCCTCTTATTTTCTACAAAATGCGATCAAATGATATAAAATTGCTTGGTATGTTCCTTAGCCATTTTTTAATCGTAATTTGACTCATTTGATATTTATTATTCATTTCTCAAGTTATTTGTTTATTAGTATTTGAGTCAATTCTAAAGGTTTTTAATACATATATGTTACAGTGAAAGACCGAAATCCGGAGAATGTCGACTTTTGTGAATGTTGAACATGTCGGAGATTTATATTTTCTTCTCCGTATTTCAGTCGCGATAAAACGTCACAAGGGTGACGTAACTTTTTCGCCTCTCTTTCTGAGAGGAGTGACCAAGAACTTAAAACAAACAGTACATTCTAAATGAGAAAAGAAAATAATAGTAATAAAAAACTTACTTAATTATGTGATTCAAATCTTATTTATTGCAACAACTTAAACTATTATGACACTTTGAATTACACAAGGGTCCCTTGCTTTTACAACTGCATTTATTTGTGGAACACTTCCTTTTGCAATGACAGCGTGTATAGCCTTGCCCCCCGCTTCTCGAATTAGCTGCAGCTGCTTCTCTCAGCGACATTTCTTGAAAAGAAATCTCATCTATGGAAAGTAACTTTTCTTTACAAATTACGAACTGATTACGTGTGTAAAGCTGCTTGAGGGTACCATTTTTATTTGCCAGTATATAGAAGTCGGAGTCTTCTATTCCAACAACAACCGCTAACGCATTTCGGCTATCTGTACGACCACGGTCGACATCAGGGACTTGTATTCGTACAGTATCACCAATTTGAGCAGGAGGAAATTGTTTTTGTGAGGTTCGTAACATTTCAGAAGGTATTTTAGAGTACTTTTCTTGAGAAAAATAAAAACAATTGTCTTCTCGTTTACCCGCAATTAATGCATTTAACTTTTCAAGAAAAAGATCACGATTCACTGCAGTATCCATTCAGTATAAATTAGGGTATCGGAAAAAAAACCTCGGCTCCTCTCTTTTCGACCTCCACCAGAGCATATCTGTGATTGTCGACATACACCGGTGAGGGTCCGAATGTACAAGAATGTAATGAAATATTCGATCTTTCACCGACGTATTTGGTATGTGTCGACATTCACCGGTGAAAGTCGACATTCTCCAATTTCGGTCTTTCACGGTAACATATATAAACTACTTTCTAGACATTAAAAGTGTATTTACATTTTCCAAATAGAGAAGTAATTATTTTGTCCACTTTAATTGATATCGTAATAATACGTATAACCCAACTTCCGCGAATTGGCAGTTAAGTCACTTGGTTTAGAACGAGTCTATTCTTTTTAAGTTAGGTGGTAGGTTGAAACGTAAATTACACATTTCCACAACTGGATTATTTAGAGCGGGTTCGGGTTTTAAGTTTATGGTTCGGTGCTGAGAAGGATATCAATTATAATGAGTTAGACGGGGAACCATCCATGGTGATCACATTTGTGCTTTTGAGTATAGCAGCTTTCTTCTAACCAGCTTTCACACCTTTTCAGAAATCGATTGATCCAAGATCGTCTGCTCTCGTCGGAGCCTCACTACAAATTTACTTATTTGTTCTGAAGCATATGCTCATGTAAATTGCATAGGCTTATACGTTTGTTTCATAGGCCCTTAAATAATAAACAATTTGTACTTGTAAATGGCAATGAGCACAAAATTATAATCCCCATTAATCCAGAGGTTGCATTCTCGTTAACAAGCTCAAATCCAAGTGGTTACTTCATCCTAACATCCCTGTACACTTTAGCTAAAATGGTCGACGTCGTCTGCTATTGAGTACCTTGTTAGTCTGAGTTCATGTCAGCTACTTCAACACATAAACACGTCTCCTAAGTGATGCTAGGATTATAATGACATGGTTTAGGGATAAATTATGATTAGAGTATATCGGACTAGTTTATTGTCTCAGGTTGTGTGGAAGGTCAGATGTCTTACCTGGTTAGTTATGAATGCAATGTTTAATGGTTATAAATCTCCAAAAATATTTCGTCTGAAAAGATAATGAAAAAACGTCCGAGAGATAAGATTCAGTCGCATTTGCTTTATATTTGAGCGGAACACTCCAACTGGTGAGGAACAAGTGGAGAAAATTGTGAATCTTTGGTAAAACCCTTATGGTCAGAATATTCTACGAAGTTCGAAGAAATAAAAGTAGGATATCCACAATTTATAAACAGATACAATTTTATAACCAAGGAAACTCATCTGATCGATATACATTTCTATAGATTTTAAGCTAATTAAAAAAATTTTCTCGTCGTCTGCTATTTAACCTTTAAACAGCGAATTAATTAATAGAATAACTTCTTGAATTGGTATTTCTTTTAAATGATTCAAAAGTGTACTTGACAAATCCCGCCTTCATCTTAAATATTAAATAAATATTAAAATGAGATCTGTGTCACAAAAATACGGTTGTTTATGCTACAACTATCTGTAAAGTCCATTGAGAGAATACAACGGACTCTAGAAATCACTTATTGCATTTCAAACCTTATTTTTTCACGCATCTTCCAGAAGATACGGCGGTCTAAAGCTATGTAAAATATATTATGCAACGTTTTGAAAACTAGGTCTTTCATCAGATTTCAACTATACGTTGAAAATGTCCAGACGTGAAATATTCATTACGAATTAATAAATTGGACAACTTAAATAAAGCCAAATTTCCTCATATGATTAATACGGATTCTAGTAATTAGAGCCACACTTCCAAAATATATAAAGCTTTAAGTAATATATTGTTATATATTTAACTTTTCACTCTATTAAATTATAATTCTTAACGAAATTCGTTTAAAACCAAGTAATACACGGAAAATATTAAAAATACCAGCAAAGGAGTCTAAAATATTACTTAATTAGAAACTATACCTTCGAAGAATGTAGGTTTAAGATAATTGACTTAAATTTGTCTAAGGATAATTTCCGATGCACCAGGCAGCGAAAGGAATTCCAACACGCAATAAAAATAAAATAATCTACTTTAACGGTGTGGGAAAACTGGAGTGATCTGATGTCTTTTACTTAGCCGAAAAGATCTGAAAATAAACAACCCCTGTTAGTTACCACGTGAATAGTTCTACATTGATACCGATTGTTTTTTCAAGAGGAAAAAGCGTTGGTTTTTGGACTTTATTCCAGTTAGAATCTCGGAATCCCATACTGTGCTTCGGTAGAATCAATATTTATATTCGACGTAAACATTTCATTTAAGGGTGGCACTAATTTAATCTGACTACAACAGGCAAAACAATGTTTCTTTCTCCACGAATAATGCAGAGAAGGTGACACAGATAAGGCTTTCCTTCGCCTCCCCCTCCCGGTCATCAAGGGAAAAACGTCTGTGAGGAAGATCAACATTAGTGGTTGCTAAAATAATGTCAAGCTCTGCATTTAAATTGCCGTTTCTCTTGCTTTATGTCGCACTGTTGAAATTATCTTCTGGATTTTTAGGAATGTTATTTGATGGAATCGGAAGATTGTATTTACCGCACCAGCTGTCGTTAACTTTGAAATGGTCATTAACCTCTCCAAAGCTCTCATTCAAGCAATGTTCACAATAAGTAGTTTGTTCTAGTTATGTTTGTGTGCAAAATCTTCCTAAATATGGAATTTGTATTTTTAAAACTTTTATTTTGCATCAGCAGGGGAAAAGGGTAATAATGTATGCAAATAAACCTCGCTCTGATTTATCACTCCGATGAATAAATTCTGATTTGAGCTTCTTTCATCCAAGTTCCTTCTTGTGTGCATAAATTCCCAAAAACATTAATTTATCATTCGAAATTGATTTTCAACACTTTGATCCATCATTGAATATAACTTTTTAATTTGAAGAACGCTCAAATCACAAAGTTTGGTCAATTGCCACTATCAAATGCGTATTCTGTAATGATTCTGATATGTATCAGCAGCTGGAGTAGATGCACTTGAATGAATTTATTTTTTGCTAGTACTACGGTTTAATATGCATACGCTGATCTTTTTAAGAGAAATTCGAAACTTTCAGGCTGTAAATTTGCATCTTTCTATGGTCTAATCTATGCTACAGATTTTGGTCTATTGTGTCAGAAATTCAAAAAGTAGTGATTTGCATACAAAAAAGTCCTGGTTGGTGTAAAAAAATATAAATGACTTAAAATCTGACATCAATTTAAAGATTTGTATCCCATCATTACCTTATTACCTTTACGATGAAATCTAAAGAAATCACACATTTTTATATCGTAAAATAGTGAAATCCATTGGAAATATGTCTTCAAGCAGAATAGAATGAAATTGGTTCCGGTTTGACCAGATATCAGGTACAAACAATTATATTTAGACAAAAAACAAACAAAAGTGTAACACAAAATGCAAAAAAAAATCTTAGACATTAATTTTCACGTTTTTGCTTAACATTTGTATTTATAAGGTAGGTGACCGAATACTTTTGTGTGTCGTATTTCATGGGTTACGTTACATTTAAATATTTTTAGAAATCCTTTGAGACAGTTTTTATAATATAGTTTCAAATTATAATATAGCTTCAAATTATAGCTTCAAAACAGGTTGTTGAAACAAAAGTTAAACTTTCCAAACATCTTTGGACTATTCAAGTTTTATTATAAATTTAAAATAATAATTCGGATTAATGACAATTAATGCTATCCATACTTCTATTTGTTTACTATATTCGAGCATTGCGATAGAAAGTTTTATCTTCATAGAACACAAAATTTATAATAATTTAAAAAATAAAACAAATGATTGACTTAACATTTTATGTTAACGACGCAGTGCAACAAAGTATTTCATTTAACAGATTAAATTCTAAAGTGGAATATAAAAATTCGTTGAGACTAAAAGTGACTTAAAAGAGCAGTGCTGATTTTTTAAAACACGTTAAGTAATTCACCATACTTAATTATATTAGTTGTCTGTGCTTGTGTTATAGATAAAAATTATAATTCTGCTCTTCTCTCCCTTTTCTATTTCGACACACGTGGTTGTAGAATTCCGTTTTATGAAAAGAATTGAAACCTAAAAATATCAGGAAACACAAAAATTTAGAATAATTAATTAGTACTTCACTTAATTTATTTTAGAAAATTTTAGAAATTTTAGAAAAAGCTCTAATTTGTATGCGAAATTTCAGCTTTATTTTAAAGCCCTAAAAATAGTTCAACTTCGATTCAAATTTCATGTGTATAAGTTCAATAATTTAAGAGTTATAGTGCGCACATTGTTGAAAATTATCATTCTGAGAAAAATGCGATTAAAGGGAAGCAGAAAGGGTTGATTGAAATGGGGTGTCAGAGAAACCTAATTGTGAACAAACTAATGCAATTTTTCAAGCATCTTTTTACCACAATCACATTTCGAACTATCTAAATTTATGCAAATTGAAAAATCGAGTTTTTGACAAGTCTCATAGGTACCGTTCTCCGCAAAACACGTTTTTTGCTATTACACATGCCACTAAATAGAACTTTCAAAAAAATGTATGTACCTTTAAAAAGTAATTCATGAATAGGTTATCAAGTTAATTGATCACTCTTCTTTAAATACGATGGTAATAGAAAATGTCGCATACCTTGTGCAAGAGTGTCATAAGTCAAAAAGTATTCATAGGAAAACTATTAGACTCTGATTCGTCATTTTTACTATTTGAGTTATTGAAATTGTACAGGAAACGAACTCAAAACCTGGGGCATCACCCCTAAACTCAAAATCGACTTTTGTTTAATGACGAATATTTTTTTAGTTACCTTAGTATCGCCTTTCCTAATTGTGTCTTATAACAGGGATTCAATGCATACGAAATGAATTATTTGATGGATATACATGTATACGGTTTGCCTTGAAAGTAAGTTGTGAAAATTATACAGACGTCCAAAAGGTGTTAAAAAATTATTTTGGACATGGATGATGTTGGCACTTGCCTTTTTACGAAAGAGAAAGATGTTATTCTGGTTACTTTTTCAATCTACAAACCAATTCAAAGCGAGTAACGTCGGGTAATTCTGCTATACGTAATATATTCTGAAAAACTTTAAAATTACTGACCTATGCATTCATATATTTTTATTTTCAAGCTAATATGAAATAATAAAATTTTAAACTACATCGAACTCCTATCTCAGTGGCATATTTCTTCCAAATTTGAGTACAGGATTTTTGGTAGAACGACCAATAGAAGAGTGAAAATAAAGTTTAGGATCAATTTCCTTTTTAATTTTGTACCAAAAATAAAGATAGAACCTCAAAATATAATAAGAAGGAAAAGTTTTGAAAACTGAAAAGTAGTTTAAAAAAAGTTTTTTGAGGAGTATATAGCTTTTAATGTTTTAAGAAAAATGTGAGAGAAAGTCGTAATCAAGAAAATTACATAATATTTTTGAAATTAATATAACTTAGTTGTTTCATTCTCATGGTTAAAGAAACTTGTTTATGAGATTATAGAAAAAGTGTACAGCAACTATAAATTATTAAATTTTCTTTTGAATTTAATTGTATTTCATTACTTCAATTAGCTTTCACATTTCTTACAAAAATATTGATTTGATTATTAACTCTAGTTCAGGTGACATGTTTTTATATTAGTTATTAGAAAAATAATTGATAACAAAAATGCGATAAAATAGCGTATTTTTGCTAATTAATGTGCATTGTAGTCTCTCAATTATTTTATTACTTTTTAACGTAGTAGTTTTTTCATCTTCACTGTATGTTTTTCTTTGTTACTTATTTCAAATTGATGTAGAATATTGCACACATTTTTTCTATGTGGACACTCAAGAAAGATACAACTTTATCTGAAAAACTTATTTAAATTACGAATCTTAACATTTTTCAAAACCTATAAATTAGAATTCCACACCAAAGAAAATAATCTAATTAACTGTACCTTTTGAAGTGGTAACATTTCTGCAGTTTCCTGATTGTTTCATTTTAAACAATTGTCAGCGTTTATAGAAAAATATCATTTTGGATAAAAAGTGATAGATTCATAAAAATCAAGTATCAAAGGAAAGCCTTTACATACCTTAAACTTTAATAGACCTGAATTATTTATAATGTCTGGTATTCAACCACCTCTGAGTAGAGTAAGGCCCAATTATATAAATACTCTAGGGTATATTAAGGTCAGTCTATAAATATTCTTTAATTTGATATGCTGATGTAGGGATGGACGATATATCATCGTGATCCTAAGTTCACACAACATGATCCATCGTCATCTAGATGGACGATGGATCATGTGGTGTCTCATCTTCCATAAAGGAAACTGAAGGTACTAAATCTTTGTTGCATATAAAATGTATACACATAAGAGGACAAGCCTTTTTTACCAGCATGTGTTTTCTTCAAAAAACTTTGTAACGCAGTGCTCTTTTAAAGAATAAAAAATTTCCCTCGGAAAATTGTAAAATATATCAAAACCGTCAAGATGTTAACATTATATAAATTGTAATTTACTAAACACTGAAAGCTGTGAATATTCATGCATTTATGTTTTTTTTGTGATTCAAACATGTCTGGCTTAATACCAAAACACGAACTTTCTGAATACGGGATTTTCAAATTTTCAAGAAATGTTCAGATTCACAAAATATCCCTTTCCTCTATCTTGAAATATCCCTCTCAGAGGTAGTTCCATCACCCCTGAGCTCATTAATTACATCAGGCACATTTAAAAAGTTGGTTCCCATGGTACTTATAGCTTTTCCTTAAATTCATGACTTTATGGGTTGCTGTTTCTGTTCTCTTTTGGTCTAGACAAGCTAGACCAAGAGAGAATAGAAAGCTAGACTAAGTCTTTAAGATCAGGTACCTTTAAAAGGTCAAAGATGAACTTTGGAGTAAAATTCAGATCATCCATGTCTTGAGACCCTTTTAAAACTTACTAATTACTTCTTTATTGTTTTTTAAATTTTCTTTATAGTTATTTTTTGTTTTAGTTAATTTTTAATCCTCCTTTCCTCTTGTTATGAAGCATTTATGGAGACACCGTCCCTTAGATATCATTTGTTTCTCTTATAAAACAGAAGATCAACTTAGGTCTATGGTAAAAATTGACAGTAGTAGCAAAATATGTTCTGAGTTAAAATCACGAAACACACTGGTCAATTACGTATTGTGCATTTAGAACACTTAAAATTCGCACCAAGAAACATACAATAAAATTGTAAATAAAATATGGATTCAATGACAGCAATTTTTAATCTAAATAGATTATTTAGATAATAAACCATTACTCTAAAATAATAAATATTTACGGTAACAGAACACAAAATACTTAGTTCATACAACTGCAAGGGGTCTAAATATATTTTGAGTTTTAAAAATTTACAAACGTTTGATACCATTACACAACTTTTCTCCCAGACTATTTTGATCTAAAAATATTTTTAAAATCAACTTATCCTACTGGACAACCCCCAAAAAGCAAATTCATTGCCAAGAGAGTCTTGCTCCATATTCCATATCTGATATGTCAGGAAAGTCTTAGAACTATGATCAAATTAAGTTGATTTCAAATGTCCGCTGTCCATTGTAGACCTGACAGTCTGCTGACATTTATCACCCTAGAACTTGAAAGTGATGGAGGTAAGCACTTTCACCTTTTGGTCTGACCAGTAGGTCTAGTGATCAGGATGCTGGCTTCTGGATCGAAGAATTACTGGTCGAAATCTGGGGCAAGACATGGACGTCCAAAATTAATTCGTGGCCTTTATAAAAGGGCTGTGCCTATAATGCATGGTAGGAAGGAGAGATGTAACGTGATCACCCCCTCAGTGCATTAGGGTTACTCAATTTGGTTCACAAATCCTCCCTTGTTGATTGAACCATGATTGAACTGTTCAATCTACTGTCATTAGAAAAACTTCAGCACATATTACTTTCTAGATTTAAATATATACATAATTTAATATCTGTGAGTGTATGCGTGAGTGAAAGTGGATGTTTTTATATATCGAATATTAATCATAGCTAATTTAACGAATTGATGTCATTTGATTCAATCATAATTGCTCCAAGAAACATATTAGTTCCGCATTTTCCAGATTTAGGACTTTTAATAGATCCCTCCTTTCCCCTTCATGTTGACAAATAAAACGAAAACACCAATCTAGTATCCCAAGCAAATCATCGTGTCATCCTAACAAACCGATGTCGCTTGTACGGCGATTTATTCTTCGAAACCTTCGTTGATGCATGTAATAACAACTTTCGTCTCTTATCAAACTGCCTTGGGGAAAAGGAAAAGTGGGCAATTATTTCTACTCTGTATTTATTTCTTCAAACTGCCTACTCTGGAGTTAAAAGGAAAGTGGCAACAACAGCATCGATCGAGTCTAATTGAGACAGCATTTTTGCCCCTTTGAAAGAAAATGCTGGTACAGAAAAAGCAGATGATGTCGACTGAACTGGAATGAAAGTGGTCCACGTCAGTTTTTATTACCTTTAACATTGATTTCAGTTCATCTCTTTTTTCCTTAGATGTTTTACTTATCACATCTTAGATATTAAGGGATTTCGGTTGGTAATTTAGAAAATGATTTTTTATGGTTATTCTAAAAAAAAACTCCGTACGTTAAGAAATAATATTGTTACAATTTAAAAGTATACATTTTTGGAAATGTGTAGTCTCTTTCATTAGCATCGCATTACTTACTTAAGTGAAATGTAAGTGATATAATGTTGCCTGTGATGCATTTGTAACATTCTAAAAGTTTTATTTTTCTAAGCTATAAGTCACGAGAACAGCTTTTAAAAATAATTTTTTTACAGATACTATTGGCTCAAATATCAATAAAGGAACTGTTACTTCTTTTACAAACTGAGCAAAGTTTTGGTAGTTTAAAAATGTTATTTGATTAATCTTAAGTGATCTAATGGTTCCTATCCTTTCAGCGTAAGAAAACAATTAAATAATTTATGTAAATAGGCGAGAAAAGAATACTAAGTAGATGCAAATGAAGTATTGCATTTTGAATCGCAATCACTTGTATCTGAATATCTGGCAATAATTGTTCAATTTAGATTACTAAGAGAAAATAGATCAATTCAAAGCAAGTTAATTGGAAATGTGCATTTATAGTTGTATGGTAACAAAAATCCAAGGTATTTCTGAATAATATTCAAATGAAAAATGCAGTAATTTAACGAAAATATTTTCTGTTTTATATTAACTCCATACTTTATGATGTAGAGAGTCATTGGATTGCCCAAACAAATAAAATAGAATGTGAATACTTATTAAAATTATTTGTTGGATAAACAGGAGCAATGTACTAATGAAAAGGCAACGTTCGTGGGAAAAAAATTCACCATAAAACCCCAAATGCAATCAACAATCGAGAGAAAATAACTTTAAATTGAATTAATATTTATTTTAAGAATTCAACTCTCTTTTAACAACGCCGCTAGAGTCATTTTATATCAATATCTGGAGTGCAAACTATTCAATCACAAGGCTATGCGAAAGTAGTAAAATAGCTTTAATTGTAAAAGTTGTATAAAGACAAACAGAATAATATGTAACTAACAACTTTCTTTCCTAATGAATAAAGTTAGAAGTATTGATCATAAGAAAGACGTCGTCAACTTTATGAACTTAGAAATACTAATTACAGTTTTCACAAAATGCGAGGTAATACGATTGACGAAATGTTTTTCCTCTTTTAAATCACTTCTCAATAATCAGTGAAGTCTAAGAATCATCGAACCATTCTCAGCATACTCCACACGAGTGTTCATTTTGAAATAATGAGTTCCCGACAGTCATTAATTACAAACCGGTCATTACCAACAAGGATATCATATCGTACTTCTTGCACTTCTCAAAAGTTTAAATAGGTTTAAGTGAGAACACTTTGAAAAGACGAGTTGAGGAACGCTGTTTACCAAAGATTATTTTTTCTTGCCGGTTTCTATCAAAACTAAAGCTCCAGAGAAAGTGGGTTTGTTCTTTCTTGTCCCATTATTGCCCGAACGGGGCCGGTTCATTTTAATGACTAGTCCAAATACGCGTCTGGAATTGAAGTTATCGTGCTCAGCGCCCAAGAAAAGTTAATGAAGCCGATTTTCAAAGAGCATGAATGATAAGCAATTCAATGATCCGTAAACTTTCTTCGCGTTATTTAAATTATAATTGCGGAGACAAAAGTGCATAGCCTCGAAGGAGGAAGAACCATTTCACAGTCGCTCGTTAAAATTTTACTAGGAAGAACCATAAAAAATCAAAAACTCACAGCACACGACTTCGATACTCGATGTGATTATTTTCTTAATGTTTCCGAGACTCAGAAGAAAGATAGTTTTTTTTGCTTTCCGAGGAATCCGTGGAAATTAATCTTGACAAAGAAGCATGCTACGAGTGAAAGAATTTGGTGTAATGTTTAGCTTTCGTTGCTGACAAACACTAGCAAAAAAGGTATGTTCGTCGCACCAAAAAAGTATGCTTTTCTTTCAATCAATTAACGCTTTTTACATCGTTCGCATCACCCGTGTATTTCATTTTTCAAGCATAAATGATTAGTATTAAGTGATGAATTCCCCCAGATGAATCTAACAAAATTATCCTTTTGCTCGTGTGAGGTACCTTTAAAGAATACGCAAAGAAATCAGGGTATTATAGCTAAGAGACTTTTTTACAATTCAGGTTAAGAAAAAGGAATCTGAAAGAAAATGAAAACATATTCATTTTTTATTCTGTCCTTTATTATTTTTTCATTACTTTCTCTTATTACCAGTGCCATGATATGTTTTTTAACTAAGATTAATGAAAGACACAGATTCTTAATTTTCGTCGAGGTCTCATCGTGAATAATACTCGCGGAGAATAAGTTCGATTA
This sequence comes from Meta bourneti, assembly GCA_933210815.1. Lineage (NCBI taxonomy): Eukaryota > Metazoa > Arthropoda > Arachnida > Araneae > Tetragnathidae > Meta > Meta bourneti. The sequence continues at coordinate 61,803,037 of OW119923.1, read as the reverse complement.
AATTATTATTTTTAGGATGATGTATAATTCCTATTCTCCCAAGATTTACGTTTCGCTTTCGGATGATAAAAATAGTTCGGGCGGATGCTCTGTTCTTCATTCTGATAAGAGAATGTGCCACTGAATACAATAAGCGTATTTTATTTTTAGCTAGAGTAACGTCCAACTGAATGATAAATGTTCTGCTAGAAGAGAATAAAAACTAACGATTTACTCTTATACTTTCTTGAAGAAGGAATAAGTTACTTTTTCATAATAAATAAACGAATGAGTTAAATGTAAAATGCTGTTTTTATTGATTTATGGGATTTGAGAAAAATTGCTCGTATTTTGGGATACTCGATTCTTCCTATGAATTATTATTTTTTGAATGCATTATTAAATGGTTAACCCTCTCAGGGTTCACACCTGTGTATCCGCTTGGCCATCTGCAGTCTCTCTTGCATGACTTCTAACCAGTTTTGAACTTCTTGGTCAATACAATCTTTCCTTGGATTCTTCTCATGCAATAGGCGTGGTTGTGTAGTCATTATGTGTGTTGTGGGGGTTAAAGAAATAATTCACTACTCGGAAATCTCATCAGAGTGTTAAAGTGTATCACAATAGAAGAGCCATAGATCTTCTAATAAAATATAAGGAGTATATGAACGGAATCGCTGTCTTAAAATCGCAGAAACGTCACGTGAGATTGGCAATCAACTTGTTCCTACTGACTATCGTAGCACAAATATTTTAATAACAACTCTCGTTAATTTCATTAACCAGTCGATAATTAGTCTTATATTACGATTCGTGATTTCTCTCCATACCACGTGGCAGATCTACAAACCGAGAGATCGGGAAAAATAACCTGAAACTGCACATACATGTTCCTTTTATTTCATTAGAATTGCTGATCAGAAGACGATGCACTCTGATGAAATTGCAGATTCCTTAAGATCTCGTTATATCGAGAGTTATAACTATTTTTCATTTGTCTCCCAAGGAATTTTAATCTTGATAACTGAAAAGGAAAACTCGATTTATTTCAATAGAATTGGGAGTTCAAAAATCACTTAAATGCAAGTCGTTGCTCTAAACTATGTTGGTATAGAAGGTTTGGGGCCTCGAAACGTAACGAGGAGTTTATTTTCAAAAATATTATACCGTATTTAGGTTTGTATAAAAAAAGTTTACAGCATCGATTTTGCGTTTAACTTGTACTTTTACATACTTTAAATAAATTCGTTTAATTTGAGTCTTTTAATTTCTAATAGGCAAATGTTTTCTTCCCTTACTATACCACTCCCATTGATATAACGAGTGTTTGTTTTGATCCCAGCAAACGAGAAAAAAAGCGGAATAACTTGACTTGGAATTATGTTCATACTAGTGTTCAAAACACAAAATTTACATGACAATACAAGAAAGTATTTTTGTACTATACCTATAGATATGAGGAAAAGTAATATTAAACCTTAAAATAGAAAACTGTAAGTTATAAAATTTGGCATACAGACGTACAGCCATCAGTATATCAATGATTTATTAGACTCTATACCTGAATTAATGGTTATTCCAAACTTATAAATCAATTTTACTGATCAAATAACTATTGTTTGCAATATAGAGCTTCTTTATTATATATTTTAGATTAGTTCTTTTGAACAAAATCCTTGTGTTAAAATTGGGTTTGTCATTTGTATTTACTTAAATGTTAAAAAATAAATCGAATGTTGCAATGAATAATTGTTCGAATAGTTTTTTAAACTATCCTTTATGTGCAAGGCATTTGTGTGTGCCCCTTTCAATATGTCTCATCATGAAAAGAGTGCATTTTAAAGCAAATTCGGTATCCTTTTCATCTTGCCATTTTAAACAATGTTTACAAAATATCAAATAATGATGAGTTTCAAAGAAATTTATTAGTTCCAAGAATATAAAATGCGATATTCACTGGAGCAAAAGTATATTTGTATAAAGTTGAGTACAGAAGATTGAAACGTTTGAAATATAATTCAATCGGGTAACTTGAATAATGTATGGATAAGCTTATATTTTTCAGTGAAAAAGCATTTAACTAAATTGTAGATTTCGTTTTAACTTTATTGACTTGAAACTTGAATCATGCAAAGAAAATAATTCAACGTATAGAAATGTATTTTTGCAAGTGTTATTGGATTTCTTGTGATATATTAAAATGAAAAATTCTTAATAAAAATACGTTATCGAACATTTTAGTTTATGTTATTAAAATTAACTGAACAATATTTGAAATTGTAAAGAAATTATAGTACATCAATCACATTTTGGGGGAGACACTATGGGTGAAGACATATCGTTACATAAATATATCTTGTGCATAACACAAAAACAGTTTGTTAATGGATGGTTGGATAGTGTTTGCCCTACTGTCCATCCATATCACTTCTTGCCATTAAAATTAAAATATAAAATGAAAGGATATTTATAATGCATTAGCTTAATAACACAATATATATATATATATATATATATATATAATATATATATATATATATATATATATATAATATATATATATATATATATATATATATATACATACACTGCTGACCACCGTAAATGCAACACCTTGAAGGAAGCATGCAAATAATATGAAATTTACAACATGCATTAGCGGAGGTGAGATATGCAAATGATTAGAATTTCAGCGCAGACGCACATCACGCGCGCCTGTGGCGCCACTTCAAAGCGCTATTTAAGGCTTGGAGATTTCGACGATTTCAAGTACGGCAATTGTGTTTTTCTTGTGGTTTTTTCAAAAAAACGATCAATTGTGCTTCGTAGAAAACAGCGATCATCTTTTGATCAAGTATCCGAGTTCGACAGAGGAAGGATATTGGCCTACCGAGATTGTGGATTATCTTTCAGGGAAATCGGTAGTCGTGTTGGACGAAACCAAACAACTGTAATGCAGATATGTGATCGTTGGATGCAGGAGGGTACGACGGACCGACGTGTTCGATCGTATCCACCTCAGTGCACCACTTCACGTGATGACAGGCATATTGTGCGTATGGCAGTGACGGATCGCTCAGCCACATCACGAACCATAGCACAGCACATTCAGTCTGTACCGCATCATCCAGTGTCTGCGCGTACCATTCGACGCCGTTTACAGCAGAGTGGTCTGTCCGCAAGACGTCCATTGCTTCGTCTACCCTTGACGCAGAACCACAGACGTTTCCGCCGCCAATGGTGCGATGAAAGAAGGATGTGGACGGCAGAATGGAATGAAATTGTCTTTACTGACGAGTCACGCTTCTGTCTGCAACACCACGATGGTCGGATTCGAGTCTGGAGACACCGTGGAGAGAGGATGCTGAACAGCTGCGTTATGCACCGCCACACTGGTCCTGCACCGGGTATTATGGTATGGGGCGGTATTGGATATCACTCTCGCACTCCTCTAGTACGCATTGCCGGTACTTTAAACAGCCAGCGCTACATCTCCGAGGTGTTGGAGCCAGTTGTCCTTCCTTACCTTCAGGGCTTGCCCACAGCCATATTTCAACAGGATAATGCGCGACCACACGTGGCACGCATTGCCCAAGGGTTCTTCGTCAATCGCCAGATTGAATTGCTTCCCTGGCCAGCTCGCTCTCCGGATCTTATCTTTCGCCGATAGAAAACATGTGGTCCATGGTTGCTCAACGATTGACCCAGAATACATCCCCAGCTGCCACACCAGATCAACTTTGGCAACGTGTGGAAGCTGCTTGGTCTGCTGTACCCCAAGAACACATCCAAAGTCTCTTTGAATCAATGCCGAGGCGTGTGGCAGCGGTGATCTCCAACAATGGCGGCTACTCTGGCTACTGATTTTGGCAGGAACCACACTTCACAGAAGTCTATAAATTTAATCATTTGATACTTGGTCAACATGTTATCTACAAAATAAATTTTGTTGTGATATCTCTTGTCTTTCTTGGTGTTGCAATTTGGGTGGCCAGCAGTGTGTATGTATATATATATATATATATATATATATATATATATATATATATATATATATATATATATATATATATATATATATTAACACTATCTTCACTATTTCGTTTTCCCATTTAAATTTAATAATCGAACTCAGTACCTTCCAGTGCTATTTCATGGGTTCACACTTACCCTACATGGTGCTGCATAGACTGTTTCCTTATTGTCGATGTCATAAGATTGTTAGTAAGAATATATTGTTTCATTCATGTCCTTTGATTTGCGCAACTTCCCAGCCGAAATTCGAAGTTGCTGTACCAGTTAAACTAATTTATTCTGTAGTGTTTATTCTTTAAGCTTTACGTGTGTTGTGTGTATTTTAAATGATTAACTAAATCGAATGAAATCAATGCAATTCAGAGAGAAATAAAACTAATATTTATTGAAGTTATTTGACATTCAAACAACGATACAAGCAGTGGGAAAAATTAGAAATAACTCATACCTAAATAAATCTAAATAAAAGGCTAAACACAGTAACCCAGATGATCTGGTCAAAAGAATAGGACTGAGTAAAATTTCTTAGCCTCTCTGAAACGCACGAAACCACAGTATAAAGAATATGTATAGATATTCCGACACAAATTAGGTAGGTAGGTAAGTAGGTAGCTGAATTTACATCACGCTGGAGCAACACAACGGGCTATTGGCGACGGTTGGGATCAATCCCAAAGAGAAAGATCCGTAATTTTGAACTACGTCAAATGAAGAGGTCAGCCCTTTAGTTTAACCTTATGAAATAGTTTGTGTTTATACCATTTATGCAATTATGGAAATGATTGTAAAAATTTTCCAACATTGCTATTGCAAATATGTATTATAAACTCAGGTATTACATCAAAATATTTAAAGGTAGGTAGGTATTTAATTAACGTGGCACTGGAGAAACACAACGGGTTATTAGGAAGATTCAAAGACAACACATCATAGTTTGAATCATAATCAGACGACGAGGTCAACACCTGAGCTGGCATCTCACTCTCCAAACTTCCACACCACGCCAAGACACACATTAGGAAAAATTAAAATAGAGTACATAAAATTTATTAATGGAAAATACGATGGTATTGGCATTTTTAATTACCGTCACACTGGAGCAACACAACGGGCTATTGGTGACGGTCCGGGATCAATCCCAAAGGGAAAGATCCGAGGACAACACCACGTAATTTTGAACCACGGTCAGATGACGAGGCAACACCTGAGCTGGCACCCCACTCTCCAAACTTCCACACCACGCCAACGTGAGGACAAAAATACGATGACCGAAGTAGCTCGGAACCGTAGGATTAGCAACCGGAGGGTTGCGAGTTCATAACTCAACACAACCAAAGACCGCTGTGTACATGGTGCACGTTAAATCTGTGGTGGACTCAAAAGTCCTCATAGTTCAATTGGTGAGGAAGTTTGGTGAGTAGGGTACCAGCTCAGGTGCTGACCACGTCATCTGATCGTTGCTCAAAATTACGAGGTGTTTCGGAATTGATCCGGGCAGCCACCAATTGCCAGTTGTGATGCTCCAGTGCGACGGGAATTCAACTTCCTACCAATAGGAAAATATAGAGCGTTACAGAACGTTTAAAGAACAATTCGAACACAAACCGTGTCTGGAACTTCATCAACTTTAAGTATTTTCAGACCGGTGGCAGCCCCCAATTTAATCAGAGACATTTTTTGAGAGGGATTTGCAGTGTAAAATAAGAAACCAAGACCTCTACCCAAACAGAAATCTATATTTAGCTTGACAGAAAAGCATCTCATCTGAGAGGGGTTTTTAGTGTTAGAAAACAAACTAGACGATAAATGAAAATTTTATTTCCTCTACTCAAATGCTCTCGCATAACTATCTTAAAATGTAGTTTATCTCTCTTTTGGCAATGTTTGGTGTTTAATTTATCCAATTAGTACAAGAGGTGGTTTTTCCGTTGCAAAAAGGTAGAATCTCATAAAGTTCGGGATAACATAAATATATCAACAATTACGTCTTTATCACATCTTTTATGCCACATGCTGCAGACGTAGTGCTTCGTCGAAAAACTACACCACTAAAGACATCACAAATACATCAGATTATTTTAAGGTCAAACTATTAAGATAGCAAGGGGCATATCCCAACGTCCACCCCATTGGAGGGGAGAGGGGAAGAATCTTTCCTCGTCGCTCTCCTGAAGTAAGTCAGTTTCCGTCCCTTGCGCATTGTACTAAACACACTTTACCACACCTTCTCCGCTATTCACTGAGTATTGTTCACTAATTGAACTGTTCGTCCTATTCACGCTGTAACATGAATATTATGGGGAGAAAAAGGTAGTATGCCAATGACATGATCTTAGTCGTGTACCCATGTGATGCCTGTAGATTATCGTCAACACATCTCAAATTCGTGACTGCTACTTGGGTAATTTGCACTCAGCAATCAACTATCATATATCGATTCAGAATTTATTACTTGGAATTTTTATTGACGAAGTGCTGAAATCCAATTTGTAAAGCAAACCCAGTGACATCATGATCGAATTGAGAACGGGAAACACTTTCCACCACAGAAACACTAAAGCAACCTCTACTTACCTTGACGTAAAATGCCTCACATATTCAGCATAAGCAATTGGCACTACTAGCTCCTGGAACGCAGCAATATGAAAATCATCTGGCTTTATTAGTGGTTGAGAAATTTACTATAGTATCGAATGATAATGAATTTTCTCCAACCGTTAACTTGCCAACCTTCAATTGCTCAAGAAGAGAGTAATATTTTTAAAAATCTCATTTGTCATCCGCAGAGCATGAATGAAGTGAAGCATACGGATGGCTAATCACATTTTTAAAAATGGTTTTGTACTTTGGCACTTCTAGGTTGGCAAGCTAACGGTTGGCAAAAAATCGTAGATCAGGACAGTTCTCATTCGATACTATAGAAAATTCTCAACCACTCACGCAACCAGACGATTTTCACCTTGCTGAGTTCCACGAGCTAGTCTTAGCACTCATCTCACTTTAATTTGCTTATAACATCGAATTCAATAGATGAGTAATTGTGTTTCACCAGAATTTCTTACATGATTAGTAAATAATGAAAGTACTTTTAATATGCTTATATTTTCCTACCTCTGAGAATAAAAATAGAGACACCAAATCCCCACATGAATGAGAGCTTCTCTATTTATTTTCCAGGTAACCCTAACGTGCACTTCCGGCAGCAGCAACCCCATGTCTCGCATTTCGTGGAAACGGAACGGATTGTTTATCCGAGACCACCGAGAAGAGACGATGAGCTCCTCCTTCGGGGGCATCTCCACAAGAAGCAGAATATCACTCTCCGTGACGCCATCGGATGACAAATCGCAATTCACTTGCCTCGCCAAGAGCGATGAGTTCAAGACAGCCGTCACAGACAGCCTCACTCTTCGCATTAGGCGTAAGTGCTCGAATTGCAAAGGGTCCATTCGTCTCTGTCACTTGCTGATTGCGATATCTGACTAAGAACCTTGTGGGATTCTTAAGCTATTTTCTATTGCTTAGTTGGTTGAAATTAATTGCGAATGAATTCACTCGAAATCGCATTATATTAGGGGTTTCTGTGCAGAGAGGACGAATATGCTTTTACCTATCATTAAAATAAGTAAAAGCATATTCGTCCTCTCAGCAGCAATTGAAAATCAATTGAGTGAAAAAAGTTCGCAGACTCAGACAAATTAACCTAAAAATTTGTTGGATCATCAAGGAGAAAAGGGCGTAGTTACGTATGGTACTAATAATAGGTAAGTCTAGTTACTTGTCGATGCTTGAAGGATAGATAATTCGATCTTTAAGTTGGCATTGGGGGAAAAGTAAGATGTAATGACCTTGAGGGATTCTTTAGTAATATTCCATTGCTTAGTGAGTTAGAACTAATTACAAATGAATTCACTCTAAATCGCCGCATTATATTAGGGGTTTCTTCTGAGGACTTTTTTAAGAGAACGGACGTCATTTTACCTATTTTACTGGTAATGAAAATAAATAAAGTGCAAAAATTATCGTGCACTCAGGCACATAAATTAAAATATTCGATGGAACATCTAAGCGTGTTATTAATATTAGGTATGTCTAGTTAGTTATCAATGCTTGAAGGATCATTCGATCCATAAGTTGGTATTGGGGAGTTGTGGTAACCCTGTGGGATTCTTTAGCTATATTCCATTGCTTAGTGGGTTAAAATTAATTTCTACTGAATTCACTCGAAATCGCATTATATTAGGGTTTCTACTGAGGATGTTTAAAAGAGAACGAATATCTTTCTACCTACATTTTAGTGGTATTTAAAATAAATAAATTGCAAACATGTTCGTACACAGACACTTAAATTAAAACAATTCGATGAATCATCAAGGCGTGGTTTTCATATTAGGCAAGTCTAGTTAGTTATTAACGATTGTCTGATCATTCAATTCATAAGGTGGGATTGGGAAAAAGTAAGTTATGATAACCTTGTGGGATACTTGAGCTATATTCCATTGCTCAGTGGTTCAAAGTTAATTACAAATGGATTTACTTAAATGACATTGTATTCGGGGTTTCCACTTAGGATTTCTTTTAAAGGGACCGAATACACTTTTTTATCTATTTCGTGATATTTAAAATTAGTAAAGAACAAAAGAGAACCATCTAAAAGCTGGTATCTGGAGCTAGTTCAAAATAGCATAAAACTGGCATGTGTATATTGCGAATAATATTAACATTCTGATCTGTAAATCTAAATATTCACACATTTATTTAAGTATGTTACCTTATGATGATCTATAAGTTGGCATTTAGGGGTTAAAGCTAGTTGTGAAACTAATATCAAACTAGAATTTGTATGTTGCGAATATTAACATTCTGACCTGTAAATCTAAATATTCACATATTTATTTCAGTATGTAACCTGTAAATATATATATATATATATATATATATAATTCAAAATTACAAACCAAAACAAAGAGAAATCCAAAAAAAATCTGCAGCTTTAGCGCGCATACATGGACAGTTCTGCCTTCTGCCTTCTGCTTTCTGGATTCTGCTTGACTATTTTTTACCCCCAACTTTTTTGGTTTTTTGGCTTTTTACTTATCTGCTTTTTGATCTTTTGGCATTTTGCTGGTCTGCATTTCTAATATTTTGACTTTTTGATCTTTTGGCGTTTTGCTGGTCTGCATTTCTATTGTTTTACGTTTTGTATATTCTGTAATTTGATTGTTTTTATTATATATATATATATATATATATATATATATATAATACCTAATTTTCATTCTGCAGTTATGTATGCTAAATTACGTATTCAAATGGACACGAAATTTTTTAAACAATCCTTAGTCCTCAGGAAATATGCATAATATATCACTAATATAAAGTTTGTATAATAATCTATATAAACACTAATATACTGCTTTCGGATGGTAAAATATCCCTTAATTGTAATCATTAACTCAGGAATCACCTACTACTTCTCAACACACATCTCCCACTAATACTAAACTTCATTACATGGTTTGAATGCGATATGCCGTGAACCTAAATATAGAAGCATCTTTTGAAGTAAAGAGTTCAGCCAGAAAGGGCAACAGTTTTACCAGACTCGGAATAAACCAGTCGCTAAATGTACTGAAATTACTGATTAATCGTGTACGAAAGTTCTGCTTATCATTCCCAAAGGTGATGTCCTGATATCAGTTTCACAAGGGTATCCTGCGATGTCTTAACAAATCGCAATGTTTAATGTTAATTAAAACGTCATTGAATCGTGTATCTTAAAATTTCAGCTTGAATCAGTTCGTCAAAATAAATGAGTACCCAAATCCGAATAAGGTAACAAATTGGAAATATCGTGTATAAATATTGATCCACCAATTCCATCGTTTCAATCAATATTGTTTTTTTTTCTGATTTGAGGCAGCTCTTTTAATTATAATTAGAGAATTTTCAACACAATCCACCAGTGCTTCCACAACCCACCTACCCCCAGCAGCTTAATAACAATTTAATTACCTGGATTAATACAACCATGATTAAAGTAATTGGTAACATGTTTAGTTATGTTTTGTTTGATTTCGATCTTAAGCCTTATTGCATAGGTGGCTTGAATTCAATATATGAGCCATCTAGAATTAAATTGTAGTAAAATCATTTACCACCACTATTCATAGTTACACCAGATAAGTCTCAGAATAGAATCAAGTATAAAGTCAGTTGAAATAGGTTTCCAAGAATTCGGTTTAAGTCAAGGTTGAGAGTTTTCTAGCTTGAATGTCTAGAAGTTGAAAGCAGTTCTGGCTAAACTTAGGTTATTATGATTTGCTAAGTAATTTAATTTTAGCTTATTTCAGCCATAATGTTTAACCCTTCTGAATACACAATAATTTATCTGATGATTGTGTAATTTCGGAAGTACTCTAAGAATATATAAGATCAGATTTTTCAATTGGACAAACAAAATTAGCCTAAATATAATATTTTTTATTACGATTTACGTCCTTTTAATATATTTGTATTGTCTTGGGAGTTTTATTATAAACTATACTGTGAGTCTCAGATTTAAAAGGATATTCTGGGCTTATAAAATCCTATCTTGGAGCCCATCGATCTTCCGCCGGAAATCACGTGACAGCTATAAAGCTGATTGGCAGCCTTTCAGAGAGTGACGTCATTACTTATGTATTCAAGCTAAAAAAAAATCGATTGGAATAAAGTTACTCAATATACTTTTTCTCTTTGCAAACCCATCTCAACCAATTTAAAAAAATAGTTATCAGAATTCGGTTCGAATCACTACATAAATTTGGTATTTTTAAGTTCAACTGCTAGTAAAATGACCGGGTAAAGAGAAACTGACAAGTGTCGTGCTGTATATCTGAGATTTGAGTCAAGTCCTTTGTATTTAATTCGTTGTGAAAGCAATTGTTCTTTAATGGCTACTTACACTGAAAATAAATTCCTCTTGATACCAAGTTTGGTGCTAATAGCACAGGTCAAACTTCGTTATAACTGAAGTGCTGATATTCTAGATCGATGGTAGATTCAGCTAGCTACTTCGTCATTGATTTTCGTTCTAACTCACAAAATATTGCCTTGCTGGGTGTTTATTCCAGATTATTGTTGTTCGTTTCCGTTATTATCTATTAATTGCAGTGTCTTCCCAAAAGTTTCCAACCCAATACAAGTATTACTTGAAATGATTTGTGAAAACACTAGTCATAAATTCAGAACTAAGTCGTGGTAGATAAGTAAAGCAAATATTTTACGATTAAAGTAAAATAAATATTTCACAATTTAAGTCGTTTCACCAACCGTAAGCACATTAGCGTCATTCTTGTGGAACACAAGTGTGTCACAAAAATCTAGTTGGAAATCGTTGCTTTAAAACAATAAAAGGGAAACCTTGCATAATAATACATTACACATTTCTTGTTTATATACAGGTAGTATAAATCATATATACATGTATGAATATAAAATTTAAAACAAGTGGTGTTAAGATTAAAATTTAATTTATATGGATATAAAACTGTGGAACACTGTGATGGCTAATTTCAGCTAAAAAATCTAGGGCTGACACGCCCAACCTACACTATATCCAGACAGTAGCACAGAAGAGTACGAGCAAACATCCCTTAAATGGCATGAGTGGCTCAGTGGGTTTGCTCACAGCTCTAGCAAACTGCGAGTCATAGTTGGCGACGGTTCGATTTCTGAACCTTGCTGTATTTCTCTTTTCTGCGTCTGTAAAAGGTTCCTTTTATGTGTGTCCCATTACTTGATGTTGTCTGTCTTGTAGTTCAGCTTTCTCAAATATGGGCATCAAAGCCCAACCAGCCTTAATGGAATGACAGCTGTAGAGGTTTACCCAAATTTGTCGGACAGGAATATAATGATGTAAAATCAATATGTTTATGTTTGAGAACTCAATTCATTAATAAAAAGTTACTATCAATAGGACATATAAGAGATACTTCACTGCAGACATGTACGTCATTTATAAATTCGTTTAACTACTCCAAAAAACATAATGCAGTCGGATGTTTATTTAACGAATTTGACGACCAAAATAAATCGAACGAATCGAATCCCATTCAAGTATCAATCATAGAATGAAGGTTATTTTCTTTTTGACTTTTCCTTCTTTCCGACACATTTCGTCAATCTCTTGGGATTTCTGAAAAGAAGTATCACAATATTAAAATAAAATCTTATATTTATATTCTACATAAAAAAGTTTTCCCATTTTGAAACCTCAGACAAGTTCCAATGAAATTACATTTGATTTACATGAATCCATTTCTAGTATTTTAAAACACTCAATCAAACTACCTTAACTAATTCAGACAGCCAAACGGTCACCTTGCTTTCGATCGAACGCATTCATATCTACCGTCCACCCGAATCGAATTAAATCCCAGTATCACAGCGGAAACGTCATAAAGCCTCTTTTCCAGATGTGCCAGTATTCCCGAAAACTTCTCCCACCGTCGAGGTGACAGAGCGGAGCTCGACGACAATCAACCTGACAGCAGAAGCCTTTCCGGAACACATTATCTACACGTGGAGTAGGAACGGCGTTCCGCTTGATGAGCAGGATGCGGCACAACGAATGATCGTCACGGGGGCCATACTCACTCTCCGGAATACTTCCAGGGAGGACTCTGGACTATACACTTGCGTGGCGGAGAACGACGAAGGGCAGAGCAAGACCACGGTGACGTTGAATGTGCTATGTAAGTTTGCTTAGTTAAGAAATACTTTTCAAAGTACTGTTCCCACCTCGGAATGTGTAGAGGGGGAAGTCTACAGTGCCCCATGACCGTTTTATCTTTTTGTCCAAAATTGACTTGGATGCCACAGGGGAACTTCGATATATCCTAGAGCCAATCAAATCCATATCAGTTTGGGGATTTCAATTTCTGATATGCGCCTTGGGGATTGTGTAGTCTTCTATTTTAATTAACCTATTATGTGAAACATACTTAACAAGGCCCATGACTTTCTGTTCTTTGAGTCCAAAATTGACGGTACGACACAGGAGATCTTTTGATATATCCTAGAATGAACTAATAAAGGTAATGTCAGTTTGTGGATTTCAATTTCTGATATGCACCTTTGTGGGTTATGCAGTCCTCTATTGATTATTATTGTTTACTTTTATAAGAAAGGGGCCATTTAATTAATCTATTAAGTGAGATATACATAACCCTCCAAGTGGTTTCAACGAGTTACCTCGTTCATCAAGATCTAAAAAATGTGCTAATGACGAGATATATCGTCAAGATATATCTCGTCATTAGCAAAAGATTTATTAATGTTACCGAAATCAAGATGTGGTATTTTTTTTCAAATGACAAGATATCTCGTCTATCAAAATCTGGTCAGTTTTCTAATGACGTAACAACCTTGCCGAGATAACCACCTGGATTGTCGAAAATACTTATAATTTTCCATTCTTAGTGTCTAAAATTGACAGTACGGTACAGGAGAATTTCGAAATATCCTAGAATGGACTAATCAAAACAAATATCTGTTCATGCATTTGTATCGCGAAGACAGGAAATTCTTGAGTACCCCATCTTCTTAGAAAAAGTTCTTATAAGAATTCAAAAGGAATTGATAATTATTAATATAACTTTTAATCCTCTAAATATTACAAGATATCTCGTCAAAATCTGGTCAATTTTGCTACTGACGAGATACCTCATTGATACAAATCTACCCTTTTCTCCAAGGGTGAATGAAGATCCAAATAGGAAAAGCGATTTGTTCCTTGCACAGTATGCAATAGGTGACACTGGTGGCAGTTTGTAATAGGTTTTCCACCAGAGGCTGGCCATTACAGGGCAGTTTTGTCGCGAATATAAGCCCCCAAGAGGGCTAAAGTTGCCATTCGCAGAGGGATTAAAGGATGTGACACATTTGTTTATCGTAAAATGGCTCAGAAACCACTCGCAAAACGTGTCAGCAATTTTGAACGCTTTGGAATGAGTACGTTAGCACAGGTCATGCAGTAAATAATACATTATTATCGAAAATGTCTGTGTTGGAGCATGTTTGGTATTATATTGGTGTGATTTAACGAACGAGGTAAAAAATTTAAGTGGTATGTTTGTAATTCTGCGGAGAACGAGACTTTAATGTAGACAAACATTTCATTTATAACTAAAAAACAGAAGTCTGAAGACTACTAAGAGACACCAAAGAACAATTTAATACAATTTGGTGAATTTCTAGAAGACTTTTACCTATCGAATGTCATGAAAATTTATTTCAACGCAAAAATAATTCGGTTTGAGACTGGCCAGCAGACTATCCCAATCTGTATCTTAGAAAAAGTCCTTATAAAAACTTGAAAGGAGATGAAGATTATCAATATAACTTTTAATATTCCAAGTGTTCAGACGAGATATCTCGTTCAAGATCTGGTCAATTTTGCTAATATTAGTTTTTAAGAAATGTAACGTGTCATAATACTTACAGAGATCCATTTCTCCATGAATAACAGGAAAGCTTTTTACGCTCAAATTTCTTTAACTGAAATATTTTTCAGTAACAGAAATCTATAGAGATACAAAAATATATAACCAGCAAAAAATTACCATATTCGTTTTCCTTAACAAAACACTTAACGACATCTGAAACCTAAAATGTCTAACTAGGCCTCATGTAGCAAACAATACCACAATTACATTAGAGCAACAAACAAACCTTACTAAAATATAGTGAACAAACACCCTCTTGCTTTACATTTTAAAGTGGATATATGCTTTCATTTTACTTAAATTGAAAATAATCTTTGCCATATTTTCTTACCTTCTGAAAGAATAGTTAAAATGTCTCTAACCTACATGTAATGTTTTGGGACAGCCCTAATAGTACTATTTTCTAGTAAGTATTGGATTACTAACTGTAATATAAATTATAAATTACAATAATATATGCATATAGTATATGGAAAATGTGTATTTATAAGTTTATACAGTAGAATTACCCCTATCATTTCATTCAAGAATGGGTGATTAAATTTAAATCTATCAGGAAATTTTAGCATCCAATGAACTTTTACTAATAGTACTGTATAACATGGGGAATGATTGCTTTACTCTATTCAGACTTAAATTCAAACAGAGACCCAGCTATTTATAATATTAACAATGTGAAAAGTAATTTTCATGTCAGAGAAAATATGCAAGCGCATATCATTAATCTACTTTAAACAATGACATTCATTTATTAGCAATACATATATAATTAATTATATTTTTGATTACCACTACAAACATATCCATGCGTATGGTCGATAATTCACTTCGTAAGATTGCAGACAAAGGATTTTCTCTACGACAATCAACAAATTCCTAAAAGCAAACCAAACACATAATTTAAACATAAATATTCCACGGACCCCGCAGTTCTCTAGCCCATATCCGACCAAACAGTAACCATCGTATCCACTGATCTTTAATATTCATTCCATCGAGTTTCTAAACATTTTATGTTGTTCCACTAATAACATCTTTCCAATGTACTGGCCAGAACATCACTTAATCAGGACGAAAGTGCAGGTATTGGCACTTTGATTGTAACTTGAAAACGTACGATCTACTCCTGGTTTCTCGTTAATAATTGTTCAAACCAGACCGGGTCAAATTAAGGAACTTTATAGACCATGGAAGCTTCTGACGGTGGAGGATCTCTATGAGAAATATTAGTGACGACACACCGCTGCCACGGAGGTTTACGATGTTAGTGGGATACTCCACTATCTTGTTTTCGAAAGTGGATGGGATGGAGGTTTAATTGAAAATTAGGATGCGCTCGTCAGGACCGTAAATATTCAGATAGGGGACTTCCATGCGAATTGTTTCACCAGAGCACTTTGCTTTGAAGGCTGTGTCCCGGTGTAAAACCAATTTCCGTTGAATTATAACTTGAGTGAAAATGAGCTTTTCTTCGCTGTTATTCGTGTGTTCCTTTCATTCATCACTGGAGGTGATAGCGAATTCGAGTTTATAAAGGTGATAAAATATAGCATTTGAAAAACTACAAAAGGAAGTATTGAAGTTTTATAGCATAACTGTGTCTTCTTGTCGATATACACTGATAGACATATCTTAAGTTAAAATTTCCCAAAATGGGCTGATTTTAAATTTGATAAGAGTTAAACATAAAAAGTAGTTTGCAACTTAATGAGCGTTTTAGAAATAGAATTAAAACAGCCTCGTCCTATATTCTGACTTAAATTGTGTCTTCTAGATTTAAATTGTACCCTATATTCACAATTACATTCAATATTATTGCTAATATCCATCTTTTTACATTTAACTAAATTTGTTCAGTATTTTTACAAATATTTTGCGACGTTTATGAGAAAAATGCATTATCTACAGTTAAATGTTAAATATAATTTTCAATGATGAAAATTTATTAAAATCTGTGCCCTTAAATTTAAAGCTATCTTTAGAATAATAATGAAAATGTAAAAAAAAGACGATACTTTAGCACATATTTCCTGAATAATGCAAAAATGGAGGACTAATGTAAAAATGTTCCAGAATATTTTCGATGATAGCCCAATTCATTCATTTCTGTTTTACGCAGTGCAAAATTAATTGAAATAAAATGATCTAATTTTAAAACATGTATTACAGTAAATGTGTTTAGATTTAATCGAATAACATCCCTACCGTATATAAAAGTATTAGGTTAAAAATATACTAATATTATTACTTAACTTTCTTACTTTTCGAATTTTACAGTTCAAGTACACAATTCGGCCCAACCTTGTTAGGAAGAAACATGCGGTAGATGTGAATCTTCTATATTCCTCTTTCTCCAGTTATAGAGTTATTAGAAGTTAACGTTTTAAAAGGGACACTTAATGCACTTTTACGCTGATGTTTATCGACAATGGGAGCAATAAATATTATGAGGCTGTCTATTGTTCTTTGAACCATTATCAAAGCATTTGAGGCTAACCTTATGTCATAAAAAAGTCATAAACATACTTATTTTGTTAATAAAAGATTCAATAACCACCTGTTGATCTAAGATTTTCTGTAAAACACGAACACCAATACCTCTCGCCCGCAGTGGGTTTAGATTTTGTTTATTTCCACAAGTGCATTACACGACGATAAAAGGTTTATCATAGCAAATAATAATCTATTTGTAGCTGTAATTCAAATTAAAAGTAACGAAATGATTAAGGTACTGTCTGCCTATCATGAGAACAGACGACAAGCTTAGAGGTCTACGATGTCTGGGCCCGTCTGTTGCCGTAGAATTTAACCTCTTATTTAAATAAAAAGGGAACTTGAAGAAATGTATTAAAGCGTGTCACATTGTCTAATTTAATAACAAATTTGAAATAAAGTTATGATAACGTGCTTCCCGGAAAGATCTATACTAGCGCACCTCTTTCCATCAACATTCACCGAAAAGAAGAAACAGACATCCACCAGAATTACCTCTACTCTAAATCAACGAGCCCTGTTCGTATAACTATCTCCACTATCCAGACTGGTGAGGTTGGGATAGTGAAGATAGTTATACGAACTGTACAATTACGGTGTAGTACAATTTATCGATACGCAAAGGGAACATTAGTCTCGGGAAGCAGGAAGGAGAGTAAACACAGACTGGAACAAATATTTAAAATAAATATCTCTATAAATTAAACAAATATGAACTTAGACTTAGTTAATAAGGTTTTTCATGAATAAAGTATAATAATATGCACGCCCCAACTAACAGTTTTAATAGGCATTGTGCATCATATATCCTCATACTTCGGGGATGTATGAACTATTTACATATTGCGCATTAGTATAAAATAGAATTATTAGACGTGGGACTGTTCATCACTGCACTAATTCAATAGAAGGACTTTGGGCAACATAATGATAAGCCACTTTTCAAATTTTTCAGGCGAGTAATTTTCAAGCTTTCAAAAATTCCAAAATTAAAATCATTTATCCACTATTCAAGAGGTAATGTTATCTCAAACTCTCAAGTATTAAGCACTCATTCAAACAATCAGATTCTTTTGATTTTCTGGAATATTGCATTTAATATTTTTTAGTACTGAACATATTTTATGTGCATAACTACATTGTCCTAAGCCCTTCAATTTACTGAAGTAGAAAACATGCTGAAGTTTAACAATTAGTCTAAGAATCATAAAAAGTTAGCCTCGAAAATCGCCTTAGAACTATGGTTAAGGTTTTTTTACCAACTTATTTTCTAACAAACAAAATAATTTTGTGAACATTTCCTACTTAATCAATCATTATACAACTGAATCATGTCTGCTGTGGATATTTCTCCAGAACATGTAACAGTCATCCTATTATAATCTATCTTTGAGATATTGTTTTAATGACTAGCCACATTAAAAAAGGAAATGGTGTGTTTTTAACTCATTTTTAGTAGTGCCAGTATTCCTTCAAAGTGTCCAAGTATAGAACTTCTACATTCTTTAAAAACAATTTCATTTTCTTTCGGAACAACCGTTTATATGGGATAAAAAACAGCAATGGAGGAATTGAGATTTTCGTTTAGTATGTTAGTCTACGGTTAGTTTCGCTAAAACTGCAATTTTCTGGGAAGCTAACCGGATGAAAATTTTGATAAAAATCCAAAGCTATTTTATACTTCGAAATTAGTCTTGAATCTGTTCCCATAATCAGTATATAAACGATTGTGTCGAGAAGACATCTGCGTAACTGAAAAAATTAAATTAGAATTGCATTATTTTAAACTTTCAATTAAAGTCTCAAACAACATCGAATGATCTCTGCAACATACATGCATTCATAAACTGATCGATTCCATTCTCAGTGATAAAATAATTAGAAACATCTCAATTTAATAAGCATACGTAAAGAAACAGTAATTAGTGCTAAGTGACAAAAAATATGGAGCTATCATTAATCATTGCGGCATCTAAATAATTGGAAATTAGGAAAGATTTATTTATGATTTTCTAACACGATAACGATGACTCGAGGAATTGATTTGTGATAAGTTCATTAAAACGCATTTTGCAATTAAAAGTGAGGGAGTTGTTTTTATCACAAGATTCAAATGAGATAATCTTAATGGTTTTTGGTAGTTTATTAGTAGTATACGTCTATCAGTTCTCGTTGAGCATCTAATTAGCATAGCACTGCAGAAAAAAAAGATGTTTAATAAAGAACTCAAGATTTCTTATAGGGATTTAGAGATGTATTATTTCGCTTTCGTAAGGAAATATTCCTAAATTAGTCACAGTAAGGCAGGATATTTCTATTTCTTCCAAAAGGCACATTTTACTAATCATATCAGCTTAGAAGCATTTTACTTGGGCATTGCTTTTAATAGTTGCAAGTTACACTTGATTTCTTCTGAAACCATTTATGATGCAACGCACGAGGGTTAATTTCATCCGGTTAGCTTCCCAGAAAATTGCAGTTTTTCGAAACTAACCGTAGACTAACAAACTAAACTGAAATCTCAGTTCCTCAATAGCTGTTTTTTATTCCATATAGGCGGTTGTTCCGATAGATAATGAAATAGTTTTTAAAGAATATAGAAGTTCTATACTTGGACACTTTCAAGGAATTCTGGCACTGCTAAAAATGAGTTGAAAACATATCATTTGCATTTTAATGTACTAGTCAATAAAACAAAATCTCAAAGTTAGATTATGATAGGATGACTGTGTTACATATTTCGTATAAAAGACCCGATGCAACACTATACAACGGTGTGCTACTTAACAACACTAAAAAGTAGTATAGTACCACATTCAATTGTTGATTGAGTGCTACAATTTTCAAGCGCATGTCTGAACCATTTCAAATGAATTCCTTTTCGTATGCAATTCTTTTACACACTCGACATACCTGCAAGACATCCATTTCCATAGTTTGTTGAAGACGTGGAACTAATCCCTTCCAACATGCATTATTCATATCCAACAGTATGCACACATATCCATAAGACAAGACAGAACTCGAAATGTTTCCACTCTCACCCTCTATTTACTTCCTCATCATCTCTTAGATTGAGCCACGTAGGAATCTGCGATAATCGCATCACCTTTGGTACCTCAATAAACTGTTGATTGTTCTTGCTTTTCCATCAATCTATTAGGTTTCGCATCCTTATTATACAACGTTTAACAGCAATCAACCTTAAATTATCTACCCTTTTAACAGTTACCGCCTTCTTCAATTATATGGTAGTATTGCTTAAAATACGAAATCAAGTATTTAACTACTGTTTGATGTTATCTGAGCAGAACAGCTATTCAGTATGCATTACAAGAGGAAATATTTTATTCTGTTGAATAAAATTAGTCAATATATTTGATATCTGGACAATTCCCATTGAAATGCTTCAATTGTTCAATTATTTCCTGTACTTGACACCCACCTTCCTAGTTTTCCAATAGCGTAAGCAGAATTCATTTCAAGATGCATGGTCCATATTCAACAGTAATCATACCCATCCATAAGACAAAACAGAACTCGAAATGTTTTCCCTCCATACACTTTATCCCTATCTCTCCCTTCAAAAGAGCCACCGTGGAAACTGATAATCGCTTCAATTTCAGAACCTCAACTCACTGTTGGTTGCTCTTACTTTCCCTGGCTTTAAGAGGTATCATATACTTATATATGTAACCTGTACTAAAGTACCCCTGAGAGGCACTACCATCTTCACTAGTAAGTGTTGCATGAACTATGAAATCAAACTTTTAAACTGCTGCTATACTATCTAAGCAATACTCAGTTATACAGTAAACAAGGCAAAAAACGCTTTTATTGAGTAGAAAAGAACTAGTCTAGATATGTGGTGTGTGTGTGTTTATATCTGAACACTTTCCACTGCCTTATGCAATTCTTTCCCGCACTTGACACCCACGCCAATAGTTTGTCAAAGGCGTGGACAGAATCCATTCCAGGACACATGATTCATATCCAACCGTACGCACATATATCCATAAGACAAGACAGAGCTTGAAATGTTTCCACACACACCCTCCATTCACTTCCTCCCTATCTCTCCCTTCAGATGGAGCCACGGTGGAATCCGTGATAATCGCATCACCTTCGGGACCTGTGTTCGAGGGATCGGAGGCCACTTTGGAATGCAGAGCTACAGCCCACCCCGCCAAAACGGAAATGATAAAGTGGCGGATAAAAGGATTGGCACGGAATAGCCGACCGAGCCTCGATAGCACCAAATCGATACTCCACATCGCCAACGTCTCCAGAGACCTCAGGGGCCCCATCGAATGCTGGGCTGACAACGGCATTGGAGGTCCTTCCGTCCTTTCCGTCTTGCTCAATGTCCTCTGTAAGTTGCTTCGGATATTCTTCTTTGACTCTTCTGAGGGAAAAATTTATGTTGAAAAAGGGACTGTGACTTCTCGATTCGATTTTCGACTGTTGCTGAATCTGGAAATGAGATTGGGTTCTTTTCTGTTACGCGGTGGTGGCACGTTTTGAAGTATTAAAATCACTGAGACGGTAACGGTTGTATTGGACTGAATCTAACAGAAATATTTTAGTGTAGGAAATAAAATCCATTTTGATTATTGTTTCGCATCCTATCCTTATTGTGTTTCTGTTATGAAAGTTGTGTTTTAAGGTATTTGCCATTTTATGGCCTTACACTGATATAACACTAACTAATGACACTTTTATATATAATTAAATAATTCTAAAAACTATTTAAAAGTGTATTACTTTAATCACAACTTAAATTGTAATACTTTAATCACCTTATTTGAGAAGTTTAAATACTCATCAACCCGTCATAAAATAAAAGTTTTGTTACAAGTAATGGCTGAAATATTTTGGTGCATGCAAAAGTTCTTATTGTAATTCAAATATCGAATATACAAAAACATCTCTGAATTGTGAAAACCATACATCAAAACATAATCGTGAGACCTTGCTTACAACGATGTTTATTTTCTATGATATTCTTTTCTTAGATTACTCTCTTTAAATTATCAAGGATTCTAAGATAATTATTTAGGAAGATCACATATTTAATGAGTAACTCAGCAACACAATTATATTTTTAAAGTACTGTAAGAAATTTCAACAAACACCTTTCAATACTTTATCAAAAAGAAAATTACTAATATTATTTTTCAATTAAACTTCAAATATTCTTATATGAAAACGCAGGAAGGAATTACAATAACAATTTAAAAAGTAAAAACATAATGTTTCGTGTGTTATTCTATAATATACTATAAAGTACCTAGGTTCGAATAGTTCTTGAGTTCCTCCAATCTAATAACAATATTTAGAGAAGAAATTCAATTAGAAAAATGATGGTTGAAGGTGAAATTTCTCATGTACAACACAATCATCTCATGTATTTGAGTTAATTATGAGTACTTAAATTCCACTGCTCCAACTTTTCCAATTTTACAAAACCAGATTTTAGCTTTTTCATAAGTTTGTCTCGCAGATCAATATAGTCTTGAAACAAATAAAATATATAACTCTATCAGCTGTATTGTTCACAGCTACTCAGTAAGACCAAGGTAACAATTGAGATGGATTCCTGTCATGTCTGAAAGGTCATACAGAGGGTAAGTTGGAGAGTCTGAAAAGGTAGAGATAATTTTGCAGGTAGTCGTGTCCACTGAAAAAAGGAAAACAAGTTAATCCTGTAGATGTTGGGAGATCCTATGGCAACTGAGACCTTAGCAATGAGTTCCGCTTCAATTTAGTTTTATATTTGTAAGCATTAATTCAGGAATGTTTGACTTTTTCTAATCCTTTTTACTGTAGGGTATACAATGAGAGAACATGGTTGGGGTAATTGGGAACCAGCTGTAACTAAACCATCCACCAGTTCACATGAAATGAATAATTATTCGGTAGAAAGTGAGAAGATAAACACACTAAAACTACAAAAGTTTACGAGTATTTGAGTCTCTATCTCTAAGCATTCGTTCACAAATTTCAAAGTAAAATATTGATTTAAAACTGTTTCCGAGCTTATTGAGATCTTGCATTGTTCATGACGTAAATTTATCTTTCGTTGCAGACAAACCCATGGTCATCCACAGTGGTGGTGAATTAGATAAAGACTTTGGGAGAATTAAATGCGTGATCGACGGTTCTCCGAACGTTACAATAACATGGACATTTAATGGAACCGTACTTCGAGTCAATAGCGACAAATACAGTGTGACTCTAACACAGAAAGGAGATGACCAATGGACTTCCATTCTTATTGTCAGGAATATAGATTCAGGGGATCATGGAATTTACACATGTGTGGCAAAGAACGTTCTTGGATATGATTCTGCGGATATTATTCTGAATGACAAAGGTAAGTTGGAATTATTTTTTCATGCTGCTTTTAGAAATCATGAACATTTAAGAAAGGTGAATTTTATCAAAACTCGATAGAAAGTATTCGCCGTGTAATATTCTCATCGAACAATACTTTTAGCTAACTCTCCTGATGGTTTATCTTTCTGTGGAAAACTGCCCTGCCTCTGATACTGAAACCTGTTTGAAATTGTCACCAGTTCTTGGCAAGGGACAATTTGTTTTTACTCCTTGGGTCTTCATCTCTCTACAGTTTTGTCTCGACGAGATATCTCGTCATTAGTGCAATTGGCCGGATCGTGAAGGACGTGGTACCTCGTCTTTAGCGAAAATGGCCGGATCTTGATCGAAGAGTTTTCTCATCGAAACCATTTGGAGCGTTAATGTCATTGGATACCGGCATCTCTTGTAGGAAACTATTGTAGGTCATTGACTGAAGATTTATACGAGAATTTGACGCAAATCTTTGTGGGTATCAATTTCGATTGCAAACGTGCAATATGTCCCCGTACTCCTGGTCGTGACTCCTTGTTCTTGAATGGCGTTCCTATACATACACACATCTATATATATATATATATATATATATATATATATATATATATATATATTTAACAGCGTCAAAATATGTTGAATCGCCTGTGCACAAGGAAATGAAATAAAATTGAAGTAGACGCTCCAAATGTAATCGTAGTAATATGACTTAAGTGTGCTTATTGTAATGCACTTTTTAGAAATAAAAAATAATCAACAGCAGTAAAAGTAAAGGAATCCTGTTAAATTTTTGAATAACTTTTTATTCAATTTAGAGGTACGAAATATATTTATATATGGATGCTATACTCATTTTAAATGAATTATAACATATGAAAAAGAGTAGCGACACTTTGCCTTCAATAGATATAATATACAATTACGATATTTAGCTCAGGTTGGTTAGGTTTTATGGCGCAATTTTCATATTTGGCCATACTGAGCCAAATATAGGAAAGACAATATCAAGTAACGCACGCACAGGTAAAGTTTAACTGACATGGGAGAGAGAAATACACCCAGAGCGAAATCGAAATTTAGAGCATTTAATTTATCTCTGAGCGGATCTGCTTGTTTGAAATAAACCAATAACTTAGTAAATGACAGCTGAAGAAACTATCATTTACCACTTTTTATATCAATCCAGTCGTGCAAAATAAATGGAACCTCATACAGTTCCATTTCATTTTTTATCTTCATTAAAAATAATCCACATAGCTTAATTCCTGACAGAGTGACACTCTTTTGTTTTTTGTCATGCGTTGGTATCCTCTGGTGACTCCGTACAGAACCCTATGCCAATGAAACAATACTAGCGTAATCCAATCGAGAACATGCTGGACAATAGAAGTATTGCTGAATTTGACAACTAAATCGTGTGTCGTTCCCTGCTAATCTTTTAGGTCGCGTGTCGACGGTGATAGAACTCTGTACAAAAGAGCTGCAGACTAAGCTCTCGGATTCTTTTTGGGGGGAATTCAGTCTACGGCAATTTCCTTTGTAGGACGACACGTAGACGACGGCGAGGACTTTTGTTTGACTCAAAAGTGAAGGAGCTATTTCCCGAATTGGATTGAATGGGAATTTTATTTGTCTTCGCACATTTTCGCCGTTCTCGGAGTTTTCGAATGGGAGAAAATTTAGGTTATTTTGGTTACGTGCGATATTGCTTCCTCGTACTTTCACTGTAACTGCTACTTTAATAAATCGATGTTCCTCTATAGTTTTAGTAGTGCTCATAAGAAAATGTTTTAAAACACCCTCTCAAATTCTAAAGATAAAAGTTCTCATTTTTCTTACATACGCATCGCAAAGTCAGAAAATGTCGTTTCGACGTTGTTAAAACGATATTCTTATAAAGCTTCAAATGCTGTGTAAACTATTAAATAAAAACCCTTTCTTACCAATGGTAAAGGATTGTTTTCATTGCTGAACTTTTGAATGAACTTTATAAACATACTAGCAGAATTACCGGGCGATGCTCGGGTTCAATTGGTCAAATGTTGATTCTAATTCATAGAAAAATGCCAGCATCATTTAAGTGTACAGAAAATATTTTTAACATCGTTTTAACTTTTCCACAGATTCTACAATTTACTTCGGACGCAAATATGTATACATAATATATCTATCCATATAATCCATTTCATAATCATCACACTCTTACTGTAAGACAAACTACAAAAACTTTTTCTGAGATGACTGCAGAAGTCGATTTTGATTTTTGGAGTAATTACGAATGCCAGTTAAGTTCATTTTCAATAAAAATGAGGAACTTTCAGCGTAGTCTTGCACTCAGTTTTCCAAACAATATTTATTATGTTCAGACGCACGTGGAATAACGGAGCTTTTTTAAAACATATGTTATATCGATTACACGTTTTACAAAATCACTGCTTTCAATTAATGTTTCACAGGTACCTAAGTTGTATACGAACAGTCTCAACTTTAGGTAAGCAACCTCGACCTTCTGCCACTTAAGACAAAAAATTTCTCTTTTTCAACAGTCCTAGTTTACATACTTCCTTACTATGATATTATTCCAAGATCAGCAAAGTAGTATTTAAAATTCGCTTTCCTCCAACAGAAAAATTTAGTTTTAAATCGTACCCTTAAGGTACTTTATTCAATTGAGAGACTTAGTTTCTATATCGAAACCACGTACCTATTTAGAATGATAGATGTAGTTACTTGACTATGGAGTACAGCTTTCAATAATACCCATGAAACACTAAAAACAAATGTAAATTAAAGTAACTTTAATCGTCTTGTAATGAAAATATGTCAAAATTTAGAAATATCTTTGAAATACAACGTATGGCTACCCGTTTTGATTTAACGTAACATATCTTATAACTTTATTTTATAAATTTACCAGTCATTTTAAATAAGAAGTTATACACTTTACCTAAAAAGGTTTCCATTTATTTTTCGGAAACAAAATTCTACAAACTATAACGTATTTAACCAGACTTAAGGAAAGTTCTTCGAAATATACATATACCACCAAGAAATTACCCATATCTAGTGGTATTTGGCAAAAAATAAAAATAATTTATTATAATTTAACTCCTAAATAGTATATGTAATATGGAAAGTAATGGAACACATAAATACAAACAGAAACCAAATTCTGCTCATTGAAAAATGTAGAATTCTGAAAAACGAAAGATCTGAGCAAGCGTGTCGAATTTCGACGTCATGAGAATATTCTGAAACAGAGAAATTCGAAAAAGACGCTTGAAAAGTGTTGATAGATAATAATGAATTATTTACAAAAAGAACACAAATTTACAAAACTTAGAAATGCTCAAATATGACTGCAATATTTCTGTCTTGACTCAAATACACAAACACGGAATTTTAAATCTAATTTATAAAATAAAACATTAATTCTGGCGTTGCCAGATACCGAATTTTAAAATTATGATTTTAACATCAGAGTTTTTGGTTTTGGCCATTTGTTTTATATTCCATTACAAAATGCAAGTTGTGTAAAATTAAGTATTTTAAATATCCATTTTTCATCATTCAAATATTCCTAAATTATTTATATTGTGGGAAAAAATAAAAAAATCAGTTCTAACGTAATTAGAATTTTAAATCGTTTAAATATAACGTTTCGGGGGGGGTTGGGTATTTCAATTAACGTCACACTGGAGCAACACAATGGGCTATTGGTGACGGTCCGGGATCAATCCCAAAGGGAAAGATCCGAGGACAACACCACGTAATTTTGAACCACGGTCAGATGACGAGGCAACACCTGAGCTGGCACCCCACTCTCCAAACTTCCACACCACGCCACGCCAACGTGAGGACATTTGAGGCCACGACAGATTTAACGTGCACCAGCCCCCTTTGTACACGACGGTGTTTGGCTGGATTCGAACTCGCAACCCTTCGGTTGCTAGTTCGTTACTCTTCCAACCGGGCCACCGCGGCCCTATAACGTTTCGGAAAAAAATGTTTTTCGAGAAATACTAGTAAAACAATTTTATTAAAAAATTCGATTTTCGATCAATACTGGTAAAACAAGCTGAGTTGCGCACTGCAATCGTTTTATGCTCAGTGTTTTTCCTATACCAATTTCGAATTGATTTATCTCCTCTGCACACTTAGGTTAAAGAGAATGGGGTTTAATATGCAGCTTGCGTTACTTGGGCAGGTTTCCAAAGTATAAGTGTACTAAATTTGGCGTGGATTGGTCAAACGGTGTAGATTTGAATGGAGAGCATACAGACAGACGCCAACTATGCTTTATATGTATAGATTGTTTTCAGGAATAATTACACGTTTTGAGTACGAAAAGAAAACGTAATCTTGCTCTGTCGATTCTACAATAGACTAAAATATGAAACAATATGTATGTCATCTATCGGAAAAGTGGTTAAATTCCATAAAACATAAAGCACTAAAATTTACTTCTTTGAGTGAACATGATGCTAAAACATCGTTTCTTAACTAAATTCGTATGCCACCTAATTTGTATAAGAGTCAGAGCGCTTGTGTGCGACCAGGACTTGGATTCGAATCCCAATTTGCAAGAGCATTGTTGTTGCTGATTGTTCTCATTAGAATTAATGGTGGCTTCTTCACGAATAATCGTCACAAAGAGTCAAATAGGCAAGTGATCGGGCAGTATATATAAATAAAATTTAAAAAAACGTTATGAAACTTATAATTTAATGCACTCTACAATCACTACAAGATAACTTTTTCTCTTCAGCTGAATTCAGAAGATGCAGAATTTCTGCGGTAGATCGTGTTTCGGAAAGTTATTTCACCAACGTTAGGACATTTGAGGTCACTACAGATTTAACGTGCACCAGTCTCATAAATACTTTTTGAATACGATTTTATCATCTCCCTAATAAAATTCCAAAGAATAAATTCCGAATTGATATCGGATAATTGATTGTTCAACACCAATTAGATTAAATGCCAAAGGTTACAAAAAGGCGACAAACAGCATTTTAAGGCACCCCGACGTGTATCATTCGAGAGCATTTGGATGGTAGAAGTAAAACCTTTCCATACCGCCTGGTTTGCTTACACTGAAAATCCCTCACACAGATAGCATAAAATAAATTAGAAACAAATTAAGATACAATATTGCATATCTTTTGGAAAACGAGAATCTTGTGTTAAGGATGTTCAATCCAAAAGTATAAAAGCATATTCTCAACCTTTGAATATTTTACATTTATACAGCTATATTCCACGAAACTACCGCTTAATCGTGCTTTTAAAAGCTCTTTACATAACTCAGTTCACAACCCTCAGCTTATTTCTCCAGAAACGCGATCATTACATTAACCAAAAGCCCGGAGTCAAATATTAATACGTATAACTATTTCCATTCCAACCTGCTGCAACTGCTCTGCTTCCTTCACAACTTCCGCCTCCTTTGCACAATACATTTACCGAATAAGCGGTAAACACATTTGCGTCGGTCTCAATAGAGTTATTTCGGAAAAGACTTCTAAACGCAAGTGTATCGCTCTCTGGAGTTCTCAAATCGGAACATTTAACAGCGCAAGTGGGACTGCGATGCAGACTTCGCTTATTTCGGTAGGGCAAGGAGACTGAGATTCAAATCGCTTCAACAGTTTTCTTCAGGAACCAGACTTTACAACTGAATTTGGGTGTTAATTTCCCGAGATTATCCGCGATTCCGGCCGCCTAGTTTCCACGCCCGGCTGACTGTCGACATAAGCAAAGCTTGATATATTCAGCAAATTTTGAATCTGGTATTCTGGCCTGTATCAGGTAGGGAACCTGGTAGTTTCAGATACGAATGGGTTGAATTAACTTATGGTGGTCACGAGTCAGTCGCCCTTTCCTAGTTTTCACTCCATTCTGCCCGCAGCCATACTTTGATATATGAGGGTGCTTTATTAATAAAGCCGCGAATATTGCGTTGAGAGGGCTGTTGGAAATGGTTGAGGACGGACGGTGTTTAAATGTTTTGAAGATTGAGGAGGCGTACTCGGGATTGGAATAAATTGCTTTACGCTCCACCTTGATGGTAGCCATCGAAGCTGAACTTTCTGGAAATGCGTGATTTTGAAGGTAGTGTGTTTATTAAGATTTAAACTGAGGCTGAGGAGTGATAATCAAATCCAGCGTTTGACTGTTTTGGTGAGTTCCTTTGAAATGTCTTTCAAGATTATTTTGATCCGGGGATCCTTCATCCCATGCTGCAATATCACTATAAATCAAAACATGAATTTGTAAAAAGACTAAATACATGCTCCTGCATGCTCCAAGATTGCCTTCCACTGGAGCCTCAACTGCCCTCTACTGGTATCCACAGTTGTGTCAGTTTTACATATGCAGAAGCATATATTCAGTCTTTCTACACCTAAAACCAGAAATTCATTTTTAGTTATAGCGGTATTGCAGCAGGGGTGAATTATATATTACGATATACCAGAAGTAAAACTGAATATGTATTTCAATACTTGTTTAAATAATTACCACGTCTTTGCTCAAAAATTTTGTGTGCATGTTTAAATTGGTATTAATTAGTTAAGTTTTGGCCTCGTCTTTATTTAAATTGTTTTTCTTTTTTCAAAAGAGGTGTGTTTTCTCTGAAGTTTTAAAATGTTTAATACCATTTACCCACTTGCAACGGATGGTTGTAAATTTGTATATATGTGTGTAACATCTTGGAATGTAGAACTTCCTTTGACTTAGATTCTAAAGCTGGCTCCTGTGGAGCCAGGAGTCTCTTCCCGGCCACTCCTTGACAGGTTTTAAGCTCTTGTTGGTAGGCCGGGGGTACTAAACTAGCAATTTAGTAACGTAAGCGGTAACGTCCCATCGGCTTTCTAATAAAATAACTAAAGCATGTGGTAGGAGTAGCTGTTTTAAGATCCGAGAAGTGTTAGTCACGTGGACTTACGAATCGACTTGGGGCCGATTGGCTATCGAAATGCAGACTAGTGTTTTTAATCACGCTCGATAACTTTAAGAAGAGAGTGGTTTTTCAAAACAAACTCTTGTACTTTTTATCCGATTGTTATGAAATTTTCAGACTGTTTATTTTCTATTAAAAACGTAAATATAAAGTTTAGCATAGATATACATAAATCAAATTAACTCCACTTGGCACGTGTATCACTCATGTAATACAAAAACAGTATGTACTACAATACCTAAAGTTATGCAAACTTTTGGAAGCATGATGAATTTCATGCACATGTTCTCACTTAGATATATAGACCGTATTTCAAGGATTATCCAGAAATATTTTCAAGTAAATTAAAACCATATGCGCAGTTAAGATTTTGGAATTAAAAGAATACCAAAAATTCTCAATCGGAGAAAAACGTGTTTCTGTAGTAGATTTAATATATTTATCTACTATATCTTTGATGGTTGTTGTATATGTATTCGAGTTAAAAATTATCGTAATCGAAAAATTGTTCTTGCTATCCAAAGCATTTAATATAAATTAATTTTTAACACTAAATTAAAAAGGATCGATTTTTGTTATTCTAAATGTCTATTGTTCCCTTAACCAATCAATAATTTATCCCACATTTTGATTTATGCTTTTTCACATAACCACGTGATAACCGAGCGATTGGAAGAAATAACACGAGACTGCTAACACATGCTCCGTCTAATTCATAAGAGGTCGATGCAACGTCCTGCGTGACATAAGTGCCCACCTGATTGCCTTAAAAGCACAGGAAATCGTACTGTTTATTCTAGTACTGAAATATGCACAGACAGGAAGAGACAGACTCATATGTATCAAGCTCGATCATGTACGCATTAAGATTTCATTCTAAATATAATTTTCTACGTTATTGATAAACTCAATATTCAACCTGGTGTCAGATATCCTTAAATCTCAATCACAGTCCTATAGATAGATATCCTTAAACCTCACACCACAAATTGCTAAAGCTCAGGATCCCCAACATAAAGAGGTTACCGGTACAATGGTACCGGTGTCCAAGAACTATGAAAGGCTCAGGAAATATGAATATTGTTTGGCTGTAACGTGCAGTGTGTTTTTTATGTTATAAATATTTGTAGCGTACTCATAAAAAGTTGCACACTTATCCAAAGAAAAGAGAACAAACTGCATTTGTTCAAGTTAAGCATTGACTGATTTGGAATATGTATATTTCTTTCTCTCATGAGGTACCCCGTTATCTAATCGTGTTCTGAGAC
Organism: Meta bourneti; assembly: GCA_933210815.1. Lineage (NCBI taxonomy): Eukaryota > Metazoa > Arthropoda > Arachnida > Araneae > Tetragnathidae > Meta > Meta bourneti. The sequence goes on along the minus strand of OW119923.1, from coordinate 61,771,436 downwards.
CTTTGCCTACTCTAATACCGAGGTTCAGAGGGGAAATAGAGGGCGATCCTGGTTTTATATGACCATATAAACTGTGTTGAGTTGCAAATATAAAGCAAGAATTAAGATCATGTTATAAATGGATATTAAACAAAAGAACGAAACAATCCCTCCCTCTCTAAGGAAGATTTGGGATCTCTGCTTATATTATCATTGCAATTTCACGTTGAAAAGATGAATATGTAATTTTTACTTCTGAAATAATTTATTAGGAAAGTTCAATTTGCCTTTCATGCTGTTCTTTTGGTGATGTTTCATCTGAGCTACGCAGATTGAAATTCAAATGCAAGTCAGCTTCACTCCGTAATACACCTAGATAAATAAACAAATGCTAATATAGCTGAATGATATTGTTTACAGTGCAAACACATGAAGTGTTGTAAAACAATGGTGGTACTACCATTATGGTCTATCGAAAGACATGATAGTTCTACTGTAGTAATAGGAGTAAAATTTTTATAACAGTAACCTTTGCAATCATATTCCAAGTAGGTAGTTGTTTAGATTAACTATGCACAAACTATGTTAAAACTTGCAGTTATGAATATGAAATTTATAACTATATAGAAACAACTACACTTTACCGAGTAACTCCTAAGGGAAGGTTCAGAGAGTTTATGAATATAATAGTTATTTAAGTACATCCGAATTTAAAGTGTTTTAAACATTTCTGATTAAATTTCATTAGATTAACACTTCCTTTTCTATAAATGATTCATTTTCAGGTGTATAAGGATTGTTATTTATCATTGGGAGGTTTTATACATTTGTACTATTTAGATTCAAAATTTAATCAAATCTTAAACATCGAATGCTATAAACATATTTAAAAACTGTTTATATAGAAATTCAATTTTTAACCAATTTAATATTAGAATATTTGTGAATAGCGTTGTGTAATGTAAAACCACAAAGCTTTTGCTAGCTTAAATTCCAGGATATTTAAATGAAATTCCAGGATTTTTGCCATAAATTGAAAATACCCACACACTTAGCCAACAACTGAATTAAAATTTATGATATGCTTGGAGTATGACTGAAAAGGGAATAGTGTTTTTAACTAAGCTATTCATGGAGAATAATGCAAATATTAATATTTCAATTGATTGTGTTCATGAAATAAGTTCAAGATTTATAGTAGAGATTTTTGGTAAATTCTTATGTAAAGAATTTGCAATTATTAAATAAATTGCTTAAGATTGTAAATATACAAAGAATAGAACGTTATATTAAAATATATTACTCCTTTGCTACTAAATATATTTTTTATATGTAAGTAAAAGTAATCCCGATAGGTGTAGAAGTGGTAAGACTATTTTAGCAGTTGGAACAAAATACATAGAAATGTCGGTGTTAGTAGATACGCAAAATTGAGTTTGAAAATTGAAGTTTAAGTACATTAATGTGAAGCTGTTTTTTTAAGAAAAAGTTCTTAGAATTTACTATACATTTTCAAATCAATTTTGTCAAAAGTCGTAATTTCCTATTAGATTATATGCACAATTTTTGTTAAAGGTCCCAGTCTATTTAGCCTTATAGCAGGAAAGAAAATGACGGTAGAGAGACAAACCAAACCTGCGAAATTATATACATTTCACTGCGAAAAACGTTTTGATCACATGTACTAGAATATATATTTCTATAGCTGTTTTTAGGTAAGTCAATCCTCAATTTTAATTCCAAATTCATAGTATGTTAAAAGCATGTTAGAGTACCCGAGTTAAATATATTCCTATCATTCTTCTAAACGAGTCATTATTTTATTTGCATAAACCTCTCAGAATCAATCGTCAATTTAAGTCCCGAATTCTTTTATTATCAGAAAAAAAATGTTCCAGTCCACGAGCTTAAGAAGCTATTCTACCTTTTTTGCTGAAATTTACCTAAACAAGATTATTTTATTTGAATCAACAAAGCACTCAGAGTTACATCCGTTTCCTAAAAGCAAAAAACGCTTATGCACGGAATATTTTTTCACTAAGCTCGTAAAAAATGGAATTTTGCATCATTCATCCACCTTCATTATGGAAAACTCAAAGCTTAAACTTTTCCAAAGCACTTATTAACCTTTAGTCTAAAGTGGATGATTAAAATATCCGGAATGGTTGGGTAGTTCTTACCCAAAACTCCTTCCTCCTCAAGAACTCACCAATAACTTCCCCTCCAAGGAGGATTAGACCCAGAGAGGAAGGGCTCCGTTTTTGCTTTCTAATGAGACAGAACCTTAACCGTTGCCGTAAGTCTCCCAGGACTTACCGGGGAAATAATGAGACGGATGCCCGGTTCGTTAATCTGCTAAGCGAAGCTCGCAAAAAGAAAGACAAAGGGAAATATATAAAGAAACAGAGGAAATAAAGTTTATATAGAGCGACCTCAGATCTCTTGAGAGGGCGAATTATAGCGAAATTCGTTTAGGTAAATAAAGAGATTCGCTCTGTAGGGTATTTACCATGAAAATTTCTGTTCAGCACAATTGCCGCCAGCATGCCTGTGGGACCTATTTGGGCGTTAGGTGCACAGGAAACGTAATTTTCCAGGGGTGTTTGTTTCTGCTGACTGCGTCGTAATTCTGAATAACGATAGAATTGGGACGGAGATAGTTAGTAATGATTACACCTATGTAGCTTTACTTATAAATAGAATGCACTGCTTGTATTCATGACATTCAAGAGCATATATTGTATCACTCGCACATATGCATTTCTTAATAACATGTATGTCTTAACCTTCTGAGTGCCACGAGATTCCCAAGTAGTATTGCCTTTACTCAACTAAATGCATAAAGACTAAATAACCACATTAAGTGGAATACTAGGAAAATTATATTGGTTAAGAAGGGGTCAAACGGGAAACAAATAATGCAGGGAAGACTGTAAGTTACACAACGGATATATGCGTGTGCACCCCTCTGAAGATTAACATATACCTATTTGGGTATTACGTCCAGTGGAAACGTCACTTTTGCGAATAATGCTTGTTTCTGCTGACTAAGTCGTAATTCTGACTAAAGCTAGAATTTATACGGAAATAATTGACGCCTACTGATGTGGCTTTACATATAAATACGATTTATTGCTTACATTTATGACATTCAAGAGAATATGTTGTATCATTCGTACACATGCATTTCTTCATTACATGCATATACATGTAATGAAAGGAATTATTCTCTTTTGTAAACAGATTAAGTGAAAATACAAATTTAATCTAAAATTGGTTTAAATTACATATAAAGATGAGTAACCGGACTTCCATCAATAGATATAAATAAATAAGAAACTGATATGTGCCGGTTTTCTAGCATGCGATTAGTCTGATAGTTATTATAATTGAATCGTACGGATGGAATAGGAGACACAGATTCAATTAAGGGAGCGGCCAGTCCTGGTGGACAAAAGAACAGTTCGAAGTGTGTCATGTTCTTGGCATTAGAAGATATAAGTAGCGTTAGACACACCGGACATCCAAGGGGTATTCGAAGTATTTACAGAATTCTAAGCGACTGCGCTTCAATTGAGCAATTAATTGAAAACAATGTCTTTTCGCAATGGCTGAAAGACCAGGAACAAACGTGGTGAGGTTGCAAATGATCACAGAGAGTGGGACAGTTAGTGTTGAAATAAAATCAATTTAACACTTATTCACGAGATATCTCGTCATTAACAGAACCCATCAGATTCTGATGGACGAAATATCTCGTCATTAGCAAAACTGACCATATCTTGATGTCGTCATCATAAAAGAAACGACAGTATCTTGATTACGAGATATCTGGTCATTAGCGAAATTGGTTAGATCTTGATGGACGAGATATCTCGGCAAAAACGAGGTTTTGTAGGAGTGAATCGATAGAATTTGAAAGTTATGAAAAAGAAAATATTTCAAGAGAAAGTTAATCACAACTACATTAGTTTGTATTGAAAAGATTTGCGCATCGCGTATGAAACAGGGAAATTACTTCAAATATTACACAGAATTAAAATTATAGCGTATATAAATACTGTTACATGTCTAATTTGAAATGTAATTGGACTTCTTAACTATACATAGCCTTTTAGAAATCTAAATATTTCATTAAAAATGTTGTGATTTTTCAAATATTTTCACAAAATCATTTAAATCAATAAATATATCAATTTCTATTACCGCATTTTTAACTCAGTATTTACTGCAATGCAAAACTTAATGTAATATTAAATAGTAATGTAAAACAATGTAATATTTAAATTTGACGCATGCAAAACAAAGATAAACACTACGAACCTAAAATAAGGATAAATCTCAATGTATCCTTAATACATTTATATAAATTAAATGTAAGATATTTATTCAATTCTATCAACAAGTTCAGTTAATTTTAATATCGATATTTCTAACAAAACACTTATTTCACGGAGAAACAATCTTAAAAATAAAGTGCAAATCTTTTAGATTCTTTGCTTGTGGTGAGAAAATCCCTTAAGTGAATATATTTGATAAATGCAGACAAAAATCAATAGAGGTGAAGAGAGGTATTTCAATTTGCAAATATTGAAACCCTCTTTGATATTTCTATTGCATTTGCATTGCATCATATGACTATGCCCTATCCGTACTTATGCGTTTGGAGTCTTTGATGTAATATTTACTCCTTTTTCTTTACATTTCTTCCCTTTATTCTTTGATGTAATATTAGCACATACTTCAAGGGGCACTGTTTTTTCTTTTTAGAGTATACTTGATGATTTCGTTTCGTCTTCGCAAGATTTTAAATGAAAGATACGTATGTAATATAAAAGTATATATACATGAGAATTTTACATGCTTAAGAGAAGTCAATATATATATATATATATATATATATATATATATATATATATATTTGACTTCTTAAGCATGTAAAATTCTCATGTATGTATACTTTTATATTACATACTACTTTATATATATATATATATATATATACATAAAGTAGTAAAATATATATTATTTTATACTACTATATATATACATATATATATACGTATATATATATATATATATAATACCTAATATACGTATATATATATATATATATATATAATATATATAATACCTAATTTTCGGTATGGAGTGGTATAAAAATATATATATTCTTAGGGAAAAGTAAAAGTTAGATTTGCATAAATCAATACTCAGCATGCTTACGATAATTATCCTTCTATCCGTTAGTTACAAATCCATGGGTTTCATAAGAAGTACTCAAATCATAAACTAATAGAAAGCAATTTCGAGTAGTTCCTCTTAAGAATAAATTTTTCTACGTTAATTAATGAAATTCAAAATTAATCTTTCTTTGTAAGTTATGCATTTAAACTTTTATGATTTATAACTACTTTCAAAGAACATCTCAAAACTTAAAAACTCAAATAGCACTTGGAAACAATTTACAATTCGTTTTGCTTGTAAGAAAAAGTCATACATCAATTAAACTGTGTAGATTATAAAATTTAAATTTTGATATCTCTGAGAATACTTCATTTAAAGTTTTTATTCCGTCTATCATTTTATTTATTTGACGAAGGACGAAATTATATGAGAGCTTTTTACATATTGGGGCCAATATAGCACAAGAATTGCGTTTTTTATCTATGTATTTAGAATCATTTATATGATAATTGTGATATATTTAACATCAGTACATAATTCTAAAAAGTATTCGAAGTTTCTATGGGTCAAAATCTTATAAATATAATAATTGGATTTCCCATTTTAAATCATCCGGTATATAAACATAGAAATAAGTTAAATCGTCAATAATAAAATATGTATAAAATATTGGAAAATATTTGTACAAAAATAAGAAACATCTTTTACCAAATGTACCTGACGATTTCAAGCATTCACTCACGAGCTGCCCCCAACAGGGTACAACAAAAAACCACATTTTGGGATGAAACTAGCTTAAAGTTTTCACTACCATCAAAATATATAGCGTGCTGCAAATCATCTAGCTGCCTAGTATTGAAGTAAGCAATTTATCAGTTTATCGTTGGAAGGGATTTTCCACAAGAAGTTTCCACATTGAGACTTACTCCAAAAATTTTATTTTTTGCCACTATTGCAGCTCATGAGTGATACGTTTCTGCCACCCAGAACCAGCTCTTGTAAGGATAGCTACTCTTCAAATGTGTAGGGTGCCTGTTATCGAAGTTGACGTATTCTAAGAAGTATAAAGCAAAACTTACAAACCTACTTATCGGAATGTAGCCAAATATTCAGTAAGTCTTAATGAGGTCAATCTCTGCGAATCTCTCAACAGTAATCCTCCATCATGCTAACATCTTAGTGTCTTTGGTACCTCCTTTCCACGTCCTCAATATATTTGTGGAACCTTTCGCCCTGATCCTCATTCACGGCTCATATTAAATGAAATCCAAGCATCATTCTATCTGATGTTCGTGACCTCTTTGAACTCTGAATCAGATACAAATTTTCTAATATTTTGTCCAGTAAATATTCCTTTCTCCAATTTCGCTTCGGATAAGGCTCAAAACATAATAATTACGTACAATAAGCAGTTTTCATTCTTAAACAAGGCCTTCACGGACTGTTTCAGCTGTCCAAACTTGATATGATGTAGTGGTAATAGCACTTCCTCTAATTTAACCAAGCTCGGCTGTATTACGTTCTTATTACCAGGTTGTGAGGTTTGCATAAAAGGCCATTGATTTCGAACCCAATCTACTTTATTTTCTTGACTGTCCCACTTGCAGATAAAACATGGATACTTTGTATTTAGAAACCAAAGATATGCTTCACTTTTAGGAAGCCCACGATCTCGTACTAAATATTTTAATTTGTTTTGAGTTCAGAGTTGTGGCTTAATATTTGCGTGTCAGGAATGAATAATTCATCATTCCTTTGAAAAATGTTTTCTAAGTCGTAAGCAGTGGAATCCAGATTTGTAGGGATTGAAACATCAGATCTATGAGTCACAGGTCTAATAATAGACTAAACTTTGCATTAAAAATGTAATTCTAACGATTTTACCTATAGCAGTGAATTTTTGCACGAGCAAAAATAACAGTCATGACTGTTTCTTTGGTTTCCTCGAAATCATTAGAATACCAAAAGCAAGAGTTCTTCAATACAAACAGAGCAGACTTTATATGGAACCACTGCTTTTTTATCACCATTTCACGCTAAAATAGGCGTTAGGCGTAGTAAGCCTTTCTAGCAAACTCGGTTCTGTATCTTCTCCTGGATACACACTTTCCACATTTATAACAAAAATAATTTGGATTGTTTACACAACCTCTAGAAGCCATTTTATCTTTTTATCACACAAAAACTCTACACAACACTTAATGGTAAGTTCAAAATTTTAAAATAACTAACACAAAATTCTTCACTAAAATGAATATTATTCACATACGCCAACTACTAGAGTGGTACTGAAAATGATTTTTGCCTTTCTAAGGAATAAAATTGATTGAAGGAGGCTCCTGTTCGGACATTCTTGCTGTTGATCGATAGGCTGGCACTTTCTGCATTGACACATAGTTATACTTTCATACCACTAATAACTACTTTCATAAGCTTATATTTTAAATTATTTTCATTCTAATAATTGTATAGTCTAATATTATTTTTGCAAAAAGTAAAATATTATCTACAAAATCTATATCTGATAATAAAATTCTGTATCAGACCTTAAATGAAGAGTGCATAGTTAAAAAAATGTTTTCCTATTGGTGTTTAATCCTGACTTCAAAAAAACGACTTACATTTCAAATTCTGCTTTCAAAATTACACTAAAATCAGATAAAGAAACAAAACAACTTATTGCACACCTGTAATATAGACACCCTGTATTTAATACGTAGTTCATTACACAATCACATGCAATGAACGTTATGTCAACACACAATATAACTATATAACTTAAAACTTTCCTTCGAAAAGTAGCATTTGCGGTGAAAACAGATCATCGGTTTCAGCTTAACTTCCCATATTTTATCTCATCTATTGTTTTTTCGAAAACCTTCGTTTTTGAATCGCCAACTGCAGACGGAAACTCGGGATGCCAATACTCGCACTTAAACACAATCTTTTGCCTTTGAAGGCAGCGAAAAAAGCTCTCGGCGCTGCACATATGTCGTCGTAATTACCTCTAATTACGGAAACATTTCACTTAGTCATGAACTTCGCTGGAAGAGGACAGCTGAAAAAGAAACGAGAAAAAATATGGCGTCTCTAATGGTTCGATGGGAGCTAAAATGATTAGAAGGCATCAAATTTATTTTGAAGGGAAACTCTCTGCGTATAAGCTTATCTTTGTTCCCTCGCAAGGTTAGGATGAAATTGGATTTTACTTTATTTTACTTTTTTTGTCTTTCGCGCGATGTCTGCCCAGTTCTTTTCTGGTCCATGATAACCTCATTAGCCCAACCGAGTGTGAAAGCACACACAAAAACATGCGATTTTCTTCACGTAATGAAGTTTTCTAAAAATCGATTAAAAGTAATTACTTCTGGATAGTTAGTTTTCGAATTCCATTAGTAATGAAACTAGCATTTGTCTCGCCGTTATTCGTCACGTTGATGTTTTTATTGTTTGATTTCGCTTTTTTGTGTGATGGTTGTCTAACCCGGGATTCCGACGGGTGTGTTTGTTTAGCGATATAAATCAAATTTACGGAGAGCAACAAAAAGGCATATTCCTTTTTGGTAATTTGTAGGGGGAAAGGGGACAGCGGCTGCAAATGAGAAACATTTTCAAATATTTTTTGCGGAATAAATTATATAGTTAAAGGCGGGCCTTCGCGCTTCTGTGCGTTTCTGATTTATGACATATTTGTATTTATTAAGAAAGAAGGATAATTATAATAAGGTCCGAGCAATTGAATTAGCGTGATAAATGTCTTACTAGTTTCGATAAATTGAGAAATAATGGTTATTTATTCATTGGGCTTTTCCTTTTCATATTTTAGAATAAATTGAAATAATTTATTGCAAAGTATATATCCTGTGTTTAGTAAGAAAATCTCAAAATAGAAATAATCAATTTTTATAATTAGTTTTATAAAAGGATATAGAAATTTTAAATATTAAAATTTTGAATATAATGGCATGCCATGGATAAATAATAGCAGGCTGAACAATAGCCTATTTGTATATTAATTTTGAGAGTTTTTTAAAGGGTTTATGCTTTATATTCCCATGACTAAAGTTATCATTGCTCGTTTCAAACGCTGTATGATCGATATGGCATGACAACAATGTAATTTTGCTTAACTTAGCTTTGATAGATTAAATTTAAACTTGTTTGCAGAAACTGCGATGATATCGCTTCAAAATCACCATCACATGTTGGCATTTATGTGCAGATAATATTGTATGTGGATAAATCAAAATTAAATGTAAGCAACAGCATGAAATTTAAGTTTTTGGAATCTGGCAACATACGTACAATACTTTAGAAAGTATCTAAAAGTTTATTCTGTGGTTCAGCTCGTCTAACTATTAACCCTCTTGATGCTTGTCCTGACGAGGTATATCGTCATCTGCAAAATTAACTAGATACTGATGGACGAGATATCTCGTCATGTGAAAAAAGTAATTAGATCTTGACCTCGTCATCACAAAATTGGTAATATCGTGTTGACGAGATATTTCGTCATTATCAAAATTGGTCAGAACTAAATGCACGAGATATCTCGTCAAAAGCACTTGGAGGGTTAAAATGTCAGGAAATATATTGCATCCCTTATGAAGAAAACTGATAAATATCACTCATCATATTTTATATTTTAGTTTTAAAAATGTAGGAGAAAAAATGGATTTCTATCAGAGAATTAAGGGCATTCTCAATATAAGTGAGAAAAATATTCATTAATAAATAAAAACAAACTACATATTAATTTAAATGATAATTTATAGCCTATTTAAAATAAACAAAACTAAATAACTCAAAACATTTTAATTTAAGCAGAGGCCTTGTTAATATGGTCTCATTTCCAAGTAAAAAGGACTTTTGAGCGCAAATCTGTGTAAAGAAACCCACGGAACATCAAACGATATTGTTATTATCAATTTTTTTTATGAGAGGGTTTTCTTTGAAGCTAGATACACAGGTTGCTAATGTTTCTGCAACCTCCTTTGTAATGTATGGCTTTATTTGGCAGGTTATTCTAATGCAATTTCAGCTTGTCGCCGATATAACACAAATCAAAGCCAAAATAACAATTCATTAAGTTGCTTTTTAATTTCAAGTATGTTTCTTTTTGGTTTATGTTTCTGCGGAAACCCTACTCTTACAGTTCCATTTTTTTGCCGCTATCTATGCGATTTGTTATGTTTGGAACAATCGTTCAACATAGTATGTATCTCATTTAAATCTATAATGAAATTATACCAAAATTTGTATTAATTCATTTGAAAATCATCGATATTTAATTATACGAAATTTAATTATATTATGTGATTTTATATAAAAAAATCGTTGAACTCTTTTGGTAATTACATTATTAAACCACCAAGTAGTTTCGACGAGATATCTCATCCATCAAGATCTGACCAATTTCTTTAATGACGAGATATCTGATCATCAAGATACTGCCACGTTTTTTAGGTAATGTAATCAAGATCTGGTCAACTTTCTTCTAATGACTAGATATCTCGTTGATCAAGATCTGATCGATTTTTCTAATGGCGAGATTCCTCGTCCAGACAACCACCAGGAGGGTTAAACGGTAAATAGTTTAAAAGTCTGTCATGCATGTGAATGCTAAAGTAAAACTAAACTTAAGTACCATTCATCTGGTGAAATAAGTACAATTCATTAAAATTTAAATAGCATGTGGAAATTACTATCTCAAAAGCGTATGATCATAATTATATGAAGGGTTCCGGGCAACATAGGGATTAACCACAGAAACAAAATATTCAAAGAAATAAAATAAAAGTAATTATTTTGATCCACATGAATAATTATTTATGTGGATCGAAATAATTTTTGACTGTTTGAATGAGAGAATACTTGAAAATTTGGGATAACATTGCCTATTGAGTAGTGGATAAACCATTGCAATTTTGGAATTTGTTTAAACTTGAAAATTGCTCTCCTGAAAATTTTGAAATGTCTTATCACGTTACCCCAAATCCTTCATAAGAATAGTGCTTTCGCGTACGTAGTATGTATTTGTCTTGTTCTAAAAGAAAAATCAGTGGTCTTTTTCTGTTGATAATAGTATACGAAAATAACATAATTACTCAAGATTTTGAGTTCTAAATAATGACTAACGATGAAACTTGCATTTGCTGTTCCTTATTCCCACAAAAAGAATCTCCTCATCAAATCGCTGACAAGACAGATAAATTTGCAATGACAGTGGGTGTCGATAAATTACACACCGGTAAGCCGATAGAAATAATTTTAAAACGCATCTCCATAACAAAATTAAATTGAAACACGTGAAAAAAATGAATACAGAAAAAAGTCCACCCCGTCTAGCTAGTCCTCCATCGAAAACAAGTTGTAAAGTCAGTCAGACTAATGATGTCAACTCTGATACTAGGAACGAGTGTGGACTTGGTATAAGGAAGCACATCACTCACAGCGACGGAAAGTGGCCTCTCACCGATAAGCAAAGACAGTGCGAATAAAGTGAGATAAATGAAAGTGTACCCCTCCTCTTCCTCGGTATAGTCCTTTTCAAACTTTCCATTGATTTTATGATTAAGCTTTGTCCACTCACTTAATGATTCATTTTATGAGGCTGGAAAACTTTCCTTTCCAACTTGGAACAATGGAAAAACTTGGTGTGTGGATCGAGTCCTTCTCACGTCTAGAACAATAAAGTTTCCAAAATTGTAGTATGGTATAGTCCTGTAAATAGTATTGTTCCCTTGCCTAATTTTGAGGTGCAGCGCAGTGTACAATAATATATAAAGTGGGTTACCATCGTGAAACAAGTTTCCAAAATAAGAGTATAGTATAATCCTGTAAATAGTATTGTACTCTTTCTAAATTTTGAGGTGTAGTTCGGTTGAGAACTAATACCGTGACAATGGATTATCAACATGATGTATAATAATTTGAAAATAGGGATATCAATATTCAACAATATATTTTATGAAATGAAACTGGTATAATATTGTAAATATAATACTTCTGCCCAGTTTTGAGGTATAAAGCAGTCGAAAGTTCATAGTGGCAATGTATTGTCAATATGTTATACAATAATTTGCAAAGTGGGTTATAGTATGCAATAATATAGTTTCCAAAATGAGAGTGTCGTATAATCCTGTAAATTGTATTGTTCTCTTTCCAAATATTGAGGTTTAGCGCAGTTGAGAACTCATACGGTGACAATGGATTATCAATATGATGTATAATAATTTACAAAATAAGTTATCAATATTCAATAATATATTTTTATGAAATGAGACTGGTATAATCTTGTAAATGCAACAGTTCCGCTGCTTAATTTTGAGGTTCAGCGCAGTTGAGAATTCATTCGATGACTATAGATTATCAATTTGTCATACAGCAATTTACAAAGTAGGTGATCAATACGCAGCAATATATTTTATGAAATGGAGAGTAGCATAATCCTGCAATTAGTACATGTTCCCTAACTAATTTTGTGGTGCAGAGCAGTTGAGAATTCATATGGTGACAATGGATTATCAATTTGTAACACAAAAGTTTAAGAAGTGGTTTATGTATCTGTTAAAGTATATTTTGCAAAATTAGAATGCAGATAATCTTGTAAATAATATTGTTCTTTTGCTTAATTTTGAGATGTATTGCACTTGAGAAGTCATTGGGTTACAATGGATCATCAACATGTCCCACAAATATTTTCAAAGTGGTGGTGATGTGACAATAAGATGAAAAACCCTTTATGATAGACAGTAGGATCAAGTTTAGCGCAGTCAAATTTGTACGTTTCTCTGCTGTACTTATTGTAAACTCAGTTTCGTGTCGCCTACTATGTAGTCTTTTAATATATCTGATAGTTATGTTACGTTATAAAATGTGGTCATGTTCTATTAGGAACTGGCACATCTTTCTTTATAACACATATCATTTCTTTTTTTACTTCTGATTCACAAAATATTATGCGAATTCAGAATTTTTCTCAGATTTCCATGGTATTCTTTTTCGTTCCTGATCTACTTCACTTCAGTGGTTGGACAAAGAAGGCATGTTCTGTGACTCCAGCTATCGAAAAAAAAATTTCAGCCTTCACAAAATTTCTATGGAGATACCTCTCTTTAAACACTTTTTAGAATTTATTGTCAAGAGAAATCTTTTTTATATCGTCTCGTATACTATTTTCCAATAAATACACCGATATCCTCCTCGCTTCATAAAACTTTCCCCCGATTCTGAAAACAGCAAGGATGCATTATCAAGCACTTTCTCCCCTTAATATTTCCTCTTTTACATCTGCTTTCCCCAGGTTTATTGTTGTTAAAAGAGAAAAGATGATTTTCCTATAGAAACGATCGCATGCCAGCGAAAGATATCTGCTTTTCTTTTTTAAGGGAATGAAAGCCAGGGCCTTCTGTATCTGAGAGGAGGAAATAGCGACGAAAATGCCACATGTAGACTATTTGTCCTTTAAATAGCATGGCGAGACTGGAATGTCTTGGCTTTTAGCCAAGATTCTTGACTCTTGTCTGTAACGCGGGAAAGACGTTTTTCAGCGACACATGAGAAATAAGGTGCTTTTATGTTCACGAGATAAAACAGGAAATAAAACTTCTAATAGGCCCGATGTAAAATGTGTGGGAACTTATTGTTTCGTTGGGGTGGAGATATTTTGTAAATTTTCTTCTCGTTTTCAGAAGCACGTTGTGGAAAGCTTTTAAAAAGCTGTTTGCATGGCTGTATACAAAACGCTAAACAAGTTAGTTATAAATAACGTATTAAAAATCATAGCGGTTATTCTTTAAAATACAGAATGTCATTTCTGATAAAGAGGCAGTAATTGATTACTTTAATTTAATATTAGTTACTTTGTAGATCTGTTCGTCACCTTACAAGTGAAGCACACTATGTTTGTGTGCTTCACTTGTAAGTACTCTACACTGTGATTATGTTTACATTAGTGTAGTATGTGTGTCCACTAAGTTATGTTTTCATTGCATGAAGGTAAAGTTAGATTTCCTCTTAAGAACACACAGTTAGTGAGAATTGTTTCCCTTTTGTTTTCTCAGAACTATGTTTTTTCGACTTCGTGTGTTTCACTTTTAAGCAAACGATATTACCAATGAGATAACACAAGATGCTTTCAACTTTAATATTTCAATATTTTTGTATCACTTAATAATTTCGACATATTTCCTATTAAATAGTCAACTTTTTTACGATCCATTATACTACCAGATAGTCAAGTATCCCAACGATTAATCTTAGGGATTAACGACTGTAAAAATTATGCATGTAAAAAGACGTGATATCTCATTAATGTCTATAAGACACAGTTCATTCAGTCAGGGGATTCACAGTTCATTCAATGGGTAAACTACCATCTTATAACATTGGCAGCAATGGCTCAGAGCGTTTGCCAAGCCTGAGAGCTATAGGCGATCCAGTATCTTTTGTAACTACCATGGGTGCATTTCTTTATCTTGTGTCAGTGAAAAGTTCCTGCGGTGTAGTCATTTGTAAAGCGATGAGTTATATCTATTAGATTATCAATAATTTATTTCTATTAATTTTTACTTATACTTTTTAAATGCTGTTTACTCTAGTTATTGGTATGTAGTTGACATTTCTAAGATATATACCTGAATTAAAAACTTATACTTTTATCTTTGAAATTTATAACAGATTCATAGCGTTTAAACAAATTATTATGAGTTTTCATAAAGTAAGAATTCAGATCTTTATAACTATTACAAAAATACACAAGAATCAGATGTTTATAACTATTACATAAATACTCAAAACTACAGGACAAGGACGAAACAAACACACGCAGTATTCTAGGCATCATTACAGGAAAGACTCAATAAAGCTGCATTTATCCAAAACCGTATTACATAACAAGTCACTCAAATCTCAGATGGCATCAGCACAATCTCTTGTCAACAAAAAATTCTGCATTATTTATGCGTGAATTAAATAATAAAGAATATTTTAAAATGTTTTAATCATCAACTTAATTTTAAGCCTTCCTATTCGGTATTTTAACATTGCAATAACGAAGTAAATTTCTAGTTTTCCTCAGCTTAGAATTAGTTTTTAAATTAAGTTAATTTCGTTTTCTGAAGTGCATCTTCCATCTTTCAAGAAATGTACATTCACTGTATAGTTCTGCACACTACTGCGAACACTAAAAAAATAGTCCAAATCTAAAAATAATCTCTATAAAATCGGAAGAATTAAAAAAAAACAAATAATGGTTATAGATAAGATAATAGTGTCAACGTTATCTACTACAGGAGTAAGCAATATTTTTCGATAAATTGTAAAATTGAATGTTATGAATAATTAAACTTGGAAAGAAGTGTTTCTGAAAAAAAAGCATTACTTCCAAAGAGTAACCAATAAGCCTACCTTTTCACATAGAAAAGTGTAATTTATCGCAATACTGTAAGTCATTTTGTTTAATTCTAGTTTTTATAAATGATATGTAAATGTGATTGTGAATACTAAAACCTCTTTACAGAAACTGCGGCTGTTAAATATAAGTAAATGTGATTCAAAGTACGGATTTTTAATATCACACTGTTTACAAAATTAATTTAAGTAGTCGTATAAAAAAAGAGTCCAAGTTTGATGCTCGCTACTTATAAGAGGAAGAGCGTAGGTTTTGAAGGTCATAGAATTATCTATTACTTCTAGTGTATATTTAAAATACAAAAACTTAATTATGTATTTGAACTTAAATGAAAGTGTACTATCTGTAGAGAGCGAAGTCATGATAAAATACAAAAAATATTTGGGAAAGCATTAATTATTTCTAAAACGCAAGAACCATTTAATCTGAATTAATGCCCAAAGAAATCTTTATGTTAAATATTTAAACTAGCAGTACCACAAAATGGGGTCATTCTGTAATGATACCAATTAGAAGACGAATTAGTTGAAATGGTAGATGAACAAGGTTCAAACATTGTCGTCAGCTGCGTAATGACCCTTTGCGATTTGCATTTGCCCTTCTTCAAGTAGTTTACCTGGAGTTCTATGTATTCTATATCACTAAAAATACTAATGTTTCAGCACAATTCAGATAAAAGGTGATTAGTTCTTACTTCAAAAGCAGTTATTCATAATTTTGTAGCTGAAATTTCCAAAGTGCATGCGAGACTTTTAACAGTATTAAAGTATTAGCTTCTGTAGAACTAGTTACGTGGAGCATTTAATCCTTAAATCCATCATATGAAATACATACCATATCTAGTATAATATGTAAATAAGCTATTTACTACATATATAGCGTTCATTTTAAATGTAATTATTAAAAGCCTTATTTCATTTAAATTTAAATTTTAAGATATGACTTTTAGTATAATTTTGAATCAGGAAGTTTCACAAAAACAATATTAAAAGTTAAATTGTTGTCTATTATATCTAAGCTTCAAAGTGTACTCATTGAAAGTGCATTATTTCAAGTAAAAATATACAATGAAAGGGTAAAGTATAGTTTTACACACAAATTTAGTCCTAGTTTATTTTGTTATACACTCATGTCCAAAATTATCTTTACATGCATAAAATGACGAATTTCTCAGAAACTGTGAATTATAATTTTATGAAAATGTGTGAAATGATACATAACATCATAACACATAAATACAAAGGAAAAGATTTAAGAGCACTGCATATGATATAAAACTGTAGCATGAAACAATAAAAATGGCAATAATATGTGACAAGGAGAGTTGATAAAAAAAAGAATAACCCAGAAAAAATTAAGGCTTATGAATTTAAAATGGACTGTGTGCCCTGACATGTACACACATATCACAACGTGTTTTAATGCTGGCAATAATGTTGTTAACCACAGTTTGGGGGATTAAGTTCCACTCCTCCAGCAATGCGGTCTTCAGGGCATTTATATCTCTAGTAGGAGGATGTCTCCGTGCAACTAATTTTCCAAGGTAGTCCCATAAGCTCTCTATCGGGTTCAGATCAGGAGATTTTGCTGGCCACGGTATTCGCTCAATGGCTTCACTTTCAAGGAATTCGTCAAAGAGGTTTGCTCGCTGTGGACGAGCATTACCGTCCATAAACAAAAAGTCAGATCCATGTGCACTCCTTAAAAGTCTTATATATGGTTCTAAGACCTCATCCCGATATCTCTGGCCGGTCACAGATCCGCTGTTGAAAACGTAGAGGGGCGTACTTCCATCGATCATTATTCCTCCCATACCATCACACCTGCACTACCGAAACGGTCACGTTCCATAATATTCGAAGGAAGATTTCGCGTTCCTGACTCCCTCCAGATGTAACCACGTTTAGAATCAGATGTGAAACTAAACCTCGACTCATCAGTAAAGAGAACATGAGTCCATTAGTGTTCACTCCAGTTCTGATGTTCCTTGCACCAATTAAAGCTATCCCTCTTTTGTTGTGAAGACAGTGAAACACATACCCTTGGCTTTCTGGCATAAAGACCTTTTTTCATTAAGCCTTCTGTATACAATTTGCCATGATACAACAGTTCCATTGGCGGCTGCAACCTCTGAACTTAACTGCCGAGCAGTAGACTTCCTGTAACGACGAGCAGTTATTGCCAGATATCGATCTTGAGAAGCAGTTGTTATTCGTTTACGACCCTGTCCAGGCCTCCTTACAACAGTTCCAGTGTTCTGAAATTGTTTCTATAGCGTAGAGACTGTCTTGAAATATTCACACATCTCACTGCTTCCATGATTGTCTGCCCTGCTTCTAAACGGCTGATAATTCGCCACTTCTCAGATTATCCCAAATGATACTTCGGAGCCATAACAAACCGTTTTGAGTCCTTACACTGAAATCAAACGCTGTATTGCACAAAACGCTTGATTCACCGTCGGATGATGTAACGCCTTCATTTGCATATCAGAAACCGTTTGATCACTTTTGATTGAATAATGCTTAGGCTTGTCTTTCACACATTCCCTGCAAAAATGGATTACATCGATTGGATATTTCATGGAATATCATTATTTTTGTGTATGTAAAGATAAATTTGGACATGAGTGTATTTACATTCTAAGTAATATTATGCAGTAACTGTATCTGTACAAAGATATGAAATATTCATACTACCAAACAAATATTTCTTCATCACATACAAATGAATCTTCGAATACTACTGCAGGAGAACTTGATTTGCTTTACTCCGTTTTGATTTGCCTTACTCCATTTTGATTTGCCTAACTCCGATTTGATTAACCAAGAATCCGTGTTATTGGAGCCGAATTTTAAACCTAGTTTATTTTTAAAGATTTAATAACATTTCGAGTACAAGTGTGGCATTCTGTCCAAAGAATAGAGAAAGTGCTACGAAACAGGAGATAATTTCTCACTTTTTCAGGACAGTTTAAAAGGTACTTAACGAACTTTAAGATTTATTGTAAAATTATCGCAAACAATGCATGTGAGTCAGATCCGAGTACAGATTATTCGTAATCCTTGCTTTATGAATATTTCAGTAGCTGGCGTTCCATTGCGAAATATGGCTCTTGTGCCATAAAACCCAACTAACCAGTAACAGAAATAGCCCCATGTAGTACAGAATTTTTTTGTTTTCCGTATAGGCTGTTTTCTCAAGTTTTTAGGCTGTTTCAGTACGTCTGTATTATCTGAATTAATGGTTATACGAGGTGACATTACCTCGGATAATCAAGATTATACTGTATTTAGAAATGAAAATAATTTAACAAACTTTTATTAAATAAATTCTTAAATAGCATCAAAAGTATTTCTCATTCAAGCATTTTTAATAAATTATGATTGATCTAAAAAGATTATAGGTCAATTTTGTCATGCGAAATAGTTCGATACTTGAAACATTTTGCAAACGATTGATACCAACGTTTAATATAGCACCACTTCCATGAAACTAGATTTTTTTAAAGCCTCACTATGTCAGATGCATAAAATAAAAACCTCAAACGTAGTCAATGATTAAATCCTGTTTAGAAAAGCATATAATAACCATTCCGTTGGGGGAAAACGTATAACTCGAAGGGTATTAAATGCGCAACGAAAACAAAGTGGAAGTGGCAAGTGAAAAATAAAACTTTCCTCGACAAATTCAGAAATATCTTTCCTTACTTCAAGATTTTCATCTCTTCTCGAGTTTCCTTTTTTTCTAAAAACTCTACGTCCGAACAAAGTGGACTTGGAGGACTAGAGTATTGCTGAAGCGATCGATTTTTCCAGTTCTGGAAATGTCTTGGCCAATCCAGTTCTGTCAGCCAAGAGCGACTCTTATTTGTCAAGATAGCCCGTACTTGGTTTTTGGAGTTGTTTCGCCTCTTCAACTTTTGCTGAGTTTATTATTCTTTTATAACTCTTCAAACACTCTTCGGAACTCTGAGTATCGTATGTCTGACTCTGTGTCGATCATTTGAGATTTTCTGTGTTGTTACCGCTGGATCTCTACGCGATATTAGAAAGAATCTTTAGTGGAACATGTGTTTCGATTGTGATTGAAGTTAGAAGCAGAAGTTTACTTTTTATTTGAAAAAAAAAAAGGTTTCTATTGGTTCAGTACTCTTTATAGGAAATTAAAGCAACTTCCATCCGTATTAGTTTTAAAATAGGTATTAATGCTTATTAGCTCTCCTAATGCTTTATTAGCTCTTATTTGAACTCAGAACTTATTTTTGTGAAATTTACTATTTGAATTACTATATATTTAATTGGCATATTTGTTTGACGGATCATTACTATTCTAATTCCTATTATTGTACTATAGTTTTAGCTCTTAAAATATGAATACTAAATGATGGAAATTCTGTCAGAGTTTATAATATAAATACATAATTCTTTAAAACACATTTCCGAAATTTAATGCCGATACTCGCATATATGTCTGTGTTAATGCATTGAGACTTTCTCTGCATTGTTATTGCTAGAACTATTCCCAGTAAAAGTAATCATCAATATACATAAAGGACATGTTTAAATTTAGATTGAAGTTTGAAATAATTTTTTAAAGCAATAAGGATTACTGTTCATTATAAAAGTATTTTGTATGAAATTAAAATAATGAGATTGTTTGGTCGTATGAAATTGTAAGGAGGTTTTAATATTTGCATAGTTATACAAATAAATGAGTATCAATTTTGACAATATAACCAGAAACTTATTATCACTCAATAAATATTACGAATGACTGGTAATTTTTTCAAAACACAGGATTTTTAATGGTTAGGTTTTCCAACAATTCTTATCTTAAATAGCACATCATATTTATTCCTCGTTCTGAGGAAAGATAATAAATAAGAATCTACATCGCTTCAACAATGGCACAGTTACTAACGTTTTGAAATATCAAGGTGATAGTTTTGAAAGTTGGTTTTTATAGCCTAAATATTTTTATTGCGTTTATTTCACTAGTCTTAGTGAGAGTGTTTGTTAGCATAAGATTAACATTCATTAGTTTACGTTCTTAGAATGTCTCATTAGAAAAATCATAGCATAGAATTATCTGGAATAACTCTGAATATGCGGAAGAAAGCTAGTTTATAAAATAATGGAAGTATCATCAGAAAGTCTTGACAAAATTATATTTGTAAAGGAAAAGACAAAATAGAATAAGTATCACATATGTGTATTAATGATTTAAATTAATACTTTTAACGAATATTACAATTAATAAAACTTTAATGTATTCATGTCTCTAATTCTAGAAGAAACGTGAAATTTAAAATGGCCTTAGGAGCTATTTTATAGCTGCATATTGACGGAAACGTGAATTATTAACTTAAACACAATAAATAAAAATGAAAAGGCGTATTTACCGCGTAAGTTATATTTACGTCACTTTATTTAAACGAATTTGAATACGTTTCACCATCCTTTAAAATTAAACCTTTATTATTTTATTTATTTTAGAATTGCATTTAAACCTTCAGTAAATAATCCTCATATAGCTGGATTAAATGAGAAATTTAGCACAATAGACTGTTATTGGAAATAGGCTAAAATTCAGAAACTTCCGTTGTTAAAACAAACAAATCAATATATTACATCATTCTTTAAAATTAAACCTTTATTGAATTTCAGTTCACTGCGTGGCTTGTCGTTTTACCCCCCTTTCAAAACCGATCCGAAAGGTGGGCAGCCGATGAAGTTTGCGAGTGGCTCGTTTTCCCAATGTCCTTTTCCCGAGCAGGTGATTGATAAGGGATTTTCGTTTGATTGAGCAGTCAATGAAGTTGTTTCCGAAAGGCCTTTAAAAACAGCTTTGCAGTATCTTTTCACGGTTCTGAGCATTTTTGCATGCGGTTCTCACGTGTTTTAACAATAACGTTTCCCACACAAAAAAATGATGTATCTCTAGGATAAAGTGTCTGCTCTCCGCACCGAACCTGAGACATGGAGCGGAGATACGGGTTTACGAAAGGGGAAGATCATAGAACTTCAAAGCAGCTGGTGAAGGGACAGAATGATTTTGCAATTTTCTATCGCCTGTGCTTTGTTAACTATAAGTGGAAATGCATATCCAAGTTGGGAAAATAACTTGTCCCTTGCACAGAACTGATCTGGATTCGGAACAGGTTTCTGTACCAGACACTGGCCACTACAGGGCAGTTTTCGATTTGAAGGTAGATCACCAGATGGGTTAAGCAACGTATAAGATAAATGCTCATAAAGTGCGATCAAAGATCCAATTTTCTATGTTAACACTCTGAGGGGTTCAGATGTATATATCCGTTATACAACTGCATTCTTCCTTGCATGACTTCTAACCAATTTTGATTTTTGCCAGTAGAATATTTCCTTGAATTCTTTCATTCAATCAATGTGGTAATTGAATCCTATGTGTCGAGGAAAAGCAATAATATACTACTGGGAAATCTCGCGATGCTCACAGTATTAGTAGCATTCTTGAATATGAATTGTATTCATGTTTATATTCAAAAGGGATGATTTTGGTGTACCACATCTGAAACCTTTGGTTCAGTTATAACGAAAACGTTCACAATCGCATCAATCGATATATCAACTATTTGAACTTACATAACGAAGCTAATGGACATATCCACGCATTTGTAACCACAGCTTTATATTTTCAATGCCGAAACCAGTTGGTAGAATCACAGAAGAAATATAAAAAAACGATAATAGAATAAAATTCATGGAGTCATTCCCCTATGAATAAGTTCTTTTTATAGGTTTCCTAACGAGAGTAGAGATAAAAAAAGCAAGTAATGAAACTTTCATGAGGCTCGTGAGAAAAACTTTCATCTATATTTTTATCTATTGATATTTTACTCTCCTTCACACAAATATCTGCTTTCTTCTATATCTGCCTCAACTTTGTCCGATTTCAAACCCGAAACGAATTCCACATATTTTTATATCTATTTTTTTACCCCCCCCCCCCCCATTCTCTTCCTTTTTGAGACCGTACATTTTTCCCCACTGTTTACACACAAATATCATTTTAGCCAATTTTGTATGTTTTCTTCAACGGATTGGTGAGGATGGGAAAATACATACGTGTGGTTCGGTGAAAAGATTTTCAAAGACAATAATGGATTTCTGTGTAGTATCAAAATAACTCGGTGTACAAAAAGGCACAATGGGAATGGTGAAAACTGTGCGTATAAATTTCGCCTCAGTGACTTTGCGGAAACTTTCTCATCCGAAATCAAATTTGAAGTTTCGGGACTTCTTTGTTAATACAAGAGGAAAATAGACTTTCTTCCAGTTGTGGAACAGAAATTGATATATTTGGGGGTTCCCGTAGATGTGGTTTCATACATTTATTGGTAACGTGATTTCGGCGTTTTTATCGAATTAAAAGTTAATAGACATCTAGGAAATAAATAGGAGGAACTAAGAATTACTTGTGTAGTAATTTTTGAGATACGTAGAACAAAGTTGCTATTTGACGCAACTACAAGGCTTAATCCTCCTGGTGGTTGTCTCGACGCGGTATCTCAGCATTAGCAAAACTGATCAGATCTCGATGAACGAGATATCTTATCGAAACTAGCTGGAGGGTTAAATCAGGAGGAATGTTTATTTTCTGCCCGTTGTCTGATTAAAAAAGTATCCTTAAAAAAGCACGAGAAAAGTAATCCGATATATTTACTAACAAACAATGCCTGCTACAAATTTATTTAAAATTTTGATATTCTTGCATAAGGCATTTTAATTTCAACAATCAACAAATATTTTAACAGACTTTATGAAGAATAATTTTGAAGTACAGTTCTCTGTTCAAAGTGTTATTTGAACCTTAAATTTTAAGGTTTAATAATAATATACGCAAATACAAAGGTTTTGTTTATATATGTCAAAGTGTGAGTATGAACAATTTCCGTCACTTTATATTCTGAGAAAGATAATTATAGAAATAAGGCGTGAATTATATGTGAAGAAAGTCTTAGCAACATCTTGGGAAATATGTTTAATGAAGCCAAAAATGACGTTTCGAAAATTGACGTTTGAATATTAAACTATAATATTTTACACGTTAATATTGCATAACATGTCTATTTATAAGTTATTTTGTATAATGTTAAGTACAAAATCATAATAAAAGCATAGAAAAATTCAAATCCTCATGCATACAAGGAACAGTAATGAATTGGAAACACGAGATTGCATTTAAATAATTTGCGATACCTATATATCAAAAAAATATTGCCCTATCTTCGGATGTATGTTTGATGACGACGCAGAATAGAACTTTCCTTTACTTTTAAGCTATATTTTCTGCATCAAAATTATATTACACGTGTAGAAAAAAAATTTATGTAATAAAATGTCGTACATAAAAATATTAAACTAAAATTATAATTCATACATTCTTTTATAATTTTATTGAGACATAAATGTTATGACACATAAATCGATAATTCTAGTGATTATAAATGATATATGGTAAAATAATTTATAATGTTAATGACATATAAATGAAGTATCTCATAATTTCAGCTCATAGCTTGTCCAAAGCAACATTGAGAACTCAGTCGTGTAACAGGAAATGTAATGAATTAGAAGCACGATAGGCACTAGAATAATTTAAGACCATCAATCTATCAAAAAAGACTTTACATCGGTGGAAGTATGCTTAATGGAACCACAGAATTGTCGGAAAAGGAAGAACCGACACAAACAAATAAAAAATCTCCAATCAGCCCAATCTAATCTCGACTACCCCCTGCAATGCGCGGATCTCCTTACCAGTGGGAGGGTGTGTATTCTCAAGAGGTAAATTAAATTTTCACGCGATTAGAATAAATGGGCGGCGCTTCATTAGTTTTCATTAGACCCCCGCACACGCCGGAGTCTCTGAGCATTATTTAGCCCCAGCGTCGTCTGGAAACTAATTTACTCCATCAAGTGCAATTAGCGCTCCTTCCTCTTAGCACAAGGCACATTTTGCACAACTACCCGGAGATTACATTCGATTGCCCCACTCTGTTTCAGTCGTGTGTGCACCAGCATGTGCACAACCAGCCCGCAAGATTGGCCCGTATTTAGCGTGCTGGTCCGTTAATCTTTGGCCCCTTGACACGCGGCTGGATATGAATTGCTTCTTTGTAACGATACAGTGTATGGAGAGATGACGTGTTTGACGAAAGGGGATATTTCCAATCCGTCTTCTAAATTTCAATTTCAAGACACTTCTTTGGATAGGAAGTCATTTATCCAAGGTATATAAGGGATCAAGTCAAGATGGAGCATAGAGCTTGGAGCGTAGAGCGTTGGGCAAGTTGTTGACTGGAAACATAATTACTTCATCAAGTGCAATTACCGCTCATTCCTCTTAGCAAAGGCACATTTTGCACAACTACCTATAGATTACATTCGATTGCCCCACTCTGTCCCAGTTGTGTGGGCAGCAGCATGTGCACAACCATCCCGCAAGATTGACCTGCATTTAGCATGCTGGGCCGTTAATCTTTGGCCTCTTGACACACGGCTGGATATGAATTGCTTCTTTGTAGCAAAACAGTGTATGGAGTGAAAGATGTATTTGAGGAAAGCGGATGTTTCCAATTCTCCTTCTAAGTTTCAATATCACGCCGCTTCTTTGGATAGGATATCAGTTATTCGTGGTGCATAAGAGCTTGTGTCAAGATGGAGTGTAGAGTTTTTGTGAAGGTGTTGGCTGGAAACAAATTTACTCCTTCAAAAGCAGTAAGCGTTCCTTCCTCTTACAAGTCACATTTTGAACAGTAGTGCAACCGGAGTTTGCATTTGATTATTCTAATTTCTTTTCAGTCGTATGTGCACTACTAACCATAATATTAAATCGCATTTAGCGTACTTGGCCGTTTGCCTTTGGCCGCTTGATTCATGGCTGGCTATGAATTGCTTCTTTGTAACGATAGAGTTGACTTGTTTTATTTCCTACTCGTCTTATTAATTGCGATTTTATATTATGCAGTAATGTAAAAATGCTCGTATCAAAATCGTACTTAGTGTTTTAGAGCTTTATTGATCTCATTTTAATAGGGGAAATATAGTTATCTTCGTTTGAACTTAAATTGTGTCCTTACTTTTCTTCTTGAATCTGTACTGTGACTTTTACGGTCTGTATAA